>OY740720.1:104830338-107239088 GCA_963513945.1 Hydrotaea diabolus
AGTTGGAGTTTTGACAAATCTGTCAAAAGAAAAATTTCAGTTTTTAAAATATATAATTACTTTGTCGATCAAAAATCATTATAACAATTCAATAAAACAACAATAAATATTGCCGAGAATAAAATAATAATGCTTATTTTAACGCAAAAACAATGTCATTGTTATATTTTTTTCTTGCGGCAACAATGTTAATCAGAGGTGTATTAAACTAAAACGGAGATGTTCACTTTTTGTCATCCACACGGAAGAACGGGCAATGTGAGATGGTCTTACCCGGGATAAAACCAGAATTAAGGTCCAATTAAACTTGATGGTGGACTGTTGACGGTAGGCAATCAGCTGTTTCAGTTGGGGTCGCATTTTGCATGTGTTAGAGGGAGATAACTACAGTTTGACGGTTGACGACGGTAGGATTCTGCAGGTTGCAGAATCAACCGTCAGCCGTCTAGACTAATTGGACCTTTAACTGGCATGATAGTCGTGCACACTTCCATCACTCTACAGTGGTCCAGATTTTCCGAAGATCGATTAATAAAACTTTATTAGGCCTTCGATCAATTTTTCGAAGTGTAGCAAAGAAAATAAAGAATTTAGAAAATCCCTTCACCGTCATTTTTCGTCAAAAAGACGACGTCGTATTTTATTTTCGAGTTAAAACCAGTTTTTTATGTTTGTTTAGTATAATTTTTTGTTAAATAATAAAAATATATATGTATATTATTTTTTTTAAATTTTATTAAAAAATAACTTTATAGAAATAATAAATCTATTTTGTAATTACTTTTTCCTACGACGTCTTTAATAGTCGCTTAAAATAGGTCGTCATCAAAAAGACGAAGTATGACATTAGTGTACAAAGAATAAAAATGTAGTTCTGGGGATACACTTAATCCTTCGATAGAGGATATAGCACGAGTTTTAATTGAAGTTTTAATTCGTTTTTATACGAATGTATCTTGAGTATGGAGTTAAAGAACACCATTTTTAATGCTTTTTTATCACACACTTTCTTGACATTTATCTTTTTAATTTTTTCCATTCAAATCCGACGAATTGTTTTTATATCAAGAAACCGAGCACGAAAACTCTACCTTTGTCAGTCTGAACAGAATTTTAGGGACTATTCGAACTGACAAAAACTTGTAGTTTATAAGGTCGTTTTTCCATACAAATCCGGCATCTCTTATTTTTTATAAGTGGAAAACGGGTACGAATTCTACTAGTTCTGTCAGTCTGCCAATAATATTATGCAGTTGAGAGGAAAGTCGATAACGATGTTTTTCGGTTTATAAAACTAAGAACCGCCCTGTGTTGTTATTGTGTACAACAACCAATTGGTACGCGTATGCAGCAGGGCGACATCTAAACCAATTTTTTTTTTATCACAATTTCAATTTTTGTTACACTGTATTTCATTGCCTAGCATTTTTCACTTTAAGGCCATCACGAAGATCTTTGTTATTTTTTTAACCTGCATCATAGAATAGAGGAGATATTTACATTGTCATTCGTTTTGCTCTGTAAATTTGAAAAAAATATCAGTAATTTTTTTACAGCCGGCTCAAATTTAAAATGTTTAATGGCCCACCTTGAGCGGTACTCTGTATTGTGTGCGTATGTTTTTTTGGAATGTATCGTTGGTCAAAAAAAACTGTTATGCTAAGTTCATAGTCACAACCATACGGTATCATTGCAGTAATCATATTATTTTAAACTTAAAACCCAAAAACCAAAACTTTTGTCGCTCCAACTATATTTATATGGTTGTTACAACCATATTTCAATTCTAAATTTGGCAATAATACAATTGTTACATTTCTACAATATTAATATTGCCGCAATCATACTATTGCCAAAATGAAATTCAAAATGCAAAAGAATATAATATAATTATTGCCGTGACTATATAGTAACTATATTTTTTCTTTACGTGGGGAAAGGCCCCTAGACACTAATCGATCTAAAAATTATGGATTTGGAATTCACGATACAAAAAGAAATTTTTACTTACACCACCATTATATAAATATAAAAGACGCTTAGTACGCAGTGTCAAGGGATATGAGCGATATCAGCATTTGCACTTAATGCAAAATGGGCACAAAGAGCACATTTGACACCAGGACAAAACGTTTGATTAGGAAATTACAAAAACGATATACTCCCAACACATGGATCGATACTTCATATAGAAGAGTAAATTAACCGATAAATATGCATGAAGTAAACGCAACGCCCCCCACATTTTTATAATAAGGGATTAATTGTGGCGCTCTACCGCAATGGACTAATTCATATTGGTCGGCTAAGATTACCATATTGCAAACCTACTAGATAACAATGTTAGTAAGCCGAATCCAAAAGGCTAATGTGTAAAGGTTCACTGAACTAGTCACTTATTCCATATCGTGTACTTGGACCCGCCACGGGTTCACCGGTAAGAACTTTATGTTAATGTATATAAACATAGCAGGGTGTTTCATGTAAGCACGCTTGTTGCAAAAATAAGCCTGGTAACTATTAGTCGTTTTTTGGCGACTTAAAGCCAATTGGCTTGCTAACCTAGTAACTTCCATACAAATGCCTAACCTAAAACGAGTACATACAGTGAGCACCAATATAAAGTATACAAACCTTTTTTTATATTGTGGCATTGGTTTTATGGTTTCTTCATGTTTTTTAAGATAGCATAGCTAAAACTTAAGAAAAAAAAAGTAAATACAAAATTCCAACAAGAACTAAAGTTTCACATTAAAAACCAACAAGACTTCATATTTAACGCGTCAATATTAAGTATACAAAAAATACATTTTATAAAAAAAAAATTTAGTATTTTGTCTGCCTTCCTTTTACTTTTATTACTGCCTGTAAGCGTCTTGGCATAGAATTCGCGAGATTCGTAGTAACTTCTGACGATTTTTTTTTGCACTCTTCAGCCAAAGCCGATTTAAGCATGTCTTTGCTGGTAATGGTACTTTTCCGGATTTGTTGGTCAAGGTGTTTCCACAAATGTTCTACGATTTATAGGTTTTTATAGTATGCTTTTCGCCGATTGAACCTCTTGCTGCCTGATTATTATTTTGAATTTTTCTAGTGCTGACTGATTACCATATTGCAAACTTACTACATAGCTAACTAAGCTAGTAATTCCAAACGAACACGATCATTCATTTCAATGATGTAAATTTACAGAAAACTGCGCATCATACGATTCAGAGTTGCATCTACTTAAAATGAAGCAATGCATTTACAACCAGGTCCCAGTAAAACAAAAAAATAATTAATTACTGCAATTTTTGGTTGACGTTTGCTGTCAAGCATAGTGTCGGCCCCTTGCAAAGTGCCCCCCGTACATTTGTTCGAAGCTTTACAGAAAAATCGCAGACTTTAATGTAGCAAAACATAGATCGTACATCGTTAATGAAAACTCATTGGATTTTTTTTTCAAATATAATATTTGTGAATGTTTTTTATAATTTCTATTTTGTTTTGCAAAAATAATTGTATTTTTTTAAAGGTTGTTTTTCAGTCACAATTGAGCTAAAAACTAAGAATTCGATTTTCGCAATTTAAAACGTAATTAACAATTACATGAAAAAATTTTGATTAGTTTTTAAAGATTAAAAAAAAAATTAACAAATAATTAAAATATAAATGGCTATACACAGCAAATTAAAAATAAGCAAACTAAGTAAAATACTATGTACAACAATAACAAACTAAGTAAAATTAAAAAAGAGAATAATATGAAATACAAAGAAAAAAATTATATCTTTCAAAACTAAATTTAAATCAAATACAAAATTTAAAAAAAAAACTACAAATTAAAATCCTATTGCATTGCCCCCAGCACGGATAAAATTCCGATTTAGAATATAAAAAATTGACATACATAATTGATGCCAACTTTTTTCATCGAATCGAATATTTTCGTAAAATAAACTTATGAAATAAAAAAAATATATTTAAATTGTTGATATAATTTTAGTGTGATTTTGTTTAAATTAAGTTTTGTACATTTATAGGTGCGTTGATAAGTGCATTGTTGCGGTTTGTTTTTTTGAAAATCGATTTTATTTTTCTTTTTTTTGTTTGATTTTGCTTTTTTATTTTAGTTAGTGTCAGTCTTATGAATAATTAAAGAAAACTAAAATATTGAACACAGATAATGATAAGAAGGAAAAATAAACTAAACTATTTGTACATTTAAATATATATATATTCGTTTGAATTTCAATTCATTTAATCTGAGGTAGTTGAATTTCACTTGCTCCTGCTCATCTCTTCTTTTAAAACAAAAACTTATACCAAACATTGTAATAAAAACTAGGTATAATAATAAACTAAGATTTTTAAAACAAATCACTGGCGTTTTTTTCTCAATAACAAAAACGAAATCTAAAAGGAATTGCGCAACTTACAGCTAAAAAATGTTGATGTTTTAGAATTTCTTTTGCTTGTCTTCAGCATTATTATAAACTAATAAGTAATTACGAGTAATTGTTATGTATTAATAATGAAAATTGAGCCTCTGTCATTTAAAGTTAAGTGTTAGCATCTTGAGCCCTTGTTTTTCATATATGTAGGTCAGTCTTTTAAAAAATGTCTCTATTTTGTTTTATTTTCCTTCGGTGTTTCCGGGCTAAGCTACTTAAAGTGGGTTTGTGACGGTATTGGTAGTAGTAGAAGTGAGGTTATGGCATTGACTTCCTTTTCCTTTTGTTTCGCTAAATTATCTAAACTAAACTTAATTTAACCTTTTGCAGGATTTCTTTCTATTTTTAATATTTTTTTCGTTTTTAGGCACACGGTGATAATTAATAATAACAACACATTTATGGATTTCTTCTGAACGGCTTTTCCTAACTGATTTGATTTTTTCTTCCTTTGTAATTCTCAATAAATTAAGTGCAGTTTACTTAATTTTAATTCAATGATTTGTTTAGTTACAAAAAGTGCAGTATTTCAATTGTGGAATTTTCTTAAAAAAACAAAATATTTTTTCCCCTTTACACGAGCCCCTTTTTGATGGCTTCCCAGGAATTCATATATGTATAGTTTTATGTCTGAAGTAAAGCTAATATACCGCCATTACGTTTTCGTTTCACAGGGAAAACGAAAATCGTATATTAAAAAAATTAGGATTTTTATTTGAACATAAAGACCAACAAAACTACGTTTAACGTCCCTGAACAATGAGTAAAAAGTTACTGAAATCAATAGTTTGTTTTCATGAAACAAAACTCTCCTATTGCACTCATTATCTTAAAAAATTTACAAAACTCCTAGCCTAAAGGTTCCCTTCCCACACTTATCGAAAAAAAACCTTCAGCGCTTAAGATCAGCAACTCTCCGACTTATGTGGGCTACAACTTAAGCGAGAGCGATCACGTGTCGTATAGCGACAAAAAAACATTGCCACGCCATTTGTCGCCGTCGCTCTTGTTTAAGTTGAGCCCTGCAACCGTTAACAAAGTGTCGAGAGTTGCCATCTCCAAAAACTGTAATCATATTCACCTCTTGCCAGCATTGCCACCTGTTGTAGTGTACAAAATATGTGTGGTGTTAGGTTTAACTAGCGCGAAGAGAATAATGCATCATAACACGTATCGGCCGCATACTGCCAAGCCATTGTAAGCATCAATCAGTCGGCTCTTACATCGTCTATGACCACTTCACGTTTCAATTTCGATTCGTGGATAAAGTCATCGCTGCTGCTGTTTGCCGGCAATTTAGTGGTCATTATAACCGATTTATCATTGTCGCTGTTGGGTACGCCGGGCGAGAATGGTGATTCAGGCCTTTCTCTCGCCTCCACCGGTGAGTGGACATCTTTGCGGGCCACCGACAAGTCTTCAACATGATCGTCGTCTTCCAACTCACGTTCTTCGACATGTTCATGCTCACGCTCGTGCTCTCTTTCGCGTTCACGTTCCCTCTCTCGTTCCACAAATTCACGTTCTCTCTCACGTTCACGTTCCATTTCGTGGCGTTCCATTATCCCCTGTTCGGCACTACGCATATTGCCATATTTCAACGAGAAATTACTGGGGCTGGGCGAACGCACAGCGTTGCCATTTGGACCCGGGCTAGTCGACATACGATTGGCTGCCGCATGTGCAGCGGCTGCCAAGGCCATGGCATGCAAAGCTTCGCGTCCAGCTATATCACCACCACGGTTCTCCAAGGCCTGTTGCAGGAAGGCTGGGTCCAATAGAGCGGCTGCTGGATGGGGAATAGTTGGCGGTAAATGATGGTGCTCAGCATTGCGCTGATGCTCTTTCATCTCTCTTTCCTCGCGGGCAACGGCTTCATGCATGGCAGCTGAAGCCTGACCATAACCATGGGCATAAGGGAATGCAGCCGGGGATTCAACAGTGCTGGGACTACGTTTCATGGTACGATTCATTGGGCGGCCAGTGGTAATGCCCAACTTCTTGACCTTATCGTAGAGAGTGCGAGAGGGGACACCAAATTTGCGGGAAGCCTGCAAGGCACTCATGCCATCGCGTACACACTGAATGGCGGACATGATATCGTTGCGCGTGTATTGCTTATAGCGCTTCCATTCGGGTTTCTGATTCGGATTGTTGGCAAAGTTGCCGCTGAAGTTGCCTTTCGAATCAAAGCCATCATCTTCAAAGGAGCGGTCTGTGTAGGGAGAGTGAGGTTCATCGTGATACTTCTGCAAAACAAAATAACAAAGAAATATAATTAAAAATTTGCTCACAAAATAAAAAAATGGATAAGGAATAATTGGCAACTCTTGCAGATTCAATAGTTTGCTCACATAAAACATGTAGGAAACCAGAACCAGACGTTATGTATAGTGTCCATTATTAAGGGATCTGCCTTTAAGAAAACACTTGCTATGAAACAAGGAGAAAGATTGATCTTCACACAGACATAGAGAATTATCTCTTAAAGCGTAGCCACCACAAAATAATAAGAGTTTTCTCATCTTCCTTGGTTTGTTTGTACTCACCCTCTCAATGCTGTAGTCGGAGCCATTAAAACTGTGATTGTTGTTGTGACCAGCCTTTTCCAAACTGTTAGGTGTTGTTGAGGATTTTTCACCCTTGGCTTGGCCGCCAGGAACTGGTAACATTAGGGGCATGGGCTGTGAGGAGTCGGCAGGATTTGCTTGGGCCAAAACGTTACGCAAGATGGGGGTGTCACGATTCATGAGCATGCTGGATATCGATGAGAGCTTCTTGCGTTTCAGAGGATTCATATCGGGAGCAGATTCATACACAGAGCTCAACATGGCAGCGGCGGCAGCAGCAGACGGTGACATCGACCATTGACCTGAACGTTCGGTGGGAGCTTGGTGCGTGGGTGTCTGTTGGGTGGATTGGGGGTTGGCGGAATTTGTTTGATTGGAATTGGGACCGGGAGATTTGGTGTACAAATTGGTGTAGGGAGATTTGTAGTTGCTGTACGGTGGCGAGGAACTGCTGGTGGGTGCAGCTGAGGGTGAAATATTCGATGAGGTGGAGATCACTGAGGAGGAGTTATTTTGATAGTTTTCGCAGTCATTGTGTTTTGAACCATTCTGAGGAGTTGTGGACGAGGTAGTGACCGACGAGTAGGGATTCGCGGGAGCTGAAGTGCTGGCATACGGATTATTAGCCGATCTTTCTGCATGTTCTTCGCTCAGCTTGTGGAATTTCTCTTTCAAATCGGCCATATCGAACAATCCCTTCACCTCCAACTCCTCGGCTATGCGCATAATTTTGGGTATCTGGCTTTGGGTGACATTTACCTCTCCCGTGTACATGTACTCCAAGAGAGCGCGCATTTCGAATGACTTTACGCCGGGAAATAAAATGCTGCAATGATCCATGGGGACATCTTGCAGAATGGACTGGAAGTAGGGCGAGTTGGCAGCCAAGACCACACGGTGGGCCTTGAATTGCACCTGATCATCGACGACAATGGTACAGTCCACATAACTTTCGACCTTGATAAGAGCATCTAAGATCTCTACCAAATTCGATTTATGATTATTCCAGCGCAAGCAATATGTCTGACCTTCAGGCGGGCCATTGAACGAAGTGGAGGCGGGGTTAGTAGGTGGTGGACCACCCATGTTGTTGTGTGCTGGGCCTTGTGGACTGGCGGGCCGATTGCTGGTGGGAAAATCCTCCGGGGGAAAATTGCCAAAAGCTTGATGGGCAAATTGTTTGCGAATTTTGAGAGCCAGCTTTAAAGCTTAAAGTGTAACGTTGTGCTGTAACGAGATAAGAGGAAATAGAGATTTTAGTTTAGTAAAATTTATGGGAAGACAATTTCAAATACTTTTTCCGAGTAAACTGAAAACTGTTTGCAAATATTTTCAAAGGTTTTCAAAAAAATGTAATTTCCCAAGAGCTGCCTGCTTGTCATTTTGAAACGACACAACAAGTGCAAATTTTGTGTATCAGCACCAGTTTTGGGGGTTAAATACGAATGAACCTGAGGCATATTTCAATTATACCATACGCGTATTAAGATGAAATTTGCATATCACTGGTTTTGAAATTAGATGGAAATTTTCGGTATGTGTGTGTATTTGTTTTTTTCGGAACATCCCCCAAAAACAATTTTTGATGAAAACTTTGCAATATAAAACCATTTTTGGCGCTTTGTTTTGTTTTCTATGTTCGCCTCTAATTTTGGGCAAAATAAGCACGTTTTTTATGTCAGTTTTTTTCTGGTCACACCGCCAGCGAGAGCGAGACTACAAGGTGGGGGTAGATTTCTTTAGAGTTTTCGTTATTTTTGTTTGGGGGTGAGTTTTTTAAAGCAGGTTATGCGTTTCCTTCAAAATTTAGCTATTTAAACGGGAGTACAAAAACTGAGTGGTTGGTGTACATGTTTTTGTCTGCGCCAATATACATACATATGTACATATGTATGTAGGACTTGCTGGCTGGTCACCCTTAATGAGTTCGCATTCAAATGATTTTCAAGTGGGTTAACAATGACAAGACCATATGTTGTTAGAGAAAGTTTCCACACACATCAGACTCAAAAAATGCAATTGCAAATGTCCCTTAAAAGTGGGAAATAAATTACGGTCTGAATGGTATGAAAAAGAAAACTCACTGCCATATTGTCTGAGACATGGCCACCCTGAGAGACAGAGAGCACACCAGGAGCCGGGAGCCTCGAGTTGCAGTTTTGTGTTTTTTGTTGTGGCCATTGCAGCTCAAGTGCGGTTGCCATATGTTAGACATAAATGCAATGCAACGTGCGAGTGCATATGTGGCAGCCGAAGAAGAGGCAGACGACAAGGAAGAAAATTAACACATGTGCCAACCCAGCAGGAGCAGGGGCGTTACCAGTAGTCGCTAGTAAGTGGCAATTTTGGGAAAGATCATCAAAAATATGGCGTCGTCCGTTAGAGAAATTTCAATTTGTGAAAATAACACCACATGTTTAACAAATTTTTTCGTCGATCCCTTAGAAAAAACACAACAATTTTGCAAGAGTTGGGAAGCAAGGGAGAGCGATTCGAAAATATGAAGAAAACAATTATCATTACTATGAGAAAAAAATTCCGAAAAAAGATAAAATAGATTGTTTTCTGGATAGAGAAAAGAACTAGATAACCAAAAATGAGAAGTTTTAAATGCGTAAATAAACTACTAATTTTTAAAAATTATCATCAATAAAATTCTCTTGTTATTTAATTTTTGATCTCTGAGCAATATTATTCTGGTGAATCGTTGGTCTTAACTCAAGCTAATGTAAGTAATTAGAAATTATCTATGTTTTGAGTTTTATCTTTGCCCATTTTCGAAAGAAATTCGAAAATAAAAATTTTAAATTTTACGATAAAAGCAAAACCCAATTAATAGTAATGTTGTGCTGTTGCCGAAAACGAAGCTTCGAAAACACAAAAATCGACGGATTTCGACTACTTGAAATTTGGAAAGTTTGGATTTCATTCACATAATCATAAATGCGCAATAAATGTTTTCGAAATATCGTTTTTAGGTCTACCAAAATGTTTTAGAGTAAAATCGAAATACCCGTTTTGCAAAAATGACTTTGTTAAGAATTTAAATGTATCTTATATAAAAACAAATTTTTTGTTTTCATTTCGTTCCGTAATAGACGTTATTAGATTTTACATAACAATAAGCGCAGTACTAGATACACACGAGTATTATTTTAAATGTCTTTCAAGACCTTTTTCGAAAAAAAAAACTTTTTGCACAAGAAGTTTTGTGTGTACATTTTAAGTTCTAGAGAATTGTCCAAAAACCAAAAACAAATTAAATTTTTTTATATAGAAGTAAGTTACATAATTTGAGTGCTGAGTGCTCATGGAAAAATGACCTCAGAAATTATTTGTAATAAATAAAAAAAAATATTTTTTTTAAAAATTATTTTTTTATTGAAATGTATAGTTTTTGCACAAATATTGCGAGTGTCTAAACGATGCTCTGACAAAAAAAATATAAATAATTTAAAAATTTGATCACTTTTAACGTTTTCCGTTTTTGCCTTCTTTACAATACGCAGTACATGTACGTGTTGCAAAATATCATATTTCCTTAAAAGAAAGCGAACCTGTTTCATCTTTCCCCATGAAACTGATATTCCCACACAGAAACTCCCTTTTTGAAGAAATTGAAAAGAAAACCCAGAGACCATATCAAACTACACAACAAAATCACATGATCATGATATAAGAAAATCAAGAGAAACAAACAATACAAAAGAAATTCACTTTTAAGAAGAACATTTTAATGATTTTTCTAAAACAACAAATCTGAGGGTGGTGTTAGGCCATGATAAACGATTTTTTTTTCTTCTTTTTTGGGAAAATCAATTTACAAAAATTGCATGAGGGATCGAAGACAAGGAAACCATGTCTGACAGTGATATTAATGGCCTGACGGTCATGCAGGCGAGGCAGCCAGCACTCCGGCAGAAAGGAAACCTGCCAAAAGATAAATGTATTGTGCAATTTTGTTTTTGTGAAAAGAAAATTATGAAATTTTCTTTGGCACTCTTTTTGAAAAGAGACCATCTCATAGATGACGCCACAAACAAAGGATCTCCCCCTGCGGTGCACAGCGCATACACAACAGATACGGACAGGTTGTGCAATTGGAATGAAAAGGAATAGGGCAAAAAGAGAATACAATAGAGGGAATAAACGGCAGGTAAGAAATCGGGATGCAACAATTGTTTAGGGTAAAACTCAAAATCTTATCATCAAAAACGGAGTACGATGTGAGTTAGAGCCAAAGGACAGACGAAACAAACGACAAAAATTAAAAAAGTCAATAATTGTTGTCTTTGTGGGGCAAGCAGATAAAATGGGATTAATTCCTGTCGTCCTGCGTTTTGTTTTTCAAATCAAAGACAAAAAGTAGCCAAAAGTTAAGGTATTAGAAGAGAAGTGTTAACACCTCTAACAATTGTTGAAATAAAGTTACAATTTTACTAAAAAAATATTAAGATACTTAAAAGGAAATAAAAAAGTATTCCTTCTGTTAAATGGAAGGGAAACAACTGGAGTTGTCGACGATTTCTTAATATCACAGATCATTGATCCCCCTATAGGCAAACAAATTGGCAACTCTTGGTTCGCAATATGCATTAAAGCAAACGAGAGAGGGAGACGTACAAGTGCTGAAGCAAATACAAGATCAAAAAAGCACGAATAACAAAGAGCAAGGGAGTGAGAGAGAGAGAGAGAGGAGATAGCAAGCTTTTGTTTGCAATTGTGTTAACATGATCGTCGCAACAATGATTTTTCTCAGTGCAGAGTAAAAAGCTTTTGTTTTGTTATTCTTACATCAAAAGAGAGTGAGTGAGATATGAAATTGTCTCTTGTTGTAGCATTTATCTCAAGCTTTTCTCTCTGTGTTACTACTAAGAGTGCGAAATATGTTGGAAAGCTTTGTTGAAAGTGCATATTTATCACTAAAGCTGATTTTCAATGCAAAACAAGACTATCCAAAGGGCGTTCGTTGAGAAAAAACTTAAATAAAGAAATACGTGTCAAATTTTTAATGAGTTTTTGTGTCAAAAACCGGTTATGCCAGCCAGTTTTTTTTTGGATATGGCGAAATTTTACAACCGAAAATTTGGTGTAAATTCATATCTACAGCGTGAATGCAAAGAGGGCTTCAAGGTTTTTCATTAAGTCGAAAAAGGGCCAAATCAAGGCAAAATCTATGTATTGAAAAGTTGTGTATATTGTGTAGCGCTGAAGGTTATTACGAAAAGTTTGTGAATTAATGAAGTGGTTTTGGGACTAACGCATTCCAAAGAAAAATAAATAAGTTAATAGGAAACAATATTAAAACATGGAAGAACTTATTTTAATACTTGACATTTTTTGTGTTTTCTAGAAAGTTTTAACAGGCTTTTAAACCACAAGACAAAATTATTTTTGGATGAATAATTTATTTTTTTTTTTACTAATTTTGCTTTTCTTATACTCATTGCGCTCTTTTTTATAGTTTTTGATAAGGTATTTAGTTTTTTTATTGTTGTTACACTCACCTTGAATATTTCCTTTTTATTTTCTCAATTTCATAACAAAATTGAAATTGAAGTTTTTAACAATTTTGCGGCGTATTTTTTTGTGGAAATTTTGTAAGATTTTTTTATTGTTATGCTTTTGAAATTTTGTACACACAACTCAGTAAAGCCAAAATGAACGCAACAAAAAATGTGAAAACCAAAATATTAAAATTGAGAACTGAGTGTGGAATGATTTGATTTTGTTAAATAATGTTTTTAATTTTCTGCGTTTTTTTGTTTTGCTTATTTAGTTTTTCTTTTTTTTTTTTGAAGAATTGCACTTTTTCCGATGGTTTTTCTCTGTGAGAAACACTTGTTTGTGATGTTTGAAAATTCTGAATTTTTCTTTTTATTTTGCAATAATTAGTAATCCTCTTATTGCTTTTTGTTTATAGCGTAATCCAATTTTTTAGTTCTTATAAGTCGCAAGAATTTCACTTAATGTTATCACTTTGTTGTTTTTTCTGTTATTAAAGTTTTTCTTTAAGTGTATGTTTTTGAGATATTCTCAGAAAACAAATGTGTTGTATATTTTTGTGAAAAACTGCGACACCGTTGCGTTGTTGCAGATTCGAGAGCTCGAAGTGGAATAAATGTAGTCTGCCAATGCATGCATAAAGTCATTCAAATACGCAGCTCATATCACAGACCCAAAAAAACGCAGCAAAAAAACACAACACCATACATATTACACGGAGATATACACGCACTCACACACGCACAAAACTCTCTCTTCTCTGTGTCACAGCACTGGCCCTTTGCCTTTGCACTGGAAAGAAAATAGGGGAAATCTATAAAATCACCAACAACAACATTATCACCCATAGCAGAACAGAAAAACTAAAAGAAAAAAATACGCACACACAAAGTTTCTCCCTTTAGGGCTACTCTCGCGTAATCAAAAGAAAATCAACAGTGGAAGTAATAGGGGAAGGTGCATCTGTGTGTGGAAAACTGCACATCGAACGCATGCTCATCACAACAACACCACACTCAAGTCGCATTCGCACTCTCTGACATTCCCTCTCTTTCTGGCGCACACAGAAAGGGAGAGAGTGCTCTTTGCCATTAAGAAACTGTGATATTTTATAACAGTTTCATTTCTTATGTGCTGATGTTACTGCGGCCGTGGAGGCACACTAAGGAGAAGAAAATATGCAATACAACTTGTGTCCCTCCTTCTCTTTCTCTCTGGCTGATATCCATTTGCCGATGTTGATGATCGTGCATTTTCCGTTTTCGTGCCATGCAGAGTTTTCAATACTACGACGTTTTTTGCTGCGATGTGATGTTTTTTTTACAATAAATTCGTTTTTTGCTTTGTGTTAAAAAGAGATAGAGCGCGGTGCCTGTGTGTGCGTGTGAAAGGGAAGGGGAGCCACAAAATGTGCACTATTACATTGCGTACTTCGTTTTGTTGTTGGTTTTTTGCGTCTAAGGGGGGCACCCACATTTAACGTGCGTACCAGAGTACAGAGTGCGTTCACTTTGTGTGTTTTGTTGTGCGTTCGTTGATTGCGTTTTTTATTATTTAAACAATTCTACTACTGCTGCACACGTTTAAACTTATGCATGTATGTATGTATGCATGTCGATTCGAGTGGCAGTGTTGTTGTTGCTTTCTCTGTATGTCTTTTTTTTATTGTACAGTCATTTTTCTATCATTTTTTACACAAAGCCGGTTTATGCAGGTTTTTTTTATTGTAACGTAAAAAGGGTTTCCGTTGTTGTTTTTCTTTCTGTTTCGTCTTTACTCGTATCTGTGATTTTCGTTTCGTTCAACTGGTATTCGTTTTTTTCAAATCGATTCGTTTTTAATTTTCCAATATTTCTTCGTTTTTTTGTTGTAAGAGAGTGGTATTTTTTTGTAATGCTCTATCTCTCATTTCTCTTTTGGTTAATGATTTTATTACCATTTACGACAATTGCTCATTGTCGTTTCATTAAGCAAATTTATAATTTATTCATAGTTTTTTTTTGGTGGTATTTTGTTGTTGGTGGTTATTTTTTTCGTAGTGAAATCGCCTAGGGCTTATGTCAATTTTTGTTTTGATGAATATTGAAATGTGTTTGTGTTGTTGTATTGTTATCCAGAGTCTGGCTATACACTTAATCCAATTTAAGTCATTTTGAATTAAAGGAATACTGTTATTTTACGATATCTAACTAATAATGGTTAGAGATTTTGTATGTTTGGCCCAAAATCTCAAATTTTATTAATTATTTTTTTTATTTTAATTATTTTATGTCTGGGTAATTTGAGTGTAATACACTGATACACTCTTGTGCCTAATATTTGGCAAATTAAATTTCTTTGAAACGTTTTATATTTGTTTATTTATATAAAATTTACAGTTTTAATACAAAAATTTGAAGTTTTTATAATTATGTGTCCTATGTGTAAAAGATTTCATGTGGAACAATTTTCTTGGGGCGAATTTTATCGAACCTATCATGAATCAAATTTCTCTCGATGATTATTCCCCTCGCAATTTAAAATCATTTCAATTTGCGGCACGTCCGTAGACATTTTTCCCCATTTTCTTAGCAATGAAGCAACACATGTAATGTATCGTCAATAGGGTAATGGAAAATAAATTCCGCTTTTACTCATGACAGTGGTAATTAAAGGAATTTATAAAAGTTTTTCTGCGAACTAGGTTTTAAGAAACAAGTTTATATTTTTGGTGGGCACCAGGTATGCAAATCATTTCAGAATTTGAGCTGGTTCGGTTCTGTGGCTCTGCGCAGGTCTTAACCATTGGCTGAGGTTTAGAAATGGGTTTCAGGTTCTCTTGAAACGTTATTCTTATCCGGTTTAAAAAATGAAAATTCATTTTTAATGTAATTTTCCTTTTTAAGCACAAAAATGTAAACAAAAATTAAGCTATGGTACGTAAATAAAACTGAAAAAAGTTAGGTACATTTATAAATTAATACGTTACATGCACACAGATGCATATTTACGAAAAAAGCTTTCGGTGTATCTTTTTCTTTGTCGACCGAACCACATTTTTTGCTATTAGTTCGATTTAAAATTTTTTCTTACAGTGGTTTGGTATACCTTTTGGTTTACAGAATCAAGTGTTCTATGTGTCTACCTGGGATGTATAGACAGATACAGAGAACTAATAAGTTCTCACGACAAATTTTTTGCCAAAAAAATGTTTAAGATTGCGAATAATTTAATTATTTTATCAGGGCAATTTAATATTAGTTCGTAAACCTCAATTTTTAGCAACGTTATTAAACATGTAAATACCTTCACATCGCATATACGCAACAAAAATGTAATGTATATGGCACAATAATATTATAATTCCAACAACCATACTATAATCCCCACAATCGTAATATTATTGTACCACAACCATATACCGACAATAATATGATGATTTTTAGATATTGTTACCCAACGTGTAGAGTAGTGTAGAGCATGTAAAAAACAATCTGTAGGAATTTTAAGATAAAAACAAATTTTGGGATTCGAAAAAAAAATATAGGACAATATTCAATACGACCACATTTATTCATTTACATAAAAAACGCCAAAATTTATCAAAATGATTTTAGTACCCTCCACCGACGGAGTGTTTACCTAATTTGTCATTCCGTTTGCAACACCTCGAAAATATATTTTTCTCTAAATATACGAGTCCGACCTTTAAAAGATGGTTACATGGGCAATCGAATGTTAATACTTTTTGAATTAGTAGGCTTTAATAAAATATTTCAGAAATAATTCTGTTTTTAACGCAAAATATTAAAAAAAACCGAATTCCTCGCAGCAAATAACAATTATTTTTAATTGTAGGAAAAATCGCAAAAAAATACTGCAACAAAAGTCTAAGATAGTGAGCCAATCGCATTAGCTCGCCGGTGCCGATTCGAAGCATGGCAGAAGGGCTATTCTTCTCTCATGGGTAGGTCACGCCAAAAGATTGCAGTGAAACTATCTAGGGGCCGAGCCTACTTACCATGTAAGTTAACAAGCATGTTTCTCGGGGCGCAAGAACGCTGAAGGTTACAGAGACGAATAAGGAACGGGAATATTTGACATATTTCGGGTAAGAATACATCGCTGCAATATTAATAAGGTTATGTTATGTTCAGTGCGCCAACGTGGTATGACGGTTAGTGTGCGCTACTATGACAAAACCAACTTCTTTCTCTACACAATAAATTAGCCATTCGAAGATGACTTTATACTTATACAGTAGGCCCCCGTAGTTATAAGAATAATACTAGTTCCGCTTTGGTTTTTTTTTTTAAATTATGGGGAAGGAAAAGTAAGTCAGCGAAGTTAAATCATCTCACCGTCTTGTAGACGTCATCGCTATCATAAATGTGCGCTGTCGACAAGGTCTCTTCTCATTTAACGATTTGTTTCCAAAAATTCAAGAGAATGACATGGACAACATTTGGTTTCAACATACAGGGGCCACATGCCACACAGCCAACGCAACCATCGACATTTTACGCACTGTTTTTGAAATATGGAATAATCTGCCGGAATTGCGATGTCATTTGGCCGCCTCGGAGTTGTGATTTGAGCTCATTGGATTATTTTCTGTGGGAAGACGTTAAGGATTAATGACACGCAAAGCATCTCGAGAGAATAAAAGCTGTGAAACATGAAATGAAAGAGATTCGACCAGAAACAGTCGAAAATGTTCCGAAAAATTGAATAGATCGGATCCTGTTGTGAAAGTCATATGAATGATATTGTGTTCCATTATTAAATGAATTATCAGTTTTTTTTATAGCCGATTCAAATTTAAAGTTATAAATAGCCCACCCTGCTTAAGAAACATTGCTAGATGTTTCATATGCGAAGTATTAAGACGAAGAGTGAGGAAACAAGCGAATCACTGAAACAATTCCTAACATATTGACAGACTATCCGACTGACTTTTTTTGCACATACACACAGAGAACAGATTCGTTGAGATTGCATGCACCTCGAGTATGTCATCACTTCAACCGAATGTTATTTGGTGCCCTGTAACGCTTAGAAAGTGTATCTGATGAAGAAAATACGAAGAACGTTAGCCTCCAAAAAAATAACTTTTAAATCTAAAAGTCCGAATGCCGCACCTGTTCAACGAAAAAATATTCAGTAGAGGCATAAAACTATTTCTTTATATGTGAGGCGCAAAATAGAAAAAGACCTAAGGGTCAGGAGAGCAATTTTAATGATTTTAATACGTGTATCTTTGGTGTACAATCACTTTCATAAAACGCGCATATCTCTAGGAGGGAACACTTTTGGGGCATGGGATCGTTCTCATTCGATGCTCAGATGTTGTCCACATAAAAAAAAGTGAAAATTGATTTTTTACCCTTAGGTCCCTCTCTCTATGCGCTGTCACATATACTTCAAGTACTCTAAGGCATAGGAAGGATTATGTCGAGGAAAAAGAAAAGATAATGGAAGATTTTTACTGAATAAATAATATTAAGCGATTTAATTAATGCAGGAAAAATAGAATTATTTTCGGTTTTGGTTATGACCATATGTACGATACTATCACCAATATTCGGCAACAACAACAAAATGTTTGCAAAACTATTGGCAACTAAATACATTGAATGCGTTTCGTTGGTAAAACCGATAAAAAAGTTGTGAGTACAGTAAGATGAACATATTTATGAAGTTATTTCGAATCGATATCCATTACGATTGTAAACATTTGGTGATTACAACCAAAATTCATCTCTTGCAACCGAATCGTTGTAGTTCTAACCGATTTCCAACTAATTTTTTCTCTGCGTGTACTTTCGTTCATACACACACGTGATTATATTTTTGGCAGGACACCACCGCAACTGATCGATACCATGCTATGCTGTCCTCGCATGTTAGACAGGAACGAGTTTTAATTACAATTTCCAATTACATACTTATACTAACTTAAGTCCACCACCATAACGGCGAGAACAGACGCCATCCATATATTCCATAGACCGACCTACCAATCGACCGACCACTTTCAATCCGTGTTTGAGGTACTGTGGTTTTTAATTACATGTGTGAAATATAAGCGAACGCCCACTTTTACAACCAAACAACAGCGGCAGCATAATAACCCGTTTGTTTCTGTTTTTACTCGTTTTTTTGCTTTCGATGATGCAGAAACCTTTTTTTACTCCAACATGATTCCATATCGTAGCAGCAACTCGCCACAAATACACGCAGCCATTAAACAATGACTGACCAATTTCCTTTCCTCAGTCTTAGTCTTTTGTTGGTGCTATCGAACGGACGCAGCGCACCAGCACCAAATTCAATTGCATTTTCGCTTTTTGGTTGTTGTTGTTGGAATCATGCGGCGCACCGATGGACAGCAGGGAAGAGACGTAGGCCTACCCAATTGCTGTCCAGACCATATTGCACCAACAACCACTCGCTTACTGGCTAGGGCATAAGCAATATACAGCAACCAATTAATCATGCGTACAAATTAAGGTCATAACTCTGAAAATACGAAAATGACTCTTCTTGTATCAAAACCGAAACCAAAAACAAAAACACCACTTGGAAAAAGTGGTAAAAATCTTTCCGAATTTCTAGTGAAATATGAAAATAGTTTGCAAAGCATATGGCGGGGAAAATTTTCAAATTTATTTATGTACGTTTGTGAAGCGATATTATATTGAGGCTTGCTTATTGGCTTTGAAATCGGAGAAATTGCAATTGGATCAATCAGACAACTGGTTTTATGGATTTTGTTTAGACGTATATACGAGTATTTCTTTAAAAAAAATTTGGTCGAAATAATGAACACAGTAATAAGTCTTCTATACATAGCATACAAAATACTGTATGCAAGATTGATGCCAAAACTCGCCGATCTGGTCCAAGTCCCGGTTCAAACAGGGCAACTTTACTTGCCGCAACTCTCAACTCTCTTGAAGGAGATAGCATGGATTGCAGCATGTTAAGTTGCCTAGTGTAAGTGAAGAGCAACCGTATCCGTGCGACTCCAGACGTAATAAGCCAACAATCGACCATATACGAGTATTTACAATGTGCCAAATTATGGAAATGGCCCATGTATAGATTTCCCTTACCTCTCTCTCCTACAAACTGAGAGTTGGGGCAAGTAAAGCTGCCTAGTGTAAATGGAGACAAACCTTGTCAGTGCGACTTTAGACCAAAAAAGCCATCAATCGATCAAATCTTTACACTTTGCCAAATTCTGGAGATGGCCCACAAATGGAGTCACCTTACCTCTCTCTAAGAGTTGCGGCAGGGAAAGAAGTGGCCTAGTGTAAATGGACCCCAACCGTATAAGTCAATAATCAACAAAATCTTTGCACTGCGACAAATTCTGGGAAAGATCCACGAGCAGCAAATATAAAGTATACTTACCGGACTTCGTCGACTAAAAGGCTGCTTTCGACACTCCGATAAGAGATAAATTATTTGAAACTATAAGTGTGTTCGTTTACTTTCCCAGTAAAAATTTGCAAGTTTCTACTTTTGAGAGCGTAAGGCCAATTTTAATCTCTTTATTAAAATTTGCAAGAAAAGTAAACAAACAGCTGCCAGTAAAAGTTTGCAATGAAATAGCTTATTTTGTTTACTGTTTGCATCACATTTCGTTTTATTTTGAATTTTAAAGTTTTAAGATTTGTAATAAAAAAATGAGCAAAAAAACTTTATTTTTTCTTTCAAATTTCAGTGATTAACATATATATTAAATAAAATAATATTCCAAAAATTACTTACCTATTCTGTTGTAAATTTATTTTTACTTTTATTTGTTTACATAAAACAGCTGATTTCAAACATCTGTTCTATCTTGCAAATTTTGGTTGGCTAAAATTTCTCCAACCAAAATTTTGCAAACTCTCTAACATCGAACTGTCTAAATTTTCTCTCTCCGGCTCTCATTGACTGGACTTTTTGTGTAAACGAACACGATGCAGTAAAAATTTGCACAAATTTGCAAGTAAACGACCACACCTAATGTCTGCGAATGGGGTACCATCAAAACTTGTACGCCTTTGTAAAATGACACTAAGTGGCACAAACTCCCCAGTTAACATTTGAAGTGACCTCTCCGAACCATTCACTACGACAAGAGGTCTCAGACAGGATGACAGCTTATCGTGTTACTTTTTTAACAAGAAAATTAATAAAACGGGCACAACTAACACCAAGGGTCACATCCTTCTCGCGTATGTAGGCGACATTGGCATAGTTGGCGGATCAGAGCGAGATTTAACTGGAGCTTTTTAAAAAATTTAATAAGAGTCTTCTTATTGTGGTCTGATGATAAATGAGGGCAAGACCAAAATGATGCTACCAACGGCTGAAAGAAAGGCGAAATTGTTTCGGTCGGTAGTTGCAAGGACGAAGTAATAGAGGAATTTGTATACCTCGGATTCGTCATAAACCAAAAGAACGATGTCAGCATTGAAATAAAACAAAGGCTCATGTTGGCAAATAGTTTTTTTGAGCACAATAAACAGCTTAAGAAGAGAGCTCTCTCCCGAAAACCAAGATTACGCTTTTGAAAGCACACAAACGCGGGTGGGTGCACGGTAAACAGCTTAAGAAGAGAGCCCTCTCTCAAAAAACGAAGATTACATTTGTGTGCTTTCAAAAGCGGTTGAATTGGTATTGGTAATCTTTGAGAGACAAATCCTTCGTAATATCTACGGCCCTAGCTGCGTGGGCAGGATGTACCTATATATGCTTCGGACGCACCGAGAGCTGTTGAGATGTACCCCGGCATGAGTGTACGAGTAGTTAAGCGCATTTAAATACCCATCTGCATGGGCGGGGAGTACAGATATCGGACGAGCCGAGAGCTGTATAAGAGGTATTCAGCAATGAATCTAGTTAAGTGCATCAAAATACAACGATTGCTCTGGCTTGGACATGTTGGTCGAATGTAAACAAACGCTCCAGCCAGAAAGGCGGAAAGTGCAGACAGGGAAGACCGAGACCCCGGTATGGATTTGTTATTGGGATTTTACTGAGCCTTAAATCAAAATACGGCCGATATAGTTATAAAGCATAAGGGAACCCATATTTGAGGATATATAAAATTTCGCCTGGCCGAAGTTAATGTGTTTTTAAATTGTTGTGGCTAAAAAAAGAATCATTCATTTATGTGGGGAGTTTTTATTGCCACCCATTGATTTTCCACTTACTTACCACAGCTGCTGATACAAATAGAAAAAAAATTGCAAAAAGAACGATTTACAAGGATTACCGGACTATTTCGATACCTGTTCAAGTGAAAGAAAAAAAATTAAGTTATGCAAATTTTTTCTTAACCCTTTCACTTTCTATTCTTACGAAACAAACAAAAAACCGATAGACTGACTGACCTTAAGGGTGATTCATGCTGAAACATTCCGACAGCGGACGTCGGGAGCCCAAAACAGGCGAAAGGGGTTGGTTGGTGGCTGCTGCAATTTTACAAAATCCTTAATTTATGCAAATAGTGGAAATATGTCAAGAATTTGCATTATTATGCAAATGATTTTCGAAGAGGAAAAACAATCTTAAAGACGGGGAGAAATGAAAAATCAATAAATTTTCATTGAAACAAAACACACAAAAAAAATTTGCATAAAAATTACACTAAGGCCTTCGAAGAAGCATGTAAGCAAAAGCCAGCTGGAGCAAGGGTTGCTTGCAGAGCCCGCCAAGGCGCGGCGCAACCGATGATGAGATGAAACGAATTTGCATAATTAAGCAAAAGGATTAAAGGTAGCTAAGAAAAAATCCATTACCAACGTGACCTTCAGATAGCAAAAAACTAGGAAAATTATGCAAATTTTCCAGGGGATCTTAAAAAAATCGATCGATTTCTTCAGGACGACAAAGAAATGTAACGTCTTTTTCGATTTTTATTGCAATGTTAAGTGAAACATAATCTTTAAAAGGAAAAAAACGAAAATTATAATCTTGTCTAATGAATATTCTCGATATTTTTTCTCTTTCTCATGTAGTACCATCTCGCTTTGTCCTTCGCAACTCCTTTGCGTGCTAAATTTTATCCAATCACACTCTCGATGATTAACTTTGTTCGATCAGCTACCATTGATTTGCTTGCTTGGTTTTCATAACAGATTTCTCTGCAATTCCTGCTGAAATACGAATCAAGTCCTTAGGCGAGAGTGAATTTTCTAATTTTCCTTCGTTCAGGGTTACATGCGTTTTCTTTAACCCCCGTTTTCGATATGCAGTTTCAGACATTCTCTGTTTATGCCGCACACGCACATATGACGATGTTTGTGAGCGCATGCGTGGTGGTTGCGACAGTGGTGCATTTTTCCAATATCTTTCCTATATCGCCCTCTCTTTTACTCTTGCAATAAATGTAGAAAGTATTGAATTTATTCAATATTTTAGTAATCACAATTTGTCGTCGACGTTTTTAGATTTTTCTAAATTAAAAATGTTAATGATTTCTTTCTTCTGGCTTTCCTTTGATGGCCTTTTGTGGGTTTTCCTTAATGGCCCTTCTTCACTCTATTGTAGTCTTTTTCTCTAATTAACATAATTTACTTGAGGGTATTGTTTGATAGTTTTAATTTGAAAAGAGACAGGTAGAACGAAATTCAATGTTTTGAATATATTTTCAATTTATATTAAATAATTCACATTTTATGACACATTAAAAGGAGTCCAAAGTAAGTCTAATGTATTTAAGTCTTTCAAAAGCATTAACACAGTAAAGTATATACAATAATAGACAAAAAACTTATATTTTAGTGTCTTGTTTTAATAACATAAATATGAAGAAAATATTATTAATTTTAATAAACAAATAGTAAACAATTATTATTTACTAATAACGAGGTTCCCTACTTTTTTAAAGAAAAAAACAGAAAATTCAAGTTGAATGGGGAATGTTCATTATCATTTGAAAGTACATTCTTTGGCATTTATTTTTTAAAGATTATGTCTTTCAAATGTTGGTCGCGGTTACGTCTCAGATGGTCCATCCGTTGAGTCCAATTGACTCGCTCGAGCATTTCGACTGGTAACTGGCGAATGACACGCGTGATGTTTTGCTCCAAGGCCTGAATCGAAGCGAGAAAATTGTCGTTCTTTTAACTATAAAACGGTTAATTTTTGAAAAATTGTATTGTTAACTCAAATAGACAAACCACAAAAAAATCAAGTAAAAACGTCGTTAAGTTCGGCTAGACCGAACCTTATATATCCTCACCGGTCATACATTGCAAAAGAGCAAAACGAATATTGAGTACCCATTCCATGGTAACAATTGATCGCCCGTTATAATCATTCGGGACGTTTTTGGGTCGCGCGTGCCAAAACGTGCAACTAATGAGCGCTTTTCAAGGTAAATACCTTGATGAGTCCTAACTAACAGTACCAACTTAAACCATTGCCCGTCCATTAAAAACAGTGATTACTAAAGCAAATACCCAAAAAAGTGTACATTTTACCAAGGTATCTTTAGTCCCTATAGGTCGATATCGGCCATTTAAAATCCCAACAGCTTATGTTGTGCTTAGGTCAATGTCGTGCAAAATTTCAGGTTAATTCGTTTAACCGATGTCGTGCTTACTAACTAACACACGGACGGCACAAGGACACCGATTAATATTTTGCGTATTGCAAACGAAATGACAAATTTAGTATACCATGACGGGTATAAAAATGGGTCAATGATGACCCTAATGCAAAGTCCACTTCAAGCTGTCACTCTCTGAGGATGTACAGAGCTCTCGGCAATCACGTGCTTGTTTTCTGATTCTCAGCAGCGGCAGGTTTGCTTGTCAACATACTTGGGTTCGTACTCGAGACCTTTGATAAAAGTAGCTTTTCAATCTGAGTGTGTGCAAGCCAATGTTCAAACATCCTTATCTTTTCTACATCTTTAATTTTAGGTTATTTTTAATGGGATGACGAGTACCTACCTCAAAAATTCCAACGACGAATTTATGCAAGAATCCTTAAAGAGTTGTTTAAAGTGGAAATCGCTACGGTAAAAAACCACCAAGTTGGCGTCGCTGCACAGTATTTCATTCCGCCTCATATTCGATCCATGATTGCTTAATACTACTTTCTTTCCACGTTGCTTTATTGTTGTGAACTTTTTGCAAATTGTGATTAAAGGTGGTAAAGTTGTGTGTTTATGTAGTTAGAAGATATGCCAAAGTGCAATTTTATGCGAAACCACTTAATGGTATGCAATTTAATAACCTCTTGCAGTATCACTCTCTAATCGCTCTCGACAAAGTAATGTTTACCTGTGAACCCAACTATCTATTCAATCGACTAAGTTTCTCTCAACCCTCTTGATTTAACTGCATCACACCTTTATGATTTGACTATTTAATATCCGAATGACAATTTATTATATAGGTCGTACGTCTTTGGAACACCCTTTCTCTGAACTTGAGGAATATTTCTATTTTTAACATGTTTAAAAGCAAACATTTGTGAGCGGCTCTCTTTGTTGTTGCCACGCAATTTTTAACATTTATTTTTCTGTTGAGTACCAAATTTATTATTTAACCAAATTACAGGGTGGGCGATTTAACATTTTTAATTTGAATCGGCTGTAAAAAGGTTTTGATAATTTTTTAAATTTCTGATTTTATTGGAAAGGTTGAACTTTGTCCTTTAATAATAGAACACAATATCATTCTTATGAATGACTACTACAACTGCAGCGGCAGTACCTCATTCGAACAACCCAATAACCTTTCAACCTTGCGAATGTTTCGGGTCGAATCTTTTCAATAGCAACTTCCATATTATGTTTTAAAGCTTCAATTAACTCTTGATGCTTTGCGTAACTTTTATCCTTTATGGCTCCACACAGAAAATAATCCAATGGACTCAAATCACAGCTGACATCACAGTTTCGGCTGATTATACGGTTTTCAAAAACTACGTAAAATATCGATGGTTGCGTTGGCTGTGTGACATGTGGCCCACTCATGTTGAAACCAAATTTCATCCATGTCATTCTCTTGAATTTTTGGATACAAAAATTCGTTGAGAATGGCGCGGTAACGCTTACTATTGACGGTAACGGTAGCTCCTTGCTTATTTTCGAAGAAAAATGGCCCAATGATTATAATAGAAGGACATATGGCAATTATGTGTGAAACATAATATCGGCCAAATGCTAGCCACAGCTTCGGTGCTGATTCGGTCCATATTTTCAATGACTCTTAAACATAATGGAGATTAAATGTCGTTTATGTGCCTAATTATCCTATTCTTAAGCTTTGGAATTGTACTTGACTTATCGACGAACACTTTTTCTTTTTAATATCCCCAAAGAAAGAAGTCCAACGGTGTCAAACTACATGATCGTCGCTGCAAATTAACATCGCCACAACGTGACATACGAGCGGTTCGGAACGTTCTTACCCTATCAATGAAAGAGAATAGTTAGTTTTTCAAAAATATTTTTATTTTTCAATATAATCTCCTGAAACTTCAATACACTTAGTCTAACGCTTATCTAGCAATTCTATCCCTTGATTAAAATAGTTTTCCTCAAGGTCTACAAAATAGTGGTTTACGACTGTAATTGCATCTTCATTTGAGGTAAAAAGCTTGTCAGCAAGGATTTTTTTTAGATTTAGGAACAGGTAAAAGTCACTGGGAGCTAAATCAGGAGAATAAGGTGGGTGGTCAAGCAACTCGTACTTTAATTCGTTGATTTTAGCCATTGTTAAAACACTTTTGTGCGCTGGTGCGTTGTCTTGATGAAAAATTATTTTTTTGTGTTGTAAGCCAGGACGTTTTTCTCGAATTTGTACATTTAATTGATCTAAAAGGTTGCAATAGTATTTTGAATTTATTGTTTTACCCTTTTGCAGATAGTAAATCAATAAAATACCTTTGAAGTCCCAAAAACAGTTGCCATAACCTTACCAGCCGATTGAATTGTTTTTGCCTTCTTTGGGGCACTTCCTCCAGCTTCAGTCCATTGTTTGGATTGCTCTTTTGTCTCTGGAGTATAGTGGTGGATCCATGTCTCATCAACAGTTATGAAACGACGCTTAAAATCCATTTTTTTTCCAAACGATCCAAACAAGCTTAAGATATTTTCATTCTTGTGCGTTTTTGTTCGACAGTTAACAAGTGAGGCACCCATCTTGCAAAAAGCTTTTTCATCTGTAGTTCTTCATGCAAAATTAAATGGACTCGATCATTTGAGATGCCCGTGATATTAGCTATTTCACGCACTTTTATTCGTCGATCATTTAATACCATATCATGCACTTTGGCCACAAATTTCTGTTGTTGTTGTTTTTGGACGTTGTGCTGTTTTTGGACGTCCACTACGTGGTTTCTTCAATGCTTGTACGACCACGTTTAAATTCAGCAACCCAATTTTTTACTGTTGCATATGAAGGAGCACTTTCACCTAACACATTCACCATATCATTATGAATTTCTTGTCCCGATAAACCTTTTTTATGTAAATATTTAATGACATCACGCATTTCTAATATTTCCATTGTAAAAAAATCGCGGATGCGTCTTTTGTGAACACCTGTTTCTATTTGAAGGAGTTGCCAGATCGAAACTTAACATGAAATTTAAAATGTGTTCATAGCAGAGATGGAAGTTTCCAAAACACTTAACTTTTTTCTGTTTATACCGCGCTTTTTGTGCTAGGCTAACCGCCCTCTAACAAGGCTATTGAATTTCCTGCACAAAAAACCATTGTTTTGTTTCCTGTGTGGCGAGTGGCACCATCCTGTTGGAATCACATATCCTCCAGGTACATATCTTCAATTTCTGGCCACAAGAAGTTCGTCATCATCTCGCGATAGCGAACCCCATTTACTATTGCTTAGGTGTTCTCACATTTCCTACAGACCCGGTTTGCTGAAATTTGAGCACAATTCTCCCGATTGTAGACACATTGGGTCGATTACGAAATGCATTTTGATTTGAACGCCTATTTTCGTAAAAGGCTTTTACAATCTTAAATATTTACTTTTATTAATTTTTTTCTTATTGTAATTAATTTAATTCAAGTTTCATCCCTTCTTGTTTATTCTCGTAATTGTTTATCTTTATAATCTATCTATGCCACATTAAAGACAGTAATTTACTTTTTGGTCTAGAACAAGCCTTACTTGCAATCGCTTTATACCACCTAACTTTAAAGTTAAAAAAATTACTCCAGACCATATGCCCAGTATAAATGCACATTCTAGATACCAAATTTATTTCTCAGGTATTTATATCAGCCAGAGCTGTAAACGAATCATTCATTTTTGAATTGATTCGCAAATCAGTCATGCACTAAATGGAAAATGTTGAATTAAAAAAGAATTGAATGAAATGTGAATCAATTCAAATTCATTTAAATGGGAAATGAATTTCAATTCATTTTTGCCAAATTCATGTGAATTAGAAATAAATTTTATTTTATTTTAATTTAAATTTCATTCAATTTATATTCAAATAATAATTCAAAAACGAATGAGCAAAAAATTTCATTCAATTCTTTTTTTTTTGTAAAAAGAATTAGTTTCAATTTTTGCTAATTCGTAATGGTTCATTTACAGCTCCGAAGGCTGCTACTTTGCGTCGCCGAATTTAGAAAATTTCCTTACATCGTAGCTGTTTGTTCAGCATAATCAAAATGGTATACAGTGGCAAAATAATTTCGGCACGTGTCCCTTATCATTAAGAGGGAGAGACAAGGAAAAGAAAGTTGACTGACCCGTAGATGTGACCCCGGACGGTAAATCGAAAACACACAATTGCAATTTATTGATCAAAATATTTGACTTGACATGCGTAAAGTTTCTTTCTACTCAAACAATGAATGAACGAAAAACAAATGCGTTTCAATATTATTGGCGTCTTTCAGCCGATTAAGGCTGCAGCGGAGTTTACAGATACGATTATTATGAGGGTCATTCGACAGAGAGAGGGAGGGGAAGAACGAACGCACTTTCTACATTCTGCGGGGTCAATCAGCATCGTGTATGCATGTGATAATTTCGACACTAAATGAGTGGAAATTTTCTTTTATGCTTTTTGCAATAAACAAAAGATCACTGGGCAAATACAAATACAATTCGGAGTCGCATAAATTTTGCGATCTTTCATTTTACATGTGGGGTGGTAAATATAAGGGCACATTTTTTAAAATAAATACAAAACTTGCTTTTATCTTTAGAAGGTGTAGATGGTATAGTGAAACCAGGCTGCAAATTGTTTCCCGGAATTTCGTTAAAGGACCTTGAGTAGTTATAGCTAAAAGTAATTAGTTTTGAAACGAAGCCAAATATTTGCTATTTTCTTTGGTAAACATTGTAAACGCTTCCTAAAACCCTTTCGTGTTTTTGCATAAAATTTTTCGCACTTAAGTGCAAAAACTACTGCATTGCATAGTTAACCCTTTAGCGGTTAGAGTTGCTTACCTGCCAGCTCCTTGTGGACATTCATAAAATTGTGCTTCCTGGGATTTGCTATTAATGGGTTTAGGTACCTGCAAAGATAGAAAATGTAGGTGAACGGGTTAATTGCGGTAGTATTGAAAATGTTAGGCAAAATGTAAAACGAGTGTGCAAATAGTATGATAAAATAGGACGATCTACTGAAATAGTAGAAAATGTCTACTACTTTACAAAAGGATACTTATCATGTCCAAGCCCAATATCTTATATGACTCAGGTCTTTAAAACATATTCATCGCAACATTTTTTTGAATACAACAGTTGGAGAAATGCTTTCTAGATGTAATGTCTAGACTTTTAACCTGGCGTTAACATAAATTATTATCGATTCAATAATTGATTTTTGTTAATTATTAAAATTGTTACTGAAAAACATTTTCTAAGCATATCAATGTAATCTCTGTACTTATTATTACACAGTACAACATTTTTCAGGTAATTGGTTCGGGACTCAATTCTGATAATTTTTTGTGAAAGTAGCCCGAAAAAGAAGAACCTTAGCATCATTCGTTTGGTCAAGGTACATCATATAATAATTTAATAATTAATTTGAAGTTAGTAAGTATCGTAAAAGGGAATTTATCACGTTTTAGTCACTTTTGTTTGTCATAACTCGAGAACCACTAGTCCGAATAAGCTGAAACAAATTTAAAAAAATTACAATTCATTTAATCTGTTCATACAACGTTTCGCTACATAAGAAACAGTTTCGCAGTTATAAATAAATGTATGAAGAAAAAAATATTTTTTGCCTAAAAAATTAAATTGTTTTTTATTCATAAAAAATACAAAACGGTAAAAAGTGTCAAGTCCAATTACTTTCACGTAAAGTCACATGACCTATGAACAAAATGAGATATAGATCTTGAAAATCTATTTACGCGTTTCGCTTTTATGCACATTAAATGAAGGTATGAATTGCAAACATTTGCTCGAGATATGCACAAAATTCTTTGGAAAAAACATTGATTACTTTTTTTTATTGATTCTTTATTTTGCATGAAAATAAACATTCCGATTTATATTACAGCTATTCTTACACAGAAAAGATGAGATTTTTATATGTTATCTATGCGTGGAAACAAAATTTAGAACCTTTTTAATTATGGTCACTATCCATCCTCGTTGAAGTTGACGCTTGTGGTTCTGATGACCTTATTTTCTTCGTAGGTTGTTTATATTCATGTTCTGAGGCTGCATCATCATCCGAGATAGGCATAATATTCAGGGGCATGTTTTGTTCAGTATGTCCACAAATTTCAGTGTCAACTTCATCTTCGGTGCTTTCATCTTCAAACTACATAATTTTAGAACTCCACCAACAAACCTCCGCAAGCAATGCATCCAATTTTATTTGAATCGCTTTGCCATTGGCATGGTCACCTGGTAAAACCTCTCCCCTTGTTCGTCCGATGCCTGAGGTAATTGTGCCAAAAAGGCATCAAGGTGGAAATGCATGAAATGTAATTTTAACGTCATGATGTTATGTGACTTTGACACTTTTTACCGTTTTGTATTTTTTATGAATTAAAAAAAAAACTTTCAGCTTATTCGGACTAGTGGTTCTCGAGTAATGACAAACAGAAGAGCCTAAAACGTGACAAATTCCCCTATACGATACTTACTATTTTTAAATTAATTATTAAATTATTATTTGATGTACCTTGACTAAACGAATGATTCAGAAGTTCTTCTTTTTGGGGCTACTTTCACAAAAAAAATATCAGAATTGAGTCCCGAAATCATGTGTTGTACTGTGTTATAGTCCCTAATGCCTCATTACTAACTTGCGAGGTATCTGGAGTCCAAAGACCTGCTCAGTGATCGACAGTATGGCTTCCGTAGAAATCGCTCTATGGTAGACCCGATGACTTTCTTATCGGGGCGTTAGAGTCGGCCTATCCGCCAGTTTGGTGGGAGTAAGGTCGTGGCTCTGGATTAGTCCAAGGTCTTTGATAGAGTCTGGCGCAGAGCACTTATATCAAAGCTGATTGCGTTTGATGTCGGCAGCACTTTTGCTTGATTTAAATCGGAAATATCACTAAACATTACTTCCTCTTTTCCCTCTCTACTTCCTTACTTTTCATGTACAGGGAAAAAACTTCTGAGTGTTGGTCAATTGAAACAAAAGTTGTGTTCTGGAGCTGGATTTGTTTTTTGAGTTGGCGTGGTTACACTGAAAGAAAAAGCTTCCTAGCATGAACGATTTTTTACGTTGCATCAACGAAATTTGACATTAAAAGTCAACCAACGTCGGGCTTCGTTGATGCAACGAAAATAGTTTCGTTAAAGTGAAAAGTTTCGTTCATACAACGTAAAATTAAAAGTCGTTGATACAACAATATAGTTTCATTGACACAACAACTTTGTTTCGTTGATACAACAACCTTGGTTCGTTGATACAACAATCTTTTTTCCTTGATACAACAACCTTGTTGTTAAAACAACAATCTTGTTTCGTTGTTACAACAATCTTGTTTCGTTTATACACCAACCTTTTTTCGTTTATACAACAATATTGGTTCGTTGATACAACAATCTTGGTTCGTGGATGCAACAACCTAGTTTTTGATACAACAATCTTGTTTCGTTAATAAAACAATCTTGTTTCGTTGTTACAACAATCTTGTTTCGCTGTTACAACAATCTTTGTTCGTTGATACAACAATCTTGGTTCGTTGATACAACAATCTTGGTTCGTGGATGCAACAACCTTGTTTCGTTAATACAACAATCTTGTTTCGTTGATACAACAATCCTCTTTCGTTGACACAACAATATTGTTTCGTTGATACAATATTGTGCACTGGAAGCAATAATAAAAAATCTGAATTTTAGCTTTTTACTTCAAATAAATACATTTTATTATACTTATATATATACCAAATTCTAACAAAACAAACTAACATATGCTCGTACATGTAGTAAATGGATAGGTATTTGTGCATACATGTATTTTTAACGTAATGATAACAGCACTTTGCTTTTGTCGTTTGAAACAATTAAAACACTTGTTCATTTCAGGATTTCGTTGCATAAACGTATGGATTGTTGTATATACGATTGCGTTGCATATCGTTAACTTTAAGTTAGGCAAATCACCGTTGAAAAAATATATTGAAATAGTAAAATTTAAAGTCTAAGGCATAACTTATGTGCACAATCGCGCTTCCTGATCAAAATAAGCCAAACAAATCATATCGTTGAATGAACGAATGGGTTGTTGCACATACCATTGCGTTGTAGCATCAACGTATACATGTGGTTAGCTATAAGTGTTAGAAAAATCAGCCTTAAAATAAATCCTGAAACGAGAATTGATATAGTGAGACTGCAAACGGTGAAAAAAGTCGTGTACAATATTTTTCAAGCGGTTTCCTCCCTGAAAATTAGAATAAAATCATAAACAAATTATTTCGTTTGATATATGAATGAGTAGTTGTATATACGAATCGATGGTTACATCAATGTATGTGTTTCGTTAACTATAAATGTTGTATAAAACCACAAGATAAAAACAAATGTTTAAAAGACGTATTCGAGTAGACTAATTAAAGCATTTAAAGATATAAAATATTAATTTTTTTTCTTATTTGCTCTTATTTTCACAAAAAAAAATTCGTTACATTAACGTATGCTGAGTTGTTGCATAAACGAAACTACGAAAAGTGCGAAAAATCCATTTCGTAGTATAAACGTACCAATTGTTTCATGAACGTCAGGTTTCGTTGCATGAACGTAATTTTTCGTTGCATCAACGTACGAACTTCAACGAAACGCGTTCGTTCATACAACAACCGTTTTTTCTTTCAGTGTAGGTGGAAAGGATTGCCCTCACCCAAGGGGCGAGATCACTCGAAGGCCGTTTGGACCATTGTAATACCCCATGTCAGAGGTTCAGACAAAAGAAAAAGAATAGAAAGGTTTAAGATATATAGGAGTTTTTGGAGTAAAGATATATATTTATGTGAGCCAAAATTCGTTTAAGTGTTTTTTTCTTTCTTTTTTTTTAAGCCAGTATGTCTTCTCGATGAGTTTGAAAAGTTTTAATACCCTACACCACTTTGTGGAACAGGGTATTATTAGTTAGTTTAATGGCAAATGTTGGTAACTACTAAAAATATTTGAGCTAGACCCACCTTCAGGAATACCGAACGACACATAACCACCTGCTGATTTCATTTAACTCTATCTGTCCCCTCGTTCGTCCGTTCGTCCATTCATCTAAAGCTTGCAATCAAACTTCAGGGGGCTACGTTATCAGATTTTCATGAAATTTGGCAGAAGTAGGTTTGTTAGAAAAAGGAAGGACGCTTTTGAAATTAAAGAAAATCGGTTTAGGATTAGATATAGCTCCCATACATACTATATTTTTAACTCTAGAAGCCATATCTTACATCCAATCTTGATGAAATTTAGCATGAGAAAGTTTTAAGGGCCAAGGAAGAGCGTAATTGAAATTGGAAAATCGGTTCAGATTTAGATATAGTTCCTATACTTATAGGAGCTGTTTTTAGCTATAGAAGCCACATCTTCCATCTAATATTGATCTAATATTTTCCATCTAATATTGATGAGGTCCGTATTGAAATTAAAGAAAATCGGTTCAGATTTAGCAATAGATCCCATACATAAATGTATGTTAATTCGATTTTTTTTCATTGGCTCTAGAAGCCAAATGTTACAGCCAGTCTTGATGAAATTTGGCACACGTTTGTTTTCTGGTCCACGGAAGGATGTTGCTTAAACTGAAGAAAATCAATATAGCTCCCACACATATACTCACCCGATTTTTGTTTTTATCTCGAGAAGCCCCGTCTTACATCTAATCTTGATAAACATTTGGACCAGGTAATTTTTTTGGTCCAAGGAGAACACTTTTAGAATTGAAGAAAATCGACTGAGATTTAGATATAGCTTCCAAGTTCAACCGATTTTACCAAAAACAATTTTTTACAAATTCCAACATGACATAAGTTTTATAATCTGGGTAAATTTGGTGTAAAAACATATTTTTAATAGACTTTTCTAAATATCCACGAATGCATGGTCTAATGAAGTCGGCTTGACTATATTTTTTTTGCCGTTTTTAGAGGTACGTTTGAAATGTCCTCAAAGTCGTAAAAACCGCATTTTTAGATGGGATAGTCTAGACTCTAGATTCTTGAAACACTGGGCATACTTGTAGCAAGTGATCTATCGATTCTACATCGTCTTCATCAAGGTAGATCCTGCAGTAGTCCTGACCTGAGATGCCGATATGCATGGCCACAACGAAAATAGCGCAGTGCCCTTTTAGGACTCCTGATATATCTTTTTTAAAAGCCACAAGATTTTTTAGCCTTTTTCGGCTTATGTCTGAACATAAGGTTGGTGTGATTTCCTAACCATTTAACAATTCCAACCTTGGCCAAAGTTTCAGAACCTTTCCTAGCTCTTTCGTCTGCTAGCTTTCGTCTGCTAGTTGGACATTAAGCGGTCAGAGACGCCTCGTGAATTTATAGTTCTTGAATTCATGCCATGCCGTCCACATAGAGTCGGGTTTTAGAATGTGACTGTTTTTTAAAATATGTCTAGCGGAATAGATCTCTGCCTGGAGGATGATGCAACTTGTCGTTAATATTCTCGGAATTTAAGATCTACAGCTTTCAAAAATATCATCTACCCTGGCCAGACTCCATCTTGGAGCCATCAGCGAAAATTAAGATTTTTTGTGTTATGACTACTTGCTGCCCAGTCTTCTCGCTGGATACTGTTAGCTAAACTTTTTTTACTCGATTCAGCCGCAGCGTCATGCAGTCTGATAATTATTTAAGCTATACCCGTTCGTAGTACAGTTCATTAAATCGGTCTCTCTAGACATTAGAGCAGAATTCGCCTTGCATGCCTAGACAAATACCTTCGTGGGTTTTATATCTAACTTCGCTTCCAGAACAGATTGGGGTGCCAACGTATTCGCTTCTGTGATGCCTACACAGACCAATCTGTAGATTCTTGACGGCTGCAAAGTTTAGGGGACTATTTCACAGCCGCCTACCAAACCAAAGAACCATACATCTGCATTGTTGTAATGATATTGGTCTGCGCACATCTAGTAGATCATCTTGGATTGGGCTCCCCATATCGGAGTAAGTGGTTGAAGTGTAACATCTGCAAAAGGCTACAAAATTACAAATTACATCTAAATTTAAGGGCTGTGGCCCTTGAAGACCTAGGAACCTTAAAAACTCTACATTATTACGGATATACTCTATATGTGAGTACGGAGTACTCTATATGTGACAGCGCATAGAGTAAGGGACCTAAGGGTAAAAAAAATCAATTTTCTTTTTTTTCTTTTTTTGATGTGGACAACATCTGAGCATCGAATGAGACCGATCCCATGCCCCAAAAGTGTTCCCTCCCAGAGATATGTGCGTTTATGAAAGTGAAGTCGATTCTACACCAAATATACACGTATTTAAATCTTTAAAATGGCTCTCCTGAACAAAACTGGTTTTTACCCTTAGGTCCCTTTCACATATAAGTAGAAAGGAACTTTTCGATGGAATTTAATCATGTCCAAATTTGATTGATCGGTATTATATTAACAACAATAAGGAATTTTTTTTAAAAATATTGAAGTAGTCCTGAAGAAGAAATATTTTGAGCTGATTTTGTATGATATTTTACATACCTACCGAGACAGAGCAAGTAAAAAGCTAAAGTCTAGCGTGGTCATTCCTGCACTGCGATAAAATACCCCCAAAATGATCAATCGTTTGTTGGTTTCACACACGTATTTGTAAATATTTTCCCAACTGCAATTTATTAGTGAAAATATTTTTAGTAAACAAATGCTATTCTAGAAATTGTAATCTAACACAAAAAATAAATACCCAAAAAAATCGTGCACGAAAATCTATTGAAAAAGTGCACACACACCCCACACATGCACGTAGGCCAGCCAAGTATTTCGAAAAAAAACCAACGACGTGAATTTATCGCCGGTTCATTCACCTTTTCCCCGTCTCGATACAAAATGCAAACCTGAAAATGAAGAAAATCAAAATTATCTTCAGCAACCATTTCGTGATAAATTCCGAAAACAACTTCACGGAAAAAAATTGCGTTCACATGTTGTTGTGAGAGGTGAAAAAGTCTTAAATAAACATTGGGCTTATCGCAAAGAATATTGAGTGCATCGAAATTATGTTTTTCGTTGTTATTGATAGAACGTAATCAACGAAAAGAATAGAGTGACCAGATGTGGCAAAAAAAAATAATTATACCCTGCACCACTCTGAGGTGCCAATTGTTTGTAATTACCAATAACTACTAAAAAGGCTAAAGACTACAGCAGACTTTGAAAATTATATCGCATTTGTGAGAAAATTTTATTATTTTTTGGTACTCATAGATCCATGTTTGAATTGGCCGAATTTTCACCCAAAATTTGCCAAATATCAAAAACAATTTTAGTTTTGTCTTTGTGATATCCATATGTGGCTTCTAGGGCTAAAATAAATAATTCTTCAATTTCAATAGCGTCCGTCCATGGTCCAAATAAAAACAATATTATGGAGATCGGAGAACAATTGCAATCATTTACGTTATGTGTCTGAAATTGTTTCTTTATGGAAAGCATTTAATGTAATAAGAGTCCTATATTGTAGATCGTAAAATGTTGTCATGTAGGAGTTAATTTGTAATGTTTTTTTTTATTTAAATAGACGTATCGCTGAAGAAGTCAACAAAACATTGACCAAACGCGGGTAATTTTTATTACAAATGTTAGGTCATTAATAATAAAATACTAAACATTATACTACAAATACTTGACCAAAAACAACGTTTCTCAACAGCAATGTGTAGTTTGATTACCTGCTTTAGATGGACAGCAGACGGGCGGACGACAATAGGCCATATCGGTCCACGTTTTGATATTCCCCTAGAAACGTCCCTAACGATTTTACTTACAATCGCTCGAGAATACATTTTTTAATTCCGATTTCAATCAAATTTCGTACAGTACACGTACTCGTATGTAACGATAGACAAGCAACCATTGTGGACTTATTTGGACCATATATGATCTTTTTTATATAGGCCTACAAACGGTTTTCAGTATACATATTGGTCTCAAATAATTTGTATAACATTTTCTTACTACGCCAAAAATATAATTATTTTTGCAATTTTGCTAAATTTGGGTGTAAATCCGACTCATTTAAACAAAAAAAATAAAAAAAATACTAAATTCACATGTGACATTAGGTAAATCCATCCAGGGGTCCACAAACCTGTATTCAATTAGATTTTTCTTACATACAGTAGTGCTGACTAAAGTATAACATAGCTGGCCACTAATTGAACAATTACTATGAACTTTACAAATATGTAAATAATAATATAATTTCAATAAAATCTGGAATAATTTCAAGGATCATAAAAGCTATGTTTTTTTTAGGTTACTAAACTGGAATTTGTATGGAAGTTACTCGGTTAGCAAGCGAGTTAGCCTCAACTCGCTAACGAAGCCAGTTAGAGTTATCGTAGTGATTTTTCCTATAAGAAATCAAACATGACTCACCCTGCTTTACAAAAACATATGTTTTTTGTTATGTATACTAAAAAAAATCAAAAAAAAAGAAATCTCATCGCCAAATTTGAATGAGGGGACAACTGAAACTATTAATCAACATGCAATGATAATTCACAACAAATTTTAAGACATTTTTACAAAGTAAAATTGTAGCAGTTAATCGATTTTTTGCATTTTATTCATTATTTTATTAAAACTTATGGATTCTTATTGACTGCTATTGACGAATTCGCCGATGAATTGTTCGATTCTCTTTCATATTACTCACAATGTTGTTAAAGGAAACTAAGCTATTTGTCTTAAAAGAAATGGCTAATATGGTTGTGAGTAGTGTCCCGCCGTGGTGTGACGCTGGTTATGCACGGCTATTACACAATTAAACCCTGGTTCAACTCCGAGTAGGAACATCTTAAAATGTTGAGGCGGCGGGTTTTTACTTCGCAATGCCGGTGACTTAACGCGTAAGAAATTAATCTGTAAGCCATGCAAAAACTTTTCTATAAAATGCATAAGCTGTTCGGAGCCGGCATTAAACATGAGGTCATCTTGCTCAGTGATTGCAAGAATTTTATCGTACACAGCTTTTTGATTTGTGAGAAGTTTCCCCTAGTTCCTTAATGTTCCGGGTCTAAAGTACTAATATGGTTGTGGGAATAATATTATAGCTATGGAAATCCGACTTTGATTGTGGGGATCATAGTAAGATTGTGTGTTATCAAAATATTTTTAGGGTAATCATGATAAGCCAAGAATTGGTAATATTAGGTGACTGCACAGAAAAAAAAAACATTTTTTGGTTCAATTCAAATATTCAAAACACTCATAAATTATGTTCAAAAACAATTTTAATTAGGAATTCTGTATTTAAATATTTCACATATTAACTAAAATATTCGTACGTTGTTTATCGACGAAAATACATATTTATTGGTTAAGGGGTGATAAAAAAATTCACGTATTAACAAAAACATATTATAAGCCGTTTATCGAAAATATTTTCGTCGTCAGGCGATGAAAAAATACACATACGAGTATTTTCAAAGAAAGTAGTAAAACTTTTTTAAAAGGCAGTCGTAAATACTTTTAGTTACAAACAGGGGCTCTGCAATTTCGACGAGTGCCACTTTGCCATAAAAAGACCCCAAGGTAGGCAGTTTCGCATTTAACGAGAACTACCGGCAGTAGTGTTTTATACCGAACACAATGAAAGTCACGAGGAACCTGCATCCACACACACATGATACAGTGCATGAACTTGAAGAATTTTTTTGTTGTTCCCATTCGTGAAATATTATTCTAATACCTGATAAATAGTTTAACTAATTTTCAAAATTTTAATTGAGTGGTGATAAAATTTACATAACAATTTTTAGGTTGAAATTTAAGGGTTGTTTGTTTCTTCTGTATACGAGTAGAACTACACAGTAAAAATAATAAATTGTAATTTGCTCTTTTTGCAACTTTTTTCTTCGTGTGGTTGGTAACAATTAATTATAAAAATTAATACATAATTAAAGCAAGAAATAAAATAATTAATTTAAATAAAACTTATGATATAAATAAATTAAATATTGGTAATAAGTTTAAAATTAGTAAAATATATAAGTTATATTTGTTATTAAATTCATACTGTAGTCCTTTCATTCAGTTCTACGTTTAAATAAACTTTTAAATTCTGTTATTTTTTCTCAATATTTTTCACTTTTTGGATGCATCTAACCTGGTCGCCTTATTTCCTATCACATTTAAAACTTTCTGTGCTATTCACTTTGTGCCCATACGGCGAATGCACATTTCTTGCTTGTAAATAGTGAAAAAAATACAGCAAATCGAATGTTTGTTTGGAAATTTTCAAAATGCTCCAACTAAAACTCAGTGTAAATATGGATGTAATCTTATCAGTTGAAAATGTACGAGAACATAAACTAAATTAAAGTATAAATTACTTTTACAGTCGTCCGTGTGTGTGTATGTTTTGTTAAATTAAATGAAATAAACACTTACTCAACATGGAACTCGGACTAGATGTGTCGTTCGCCATAGATGTGACACATTTGATAGACTTTAAAGAAAATCTATGAAAAGTTTTCACAATTCTTCTTGATGTCTTACGAATGCGTACGAGTACTCTTACATGCCATGCAATCGAAAGCGATAAGAGAGAGTTCTACTTTAAGGGGGTCTAACGTCTATGTCTGGGGTAAATGAATAATCGTATGGAAAAATAGGAATAGTTGAAATATGCAAGGTTGTAAAATTTGATGGGATGGGATCATGATAAGATCGTATTAGCAGTAGACTGCAGAAAATGTGTTCTAGAAATATTACCAAGCGATTAACTTGTATAAAATTCAAAAGCATAAACATATTCGCTGTTGAAATGTTAATAATAACAATAATTCGCATTTATGCCGCTTTAGTCCAAGAGCCAATTTTAGCCAAATCTAAAAAATAAATCAAAAGTTGAGGTTGTGACGAAATTTGCCATTTGGATATATGGAACTCTATCCAGATGGTTTTAAACTCAACGGAAGCGTGGGTTTGGAATCGAGAGAATTAGGATAGGATCTAGCCACGTGCCACCAAAATTTTCAGGAAGTCAGAAATCATGGCGATTGGAGAAGATACTCGGTGGCTAGGACAAAACGTCATTGCCGCTATTATTAGCAGTCATTGTGCACTCTGATAGTGAGACTGTAATCTCTACACTATGTATTCCTAAATTTGCCCACTACAAGGGTTGCTATTTATATTTCGGGTCCTCACAATATTAGTGGTCCCAGATGCAAACTTTGAACATGACTTTTACGATTTTCGGCGTGGGTTATCGAGACAAGAGTGTTTAAATCAACTTGTTTCGAGTTTTGGCGATGAAGCATCAAAAACCAAAAGTCGCTGGTACCAAGAGTTCAGTCTCGGACGCCTTTCGCTCCAGGATGAATTTCGTGAGGGACGTCCAACTTCGGTCGCTTTTCCAGAAACCATCGATGCTGTGCGTAAACTGATTAAGCAAGACCGACATGTGACATACCGTGAGATTGAGGCATCCTTGGGCATTTGTATGACAAACATCAATAAGATACTGCATGTTCATTTGGCCGTGGAAAAAATTTGTTCTCGTTGAATCCCACATAATTTGACGAATTCTCAAATAACGGCTCGTATTGGTGCAAAGAGATGTTGAAAAAGTATAACTGCGGTAGCTCAAAGGCAGTATATAACATAGTCACAGGTGACGAATTATGGATCTATGCATATAAACCCGAAGCATAACAGCAATCGACCGTATGGGTCTTTGAAGACGAGCCAAATCCACTAAAAGTTGTTCGTGGAAGTGCCTTTAGTAACGTAGGATGGTCAGTTCTGAGTGGTATACAGTCACCTGTTTTCCAACAGTGTTCAAAGCAATGAGGAAAGATAATAAGAGAAGGCGGACTATTTTGCATCACGACAATGCGAGCTCTCGCACATCAGCTGAAACGATGAGCTATTCGACCACTTAAAATGTAGAATTGAAGGGCCATCCACTGTACAGCCTAGATTTGGCACCCAATGACTTCTTCTTATTTTCTAGCATCAAGAAAAAATGCGTGGTCAACGTTTTTCATCGTCCGAAGCAACTGTTGAAGCGTTCAAAAAACATGTTTTAGAGGTGTCTAAATCGGAGTGGAAAAAGTGCTTCGAAAATTGGTTTGTGCGCATGCAAAAGTGTTTTGATCTTAAAGGAGAATATTTTGCAAAACAATAAAACCATTTCCAATGATAAACTATTGTGTTTTTATTGCCGGACCCGAAATATAAATAGCTACTTACGTACAACCGCTCATCTCAACACAACATCCCATTAAGGAACAGGGGGGAACTTCTCCCAAATCAGCGAGCAGTGCACGATTTAATTTTTATACTCACTGACCAGGACCTATTGTTTAACGCCGGCTCCGAACGCCTAATGCATTTTATAGAGAAGTTTATACACGACTTATAGATTACTCGTAGAGTCGCCGGCATTTACGAAATGGAAAACCCGCCGCTGAAAATTTGTTGAATGTTCCTGACCGGTGTTGAATCAGGGTTTACTGGGACGATAGTCGTACATACTTCCATCACACCAAGGCGGCCAACAAGATTGCCCAGTTGCTATACAATTTGGTCGCCTGATTACACTAGCCAACAGTCGTTTTGTTATTTGGTTCTAGCATAATTTTTCTCATTGATTTTGACCTACTAAACACGAAAATGAGTTTTAAAAATTTTTCTGTCGATTGGTTTTCGAGATACAAATTTTTGAACTTTTTTTTTTAAATTTTTGGAGGTACACTTACAATTTTGAGCATATCTTTCGTCTTCTTTGACCTATGTGATCCTCCTACTACTCAAATTAAAGAAAATCGGGTAAGTAGTTTTGATATTGGCGGCTTAAAAATGTTAAAAAACGGCGTTTTTTTAGTAAAAATGTGGCAGAAAAAGCCATATAAAAATTCATATAAAATATAAAACACGATGCTAACAGCAATTTTGGTTTTTTACGTATAGCTGGCATTTTTACAAAGAAAATAAGCCCTTACTTAACCAAATCTGACAACAAATGGAGGACATATAATTTTTTTGGTTTTTTGGTAGTAGGATCAAATAGGTCAAAGAAGACGAAAGATATGCTCAAAATTGTAAGTGTACCTCCAAAAATTTAAAAAAAAAAGTTCAAAAATTTGCATCTCGAAAACCAATCGACAGAAAAATTTTTAAAACTCATTTTCGTGTTTAGTAGGTCAAATTCAATGGGAAAAAGTATGCTAGAAAAAATAACAGAGAAAATTTTGTTATTTGTGACCTAGAGTTATAGGAACATTTCATGAAATGATGACATACGACCCTAAATGCTGCAAAAAGTGGCCGAAAATTGGGCCTCTCGGCGGGAATTTATTCGAGCCAGCCGCGGCGGCTACTTGTCCAAAATCGTTTTTAAAACATAATCGAAAACTCTTATCTTTATAAGTATAATAAAGCTCTTGGCCGTAGCATTAAATTATATGCTCTCTCTCCATGCAAGCTTAGTCGCAAATAAAAAGCTAAACAAACACACAAACAAATCTGGCCTAGGTATGATGATATAAATCGCTCGAAATCCTTAATGTTCACCTCTAGGCTTGATATGTGCTTGTTAGTGATCGTGATTTCGAGAAACTGCATAATAGACAATCATGTCCCTTTAATGACAGCATTAACAGATGACTGACTTTTTATTCAAGCAGATCTTCTAAATATGAGACCAAGCTTCAAGCAGTTTTTCTAAATGCATACGTATATAAAATAGTAACTAGTTTTGTCAAACTTTCAGACCCACTGTGACCTGTTTTTGGGTCGCAAGACAACGTAGAGATAACACCTTTCTACAATGGAAGTGTTCAATGCGTATTCTGTTAAGCCATGGTTCAAGATTTTTTGACTAAATACTTTAAAAGCGTAATTTTTTAAGTGGAAACTTTTTCCCTCCGGACTGAAGAAAACATATTACAATTTCAAACAGCTTATGATATTGGGCTATCAATGGAACCTGCTTCATTTCGTTCGACCGCTATCATGTTTTCATTAGATACACAGATGAAAAGATAGATTGACGGACATGCCATGATCGTCTTAGAAATATCTTACAAACGGAAAATATATATACTTCTGCAAATTTTGAATACACTCCTTTTTTACAAAATGTAAATTAAATTTTTCCAACAACTCCACACTTCTTTTGAGCAGCTTCGAAATTCAGTCTTTCCGCTATAAGATTCCAATCATTAAAGATCCGCATAATTACGCTTTTTTCGGTTAGCAATAATTGAGGGATTTTACCAAGCCCATTTGGGTTTCCTTAAGTGACCAACAGAGTCAAACGACTTCACTAATCCTGACTTTTTGACTTTCACATTGGCTTAAAATAAAGAGGATTTCCGCAAAACAGGAACTAAGATTTTCCAAACTAAACACATGCACACGGAGACACCTTAGAAATCCTCGTAGCGAAAACCCAAATCATTAATAAAGCAATAATAACTTTAGAATACAAATATTGCAATAACTTCATTAGTGTCTGAATGGAAATTCTAATGATTATCTCCTCCCAATCCTGGCTAAGCCATCATTAAAATGCCGAGATTAAAATCTTTGCCAAAAAATTCAAAAAATAAAGAATGAAACTGAACGATGGCAAGGAGGAAAAGTCATCATCTTAAGCTGACCGCAACTAAATCTGAAGGATTAGCATTTAAGATGAGTACCCATACGGTTTGTCCAAACCTCTGAATGGTCATTTGACTAGAGTGCAGGCTTCCTTTCATAGCAGGTAGACAGTCGCAGAATTTTGGGAAATGTGCGTTTTGAAAAATCCTAAACATTTGGCACACAGACGTTTTTTCTACCGCACAGAAACTGTAATACACAGAAAGAAATGCATATGTGTAGTGCCATGAGTTTTACATTGTTTTTAATATTGAATATGTAACAGTCGTCTATATAATATATTCCGAGTGTAATTTCAGACCGAGTTTTATTTTGTTGGGAGTCTGGTACATATATTGCAACATTTCCCGACGGGATAACAAAAGAAGATGTTATAGATCTAACATAGGCCAACATGGATGTCTTGATGATCAAGAACAGGAGGGTATCCAAAAGCCTTCCTGGTATATGATCACAACCCTCTTGGTGGACCATGGAGTTACGGAATCTCAGAATGGTCACTAGGAAAATTTCAAACAAAACGCGTCTTTCTAAACAGAATGAATATTGGAAAGAGTTTTAAAAACAGCTTCAACAAGTACAAGGGATAACTAAAAAGAGCAAAGAGAACGACATCAGTTGCGCTTTTAACATCAATGGAGAGCGTAAATGACGTACCAAGGTTTCGGAAAAATTTGACTAAAGATGCCAAAGTTCTGAGATCCATTAAAACACTAATGGTATGTGTACCGCAGCAGGACTTCTAAGTCTTTACTTTCTTTCAGAGACACTCTTCCCAAATGTTATACATGCAAACAACGACGGCTGTGATAATGATATTTGACCGATGAGAAATTAAAATAGGCCCCTGGCCATGTTTCAGACATTCGAGATATCAGAACCTGATGTCACAATTCCAGTATTTATTATTCCGCATCCGAAGTTTGAAAAACGAAGATTTTAAAGATTTTAGACCTATCAGTCCTTCTGAAGTCTATTGAGAAGATCAACGAACAACTTGTGAGAAACCCACAGCACGGCTATTTTAAAGGCAGGTCTATTGAAAGTGCTAGAAATAACAAGCCCTTACAGCTAAAAAAACTTAAGTAAATTCCTTCCCAATCTTAGCGAAGTCATGCAACGAGCTGAAAATAGCTATCCAAGTGAACAGAAAGATGTGATCTGGGTGTTTATCCCAGAAAGACCGAACTTTTTACCCTAATACATTTAAAGTAACATCCAATTCTAAGGTTATCTACTGACATGTTATAAGGGAAAATAGAGCCAAGGCATTCTAATTAAAACCAAGTTTCAATTCATTACGTGCTCACACTTTCGGAGAGTAAAATTAAGTTTGTTTTTTAAAATTGACTTGGCTTTGAACAATAAATCTTTAGAGGTATTTAACTATCCTTAAACTAATTTGTTTGTTTAAATCAAATTATATAAAAGGATAGCTGATTTGCGGAAATATTTCTTTTCGTATAAGCCAAAAGCGTTGGTTTTCACCTCGTAAATGACGGCGACTTTACAAGTAAGAGAATTATCTCTAAGATATGTAAAAACTTCTTTATAAAAAATGCATTTGCCTTTCGAAGCCGGTGTTAAACCGCAGGTCCTGTTCAGAAAGTATACAAACTCAATCATGCACAGCTCACACTAATTTCCGAGAAGTTTCCCCTTGTTCCTTAATGGGATGTTGTGGGACATAAGTATTTAAAAAGAATTTTATTTAATTTTAAAATATTTTTGTACTATAATTTATTTCGAGTATATTATTCAGTGTGGTTAACAAGTACTAAATAAAATGCCTTTTACAATCTTTACCGCCATATTGCTATATATGTTTCTGGCCTATCGGACATTTCCATTGGAAATTTTCACATTTTTTAGCATAAACGTACTTAGAACGTTTTGACGTACGACCATTATTTGTGTTGTTTACAGTGACTTGAAAAAATCAATTTGGCAAAAACATGGAATTAGCTCGTGAACATTTTCGTGCGATCATTTTCACAACTTTCGATGTGGATTATCACGACAAGAGTGCATCGATGAACTTAAATCTTTGTATGGCGATATAGCACCATCCTATAACACTGTGATGAATTTAATGGTTTAATGAATTCAACCGTGGCCGACGCTCGCTCAAAGACGAAGGTCGTCCAAAAACGGCCGTTGTGCCTGAGATCATTGATGCCGATCGTGAAGTGATAATGCAAGATCGTCATGTGACATACCGTGAGTTAAAGGGCATCTTTGGACATTTCTTTCACCAGCATACATTCGAAATTGCATGAACACCTGGCCGTAAAAAAGGTTTGATCACGTTGGAACCCGCACAATTTGACAATCGCCCAAAAAAAAGGCTCGTGTCGATTGGTGCAAAGAAATTTTAAAAAAAATACGATCGCAGTGCTTCTAAAGACGTTTATAAGATTGTCACAGGTGACGAATCATGGATCTATGCGTATGAGCCCGAAACAAAACAGCAATCAACCGTGTGGGTCTTCGAAGACGAGCCAAATCTAACGAAAGTTGTTCGAAGCAAATGGTCGCCTGTTTCTTCTGCAAAACTGGTCATGTGGCGACTGTTCCGCTTCAGCAATGAAGGACGGTCAATTCAGAGTGGTACACCACAATTTGGTTGCCTGAAATCTTCGGAGAAATTCGAAAAACAAACAAGGGAAGACGAATCATTGTGCACCATGACAATGCGAGCTCTCACACATCTGCTCAAACCAAGGCCTTTTTGAGCGGCCAAAACATCGAATTAATGGGTCATCCGCCGTACAGCCCTGACTTGGCACCCAATGACTTCTTTTTATTCACGCACACCAAGAAAAAAATGCGTGGTCAACGATTTTTGTCGCCAGAAGATGCTGTTAAAGCGTTCAAAAACCATGTTTTGGAGGTGTCTCAATCGGAGCGGAAAAAGTGCCTCGCCAAGTGTATAAATCATGCTGGAGAATACATTGAAAAACAATAACACCATTTTCGAAGATAAATATTCGCATATCCATTATTAGACCAGAAATATATATAGCAGTCCTCGTAAGGCCAAGATTTCTTCAATCTAAGTTTAATTGAAGAATATGCTAGTTTGAAGTAAAGATAGTTTTATGTAAATTTATATTAAATTTAAATCTCAATTTTCATTTCAAAGTTTTCTAAATTTTTCCAGATCATTGAAACATTTCCCACCGTGATGAAAAATATGTAAGCCAACCTCGAATTTCTTATTACCATGGAAAATCATACATTTATTCTAAGACTGGACTGAAAGAACAGGTACTCAAAACTGAAAAAAACGAAGACTGGAACAATAAAACTTGATAAGATGCTGATGATAAACATCAGACAAAAAGAGTATAAAATGAACATAAAACTAAGAAAAAACGCACATTTTTTTAAGACTGTAACGAATCAAAGAGACAACAACAACTTCGGCTGCCACATTTTTTGTTTTCCCCCAAAAACGAAAATTTTATCTTCATCACTGTCCCGACCCAAAAATCCAATAGTGCAGCAAATAATTAAAAATGTTGGCGGCTCGCTGGCGATCCAAGCGAAACAAGAATCACGGAATGAACGAGGCGAGCGAACGAATGAACGAACGCAGCAAGCGACAGAGGCCGAGCAACAAATACAACGCTGTGCGCCGCTGTGTCAATTTATTGTGTCGGGTCATTGCACTTTTGCACAAGCGAATGCACAAAACAAACAACACCGTCAGCTACGCAACATGGAAGAAAATCGACCATAAAAAAGACCAAAAACTAGAGAAAGAAAACCCGAAAAAACCAACACTATAAACTATGATTAAATTTGTTTAATGATTAGATACCATACAAGAAAAAAAAAACAACAACAGAACCGAAGGCAAACATGGCACAGCGAATCGCCAAACGTCAGTGTAACAGAGAGAGAGGGAGCGAGACAGAAGATTGCTTAAAATGCAAGTGACGCAAGTGGTGGCGCGCGGTGCCAGCAAATGTGAATAGCGATAGTGCGCGTGCAGTTCACTTTTCCGCTCTATGCCGCCGTTGCGTTATGCATGTCGAACATTTTGCTTCATTTTTTTATTTTTCGTACTCATTCAGGTCCACACCCAAAAATAAACACGCACTCAACGCGTATACGAAACTGAAGAGGAACACCGCCGCAAAAGCAGAGGACGATAAAGAGGAAAAAGAAGCAATTTGAAACTAGACATTGCGACTAAATTGGTTAGCGCGCGCATTATGCAGTTGTTCGACCCAAACGAGAAGTCATGAAATGAGAGATAATTTTATGTGTGTTGTTTTTGGAAAATGGCGCATATGTTTGCAGTTGTTCGCCCATAGGTTGGATTGTGCATATTTGAAAAAATACGATGCTCGTATGATACGTTCGAAAGAAATATACATTCTTTTGACATCAGACATTTTTAGTACTAAGGTTTGTTTTATTGAGTCTTACAAAAATTCTTAATCAAAGATTACTTTGATGGTGTTTTGAAAACTTAAAAATACAGTGGGCTCGGGATAACGTCAACTAATTAAAACCGCCGGTGTTGGCATTTACCAGATTGTTGACGTTTATCAATGTACAAGTTTAAGACCAAAAAAATATCAATACTGTAGTTTAAAGCGTTTTTATAACTAATAAATCAAATCCAAAGAAAAACAAAACAAACAAGGTTTTCAACCTAAATAAAGTATATAAAACAACAAAAATATTCTACATGAGATCATGCCATATGTATTAGTAATATCTATTCTTAAACAGGTATTAAAAGAAATCTGTTATTTTTTCTGCTGTTTTTTCCTTTCTAATAACTGCAATACAGCTATTTCCCTTAAACGTCTTAATACATTTAGGTCATCATGAGCAACAATCTCGCATACGGCCCAATCCAAAGCCCGGTTAAAAATTTCGATGTAATAATACAAATAAAAAAGGGTTGACGGTTTGGGATGTTGACGAAATGGGGGGTTGACGTTATCCCGAGCTCACTGTAATACGTTTTATTTTAATTTATATATTTCAATGTATTTATTTGATAAATTTTGTTGGTAAGAAACATATCCGTAAAGAAGGCTGACCATTGAACTCGAGATCTTAGACCCTAATAGCAAAAAATGGGCCAAATCTAATTGTATAGAAAGAGCCAGGTGAAAACTAGGACAACTTAAATCATGGGCGTCGGGCACACAACACTTTAAATACATACATATATAATACAGGCAAACCCTAATAGTGTTAAGGCTTGTTAAGGGATTCCTTTGAGATAGACCACTTTTTCTGCCAAAGCCCAGCTTTCGCAAGAATGAGGTTTCAATCTGAAAATTTTAAAAGGTGATGGGCTGTACCTTATCTTGCCTCTTCCAACAACCTACTCTAGGCGGAATTTTTGGCGGAAGTGTATGTTCAAGTTCGTGGGCATGGGTCGTATTTATGCAACATCCCTTCCGTAACCGAACCTATTGAAAAATTACTTACTAACCTAAAGTTGATCCTGGCCCTCTCACTAAATTATGTAAAATGTTGGCTGTGCTTCCTCCAGTTTCCAATCCCAAGAGACTTTGCATAATCCTCGACTTGGTCTCGACCTTTTGGTGGTTGGCCTTCCCTGTTTGTGCTTTCCGTGGTAAAGGGTGTATCAGTAAGAATCCAATTTATCATTGAAAATAAAAACACTTTAGTTTTGAGATAGTTGTGATTTTTTTCAGGATTGTATTGTACATGTTCCGTTTAAGTGTGAAATAAAATATACGTTAAATGGCCCTCCTGGCTCTGATGACATGCAATTACTCTTTTTATGACATTTTCCATGATTTTATCACAGCGCTCACAGTTCGCGCTTGCTCCCCGGCTACGTAGCTGGAGCTGTAAATTTTTACATAGGATTTTCCTCAGCCCTCATTTGCCAAATTAGTGTTCTAATTAAATTTTTGAAATAGCTGTGGTTACTTCTCGTTCGGTCCTCTTCAAAAATTTCATGTAGTCTTGCTATTGGTTTGTTTGTTCCCATTTTTGGCTCATACTCTTTCAAGGACCTCTCTGATATGCAGAGCACAGAAGTTAGTATTCTCAGAGCATGTGCGGACTGACTTAAAAGATTGTAATAGTTCCGAACTACGGTCACATCGCCTTTTATCCTGGACAGATTCGGTACAGGTTGTACAGAGAAGTTGCACCAAACGTGGTATAATAAAGGGCGCTAAATGGATTAAGTGCCAAACAATTGCCAGTCATTTCTGCATAATTATACTATATCAGGATCTACACCACTGAGGCTTGTCCTTGATTAGGATCTAACGGTTTAGAGAGGTCACTTCCAATTTTAACTAAGAACGTTGTCTCGGTGTCACTCGAAAAAGGCGTTTAAGTTCTGGTACTGGCGTATTTTATTTATATCTTGTTTCCCTTCGTATGAGCTAGAAATATAACGCTGAGATTCCAATCATTGGGCGTTCATTCATCCGCATAGAGAAAACAAGCTGATTGTAACAGCTCTTCTCCTCCGATCTTCTTCTACAGTTTTGCCGGTAGTCAGCTCTGCAATTCTTAATCCTTTGCGGGTCGTGGTGTACATTTAAACCCATTATCTAGCTGCATGTTTGTTTCTTCGGCATGAACATTATCCAATTTATACTATCGGTATAATCAGCCGGTAAAAAATTAGGAAAAAATCTTTCGTACTCGTCGTATCTGATATCAGATTCCCATTTGAATTTCTACACACGATATGCCAGTACTCGAGTCTATTGTCTAGACTGTCGTCTTTCCATTTACACTACCAGTTTTTGGAATAGACAATCTTTCTGCCTCCTTTCTTCTAACATGTTTCGCGTGTTTCCTGTTGAGATAGATTCATAGAAAACGTTTTTCCTAAGCGGCAAGAATGTCTTCCAGCAGATCGATTGGATTTGTGTCTACGATATCTCCGAGTTTTTTCTGGTGTTACATATAACCGTGTTCTTTGTGGCTTCGAAATCGATCAGCCTCATCATGCTGGGTGAACTTTCCAACTGGGGCTACAAAAAGCCAGCAGGACATTTCGTTGCTGTTCTTAAAAAATAACCCAACTTATCATACCGCTATCGTTCAGTTTAATTCACGCCAAGAAAAACGGCACTAATACTGGATTCATGGAACCATGAGCGTCACTCGAAAATAAATGTGCAATGTCTGTTGGACTGCAGCTCAGTCTAAAAATACAATTTGAAGTGTTTTTGTAACCGCCGACAACGCCAATGACAAAGAAAAAGCAGACGGCACACATGCGCATAATTACAGGCTTGTACGAGTATAAGCAGATTCCCAAATAAATGTAATGCTATTTTTAACAAAGTTTAATGAATACAAAACAGACAATGGTTGGTGGTGTGGATTCATAAAAGATTGAGTGCTAACTCAAATGCCTTCTTCAATGCCATTTTTCTCGAGATCGTTTGAATCAGGAGGAGGTAGCCGATATTAGAAAAAAACATTTATTTCTGAACAAAGTTAAGAGATTTGCAACGGTATAAATTCCCCCATCGCTAGCCTGGAGCCAGGTTAACAGCGATGACGTCGGCAATCCATCTTAGACAAATTTCATATTGGTTAAATATATTTAAATGAGCCTACAGTTGCGACAACAATCCTTACTAGAAGCAGACTACAGTAGACCAACCGTTGGTTTTGAAAGGAATTCCGTCTTGACTTTCAGGGCAAGAATAACAAGAAGACATTCCAGGAAATCTAAAGCACATACTTTTCTACCTAGATGGGTCTTACCTAGACGTCTAATAGGGTTCTGAAAGCCACCCGAGAGAACTAATATTAGATCTAAACACTAGAATCCCATAACATTAGGCGTGTGTTAATTAAAACGCTTAAAAATTCGGTAATTTTGTATCGTTGTCGCTTAATTAAGCGCCTTTTGAAATCTTAGCTCATTTTTGCCGCTAAGGGCGGTAAGGTGTGTTGAAAATCGTAGTGTTTTTGTAGAGTTCAGTTGACAGTGCTGCCAACTCATTTATTATTGGTTTTTGATGTATCTGTAAAGTTTGTGTTTTTGCACAGCTGCTAAAATTGTTGCTATTACCCATTTTTTATGTTAGTATCTAAAAACAAAAAACACGTTTCTTTAAACTTTTTGAAAAAATCAAAAAAGTGTGCATTTAGCAAAGTTGTCAAAGTTGTCATGTGGTATTTAAAGTCGTTTTCAATGCATTCACCTAAGCTTTCCACAAAATTAAAGAAATTATCATTTTGTATATTCGACTGGTTCTAATACAGACAAATTTGGGGTTAAAGTTAAAGACAAAATGGCTCCTTTACTGCCTTAAAGTTAAAGACAAAATGGCTCCTTTACTGCCTTAAAAGGAGAACAAGTTAATATCTATATATTTAGCCGAATCTCCACTTTATATTTTAAAACAAAATGTTAATCTTTGATTTGTACACGTTTCCTGATTTAATATGAATTTTAATAAATTTACGTTTGAATTTTACTCTTCGGTTTGGTTTTTTTCACAAAAAACCATTATCAAATTGGCAGATATAGCAAAGTGATGCCAATCTCTAAAATCTAATAGCGGAAATGAGTTTTATTTGTCACCAAAAAAGCATCAATATTAGCTTGACAAAAAAATATTCCTATTATACGAAACATCTTAACAGCCGTCGGTATAGTCTGGCTGCTGGCTACGATCAAATATCTTTAATATGTATTCCTGAATTGAAGCACGATATCCACCTATTATGGGTGCCAGAGCACAGGAACCTATGGGTATTTCCCTTTTAATATCAAGCTTAATCTCACATGTTGAGAAAAAGTCAGTTTGAAATCAGTCCAAACTACAAAATTTCTGTTTGGCGAGAAGACTTTCAGTTCCCTTAACGAAATGTTAGTATATATGATGGAATTTTTTTTAAAAAAGACTATAAGATGATGGCTTTGCCAATATTATGTAACAGACAACATACTATTTGGTCACATTAACCGAATAAATTTCAAAATTGTAAAAAAAAATATGTAACAAAAAATTTATACTCGTACAAAAAAGTTTTTACGGCAAAACCAAAGGTTTTTCTGGAAATCTGGAAAGAAAAACTAAAATATATTTTCCTCCAACAGCCAAGCGAACCCAAAAAATAGGGCTAATTAATATGTATCTAGCTTTGACTAATTTGTTTAATTTGACTTTTAAGTATTTAATTGATGTTTAAAGCTAATTCTGATAACATTATTTATTTTAAAATTGATTTCCATTATTCATAGGTTTCTATAAGTATATTCAGCTCCTTTTGGGTTGCACAAATCAAAACTTTATAGTATTTGCGGTTTCTATTATTTGCAGCTCTTCGCTTGTATACAAGCTGGGCTAGGTACGAACTAATTCGCTCAAAATCATTAATATTCACTTAAAGTTTAATATCGTTACGTTAGAAGCCGTGGTCAGGGGGAGCTGATTGACAGGCAGTCGTGCTGCCATAGTGAGAGTATCAGCTTTTGGCAACAGCTATCGTGCCCTGGACAAGGATAAAGGCGTCTATCACCTCAAATGTTCGTGCCCGACTTTTTTCCTTTAAAAGTTGAAGTTTTTTACCTCATACTATATCTAGGACCTCTCTGATATGCAAAGCACAGAATTTAGAATTTTCAGAACATTTCCAAAAAGCGGACTGACTAAGAGCGTACAAGTTCCGAGCTACATTAGGTCGCTCCGCCCTTTAACCTGAATAGGTTCGGTACAGGTTTACAGCGGAGTTGCAATCTGGGCCCATTCGGTCGTTCGTTTTCATTTCTTGCACGAGTGGGATTTTGTAAGCTCGCAATCCAAGATCCTTCCGCAAAAACTTCCTTACTGGTAAAGTGGATTGGAACAGCAATAATTGCTACGCGCGATGGCGGATGGACTCATTCGGGTCTTTTTCGATACTCTGCTCCACAGTAGCAACAGCGCCTTCGGTGCACACTGTACGGCGTCTATGAGGATGCGCATTATCCACTAGAGTAAACTTGGTGCGAAACCAATCCATGGTTGCTCGAATTACCCACTCTGCTGGGCGATTATGTCGACCGAATATTGGATGCGTCGCTCGAACCGAACCATTATTTTGGTAATAAATTTCCACGATTTGCAGACGTTGTTCAGAAGTAAGTCTATTCATTAGGAAATGGCAACCAAACTAAGCATAACTAAAGAGACAGTTGTTAAAAAACCAACTCCGAAAAAAGTGTGGCCAGATTGATAACCACACGTCTAAAAAAACACCCGTTATAAATCTTGAAATGAACAAGCCATGTCGGTCCCATTATCCGCGTTAAACTAAATCTTCTTTAAAGGAAGGCACGAATGTGTAGAACGGAGGGGCCAATAACGGTCCGTATATGTGACGCGCAAAATAGAAAGGGACCTAAGGTTAAAAACCAGTTTTGTTCAGGAGAGCCACTTTAAAGATTAGGTCCCTCTCTATTTGCGCTTAGAATCGTCGACTTCACTTTCATAAAACGCGCATATCTCTGGCAGGGAACACTTTTGGGGCATAGGATCGGTCTCATTCGATGCTCAGATGTTGTCCACATCAAAAAAAAAAGTGAAAAGTTGATGAAAAGTTTTGTTCAGGAGAGCCACTTTAAAGATTAGGTCCCTTTCTATTTGCGCTTAGAATCGTCGACTTCACCTTCATAAAACGCGCATATCTCTGGGATAAAACACTTTTGGGGCATGGGATCAGTCTCATTCGATGCTCAGATGTTGACCACATTAAAAAAAGAAAAAAAGGAAGATTGATTTTTTTACCCTTAGGTCCCTTTCTCTATGCGCTGTCACATATACAAAACTTAAATAAAATCAAAGTTCATTACGAATTAAATTTTGGATCTATTTTGAAGATTTGAGGCTAAGACTTATGAACCTAGAGATCTAGAAATGGATCTTAAATATGAACACACGGGTACTCAAATTAAAAAAATTTCATTACGAATCCAAGTATGGATTAATTCGACTAGTTTCGGATTCATTGGCTCAAAAAACAGCCCTTATGGCCAAAAGAAGGGATCACTAATAAATATGGACATATGGACACCAAATGCAAATTTGAAAAGCAATTCGGAAAGAATTATTTGAGATTGTGGTTGGACACAAGAGGCCCCGAAAAGTTGACCTAATGGTCAAAGTTAAAGAAAATTTCGTTGCGATTCTAAATTTGAATTTTTTTAAGATTGTTCAGACAGTGTGGTTCATATCATTGATCATATAGACCCCACTAACGCTCACCTAAGAGGACTACCGATAGCAGGGATCGTTTAATATATATTCTATTATATAAATCCTATTTTCCTATTGTAACAAGCTGGCGGTATGGCTTTAGACAGGACTTAATTTGACATAAGGGCCGACAAATTGGTCGGCATTTTTGTTTTGAAGCTCAAAGACTTTAAGCCGATTTTTTTTATTGCAAAACGATAATGAAAACAATAAAACAGGAGAATAGTAGAAAAAGACACCGAAATGCTATTGTTTGAGATTCCTTGCCGGCCGGGCTAAATCAAATACAAAACAGATTTAGCATTTTCATTAACACTCAAGTGTGATCTAAAGTGCCAAAGAATGGCCAAATCCAAAGCAATCCTGGAAGAGACCATCCATCTAACGAGGAATATTCAAAAAAAAAATAAGACACCCATAGCATTTTCTGTCCGTCCAAAGCATTGTTTGAGCCGCAACGAATGGAAGCAAACAGAAAACCGTGTCAAAATGGTAAAAGAACAAATCAGCAGCAGGTAATGGCCAAATATCAAAGGCTACCGGTAGTAATAAAGATCCTAAACACACAAGGAGGCAGCCACACTCTCATCACACAAGCCAGAGTTTATGCAAAAAAAATATACCCCGCCGAATGGCCAGGATATGTAAGCAATCTTTTGCTCATATGGTTGAATGTTCCTCCAGCAATTTGATGATTGGAAGGGACACGATTGATGTTTGGGTATGTGCGGCAAACATTAAGCAACCAACTGGACACTGTATGGTGGGTATCCTTAATTATGGGTACTCGGTTCATTGGCATGCCTATGCCGAGTAGGAAAAAAGGATTATCAGACGTTTTTCCGCCCGCACACGTATTGTTTTTGTCGAGTTCTTTAAGAGCCTGGTCGGTATTTCTTCGAACAAATTTTGTTGTTTTAGGCAGTTTTCATTTATTGCTGTTAGAATATATTTTTTTATGACACCTTCATTAAGTGTTAATACTTGAATCATCGGCATCATTTATGATTTTTTAATTTTATACTCTATTACGTACAGTACATCATGTAGTTGGCCTATACAGTTTAAAACTGAAACCGAATGATGTTCAAACACGGCAAACGGTTTTTCAAAAAAGCTTAAACCTGACATGTCGGTTTACCCGTTTTTTGCTTTCGGGTTTTCTTTTTTTTTTGTTGGTGTTTTTATTAGCAATGACAACACGTAGAAAAAAAAGTATGGTTGGGATAACAAGAAACGAAGAGCATCTTACTATTGTTGGGTATATGGTTGTGATACAACAATATTATGATCCTCACAGCAATAGTATGATTCAAATACAACCATACTATGATCCTTACAACCAAACTATGATCCTGACAACAATAGCATATAGTATATTATGGTTGTATGGTATCCACAATCGTGTTAAGATCCTCACAACCATACTATGATTCATACGCAGCCATGTTATGATCCCTACAACTATAGTACCATCTCCCTCAACCACACAATGATATCCAAAATTATTTATTAGGATTGGGTTATGTTATCTACTATAGAGATTTTTATTTAGTAAATTATTTTAAATTAGAGTTATTTTACAGTAAAAAAGATAGGTTTAAAAAACGTAAGCGTTGTTATTAAAAATATTTCAGTTAATCAAAGTCAAAGCAGTTTAAAAAAATTTTATTTCCATATAAAAGTTCTTATACTGTTATTGCATTAGATCCGTAACAATAACATTGTTCTAAAAAGCTTACTAATATAAAGAAAAATTACAATCCTACAGTATGATTCCGTAATCATATTATTGTTAACATAAAACCCAAAAACAATATTTTTGTCGCACCAACCATATTATATTTTTGCTACAACCATAGTTTCATTTTTTAATTTGGCAATAATACTATTGTTACATTTCAACAATATTAATTTTACGGCAATCATACTATTGTCAAAATTAAATTCAGTAAACAGTACTTTGGTTGCGAAAAACATATTGTTATTGCCGTGACCATACGAGTATGTGACAGCGTATAGAGAAAGTGACCTAAGGGTAAAAAAATCAATTTTCATTTTTTTCTTTTTTTGATGTGGACAACATCTGAGCATCGAATGAGACCGATCCCATGCCCCAAAAGTGTTCCCTCCCAGAGATATGCGCGTTTTATGAAAGTGAAGTTGACGATTCTACACCAAAGATACACGTATTTAAATCTTTAAAATGGCTCTCCTGAACAAAACTGGGTTTTACCCTTAGGTCCCTTTCTATTTTGCGCATCACATATAGTTACCATATTTTTTTTCTGTGTGTGCACATATGCAATACCATTTTTATACTCTGCACCACTCTTTGCCACAGGGTACTATCGACGATCGACGTAAAATCACCAGCTGATTGATTTAATGTATTTTGTCTTCCCTTCGAACCTTCAGTCATCTAAAGCTTCTGATCAATCTACTGGTGGCAAATGTTGACCGATCTTCATGAAATCTGACAGTTTTGCGTTTTTTTTTGCCGAGGACGGGTGCAATTTAAATCGAAGAAAATCGGTTCAGACTTCGATATAGCTCCCACAAATATGTTCAAAAGATTTCTTGCCCTTAGCTCTAGAAGCCGCATATTTAATATTTCATCAGTAAGCAGGTAAATAAACATGGGTCATAATTTAGCCCCTGTACAAAGGTCCCTGTACAAAGGTCCTTTTCGATTTGGCATACAACCGCTCGAGAATACCCATATTTATTTTGATTAGATCAAATTTGGTATAGAATATTACGATGGATAAACAACCAATCTTGGACGCAATTGTCTGATATTTTTGCTATAGTCTTCATACAAATGATCTGGACGCTTAAAAACATATGGATATCAAATAACAACAAAGCCCAAATATAAAATTATTTTTGCTGTTTGGCTAAATTTGGGTGACAACCGAAAATACGTCTTATTGAAAAAAAACTTAGAAGTTTTCCTACAAATTTAATACGAGTACAAGCGCTGCTATATATATTTCTGGCCTAATAATAAAAATGCAAATATTTATCATCAAAAATGGTTTTATTGTTTTTCAGAGTATTCACCAGCATGATTTATACAATCTTGCATGCGCTTAAACCAATTGTCGAAGCACTTTTTCCACTCCGATTGAGACACCTCCAAAACATGATTTTTGAACGATTTAACAGCATCTTCTGGCGATGAAAATGGTTGACCACGCATATTTTTCTTGATATGCGAGAATAAAAATAAGTCATTGGGTGCCAAGTCAGGGCAGTACGGCGGATAACCCATCAATTCGACGTTTTGGCCGGTCAAAAAGGCTATGGTTTGAGCCGATGTGTGAGAGCTCGCACAATGATTCGCCTTCTCTTGTTCGTTTTTCGAATTTCTCCAAAGACTTCAGGCAAACAAAATGTGGTGTACCACTCAGAATTGACCTCCTACGTTGCTCAAGTGGCACAGTCGCCACATGACCAGTTTTGCCAAATAAACAGGCGACCATTTGCTTAGAAAAGCTTCTTCCACGAACAACTTTTGTTGGATTTGGCTCTTCTTCGAAAACCCACACGGTCGATTGCTGTTTTGTTTCGGGCTCATACGCATAGATCCATTATTCGTTACCTGTGACGATCTTATAAACGTCTTCTGATGCACCGCGATCGTATTTTTTCAATTTTTTTTTTTGCACCAATTGACACGAGCTTTTTTTTGAGTGATTGTCAAATTGCGCGGGATCCAACGAGAACAAACCTTTTTTACGGCCAGGTGTTTATGCAATATCGAATGTAGGCTAGTGGAAGAAATGTCCAAGGATGCGTCTATCTCATGGTATGTCACATGACGATCTTGCATTATCAGTTCACGCACGGCATCAATGTTCTCTGGCACAACGGCCGTTTTTGGACGACCTTCGTCTTTGAGCGAGCGTCGGCCACGATTGAATTCATTAAACCAGTTTTTCACAGTGCTATAGGAAGGTGGTTAATCGCTATACAAAGATTTAAGTTCATCGGTACATTCTTGTCGTGATAATCCACTTCGGAAGTTGTGAAAAATGATCGCACGAAAATGTTCACGAGTTAATTCCATTTTTTGCCAAATTGATTTTTTCAAGTCTCTGTAAACAACACAAATGATGGTCGTACGTCAAAACGTTTTGAGTACGTTTATGTTAACAAATGTCAAACTTTCCAATGGAAATGTCAGATGGCACCAGAAATATATATAGCAACCCTCGTATATTCATTTTAACCTTTGCTGAAGAGTATCAAAGTTTTTACTCGTTTTTAGCATAATCTCTAAGCAATGCATTATAGAAATTCCTATCATTGAGTACCCATACTTTTAAAGGTCATTATCTGGAAAAGAGAACGACAAAGTTACTTAACCTATAGTGGGTGAATGCAAGTATGTAGCCACCCACTCTGTTAATAGTCGATAAGCGTAACGATTATTTCGTAAAATAAATCGTCGGCAGCGGTTTATCTTTCATCTACTGCAATATTCTGTAGTCCCAGGTACGAGAATTGAAATCTCTTGGTATTGAATTATTTCGCATGACCAGACTTTAGGTAGTTTTCGTCTTAGAATTTGTGTGTGTGTCCGTTCCACACAACCCAGAAGGGTTAAATATGCAAACATTCGAAAAGGAAATTTCATTAATTTATGCAAATTTTTCAAACGAAAAACAATTGTCTAACCAACGAAGATGGATATGTTTTCGGCATTCTGGATGGTATGCAATAAATTGTCCTTTCAGTTTCTTTTTATTGCATTCAATGAGTTCAGGTACTTTCTTTTGGCAGGCCAGGACTTTTCTGCTAAACTAACAACGCGTAACTGCACAACCTTTGCCAAAATTTTGAAAGGAATCTCGCACATAAACACGCACACACATTTTTATCGAATGTCCTGCGGTGGTCTGAAAAGCCGACCAACAAGGGAGGTCCTATTGTGCATCCTTTCGTTCGGGCGTTTAATGCGAGCAAAAAGGGTTGCAATTATTTTTCTTTTTTCTGCGCTGTGTCTATTAAACGTCTGCCGCTGTTAATTTTGTTGTCTACTTTTTGGCATCTTTAAAAATGCATTTAGGTTTCCTTTGACTATCATTGGAAAATTGATCTTCAATCACTTTTGGGATTTTTCTTCATTCAACTTCACCACCACCGGTCGGGCAGTTCTCTTCAAGAACATCATCATCTGCGGCCGGTCGTCTTCATGAACATGCCGCTACTACGCTACTCCTTTTGTATGCTATTAATCTCTGCCTTCTTGTCGTTGTTGTGAGACGAGTATTCCAACCAAAAATTTGAATATTAATGAGCACTATTTTCCTTGAGGGTTTTCTATTTTGAATATGTGAATATTTTCTTGATGTGACACATGACGTATTATCTGCGCAGTCAAGGGGGCTTGGGTTGGGATTACATTTTTTGGTTGTTGCTATTTTATCACTTTCAATATTTCGATCATTTTGATTGTGATAAATTTTTGACAATGTCTGTCATACAGACTTTGCTGTGAGTGTATGTGTCATTTACGGAATAATTGTTTGTGATTAATTTTCGTTTAATTATTTCATCGTCTATTTGGGACCAGCATTTTTGGTTTGGCTTTTAAAGCGGGAACCCTTCTTATTTATAATATAGTATAAAATAATGTCTATACGAGAGAGGCTATACATAATTCTGGCCTAATAATGAAAATAAGAATATCTTTTATTCTTCAGCATGATTAATATACTTTTGCATGCGCTCAAACCAATTGTCGAAGCACTTTTTCCGCTCCGATTGAGACACCTCCAAAACATGGTTTTTGAACGCTTCAACAGCATCTCCTGGCGACAAAAATCGTTGACCACGCATTTTTTTCCTTGATGTGCGTGAATAAAAAGAAGTCATTGGATGTCATTGTCCTGGTGCACAATCATTCGTCTTCCCTTGTTCGTTTTTCGAATTTCTCCGAAGACTTCAGGCAAACAAATTGTGGTGTACCACTCAGAATTGACCGTCCTACGTTGCTGAAGCGAAACAGTCGCCACATGACCAGTTTTGCCGAAGAAACAGGCGACCATTTGCTTCGAACAACTTTCTTTAGATTTGGCTCGTCTTCGAAGACCCACACGGTCGATTGCGGTTTTGTTCCGGGCTTATAAGCATAGATCCATTGTTCGTCACCTGTGACGATCTTATAAACGTATTTTGAAGCACCGCTATCGTATTTTTTCAAAATTTCTTTGCACCAATCGACCTTTTTTGAGCGATTGTCAAATTGTGTAGGATCCAACGTGAACAAACCTTTTTTACGGCCACGTGTTCATGAAATATCGAATGTATGCTGGTGGAAGAAATGCCCCTATCTCACGGTATGTCACATATCGATCTTGCATTATCAGTTCACGCACGGCATCAATGTTCCTGGTACAACGGCCGTTTTTGGACGACCTTCGTCGTTGAGCGAGCGTCTGCCACGATTGAATAAGTTAAACCAGTTTTTCACAGTGCTATAGGATGGTGCTTCATCAGCATACAAAGATTTAAGTTCATCGATGCACTCTTGTCGTAATAATCCACGTCGAAAGTTGTGAACAATTATCGCACGAAAATGTTCACAAGTTAATTACATTTTTTTGCCAAATTGATTTTTGCAAGCACTGTAAACAACACAAATGATGGTCGTACGTCAAAATGTTCTGAGTACGTTTATGTTATAAAATGTCAAACTTTCCAATGGAAGTGCTAGATGGCGCCAGACAACACTTAGTCTTGCCTAGGCCAGAAATATATTTATGTATATATAGAAACTCTTGTATTTTTTATTTTTTTCGAATGGACAAAAAAAAATATTTTTTATTTGAAAAAGTATTGGTGTTTGCAAAAATTATAATAACCACGAGAATGTAGACTTCTGTTACATCAAATTGACATTATTTCGAAGCTCAAGGCATCAACTACAATTTTAGAAAAGTCGAAGTTTTACGAGGAACATTAAAGAAAATATTTCTCAAATCGCTTTGAGAAATATTTGCTATGTATAAAAGGTTTAAATGGGAATAAATATAATAAAAATGTTAAGTACTTTAATACTTTTGAGCAATAAACGTTTACAATTTATCAAAAGTCTTTTGTGTTATTCTATACAACTTGCACGGGTGCTAACGGGTGATCAATCCAGAGGTATTTTTTCAATAAGGGGTTTTCACAGATCACGCGTAAGTTGTGTTTAGCTTATTTTTTGTTTCTTTTCAGTAATGTTTTCCATGGAATGGCTAACACCGCGAAAACCACGGTTTAGTGCGGTTTATAAGCTATTGGAATCATCGGGTCATATTTTTTCAAAAATGATGATGGTCGGAACGCTCTATGATATCGACTTTTTGCTGCCTGAAATTGAAGCCAGTAATCTTGAAATTTGGTTTCAACAGGTCATGTGGCGACTGCTGTTGAAGCGCTCAAAAACCATGTTTTGGAGGTGTCTCAATCGGAGTGGAAAAAGTGCTTCGACAATTGGTTTGAGCGCTTGCAAAAGTGTATAAATCATGCTGGAGAACACTTTGAAAAACAGTAAAACCATTTTTGATGATAAATATTCGCATTTTCATTATTAGGCCAGACATATATATATATATATATATATATATATATATATATATATATATATATATATATATATATATATATATATATATATATATATATATATATATATATATATATATATATATATATATATATATATATATATATATATATATATAACAGGAATTTAATATTCTTTTGGTAGCGCTTGAACTGTGGGGAAGAATTATTTACAGGAATGTAAACTGAAACATATTTAACTCCGCCTTCAGGCGGTCTCATACATTGTATCTATACAATTCACTTGCTCTTTCAAAGAGTTTTAAATTAACTCTTTTATTATGAAAATTTTCGATATTTTTTATTGGTCCAGAAAAAGACATAATTTGTAACATTCAATCAAATTTGTCTGAGGAAAAAATTTGCTAAATCTTCAAACAAGCTTAATCGGTGATGAGGGTTCTAGTAACGAATGCGATTTCGATAGAGACGACGACAATAGGGATCCTAATTACGTATAGCGGGAAGATGATTTTATCACTGATGCTATGCTTGTCTTTTCCGAGATCATGAAAAATGCTCTTAGATACAGTTTAAATTTTTCGGATTTTAAACAACCTATTGCAGTTAGTCTAACGGACTCTTTACTTTCATTTTCTATTGATGCAGCTAAGTCTATTGCATCGTTCACAGGCACACGTTCCAGACAACTATGCTTAGAATTACAATTAAACGCATATTGTCTTTATAATAGACTAAATAAGGCTGTCGTAAATTTTGTACTTTCTGACTTCAGAACAGTGGCATAAGCACTTTCTTAGATTCACTCGTTGGCACCTGCCAAAGTAGTCGTCCATCTTCTTCTACAGAGTGGGCGATTTAACATTTTAAATTTGAATCGGCTGTAAAAAAATGTACTGATAATTTTAAAAATTTCTGGTTTTATTGGAAAGGTTGAACTTTGTCATTTAATAATGGAACACAACATCATTCATATGACTACTACAACTGGCTCGGCAGTACCTCATCCGATCAACCCAAATTTTTAGTACATTTTCGATTGTTTTGGGTCGAATCTCTTCAAAGGCAACTTCGATTTAATGTTTCAACGCTTCAATTGTCTATGGATCTTTGCGTAACATTTATCCTTAAAGGCTCTCCACAGAAAAAAATCCAAAGGGCTCAAATCATAGCTCCGAGGTGGCCAATTGACAACGCAAATTCGGCTGATTGATTGATTTTTAAAAAAAATGCGTAAAATAACGATTATTTGCGTTAGCTGTGGACATGTCTTGTTAAAACCAAATGTCGTCCATATCACTTTCTTGAATTTTTGGAAACAAAAATTCGTTGAACATGGCGCGGTAAGGCTCACCGTTGATGGTACGAGTAACGGCGGCTCCTTGTTTATTTTGAAAAAAGAATGGCCTAATGTTGCCGCCAGCCCTAAATCCCCACCAAACAGTGACTTGTTTAGGATCCATTGGCTTCTCAGTAGTCAAGTGTGGGTTCTCTGAACACCATTTGCGGCAATTTTGCTTATTGACATAGCCATGGAGATGAAAATGAGCTACATCTGAAAACACGATTTTTCGGTAAAATTTTCTGTGGCTCCTGCCAAATATTCTTTAGAAGCGCAAACGCATCGGATGGTTTTCCATTATCAAACGACAAAGCATTAAAACCAGAAATTTGAAAAAATTGTCAGTACGTTTTTGCAGCCGATTCATATTTAACATTTTAAATGGCCCACCCTATACATCCGCACCGAAGGCTTAAAAAGGAATATCTGCCAGTAAACACCATCTTACACGATCTAGTACGAGGCTAATTTGATTTTTTTTGCACCGCAATTTTGAAATTTTGTAAATATCTCCGATAAAAATCGGAAACTAATGCAATTTGCGTTAAATGTAAAATCATTTTATTACTTATACATTCGAAAACAAAGTAAAAACGGTATAAACGGTTTTGTTTTATATTAAAATCGAAATTTACCTGTCACTTAACTAATTTGTAATGGATAAGACCGCCTCAAGGCGGAATTAAAACTGTTAACTATATAAGGTATACGAAGCATCATACGAAGAATATAACTTCATGTTCAGGTTCATGATGAAATTATTCTAATAAAAAAAGGAATGCATTAGAGGGTAAATAAATTTAAATAGTTTTCTAAACGTTTTCATCTTCTAATATCCCCATAAAATTTCAGATATAGTTTTTTCAAGCTTCAAGCAAACTTTGTTTCCCCGTACCATAACATCTGGCAACCCTACATAAAAAGGTTCATTATTTTACACCAAAAAAAGTTGTTATTTCAACATGCGAAAAACATATAAAAAAAACATATTATAAAACGTTAATAAAATATGAAGAATGTTGCGCATACATATATTATGAAAATATCTCATTGGGGAAAAATGAATTCAAATTTTCGTTGATACTTTGCAGATCAATAAAATTTTTCGTTATGTTTACCTTGTTCTAAGGCACATTTTTTGAATTTTGAAGCATGCCTTCCAAATTTATGTACACTGTTTATTTTGAAAATGTTTGAAAGAAAACTTACCGAAACAAACTTTAATCCTTAGGCACGCACGCACACAATATTCGGGGGTATTGTTTCGATACGAATTTTATGTCACATATGATTTATTGATCAATTTGAAATTTTACATTCATATGCTGTGTTTATATTATTTTCAACGAACTATTTATGGTATGGATTTTTTTATTGCTCTATTATGTTTTACACGGAAATACAATTTAAAAAATGTAAATCATTTTTTTTTTAATTTATGTGGAGTGTCAAAATTCCATGACACTAGGTTTTTGTTTCATTTAAGAAACTGGGGTATTCTATTGTCAATTCAATTTTAAATATATTTTTACTTAAATTAAGCAAATTTATTTTAGCTGTTCCTCATACTTGGAAATGTGTTTTATCCTTTTCTTTAAATTGTCATAACTAATTTGTTGTTGAATTATGTCTGTACATTTTAAAACGTGATAATAACTTTGAGTTTCAAACCAGAAGTGTATAAATCTTAATTTTTTATAAATTCTTAGTTTTTATTGAGGCTGTTCTTATTTTAATTTGATATACTTTTAAATTTGAAATCAGTAGTTATTGGAACTATTGTTTTGTTTGAGTTTGATTATTTAATATTTATTAATTTTAGTTTGTCAATTAATAAACTAATTTTAAATATTCGTTTGGCCAATTCGTTAACATGGATGCAAATTATATTTCTTTTGATTTATGATTGTATTGAGTTCGTTTCTATAACTGTTAATATTTCGATCAACGTCATTGATCATCTTCAGGGAATATTACAATTTTTAGTTCCGCCTTACTTGCTTTGATTTGATCAAAAGTATGTGTCGATTTTCGTGTTGTTGTAAGCAATAAGTAATTTTATTTGTCTTTTTATTAGTGTTTAAAATAATGTGTCTCATATATCAAACTTTGTTATTTATAGACAATTAAAAGATAATTTCCAATAAAAACTGCAGTATTTTGACCAATTGTTTTATATGTGAGTTATGTTGTTTTTACCATTGTATTTCAAACTGTTTTAGATGTTTTAAGTTTAAAATATTATGATGTCTTTTTCATAGCAATTTTTTTAAATTAAATCTGGATTCGTTTTGAAGATCGTTTTTCAATAGCGTAAATATATTTTATTGTTCTTTTAATTTTTGTCTGTAATGATGCCAAAAAATGAATTTTGTTTTAAGTTTAGAATCGTTTCTTGTTGTTATACTTTTTTAAAAAATTAACAATAAAGTTGGTTTTTTTATTCTAAAATTGTTAAACGCTCAATTTTTGTTATAATTTAAACACAAGTTTTTTTTTATTTTTTTTATTAGTACGAGTAAGTGAATCTAATAATTTTTTTATTAATATTTTTATATGATTATATAAATTAATATAAATGTTCTATAATTTTGTATTTAATGTTTGAAGTAGTGGCATTAAGTTTTATTTTTTGAATAGATATTATATTTGTACAACATATTCATTGTTGTTGTTGTCATTTTTAAGGGATTATAAATCATTTATTATTGTGATTTTATTGTTATACTGAATAAATTGCAAATATTCTAAACTATGCAAATTTATTTACTTTTATGAGTTATTTATTATGAGTTATTATAATTTTTTTTTTATTTGTTTTGTTGATCGAATTTATTTTTTACTTGTGTGAGGAAATTTTTTATTTATGAATTGAGTACAAGTCTATGAAGAGTTATTATAAAAAAAAATTTATTTGATTTGTTGGCCGAACATGCACCTTTAAATATATTTTTTATACATTTCCCCTTTTATTTTGTTTTATGATATTGTATTCATTTATTTTAGTTTCTTGCATTAATTTATTTCATTTCCTTTAATAATTTTTTTTGATTTTTTTTAACTTTATTTTGCCTTTTTTATTATATTTTGTAAATTTATTAAAATATTTTTTTTTTTATTTTATCAAATATTTTTTTTCACTTTTGTGCTGCGTTTTTGCCACTGCACGACACACTCGCTTAGAGCTTTCTTCGATAGCTGTTTATTTCATAATTTTACACAATTTTAACAAAATTTCAAAATTGTTTTCCAGTTTTTATTTTTAGTTTCATTATTGCGAAAATTTCACATAATTTTATGCCGCTGATATTCACAAAATAATTCCTCCGTCCTCACGCATTTCTTTACAACGTCGTGAAAACCGCACAACTGAGGGCAACGAAAAAAAACTAAATTTACAATAAACATAAAAAAACCAAAAACAGAACTTTATCAAACCATTCCGTTCCTAGGGCAGGCGGCAGCGCGGTATTTTCGGGCTCGGAGAACCACGGAGAGTAGAAAACAGAAAATATTTCGCCATGATCGCAAAATAAGCCGGAAAAAACAACACCGAGTGCGGATTTCGCTTCATTACAAATGCCAAAAAAAAAGTTTAACAAAAAAAACCAGCCAATTACAGCAACAAATTACATTTACATCAACCACTCCTATACACACGCACTCTCGCTTACATAAATACCACTACTCTCACAACAAAGCACAAGAACACATGCTGGCATTGCCGTACGCACGCACGCTAAGCTTTTTTTGAGTGTAACACATTTACAAAAAATTTCCAGTTCTTACGTGCGATTCTTCTAACGAGAAAAAAAAACTGAGAGAGGAACTTTACAACACTCTCAGGGACGACGGGTCTGTCCGTCCGTCTTTTTCAAAATTTCAAAGCGAAAAATTGACAAAAAAAAACACATTGAGATGAGAATATCACTATTTTGTTCAGCTGTTCGTTCGCTATTCGGAAGATTTTGTTTAAGTGTCTGTCCGCCAGTTGGTGTCTAGCCGCGAGCAATGACCTTGAATGTAAGCTAATCGGTGTGGGGTAAAGAGCAGGGCAAAGGGAGCGTCCCCCCTCCCTTCGCCTCTCCCTACCCCGTGGTTACACATGTAACCAACACCGTATACAGCGAACAACTCGTATTGAAAATCATTGCCTCATTAAGTTGTTTTAAAATTCTGGACAAATATTTTCAGATTCGTTGTTTATTTGAAATATTTGCAAATTTATGCTATTTGTAAGAGCGCTGCGCTTCGTCTAAGTGTTTCGATTACATTTTATGCTGTTTGTGTTGGTTTTACATTGATTTTGAAATCTTTAGATTATATTCTAGAATTCAGAACGATGTGCCAAATTACACGTATATAAGTACACTGTGTTGTTAGAGGGGAAAATCTTAAGGTGGCCCAAAGTAAGTGTTGGGTAAAGCATAGCTATTTACTTTAATATTTACTAATAACATTTAAATCCGAACAAAAATTATTTCTACTTTTCCCTATTTTTTGGTTTTGAAGAAATAAATGCGTAATTGGCGTGTTCGATTGGTACTCGCTTATTATAGAGTGGATGCTAAGACGATAACTTCTAATTTTTAAGGTACTTTTTTTTAAATTTTTTGTGCACAAAAACTGATTTAATAAGGTAAATCATAAACCGGTTGATTGTTAAATTTGTAGAAACAAAATTATTCAAACAAAAAAAAACTATACGCGAGTCATAACCTAGCTCACCTAAACTCGCTAACCTATTCCCGCCTAATGGGTATTTAAATGCCAAAAAAGTGTTGATACTTAAATAATTTTAGCGTAGGCCAGGTGAGCGATATCGCGGTAATTTATTTTTATATAGAAGAGAGGAAGGATTGGGCTAAATTAAAACACTTAGAAGGATTTTTAATTATTTTTTTATCTTTTGTTTTTTGCAGACAAATTTCATAAACATCGTACGAGCCGATCTATGGGCAGGCAGTAAAGGGCTAAATGTAATTCTTGAATAACTTTTTTCCCAAATATATTAATTATTGAAAGCAAACGAATTTAAAAGCAAATTGTCTGCAGTTTTCTGTAAACAAAACCTTTTTTATATTCTTGCACAATGGTGTATCAAACACGTTCATTGTTTATAGAAACAGTTTCACGGAACCCCACAAAAAAATGCAATTCCAGCTCCTGGTTGGTCAGTTGACATTACCGAGACGGATTACAGTATGATTACCAAAGTTGTTGCAAAAAAATCGATTGCAGCAGGGGGACCCTCCTTCTTAAACCGGGGATTGTCCATGTCTTCAGTCTCAGGCTTATACAAATGGTTAATCATGGCTCAGTTAATCTCAGCGTTTAGGAAATTGAGTTCCCAGCAGCATTTTTTAAAGAAAAACAAGTAAAAAAGTCGGGCGTGGCCGACTATCAGATATCCTACACCACTCTTCTACTCAGAGGATTAAACACCTCTGTCTGGAGCTTAAACATGGTCGGCTTCAATATGTTTGAGTTAATTATTTGTCGCTCAAATGTACCATACAAATTCTTAACGCAATCGGATATAAATTGTGGCTTCTACAGTTGCAGGACTTCAAATCGGGTGGTACCTTCTTGTGGGGTGCTATTCCAAAATATGGACCTATATCGTGCAATGTAATTGGACATGGGCTAAGGCTCCATGCAAAATTTGGTAGGAATCGGCAGTTAAATGTGGCTTCTAAAGAAAGGACCCTCTGTGCGGGGACTACACAAAAATATGGATTTTACCAGATATGGGTGTTGATCGTTTGTTATGCTCTGTGCTAATTTTGGTCAAAATCGGATGTAATACGAGGTTTGCTATTTATATTTCAGGTCCTGACAATACTAGTGCTCCCAGATGCAAACTAGAACATTCATTGGAAACTTTGACATTTTTTAGTACAACTTCACTCAGAACCTTTGTCATTTGAGGGCGAATTGTTTCGTTTCAGTGTGTTTAAAAATTCATCTCAGTGAAAAAATGGAATTATTCAGTGAACATTTTCGTGCGATGATTTTTTACGATTTTCGGCGTGGGTTATGGAGACAAGAGTGTTTAAATCAACTTGTTTGGATTTTTGGCGATGTAGCACCACCAAAAACCACTGTTAATCGCTGGCACCAAGAGTTCAGTCTCGGACGCAGTTCGCTCCAGGATGAATTTCGTGAAGAACGTCCAACGTCGGCCGCTTTGCCAGAAACCATCGATGCTGTGCGTGAACTGATTAAGCAAGACCGACATGTGACATACTGCGAGATTGAAGCATCCTTAGGTATTAGTATGACAAGCATCAATAAGATATTATATGTTCATCGGTCGGGAAAAAAAGTTGTTTTCGTTGGATTCCACATAATTTGACGAATGCTCAAAAAAAGGATCGTATGGATTGGTGCAAAAGTATAACGGCGGTAGCTCAAAGGCAGTGTATAACATTGTCACAGGTAACGAATCATGGATCTATGCATATGAACCCTAAACAAAACAGCAATCGACCGTATGGGTCTCTCAAACGAGCCAAATCCAACAAAAGTGGTTCATGGAAGAAGTAAAGGGTGTTGATTTGTCGTGCACAAAAGCCATTGTTTCGTTAGCAGTGTGACAAGTGGCACCGTCCTGTTGAAACCACATATCGTCCACATCCATATCATTTAATTCGGGACATAGAAAGTTACGATAGCGAAGACCACTCACAGTAACTGCCTGACCGGCATCATCATTTGGAATAAATACGGCCCGATGAGGCCGCCAGCCCATAACCGGCACCAAACAGTCACTCTTTGTGGGTGCATTGTTTTTTCGACAATCACTCTTGGATTATCATTCGCCCAAATGCGGCAATTCTGCTTATTGACGAATCGACTGAGGCGAAAATATGCCTCATCACTGAAGATAATTTTCTTCGAAAATTGATTTTCATTTTCATAATAAGCCTGAATAACTTTAACGCATTGCTCGTTTGTGTATCTTCCATGTTTCAAATTGAAATAGTCTAAAGTTGAGAAATATCAAATGAAATGCAGAAAAAACTTGACGTTTAGGTGTGGTTCACATTCAACGTCGGCCCTTAAAATTTAACCACCCTTTACATCGAAGCAAATGATTGCGTTTTTTCGGCATAACCGGCCATGATGCCACAGTGCCTTAGTAGAACGTAGGAGGTCAATTTTAAGTTGTTTACAACCATTTGTTTGCCAATAGTGATTGAAGAAATGAGGAAAAATAATAAGAGAAGACGGATCATTTCGCATCACGACAATGCGAGCTCTAACACATCAGGTGAAACGATGAGCTATTTGACCACTCAAGATGTCGAATTGATGGGCCATCCACCGTACATCCCTGATTTGGTACCCAATGATTTCTTCGTATTCCCTAGCATTAAGGAAAAAATGCGTGGTTAACGATTGTCATCGCCCGAAGCAGCTGTTGAAGAGTTTAAAAATCATGTTTTGGAGGCGTTTCAACCGGAGTGGAAAAAGTGCTTCGAACATTGGTTTGTGCGCATGCAAAAGTGTTTTGATCTTAAAGGAGAATATTTGGAAAAACAGTAAAACCATTTCCAATGATAACTTAATGTGTTTTAATTGTCGGACCCGAAATATGTGGCTTTTGGAGCTGTAGGTTCTCGAATCGAGAAAAACCAATGTATATATACCGATGTGGTTCAATTTTGTCCTAAACATAAACTTGAAGAATGTACCAAGTTTCATCGAAATCGACTCATAAATGCCATCTGTTCTTTGATTACAACAAAAAATGCACAGATGGATAGATGGACGTACAGACGGGCGAACGGATGGACATCGCTCTATGGAATTAGATAGTTTTTCTGAGTCGATCGGTGCACTTTACATACGGCCCATCTCAATTTCTTTAAGGTGTTGCAAACATCAGCGCTAAGTCGTAACACCCTGTATCACAATGTGGTGTAGGATTTAATAGTAAAAACGTCATTAAGTTCGCCTAGGCCAGACATTGTCAACCTTAAAACGTCACTATGCGACTAAATCGCAAAAAAACTAAAAGTGTTTTCAGATCCTTCATCCCATGCGCCCGAGCCTTCCTTTCTTTAAACTAGATTCGTGGCAATATTTACTTGAATTTGCTTACCCAAATATCAATATTGACAATTGATCGCCCCAACTAACAGTACCCATTTGAAACTTTTTTCGTCCCCAAAATATATTGCTTTGTTAAGCAAAAACTCAAAAAGTGTATTTTTTATCTAGGTACCTTTAGTCCGTGGAATACTTTTACGTCCATTTACAATCCCAAACAGCTTATGATCATAAGCCTCCATCATGTAAAATTATAAACCTAGGTCAATATGTTCGACCGCAGATGGACGGACGTTCGGACGGATATGACTAGATCAATAATCTATATATATAAAAGAAAGTGTCCGAAGCGATGTAATCCCATAACTCGAGATTGGCCAAACCGATTTTGATGATTTGTACTTTGTTGGAAAGGTATTTTCTCAGCACGGGTTTAAAAAAAAAATAAAAAAAGAACTTCAAAATATCAAAATTTGAAAATGTCTGATTTTTCAATTTTCTTTTTTCATTAAGTATATAAAAATGATATGTGCTTTGCTACACCGCTTAAAACTTGAAAACGACTGGGGAAAACTGGATACTTCCTTCTGGGGGTTTGTTCATAATCGAAATTTTGGAGTGTGGGCGGAGGAGGCGTAACAAAACTGTTTTTTGAGCTTGAAGGCTGACAATCGGTACAAAATTTTAGGTTACGATGGTCTGTTGATGATTTATGTGTAGTTTGCATGAAACCGGCATTTGAAAAATATTTGGTATGATGGTTTAGTAACAAAACACATTTCATTCATATATTTATTAGGGTGATCCATCTAGAGGACTTTTTTCAGAACAAAAAAAAAATATAAAAATTCAAATCAAGAGTCTTTATTGGTAATTTAAAAGGACAATGGCATTTATTTTTTGAAAATAATTTCCTTCAAATGTATGGAAATGAGCGTTAGTCGAGAAACGGGAAGATCCTCTGTTTTCGTCCAAAATTTTGTTCAATGATGAGGCCCATTTCTGGCTCAACGGCGAAGTCCATAAACAAAATTGTCGCATTTGGGCTGAAGAGCAAGAAGAGGTTCAAGAGGTGCCATTATACCCAGAGAAAACCACGGGTTGGTGCGGTTTATAACCTGGTGGAGTTATCGGTGCATATTTTTTCAAAAATGATGATGGCCGGAACGTAACCATGAATAACAATATAATATATCGATTTTTTTGCTATCTGAAATTGAAACCCTTAATCTTGACGACACTTGGTTTCAACAGGACGGCGCCACTTGCCATACAGTTAACTTAACAATGGATCTATTTGGAGGTCATTTCGAAAAGCAGCTAATTTCATGTTTTGGACAGGTGAGTTGGCCGCCTTGATCGAGTGATATCACACCTTTAGACATTTTTCTTTGGGGTTACGTAAAGTCCAAAGTCTATGCTGACAAACCAGCTACGATTCAGGTTTTGGAAGCGAACATTACGCGTGTCAATAAATTGAACCCTCAGAATGGAAACCCTGAGGCGTAGTTGTGGCCAACATGTGATGGAAATTATATTCAATAAATAAATGCCATAAAATGTCCTTTCAAATTACCAATAAAGATTCTACACTTGATTTGAACTTTTATATTTTTGTTTGTTCTGAAAGATCACCCTATAGATGAAATCGTGAATTGGAACGCGAGCGTTCCTAAGACACAATAACTTTGCAACAACAAATACAAACAAATATTCCACTGTTGAATAAACAACAAATGAGTGCGTATGATACACTGATAAAGGCTGTCGATGATGGAAATGCTTGACTTTTTTTCCTTGATGCGCACGGCGGAACAGTGAAAACGTTCCTGCTATCATTGATGTTAGCAGCAATACGTGCTCAAAGTGGTATTGCTTTAGCATCTACCGGAATTGCTGCAACACTGTTGGAAGGTGGAAAAACCGCACATGCAGCACTAAAGCTTCATCTAAACCAGCACATCAACGAAAATCCTATTGGTAACTTTTTAAAGCAATCAGCCATTGCAAAAGGGTTGAAAAATTGTAAATTGATAATATGGGATGAGTGCACGACGGCGAACAAACGATCATTAGAAGCAATCGATCGAATATTGAAAGATTTGCGCAACAATAATAATCGCTTTGGTAGCGTGAGGATACTGTTGGCAGGCGACTTCCGACAAACACTTCCGTGATTCCGAAATGAGATGAATTAAATGCATGCCTGAAGTCATCCTATTTGTGGCGATACGTGAAAACTATTCCATTGAGAACCGCAGAAGTTTTCTTAAAAGAACTGCAGAGAATCGTAAATGGAGAAATTCCAGTAAATACTTCCAGTGGTTTAATATCGATTGCACCTACCATTTGCCAATTTCTTTTAACCAAAGATGAACATCGTAACTACCATTGGTTGAGCGCACGCATCATTTTATTAGCGAAAAATACTGATTTCAATGACTTAAATTGGACGATTTGAAATCAAATTCCGGGAGAATAGCTTTCATACAAATCGATCGATCACATTGAAAACGAAAACGATGTCGTCAAATATTCAGTGGAATTCGTAAACTCTTTAGATTTGCCTGGCGGCTCCATCATTTGTTTCTTAAAGTTGGATCTGTCATCATTATGCTACGAAATCTGCACCAAAACTGTGTAATGAAACTCGCCTGATTGTGATAAAGCTAATGAACAATGTGATAGTGAAAGGGCCGTTCAAAGGAGAAGAATGTCTAATTCCGCGAATTCCCTTGACTTCAACTGATTTGCCATTTCAGTTCAAACGAATTCAGTTCCCACTGAAACTTGCATTTGCGATGACCATAACAAGTCATTTCAAGATTTATGCCGCTGGAAGTGTGCGGCATAAATCTGGAAATGTCATGCTTTTCACAGGGCATGTTTTCGAGTTGGGAAACCGTCCTCACTATTTATTTATGCAGAAATCAAAAAATGAAGTGTATCGTGCAGCCTTAAATTGAATACATTTATTGTTCTATTCTTTTTTTAGATTTCAATAAAATGATCAGAATGCCTTATTCTATTATTTCGGCTCCAGTAAAAGTTATTTGAATAAAATTTGTATCCCGTGCAACTGTCATTTGCACGGTGCAACTGCATTTCTTCATCAAAATATGAATCCACCACGACTTTGCAACTGAACCAGACTTTCAGTGAAAATAAAATTTGAAGGCAAAACAACGTTGGCCGGGTCAGCTAGTATATACATATATTTTATTGGGCCCAATCACTATATCGTACGGATATAACGGAATGACAAATTTAGTATACCATCCAACTTTTGTTAGAGCGTTGATATCCAATATGTCTGATATCTCTTATTAGGTTCAATACTGTCGCAAATCACAAATAACGCAAACAAAAATAACGCATTAAAATCTAGTATAATTGTCTGCTCTTTAGTATTTTAAGATGTATGAGGTCTATATGAAACCATGGACCGATGTGGTCGAATTTTAGTGTTTTTGTCCCACGTGTGCTCTAATCCATACATCAGATATTATTGGAATCTTATAAAATTTGTCGGTCTCATGTCGGTTGAACCACAAATTGCAGGGAACATTTAAATTGAGGCTATATCAAAACACGGACCGATCTTGTCAATTTTCAATAATGTTTTCTGTGTGCAAAACAACGCAACAAACCAAATTTGGTTTTTCTAATGAAAATTGCCGCTGTTATGGCGTCTATGTCATAACTTATGTCGATTTCTTCCACTTTCAGTAGCGGTCTTTTTTAGCCGAAAACAAAATAATGAGCAAAGTGTAATCGTGATTGGTTCATTACAAAAATATATGGACAGGCGGACGTGTCTCAATCAACTCAGGAAATTGAGTAAATAGAAATAACAATCTGAGTCGATCGGTACAATTTTTAATGGGTCTATTAAATATTTATTTCTGTGTGTTGCAGACACATTATATCCCAGTATCATAGTGTGATGAGTATACATAGATGCCTCCCTCCAAAATTCCGCATCACACTGTCACTTTCTAGCGATCAGGTTTTCCGATCCCTAGAGGTGATCTCCGTCGAAATGAAAATGCGCTTCATCAGAGAAGATAATCGTTGTCCTTTTCAAGTTGCTCTTAGACTCAAACTGAGAAGCGATGACGAGGTGGATCGTCGTGCTCACCAGTGCCACTCTCAAGAACTTTTTGCACATACGTACGTTTATGAGACGGTGTGGGACCTTTGTTGCGTAAGGCTAAAGAGTATTGACGTATTAAGGAATCCAGTTTTGAACCCCTTGGGTATACAAACTAAACTTACATTGTTTATTCGTTTACCATACTGTTTCAAAATTGAACGAGGTCGGAATTAATATGGGTCTTCTTGAACGATGGTACTTAAAATCGGGACTGCGTTTGTAAATGGACTAAATCAGAGCATGGAACGGTATGGACCATTTCAAGCCGATATGAACAGTGTCGACTATGATCCTGATCCAAAGTAATATGTCGATACTATAGCTTGAAATCGGGAAAACATTTGCGTGGGATATATATACTCATCTCGAATAAAGCCCGAACTAATTTATTTTTAATTCGTATAATATCAGGCTCACTATACTGCTTTACTTTGATTTAGGATCTTCAATTTCACTTTTTCTTATCTTATTAAATCTTCTGAGTTCTGCAGAGCAGATTTTGTTACTACGTCCTGTAGCGTTGCGTCATGGGCAGCATTTTTTGCTGCTGTACTCGTATGTGTGATACACTTGTCGCAGTACCATCGGTTCCGTGGGAACAGTACCCCATTCGCTGTAAATGATTGTGTAATCATTACTTTCCGAACTATGACTATGAAAACTATTGTGTGGACCCATTCTATGCCCCATCTTTCATCACATATGCCATACAGCCAAAGCACTTCAAAATGGAAGGTAACTTTTCATATCAGACAAGGAATTTTTTCTTTATTTATTACACATTTATTACAATTTAAATAATAATAAACTTGTCTTGTCTAAAGGGACAAGAAATTTAAAAAGTTTATCCAAGTTAGTTTTGACGTGGTTTTCCAATTTGTCTTTTTTTGGTCCATTTTACTTACTTTTTGGCTTTTGCACAGCATTTTAAAGGATTTTCTTACAGTTTATATTCGTAGTTTTTTCAATCATATCGCGTCTGTTTTTGTCATTTCCATTAGATTATTTTAAACTGCTGTTCCAATTTTGAAAAAATACCTAAAATTTTTCAACCCTTATTTTATCTTTTCGCATCATTGTAGTGAAGTCTATTAAAATTTATATCTGGTCACCCTGATCGAACTATTCTCGTGCATACTGAGACAGATTGTTCGCATACTTAGCCTTCTTATGAGTAAATACACATTTCATTTTATTTTAAAATACTCGTAAAGGTCAAACATGAAAATAAAGGCCTATATTACAAAATTGTTTTTAGTCGGATGGAAGAAACAACAACAAGTCAAGTATAATTATTTAAAAAAAAAGCATCGAAAAGAATAGTAATTACTCATAAAATATGCAGTGTACCTTAAGCGATGCATTGTACGTTGCTTTATAACTCTTATCTAGCCTATAAATATATTCTAAATTATTTTTAAAATTCAAAGATAATCTAGATATGATATTTTAAAATAATGTATTTGGTTATTTATGGTCATGGCTTTTTTAAGTTTAGTTAAGTTGTAAGACTACAATTTAATCTTTGTATTTTTAATGGTCTGACGATTTCAGTTGCATGCAAAAGCAGTATTATTAAATGTCAATTATTTCGCCACTAGAAGGTTAAAATTGAGAGAAGTTTTAACAATTTAAGAATTTGCCAAATAATTCATATTTGCTTTAAAAACTGCGTTTTAGTACATTCAAAACTTTTGGCGCAGATGTTGAACTCGTTTTTTTGTCGACTTAATTGAAAAGTGTGTTTCCGTGATTCGGTGGCTAGAGTGAAAGACTGTCACACAAGAAAACCCATGGTTCGTGCCCCTGAGAGAACACCAAACGTTTTTTATCCTGTGACTCTGGGTATTAGCAATTATGGTAGGGTAAAGCTTTTCTATTCAATTCAAAAAATTTGTTATAGGGCTTGCAACAGTTTGTCCCTGTTAGTGATTGACAGAATAATATCGGGCATAGTCCATAGCTTCGAGAGTAGTTCGTCGAGTTTTGCTCTCTCACATCCTATTCCTTACAGACAGTTGCATTTTGTCGAAAAATCGTTAAATTTAAGAACAAAAATCGTCATATCAAAAATCAGAATTCTTCAAAAAATCATCATGCAATAAAAATTAAAAACTCGCTTTTTAAAGCGGTTTATTACACAAACCTATAACATTCAAGATAAATAAAAATATTTTATCCAATAGTCTGAAACAAGTAGACATAACGCGTAGGGTCCAATTAAAGACTTTCCACGCTCAAAATCTATTCTCTTTATTTAGTGAAAAAGTTAATCAAAGACAAAATTGGATGATTAATTTGCGCCTCCCTGTAGATTCATGGCCAATGGATCAGTGAAAAAACCACTGTGAAGATTGCCAGATGCAGGTTGCTAACGTCGTTACCATTTGTTCTGTCTAGTATATCAGGTAAGAAGACCATTCGAACCTAAAGATTCAATTTTGTTGCAATAACATACTCTCATGATAAAACATATTCAAATGATAAAACATTACACGGTGGAACCGGACTATCATAATTTGCAGTGTAAGCGACAGTTTTCTTATGTTCGCACACGGATTTGAACCTAGGTGAATGGAGCGATATTTACAAAGTGTGTATGTGAGATTGCTTGTACGCAAATTGCGGTCCTAGCCTAAAAACGTTCTTTACTTTAGTTTTTAATTTTACTCAGAATTCTATAAACCCAGATAAAGAAGCCACAACTATAAATTATCAGAATAGACACCGACCTCAGTGCAAGAACAACGACAACATCGAACCTCAACAGTGCCTTAGCCTTAGAGAACGTGATAAAAAATCAACTCAGTTCTAATCAAGGGGTAAAACTAAACCCGGCCGCAAATTTAGCAAACCCTAAATTGTTAATAGAATTAAAAATCAAAAAGAAATTAAAAAAAAACCTGAAAAACACCAACCACATGTAAACAAATTACGCATAAACGACGACGAGTGTCTACATGGGGCGAAAACAAAACCCATACCTCCACCTTCCTGGTTTCACCCTTCCCCCACAAAAGAAAAAAACATGTGCGTGCGAAATGCTCAACGAAAAAGAACGAATGTACGTAAAACATGCCTGTGATAAACAACTGTAAACAGTCGAAACATGGCCCTAAACTTGAACTTGAAATTGTTTTGAACAGACAGACGGACGGACTGGCGGTGAGCGAAAAATTACGCGCAAAACCAAACAACTCTTCAGTGTGTCCGTCCAGCAAAAACCGAAACGCGGATGACGAACGATTTCAAGAGCAAACATTCATTGCCCAAGGAGCTAAGATAAGAGCAGAAAATTAACAAACAAAAAAGTGAGAATATTATAAATTGGCATAAATTAATCAGAAAAGCAGTGATTAAAAACAAATGAGTTGTTACAAACAGATAGGGAGAGGCTGAGAGAAAGAAATGGGTAACACTTCTCCCAAATAATAAAACTAACAACAGGTTAAGAGAACATTTATATAAAATAAAACAGTTGTTATTACCGTCTCGAGACTTCCCATATTTATGCTCGAATAGAAGACAACTTCGTACTTGAATCACGATTTCGGGTCCGTGTCGACCAAAGCTACCTAATAGAAAAAAATAACTGTCTACTTTGATTAAAAAATGTGCATATTCAACTGAAAACTATTCAAAACTGGTGTGAGAAAAAAATTCATGCAATAAGCGCATACAATTGTAAGTCGTTTATTGGGTTTTAAGTGATAAAGCAATTGTTCTATTGACTAAAAATATTGTGTGTCTTTCATTAGATATATACTCATAAATATATTAAAACAAGTAAAAACAACAAATATATGTTACTAAGCGCAAACAGTATATATCGTGTCTTCGACCTTTTCGGCGCCTGCGTCCGTCCAAAATCTCATTTAAATTTACTTAAATTTACTCTGTATTTGGATGCGTAGCAAAATAGCTTTCATTTCAGTGCCCATATATTTTTATAGTCTATTGATTCCCCATTTTGACCATGCGGGTCGTTTTTTGGGGCAAAACGTTTAACAACCATGCCCTATTTTAAGGTATTTAGTGCTTGTGCTAACAGTAACCATTTTATCAGTTGTCCGTCCACTAAAAATATGATTTATTAAGCAAACGCTCAAAAGAGTGTACTTTTCACCGAGGTACCTTTAGTTCTTTGAAGGAAAATCTTTTTCCCATCGCTTTCTTGCCTTTAGCAGACACACGGAGCGACATGGCTAGATCATCTTAGAGTTTCACGACGTTCGATACATAATATATATGGTCTCCCATCAATATTATTATTTAGCAAATGCTTTAAAACATTTTCTTCTGTTGGCTGGTTTAACCATAATGCACGATGTAAATTGTAAGCCACACCTTAACATCAAGTTTTTTACCCAACTTAATTTGACATTTCTTTGTTTCAATGTTTAACAAATTCAACTATGGGGAGGTACTCAATTGAGCATCAAGTTAAGATTGTTAAAGCCTCTAACGAAAATGGGCGTTCAATTCAAAATGCATTTCGTGATGTTTTTGGTCAGCATAATTGACTAAATGTGCCCACAATAAGGATAATTTTGCTAATATTTCAGCAAATCGGGTCTGCAAGAAATGTGAAAGTACCTGTGCATTTTCGCCCAGTTCGTCATGCAATCGTTCTATCTTCGGGTCGTACTTCTCCTAAAATGAGATCGGCCAAGCAGTTATCGTGAACGGTGTTTGCTATCGCAAATTGATAAAAAACATCTTGAAGCCAGAAATTGAGGATATGGATCTGGACGATATGTAGTTGCAACAGGAGGGTGCCACTTGCCACACAGCTAACGAGACAATGGCTCTGTTGCGCGAGAAATTCAATGGCTGTGTTATCTCACGTCGTGGCAATATTAATTGGCCACGATCGGGTGATTTGACACCGTTGGAATATTTTAAAGAAAAAGTGTACGTTAATAAGCCAAAAACAGTTCAAGAGTTAAAGGATTAAATAACTCGGCACATTAACGACATTAAACTTCCATTATACCTCAGAGTCATTAAAAAAATATGAACCATCGGATAGAGGTATACCACCGAAACAGTGAGGACATTTGGCCACTATTTTGTTTGTCATAGATCCTTCTATTATAATAAAAATTTAAAATAACTCACTGAAATTTTTTTGTTTTATTTACAATTAACATCGTGCGTTTCAGTTGGACAACCCCTTTTAAGTTCTTTACAAATAGAGATAATTTTTGGTTTAAAAAAATTGGAAATCAATGGGGGTCAAAATATCAAAAAAAATTATTAAATATTTTTTTTATTAAACAATTTTAAAAATATTTTCGTAATTCTAAGTAAATATATTTTAAATGCATCTTCGCGCTTCAAAATATCTTTAATCTGCTCGAAAACATAATAATTGTAAAACAAAGTCCTACACAACTCGGTTTTCAATAAGTTGAATAGCGGCGCATTGGCCCAGCTGATCTCCAACACCGCATCATGTAGTGACGTTGATTTTAAAACCATCAAAAATGGAATAAAACAAGAATTTAAGTTTTATGATCCGCATTAAAAGTAATCTGTCATATGTGGGAGCAATGTCTTTGTATGGTTCATTTTTTATTAGCTTTTATTGGTTCAGTCATTGGTCCAAAAAAAGTTACTTCTGCCATATTTTATTATAAACAGACAACAAGCTGTAAATAATAAACAGATGCCCTGACAGACAAACGTACATCGTTAAATAGAAATATATCCCCGCAAAGAACAGATTCTATGTCACAACCAAATTTTTGGCCAACCGAATTATCGAGGTTACATGCATCCCGAGTATTCCATCAGTACAACCGAATCTTAATTGAAGCTCGTAATGTTTAGTTATTGCAAGTGTAGTATGCAACATACCAAGTATCCGAATCTTCAGAAGAGAATTTTTTGGTCTAAAAATTTAGATATCACACAAGTTTAACGAGAAAAAATTTAGTCAGAGGTAAAAAACAGTTTGCTTACACAATTAAAGTATTTTAAGTCTACTAGCGAGGGTCATGACAAAAAATGGAAAAGATGCTAAATGATTTTTATTAAAAAAAAATTGGTGAATCGATTAGCTTAAAGAAAGTTATAACCTTTTTTATTTAAAAAAAATACCATTAAACAACCTGTTTTTGGTTGTAATGAAGTTTTTGTTAACATCACTAGTAATTGTCTACAACAACAAAATGCTTGCATAACTACAACCACCAGTTGTGACAACTAAATAACCCTTTCGCTTTTCGTTGTAATGGCCTATCAATAAATTCTAAGTACAACACGCACGATGATCATATTTATAATCTCGTGGTATTTTGTTCCGAGTATCCATTACGATTATAAACATTTGGTGATTACAACCAAAATTCGTCTTTGGCTACCGATTCCTTGTAGTTTCAACCGATTTCCAGCTAATTTTTTCTCTGTGTGTAGCACGTGATTTTGAAACGATCGGTGGCTTGCGGTTTAGCATAAATAATTTTGGTAGTTATAAACATTTGCCTTGGAATAATGTAATTCTCTGTTGGCTTGAGTTATGCTTAGTACAAAAACGGAATAGCCAATTTAAATCTAGAATTCCCTACTTGGCCACATTTTGCGGGAGCATAAAATATGTGCCTCACAGTTCTCGTAAAATTTAAATCACACAGAAAAAAATCTGCCACTGTAACACAAAAAACAAGAACCTACTTCGCAGTGCCAAAGTTTTCATTCTACTAAAGCATCGAGCAACACACACAAAAATATAACGAAGCTGTAAGCCAGTGCCAGCGAATACCGCACGAACCATGGCACACGATGTACGATTCATTTTGCAGACTTTTAATTCGCCAAAGCCATAAACGAACAGTGGCGAACTGACGAACGCAAACTTAAATTGGCAAAAACAGCCAATCAAACAACGAAATTTGCACGAAACACAATATCCGATAAGAGCCGACAACAGCACCAGAGATGGGATTGTAGGAGCTCTGGAGGAGAGCATGACGAAGCGATGATAACGAGTCTCTCAAAATCTCCTCGGTTGTTGTGTGCAAAAAAAAAAACAAAGCACACCGACGACGATAGCCAACAAAAAGTTCTACGAAGCAAATACAACAAAACATAACACCACCACATGGCTTTATATCTGTGTGTTTTTGTAAGAAGATGTGTTGTGCTGGAGCTCGCTTATATAGTATTTTTGGCATCGAGAATTCGCCATTTTTGCGCTACACATGAACCATTTGAATATGTGAGCTTGTGTGTGTGTGCATGAGTGAGTGGCTGTAGTAGTGGGCCACTAGCCGCGCGTCTGAATGATGTTTTTAGCAAAAACAAAAAGCCAGCAAAAGCTTTGGCTGTGAACATTTCGCGGTAAACAAAATTCTCGCTTCTAGACTGTGTGTTGTTGTTGTGCGTCGGTCGACTACGTGATAAAGTTAATTTGGCAAAAGTGGCGAATACGGCGAACTTTGCTTTAGGGCCGATGATTACGTCATATTTTTTGGTTTGTTATTATTTTTTATGTTTTTTGTATTCTTTTTTAAATCTATTTAAGTTGTTTTCCTGTACTTTATTTGGCTTTAGAGTATACCTTAAGCATGCAAATACATATGTATGTGTGTAAAAACTACATATATATGTACGTTCGTATGTATATTACATGTATATAATTGTGTTTTTATTTATTATCTCTATGCTATTTTACCCAATTTAGTTTCTTTTCCGTTCGGATGAGCATTTAAAATGAGTATAATAAACTTTTCTGTGCGTGACTGAACTATTTGGGGGAAGCTTTTATGTTTTGCTTGGATTTGCTAAACTGCGAATTTGAGTTTTAGCAAATTCGCCTACAGTTTTTGCACAAACCATTCGATTTTTGCAAAACTTTTCTTGGGGACTTGCCAATTTGATTTTAGGAGGTGGATTTTCAAGATCATGTTTAGTGTTACCAGAGCTAAGTTTGAGTAAATTTAAATTGTAGTCTATTGCACCGACTAAGTTCTGCATACACCCTAACGAATGATCATCCAGTGGGCTACTGAAACACTAGCCTGGCGCAAAGTATATTACGAGCGTCATCCCGATGACAAAGCATTCCAATCTCCAAAGAAAAACAATTTCAGTTCAATTAAAAAATTCAAATATTCAAAGAAAATACTCGTATATACGCATATCTTGTGATAAAAATGTTCGCTTATTAGCACAAATATTCGTGCGTTGTTTATCGAAAATATTTCCAATTTCAAGAGATAAACATATTCACATATTTACAAAAAAAAATCTGAATATGTTTATTTCTTGAAGTTGGAAATATTATCGACAAACAACGTACGAATATTTCAGATATTTTGCAAAATAAAGTTGTTAGCCATTTATCGAAACTAATTTCGTTTTTGGAGAAGTAAATCTTCACTAGTTACAAAAAAAAAAGTTGTAAGCCGTTTATTGAAAACTTATTCGTTACTAAACAATGCCAAAATTCACATATTGACAAAAAAAGTTGTAAAATTTGTTTAAAAGGCAGTCGGAAAGGCTTTTAGTTACAAACACTGGTGACTGCAGTTTCAGTAAGCATCACTTCCCAATCATTGCTATGTTTAGTGGGTATACAATTTAATCAAATCAGATGGTGAATATACGTCGATCGGGTCTAGCTCAAATATTTTTGGTAGCTAAAAACATTTGCTATTAAAACTAACTTATAATAGCTTGTTGCATAAAGGGGTGCAGTGTTTAAAAAAGTTTTTTTCATATTTTGTATTTCTTTACTTTTACATACTACAACCAAAAAAATAACCGACTGTATGGTTTGGAGATAAAACCCGGTTTGTCGGTTTTTCGGTTTTGGACACTCTAGTTAGGATCGGACTTATGAGACCCTATGGTGCCAGTACACGATATTTATGGTCCAAACATCGAATAACATTGGCATATAAGTACTCATCATATACCCTGTTTCACTACGAATCCAAATATGATTTTTTTTAAAGAATCTGTTTCAAGATCTCTTGAAAGATTTGTCTACAGACGGACCAATGTTGTTCGTCCAACTTCCAGGGCTTTGGGTAGGACCTACAGATTCGCCAGGTTAATCTGACATATATACGATCTAAATCGCTTGCAATCCGGTATATTAACCTTCAGGGTTGATATGTCCATTTTAGTAGCCGTGATCATAAGACAATTCTCAATAGGCCCTCATGCAGACAAACTGAGAATATTAACTGATGACTACTGTAGAAGATGTCGGGGCAAGGAGGAGAATGAAAGCATCTAACACTTCATATGCTCGAGCTCGTCCCTTTGTCTGAGAATATTTATGATTTTAGGCTTATAGTATTTCTTGTAGCTCTCTGAAATTTACAAAAACTAATAACCTCAGAGGATTTCTGAGCAGTACAGACAGGTTTGATAGGGGCTAACCAGAAAGAGTGTACAACTACACTTCGAACTACACTTCGAGCCACATCGCCCTTATATAAATGGTTTGTATAGGTTATACAGTGGGGTTGCAGCGACTCGTGGTATCTTCATATTCTTTAATGGTCTATGCATCAAACAATTAGCAGCCACTTCACCCAAACCTAACCAACGAGTATTTTATATTTTCAGATTTTCAGAGCAATCCACTTTCAGGACAATTGCAAATTATTCCACTTTTAAAGGAATCGCTCTTTCAAATTAATTGATCGCGCTGTCCAAATAATTTCCGAATTTCTAGAAATTTTTCGCTATCCACAAATTTAACTTAAAAGTGCCATTGTGTCTCGGGTAGTGTGGGCAGTGACTACGTCCTGTTTAAACTACATCTCAGGTCTGTTTCAAGAGCAGGACGTAAACAATTTTCTATCATAAACTGATACCGCTCTCCATTTACGATTACACCACTTCCATCTTCATTCTCGAAGAAGTAAGACCCAATAGTATTTGCAGATGTGATCCCACGCCACACTGCAAACCTAATGGGGTGTAATTGGCGTTGATGAATGGCTCTTGGATTTTCAGAACCCCATAACATACAGTTCTGCTTATTAACAAAACCATTAAAAAGTAAATGAGCTTTATCACTCATTACATTGCGTTAAAATAATTGATCGCTGATTTAAATAATAAAATTCTATTATCCTGGTTCTTTGTATAGTTGTAAATCTCTCAATTATTTATTCTCTAATTGTTATTTATATAAGCGGAAACATTTTATATACGAAAAAGTTATTACATTTTTAAACCCCATGGTTACTTTGTACTTTGTATTTCCATAGTAGAGCTCAAATTGTACCAACCTCCCGGATTATCTGCCGCTAGACATTGTCCAATGGTATTTTCAAACTTTCTCTTGCAAAAATCTCTCGTACTTTATAATTTCAAAATCAATAAAATTCTTGCAACAATTTAGTAATTCAATAATTAAAATGAATATTAATATTTATTGATTAGGCCTGAAGACCTAGATATAGGCCACTTTCAAAGATTATAAACCAGTGGCAATCATTGTACTTAAATGCTTATAGAACTAAAACAAAAAGAGTTGGAAGCGATTATAATTCCAAAGGAAAACTTGTTGCGTACAGGAAAACCTGCAACAACCCCTAAATTAACGTGTTCCATCCACGTCTCAATGGCATCCATTAAATCTTTAAATTAAAGACTCAAAACGGAAGACAAAAGAAAACAATCACAATTCCCGAACAAAGGGAATCCAACACGAAATACAACAGCCACAGCAAATGTTGTTCAACAATTGTGCAACGCTCCTGCTGCCAAACGCGTTTTTTGGTATTGGGTATGCCGAGCATGCGTTCAACACGCAGCACCTACAAAATTTTCACACACGTTCGCAGCACTGGTGTGGTGTGCTGGTGCCGGTCCTGGTGCTGATGCTGATGGTGTATGGACTCACAAAGGATGTGTGGGAATCCGATCTGGTGGATGAAACATTTAAAAAACTCGAATTGTTGTTGCGTTTCATTTGGCTTTTTGATTAGACAACCAAAAAGTCACACGAGTTTTCTTTTTTTTTCTCGAAGGAATGAATGGAAAAAAGGCGATGTAAAAAATTAACGCTGGCAAGGAACGAAAGGCAACATGATGGTGCAACATGCTGCTGCTGCTGCAATTGTGTGGTAGCCAAAAAAACGTAGAAAAGAAACTCAAAAAAAATTATACACCAGCAGTTTTTCTGCTGTGTTGTTTATCTTGTGTTATCTTGGGGTTTGATTTCCTTTTGTTGGCGCAAAAGGGATACTGGTGACTTTTTTCTCTCCCTAGCAAGGATAATGGACTTATAACAGCTGATGGTGTTCCCTTGTTCACTGCATTACGAAGAGTAAAGGTTTTTTTGCGTGGTCTGTTGATAGATGGCCTGGGAAAATATTTGGCTGTAGTTATGGTATCCCCCGTAAAAGCAACAGTTGCTATTCAAAGGGTAGGAGAAGGAAATTTTGAGTTTTCTCATGACCTGCAGTGACTTATGATACCAATCCATTTAAAATTTTATGTTTATTTTAACATTTGTAGAATGACTTATTTTTACTAGTGTTTCTTAATTATACAAATATAGTCATTAACTCGTTAAAATAATCGACATTTTAGGAAAAATCCAATTAATATAACGGATAGAAAAGTTTATGGCAGGCGATATTTAATCCACTATACCTCACCAGTCGCCTTAGACTTCATAGTCTTAGTATATAGCGTATAATTTAAAAAGCATATCTTCAAATTGCTAATTTCCAGTATGTAAACACCGAAAACAAATTTTTGGTACAATTAAAAATTCAAATATTTCAACAAATAATTAATTAGGAATTCTGTGATAAAAAATGCACATATTAACTAAAATATTTGTACGTGTTTTATCGAAAATATTTCCGTTTCCAGCGATAAAAAATTCACGCGTGTATTTACAAAGAACAAAAATCGTAAACCGTTTATCGAAAATATTTTCGTTATGAAGCGATGAAATGTTCATACATTTAAAAATAAAATTGTAAGCTGTTTGTCAAAACAATTACGTAACCGGCGACGAGAAACATCACATATTTTCCAAAAAAGTCGTAAGCCGTTTTTTGAAAATATTTTCCTTATTGAGATACGAAGAAATTCACATATTTACAAAAAAGTTGTACTTTTTTTTCACAAATAACGCGGAAAGAGTTTTAGTTCCAAGCCATGGTGTGGTGTCTGCAGTTTAAGTGAGCACCATTTTACCATCACAAGACCCCTAGAAACAAATGTGCTGTAACTATGTGTAGCGGCTTCACACGTAAGGGTAGGCAGTTAAGCATTTAGCGAGAACTGCCGGCTGTAGAGTTTTCAACCGAACACAATAAAAATCGCTCTCCCGCTTACATACGGAAACACATGCAACCTCACACATACGATACAGCCTCGGCTTTCGACTTTTTGTTTAAAAAAAATATTTATTAATCGACTTCCGACTTATCGAATTTTTTGGGATAAAAAGTGGAATAATCGACGTTTTTTTCGACCGAATACAATAAAAATCCCTCACACTGCATACATACGGAAACACATACGATACAGCGCCGGCTTTCGTCTTTTTGTTAAAAAAATAATATTTATGTTTAGCTCGTTTGTTTTATTTCGGTCTGTTGCTTTTACACATTGAACAGGGATTAAACCGGCTCAAGACCTCTTGTTTTCTATATTTAAATAGAAGACAAGTTTTTAACAAAATGGCAAAGTGACATTGATTTTCGTGGCTGCACACTACTTTTATCATGATTTCGGGTCCGTGACAAGCCTCTTCAGAAAGCCTTGCTGCAATTGTTGAAAGTAAAACCGAACTCTATAAGGCCAGGCTCTCCACAAACGAATGAGAACTACTGTTGTAAACCTTACTTTTCAAGTTTTCTTCACACAATTGCCCACGAAAATACAACTCACTCTTGCCAGCTCTAAAGAGACTCCACATCGAGAGCCATCAATAGATTTCTTTTACAATAACGTGTGTGTGTGTTGTATAAAGAGTTTAGTTGAAGTCGATTTAAAAATAATATTTTTAAATCGGCTTCCGACTTATCGACTTTTTTTGGGATAAAAGTCGAATAAACGACTCTCTTCGAGATTTTAGTTACTTTACATAGTTACTTTGACTCTACGCCGAAGGGTGGATGGTATACTAAATTTTTCATTCCGTTTGTAACACCACCAAAAATGTTTCGATGGCCTAATTAAGTATTATTTATATTGTTGAGAGTCGTAAAATTTTAAGGGGAATCAACCTAAAACTCTAAAATGTTGCATGATTATAGTTTATGGTCATAAGTTGTTGAGATTTGTAGGTGGTAAAATTGAACCAGAGGAATAAAATCTCTTTTTCGGGACTCAAGTTACCTCGGAAAATAGTTCACTTTTTTAGATATTTGCTTGACAAATCGTAATTTTTTGTTCTGTTAGTTAAATTTTGCTACGCATGCAAATATATAGTTTACTATTTTGGCTTAGGTTAGGGTCTGGCGCATATTCTGAAGGGGCTAAATTAAAGACTGGTAAAAAACCAAAGTTAAGGCGTGGCCGACTGTATTATACACTGAACTTCTGGATGTGCAGGACAACTAAAACAGATTTTTCGGCCGTCGAAGGGGCTCTCAATTTACACAGATTTTTAAATTCACGACACATTTGAGTTTGTGAGATCAAAACATTTATCTAGTCCGCATTTTCGGCACAGGTGTTCGTCAGCCAAAATAAAAAAGGAATTTGTGTTCGCCTTTGAGAAAAAATGTAACTATTATTTGACACCCATATATGCTTTTTTAGGCCCCAAACCAAATATATTAAAAAAACGGGCCTATTTAGTGCACATTGGTTAAAGATTAAATGTTTGTTTATCTTAATATGCTATACAAAATTTGATCTAAATCGGAACAACTAAGAGTGTTCTGGAGCGGTTGTATCTAATATCGGAATAGACTTTTTAACTGGAGCTATAACAGAAAATGGATCGATATAACGCATTTTCATTCTAGTTGGTTAGCGATCGATCGTAATGAACTGTGCTAAATGTCATTAGGAATGGATGTTATATAAGGCTTCTAGAGCTAAGGATCAAATAGGTTAATAATATGTGAGGGATCTTTATCCGAACCGATTATGTTCAATTCAATAACGTCTGTTATTGGTCCAAAGAAATGCCTTTGCCAAATTTCACAAAGATCGGAATACAATTGCAACATGTACGAGGCCTGCTATATATATTTCTGGCCTAATAATGAAAATGCGAATATTTATCATCAAAAATGGTTTTATTGTAGTATTCTCCAGCATGATTTATACACTTTTGCATGCTCTCAAACCAATTGTTGAAGCAATTTTTCCACTCCGATTGAGACACCTCCAAAACATGGTTTTTGAACACTTCAACAGCATCTTCTGGCAACGAAAATCGTTGACCACGCATTTTTTTCTTGATGTGTGGGAATAAAAAGTAGTCATTGGGTGCCAAGTCAAGGCTGTACGGCGGATGGCCCATCAATTCAACGTTTTAGCCGGTCAAAACGGCGCTGGTTTGAGTCGATGTGTGAGAGCTCACAATGTCATGGTGCACAGTGATTCGTCTTCTCTTGTTCGTTTTTCGAATTTCTTCGAAGACTTCTGGCAAGCAAATTGTGGTGCACGACTCAGAATTGACCGTCCTACGATGCTCAAGCGAAACAGTCGCCACATAACCAGTTTTGCCTAAGAAACAGACGACCATTTGCTTCGAAGTGCTTCTTCCACGAACAACTTTCGTTGGATTTGGGTCGTCTTTGAAGACTCACACGGTCGATTGCTGTTTTGTTTCGGGCTCATACTCATAGATCAATAATTCGTTACCTGTGAAGATCTTATAAACGTCTTTTGAAGCACCGCGATCGTATTTTTTCAAAATTTCTTTGCAGCGATTGTCAAATTGTGCGGGTTCCAACGAGAACAAACCTTTTTTACGGCCCGGTGTTTATGCAATATCGAATGCATGCTTATGGAAGAAATGCCCAAGGATGCCTCTATCTCACGGTATTTCACATGACGAACTTGCATTATCAGTTCACGCACGGCAACAATGTTCTCTGGCACAAGGGCCGTTTTTGGGTGACCTTCACGACCTTCGTCTTTGAGCGAGCGTCGGCCACGATTGAATTCATTAAACCAGTTTTTCACAGTGTTATAGGATGGAGCTTCATCGCCATACAAAGATTTAAGTTCATCGATGCACTCTTGTCGTGAAAATCCACAACGGAAGTTGTGAAAAATGATCGCACGAAAATGTTCACGAGTTAATTCCATTTTTTTGCCAAATTGATTTTTGCAAATCACTGAAACCACCCAAATGATGGTCGTACGTCAAAACGTTCTGAGTACGTTTATGCTGAAAAATGTCAAACTTTCCAATGCAAATGTCATATGGCCGGAATTATATATAGCAACCGTAGTTTATTGCATGCTCTAAATTGAATCAGCTCCGGATTCTGAGTCCCTTGGTACACTAAAAGTTGGGTCTAGCTCAAATATTATTCTCCGACTAATATTAATAATAATAATCTGTAACACAGAGTGGAGAAGGGTATTAATATTTGTTCAGCTGACAGCAAAAAGCCGCACGCAAAAGTCGATTAGTCGATTATAATCGGACACGAAAGTAGATCTCGCGATCCTCCAATTTTTGCAACAGAATGTTGATTAGTTGACCAATCGATAATCAACTTTTAGAACCCTGTATGTTATTTATATAGTGCATGAAGTTTATGAATTTTGTTGTTGTTTTTATTTATTTAATATAATAGCAATATCTGATAAATAGCTTATTTATAAAATTGTTATTTGATTGGTAGTTTATCACCACTCAATTTCACATATTTTCACAATTTTTTTGGTTGAGATTTAAAGGTTGTTCTTATTTCGGTGTACCATGGATACTTTTGAAAATACCTGCTTCAAATCGCAAAATGCGTCCTATTTTTTGTATAAAGGAGATGGAATTAAAGATGAGTCAAAGGCATCTTATTCTACTTTTCAAAATCCCAAGACATAAACTAAAGGACATACACAAATATGAGAAACGATATCTGCGTAACCACGGCCAATTTGATTTAAAGCAATGGGAAAGTGATCTCAAGGTGGAAATATAATAGGGTTTTATTTCTTTTATTTGATTATTTATCATAAAGTTATCTAATACCGGTTGTATTGCCTTTTCTGTTTAACTTGATATCCATTTTGGCCATACTCCGAAAAAAAACATATCGCTTAGTCCGTGATGCGCTGGATTAAGCCCCCTAGTCACGTTCAAGACGATTTGAAATGCAAGACGAGCTCTCAAGTTAAATTTAATTGTAATAGACATTAATACATAGCACGGGCTTGTATGTAATGTACATATATATGTGCTACGATTACATATGTAAAACCTAATGATCAATAGCCACAAAACAATAATGACGTCTGCTACCAAAGGTCAAAGCCGTTTTGGTCTTAAAATGCAGTTGTTCAATGAAAATATGCCACAATTAAGGTAACAGCCCAACGGATGGTAATAAAATGTTCGCTTTTCGTGTGGCATGAACGAAACCTGGTTAATATTCCAAAGGCCCTAAAGTGAAAGGTAATAAAATGATGTAGTATAGTTTATGGAGTAAAAGATCTCTAAATTATAAAATACTTATGTAATGGTTATATGAACCGAGATTGAGGGTGCGTAGTTTTAATATAGCATGTGCAACTTCTTCATTTGAATACCCTACACGGAGTCTAAACACATGAAGAATTGATAATTTTTGATAAATTAAACATCTTATTAAGCAACCACTTTCATGCTGTAATCGCTTAGTCTAAAAGGTCCTCATTTCGGTTAAGAATTTTGAAAGCATTGGCTGCCAAAAACAGAAACAAATAATAAGTTTTCTACCTTGGGTTTTTTGGGAACAAAATCGCCAAATCGAAAAGAATTTTAAACAGTGACACCGCAAGAATAATTTACAAAGGACAGGTCAATGAACATTGTGCTACAACCATAGTATTGTGTACGGAATTTCATTTTGGCAAAAGTGTAATTACCGCAATATTAATATTGTTGAAATGTTACAATAGTATTATTGCCAAATTCAAAACTGAAAATATGGTTGAAGCAACAATATAAATATGGTTGGTGCGACAAAATTATTGCATTTTGGGTTTAATTTTAACAATAATATGATTACGGCAATCATACTGTATGATTCGAATTTTTCTTTATTTGAAAATGATTTTTAGAACAATGTTTTTATTACCGATCTAATGCAATTGTAGTACTTTTATATGGAAATTAAATTTTTTCAAACAAACTGCTTTAGCTTTGTTTAACTGAAATGTTTTTAATAAAAACCCTTACGTTTTTTAAACTGTTGTTTTACTGTTAACTAATTCATTCCTATTATTTTAAAATTATTGTATTTTCAATTGATTTTCATAATTAAATCTGTAGTTAATTTTGGCGATCATAATATAATTGTGTGTGATCATACTACGGTTGTAGGGTTCATAACATGTTTGCGTATGAATCATACAATGGTTGTGAGGATCATACTATGGTTGTATGTGAAACAAACTATGGTGGTGTGGACCATAATATGGTTGTGGATATCATAGTATGGTTGAGTGTGAATAATACTATGGTTGTGGGGATCATAGTATGGTTACGTGTGAATCATATTATTGTTGTGAGGATTATAGTATTGTTGTATTTGATTCATACTATTGTTATGAGGATCATAATATTGTTGTATTTGAATCATACTATTGTTGTGAGGATCATAAAATTGTTGCACCACAACCATATACTCAAAAATAGTATTAACCTCTTTGAATATTGTCACCGCAACCATACTTTTTTTCTGCGTGCAGTTGGTTCGGTTCAGTGGATTTAAGGTTTTTCCTGAACCGCAGTTCTGGCTCAGTTCTGGCTTGTTCCAAAAATCATAGGAAAAAAATGTAATGTATTTTTTTTTATTAAGGACAAAAAATGGAAATAAAACTGAGGTACGTATGTAAAGAAGTTAGGTACATTTATAAAATTATATGCAACATGCACACAACTGAGAAATTCATGCAAAAATATTCTTTCGGTGTTTGCATTTTTTAGTTGTTAATCGAACCACTGAACAGCACAATTTATTAAAACGGTTCGGTTCATGGACATAAAAGTAATATGAATTGATTGATAACCGGCTTGGGTTCGGTTTGGTTTGCATCCCGGTTTCTGAGGACACTGTTTTTTTTTTAATTTGGGCGAAATGTATTGATGTTTGTTTTCGAAACATTGGATTGATGCACGTTATTTCAATGAGTAGGTAAGCTTTTCTGTGTGCTTGAGAACATGTTTTTTCGTTTTGTTTACATTTATTCGGTCTTTTATCATTATTATGACTTGAACAGTTTTATTCTGGTTCAAGACATATTGTTGTTTTTTTTCAGAACCAACTCAAAAAATTGGTGAAATGTATTAGCTATGGTTGCCAACCAGACTGTACAGCTGTTTCTGTTTTTTGGAACATTACCGCAAGCATATAAATGTTTTGGTGCAAACAAATATATGTTTGCACACAAGCATATTGCTGTTTTGGAACACTGCTACAAACATATACATGTTTGCAGTGACTTAAACACTTAAATTTTTGCAGCATCCTCCAGACATTTATATGTTTTCGTCATAATATGCATACAAACATATTTTTAACATTTTTTTAATTCGTATAACAACATATAACTTGAGTTAAAAATGACTGACAGAGAGATACCATATCCAGATGATTCTGCATTTACGGTACAGGGTAAATATCACTAGATCTGCAGAGATTTATTCCAGGACACAGAAAAAAAGTAGGAACTCGTTTCATAAGGATTCAGATAACGAGACCGTTTCCTAATGACCGTTAGGGATTAAGTCCAAAAAAGTATTAGGTGTCCACTGTTTGATAGAACATTGCTTCGCTACAAGAGGAAAAAAAGTATGGTTGGGGTGACAATATTCGAAGAGCATCATACTGGGTTTTTACTTAGTAGGGACATAAATACTGTTACACATGTTTTATGCTGTAAAATAAAAAGTACTGCATGTTTTTGGACCAAATATTTTTAATATATTTATTGATGTACTCGTATATTGTATAAAAAAAGAATCTACTTATTCAAAATGTCCGCCTTTTGCCTTTACACACGCCTTAAGTCGCACTGGCTCGAACCAAAGCAGCCTTAAGAGATCCAATGTTGGGGTACCCTTTGTAACAAACCTTGTTCTCAAAACCGTCCACAATTTGTAATCCAATGGGTTCAAATCTGGACTGCCTGAGAGCCACACTTCAGAGGAAATGAACGCTGGCAAATTGTTTCGAAGCCAGGCCTGGGACGTTTTAGCCTTATGGGCCGGCGCAGAATCCTGCTGGAAAGTCCATGGCTGGTTTTGGAACAGGGAACTGTTAAGAGGCTTCACAACAGCTTCCAAAACGGTTTTTTGGTAAACTTTGGCCGATGTTTTGACTCCTTGTTCGCAGAAATGCAGGTCAGTGACCCCATCGAAAGAGACACCCCACCAAACCATGACTGAAGCTGGGTGAGGACCCTTTTCCACCATTGGGATCAGGGGGCTAATCACGGCATTCGACGACGAATGCAAATTCGAATAGAAAAATATTTCGATACGTTTAAATGTTTGGATCATGGCATTCGATCGTAATGTTTTATCGCATACTACTTTTTTTTGCAATGCTGCAAAACAAAGACTTTCAACTCAAAAGATGTGTCGTTGGCTGATTAGAGCACGACGTGGGACTGTTAAAAAATTAAATAGATAATAAGAAACATTTTACGCATTATTGCAATGCAAAAATGTAACGATTAATTATTTTATTGTAGTTAATTTATTATTTTATAACAATTCATGGTGTTTTTACGTAATTTTTGTCGAAACCACTTCTGTGATAACACAAATTGAGTTTCCTAAAAGGCCGATGAAACATCTTTCTTTGTTGATTCTCTTTGCGGCAAGCATACGAGTATGATGACAAGCAGAGAAAAGCAGAAAAACAAAACAACAAGCGTGAATATTTTAATAAATGCAAGTGAATATTTTAATAAATCTGATAAAAATATAGAAATTAGTTATAAATGGATCCAATGCTATTTTTTTACTCATCATCGTCCGATTCGGAGGAGGATTGCAATGTAAACGTAATTAGAAGAAATATTCGAGATAAAAGCAATCGTTTTTTCATTATCTTTGTCCCTAAAAATAATAAAAAAGACGAATATTTTTACGTTATTTCACAAAATATAGAAAAATACCTACATTTCTTTTGTTTTACTCTGTTGTTTTGTTTGGCGTCATTAAAAATGGTAGTGTTTGGTTTTTTTCGATGACGGTTGTGCTTTCGAATTCAACTTCGGGTAGTTTCAATTCGATAACGATTGCCGTGATCCAAATTAATTGCGTTTCGAAGTAAATTTGGTCATTAACGAATGCGGTGATTAGCCCCCAGTTCAGATGCTTCCTTAGATGACCGCGCATACACTCTATCATTTTGCTTGTTAAGTTTTTCCTGAACGGTAAATATTTTTTCATCGGTGAACAAAATTTTTCGGTGCAAGTTATCAGCGTGCTTCATCAAAAGACGTTAGCATTTTTCAATCCTATTTTTATTAAAGCTGCAGTCAATAAATGTCCGGTACGTCGTTCGAAAGCCCCAAGTCCCAAGTCTTTTTTAATGAATCGACTGATGTACTTATGCGTGATATTCATCTCACGGGCCATGATTTTCTGTTTTCTGAGCGGATTTCTGCGAATTCTTGATTTAAAGGCTTTGATGACATGCGGTGTTCGAACAGAGCGTCGGCGGCCCGACCACAACCATACTACGATCTCCACAACCATAGTATAATCCTCACAACTATGCCATGTTTCACATACGAACTTAGTTTGATCCTCACAACCATAGTATGATTCCACTCAACCCCAAATTTATTTATTATGGGCTATGTTTTTTTTAACAATAGTTTTTTTTTTAATTTTTTTAACAATAAAAAAATCCGTTTAAAGACCAATCCGTTTTACAAATGCAAAGCATTTATTTGTGGAAATTTTTAATTTACATATAAAAAGTACTATTATTGCGTAAGATTCTCAACAATAATATTGTTCTCAAAACCAAATTAAAATTTTAAAAAATTATGCTAAGTTCATAGTCAGATATTTGTACTGAACCATTTATTCAAAAAAATGTTTCGTTGCAAGCAGTGGTGACTGCAGTTTCGGTTAATTCTACTTCATTATTCTCAGACCCAACGAATGTGATTAAACCATGATCAATGGCGATACACTTAAGTGAAAGCAGATTCTAAACAAATGAGAACCGGCAGTCAGAAGAGTTATTCCACCAAACAATGTAAACATAATAAAAATCCCTCTCACTGCTTAATATAAGTAATTTTGCAAAGCTTTTTTATGGAGTTGTTCTTGTTCTGTACGTATTATGGGCAACTACCACGTACGGTATCATAACTAGTGTGTGTTTTTTTTGGTATGTATCGTTTATCCATTAAAACTGTTATGCTTAGTTCATATTCAGAATCATACATTACAATCATAAAATATGATTGCCGTAATTATATTGTTGTTCACATAATAACCCCAAAAACTATACTTTGTAGCACCAACTTTATTATTATTGGTGCTACAACCATTTTTCATTTCAACAATATTAATATTTCAGCAATGATACTATTGTCAAAAATAAATTTCAAAAAACCATACTATAGTTGCGACGAACATGATTTGTTATAAGCAAAATTTTATTAATTCTTTACATAATGATAATATAATTATTAATTCAATTAATTCAAAAATACAAAATATGAAGATTGGAAATGGATATTATCGAGGCTGAATACTATTACCGAATTTAAATATTTTTTTTACAAGAAGAAAATAATAAATATACTTTACGGCGTCGCCACTTTGTAGATATGTTAACCATAAACGTGATTGATAGTCAAACAGCTTAAAAAAAATAATGCGCACCAATGGGTACAATAATTTGAACAATTGTAACTGCAATTCTTTAAATATTAACCTAATCAATAAGCTTAGTTATTGTATATATTAAAATCAATAAAATAGGCAAATTGAGTGACATGAAATCCTCCCGAACCATTCACTACTGCAAGAGGTCACAGGCAAGTTCAACATATTTATGGAGAAAATTCTAATTCATAAAACGGGCATTCTGGTGCATACAACATTGATATTGACTAAAGAAAGGAACGATATGTAACTTGAGCTTTTCCAACGATCGAGATGGATTCGCCTTTAATAAGACTGGTAGTAAATGAGGACAAGACCAAAAATATACTGGCAACTGCTAAAAAGGCGCTAGGACTAAAGAAAGACGAGGTCGTTGTGGCCAGCAGTTGCGACGTTGAGGTAGTAAAGTAATTTGTATACCTCGACTACGGTACTAACCAAAAGATCAAAATAAAATAAGAAAATAGGTGTTTCTTGGTCTCAGGAAACAATTAAATTAAAAACTAAACGAGTTACGCCCAAGACCGAAGTGCTTCCTCCACTTTTCAAGAAAGTAATTTTAATTTAGCAATATTCTGATTCCATTTAAAAACGATTTTATGAAAGAAAATTTTCCAGAAAAGGGATATTTGTCGTATGTTAATATTTCTTTAGAAAAATATCTTTTCTTATAGTTAATGCTTCAATTTATGTGATATTCAATCCACAATTAACATTCTCTTAATATGAGGCTTAGAATTGTAATTTACCCAGTCTGAACTACATTTATACAACAATGCGACAGCACATGAAGTTAATTGATTCCCATGTGGAAGCAATTTGCTATTTCTGTCGCCCCCGTCCGCTTCTTGGCGACAGTTGTTGCTTTCTTTGCGATGCCAAAGAATGTCTCGTCAATGGTGACTTTTCCCATGACTTGAAACAAACATTTGTCATCTCATCCACGGCTGAAGAGGAGACAAGTTGACACCACACATTTATCGACACCTTGTTTATGTTCTTGGTTTTGCTATTGGATCTTCGAAACAAGCCAAGATCCTTCTTCGGGTGCCAGGCAGTTCATTGTGTCTGTGTAGGAGTTTGGCTTAAGGTCCGTCCTTTGATTTCCTTCCTTCTTTTGTCTCATAATTTATAGGTTTTCCTTCAGGCTTTCAATGCGGTTGATATTTGCTGTATTTTTTGTAGCATTGATCCTTTTGTGGTTTTATTGGAGTCTTTGTTTGCTTTCTTCAGGATTTACTTCTTCAGCTTCTGGCTGTAATTGCATTTCTTCAACGAAGTGAGTCCATACGTGCGTGTGTGTGTTATTATTATTACATAAATCTGTTTTGTTTCAAAATTGTGGTTTTACACACATTCCCTTCCATTCGTCCGTCCGGCCGTCAGGTCCTGGGGAAAAGTGTGGGAAAATCGTAGTTTTTCCGCGTGCACTGCAGTGAAAAGTGCTTGTGGTGTTGGCGTTGCATGTCTTACATGTGTTTACACATATTTTCAGTAATTATCCAATTGTTGCTGCTGTTTCCAAATTCCCAACTTTGCGTTAATCACATTTTTCGATGATCATATTTGCGGTAAGTGCCGAGGATGGTAGGGATTGAAAAACTCAAACATATTGTTCGCAGAAGTGATCAATTGGAAATTGGAATTTCGATCACAAGGATTATCTTTTTGAGAGAAGTTTGTCATACGCACATATAATAAGGATGTTACGATAAGCTTTCTACCTAGGGGTTTCTGGGGGGAAATTATCACATCACCAACAGTGACATCGCGAGAATAATTTGCAAAAGACAAGCCAATGCAGCTTTAGTAGAGCTTTCATTACACAAATTTACATGTCATCTAGACTATTTCTAAATAAGAGTATCTCAATTATTTCTAGGTGTTGTAGACAAAGTCAAAGACAGACAGATACAAAATCAATTGGAAACAACAAATGTTCGGTTTGATAAACATACTTTCTGCTGCAATCACCAACATACAACGAATAACAATACGATTCTAAAAGCCAAAAGGTCAGTTATGCCAACCGAATCCAGAAAAAACTATTGGTTGCTACAACTTGAGGACAAGAAGCTCATGTTACTTTGGTACCATTAATTGGTTGGTTGTTAGTACAACGAATTTATTTGTTGTCACAACCCCGTTTAGTTCGCTTCGATTGGTTGGTTGTTAGTACAACGAATTTATTTGTTGTCACAACCCCGTTTAGTTCGCTTTTGTTACATATTACTCGTACACTACGAGTATGCAACAAAAGTTCGGACTTTTTCGGAGGGTTAATGATTTTTTCTAGAAATGAGAGACTTAGTTGAGTATAGTTTGACAAAATGACGTTCCTCGTAGGTCCAAGTTATTTTTTATGGGCTAATGAAAATTTATTTGGTAATACGTACGAGTATACCTAATGGAAAAAGTTAAAAAGGAGTAAATATTAATTTGTTTTACGTAGATTTCATGATGAAAAATCGTATGGAGTTTATTTTCGTAGAACATTTTAGCATCGTATCTCTTAAATTAAATTATACTTTCCCTCTTTTTTTTTTTTAAAAAAAGTGAAAAATGTTTTCCAATTAATTTCAGTTCCAGCGTGTTCTTTTATTTTTATAAATATCTCAGTCGTTGTTAGGTTAAAATGTTCTACTAAGTTAATACTTTTATGATCATTTTAGTATAGATCGTTTAGAATAATAATAAAATCAGAATGAATCGGTAATTAAATAGACAATCTTGAGGTAAGTGTTGATTTTATAATTTATTTTAACTATTTTTTATTTCTTTAAAGACGTTGCTGAAGATGAAATCCGACGGATATCGAAATATGGAAAATTAAAAGGAAAAATTATAAAATCAACACTGACCTCAAGCTTGTTTAATTAATTACTGATTTACATCAAAACTATAAAAAAATCCGTTCATCTAAAATATAATACGTAACACGCATATAGATTTCGATGTATCGATTTTTGTTGTTGTGAACCGAACCCCATTTTCGAAATTTTTGCAGTTTTTGGTTCGGTTAGACAATTTTTTGTAAGAGCATTTTGGTTTACGGTACTGTTTCTAGCCAAAAAAGTGATGATTTGGATCAGAACCGGTTCTGGTTCGGTTTGCCTCCCTGATCCATTAACAAGCTGCGCCTGGTATTTGTGTTCGGCGGAGAGCTTAAGGTTTTGGTAATCCAGGAGGCTTTATGGATATTAAAACCACAATCAATTATTATTTCAATAGAGTATAGATCAAATAACATGCTTTGAATTGGTGGTGGCCCTGAACTCTTCTAAATGAGAGCTGAAGCTGACGGTCTCATGGTAAAATGTTCCAGTGCGACGACGCGCCACGGTTGAGAATATCACAGCGAGAATCTTAGTGAGTGATTCTCGCTGTGATGGCTATCGGATTAAAAAAATTGTAATGCAAATCTTTAAAAACCATTTTTTGTAACCTGAACATGGTGCGATACTTATTTAAACAACGCGATAAAGTATTGTTCTACACGTTTATAATTTTTTTTTTTTAAAAAAATTATTTGAAAATTATGATCCTTGTCGATAGAATTCGCTTAGCTTGTTTTAACTAAATTTAGCACTTAACCTCCTACATCACCATTTAAGAAGTTTTTGATCAGCACTTTTTACTAGTTTTCGGGAATTTTATTGAAAAATTATCTTGCATTTCCTCATTAACCCTTTCCACCTTAATCCTCATTGCCACTGCTCATGAAATCTTTTCTCTCCATTTACCTAATGAACCTAAAAAAAACACTCGACCAAATGAGAAAAGATAAACAAAAGAAATGCTAAAACCAATGAAAACAAAAGAATTTTGTGTTGATGTAGGGCCGGCTAGTCATAGGTACACCCGTAAAAAACATGATTCAGACGGAATTTCGAACCTCAAGAGAAAGAACGCAATCGCCGATCGCGTGTTTATTGCAGCACACAACAAACAGGCAACGATCGAAAGAATCCGGCAACCGGTTGACCCCTTCTCTTGATTTCGTCGTTTCGAGATCATGTGTGTGTGCGTAGCTTGTTAGCCGAGTGCAATCAAAGAGAATCCGCCATATTGAATGTTTGCGCTTGCAAGTGTGTGCGTGTGGGTACTACACTTGGTTCTGGCAACACAACCAGCGAAAAAGCACCGACTGTCGTTGATGGTCGGGGGACTTCCAGAGTGCCTGTGTGTGCATTCCGAAAGTGATGGAGGCCCAAAGTAAACACCAACACCACAACAACAACTACGACATTTTGGCGTCATTCTGCGTCAAAGACGGGCGATTTAAAAATTGAATCGTGTAACCAAAACGACAACAACATCACGCACACAATACTCGTACAAAATTATGCGTTGCAAAGCGTTGTGGGCCTGAGATGGCCAGATACAGTGTTTCGAAACCAAAAAACTGTGCAATATTCCACATGCGTCTTGAAAAGGTAATTGATACTAATATCGGTTTTTGATTAATTAATTACAGTGAACCAGAAACGTTTTCGTACACCCTACGTTTCTTCTTTGCTTATGCAAATATAGCTTTTTTGTTAACATAAATTGCGTTTTTACCTTCACTGCCTTAACACACTAGTCTGAAGAGATATTCACATCTTTTACTTTTTCTTCATTTTCCGGGGAAGGGAGATATTTGCAGTAATTTTGAAAAAGGCACAAAGTGAGCCCCCCAAAGTTTACGTACACTTTTTTCTAAGGTTTCCAATTTATTGTTTTTGCATCTTTAACAGTAGTCGTAAATTTGCATAGATGTATGAATTATAGAACTGCATTTAAAAATATTTTATTACTCATTTTTACTAGTTTTAAGTCATGTTTCACTACCAATGGGCCGGTTCAGTGAAACCCAAAAGATGGTCGCAAGAGGATTCTCAAATAATATTTGGAATGTAAGCTCCATACATGAAACTTAAAAATTATAAGATAATATAATATATGTGACACCGCATAGAGAAAAGGACCTAAGGGTAAAAAATCAATTTTCATTTTTTTTTCTTTTTTTGATGTGGACAACATCTGAGCATCGAATGAGACCGATCCCATGTCCCAAAAGTGTTCCCTCCCAGAGATATGCGTGTTTTATGAAAGTGAAGTTGACGATTCTAAGCGCAAATAGAAAGGGACCTAATCATTAAAATGGCTCTCCTGAACAAAACTGGTTTTCAACCTTAGGTCCCTTTTTATTTTGCGCGTCACATATTATAAAATATAAGATTAGTATAATGTGACCCCGTTTGTAAACCATACTAAAATTAAGCATAAACAACAGTAGTTTGCAAATAAAAAGAATCGATACGGCCGACCGAGACAACGCTCACAACGAGACGGGCGCCATATTCAGCGCGCATTTAAGCTGTCCTCTAAATATCGGATTCTTAGATACAGAAGGAAATGTTACAAAGCTGAAGCAGAAGAAGACGTCCATTAACCAAATGAAATAGACTCTACTGATCTAGTTATATTACCTAATTCCATCGTAAAAAAACCCATCATGTCAGTTGCGAATCCAAAAAAAGAAATCAGATTTTGTTAGGAAGTCCGATATATTTTAAGGCAACGCTGAATTTAGAGACAAAACAAAACATACATTTTTTGGACCAGACGAAGCAAATTAAGAAGAATCGAAATAGCCAAACAAGGAAATGCAGAAAAAACCATATTTCCAACATTCAGACAGGATGACGGTAACAATATTTTTTAGGGATGTATAGAGAGACATCTGGATCATATAGAAAGTACAATAAATGAACTTGTGTACCGGAATATTGTACAGAATATTTGTGCAATTTGACTTAGAAGTGCTGAGCACATGTGTTTAGAATGAAACAAATCGAATTTTAAACAAAATACTTACTTAAGTCCCACAACATATCATTAGGAAACAAGGGGAACGTCTCTCAAACCAGTGAGCTACGCACGATTCAATTTTCATAGTCTAGACCGGGATCTACTGTTTTACTCCGAACGGCTATTGCATTTTTATAAAAAAAAGTTTTTACATGTCTTAGAGATAGATCTCTTATTTGTAAAGTAGCCGGCATTTACAAAGTGGAAACCTCCTCTGAAAAATAGTTAGAGGTTCTTACTTGGGATTAAACCTAGGTTAACTGACATGTTAGTCGTGCAACCTTTCATCAAACCTCGACAGCCTAACAAAATAGTGGCCCAAAAACACTGCATATTTGGTTGAGGAATCGCTTCTTTGCAATTGCAAAGAAGTACATAGACCCGCAATCTCTAGACCGAAGCCCAATGATACATAATAAAAACTTTATGGATTCGTTAATAGTAAAGGACTATGTGAATCCTTACATATGATCTCATCGCTATCGAACGGCATAAAAATAGAAAATTGTATTTAGAGATTGGTAAAAGGTATGGTCTATCGCCAACAATCCGTTATTGGTACGAGTGTAGGCCATATAAATTATAAATTTACCATAAATTACATTTTTATTTTCGTTTGGTGTACGTACATATTTTTGACGGAATGTTACGATATTTTGATATTTTCCTGCAATTGTTCATACATTTTAAATCAATCTTTTATAAAAACAAAACTGTTAGTATATTCCTGTTAGTATATTCCTTATAAATATATCAACATACAACTTGTACTAAATCACTTTATTATTTGATACAGAATGCTTATTTCATACAATGATTATTGCCTAGATTTTTTTTTTATCTTGTTTGTACATAAACTTTTTGGGTTGACTGTATAAATATAAGTATACACGTCACATGTGGGCCGCCTATCATGCCAGTCATGTAAGAACATCAAACAATTCTTCAGCAGAGGGTTTCTACTTCGCAATTTCTGGCGACTACGAGCAAGAGATTTATCCCTAAGCCAAGTGGAAAAACTCTCTAGGTTTACATTAAGTTCGTTTTATCTGAGATATTTGGAGTACTTTCTTGTGCTCATATTACTCCATATACAACGTTGAGGTTTGATATAATTAAATCTTATTGCTAATGTTTGTATCAGTTAAGAGAAGAGGTAGAAAGATCAAAATTCAGTTACCAACCCTAGCTTCAGGTCTTTGAATAGCTACCATTAAAATGAGGCACGTGTGAGTTTCGATATTTATAAAGTTCGGCAGTTTGTCATAAGAATTAAACGTAAAACAAACGGTCCATGTTTTGATGTATCCCTTATGCAAATTTATCTTTTAGTATACCAGAGTAGCGCAAGATTTGAGCTGTTGACTTAAGGCTTTTTTGCTTATTATATCAGATAATAAAAAAAAATATTTACTGCTCAGATATTGTTTTGCGGGCCAGGAAATATGCACAATTCATTAGGCAGATGGCATAATTATTTCTCTGCAGTTGTAAATATATTTTCACATGGGGCATCTATGCCACTGCAGCAGATGTCAAATGGTTTTACTCGGATTAGAACCTAGTTTTTTCTTAGATTGCTTATCGTACACCATAACATACCACGGTCGGCTCTCTTGTATAAGTCGAAACCAAGCTCTCAAAGAAACCATCTCTATTAGTTTTCCTCTAAGTACACACCCTTAGATTTAAAATTATTTTATGCTACAAAATATGAGCTCGTTTGTTGGGGAATAAAGCATATTTCGTAGATGCCAGATCATTTTACAAAAATTCTGCTGAAATGGAAACGGATTTAATGCCGAGATCCGTTGAAATATTGACATTCCACACAAAGAATATGGTTGCGGTAGCAGTTTTCCAAGAGCTACTCGTATTGTTTTGGCAACCGTATAAAACCATGTTTTTAATAACATTGTATGGTTCTTATAACCATAATTTATGTTCCCTTACAGCCGTGTTGTGATTTCCTTAACCATATTATGACCATACAAAATCATAGTATGATTCCCGCAGCCATAATGTGATTTTCACAATCATGGTACGATTCGTGCAATCATAATATGCTTCTTCAGCCGTAGTTTTGACACCTCAAATAATTTCAGATTTATTGGAAATTGGGTTATACTATTTCTAAAGCTGAGTTCACCGTCAGATTAAGCACCATGAGTTTTGTTTTATTCAATAAAAACGAAATAGTGTTAAAAATAAGCCGAAAAGGTGTAAAGTTGCAAGCAGAGATGACTGCTAAGTCTCGATGGACGCTGCTTCATGTTCGTTAGATCCCAGGCCGAATAACGAGCAAGTTAAACCCTCTGGATTTGCCTATTCGAATGCAATTTTGCCAAAAAATTATTAAAATGGCCGAAGAAGACAACAGCTTGATAAATTGCTGGTTTATGTCTAATGAGGCCGATTTTGATTAAAGCGGCAACGTAAACAAGCAAAATTGCCGTATAAGGAGTGAATTTTATCCACAAATACTCCATGAGATGGAACTGCACCCAGAACGAGTTACTACTCTGTGGTGCGCAGTTTTATCAAGCTGCATTGTGGGGCCATACTTCTTTGATGAAAACGGTGCAACAATGTCTGTCAATGGGGGTCGCTATTTAAAGGTGTTGAATGAATTTTTGTTACGTTTAGCTCGTTTGTTTTATTTCGGTCTGTTGCTTTTACACATTGAACAGGGATTAAAAAAGCTTTCTGAAGAGGGTTGTCACGGACCCGAAATCATGATAAAAGCAGTGTGCAGCCACGATAATCAATGTCACTTTGCCATTTTGTTAAAAACTTGTCTTCTATTTAAAAATAGAAGCAAGAGGTCTTGAGCCGGTTAGTCCCTGTTCAATTCTTGTTACTCAAAACGGCCCCGAAGGCGTACCCGATTTAACAGCATTTGGTTCCAGCATGGTGGAGCAACTGCAAATATAGCCAGACCAGAGCTCCAACGAAAATTCCCAAAAAAATTAATATCTTTTCACTGGTTCCCAAGGTAGCAAGCCTAGACAGCACCAGACTTTTTTTTATTGGGTTATGTCAAGCAAGAAATGTACAAAACGAAACCAAGAAATTTGATTGAATTAAAGCAGTCTTTTAAAAAAAACTGAAGCGATCCCAACTACAAACCTTCAGGAAACTGGAATAAATAATTTTCTGATCAGGAGCCGCATATGCGTGGATGAGCAGGGAGGTCATTTACGGTCCATTATCTTTATACACAATTAGATATAAAATTAAATTGCAATTTCTATACAATAAAAAAATTAAATGCATTGATTAAAAAATGTTATTTGAATTTCTTATAGTAGCACCCTGTGCTTATGGGTATTCCGCTACGCATACTGAGTACTACTGGCAGTAGATGTTTCTACCTCTTTAAAAATCGCTTCGCATTGCTTTCTGGCTTTATTGTTGTTGAATAGACAATGATCATGAAGTACATTCCCTTTACGCATGTGCTTTTATACCCTACACCACTCTGTGGTACTCGGTATTATGACTTAGTGCTGATGTCTGCAACACCTTGAAGAAATGGAGATAGACCCCATAAAACGTATACCGATCGCCTCTGATTCACTATCTGCTTCCATTTTGCAATTAAGAACCGATTTCGATGGAACTTGGTACATTCCTCAAGTTTGGGTTAAGGACGATCGTTAGCATACATACTCGTATGGTTTAAATCCGATTTCAATCAAATTTTGCTCAGATCATTTTGATCTGTGGTAAGATTTTTTCCATATCGGTTCAAGTTTCTAATAGTCGAATAGTTCCCAAACAAAGGTCCCTCCTGATTTCAGAACCTACTGCTCTGAAAGCAACATATTACACCCGATATCGACCAAATATCGCACATAGCATAACGAGTGGCCAACACATATCCCCTTGGAAATAGGGCCACATCGGTCCATGTTTTTGAAAAGTTCACATACAAAGGTCCCTCCCGATTTGAGGTCCTGCAGATCTGGAAGCTACAAACAACACATATCCCCTTGGGAATAGGGCCACATCGGTCCATGTTTTTGAAAAGTTCACGTACAAAGGTCCCTCCCGATTTGAGGTCCTGCAGATTTGGAAGCTACAAATTATACCCAATCTCCCTCAAATTTTGTATAGTGCGTTATGAGCGACAAAAAATTAACTCTAACATATTAAGTCTGACCTACCACAAGCTCCAGACAGAAGTGCTTAATTCTCTAAATATCATAGTGGTGTAGGGTATCTTATAGCCGGCTACGCCTGACTTGAGACTTTTCTACTGGTTTATTATTCCGTTGTTCTACAACCAACTATAATAGTGTGATTGTCAAAAAAATTATGTTGATGCGTTCTTATCATACTTTTGTCGCTACATTAAGCTACGTAGCAAAAATATTGTTCTAACAACCATATTTGAATTTCTTAAAAGATTCAACCATGGGTTATGATTGCTATACACATATTTTTATTAACATAAAACTCAAAAAACAGTGCTGTTGTCGAGCCAACCCTATAAACATTGAATATATTATATATATTATTATAAAATTCAAATATTCAAACAAAAAATTATCAGCAATCCGGCGATAAAAAATTTCATATATGAACTAAAATATTCGTACTCTGTTTATCGAATATATTTCCAATTGTATGCCGTTTATCGAAAATATTGTCGTATGAGGTGATGAAAAAATTCACTACTTACAAAGTTGCACAATTTTTTCAAAAAGCAGCCGGAATTATTTTTTTCTGTGAATGTATGTATAACATACAAAGCACTTAACAATACTAACACATGTTTCGTTTCAAAGCACTGTGCGACGTGATGCATGCCTTTCGATTGAGCTCCGTCGTTGTGCGATTGTGTGTGCGCACGTTAATGGTTCATTAAAAATGGCGTTTTATGTTCAAATCGATGACGGCGACGACAATCACTGATGAGCGGTGCGGTGGGGAGCAATCGCGCGGCCTGGAGTGAATGACTGCAAGAGTTTTGGATCATTGATTTGTTGCTGTTGTTGCAGTAGTCGTAGCCTAGCGTTGTTGTAGTTGCTTGACTTTTGCCGCTTGATTGGCATGAAACGAACACGACTCAAGTTTTGTTGTTCTTTCTTCGATATTTTCTTTTGGGATTTTCTTTATTTAGTTTTGAATGCTAATGTAATTTTTTCCGTTGCATTTGCCTTTTTGTTGGCTATGGTTTTGGTTTGCATGATCACGTTCTTGACGGTGTCTTTTGACCAACGCATTTCGGATTATCTTACATTCGTTATTTTTTCTCTCCTTATCGAATGCAATTTACGATATTTGTTTAAAATTGGTTATTGTTAGTTTATGGAAGAAAAACTTTTAAAAACTCTAGTCACGCACTTTCTTCTAATGTCTGCGCGATTTTGTTGTGGTTAGTTTTCATTAACGATTATATCCGGTTCTTTTGTTGTCTTGAGTTATTTCAAGTTCGATGGAAACCTTTAAGCGATAAATGGTGGTAATGGTTGAAGAACTGTACTGAAATTCGAAGTCGGCATTGCAAGGGGGGACTTGAGGTGGGAAGTCTAGGTATTTTGTTTAATCTGAAATTGAAGCAAAGAAATGATTGGAGAATACAATATACCACAAGATGATAACAATAATTGCAATAGGTACACTCAGTCAATTAATCGAAGAAAAAAAGTATGGTTGGGTTGACAATAGTGAAAGAGCAACATACTAATGTTGAGCACAACAAGATTATGATCCTCACAACAATAGTATGATTTGCACACAAATATTCTATGATCCCCACAACCAATTATGATGTACACTCAACCATTCTTTGATTCCCATAACTATATTTTGATGCTCACAAACATAGTAAGTTTTACATACAACCGTAGTATGATCCGCACCACCATTGTATGATTGCAAACCATGTTATGATCCTTACAATCATAGTATGTTCCCACTTAGCCATACAATGATCCCCCAAAGTTGTTTATAAGGATTGCGTTATGTTGTTATTCAGCAGTTGAGATTTTAGTTTAGTACATTATTTAAAAATACATTAAATTTAAAAGAATAGTAGTGAGTTATTTAGCAATTCAAAATTAACTTTCAAAAACGTGTTTTATAAAAAAAAATAATTCGTGTCAGTTATACGTCTCAAAACATTTTAATTTACAGATAAAATTTAATATTAGTGCGTATATTGCGTGATTTAAGTTTCTAACTGGAATCATAGGGTGTGGTTGCCGTAATCATATTATTGTTAACATAAAACCCAAAAAACAATACTTTTGTAGCACCAACCGTATTTATATTGATGCTACAGTCTTTTTTTATTTGTTACATTTAAAATTATTAATATTGCCGCAATCATACTATTGTCGCTATAAATTCCGAAAACAATACTATGGTTGCGACCATTATTTTCGCCGTGACCATATGGTAACGATATCTTTTTTTGCGTGTTCGAAAAAAAGCGTATTTTCCCGATAAAATGTGATTTTTGGAGCCCCTTTAGGGGTACTGTCGGTCGAACTTAATCGACCATCAAGATTTCCTTAGTTAGGTCTCCTAGACCGATTTCAGATAGAAGATATATGGCATGTACAGCCCTCAATACGGAATGTCATTCTTGGAGGCCCCTTAAGGTGCTTCTGGTCGAACTTCATCGACCATCGAGGTGTCCCTAGAAAGGTCTGAGGGAGTAGATTACGACCTAATATATACCCTAGGCCGATTTTAGATCGTAGATGTATGGCATACACTTAATGTATAACTTTCATATGAAGTAAAGTTTTTTTTTACCGAGGTAAAGGAAAATACACAAAAAGAACACTTTTTTGAGTATTTAAAACGGGTCAAAACAGGCGGTCAATATGTACATACGATGGTTGCTATATATATTTCTGACCTAGGCAACACTATTTGTTGCCTGGCGCCATCTGACATTTCCATTGGAAAGTTTGACATTTTTAGCATAAACGTGCTCAGAACATTTAAACGTACGACCATCATTTGTGTTGTTTACAGTGACTTGAAAAAATCAATTTGGCAAAAAAATTTAATTAACTCGTAAACATTTTCGTGCCATGATTTTTCACAACTTTTCGACATTACTTACACCAGCATACATTCGATATTGCATGAACACCTGGCCGTAAAAAAGGTCTGTTCTTGTTGGATGCCGCACAATTTGACAATCCCTCAAAAAACGGCTCGTGTCGATTGGTGCAAAGAAATGTTGAAAAAAATACGATCACGGTGCTTCAAAAGGCGTTTATAAGATCGTCAAAGGTGACGAATCATGGATTTATGCGTATGAGCCCGAAACAAAACATCATTGACCGTGTGGGTCTTCGAAGACGAGCCAAATCCAAAGAAAGTTGTTCGTGAAAGAAGCACTTCGAAGCAAATGGTCGCTTGTTTATTCGGCAAAACTAGTCATGTGGCGACTGTTATGCTTGAGCAACGTAGGACGGTCAATTCTCTCGAATAATTGCGCACCACGACAATGCGAGCTTCCACACATCGGCTCAACCTATCGCCTTTTTGACCGGCTAAAACGTCGAATTGATCCGAACATTGATCATGTAAAGTAAAAAGCGATTTAAGTGTTTTTTTAATATCTTATAGCTTTAATTTAATTTTAGTAAATAAACGTATCTAAAAAATAGAAATGTTGTTGCTTAACAATAAGTTGTGGTTGTTATCCCTAACTAGAAACTGATTGAACCGGAAACAGTGAACTCTTGTTTTTTAGCTGATCGATCGGACGTCTCAATCGATTGCTAATTTGTTTCATTCACCGTTCAGTGGCAGAATGAAGACAAGTAAAACAGCTTAGGTCAGGCGTGTACCAGTACCCTGCACTTCTCGATGTTCAGAAAAGCCATATAAAAATAAGGTTTTGTAATCCTTTGGAAGTGCTCTAAACTTACTTAGATTTTAAAACTTATTTCATACTTGAAATTTTAAGCAAATTGCATTGTTTTAGGTAAAATCGGTTGAACATACACGCAGAAAAAGTATGGGTGACAATACTCGAAGGGGATCATACTATTGTTGGATATATGGTTGTGGCACAGCAATATTATGATCCTCACAACAATAGAATGGTTCACACAAAATCAAACTATGATATCCACAACAATATTGTGGTCTTCACAACAATAGTACAACCATAGTATGATCCCCACAACCATATTATTATTATTCAAACTTAACCATATTATGATCCCCACAGTAATAATATGATCCTCATAGCCATGGTATGTTTAACATACAACCATATTATGATCCCCACAACCATAGTTAGACTCACACACGTAAGGATTGGGTTAAGTTGTTACTCAACAATAGAGATTTTTATTAAGTAAATTATGTAAAAATACATTAAAAATTTATTAAAAATATTTCAGTTATACTAATCGAAAGTAGATTGTTTTGATTAGATTAATTTTTAAATAAAAGTAGTATTATTGCGTAAGTTTCTTAACAACTTTGTCAAATACGATTTTGCCGGTATGATTGTCGTTATATTATAATATTTAAAATAAAACAAAACTATTGTCGCACCAACCATATTTATAATGTTGCTACAACCATATTTTCATTTTAAATTTGGCAACAATACTATTGTTACATTTCAACAATATTAATGTTGCTGCCATCATACTATTGTCAAAATGAAATGTTTATGTGGAAGCTGTAACTTAGTCTGCACCGATTAACCAGCGTTCATCCTTGTCCAAAAAACTAAAGGTCCAATTAGTCTTGACGGTTTATGGTTGACGGTAGGCAATCAGCTATTTCAGTTGGGGTTCTATTTTGCATGTGTTAGAGGGAGATAACTACATTTTGACGACCGTAGACTTCTGCAGGTTGTAGAATCAATTGCCCACCGTCAACAGTCAAGAATAATTGGACCTTAACACATGCCAAATTTCATAAAGATTGGATTTGGCTTTTAGGCAAGACATAAAGTTCTTGGCACAAGAAATTTCATCAAGATTGGATGTAAAATGGTCTTCTAACGCTAAAGCAGAAAAATCAAATGAACATATATGTGGCTATATAAATCTGAACCAATTTTTTCGACTTCAATAGAGTTCGTTCTTTATCAAAAAGTCGTATTTTTGCCAATTTTCATGAATATCGGTCAACAGTTGCGAGCTAAAGTTTGATGACAAGCTTTAGATGAATGAACGGACATAGTTAAATTAATTCAGCTAGTGATTCTAAGACGACCGGTACACTTTAAGGTGGGTCTAGCTCAAACTATTTTGGTAGGTACAAACATTTGCCATGAAATTAGCTTATAATACCCTGTTCCACAGTGTGGTGCAGGGTAAAATAAAGTAATCTGCTCCCACTATTTTCTGGTTATTTCCGTATTTGGCTGACTACAATGAAAAATAAAGAAATATAAATGATTCTTAAAAACAGCTTTACAGAAATATAACACTTTTTTTGTAAGTTTTCATATGGCAACAATAACAGCAATAAATATTTATATTTATTTAGTATCTCTACAAGTTTATGTGTAAATTAACCAATACATATGTATGCTTGGTTGGACTCTGTTTGTATATATTTGCATCAAATGATCATAAAAATGTCATCCGGCCTTATTTACAACTCTTTACAGCTGCGTCACTCGTTGCCCATTTGGAGTTCTGGTCCCGTCGATCGCTGTCGCCGCTGAATTTCTCTCGATTCTCGTTTGTTAAATTTATTACAACAATGCGACAGAGACAGCGACACCAGAGACACAAAGATCCACCGAGAGAAATAAGTTGCCACATATGCACATTTAGATGGGATTGAAGTTTGGTTCGTTATCAGCTTCCAATTCCAATGGTTTAATAATGATCAACTTTTACGATGCTGCTGATGTTGTCGTCGTCGTTGCTAATGTTTGTCTCTGTTGGCGGTTGTATAGTTGAGCTGATTCTGATGACGATGGCAATGGCGATACTGCTGTTGTTTCTAGCGCAGTGCCAATGCACACATGGGCCTTGATCATCGTTGGTCGTGCTGCTGCTTTTGTGGCTTCTGCAGGGCTTTCTTTTATTGCCACTTGATGCTGGGATGCCGATGCTGCTGTGCCATTGTTTTCATTATCTGTGCGGTGTAGACGCGTGTGTGTGTATGTGTTTTTGGGGGTTATTGAACTTGAATTGGGAAAATGTTCTCATTTCTCGGCCAATTTACATGCAAGCGTACTTTTACAGGCCCATCGACCATTTCAGCCACCCGACAAGCACAAGCACTTGATTGTACCACGCGCGTTTGTGTGCGTGCGTGCTAGTTTAGTACATGTATGTGTGTAGAGTGTGTGTGTTAATTTCATTTGTTACAGCTTCTTCCCTTCTTCTCGGGTAGCAGAACCAGTAAAATGTTCACGTCTTTTGCTGTTCTGGAGAGATCGATGCAGTTTTCAAACAAACTTATACTTATGCACATGTGTGTGTGTGTGTGTGTGTGTGTGTGTGTGGAACTTGCTGGATTGCATTTCATGTTTATCTCCAACGTTTCAATCACCTTTGACCTGTGCTGTCGATGCATACTCTGTGTAATCTGCGCCTGAAACGAAACAACAAGAAGCATTTTGAAGCGTTGTTTTAGTAAAGTGGGTTCCAATGTACACATTATAAATGGCACTATTCGCTGTAATCTCTCTAAATCTCACAGTGGTTTGCTGAAAGAATTTAGTTAAAGGTTAGTTTAAAATGGCCGTCTGTACATGAAGACTCACTTATGTTCTACAGTCCGTGATACCACCAAAACCAAACACAAAGAAACAATATGCTTTCTATATGGTCACATCAACAATATTATGTTCTCTGCAATAAAAGTATGTTCATTGCAACCGTAGTATTGTTTTTTGAATTACATTTTGACAATAGTATGATTGTCGAAATATTAATATTGTGGAAATGTAACAATAGTTTTGCTGAAATGTTACAATAGTATTATTGCCAAATTTATGAATCAAAATATGCACGCAGAGAAAAAACAAGGTTACTATTTGGTCACGACAATAATAGCATGTTCTCCGCAATAAAAATATGTTCGTCGCACCATAGTATTGTTTACTGAATTTAATTTTGACAATAGTATGATTGCCGCAATATTAATATTGTTGAAATGTAACAATAGTATTATTGCCAAATTTTAAAACGAAAATATGGTTGTAGCAAAAATATAAATATGGTTGGTGCGACAAAAGTATTGTGTTTTTGGGTTTTATGTTAACAGTTATATGATTACGGCAATCATACTATATGATTGTATTTTTTTCATTTGAATCCCAACCATACTTTTTTCTACGTGTGCTACCAGCAACATTAAAGTATAAATATGGTTGGTGAGAAAAAAGTATTGTTTTTTTGGGGTTCTATGTTAACAATAATATTTTACCGTCAATCATAGTGTATGATTGTAATTATTCTTAATTTGAATATGGTTTTTCGAACAATGTTATTGTTGCGAATCTTGTTCAATAATAGTACATTTTATTTAAAAGTTAAAATTTTTAAAACAAACTGCTTTGAATTTTTTAACTCAATTATTTTTAATTAATAAAACGTTTAAGTTTTTTAAACTAATTTTTTCTACTATTAAATCACTATTTTTAAATTGAATTTTTTATATTTTTAAATATTTACCTTATACAAATCTCTGTTGTTGACAACATAACCCAATCGTAATAAATAATTTTGGGGATTATACTATGGTTGTAGGAATCATAACATGATTGCGAGGACCATACTGTGTTTGTATGTAAAACATAATATGATTGGTTGACGGTGAATCATACTATGGATTGGGGGATCAAAGCTTGATTGTGTGTGAATCATGCTATTGTTGTGGGGATCATAGTATGGTTGTTGAGATCATAGTATGGTTGAATGTGAAACATACTATTGTTGTGAGGATCATCATTATTTTCTGCTGCAACCATATATCCAACAATAGTATCTTTACACGTATCTTTCAAAGATAACTTTCCCATTAACAACTAAATTCCCCGCACTGTCGATGACATTTGAACGCAATACATAGTGCAGAGTTAGATAGCTTCAGCATGGCCTAACTTAGCTATTTGTAAAGAAAATTTCTTTGCTGGTCCCTTCCCACTGTTTATGTTTTAAGGGACCTGCTCTTCAGCTCCTTATATATATGGGCCAGGACCTTAATTCTAATAAACTACAACAAATGCAATATTTTAATTTGTTAAGAAATATTTTGGTTTTTGACTTCCCATAAGTCCAATATTGCAGGGACCAAATCTTATAAATTAATACTCATATGTCAATGGTGAAACGGTTTATCCTTAAAAAGCTGCATAATTTGTTTCATAGTAAACTGAATTTTATCTGGACAATCTTTTCAGGCACCTATTTTATCGGGCCATAAGTTTAATATGCCCGAGTTAAAGTTTAGCAAATCTAAGCAATTTTCGTAAGTACATAATTTGATTATTGGGAAAATTTAGTTTGTTCTAAGTAACGATCTTAAAAGGTTCTGATTATTTGACCACTAGGGCCTTTGGAGCCAGGACAAATCCTAAATTGGGCCAAAATGTTCAACAAAGTAATACTTGGACTATTAATTATTCCTTCCAGTCCGTTCCATTCCATACAAACTTGCTGCAAATTATGAGCTACCAGAAGTTGCTTCTTTCGACGGCGGCTCGAAATAGAAATAAAATTCAGCGGCGGCGCCAAGCCGGCTTCAAGCCACACTCTATTCAAGTGCCTGTCTTATACGGCTTCCCAGTATAACATTCTTTCAATCCAATTTTCCATGACCTTGGTGAAGGGTTTTGGCTCATCTGTGTACCCTCCGCCAAAAGATGTACCTCGAGTTATTGATCGGAGACCAATAATTGGGTTCATTCGTTAAAAGTGGATAAAAGAGTTTCTAACGCCACCACTACCAAGACGGGTATTTTAATCTGTCGGGGTCTATTTGAAAACCACGAAAAATACTCAATGTTTCAGCGGGTGGTTAACTTAAGCCAAACTGCCCGTCTGGGTATTGGGATATACAGGACGTGATTGTCAAGAAGCCAATTGATTGTCGGATAGTGACGGTTTGCAGCCGATTTTGGAGCTATGACATAATTTGTAATTTTTTTTTTTAAAAATGCTGCTGCTCTTGCGGTTAACGGTTGCCGCTACAAAGGCAAGATAACTATTTTTTTCAAACACGAGTATTTTGAATCTTATCCGGAGTCAATCTCAGCAAAATCTTCCAAATAAATCCTTATTTAGCTTCGTAGAGAAACAAGGTTCGATTTGAGTACCCATATTTACCTGTGGCCCCTTCTTTTGACCACAACGGCAGTTTTTAGGGCCTCTTTGGTTCATGAGTTCGACCCTAATCTCAGCCATATCTTCAAAATTAGTCCATATACTAAATAGTTTATGAGAAAACATTTCGAACATGCTTACTAAATCGAGGTGGACACCTGCGGAGTTTATGAGCTAGTTAAAATAATCTGAGTATAGCTCTTCTTTAAAGGTACTTTCAAGTATCAGGTTATATAAGTATAAGTATCTAAACTCTGGGGGTTCCAATCTTATCAAAATATCAAAAATTAACCTTATATTGTGGAAGCTACCTACCGTCTTGTGATATGTCTAACCATAAAAGCATTAATATCCTGGAATGTCACTGATTGCAAACAGAAAGTCTGTCTATTCAGCCGATTTTTTGTAGTTTGGAGCAATTCCCAAATGGTTTTTTCTCTGTGTGTAACCATCACACCACCAATTTTTATTATAACATTCATTTTGTGATCACTATCTGTTTTAATAGAATAATCCGTCTGCCCGTCTATCTATCTTTCCCTTTTGAAATCGACCGATATTGATCAATATATTAATATCATATTAAGATCTTTTCCGATTTGCGATTTGCCGAAAAAATATTACTCTAAAAAATGGGACGGGCATTAAATTATATGGTCACGGCAACAATTATATGTTCTCGTAATAAAAACATCCTTTTGTTGCTACCATAGAATTGTTTTTGAATCTCATTTTGATACATATATAATTAGAGCAATAATAATATTGTGGAAATGTTATAGTATTATTGCCAGATTGAAAAATGAAAATATGGTTATCGCAACAATATAAATATGGTTTGTGTGACAAAAGTATTGTTTTTTGAGTTTTATGTTAACAATAATATGGTTATGTCAATCCTACCTTATGATTGTAAGTTTTATAAATTTAAATATTATTTTATACACAATATAATATATAAAATTATATTTTATATAATAATATTAAATATAATATAATCTGAAATTTAAAATTTTTCGAAACAAACTGCTTTGGCTAAATATTTTTAGCTAAAATATTTTTAATAAATAAAACACTTACTCTTTCTTTATTCCACTGTTAAATAAACCACTTCTTTTATTTTTTTATTAAAAGTTTTTTTTAAACAATTTACTTAAGAAAAAATTCTTATGTTGAATAACAGTATAATCCAATGCAATGTTCATAAGGATCATGCCATTGTTGTGAGGATCATAATATTGTTGTATCATTATCATATACCTATCATACTTTTTTTTTTCGTGTAAAAGTCACATCTTACATATGATTCTGATCAAATTGTACCTAAATGATTTATGCTTTCAAATAGCCCTGACGAAATTTGACGCTCACACTTAATAAGCTACATAAAGAGTTGTCCAACTAAAGCGAAAGTTGATAACAAAAAGTCTTCAGAGAATTATCTTAATATATTTCATTACGATAGAAGGATCCATAAAAATTATGTGTGAAACCAAATATTGGCCAAATGCTCGCCACAGCTTCGGTGGCATACCTCTATTCGATAGTCCTTACTTTTAATGACTCTGAGAAATAATGGAGATTAAATGTCGTTAAGGTGCCGAATTATTTTATCCTTGTTCTATTGTTCTAGGCTTGTTGAGGTACACTTTTTCTTTTTTTTAAGTATGCGAAAGAAAGAAGTCCAAGAAATCGTGGCTGACAAATAACATCGCCACGACATGAGATAACACGGCCATTGAATTTCTCTCGAAAAAGAGGCATGGCGAGCCAGTTGGCAGTGTTTCAAGTGGCACCATCCTGTCGGATCCAATTATCTTCCAGGTCCATATCGTCAATTTCTGGCCACAAGAAGTCCATTTTCAACTCGCGATAACAAACACCATTAACGATAACTAAAGAGTGACAGAAATATGGCAGAACGAAATGAGTGTGAATGCACAGGTGTTTTTACATTTCGTACTTACCCGGTTTGTTGAAATTTGCGCACAATTGTTTGTAGACAAATTTGGCCAATTACGCAGACCAAAAAAGTCACGAATTGCACGATATGCAATTTGAACTGAAAGGTTTCAACAAGCCTTTTAAACGCTTGCTCAATTTTGTACTTCTCCTTAGTTGAATTTGTCAAACACTGAAACAAAGAAATGTCAAATTAAGTTGGGCAAAAGACTTGACTTTAAGGTGTGACTTACAATTGACATCATGCATTATGGTTGGACCACCCTATATTGAGTCCGACCTCGCTCAAACTTTAAATAGAGACGCGAAACTTTCGCATAACTGAATGGTTTAGGGTAACCCTCCCCCGTTATAGCTCAACTATAATTTTTTTACTTGTTCCATTAATGAGATGTTTGGGAAATAAATTAATACTGCAAATATTGCTCAAAGTGCTGGTAATCGTTAAAATTACCTTCCTCCCAAAGTGTTTTTTATTTATTCAACATCTTATAGTACGTAGACATTAAGACAACAAATGTAAGGGGTGTTTGTCGTTGAGCAAACACTCACTTGACAAGAGCGCATGAATAACTCATTAAAACAATAAAGCAAATGATTTTAAATTAATTACGGTCATTAAAATTAAAAAAAAACCCTTAACAATTGTTGGCATTCAATCATTTCTGGAAACTCTATTCTCTATTTCTCTCTGTCGTCGACATTTGGTAAGTAAACAGTAAACTGTGACATTTTATGGAGCTCTTTTGTACTGACAACTGTCAAAATTAATCATAGATTGGATTCTCCCATTCTCTAAATTTTCTATTGGCACAACTACTTGTGCTCTCTTTGGCCTGTCTAGAACGAAGCCATTTAGATTTGAAAATTCACACAATTTTCCGAAAACACTTGTCAAAATACGAGTTCTTTTCATTTAATTTTGTACGAAGTTTCTTTTCAGAAAGAGACGCATAAAATGTATGGTTTATGGCATTTGAAGAGAATGACGTCGTACCTGTCAAACTGACAGAACACTTGAAGTTTTGGTAGTGTGCGCGTTTGTGTCTATGGATTGTTTGCGTCTTACGTTTTTTTCTTCTTTCTATGGTCTCTTTTGACATTGGCAAACATGCAGACGTTGGTGGCACAGTGTTTCGCAGTAACATTTGAGTCACTCTTAGGATAGCATATTGTATTGTATGATAAAACTGACTTGCGCGAAACACTGTGCTGCATTGTCTCCATGTTGATCGTTCCTCAAACAGTGTTTTTTGTGTGTGTCAATAGCAGTTTTTCTTAACGTTTGTCTTTTCAATATGTACGATATTGTTGTTTTTGCTGGTATTGCTGGAAGAAACGCAAGAACGAAAATTGTATATTCCACAAATTTTAAACAAACATTAACACTTGTGTTGATTTTGTTGCATACATCGGCATCACGAACAAATTTACTAAAAATACATTTTATTTGGGCAAAATTTTTCATTTCACTTCGTTACGTTTCTTCTCTTTTGTTTGATTTGTTTAAGAAAACAGCCAGCAATGAAATGTGCATTAGGAAAATATTTGTATATTTTCTTAAGGGAATTTTCAACACATTTGTTTTATAACAACAACATAATGAACATTTCAAGAATTCTGTTTTTCAATAATTTCGAAAAGAATTGCAGGCGGGTCCTTTTTGAATTTTTGTTCGAAATGATTTGTGTTGAATTTAAAAAAAAAAATCACTGTAAGTCGCCAAAAATGGTTGAGTTAAAACAAGTGGACAACTTAAGTGTGGCGGTGCTGAATTTTATACGCCCTACTGCATGGATTTTCGTCCATAGTATCTTAGTCGGTACACCTACTAATCGCCTGCGAAGGAGGCATACAAATGTTTAGTCATGGCTGATAATTGGAGTTGGATATATAAATTCTGACTGCACGCAGCAAAAAAGTATAGCTGTGATGACAATATTCAAAGAGGAGCATACTATTGTTGGTTATATGGTTGTAGCACAACAATATTATGATCTTACAACAATAGTATGATATACACACAACCATACTATGATCCCCACAACCATGTTATGAGTCATACTAAAGCATACTATGATCCCCAAAACCATATTATGATCCTCACAACCATATTATCTTTCATATGCAACCATAGTATGAGCCTCAAAACCATACTATGATTCACACGCAACCATATTTTGAGCCCTCCAACCATATAACATATTTAATACTTATTAAAATTGGGTTATGTTGTTACTCAACTATAGAGCTTTTTATTAAGCAGCTTTTTAAAAAATTACTTTACAATTAGTTCAAAGCCAAATTTCGGACAATGTTTTTATTGAAGATTTCATTAAAGAAACAAAAATATATTCAAAAGGTAGTAGAAACGGCTTTTAGTTGCAAGCAGGGGTGACTGCAGGGCGAGAATGCTACTTCACCATCCGTAAACCCCAAGTAATGAACGTGATTAAACCTTGATCAATGGCTATATACACGCAGAAAAAAAAATATGGTTTTACAATTCCTTTATCAATGTATCGAAAGTTAGCCCACACGCTGAGAATATATATGGTAACAAGATGGTCACGGCAACAATAATAGGTTCTCCGCGGTAGAATTATGTTCGTCCCAACCATAGTATTGTTCTCTGAATTTAATTATGACAACAGTATGAGTATGATTGCCGAAATAAAAATGTTGTTGAAATGTAACAATAATATTGTTGCCAAATATAAAAATTAAAATATGCTTGTTGTAACAATATAAATATGGTTGGTGCGACAAAAGTATGGTTTTTTGGGGTTTATGTTAACAATAATATGATTACTGCAATGATACTGTAATGCAATAAAAGTAATTTTATATGGAAATAAACATTTTTTAAACTGATTTGACTTTGTTTAACAGAATTATTTTTAATAAAACGCTTAGATTTTTTAAACTGACTTTTTCAACTATTAAATAAATCACTCTTATTATTTTGAGTTTGATGTATTTTTAAATAATTTTTATAATTCAGATCTATTGTTAACGACTTAACCCAATTCTAATTAATAATTTTGCGGATCATAGTATAATTGTGTGTAGTAGGGATCATAATGTAGGTGCGTGTGAAACAAACCATGGCTGTAAGGATCTTACTATGGTTGTATGTGAAACATACTATTGTTGTGAGGATCATCATATGGTTGTGGAGATCATAGTATGGCTGAGTGTAAATCATACTATTATTGTACCATAAGCATATACCCAACAATGGTATGATACTATTCAAAGATTGTTATTCCAAACAAGATTTTTTATTATGTGTATTTAAGTACAGGCATATTTTAAATAAACGAGAAACAGTCGGCAGTAGAGTATTCCACCAAACAAAGAAAACTCAATAAAAATCCCTGGAACTGATTTGCAATTGTATATACTCGTATGTATGAAAGTTGGTCTATAAAACCTGTTTTGTTATGTTCATAGTCACAACCATACGGTATTATTGCCGTAATCATATTATTGTTAACGTTAATCTTAAATTACAATACTTTTGTCGCACCAACAATAAATTTGGCAATAATAGTATTATTATATTAATATTGCCACAACCGTACCGAAATAAAACAAACGAGCTACCTTATAAACGCATTTCGCACTAACATACATTTCGTGTATGGATAAACGATCCCTAGGAACCCATCGAATTGGCCCCTTCAACAATGGACGCATAGGAACTCACATACAATGAAATATCCTCATGACTAGGAATATGACGTTAATGTTACGATTGTCTAAATTGGATGTTTTGACCGACAGTCCCGTAATTTCGGGGTCCAGAAAAAGTGCAGTGTTCTCCCAAATACAAGAATGTTCCTATATTTAAGATTTAGACTAATTTGGGCCTCGGACCAGCCTATAAGAGAGTTACGGGACTAAAAGACGGACCCTTTAACTATATCGGCAGAAATCCGAATAAAAAACACGACTAAATTTGAGGTCATTATCCATGGTTCTAAGGTTTATAGAACGCCGAAAAATTGTTTCTTGCAAACAGGGACAGTGCTTGTGAAGTAAGTATCGGGTGATCAATATAAAGGTATTTTTTTCAATATAAAAAAATACAAAAATTCAAAGCAAGTGTAGAATTGTTATTGTTCATTCAAAAGTACATTTTATATTTTTGAATATAATTTCCTTCAAATGTTGTCCACAACTAAGCCTCAGGGTATCCATTCTGAAGGTCCAATTTCGGATGATTTGTTCGAGCATTTCGACCGGTATGCCGTTAATAACAAGCGTAGTGTTGGCTTCCAAACCCTAAATCGTAGCTGGTTTGTTAGCATATACTTTGGACTTTACGTAGCTCCAAAGAAAAATGTCTAAAGGTGTGATACTCGTAGCAGACGATCTAGGAGGCCAACTCACCTGTCCAAAACGTTAAATTATCTGCACTTCGAAATGACCCCTTAATAGAATCCTTGTTTAAGCAGCTGTATGACAAGTAGCACCGTCCAGCTTAAACCAAATGCCGTCTAGATTACAGGATTCAATTTTAGGTAGCAAAGTCCAATATCATGGCGCGATGGCAAGCAACACTCACAGTTGAGTTCCGGCCATCATCATTTTTAAAAAAATATGGACCGATGATTCCACTAGCGCATAAACCGCACCAAACCATGGTTTCTCTGGGTATAACGGAACCTCTTGAACCTATCATGCTCTGCAGCCTAAATGCGGCATATTTGTTTATTGACGTTGCCGTTGAGCCAGACATAGGCCTTATCACTGAACAAATTTTTAGTCGAAAACAGCGGATCTTCTCATTTTCATTACTGTTGCACAATTTAGAGACGTTGTTGCAGTGTATGTCTTTTCATGACGAAATGGAAAGTTATACTAAAAAAAGAAAAAACAAACAAAGTTTAACGCAACTTTCGAATAAATTGTGAAAAATTCCATGAAAAATGTACCTCTAACTTGATCACCCGTTACTAATCGAATAAAAAACCATAAAGTCCAATATTATCAGAGCAGGTTATTCAGGACTTAGCATCACCAATCCGAAATTTTTTAAATCGCTGCCATTTTGCCCCTTGTATTTTCGGCCATGGACGTAGATTGACATATTTTCATAAAGAGAGCCAAGGAATAAGGTGGTGAAATTCACCCAGTGGTGAATGTATCACCCTATATTTTATCAAACCGTGGACCGCTATAGATTAATTTCAGTAGGGCACAACCTAACTTACGACCTATTTTTTTGATTATTTTTGTTTTTAAAAGCTAGAATATTTTAGAATTCCTACTGAGCGTCTTGTAAGATGACAGAGTTTAAATTTCATTTGCTGGGAGCCACTTTTCTAATTTGCAAGCACAGTGTCCATAAATAAGATTAACATAAACTAGATTTCGTCTCTAGGGTGCTGCAGGATATTCCACCTACCGATACGAAACACCGGTTGTTGAATTTAATCTGCCGGTCGAGAGTAAATCATTTCTCAACAACCCTCCACATTTCAGCAACTGTTACATGGGTCATTATCAACAACCAGCCTTCTTTTCTTTGCGTCTTATCATTTCGAAATAAAACATTAAACGGACACCTTCAAAATACAAAGTCAAATTCAAAGCGGCATAAACTGTACCACATTCGACAAAAAGTAAAGGAAAAAAATAAATGCAACACTTAAATTGTTGTTGTTACAATTTTCAAATCGCAGACGAAGGAGAAGGAATCTAATTAAATGACGAAAATACGGGGCAAAAATAGAAATCCCACATTAAAGCATATGTTTTGTTCCCTGTTTTTTTTGGAATGGTGGGCACATCTTGAGAAATGGTTACTAACTATCTAATCTAAATGCAAACAGAGAGACACACACACGCACACTGACTAATTCACGTTGCATATATTCTAGATAGGAGCGTTGCACTCGTCCGTCCTGCCTTGCTCGCACTCTAATGAAACAGGATGCGCTCGCCGACTCGCTCGATGGCGTGCATTACATTTGCGCAAGCGTATCAGACAACAACAACGACAGCCCTGAGATTACGAAGCAATAACTCAACAACAGCATCGGGAGTCTCTGGTTGTGCGCATGCGTGGGTTTAGGCGAGCTACGCATTCATACCAAAAAGGGGACGTCTGTCATTTTCCCAACAACAACATCAACACGAAGTAGAGAAACCTAAGCACAGCTACAGGCGACACACAAACATTTGTTGTCTAAGTCAGCAGCGAGCAATTAGCCCGGATACGATTTCGTTCATATGTTTGTTTTATCAAGCGGCATAAAATTACACCAGTCTTTCCCAGCAACCCAAACGATAGCAGAACCGAGCCTACACCAAACTGAAGGCGAACAAAAAAGGATACCAGCGACAGAAACATCGACGAAAAGACAACAACAACGGCCGCTCGTCTATTTGCGACACACGATTTGGAACAGTTTTACACACAACTTCTCAAGTGACGTTTGTTGACATTCCAACGACGCGCAGAAAGACACATATGCGCGCAAATACTAGAACAGACACCGATAGGGATATATCACAGATACTCTTCATATACGAGGGCCATACTTTCAGTCGTCTTATGCAATAACAAATCCAGAACATGAAACCAGAAAAATACAACAAGCTAGTATGTTCGACATGGAAGTACTGCGCTAATTGCGATCTACTTTTTTCAGAATAAAAAAAATATTCAAATCAAGTGTGGAATCTTTATTGTTCATTCAAAAGGACATTTTATTTTTTTAATATAATTTCCTTGATAGGTTGGCCGCAACTACGCCTCAGGGTGTCCATTCTGATGGTCTAATTTCGAAGGACTCGTTCGAGCATTTTGACCTGTATGGCGTTAATGACACGCTTAATGTTGGCTTCTAAAACCTGAATGAATAGTTTGTCAGCATAGACTTTGGACTTTACGTAGCCCTAAAAAAAGTGTAAAGGTGTGATATCGCACGATCTAGAAGGCCAACTCATCGGTCCAAAACGTGAAATTTGCTGCTCATCGAAATGACCTCTCAATAGATCTATTGTTTGAGCTGCGGTATGGCCAGTGGCACCGTCCCGTTGAAACCAAATGTCGTTAAAATTACGCGCCTTATTTTAAGATAGCAAAAAGTCCGATATCATGGCGCGATAGCGAGCACCATTCACGTTTACGTTCAGATGATTCCACTAGCCCTTAAACCGCACCATATTTTTCTCTGGGTATAATGACACCTCTTGAACCTCTTCTGGGTGGTCTTCTGCTGTAATTTTGTTTATTGACGTTGCCGTTGAGCCAGAAATGGGCCTCATCACAGAACAAAATTTTGGTCGAAAGCAGCGGATCTTCCCGTTTATCACCGAAGGCTCATTTCCATAATACAGTTGAAGGAAATTATTTTCTAAAAAATAAATGCCATAAAATGTACTTTCAAATTACCAACAAAGATTCCACACTTGATTTGGATTTTTATATTTTTTTTTGTTTTGAAAAAATACCTCTAGATCGAGCACCCTATACATATCTTTGTTGCAGAATTAGGCCGTAGCTTGTCCTACACTGAACCAGTTGTTAAAACCCCTTGTTCAAAGGACTACCTTAGCTGCTTTCCTAGACGTGGAAAATGACAAATACGTATACACTAAATCCTAATGGACTTCCAATACCGGCCTATGACTTAATGGATTGACTGTGCAGGTATCACAATACTTGGGAATAATTCTGAACTTTAAACTCTCCTGAAGACGGTATGATCTGACATTAGCAGTGACATACCTTACTAATGATTGTCATACGAGGGCGAACGCAAAACTAACTGGCATTTTCTGTTTTACTAGCAATTTTTTTTTTTTGAAAGCAATCTTTTATAAGCCATCTGTCAAAATTTCCGAAATATTTAATGATTATTTTCTTTGTTACAGGTGATTAAAGTAAACAAATTTTATAATTTTTAAAAATGGAAAAAAAAAAAAGAGTTTCGTCCGGTAATTAAACACTTTTATTGAAAGGTTATACGCCACAATTAATCAAAGATGAATTGGATTCTGTTCATGGTGATAATGCACCATCATACTCCACCGTGAAATCCTGGGTTCAACAATTTAAAATGGGTCGTTCAAGTACGGAAGATGAACAACGCTCTGGAAGACCGAACACTGCTACTACTATTGAAAACATTCGAAAAATATTTAATGAAGTGACTAAAGATAGACGAATAAAGCTCAGTGAACTTGCTGATATTGTAAAAAAACACGAAAAACAAGTTTGGAGTATTTTGCATGATGAACTCCACATGAAAAAGCTATCCGCAAGATATGTGCCGCGTTTGTTGACTTTGCCCCAAAAAATCGTGCGTTGGACCAATTCCGAGGAGCTTTTAGCGATTTATCAGCGTAATCCAATAGAGTTCTTGCGCCGATTCATAACTGTTGATGAAACATGGATCCATCACTACATCCCAGAATGCAAAGAACAGTCAAAACAATGGGTAGAAGCTGGTAAAATTGGTCCCAAGAAGGCGAAAACTACTAAGTCAGCAGGAAAAGTAATGGCTACAATATTTTGGGACGCAAGGGGTATAATATTTATTGATTATCTTGAGAAAGGAAAAACTATAAATAGTGAATATTATTGTGCATTATTGGATCGGTTGAGTGAAGAAATCAAGATAAAACGACCGCATTTAGAAAAAAAAGTTCTTTTTCATCAAGATAATGCTCCTTCACACACTGCATTTTTAACTCAACAAAAACTGGCCGAATTACGATTTAAAATTGCTCCGCATCCACCATATAGTCCAGATTAAGCTCCTTCTGATTATTTCTTGTTTCCAAATTTAAAAAAAATTATCGGTGGCAAAAAATTTTCGTCCAATAGCGAGGTTATTGCTGAAACTGAGGCATATTTTGAAGGTCTTGAAAAATCTTTTTTTTCGGATGGAATTAAAAAACTTGAAAAACGTTTAATGAAGTGTATTGAGTTGGAAGGAGATTATGTTGAAAAATAAATAATAATAATTCCATAAAAAACGGTTCTTTTTATGTTAGGCCAGTTACTTTTGCGGTCGCCCTCGTAATAACCAAACTTGTGGTATTTCTTCACTTTCTTATACTTATATACTTACTTATACGCTATTTATTGTACTCGCGTTCGTCGTCTTGTTCTAGTTTAGTCTTCTGAAGGTAAGTCACAAATGTTTTAGGTTTTTAAAGTTAGAAGTAGCTTGCCTGTGCCTCACAGGAACTGTGAGGTCCCCAATCTATTTGCTTAATACTCGTACTCACCGGTTATTTAACGTCAACAAATATAAAAATTCCGAATTTCCGATAATACTTTGCCTAGAGTTCGTTTAATAACAAAGAACTAAAGTGCGCACTAAATGATACAATCATGAATTATTATAACTTATTACACAAGCCTCGTATACGTTCGTAATTTTGATGATTCTTCGAAGAAAAAATCAAACTTGGCATTCATTGCATTTGCTTATCACTTCGCACTGTGCAAAGGAAATTATCACTTTCTTTTGGAAGGCAAACAGACAATTCCACCAATCCATAGAGGACACGAGTTAACGACAGAATTTTTCTATTTTGTTTATTTTATTTTTTTTTAGAAAATCTCGTCGTGTGTTTTTTTTTATAGCAGATAGTGGCGTAAAAGTTGCTGCATGTACTATCCATGTATTCCATCGCTACATCGAATGTTAGTGGAGTACACCAAAATTTTCTGTCGTGGGAACTGACAGTATCAGTTGTAGAGACTACGATCGGAAACCCTAATGAATTAGGAGGATTATTGGAACTGAATTTGTATATTCATTAGATATTGTTATAAATTATTGGCTATAATTAGTCATTGACTTCGATTGTCGTTACCACGAGCATTTGTTTACTCGCCAAACTGATGGTTACATTTTATGTATCCGGCTATCTGAGTGAAATAAAAAAGTATTTTTATTTATTTATATGTATTATATTTAACGATTTAAAAATATTTCTTCTGTTATTGGATTATGAGCGGGTTTTTAATACTTGGTTTTTACTTTCGAATCTAGTAAAGCTTGTAAGTATAAGTGAGTCTTAAGTAAAGCCAATATTTTTGTAGAACATAAGAATCTCAAACTTCCATTAAAGAATCATTTTTTTCAATTTTCTTTACTTTTTCGATGAAAGAACGAAAAAGAAACTCCAATCTTTGAGATCGGATGTAAAAATAGTCTACGAAAATAAACTCTATACGATTTTTTTAACACCTCATCACGAACATTCGCTAAAACGAAGGATTATTTACTATTTTTTTAACTTATTTCATATAGTATAGAGTTGCAAAATGACAATTCCTATGGCCCATAAAAAATAAATGGGAGTTACCTTCCTTTTGGGAATTTACTGTGAACACCAAAGTCGTTAGTTTAACGAAAAAATCTTTCACCCCGAGAAAGTCGCATAGTGTAATAGTTACAGCAGGGACATAAACGGGGTTTGGTTACTACAAAGAATATGTCGGTTGGCATCACCAATCATTTGTACCAAAGTAACATGTACCTCATTATAGGTTGGTCGTCATAATACCAGTATAAGCAATCAACAGTTTTACTAAATTTGATTGGCATAACCGACTTATTGGTTGTAAGTGTCGTAATATTATGGTAGCTAACATCTAATGGTATGTCGAACCATGTAACCATCAATGACATGGAATGTTAGTAATCTCAACGGAAAGTACTTGTATATTTTTCTATATTTTTGAGCCGATTTTCAACTCATGTTTTCTCTGTGTGTATAATTGTTATATTTCAGAAGCTATCAGCGCTAACAATATCATCTAGCTGTCATATAAAGCCTTCCGAATAGAGGGCGTATAACTGGCACTTGAATATTGATTCAATCAAAATATCCCATTTGTTTAGCTCGTTTGTTTTATTTCGGTGTGTTGATTTTACACATTGAACAGGGATTACACCGACTCAAGACCTCTTACTTCTATATTTGAATAGAAGACAAGTTTTTAACAAAATGGCAAATGACATTGATTTTCGTGGCTGCACACTACTTTTATCATGATTTCGGGTCCGTGACAACCCTCTTCAGAAAGCCTTGCTGCAATTGTTGAAAGTAAAACCGAACTCTATAAGGCCAGGCTCTCCCCAAACGAATGAGAACTACTGTTGTAAACCTTACTTTTCAAGTTTTCTTCACACAATTGCCCACGAAAATGCAACGCACTCTTGCCATCTCTAAAGAGACTCTACATCGAGAGCCATCAATAGATTTCTTTTACAACGTGTGTGTGTGTTGTAAAAAGAGTTTAGTTAACTATGACTTTCTAAAGAGGGTTGTCACGGACCCGAAATCATGATAAAAGTAGTGTGCAGCCACGAAAATCAGTGTCATTTGCCATTTTGTTAAAAACTTGTCTTCTATTTAAATATAGAAGCAAGAGGTCTTGAGCCGGTTTAATCCCTGTTTAATATCCCATTTATTGTGTCGATACTCTTAATTTTAGGCCTTGAAGCTATAAACATACATAGGCAAAATACTTGCCGAAAACATCGTAATTTTCTGGAGAAATCCATAAAGACTGGACCCAAATTTGCTAGGAGCACAAGCACGACCTTTTTTATAAACGAGGGAGTGTATACACAATCTGTCATTCAGTTTAAAAACTACGAAAAATTGAAAAAGTATTGATCGTCGTAAATTCTAAGATGATCTAACCGTCACTGTATTGAAAACACGATAGCGGCCAAACGAATTACCCAAGGATCCCAATCCCACGACAGCCGGTTCTATGGACCGGATTGATCCGAAGAGCAATTATTCGGCCAAGGGCTGTCACCTCGGTACACAGTTGCCGCTACAACAATAACAACCCAAGGATCCTGTATGATGGGTTATGGTCATAAGCTCTTCAAGATTGCATATGGGCAAAATCTTTTCGGGAGGAATGTTTCCATTTAAGGGACTAAAGGTACATCAAAAGCTTGACATTTTTTCTTTACAAATTGTAATTGTTTGTGGACAAACAATGGTTAAAATGGGTACTGTTAGTTAGGGACGCACCTTCTAACGGGTGATCAATCTAAAGGTATTTTTGTTTCAATAGGGTGTTTTTCACAGATTACGTATGAGTTGTGTTAGACTGTATTTTTTTTTTTTCAGTATTGTTTGCCATTTCATCATGGAAAGACTTACACCGCAACAACGCGTTGCCGTTGTAGTGTTTGGGCTCTTCAAAAGCTCGAAGAAGATCCGCTGTTTGAGACCAAAATTTGGTTCTGTGACGAGGCCCATTTCTGGCTCAACGGCAAACTCAGTAAATGAAATTTGCCGTATTTGGGCTGGAGAGCAACCAGAAGAGGTGCCATTATACCCAGAGAAAAAGATGGTGCTGTTTATGGGCTGGTGGAATCATCTGAACGTAAACGTGAATGGTGTTCGCTATCGCGCCATGATATCGGATTTTTGATACCTGAAATTAAAGCCCGTAATCTTGACGACATTTGACTTCAATGGGACAGTGTCACTTGCCATACCGGAAGTCAACATTAAGTGTGTCGTTAACGCCATACCGGTCGAAATGCTCGAACGAGTCATCCGAAACTGAACCCTCAGAATGGATACCCTAAGGCGTAGTTGCGGCCAACATTTAAAGGAAATTATATTTAAAAACTAAATTTAATGAAATGTCCTTTCGAATGAATAATGAAGATTAGTACAAACTTGATTTGAATTTTTGTATTTTGTTTTATTTATATACATTTAAAAGGGCATAGTTACTGTACGTTTTAGCTCAGGTGCCCAAAATACTGCCCGCATGGTTAAAACGGGCGATCAATAGTCAAAAGCCAATTTTGCTACGAATCCTAATATGAATTTATTGTGTAATTTAAGCTGAGACGACAATTAGATACATGGCCCTAAAAACGTATAACTTCCTTTGCGGTTTAGTGTTGGTGGAGGGTATAGAAGATTCGGCTGGCCGAACTTAACGACGTTTTTAATTGTGTCAATTTTAAATGTTTCACTGCGATAAGTCCTCCTCATACTGTCAATGCCATATTAGACCGCAGTAAATGGCGGAGAACTTAGGCTTGGTCGAACTTAGTGAAAAGTCAACTTGCATCATGTCGCTTTGCTTTGAAACTACATAAGGGAGCTGGCTCATATACGACGGAGCTCTATTAAATTAAAGTAGTTAAAGCAACCTCGGTGATTGTTGGCTGTGTTCCCCACTGTAATAGAATAAAATAGAGCGGGGATCTGTTCACTTGTTATAGGGTATCGCTTTCAGGCCAATTTGCTGGGAGTCACCAATTGTGGCACAACAAACACAATACAATTGGAAATTAATCGAAAGGTCAAAGGTGATATGAACTCTCCAAACAAGACAGCCAAAAAAAAACAACAACATGAATTTCCATGGAAAAACATTGTGGAACGAAAGTGAACGAAGGTAACAAACCAACGTAGGACGGCGAATCGTTTCTAAATACTAGACAACAATCGAATGACATATAAATTACAATTCCAAATAAAAGACCCTGGAACAAAGGAAGGCGAATGGAGCGACACTTCTTTTTTTTCTTCAAAAGAACCTTAACAAATTTACTTTAAAAATTGTGACATTCTAGGCACAAACAAAGGGAAGGATCCTGGTCGATCATCATCGCCATCGCCGTCATGATTTCGTATGCCAGGCACACATCGTGGCACGAAAGTGAAGAGCGCGAGGGAAAACAATGGAGTTGTTGGTCGGATGGACGGGCGGACGTACGTATAGCTGGCTGGATGGATGGATCGTGCAGGAAACATGTTACGAGATGTGGGCAAACAAAGCCATGATTCGATGGTTGGTTGGTGACTGGCTGGTATAAATGGTTAGATATGGAGGTATGAAGTTTAACGCGAGTTTAAAGTGTGCGTGAAGTATCGAATGACATTGCGTCGTTTAATATTTTGAAGCAAAAACGAGGGAGAACTCCGAACGAAACAAATAAAAAGAAATTTGTAGTTTTTTCTTGGGCCTGTTTTTATTGACAACATTTTAGGGTATAAACTCGACCCCAAAATAAGGGAGAATAAAAGTCAAAATTGAAGGTTATTTTCAGTTTTATCTTAATAGAAATTTGAGTCTTTCTTTATGGTTTGGGTTACGTTTTTTAGTTTTGGATATCCCATTAAAAATTGTAAAAAGGCTTGGGTCTAGTTTAGTAGAGAGTTTGCAAAAAACTCAAAAATAAACACAAAAAGGACAATACGATATTTAAAAAACAGCAAATAATGATTTATGTCTGCAAATATAAACATTTCCCTCTCTTATTTGCCACATATAGTTTTTTTTTTCGATTTTAATTAAGCGGAAATGATTTTTTCTTCTCTGAACAAAAAACAAAGATTTCATTATTCCTCAGAGACTTGAGATTGTGATTCTTTTGTCGAAATCATTGAAAGTCAACAGTCATGTTTAAAAGGAATTATCCGCAGCCACTGAAAACTGATTATGTGTTTGTTTTAAAATCTTTTGAGAAGTCTTGTGGGCATGATCGAAAAATACACCAACATAATTGTAAACCTACTAAATAGGTAGGGATCAATTGGGTTCTTTTCTATTCGAACGGTTAAGAAGTTTTGTGCACTCAGTTTCTAAAAACGGAGCGATAAATTTATATATCCTTCACGTAAGGGTGGCAGGTCTAATAAATGTGTCATTCCGTTTAAAATTGAAATATTGATCGGAGACCCTATAAAGTATATATATTAGCTGTGTTTTTTGCAGGTTACTTAACTAGCAATTGTATGGAATTATACTTGCTTAGCAAGCGAGTTGGACTCAAGTCATTAAAGTAACGAGTTAGTCTATTTTAAAAAAAAAATCAAACATGACAAACCCTGCTTTTTAAAAACATATGTTTTTTGTTATGCATACTAAAAAATATTCCGAAGGAGAAGAGGTCTCATCGACAAATTCGTATTGCTACAACAGCACGAGATGGGCTTTAAATCAAATCAATCTGATACTTGAAAGACATTTTGCACATTTTTACAAAGCAAAGAAGTAGTAATGAATTCTTAATTTATTTTTATTAATTATTTTATTGCAATTTATAGTTTCGTTTTGTCGGCTTTCGACTAATAAGCCGACGATCCCTTTTGTTCAATTTTCTTTGATGTTCTTCTATACAAAGAGTAACAATGTTGCCATATTACTCTTAATTTTATTTAATGTTACCAGGTTACCACATTACAAGCTAAATAGGTAACTAAGCTAGTTCCATCAAATGTACACTTTGTCGTAAAACTCCTTTAGTCCGTTAAAAGCACGTTAGCGATCAAACGAACCGACCTTGGATCCTGCAATTTGATGATGGCTTATGGTCATAAGCTGGTTCGAATTCTATATGGGCGAAATTTTGCCTAGGGGGAGAAGTTCTCCTTTGAGCGAAAAAAGCTAAAATGGATACTGTTAGTTGGAGATACTGTTAGCTGGACGTTTTTGCTCATATGGCCCAAAAACGGCACGCATGATCAGAACGACCGATTAATAGTAAAAATGGCCAGATGGATATTTAAATTATATCAAATTGTAAGAATACAGGTATAAAATTATTTATTGCTCGTAGATTCGGCAGAAATGGTTATACTCTTGTTTATAGTGGATGGCACAGAAGATCCGGCCAGGTCAAACTTGGGTTTACTTGTTATACCCTCCACCGAAGGGTGGATGACGGAATTGGTCCCACTTGTTAAATAGCAGCTCATATAGGATGAATAAAGTATAATTTAAATATATGATTCATGGCACAAATTTTATTATAGCGTAACAAAATCAAAATGAGATACTACACGCAGAAAAAGAGTATGGCTGGGGTGACAATCATACTATTGTTGAGTATATGGTCGTGGCACAACAATATTATGATCCTCACAACAATAGTATGATTCACACACAACCATACTATAGTCCCCACAACCATAGTATGATTCACACTCCACCATACTATTATCCCTACAATTATAGTATGATTCACTCAACCATACTATGATCCCCAAAATTATTCATTAGGATTGGGTAATGTTGTTATTCAAAAATAGAGATTTTTCTCAAGCAAGATATTTTAAATCACATTACACTTAGTTGATAGCCAGATTTGAGGCCATGCTTTTATTGAACATTTCATTCATGAAACAAAATTATTTATTCCAACGGCAGTTGAAAATACATTTAGTCGGTATTAGGTTATTTCACCAAACAAAGTAAACACAATAAAAATCCCTCGAACTACATTCCGATTGCTGTGTTTTTTTTTAAAGGACAATATCCGTTCACTGTATCGTGCGTATGTGTTTTTTTGGTATATCAAAATAAAACACATCCATGTATGCTCTATAAAACCTGTTTTGTTATGTTCTTAGTCGCAACCATACTGTATGATTGCCGTATTCATATTATTGTTAACGTAAATTTTAAACAACAATACCATGTTTATATGGTTGCTACAACCATATTTTCATTTCTAAATTTGGCAATAATAGTATTGTTACATTTCAACAATATTAATATTGCCGCAATCATAATGTTGTCAAAATTAAATTCAAAAAACAATACTATGGTTGCGACGAACATGCTTTTATTGTAGAGAACATACTATTGTTGCGGTGACCATATAGTAACCACATCTTTTCTCTGCGTGTATCCACCACATGACTATACAGATGATTCCGCTCTACTGTCTGAAGTTTAAGCAAGGTCGGATTTAATATGGGTATAACATATTTCGTGGATGCTATATGACCTGTCGAATTTCCTTTAACAACTGTCGACTACTAAATATAATACGACTGTTTTGAAATTCACGATAATAACCCTTTAATTATTTTGCGTCACATTAAAAATTCGCGATTCTTTAGTTTTTAGGATTATTCTTGGAATCACTCGAACTTATTTTAAACAAACATGGAACGTACCCTGTTATGATTGATGCCATTTTTCGTTCCACTTAGTTTGCGGCAACTATTTATTTTTTTAAAGTCCAAATCCTGTAAATTAGTAAATTTTTGGATAAAAATACATACATTTTAGACCGCGTTATATCGAACAAGCCCCGTAAAAACAAAAGACAATATATTTTTGAAATTATGTGTTTGTTAAAAGCACGATAGCTGTCAAACGAATTAAACTATTATGCTGAAATTTAGCATGATGATGGATTATAGACATACGATATTTGGGATTGTAAATGAGCGAAATCGGTTGAGGCGAAAAAGTTTTCTTTTAAGGGACCTTAGTAAATCATATCATAATTTTTGTGGCAAATCATAATTTTTTGGTTAAATAGGTATTTTATTTGGACGCACTAAAAATGACATAGTTCTTAGACTTTTCAGCTTATGTGTGCCAAAAATGTATGGACATAGTAGTACTATGTATAGTAGTACTATGTAATTTTGAAGTTTTGGCTGACTTGAACAAATGGGTCGAATGCGGCCAAAAATCGGTCCATTTTTTGCGCTTTAGTATCGTTGGGATGGTGGAGAGCATATATAATTCGGTCTGGGCAAACTAAATATCGTAATTTAATCAAGAAATTATTAAATTTTTCAAAATATTACTTTAAGACTATAATTATTTTAATAAATATCACATGCTTGGATAGGTTCCCTACTTTTTAAAGAAAAAAACACAGAAAATTCAAATTGAATGTGGAATGTTTATTATCATTTGAAAGAACATTCTTTTGCATTTATTTTTTGCAAATGTTGGCGGCTACGTCTCAGATGGTCCATCCGTTGACTCCAATTTTCGATGACTCGTTCGAGCATTTCGACTGGTAACTGGCGAATGACACGAGTGATGTTTTGCTCCAAGGCCTGAGTCGAAGGGGGTTTGTCCACATAAACTTTAGACTTTACATATCCCCGCAGGCACAAGTCTAACGGTGTGATATCACACGATCTTGGAGGCCAATCGACCGGCCCAAAACGTGAAATTATCTGCTCACCGAAGTGTTCTCTCAATAAATCCGTTGATTGATGCGATGTGTGGGAAGTGGCGCCGTCTTGTTTAAACCAAATGCGCCGAGATCACGAGCTTCAATTTCAGGCATCAAATAGTCGGTTATCATGGCACGATAACGGTCGCCATTGACGGTTACGTTCTCACCGGCATCATTTTTGAAGAAATATGGACCGACGATTCTACCGGCCCACAAACTACACCACTACACAAACTTGAACCTCTTCTGGTTGCTTTGCGTTCCTAATGCGGCAATTTGGCTTGTTTACATACCCATTGAGCCAGAAATGGGCCTCATCGCTGAACAAAATTTGGCTCGAAAACGTCAGATCTTCTTGGCACTTTTCAAGAGCCCAGAGAGCGAAGCGATGTCGCCTGAGAACGTCAGGCGGCTTCAGTTCATGCACAAGCTGTATTTTGTACGCTTTTAATTTACGATCTCGACGTTAAATGCGGCAAGTCGTTCCATACGTCAGTCCGATTTGCTGCGAACGGCGCCAAATCGACTCGCCGTGGTCTTGGTGCACACTCTCAGCTACGGCCGTTATATTTTCTTCACTGCGTGCTGGACGTGGTCTATTCGAACGAATAGTATCCAATAATGAATGCTGGGTCTCAAGATGGGTTATGGTGTTCGGATAGTACGTTCAGTAGGCCGATTATGGTGACCATAAGTTCAACGAAGTGCACGAAACACATTCCACGCAGAACGTGAATTTTCGTAATAAAATTGAACGATTTGAAAACGTTGTTCAGGCGTAAGTCTTTCCATGATGAAATGCCAAACAAAATACTAAACAAAACTAACATGACAGCATGACACGACTCACACGTGATCTGTCAAAAAGGCTATTGAAAAAAGGAAATTGAAAATTTTAATCGACGGTTCAATTACCATTTTTTTAAAGTTATCTCTTCGATGATTTTTCAAAATATTTTTTTTCGTTCCACAAACAATAACACCTTTTGTATTTATTAATTGTCTTTAATCAATTGTAATTGTTTTTTGATGGCCAATCAATGTCCAATATATAATTTTGTTTTTTACCAAGAATTTTAGAAGGTGGGATCTTGAAAAATGCCCGATATCCCGGATCGTGAAATGTAAATTAAATATCCCAGGAACAAGACCAAAATACTCAGTAAAGTTTTTAAATTTTGGTATTCTGACATGCCTAATGAAAAGACCTGTTCAAAAGTGGAATGGTCGGAGTATATTTTTTATATGGAAATAATACAGCAGAATACTCGTAAAGCTCGATCATAACGAGCCCTACACGCAGAGAAAAGATATGGTTACACTATGGTCACCGTAACAATAATATGTTCTCTACAATAAAAGCATGTTCGCCGCAACCATAGTATTGTTTTTTGAATTTAATTGTGACAATAATATGATTGCGACAATATTGCTATTGTTGAAATGTAACAATAGTATTAATACCAAATTTAGAAATAAAAATATGGTTGTAGCAACCATATAAACATGGTTGGTGCAACAAAAGTATTGTTGTTTAAAATTTACGTTAACAATAATTTGATTACGACAATCATACAGTATGGTTTCGACTATGAACATAACAAAAAAGGTTTTATAGAGCATGCATGTATGTGTGTATGTGCGTTTGTTTTTTTGATATACAAAAAAAAACACATACACACGATACAGTGAATGGTTGCTGGCTTTTTAAAAAAAAACAACACAATCGGAAGGTAGTTCGAGGGATTTTTATTGTGTTTACTTTGTTCGGTGAAATACTCTAAAACCGACTGGTTCTCGTTTATTTAAAATCTGCCTGCACTTAAGTATTTAGCCATTGATCATGGTTTAATCACATTCGTTACTTGGTGTCTACGGATGGTGAATTAGCATTCACCTCTGCTGGCAACTAAAAGTATTTTTGACCGTTGGAATATATATTGAATGAATGAAATGTTTAATAAAAACATGGCCTCAAATCTGGCTATGAACTAATAGTAATGCAATTTAAATTAACATACTTAATAAAAATCTCTATTTTTGAATAACAACAATAACGAATCCTAATAAATAATTTTGGGGATCATAGTATGGTTGAGTGTGAATCATACTATGTTTGTGGGGATCATAGTATTGTTGTGTGTGAATCATACTATGGTTGTGAGGATCATACTATGGTTGTATGAGAAACATACTATGGTTGTGAGGATCATAATATGGTTGTGGAGACAATAGTATGGTTGAGTGTGAATCATACTATGGTTGTGGGGATCATAGTATGGTTATGTGTGAATCATACTATGGTTGTGGGGATCATAGTATGGTTATGTGTGAATCATACTATTGTTGTGAGGATCATAATATTGTTGTGTCACAACCATATACCCAACAATAGTATGATCCTCTTCGAATATTGTCACCCCAACCATACTTTTTTTCTGCGGGTACCCGCGAAAAAGGCGTAAGTGCCAAAAAGAAAATTTTACTGAAGAGTTTTTTTTGGTTGTTTGTCTAATTCATCAGGATTTATATATTTTAGTAATATATTATATTGAATGAATTAAATAATAATATTTAAACATAAGAGCGTTGCAAAATTTTCTTTCGAATTTCACTAAAAAGCTAATGACGCTTACGTCCACTAAAAGACCACTCCCAATAAAGGACCTAGATGAAAATACCATTAAAAAGTTTGGCCACATACTGATCGAAAAGCGAATGTGACAAAAGCACCAATAGTTAATTATTTAATAGTGTGATATAATAAATAAATAAAGGAGCTTTATATACCAATCAATATATTCTCATATAAACCCACCAGTACAATTGACATGCTGCAGAAAGTAGTTGCGTCGCATCATAGCGGGGCCATTCCACATGGACAGCAAGAAAACACTTGTTCACCCAAATGTGATCAACCGTAGCCACATCGGCCAAAAAGGTACTGTACCTGTTTTACACTGTGGCAGATACTCGTACAAATTTGAAAACATTCTGACAATTTTGCTGACAAAAGATGGGATCTTTTTCATTGGGTTTATTTTGATAAAAAAAATCAAACAAAACACATATACAAACGCACGCCTGTGCGTACGTGTGTATGCACGCACTTGGCGTACATGTGTACTTGTCTCTGTCGTCGAATGAATATATGTCTGTCAGTCTTATTGTCGGTCTCACAATATGGCAAAGTCATTGTTGTTGCTGCTGGAATGACTGGGATATGTTCGATACTTGTTCAAACTCACCCCCAAAATTTGGTACTGCTTTAAGCATATTTGACTTCTTAGGCCAAAAAGAAAATTCTGAAAAGGAGAACCTGTTCTTGCATTCCTTTTGTAATACGAGTCTCTGCGATAAAAAGGCAAACAGCAACTACAAAAAAATGATCATTTCTATCGTTAAATGCGTTTTTCTTTGTCGTTTTGAAAAGAAACAATAGTATTTTGTCGGTAGGAGGACATATTTATGACTTTTCGTTCGTTCGCTCGGTACATCTCATTAAAGGAAACCCCTGAGGGAAATCTGAAAGATCAATATCCTCAAAAGTGCATAAAATGCGCCTGAAAATTTCAATTTCAGTCTTCGATTTCCTCCTTCTCCCCTCCTTCTCTTTTGACAGGAGTTTCATTCTAAAGATACAAAAAAAACATAAATGTATTACATCAATAATGAGCATGGAGACGAATGATGCTGAAGACATGACGAGGGATCATGCGAGAAGAGTAGGCTTTAGGGATTATTTCATATGACATTTTGTTACCAAAATACGGGGGAGGGAGCGCAGTAACTATTTTAGTTTTCTAGGTGGGTTTCGTGTTCTTCATTCTTTGCCAAGAAGAAAGAAACTGCAGGACTCCTTTCTTTCCTCTTTTTTGTGGAAAAGTGTTAATACTGCAATTATCACATGTAGCGAGTGGTAAAGAATCGCCATAAGTCTAACAAGTACTTGAGAATTTGAATTGAAATGTAGCGAATACTTTTTACGAGTTTTCCAACTACGGCTTTCTTTGATGCCACATGTCAGCGTAAATCCTCTATGAGTTTTAAGTTGATTGACTCTTGGCGACCGATTTTCAGATTACTAACATCGATGTTTGTCATGTGTACACCTGCAATCATAAAAAAGGTTTTCCCTATTTGCAATAAAAAAGTAATTAAAAACTTATGAAATCTGGCGGTGGAGTTGGTTATACGTAAAAAATTATTTTATTGCAGTGTCTTAATTATTTCAAAAATGCCGCCCAGGCTAATTGCGGCAGCCATATGGCTTATAGCTTCTTTATACGCAACTGATTCGAATTTACTGTACCTAATTCAATTCTTATTTTCTCTACAATGCCACACACCTCAACTTGAATATAGGCCAACACCGTATCATATATGTGACGTGCAAAATAGAAAGGGACCTAAGGGTAAAACCCAGTTTTGTTCAGGAGAGCCATTTTGAAGATTTAAATACGTGTATCTTTGGTGTACCATCACTTTCATAAAACGCGCATATCTCTGGGAGGGAACACTTTTGGGGCATGGGATCGGTCTCATTCGATGCTCAGTTGTTGTCCACATCAAAAAAAAAGTGAAAATTGATTTTTTTACCCTTAGGTCCCTTTCTCTATGCGCTGTCACATATTGTGTTTCGGACATAATGTCCTTAACATTTCTTTGAGGAACACACAGAAACTTCTCTTACATCGGTAAGCCATGCACGATCTTATTTATGGACTCGCTGACCAGGACCTTTAGTTTAACCCGTATCCAAAAGCGTAATGCATTCTCTAAGGAAGTATTTACATGACTTTTGTACTCGAGATATCGCCAGCAGAACGAGGTGAAAAACTGCTGGGCAATTGTTAAAGGTTACTACCCGGATATATTGGACTCATCACGCAACACTCTTCCCTTATTGCTCACACATTCGTTCTTAGGTAATTTCTTTCACTACTTCGACACAGTAACTGAAGGCCCTGACAACACGATGTTTTTTATTGACCTTTTACAGACGATGCAATTTTGTACAATAACAATAACCTTAATGCCAAATAACTTCACTTCGAAAGAAGTAGCTCGGAAAATAGCAACCCGAACAGTCGCTTTAGGGATCTTACAAAAATGTCTAAAATCAATATGTTTGTCCACTAATCCCATTGGACAGAACACACACAGAAAGAAAAAGTTAGTTGAAAATCAGTGGGACCGTTACAAAAGAAAAATTTCCTTTACCGAATGTTTGCAATCGTAATAAATGTTCCAGAGATGCATACCGAACCCGAACCGGCTTTGAACCGAACCATATCACTTGTTTAGGCTATGCCCCGAACCGTTAACCGCTCGACCGTTGAAGATCGAGCAGGACGAAAAACCGCAAAAAATTTTAAAATGTGGTTCGGTTCACAACAAAAAAATCGATACAGAGAAAGCATTATTTACATGAATTCGCATCTACGTTTATTAATTTATTAAAAACCTAAACCTTACTTAGTTTTAGGTACATTTTTATTTATTCCATATTTTTGTTTTTAATAAAAACAATTTCCAACAATTTCAGCACAGTTAGTCAACATTTAACATGTTTAACATGTTATGCATATTTTGGGCGTGATAGGGTTAATTTGTAGCTTCTTTCTAAGCTTTGAAATTACTCTCATTGAGATTCGCAGCAATGATTTGTTAAGCAAATACTCAAAAAAATTTTACTTTTCACCGAAGAACCTTGAGTTCCTTAAAGGGAGACTTTTTTGCCTTTGAGCCGATTTTGCCCATTAACAATCTTGAAGACATAGCTTATGACCAGAAGCCACCGTAGTACAAAGGATCCTAGGTTGATTTGTTTGACCGCTGTAGTGCTTTCAACAGACATACGGACAGACAGGGCTAGATCGTCTTAAAATTTTACGACGATCAATACTATATAAACTTAATAGGGTCATCGAGCAATATTTCTTGATATTGCAAATGAAATGATATCCACTCTTCGGTGGATTATACCCTTCAATTGTAAAACAGGATTATACAGGGTGTCCATCGGAGAGGTATACTACTTTGTTTGTTTATAATTTTTGATTAAATGAAAGAGAATGGATCTTTGAGAATGGATTATTGATAAATGTTTTATTTAATGTCGGCAATTATGTATGGAATACAATATCAGATAAATGTCCACCTCTGTTAGCCTCACAAATGCGAGCCCTTTTGAGCACATTTTTCATTACATTCTCACACATTTCACGCGGTATTTCATTAATTCCATCACGAATATTTTGTTTGAGTTGCTCAAACGTTTCTAGTTTGTTTGCATAAACCTTGCTTTTCAGATATCCCCACAAAAATAAGTACGGAGCAGATCAGGCGACCGTGGAGGCCAATCAACATCACCATTTCTTAAAATAGCTTTGAAAAATAGGATTGAAAAATGCAAACGTCTTTTGGTGAAGCACGCTGATAACTTGCACAGAAAAATTTTGTTCACCGATGAAAAAATTTTTAACGTTCAGGAAAAAATTAACTAGCAAAATGATAGATTGTATGCGAGGTCAGCTAAGGAAGCATCTGAACTGATCCCAAGGGTGGAAAAGGGCCATCACCCAGCTTCAGTCATGGTTTGGTGGGGTGTCTCTTACGATGGGGTCACTGACCTGCATTTCTGCGAACAAGGAGTTAAAACAACGGCCTAAGTTTACCAAGAAACCGTTTTGGAAGCTCTTGTGAAGCCTCTTAACAATTCCCTGTGTGGCAAAAGGCGGTCATTTCGAATAAGTAGATTCTTCTTGGATACAATATACATCAATAATTATATTAAAAAAATATTTGGCCCAAAAACTTTCAGTACTTTTTATTTTACAGCAGAAAACATGTGTATTTATGTCCCTACTAAGAATTTTTGCAACCTGGACTTAATTACGGACATCTACCAACCGAATGAGGTAGTGATTCTGAAGAAATCGGTTTGATAAGCATGGGGTATATCATGTCGTCTTAGGTGTTACAAACATCAGCACTAAATCATAAAAACATGTACCACAGTGTAGTTTTTTGTATAAAAATATATTTTGTAAAAATATATAAACTTACCAGATATGTATGTCTAGCTGTAGATGCAGATGTGTATTTAAACTATACGAAATCGAGTACATTTTCTAAAATAAACAAAAACCACCCCTAAAGATATTTTTTGAGCATTTCTACTTGTTTAAACAAACTTCTTTAATTCTTCTAGATTTGAGAGAGCATTTTGTAACAAATAACTGTTTTAAAAATACGTTACAAAATTAAATAATTTGCATAAAAATAATTGGCAATGCCAACAAACACTTTAAAAGGGCCAACCCACCAGGGCAGGCTACTGCCATGCTTATGGAAGGGACCTTCTTCCATCAAATAGAAATTAAGGCAATTTACCATCCATTGGGTCAGACAATGGCAAATCAATAGAATCACTGCGAGAATCGATTGAAATTGATTAAAATGAAAACCAACAGAAATCACGGGATATGGAATTTGGCAAGCGTGGGAAAATACTTTCAGACCGGCTCCGGCTTGTAAAAGAGTTGAGACTGGGATATGCCAAGAAACTGGAAATTAGCATAAAATTTGCATATTTCTTAAAAGAAATTTACGCAAAAACAAAATAGTTATGCAAATTGCCGCTGAAGTATGCAAAACTGCATTAACCCTTACGAGAAGGATAAGACAGACAGGGGCTGTCAAGGCTCTTTTCTTGTTCTCCTCGTTGAGAGGGCCCAACAAAAGACACTCACCATATAACCCTAACACACGCACAGTAGGGTCACCGCTTGGCAGAGGCGAGGGCAATTTCTTCTTTAAGGTCACTGCACCGCTGTTGGTGATGACGGAAGGACAGACGTCACCTAACGCCGGCGTTGCGCATGCTCATGACACACACACACGCTGCGCCTAGGCAGGCGATCGAGCTACGCAAAATCTAGGAGCCTTTGTAGGCATAATTAACCCCCCTGGTGAATGTTGTAAATTTCAATTGTATGCCGATGTCCTGGATATTTGTTTGTGTGTGACATCATCACGACACGCCGATGATGACGGAAGGACATCCTACGTGTACGTGCCCAGACACGGCAGGGATGCATTCTCTGCGGTCCATTTACCGACAGAAGGTAGAAATCTTTTTGCACTCTTTGTTGTTGTTGAAATGTCTTCACTTTCACTTTTCCTTGAGGAAATTCAAAGAAAATTATGTAAATTTTCTCTCCTCAGTCTTATCGAGCTGAACACACCGAAAGAACGGGCGACCGATCGACCGACCAACATATGCAAATGAGCGCAGAGTGTGAGAACTTACTGGTTCTCCAACAACCCTTTACGGGCTTGTCTTCGAAATTTTCCATCAAAAATTATGCAAATTATACTTTTAATAGATATTTATGATGAGTTTTTCCTTTTGTGCTCATCTTCGTTCTTATTTTGTGTGTGGTTGTTGTGCAACAACTTTACGAAATTTGCATTCCACCACACACACTCTCCGTCGACTTCCTTTTGCGTGCAGTTTTTCCGCATTCGCTAGAAGTGATCATTCCTAGTGTGTTCTTTTTTTTGTTGGATTTTGGCAGGATCTGTGCTGTTCTTCTTTTGGCATTCGATGTGGAAATTTTTTGATCGTGAGAAAGTTTTGAAATTTGCATAAAATGTTGTTCAGTTTTTTGGAAATCAAATATGCGGGTTTTCAATTATGAGCGAATTTCGTTACATGCGCGTACGTGATGTAACAAAGATTGTGCTTTTCCTGTTGCGATTCCTTTTAGGTTGCGAAGAATGATTGCGAGATGATGGAGGATACATTTTGTTGTTCTCTGCATTTGTCATTTGTCTGAATAGCAATCTGAGATCTGCATAATTTCTCGATCATAGGAGCAATGAACTGATTCAAACAACTGACATGGATTTTGAATATTGCGCCCTGAAAGAGAAACAGGTGATCAAACTGACATAGATTTTGAATTTTGCGCTTTCAAAGAGAAACAGGTGATGAAACTCTATTGCATTGCCGAAAATCTTAAAGACATAGACATATTTAATGAAGGAAAACGACAAAATTCTCCAAAATTTGTGTGCTGATATAATTGCATTACTTTGAGATTAATCTTGTATGTGAAAAATCATTTAAGAACTAGAAAAAGATCCGCCGAAAAATTTTTAATGATCCTACGCGGCTTTGAACTCACCGTACATCATACTAAGAAATATTCTTGATTGTCCTCCAATCTATCAAAATCGAAGGAATTTGCAATGCCCAAATTTCGAAACTGATAAAAATACTAGTGGAGGCTTTTAAATTGTTTTTGGAGATAATACAGTCTTTTGGGCGGAATTAAAGATGGACTTCTGCAGCGTCAGGCCTCAAAATCATTCTCCAGAATTGGTTATAGGTCGTTTGTTATGCTCTATATTTTATTGAGCAAGATTTTAGTTAATAAATACCTTGTAGGGAAGCAGTTCCTCTAATCCAGATGTGGTTCAGGTTTACGAATTTTAATTATTGCACACACAGAGAACAGATTCTTTGTCACAGCCGATTTTTTTGCCAACCGAATGATATAAGTTACATGCTCCTCGAGTATTCCATCAGTACAACCGAATGTTGGTTGGTGCTCTGTAATTTACAGTTATTGAAACTGTAGTATCGGTCCAACATACCAAGTATCCGAGCCTTAAACCAAAAAAAAATTAAAATTTAAGTCAGGCGCAAAAACTATTTGAAGTCTTTTGACGTTTTTGAAATACTCATAGGGTCATGACAAGAAAAAAGTAGAAAAGATGTTAGATAATTTTTACTGAAAAAAAAAATTTGGTTCATCGATTGGCTTAAAGTCATAATCGAATTTATTTAATTTTTTCAAAAATACCATTAAATAATTGGTTACATCATCAAAATGTTTGCAAAACTATTGTTTGACACAACCATCAGTTGTGGCAACTAAATACCTTTTTCGCGTTTCATTGGTAAAACCGGTCGACAAGTTGTGAGTACAGGACGATGATCATATTTATCATCTTGAGGTATGTCGAACCGAATATCCATTACGATAATAAACATTTGGTGATTGCAAAGGAAATTACTTTTTTGCAACCGAATCATTGTAGTTCCAACCGATTTCCAACCAATTTTTCTTTTTTTCTCTGCGTGCAATAATTTATCGCACATAACATACCATGCGAAATTTAAGCAAAATTGAATTTAATTTGTAGCTTTTAAAACTGCGGTCCTCAAATGGGTTGAGACCTTTGAGAAGGGCTGAACATGGACCGATATTGTTTAACTTGACGAGCCGTGTTAAAAATCTTTCATAATGCACTATGCTCAATGTGAGTAAGACTGGAGTAAATTGTGGCTTATAAGGTGGCCGGACCTGAAATGAAGAGGTTTCTTTGTATGGAGTCTATATTAAATTTGGCAATGATTTATTATTGGTATTTTCAAATGTACCACGATAAATTTAAGTTTTCAGTCTTATTTGGGAGTTTTCAGTCTTAGGGAGTGTCCTTTGTGTTGGGGAACTTCCAAAAGTTATGCCGATAAGTTTCATTTTCAATATTGTTCGACCTTGGCTCGTAACAAGATCGGCAAAAAAATTTTCAATCGGATGGAAACCGACCTGTCCGTCACGTCTTTTAGCCCTAAAAATGGAATAAAATTAGTTGCATGATGAGCTATAACTCGTAAGCCAGATGACTTTCGAAAAATACACCTTAAGCATTTGTGTTGCAATAATATTTGTTTTATAGAGGAGGGTTTAAATGGCTTAGAGATTAATCTCTTTCTTGTGAAAGCAATAGCTCTACGCTGCCCTATATGAAATTTTCGCCTTGGCTCAATGCCAATGGTGGAAGCAGTGGGTCCAATATATGCCAGTAGCATAGGGCTGTAGCGCCAGTGAAAATGATAGTGGGGGAAAATGATTATGGTCACATGATTGCAGCTGCCAATTTATAAACGGCCGCCGTGAGGTGACCCAGTCGGCATTTTTTTTTTTTCAACAGCATCGGGTGGCTTTAATGACATGCAGCACCGTCTTGTTGCAAGCGCAGCTCGGATATAACGATGATGCCAAGTTTTGACTATAGTCTATTCTATTCCTGGTCCAATTCTCTATTCCTGGACCAAGGATTGTAACGTTGTCTCCTTCGCCATCCGATGATGCCACCTTTTAATAAACTACACTAGGTAGTCAATATGTAGCGATTCTTTTTATAACACTTGTGGATTGTGTTACTCCCAATATGGATTTTTTTAGTTACTAAAAAGCAAAGGTTCGTTAATTTAATGAATTTGTCATCAATTTTATGAAGTTCGAAATCATTTTTTAACCTACTACGACTTTCTTCAATTTGATCTAGTATATTTCATCAATAGTTTTTCAATATCTTTCGCCAATTTAAGGAACATAGTACATTAACTTTAGAACTTTGTACATCAATTTGATTGTAGTTGAGTTTCTTGTTTAAATCATATTCAGATTTGAGACCATGTTTCTATTGAACATTTGATACAATTAAAACCTAAAATTATTTTAAAAACTGTCGAAAAGATTATTAGATGCAAGCAAGCATGACTGCTGTTTAGTTACATCTTTATTATCCAACCCCAAGCAATGAAAAAATTTACTTAAAAGTGGACGGATTCGCATTTAACGAGAAATGATGCGAAAAATGTTTCCACCAAACAAAGTAGGCACAATAAAAGCCCCCTTGTGTGTGTATGTTTTGTCATTTGTTGTTGGTATACACATTTTACTCTTGCAACGTCGTATGAAATATTGATGTATAACGTAAAATGTTGATGTGATATATTACTTCAGTTTGATGAACGACGATAAATGCCATCAAAACTTTGTACTTCAAATTGAAATATTTATACTTCTAATTAATGATTTTTTCATAAATTTGATGTAGAACTATTTAGAAATGTTTTTCAATGATCTAATGGCCATAATTTCTTTTAGTGCACTTACCTTTCATTTGCTTTTTTAAATAAACTTCGCTTTTTTAAAGAGTTTATCCACTGTAAGTCACTAAATTTTTAGAACTACGAGTATACATTGGTACATTATGATCAAAGTGATCCAGTGATCAAAGAGGGAATTATGTAAAATACACGGATGCTGTCTGAACTGATCGACAAATTAAGGAAACCGTCAGTTGCTATATCCATGGAAAGCTGAGTCGAGACGTATGTACTTTAGTAACTTACCAATTCTGATTCTTCTTTTACGTGTTCGTCAGTTATATCGCCATCCCTAGATTTGAGTCGTTTACACAGTTTCTTAACATCTTCCCAGTCAATAATTGAAATAATGTTCTACTCGTATCTTGTAAATTAAATAAAATAAAGTGAAGTTCAAATTTATCAGACATACATTCTGCCGGCCAGCATGACTAGCTGATTTTGTTGTACGAGAAGCAGCTTAACTATGTAGTGATGTCCGTCTGTTGTAGCTGTTTTGGCCATCCTGTGTTGCTGGCTACGTAGCGTTGATTCAGGAAGGTGGCGATTTGACCGAAAGTGTCTGTTATGACTTGGTAAACAGCTGAGTGGGCTTAGATGCGCTTCTGAACATACCGCTGTCAATGCGAGCCCTGTGCGGATTGAGGAGTCTACACCAGCTGTATTTAATTTGAACTAATACTGCTCTAGTTTGTCGACGTACTTTTATTGTGCTACATCTGGCGAATTATCCATAAGCACGGCATTTAATTTGAAGTTGTTTACGGTTCTACAATTGTGCCCGAGTGCCCTGGTTTAGAAGTTCTCGTTGGTACCGTTGGACCTCTCTCCAGAACAAAAAGACCACGGGGTAGTGGATGTCCATACATTATCTGCTGATTCGGATGATCCTTTCTATGACACCCTAGCAGGTACTGCTTCGAAAATTTTACTTGTGTCGGCTCAGCAAGATCTCCATCTTCTTACGTAGGTGATCTTCCAAGGACACATGAAGACATGGCTTCGCATCTGAACATACTGCTGTCAATGCAGGACCTGTGCAAATTGGGCGTCTACACCAGCCGTATTTAATTGGAACCACTCTAGTTTGTCGGGGTACTTATATTGCACTACAACTGGCCAATGATCTCCTAGCACTGCCTTCACTTCTGACAGATGGTCTCATAGCACTGTTTACGGTTTTCAGAATTATGTCGGAGAGAATGCCGGTCAGTCCTGCCTGTAAAGCCCTTTGATCTAGAAGTTCTCGCTTGCACCGTTGGACCTCTCTCTTGATCATGAAGATCACGAAGTGGGGGATGTCTATTCATTAGCTGCTGATTTGGATGGTTTATCCTATGCCACCCTAGCAGATAGTGCTTCGAAAGTTTTAGTTGTGTCTGCACTCGGCAAGATCATCATCTCCGTATATAAGTGGTCTTCCGTGGATATAAGAACCCTGTTACAGTTCTCAGGACGACGTTCTGGCAATTTTAAAATGTTACTGTTGTTTACTCACATTCGGTGTTTACTCTAGTTCACCACTGACCGACCTATCGATTTATAAGGGTTCAACAAGGTTTGTCAGTTTCCCGGGAGTGCTAACTTCAAGCGACTTGAGGACCTTGTTCCTACTTCTTGGCTTATCACAGATAGCTGTGGCGTGCGCGGAGAACTTCAAGAGACTGTCAAACAGAAGGAACTTTGATTTAAGTAATTAGCGTGCCATCGCTTCTTATATTCAAAAGCAGGCTTACCTCGCTGCAGAACATGTAGTGAACACTGTGTCAGATACATTGGTGTTGCATATCTAGCGACTAGTCTGAAGCCAGCTACTTGCCGTCTCTTTTCATAAACCATGGAGCATGATCTAAAGTTAATACTCAACAGAGACTGTTTCGTTCTTCGGACTAGTCCAGCTTTGATTTCATCTGCGCTGATTGGTTGCAGGGTATTTGCCGAAATCCTTTATCTTTCGCCTTTTCCTTAATACAATTTTGGCTTCATATCTGCTGCATCACTTAAAAAGTTCGCCATTTTTTTCGGAAATTGCAACAAAGTAACCTCCCTGTTTGTTTGCAAAATTTGCTTTTGCAATTTTAGCCAAAACTCCTCCTCCATTCAACCCTCACAGGGCAAAATTAATCCCTTAAATTGTAACCCGCGCTGCAAAAGATAAACACATATGAGACCCATATGAATGGCTTTGCGAAATCGCCAATCAATTGCCAAAATTCATTCACCATCGTCGAATCAACGACGAAACTGATTGCCTGCTCGCATCAAACAATACAAACTTTCACAAAATATCGGCAAAAATACGAATGCACGCCTGCAGGAGGCAAGGACTCACGTACAAAGTTTCCCCTAAGCGTTCCAACGAAATGAAACAAGAACCCAAAACATAAACAACCCTCGTATGCGAATAAAGCAACGTATGCGACAGCAAAAATTCATACTCGTAGCAAAATAATATAAAATAGCGTGGAAAGCCGTCTGTCTGCCTCACACTCGTCCGTCCGTCCGCCCGTCTGTCCACAGCCACTTCAGGGTAAATTTTTGTCCAAATATTCGTACGTTTTGCGTTCGGTGTTTTTTGCGCGTGTATGCCGTGTTAAGGGCAAAAAAGCATTTCTGCACAAAAATCGGGGGTTGTTCGCTGAGAAAAGCCTCCTTTGTCGGCCGGGAAAGTGGAAATGGAAGAAGAGGAATAAATGGAGGATGTGAATATGTATTTCATACCTCATACACGTACAACAGCCCTCGATGGGAAATTATTTTTGTTGTTGTGCTTTTTCACTCAAAAACTTGTCTCGTCAGCAAAAAAATGCAAATTTTTTGTTTTCATCCTGGTGTTCCCGGCCATTTCGGGGTTGAAAGGGAATTTCGTATGTATGTATGCCTGTAAATATGTGTGAGTGTGTATGTGAGTTGTGTGACGTGTGCAATGTTTTCGCCAAAACGAAATAACGTTTCACTCCTAGCAATGGTGAAAAATCACAAAAACAACATTTTTGCGGCCTCTTTGGGGGTAAGTTTTTTGTATTCGCTTTTCAGGATTTTCTTTTGGATGGCATAAACGGGCTTTTCACATTTTTCGAAACGGGTTTTTTGTTCTTCTGGTGTTAGGCTTGTCTAGGTTTACCCTACAACAGTTTTCGGGAATATTTATTGCACGGATAAAAAGAAATTGGACTCGGTAATAGGAGATGGAATGTCAGGATACATCGGATAGAGATACGATAGAATTTTAACAAAATTGAATAACCCTAGAATAACCCTAGAATTACCATTTCAAGGGAATTTATTGCAAAAATAAACTGAGAAGGATTTGTTGGAATACTTCGAATAAAGATACGATAAAATGCAATTGAATTAGCACAAATTAAAAGCTCGCCTAAAATATGATATATGCTCGAATATATATTTTTCACAAGGGCGGCAGATTATTACTGGTATGGCTATGTCTGTCAGTTCTAACCATCTTGTGCTGCTGATTGCAAAGCTGGTTCAGGATGGTGGCTACTTTGACCGGGTGTATCCGCTGGAACCAAGAAACCAGCTGAAAGGGCTTGGCTGGGCATCTCAACAGGTGGAGAGTATCATGTGGCCCCTGCGGGACTAGGGTTATATACTTAAGACTAAAAGCCGACTTTTCGACTATTGCAAAAAAAATTATAAGTCGACTTAAAGTCTTTTCGACTTCTAAGTATAAAAAAGTCGACTAAAGACTTTTTTTTAGCAAAATGAAAACACAATAGTATATGGGAATAAAAAACAAGTTTTCCTTGTATAAAAAAACTTTTATATAAAAAATAAAAGTTATTAAAAAACTAAAAAACATCAGGAAATTCCAGTAGTTTGTACATATATATGGTGATCCATCTAGAGGTATTTTTTTTTCAAAACAAAAAATAATAAAATTCAAATCAAGTGTGGAATCTTTTTTATTTATTCGAATGAATATTTATGCCATTTATTTTTTGAATATAATTTCCTTCAAATGTTGGCCGCAACTACGCCTCAGGATGTCCATTCTGATGGTGCAATTTTGGATCATTCATTCGAGCATTTCGACAGGTATGGCGTGAATGACACTTGTAATGTTGGCTTCCAGGACCTGAATCATAGCTGGTTCGCCAGCATAGATTTTGGACTTTCCGTAGTTCCAAAGAAAGGTGTGATAACACACGATCTAGGAGGCCAGCTAACCTGTCCAAAACGTAAAATTAGCTGCTCTTCGAAATTACCTCTCACTAGATCCATTGTTTGACCAGCATGACAAGTGGCACCGTCCTGTTGAAACAAAATGTCGTCAAGAATACGGCCTTCAATTTTAGGTGGTTACAGGTCGATATGATAGACAAATAGCGCCAGAAATGGGCCTCATCACTAAACACAATTTTAGTCGACAACAGCGGATCTTCTTGTTTTTCGCCAAACGCTCATTTATGAACAATAAAGATTCCTCACTTGATTTGAATTTTAGTATTTTTTTATTTTGAAAAAAAATATCTCTAGATGGATCATCCTATAAAAATCATATCTAGTTTTCAAAAATTTTTAAAACAAAGTATATTTTTAAAGCAGTCTGATTTAAATAAGTACTGCATGCAAAAATAATCTCACACATGGGACAAAAGTGGCAACGATTGAAAACGTTTATTTTTGTTTCTTTCTTTATTCGCTTTTCATAGTACCTACTCCATATAAGTACGAGTATTGTATATTTACTATATTTAGATAGTTATAAAATTGTATTGGAACATCATTGCCATCACTATGGCCTTTTACGACTTGGCAAGGAACCCCCATATGTTATCCTCTTCGTTGCCCTTGAAACCCACAATCTCTTCGTCCCTTTTATCATCGGATAATGGGAATCAAAAGTTACTTAAGAGTTGCTGATTTCGGTTTTTGCATAAAAAAATAATACGAGTGAAAATAAACTTGTTATACAGCTGAATATAATTTCAGTGTTAGTATACTTACCGACTTGATTAATTGCTCAGATGAATCTAAAGAGAGGTCTACCAGGTTTCTTTGTCAGAGCCCCAATCGCTGCGGCGAGCGACTTGAGGATATTTTTTATATTTCTTAGCTTATCTGTCTAGGTCCTGTCGGACCTATGGACATCCTTAAACTGTACATCTAAGATCGAAGGAAAACATTTCTAAGACAGGCCGGAACAAACAGCAAACTATAGAGCAACTCTACATAAGTAATGGATAAAAATACGAGAGGCCGGAATGACTGGTGGATGTGATTTTGAGAGAGATTTGCAAATAAGTTGATAAATAAAGGATAAGACTTAAATGGTATATGCCCGAAATTCTCTCAAGGCATTATTGAGGAACCAATGGGAAACTTCTTTTAAATGGAAGAGGGAAAAATAAGTTTCTTACCAAATAATCTCTTAATTAAATAATTAAGCGAAAAAGTATGGGTAATCCTGACAGATTAATAGATTAGTGGAACTGAATTTGAATATGTATTGGTTGTTTTTGTGGACTGTTGGTTATAAGTTCTCTTTGAATTCGGTTGTCATTACCACGAACATTTGTAAACTGGACTGTTAGATGGTTAAATGTTATGTGTTAGTTTATTAAATTTTAATATTTATGGCTTTTAAAATATTAAGCCTTTCATTTGATTTATGATCAGTTTTTTGCACATGGAACGATTTTCTGCATTAAACTGGTATAGTGAGTCATAAAACAAAATTTTTTTGTTTTGAAGTGTCAAAACCAATTTAAAGCTAAATCTGATTATGAATTGTTACGATAATAAAGTTTGAACTGTAATCCTTAGTCCTTTCGGCCTCTTAATAGTTAATGTGATACAAAATAATTCAAATAATTTCTTAAAGTCTTGTCTTTCTTATGGCGCCTTGTAATGGGTTAACTGATCGTCTAAAATAAATACGAAATATACGTGGTTTAGTTACAACAAAGAACTTATATGTTGTCACTACCAATAATTGGTACCAAAATAACATGTACATCACAATTGATTGATAGCTAAAACCGCCAGTGGTCGCAACCAATATTTTAACTGAATTCGGTTGGTATAAATGTGTTATTGGCTGTAAGTACCGTGATATGATTGTAGCAACATTCATATGATATTTCGGACCATGTTACCATTAATGCTATGGAATGTTGGTGATTGCAACAGAATGCCGGATTACCTACTCGAATTTTTGTAGTTTGGACCGATTTCCAACTAACTTTTTCTCTGTTTGTACTTAATTTTTCTGTTCAACTAATCTTGTACTATGATAAATATCAACTACTGAAAAGGTTATTTTCAAGTTAGAGTTTGGAACCTAAAGAAATACAGGGTGGAGCGCCGTAATTTGCTTATTTGGAAATGAAATAAGAAACAAGCACCTTAGAAAAATTTATTTTATAATTTATATATACACTGCTGCATGCGTTTTCTGAAGTTTTCATGAACTCTAACAGGCATGTCGACTGGTATTCTGCCAAGTTCAGCCTCAATATTGTTAATTAGGTCTTGCAAGGTGTTGGGACAACTTAAATACACCTTCGACTTCAGGTAACCCCAAAGGAAAAAATCGCATAGGGCTAAATCTAGTGAGCGTTCCGGCCAGTTTACATAACCCCTCATAGAGATGCCGACCAGGAAAGATTTGCCTCAAACAATTCATGGTAACCCTCGCTGTGTGTGCAGTGGCACCATCCTGTTGGAACAATGTAACCTCTAATTGCATTGCCGCCAAGAGCAAGTAATTGCTACCGAGCAAAGTGTTTCGGAGATTGCAGTACTGCTGCTCTAACTCTCTCAATGTTTTGTGGTGTTGAAATCCTTTTCTCAGGTTCCCTTCGTACACATGACACATTCCCTGCTATTCTCAATGAAGTTACCCAATTAACAATTGATTGCCGTCCAGGAACACGTCCGCGTGGGGGAACAGCGAATCGTAAACGAAAAGCACGCTGCACTGCAATGATCGAGTGCCCATTGGAAAAATAAGCTTTTGCACAAAATGACCTCTCCTCACGTATCCAATGATAGTGGCAACTAAAAGGCAGACGAATACAAATCTCCCGTCAGCCAGTATAAGCCACGCACACTCCCCACTCTCTTCGACCAACAGTGCCGCCACAGCCTGCCGTGCATAAAAGCAAAATTTCGCGCTCCACCCTGTATATGTACATCAAAGTTATAATAAATATAATCCTTTATCCGTAAGGATTAAGGATTAATCCCTGTTCTATATACAAATATTATGTTTTGTATCATTATACCGTTTTTCAATTTAATCGGGCTTTTGGGATTCAAGGCCGGGTTTCCGATTTTTCTTAACAATGTTCTCGAATTTTTAGATTTCTGGTTTGCATAGTTGGCACTTAAAGATTCCGTTTTGATTTTCAAACTGGGATTTTATGACAGGTTTTTCGGCTTTCAAACGCGAAACCACATTGTGTGACAAGATTTTAAGAAACACCTTAAAAGAATGGATTCTGATTTCATTGAGCGATATCCGTCCGTCTGTACAGGTCGCAATTATGAACCGCATTCAATGAAACTTGGTGCATTGTTCAAAATTGGACCTAGAAGAACCCTATTGATATTGGTTCATATCGGTCCAGGTTTTGATATAATGCAAGGCTATTTCTATTTCTGAATTTGACAAAACGCATTTGAAATGAAATCGTATTGAACGACAAGGCTATTTCTATTTCTGAATTTGACAAAACGCATTTGAAATGAAATCGTATTGAACGACTTATTGCTATTCCTATTGCATCTTTCGATGGACCTCTTCCCATACAAATTAACTTTTCGATTTATAGTCCAGTCACTATACCTTTTCCATTTTTAATTCATTCTAGCTCAAATGAAACATAGCTCTTAATGTTTTGATATTTATTTTCAGAGCCAGCCACTCAAGTAGCCACATACTCGTATTACATGCGATTTTCCCAAATTAGCGAGAAACAGCCACCTCTGGAGAATCTGGCTGATATTGGTATATGTTCTTAAATGGGTCCCACATGGGATCCCCTCTCGATATGAGGTGCTGAAGATCTAGAGAATACAATCACATGGTCGGGTTTCGTGCTCAAATTTTACGTGGCACGTTATGAGCGATCGGTTGTTGTTGTAGCGGCATATAGTGCCACGATGACAGCCTTAGGCCGAAGAATTCCTCCTTTAGATCGATATGGTGATTAGAACAAGCTGTCGTGAGATGAGCGATCAATAAATAACTCTGGTAACCCCAGACCATACATGTTCACATTTTCGTATAGCCCTGATAGAAGATTCTTTCCGATTTCAGTCTTTAGAAGCCTCATTTTACATCCCATTCCCGGAGAATGTGGCAAAAAGCGTTTTGAACGACCAACACTTATCTCTGCTAAAGCTAGACCACATCGGTTCATGCTTTCACGAAATATTTCGCCTTCTCTCGAAAAGCCATGTGGCTTTAGTTCGCCCTTTCTCAAATTCTAGGCAGTGGTGCGGAATCTTCAAATAAACAGATTGGTGTAGGGTATCTCATATTTGACCAGCCTGACTTTTATTTTGTTTGCTTTGTAATGTTTGGCATTTTAATTGCTATTTTTTATTTTGTGGCCAAGTTTTTAGTTTTGTGTGCTAGCAAAAGTCGGCTTCAAAGAACGTAGCATGAAAGTCCTGTTGCCCAGATCTAAATGTGTAGAGTTCCACAAAGTCGCCCAAGCTTTACCATCTCAGTTCATTTTCGCTTTGCACAGGACCATCTCTCTTCGACATGGTTTTCCAGCATTTCAGCTTCATAATGATGGCATTCCCATTTGTGAGTGAGTGTGTGTTGCGCTTAGATTATGTTGGATAAGAACTTCAAATACACATTTTCGCCATGGAACTCTATTTAGCTTCAGACGACAACGACGAGGGTAAACTTGTTTTTCCCAATTTTCTGTGTGTATTTTTGCATTGCTTCGTTCTATTTTCCGTTTTTTTTGCTTATCGAACGCGGAAGATGAGAAAAACTGAAAATGGAAAAAAAACAAAACTCAGAATTGCTGTTTTAAGCTGATTTGATAAAACAGTGGAAGGAATACATATTTTCGTTGCTAAAATATCAAAGGACATGTGCTTAGCGCTGTCGCCGTAGCACAAGGATAAAGAGATGAAAAATCGTTGCGGGCTTTTTTTCTATTTTGATTTTGCAGTGGCACTGGTGGTGTGAGTGACTGTGTCTGTGTGCTGTAATTTTCATTTTGTCGCTGTTTTTTTTTGTTTTGCCCGTACGAAGCGCGCTTTGTTTGTTGCGTATGCAAAATACGTCGGCCGACGTGATGTAGATTGAAATTCAAATTTATGGAAAATTGTCGTAAATGCTCCTTTACCACACCGCACCACCAAAGTGCTGCAACCCTCATTTCGGTTAAGGGAAGTGAGTGTGAAATGATATGATTTTCCCCCATAAAGTTATTACCGCGCTTTTTCGCAATATTTGAAAAGACTTTTAGGCCGAGTTGGCAGGAGGGGTGGTTCACTTTAACAAATGTGTGTAAAAAATTACATTGTTAAAGTTATACACCGGATATTTACTTAAGACATTTGAAAGAACGCAAGGCTAGGGGTCTGAGCTTAACGTAGCAAAAAATGTCAGTTGGTCAGGTTGAAAACTAAAAAAAATTAACAATGTCATTACGTTACATAATGTGAAACTGATTTTAATATTAGAACTAACGTTTTAAGTATTGGTATTTATTTCTTAAGACTGAAGTTTTGTCTTATTTGACCAAAACTCATGGAGTTATAAGACGAGTGTACGGTAGTAAGGAAAACAATTTTTTTTTAATTTTTTGAAGGCATTTAAGAACGTTTGAGGAGTGGATAAATTCGATTTGGACAAGAAAGTACTTTAAGTGAAAACTATGACCTCAGCCATGAAGTTACTTGTCTCAAAAGAACACAATCCATTGGTGTTTGCGTTAAAAACAATTAGAAAATACCTTCTGCCATTGATTGCCTCAAGTATTGCATTGATTTGTTTAGGAGATATGGTTGCTGGCGGTGGCTCCATGTTTGACTGGACTTAAATTTCGGGGCCTTGTGTGACAGTGGCCCCTGGGCCAAGGCGTCCAATTAGACCCTATTGTAAAAATTAAGTCATACTCAAATTCGTGAGGAAATTTCATTGTACCCACATGAACACAGAAAGAACAAACAGAAAGCCCTTAAATTTCAAAAAAAATTGCTAAGTACATTTTTCTACCTCTCAATTAAAAGTTTAGTTAATAAGCTAAACTACAGTGTTTTCCATTAAGGACATAACAATTATATATTAACAAAACACAGAATATTTAAGATGTAGAGTTCAAATTTTTTCCATATGTAGCGCAAATGTTACATTTTAAGAAAGAAGTTCGATTTTGGTCATATGACCACCATTAGCCTGTGTATAAGTACAGTCTGTATGTCTATTCTTTGGACCCAATTTTTGCGGATGCAATTGTGTCTCTTGCTGTCCAATAACGCATATTTTATTGATTGACAAAACCACTCTGCCAGATATGAGATTCATGGCTAAGATGATTTTGCGATGAAATTCTTGATTTTCGTGAAACTTTGCCAGGGCTAAAATTTTCGGTAGAAATTCTCAATGATTTCCAAACGTTGCTCGTAAGTGAACTTTACCATGATGAAAATGATGACTTCGAGTATCGTTTTGACACTGAAAGATCATTAAACATGTATGAGGGTGCGTTAATATAAAGATACGAAATTGTTATGTCACTATTGGAAAACCTTTTTTATACTAAATATTGCAATTATGGGAACATCAAAAAAATTCATCAAATAAGGCTGACACCGCTTGCCTTATGCTGTTGTTGTGTTTTAATGAACAACGTGGATGAACGTTATCGTGCGTGTGTTAGGGGTATGTGTTTTTATTGTGCCGGCAGTTCTCGTTAAATGTAAAATTGCCTGCCCTTAAGTGCATAACCGCTAAACATAGTTGCAGCAAATTCGTTGCTTGGGGTCTTATGATAGTAAAGTGGCGCTAACTGGAACCTGATTGATACAAAAAGTATTTCTGACTGATTTTAAAAAATGTTACCAACTATAGTCGTAAATATGCGAATTAAAAGTTTAGTTAATAAGCTAAACTACAGTGTTTTCCATTAAGGACATAACAATTATATATTAACAAAACACAGAATATTTAAGATGTAGAGTTCAAATTTTTTCCATATGTAGCGCAAATGTTACATTTTAAGAAAGAAGTTCGATTTTGGTCATATGACCACCATTAGCCTGTGTATAAGTACAGTCTGTATGTCTATTCTTTGGACCCAATTTTTGCGGATGCAATTGTGTCTCTTGCTGTCCAATAACGCATATTTTATTGATTGACAAAACCACTCTGCCAGATATGAGATTCATGGCTAAGATGATTTTGCGATGAAATTCTTGATTTTCGTGAAACTTTGCCAGGGCTAAAATTTTCGGTAGAAATTCTCAATGATTTCCAAACGTTGCTCGTAAGTGAACTTTACCATGATGAAAATGATGACTTCGAGTATTGTTTTGACACTGAAAGATCATTAAACATGTATGAGGGTGCGTTAATATAAAGATACGAAATTGTTATGTCACTATTGGAAAACCTTTTTTATACTAAATATTGCAATTATGGGAACATCAAAAAAATTCATCAAATAAGGCTGACACCGCTTGCCTTATGCTGTTGTTGTGTTTTAATGAACAACGTGGATGAACGTTATCGTGCGTGTGTTAGGGGTATGTGTTTTTATTGTGCCGGCAGTTCTCGTTAAATGTAAAATTGCCTGCCCTTAAGTGCATAACCGCTAAACATAGTTGCAGCAAATTCGTTGCTTGGGGTCTTATGATAGTAAAGTGGCGCTAACTGGAACCTGATTGATACAAAAAGTATTTCTGACTGATTTTAAAAAATGTTACCAACTATAGTCGTAAATATGCGAATTTTTTTCACGGCCTTCTAAGAAATTTTTTTCAATAAACTGCTTACAACTCTTCTGGTAAATATGTGAAGTTGTTCATTGCCTAAAACGAAATTATTTTCGATAAATGGCTTACAACTTTTTTTTTGTAAATATGTGAAGTTTTTAATCACGAAATTATTTTTTATAAACGGCATACATTTTTGTTTGTAAATATGTAAATTTGTTTATCGTTTGAAATTGATAATATTTGCGATAAACGAAGTACGAATATTTTAGTAAGTATGTGTCAATTATTATCACATGATTTCACTTTAACTTTTTTTTGAATATTTGAATTTTATATTAAACGGAAATTTTTTTTCTATGTAAGATTCTGGGTATGACAACTACGAGGTACTGGTAAGAGGGTGAAGGAAGGGGGACGATCCGTTTGTTACTTATGTTATTTTGTTGGAACCTAATCAGAAACAATACTACTATTCAGTGACGACTTTAGCCACTGTGATCCATAGTTTCCCAGGGTTTCCAGACTTATAGCAGTTTGAGGTATGCCGTGCGTACATATTTCTCCCTCTCTACTCTATGTGTCATGCCGCACCATTGATTTACAAATCAATGTTAAGACCGAACTCTACCTGTGACTTTTGTAAAAAACAACAGCAACTTCCAAACTCCTGGATAGGACATTCCCAAAAGACCTAGCTAGCTTAGGACTGCGAATTTCCAATGGTTCGGGATTATACTTAGTAGGGACATAAATACTGTTACACACGTTTTATGATGTAAAATAAAAAGTACTGAATGTTTTTGGGCCAAATATTTTTTTTAATATAATTATTGATGTATGTTGTATCTACTTATTCGAAATGTCCACCTTTTGCCTTTACACACGCCTTAAGTCACACTGGCCAATCGTCAATAGCTGCATTAACCTCGTCCATTGGAAAATTGGTCACAGCTCGAACCAAAGCAGTCTTACGAGATCCAATGTTGGGGGATCTTATGTGACAAACCTTGTCCTCTAACACCGTCCATAATTTGTAAACCAATGGGTTCAAATCTGGACTGTCTAAGGGCCATCCTTCAGAGGAAATGAACGCTGGCAATATGTTTCGAAGCCAATCCTGGGACGTTAGGCCTTATGGGCCGGCTCAGAATCCTGCTGGAATGTTTGGTTTTGGAACAGGGAATTGTTAAGAGGCTTCACAACAGCTTCCAAAATTGTTTCTTGGTAAACTTTGGCCGTTGTTTTGACTCCTTGTTCGCAGAAACGCAAGTCAGTGACCCCATCGTAAGAGACACCCCACCGACCATGACTGAAGCTGGGTGTTGACCCTTTTCCTCCCTTGGGATCAGTTCAGATGCTTCCTTAGATGACCGCGCATACACTCTATCATTTTGCTTGTTAAATTGTTCCTAAACGGTAAAATTTTTTTCTCATCATGACTACTCCATGATGAAAGTTGAAACAATTTTAAAATCCCGTTGCAGACTAACGCAGTTGAGGTTAGCTTTCAAAACACACATTAACGGGGTAGGTTCAGTTCTACTATTGAAATGGGTGTGTTCAATGTTGTAACAGTATTTATGTCCCTACTAAGTATATTTGTCTTGCTAGCCGCACTTCTTCCAATTTGAGACCCACATAAATATATAGACCATAGCTTCGCACTATGCCACCATCGGCACACAGAGCTTGATGAAATATATTGCACTTGTTCGACAGAGTCACCGAGTTTTACGTGATTTTCGCCACGATGGCCTGAACCACGGTGTGCCATCACACTGGGGCCGTAACAATGCGACGGCCGACGCTCCATTGGATTGATTCCGCCGGTACCAATTCGAAGCATAAAAGTTATGGGTCATGGCTTCAATCTTGGTTAGGGGTCGAGGACTATCTAAACCTCTGCTGTTCTATGGGTCACAGCACCCGGTCGCAATGCAACTCCACATCGAACCGAAGTTACACTTGTTCGACAGAGTCGCCGAGTTTTACGTGATTTTCGACACGATGGCCTGAACCACGGTGTGCCATCACACTGGGGCCGTAACAATTCGACGGCCAACGCCCCATTGGATTGATTCCACCGGTACCAATTCGAAGCATAACAGTTATGGGTCATGGTTTCCCTCTTGGTTAGGGGTCGAGGACTGTCTAAACCTCTGCTGTTTTATGGGTCACACCCGGTCGCAATGCAACTCCACATCGAACCGAAGTTACACTTGTTCGACAATAAGGTATTAACTCAAAATGTTTAAAATTTTACATTTTGTTAGAAAACGGCAGTGAAGATCTATAACCACTTTAATAATCTTTCGCCGATATCTTTACTCGTTTATCAAAAAAGCGAAATAAGACACTCTCAATTTTTTAGATTATGGAAAAAGGAGTAAGCAAACACCATTTCTCTACTAAAAATTTAAAATATTTTTATTAAATAAGTGCAATAATCTCGCAGGAGGGTTTTCCATTTAGTTGCCCCAACAATAGGTATAATACAATCGCTTACAATGGCCGATATGAAGCGTCGCAAATTAGTGCCGCCATCAAAGATAATAAGCTGTGTTGGCGACACCAGTGTGCCGCACCAGGATCGATCGAACGCTACAACCTTACTTCTACCTAATCGGAGAATGGAGCGATTTTACAGCTTTAACAGGAAAGCCGCCGGTCACCTTTTAACTGATTTTTGTGGAAATAAGTAAGAGACCCATTTAACAATAGAAACTGCTTAAGAACTTTACAAGACCTTTGAGGGTGATAGGCATTTTCCTATATTGGGAGCTGTTGAACATTAGCAACCTTCCAACACGAATTTTAAAAATATTGGGGATTGGACGAATAACACTTTTATTCTGGCCTTGTAGTTATTGGTATTTTCTTTAAGCGTGGGATTTCGGCTTGAGTTCTTTATCAGATGAAAAAATATAATTATTTAAACATTTTATTTTCTACCAAGCAGCTATCGAATTTTTTCTAATAATGTTGAGCACTTGAAGACTTATTCTTTTACTAAATATTTTATTGAAAAGTCCTCGTAGGTGTTCTGCTGGCACATTGTAATGTGGACTGCCGCCTGTGTAAAAATAAGGAAGATATGAGACAGTGACGTAGTTGTCTACTTTCTTAAAGATCTGGAAAATCAATTCTACTGCAAAAAGTTAAATCTAATAGGTTCTTGAAACGGCTTGTCATGGCTCAAGGGCAGCTTCCTTACGACAATGTGATGTTTTTCATCAGAGATATAGAACAATAACACAAGACCCTCCATGGGTCACCGAGTGGATGCACCGCGTGTCAACTTTTTAAGTTTGGTTACGTTATAACAAACCTTAGCTCGGCAGTGTCTCCATAATTGCGATTTATTCTAGTACTCGTACGTTTTACATGTTAAAGACTCATTAAGATCTACCAAAAAAAAACGAAAGTCCTAATTTTCAAAACTTGTAAGCGAAAATCTAACTCCCTCAGCTTTGTCCGAAAATAACAAAAATCGATTCCCATGCCTCTTCATATCTGTTTCCATTTGGAATTTCTACCCATAAACCTGTATTGATTTTCCAACTAGAATGTAATTAAATCGGAATATATTTTTGGCTTAATCCTCTGTCGCCCCTTTACCCTTCCCTCGCAATCACTTCACTTAAACACCTTAAAAACCTGTTACTCATTATAACTGTCATTTGGTTGTTAAACTTATTTATAGAGATTTTAGCACATTCCCACTCTCGCATCCACATCAATTTCAATATCCTTCTAGCGTGTGCGTATCCTGTCATCCTTGCGTAGCTTAAAAATGTCCCAAACGAGAATGCGAAGCGTGTGCGAGGGAAAAATGTATACAATTCGTTTAGGTGTAAAATTCAATTTACCTCGATGCTTCTCGGCGTGGCGCGCTGTCATAGACGGGACCATTTAAACCCTGGTTGTATTGGAGATACCTTGGCACCCAGCTCTATCCAATGATTGGCGGCGGCGGCCGTGATGATGGAAGGAAGGGCGTCGTGGTGGAGGACAACGACTGCCATGACAATGGCAAATTGACAGGAGTGAGTGTTGGAATATGAAACCCATGACAATTTTTAAATATAAATATTCGTATAAACGGCACAGGAGTTTTGTGTGTATGTGTGTGCGCGCGTGTGTGTAGCGTTTCTCGTATCTGGGCAAACTATTGAAAGCTTATCTGATGCATAACGAACATTTTCTTTTGTTGTGCTTGCCGCTGCTGCTTCTGATGGTTGTTCAATCAAAGTAAGACAATTTTTGGAATAAAGGAGGCTTTAACGTACGAGGTTGGTATGGAAATGATACCTGTAGGGTAGTAAATGTAAAACACATAAGTATTATAATTATTTTAGGGGATAACAACAAGGTTTTCTGTGTAATTGAGGTGCTTTAACACCGACCCACAATTGTAAGTCCCAAAATTCCAGAAGATTGGATGTTTTTTCCTTTTATGCAAAATTTAATTTTTATTAGCACAACAAATAGAAACGTTATTTTGTTTGGCTACTTTTAACCTTATGTATCCACTACCATGGATCATCTATTCAAATGGAAGAACTATTTATTATGGTTGTTACTAATCCTCTTCTAAATCTTTCAAAAAACTCAATAAATACATTACCAATTAAAATTGCTCCAATTTGAGCTTGCTTTGGCCAACATAGCATTTTTGGACCCCATCGTTACATGTGTTCGAGCCATATAATTCCAAGTAAAAAGAAGATTCCGCACCTCTGTCCGGATCTTGAGCAAGACCGGATTTAATATATGAAACGCAGACTGGCCCAATCTTACCATGAATAATTATAGGTGCCATATAACGCACTATGCTTCATTTCAGCTTTTAAAGCGTTGGGACCTCAAATCTGAATTGACCATTGTATATGAAAATGTGGACCGATATGTTCCAGTTTCACTACAGTTTGTATTCAACCGCTCATAAAGTACTATGCGAAATTTAAGCACGATCCGGATTAATTTGTGGTTTCTATAGCTTTAGGGCGTCAAATTGAAAGGGACCTGGATTAATATAATATAAGCCGATGTTTAGCCGCCGCCGGTAGTCCAAATTTATGAAGAAATTAAGCTGCTGCTACCGATAATTGCCAATCGGCTTCAAACTCTGGTGGGAGTTGTTCGAGACGCAACGCTGTGGGCAAAAAATTGCTTAGAATCGAATGTAATCTGATAATTATAAAGTTGCAGGTTCTGAAGTCCAGAACTTCATTTGTATGGAGCATATAGCTCCAAATACTGACCAACTTAAATCACTTTCATTTGAGTTATTATTTGTAGTTCATAGACTATCCTTCAAAATGTTAACACTAGCGGTGTTAATTTGTGGTTTCAAGAGCGGCAGGACCTCAAATCTAAAGTGGCCTTTGTGTGAAAGCTTTTGCAAAACATGGACCGATTTGGCTTGACTTTGGACATTTGCACAAAACACTCTGTGCAAAATTTGGCCATAATTACTCGTATATGTAATATGTGGCTTTAAGAACTGATGGTTGTAAAATCCGAGAAGAATTTTGTATGATACAGCAAGTAAGCAAGTTTCAGTCGGTTGATTCGACTTGCATTTACATTTTGTCTGGCCAAAAGATCTTTAATGTTCCTACGTTTAGTTAATCCCGACATAAATTGAATAAAATGCAGAAAAAAAAATTCGTTTTAATTAAAAAATTCAGATATTCAAACAAAAAATTCAACAAAAAAATAAGAAATCCTGTGATAAAAAATTTTACTCATTAACTCTTCATACGTTGTTGAACGATAATATTTCCAATTTCAATCTATAAACAAATGTACATATTTACAACAAAAAGTATGCCGTTTTTCAAAACTATTTAAGTTATTAAAAAAATGAACATACATATTACAAAAAAAGTTGAAAAATGTTTTCAAAAATCGGATCGACTTTATGTTATAAGCAATGGTAACTGCTATTTCGGTGAGCGCCTATTCACCATCATAAGACCCCAAGCAGCAAATGAGCTATACACGTAAGGGCAGGCAGTTTCGCCGTGCCCAACAATTGAACATCTCACGAACATCACTGATGCGAATTTTAAAAAAGATTTGAATTTACACGCTTACAAGGTCATCATCAATACGCAGAATCGTTGGTTGAGCAGATAGAAGTAAATGCAGACTTTACAAAGCACATCTTCTTCTGCGACTAGGCACACTTCCTCACAGGAAGTGTACCCCGATCCACACCTCAGTGGATCCGTTAACAAACAGAATTGCCGCATTTGGGCAAATGATTCCTAAAAAACCGATGCATTCACAAAGAGGGACTGTTTGGTGTGGTTTATGGGGTGGCGGCGTCATCGGGCCGAACTTCTTCGAAAATGTGGTCGGGCAAACAGTTACCGTAAATGGTGTTCACTATCGCCAGATGATAACGGACTTCTTGCGGCCAGAAATTTGGGATATGGATTTGGACGATATGTGGCGATGATAAGTGGCCGTCAAGATTATGTGATTTGACACCGTCGGACTTCTTTCGTTTTTAATATAAAAAAAAAGATTTCGTCAATAAGTCAAGAACAAGCCACAAGCTAAAGGATGAGATAATTCGGCACATTACGGAATTGAGCCTCCATTATGTCTCATAGTCATTGAAAATATGTACCATCAGATAGGCGTATGCCACCGAAGTCGTGGCGAACATTTGACCGATATTTTGTTTCACACAATGTTAAGATAATTCTTTGAAATCATTTTGTTATATTTTCAATTAGCATGATGCGTTTTAGTTGGACCACCCTTTATTAAGACATCACTCAAGGTATTAAAAAGTTTTGTAAAGATATCAAAATTAAAAAAAGTTTATACATTTGGATGTTTTGGCTTTGCATTATACATTACCTTTTAAGAATGAAATTCGATTGCGGTCATATGACCACACTTAGCCCGTGTACAGCGATCTATTCTTTGAACCCAATTTTCCACCACTCTGGCACACAATTCGTCCGGAACGTTGGCAATTTCGTGTTGGATGTTGTCTCTGAGCTCGTCTAAAGTTGGTGGCTTGTTGGCATAGACCAATGACCTGTACTTGACTTATTTACTTGTAGCAATTACAGCCTGTCCGGTGGGACGTTTATTACGGCCTAAAATTGGAGTAAGCGCTCTTAAAGTTAGACTTAGAATTTCGGTAGTAGTTTTTAATGATTTCCAAACGTTGCTCGTAAGTTAACTTTACCATGATGAAAATGTTGACTTCGACTAACGTTTTGCACTGAAAAAAGTGTCCCTTTAAGAGCCTAAATGAGCTTAACGTAGTTTTACCTTCTTACAATAAGGTCATATTTTTGGGCCCCCGGGACGAGTCCAAATTCTAACCAGATTTTAAAAAATACATCGCAAATATGTCCATAAATTGATTAAACTTTGAATTACCATATTATGTATAAGCGCATAGACAAACGGACCTAAGGTAAAAAAAAAATCAATTTTCATTTTTTTTCTTTTTTTGATGTGGACAACATGCCCCAAAAGTTTTCCCTCCGAGAGATATGCACGTTTTATGAAAGTGAAGTCGACGATTCTAAGCGCAAATAGAAAGGGACCTGATCTTTAAAATGGCTCTCCTGAACAAAACTTTTCATCAACTTTTCACTTTTTTTGATGTGGACAACATCTGAGCATCGAATGAGACCGATCCCATGCCCCAAAAGTGTTCCCTCCCAGAGATATGTGCATTTTATGAAAGTGAAGTCGACGATTCTAAGCGCTAATAGAAAGGGACCTAATCTTTAAAATGGCTCTCCTGAACAAAACTGGTTTTTAATCTTAGGTCCCTTTCTATTTTGCGCGTCACATATGAGCATGTTTATCAGTTAACCAGAAGGACCGTTTTTGTGGGCCTCAAGAACTAAAAGTACCAGGAACCGTACTCTATTATTTAGTGGTGTCTCCACTAACGGTCCCCATTTAGATATGTTAAGCAAAAACTTAAAACCCCATTGATTTTGGAGGAATTACAGCTCGCCCCAATTGTCCCGTTGCCCTCGTTAGAATCATATACACACGCACACTAATCAGAGAGACCGACGTCTAGTTATTGGTAAAGACACACAGACAGACTGCCGCCGACTCCCACCCTACTCGACGGCCCACCTCCTGCTCAATGTTCCGCAACAACAACGACTTTGCACAAAAATATGGGAAAAAATGGCAGGCTTTTTATGTGATTACAGGAGTGCGTGTGTACGCAGTACGAGTAAATGATGACGTATGTTTGTGTATGTGTGCGGATGTAAGAGGGAGAGTGCCTTTGTTGGCATGCATGTGTGTGTGCGTATGATACGAAAAACTTGTTTGAAGAATACCATGGGGTCCCATGTTTGGATGGATGTTTTAAAATGGGACACCGAAAACAAGTTAGCAAAAAAAAAACAAGTAGAGAAACCCAACCGAAACAGGCAGCAGCAGCCGAAAAAAGCTAACAAACGAAGAACAACAACAACAAAGGCGACATCGTATCCGGAATGGAAACCCAGTGAGAGAGTGGGTAGTGGGTGTATGGATGGATGCAGAGGGCATTGGTGGGGGGACTGGCGCGGGGTGGGAGGCAAACAAAATGTGGTGTAAAATCATTTTGATGTCGTGCAGTGTTTTGTGTTAAAATTCGCTTGATGGCGATGCGGCTGTTGTTGTAGTTGTTGGTGCTTTTCATCTTCTTGAAATACTGTTTGCTTGTGTTTTTGTTGCTATTTTAACAAATATGGCTTTTAAATGTATGTTTGTATGTACGACGCACGTGTGTATGGCAGTGTGTGTGAGTTGTGAGGCAGTGGTGAGGGTTGGCAAAAATTTCACATTGCTTTTGTGTGTGTATCGTAGAGGGCACACACATCCATACAAACATGTGCGTAAGTGTATGTGTTTGTGAGAGTGTTTTTTTATGTTGGCGTATTGGGGTTTTTTATCTGCTGTCTGAAATTGCACAGCACTGGAAGGAGAAACACTCACTCTCTGTCGTCGTCGGCAACATCCTTGTTTTCGCTTCCACTCGTACTCATTCATTCGTATCATCGTTGTTCTTCTCGTCATCATATGAGGAGAACTTGTTGTGTTGTATTTGTCTAACTTAAATTGGTGCAAACAAATATTGAAATGGATGGATGGCGGATTGAATGGGTGGATCGGTGGGTGGAAGAGTAGTGCGTATGTACGTGTGTGTAACTGAGTGCCAGAGTGTTGAGAGTAAGTGTGTGGGGAGAGTGTCTTATCTGTGCGCCAAAGTGGAAAATATCCTGTGTAAAATAGATTAGGAAAAATGCGTGTTGTTTTTTAACTTAAGTAACACAGCTATACGCAATTTATGTCTTTTACTTTTATGCGACTCAGGGATGGGAATGACTTACTCAAGTGAGTGGGTTCCATCATGAATCTGGAATTAGGATTATCAATCCTGTTGGTACCTTCAACAAATGTTAGCTGAGTTAAAGTTGTTGGGCTCAACGATTGTGTTCATGTACGCGCATTTCTGACACTGTCATAAACCCTTGTAATTCGATTCTATAGAAGAAAAGAAGCAACAACGTCGTTTAGTTCCGCCATTCAGAGCCGTGTATACCCCCAACAAAACCTTACCACCGAACCTTCTACACCCTCCTCCGTATAAATTAATGATCTGTTTTTAGTGTCCTTTCGGCCCATGAGTCTGTACCTAATCTCAGACAAAACTTCATATTACTCTAGATTTGGATTCATAGCAAATTTGCATAATTTGAGTACCCAAATTGACTATTAATCGGCCGCTTTGACAATGCGGTACGTTTTTTGTGCCACATGAGCCAAAAAGTCCAGCACCTATGCCCTTTTTGAGATATTTAGAGCGTCTCAACTAACAGCACCATTATAACATTTGTCCCTCCACCAGATATTATTTGTTCTGAAAATTCTCAAGAAGGTGCACTTTTTACCGAGGCAGCGAAATTTTCACTTTGCAGGTATTTCACTTTGGTAGGTCAGTATAGAAGAAATAGCCGTTATTAATTTTTAAATAAATTATTTTAATCATATTCTTTTAAACGCCCTCAAAAATGACTTAAACACATTTTTTATATTTTTTTGGCAACTGTAAAAATTCCTTGACAAAACAATTATCAAAGCATTAATTTTTGTTTGCAGATGGTAAAAAAAGTCTACACTGCTCCCTGTAACAGTTGCAAATTCCGCCACCTTTCCGTTTCCGTTTCAGAGTACCACCAAAAGAAGCTTTGCTACATACATTTCTCAAGGGAGCGAATACTAGACTTTAGGTGAATACTAGGCATCTTTGCTCCTTGGCCGATTGTGCCCATTTACAATCTCAAACAGCTTATGACGATATCAAGTAAAATTTCAGGATTCTAGGTTGATTCATTTTACTGATATCATACTTTCAGTAGGCTTACGGACGGACAGGCATGGCTTGATCGTCGTATAATTTTGCGACGACCAATAATATATATTCTTTATCGGATCTCCGATCATCTATCCAGTCTTCGACGAAGAGTATGAAAAAAATACCAAAAATTGGGCATTTGATCGATTTTAAAAAACCTTGCAGATTTTGATGGACTCTACTACATGCTGTAGACCAGGGTATTGTTAGTTAGGTTTATTGCAAATGTTTGTAACTACCAAATTGATTTTAGCTAGACCCACCTTTAAGTAAACCGATCGACGAATAATCACCTGCTAATTCTACTTAACTAGTCCTGCGATTTGTACTCGTATGTATTTAGCTCTAGAAGTCACATCTAACATCCAATCCTGATGAAATTTAACACGAGTTAGTGTTTTGGGCCAAGAAAGAAGATTGATTTAATACTACTCCTTCACGAACTCTGAGACCTGCTGAGCTCAAATATGAGTAATCTTATGGGATTTCGGATCAGTATGGGAGGGTTTGATAGAGGCTGGCCAGAAAGAGTTGAAAATGGGGTTGCAGCACAGCCACTGCAAAGGACTAAGTGTTTAAAAATTGGCATTTACATTCAAACCTTAAGTCATTTTTCGATAAATGAAAATCACTCTTTACAACACGCTTATGGATCAAGTATTTCTGTATGACGCTACAACATGAATACACGGGCAGACAAATACAAACTACAAACGGATTGCAATAGCTTGTTTTGAGACTACACGCAAAAGTGAATAAACGAGGCTCATTGGTGAGACTCAGTGCATTAACTTGATAAATACAGGATAACCCAAAAGAGACAAACTGATGTGAAACACAAATTACTTTATTACTCGTATCAAGTTGTGCCTTAAGATGTAGATTTTAAGAAGATATAGTTGGCCGCTGTGTTGTGGTTGGAGCATGCACGACTACCATGGCTCTCAACCCAGGTTCAAATCGGGCTAAGAACATCTAAAATGTTTTTAGCGGCGGGTTTCCACCTCAAAAGAGATTTATCTCTAAGCCGTGTAAAAACTTCTCTATAAAATGCATTAGCCGTTCAGAGCCGGCGCTAAACTGTATTGAGTTTAAGAATTATATCGTCTCAGCTCACTGATTTAAAAGAAGTTCCCCCATAATGGGATGTTGTGAGACTTAAGCAGTCTTAAGACGTACCCATACTAACTTCAAATTGCGCACCAAGTGATGCGGCAAATCGCTACGCATCATCACTAAGTTGCGTTTTGGCCACCCTGTATCGTGGGCAGTTATACAAGGTAAGGCAATAGTAGTCACCCTATTGAAAACGCTACAGCTTTTGAAAACAGCGCCAAATACCATTTCGGTTTCGAAATTTGTGAAGTAAACAAACGCAGAATACAAATCGACAAGTCATGAATCGGTTTAGTCCGCTAAACGCGGAACATTTGCACAACAATTTGTCGGTTATGTTTGCGCAGAGTGAATTTCATTGCAAATTTCCAGATTTCCGGCACCAACTGGACAAACTACGGCGTTTGGCTACTCGCCTTGAAGAGACAGGATAACTTCCACGAGATCTTTCCAGGGCTGGTCGTTCTTGGAGTATCCGTTCTGGAGTATTGCTTCTGTTGGCCAATATGTCAAAGAGGAGCTGGAACATCGACTAGACGACGTGCCTCGCAATTAAGAATTAGTCGGCGGTCCCTACGCCCTACTTGGTGCAAGATTTGAAGATGTTTCCTTACAAAATGTAGACAGTGCACAAATTCTGTTGTCGATATATCCTGCTCAACAAAGCCTACAACATATCTCGAAGGTATGGTTGTCTTAGAAAAAACACTTCACTCTTCAATGCTAACATTTTCGATATTGTCGTATAAACTAAAACTTCATAAAAGGTTTTTTCTTACAAAACTTCCCATCCCTGTTTTCGGAGTTCACTTACAAACATACAAGAGGGGTGGGAGTACAAGAATACGGCCGTAAAGCTGCCTTTTTTGCATACACACAACAACAAAAACAAGTAAAAGAAAAAAGGTATAGAATATTTCATCCGCAGCGCCAAGCAGCTGAACTGAACTCAACCGAACTACATAATTCCATATTTGCTCCATTAAGAGATAATTTTGAACCTCTTTAAAAAAACGTTTTTGATGTTCATTTCACGAAATTAGTTCTAACAGCCGTAAATACTCGCACACATACGAACGAGTGAGTACGCATCGCATGGATACAAAAAGCGTAAACTAATTAATTTTAATAGATTGCGTCGCCGAGCGTATGAAATATTTTTTTGTTTTTTTCTTTCTTTCCATTTCTTTTCACCGAACTGAAAACAAAACACAACAAACCGGAAGTTTGCACTCCACAGTGTACATCAACCAGAAAAAGAACGCAAATGCTGTTCCCGAAAAAATGCATATTCGCCACAAAATTTCACATGCGTTTTCAAACATTTCTGGAATTGTTCCATTTTATTTGATAAAAAAACCCAAACCATATTTTACATGTTTTTGTTTCTGTTGTTGTTTATTGTTATTATAGCGAGTCTGAATGTATTTATGTACGAATGTATTTCATTTTCCGTACCCACCCCCTCTTTGTTCTATTTTTGGCCTGCCCGGTCCGTTCATTCATCCATCAGTACGTCCAACGTACAGTGGCTTAAATCAAAATAAATATTCTAGGAAATTGTGGGTGTCCGAAACTAGAGAAATTGAAACATAATTTTTTTAATGCCACCCTGTTTCAAGACAGGTTCAATTCAACTTTTGTAAACTTACAAAACTTGTAACTTTCCAACCTTACCCGAGTTTTTCCCAACCGAGTGATTGAGGTATGCTATCCTAGATTTAATCGCAGCAACCTATTGTTAGTAATATTTAGTAACTTAATCGTTAGTGGAACTATCGGTAATTTTAGCTTGAATATATATGTAATGGATTTAATCTTCTGCATATCGACTGATTTAAATGTTATACTGATTTTATACTACGTCCATAAAATAAGCTCAATACTAAATTAAAGAAACATCCAGCCGACATGGAAGTAAATTTAATCTTTATAATCTAAGGGGTGGTCCAACCATAAGGTGGACCAACTGTGAGTCACGCATTAACGTCAAGCTTTTTGACCAACTTAATTCGCCATTTCTTTGTTTCAGTGTTTGACAAATCTAACCGTGGAGTAATAGACAATTGAGCAGTGCGTTATGATTGTTAAAGTCTTTTATGAAAATGGGCTTTCAGACCAAAATGCATTTCATGCACTTCGTGATTTTTTTTGGTCAGCATAACCGACCAAACAGTGGACAAGCAGAACAGCCGCATTTGGACAAATGAGAATTCCCGAGTGATTGTTGAAAATCCGATCCATCCACAAAGAGTGACTGCAGTCTGTTTGGTGCGGTCTATGGGTTGTCGGCGTTATCAGGCCGTACTTGATGGATGATGGATTTTTTATGGTCAGAAGTTGAGGATATGGACCTGGACAATATATGGTTTCAACTCGATGGTGCCACTTGCCACTCAGCCAAAGAAACAATGACAATTGGTGGGGGGCGGGGGATGGGGAATTCCATGGGCGTGTTATCTCACGTCGTGGCAGTGTTAATTGGCCGCCACAATCATGTTATATGAAATCGTTGGACTTCTTTCCTTGGGGATATTTAAATAATAACTCAAGAACAGTTTACGAGCATAAGGATTAGATAATTCGGGACATTACTGACATTGAACCTCCATTATGTCTAAGAGTCATGGAAAATATGAGACATCGGATAGAGGTATGCCATCGAAGCCGTGGCAAGCATTTGGCCGACATTTTATTTCACACATAATTGTCACAGATCCTTCTACCATAAAAAAATATTAAAATAATTCTCTAAAATTTTTTTTATTTATTTAATATTTTTTGTTATTATAACTACCATACATTCCTATTTTTATACCCTCCACCATACAATGGAGGGTATATTAGTTTTGTCATTCTGTCTGTAACACCTTGAAATAATCATCGGAGACCCAACAAAATATATATATTCTTGATCGTAAAATTCTAAGACGTTCCATGTTGTCCGGCTGTCCGTCTCTACGTCTTATGAAAACAAGATAGAGCCTGCATGAAAATAGCTAGGGAGCTGAAATTTGGCACAAACATGTGTAGTTAACCTAGCATGGTTGGTATTGAAAATGGAAGTTGGTGTTTGAGACCCTCAACCGACACTACCTTATAAAATTAGTTTTTTATTTGGAAATATCCGTCCAGTTTCTTAAAAAGCAAAAAAAAAAAATTGCAAATAATAATCTCTATATAGGCACAATCATCTATGTAAAAATGGTTTAGATTGGGCCACCATTTCTTGTACCTTCCATACAAATGGCCTTATGGGCCTTGAGAAATAATATGACTATAACTCAACATAAACTTGACCTATCGAAATCAAATTTTACACATCAAGATTTCTATATACAACACACTTCTACGGTGAATTCGGTTGAGATCGGAAAAGTCCTACTGGTACCTCCCACACTAACGGTCTCGTGGGCCTTGAAAAATAATATGACAATAACTCACTACAAACTTGACCTATCGAGATGAAATTTTCTACATAAAGAGGTGTTCTGCGCCAAATTCTGTTGAGATAGATAAAGTCCTACTGGTACCTCCCACACAAACAGTCCCATGGGCTTTGAGAAATATCATGACGATAACTCACCACAAGCCTGACCTATCGAAAAGAAATTTTGCACATAAAGATTTCTATATAGAACACACTTCCGCACCAGGCTATCCAAAGTTTATTTTTACTTTTTTATTTTTGAAAAGTCAAAGTAAGCCTGAAATAACCAATGCGTTGAAGGAAAGTTCTGAAACTACTTCTCTGACTAAATGTACTTTCTTTAGAAGGTCTGCAAATAAATGAGATTCTTTTAGCTATCTCTATTTTCATTGCAAAAAGGAACCTTGGGTAATTATAAATAATTTGCTGTATTTACCAATATTTGGTACTAACAAAAAACTAAGATACCACTACCAGTTACCACACCTAATAACTTGAATATATTCCATTGATGTAACCAATTATCAGTTATCAGTATCTCTCAATCAAATATCCATCTAACCTAATGTTTTTTTTTTTCGGTGTATGTATGTAGTCATCCACCACAAACGATACTAATTTTTTTTACAAATTCTATTTATTCAGAATTAAGATAACCATAATTAAGACTAGCGCGAAAAAGTATGCGTTTAAACTTGTTTCTGGTTTATTATATTCTCCCTCCCTTTTTTGTTTGTTTTTTTTTCTTGTTTGAATTATTAATGAAACACCCCATAGTAGAGGTTTAATCTAGTGGTTTTCTTTTCAATCATACTATTTTGGCAGTTACAGCTTATTGCCGCTAAAATCATGACAGAAAGTGAGGATCACATTTCCATGGAACGAAATGAATCGCCTTATGCTCGAAATGGGGCCAGCAGTAAGCATGTTGGTGTAAAAAAGTCTAGAAACAGGCAAGCTAGTGGGCAACACTGACGGTCCTCATCGTTGTACAGAGACCCTAGTACTTAATTAGAACATTTTATCCCAAAACTACCTTTTTACCCACATTTAAACAATTTCTTTAACAAAAGGACCAAAGAACATGCTACAACTAGAAATACAAATTGTTGTCTTTGGTGACCGCTTCTTAAACTAACTGCGCAATGTTTTTGTATGACATAAAAATACTTGAAACAGTCGTTAACGAATTTCTTTTTCAATCTTCCAGAAATAAGGACGAAAAGAAAATGCCAAACTATGAGATAGAATGTTAAGAAATCTCTTCACTAAAATTTCTAAAATGAAGGAATACTCGAATGTACTATAGCTTACTGCATTGCAAAATAATAATTTCCTCAACCCATACAAAAACTAAGACCTACCCGTTCCTTTTAGGTATTCTCAACTAAATCATTTGTTTCCTAAAATATTTATCAACCCCCAAAAAACTGTTGCACAGTGATATAAGTTGCCATGTTCCCACATGCAACTATACTTGAAGCTATGTTAACAGTCGAGATTATTTCGCCCGGTGTTTCATTCTCTGTTAAAACTTGCTGGTGGCGTGATTTCTTCTTCTTATTTTCAGCAGGTGACAGCCTGGTAGCCTTATGGATATCGCGATGCTATATAAAAGGCGAACCATCTATTTTAGAACAAAAAAATATAAAAATTCAAATAAAGTATGGAATCTTTATTGGTAATTTGAAAGGACCTTGTGTTGGCTTCCAAAACCTGAATCGTAGCTGGATTGTCAGCATAGACTTTGAACTTTACGTAACCTCTATCTAGGCGGCCAGCTCACCTGTTCAAAACGTGAAATTAGCTGCTTTTCGAGATGACCTCTCAACAGATCCATTGTTTGAGCCGCTGTATGGCAAGTGGCACCGTCCTGTTGAATCCAAGTGTCGTCAAGTTTACGGGCTTCAATTTCAGGTACAAAAATCGATATCATGGCGCGTTACGTTCCGGCCATCATCATTTTTGAAAAAAGTATGCATCGATGATTCCACCAGCTTATAAACCGCACTAAACCGTGGTTTTCTTTGGGTATAATGGCACCTCTTGAACCTATTTTTGTTGCTCTTCAGCCCAAATGCGGCAATTTTGTTTATTGACTTTGCCGTTGAGCCAGAAATGGGCCTCATCACTGAACAAAATTTTGGTCGAAAAAAGCGGATCTTCCCGTTTCTAACCAAACGCCCATTTCCATAATACAGTTGGCAACATTTGAAGGTAATTATTTTAAAAAAATAAATGCCATAAAATGTTCTTTTAAATTACCAATAATGATTCCACACTTGATTTGAATTTTTAAATTTTTTTTTGTTCTGAAAAAATACCTCTCGATGGATCACCCTAGACATTACCAAGTTTCTTGCGGCGGCGAAATCGATCAGCCACGATCCATTGTCTGAGGTGTAAATATGAAGGCTGAACATTCCGATGGTGGGGCCTGTGATATCGTCCCTGCCACATTTGGGGTTAGAATAGCGGTGAGCGATTTTATTATGTTTGCCATGGTAGGGCGCACAGACTCGCAAATTCACTCAACGTACATATTAAGTTAATAAAGAAAAAAATTGGTTTGACACATTGTGGCCAGGTTTTTAACTCCCAGTCTAAAAATGGCGTTTAGATGGGGTATTCGCTTGATACAAATAAAACACATACTAAATTGGTGACTATATTTTCGTCAAATATTCTAAATGGAGGTTTTGTCTGTCTGGTATTAAACGAGGACGTCAGTTAAAAGTGACACTTGGCCGTGGGTGTGTCCGAAGATTATGAGAATTGAAATGTTTGTGTTGGTTGTCGGCATCAAGTCCGTAGACATTATCGTTTATTTTAAGGACCGGTCCTTTTCGTTCCGTTCCGGTTAAGGAACTCGTCCAGAAAGTTCTATTGTTCATTATTAGGTTTATGTTCATATATCAAACGTCACAATATCTGTACAGTCTTTTTACTTGTACATTCTTTTTTCATGAACCTGGTGAAAGTTGTTCTGCCAAACTAGAAAATTTCATATATATTTTTAATTTAATTCGGTTTTATATGTATTGCTGAATTAAAAGTACAATATGGACAATTGTTGAATGCATCTGATTTCAACAAATAATGTGCTGGTCAAAAGTAAAGAATAGCAAAATGAACGAGCGAACTATGAATACTAGAATAAGTGAAAAAAGATAAAACGATGAATCTGAAAAAACGAAACTAGTTCAAACAAAAGAATTGTTCAATTGAAGGAGTTTGTGCCAGGATGACCCAATTTTAGCTACAACCGAAACTTCATCCCCTTTGACCTAAAGAAGGTTTCACCGCTGACAGAATGGCTGATTGTCCAGGAGTTATCTCGTGGAAGTCTGTTTAACGACTAGATTTGTCGGTATGTATAAGTATGTTCACCGATCTAGAGGTTTGCCGTTTGACAAACACTCACAGTGTTAATTAAGACAAAATGACTGTCATCAAGTATAAGACTATGGGGCGACAAGGTGTGTCGGTATGTGTGTTCAGAAAACAAGAGGTTTTCCCTTTGACAAACACCTCCTTTGTTACAATAATGTCGCCAACAAATGACTCAGCCAATTGTCATCAGAGCCTAAAAACGATTAGATTTGAAATCAGGTGTTATCAGGTCTGTATGGAACTATGGACTGATCTGGCCAAATTTTAGAAAATAATACTGAGTCGATCGAATGGGTCTACCGCACTTTTTTCTAAGTGTTACAAACATCAACACAATCTCATTGTTTGAAAGCCGTTTCGAAATAATTGTATACTATTATTGTGTGGCATCATAGCATGGTTATGCATAAACTTGAAAATATTTAGAAGAAATGTTCAATTCACAGACTAACGAGTATCATTTTAAATATATTTTCTTCTGCGTTAAAGTATATTTTCCATTTGGTCCGTTTGGAAACACTGTGCGCCCGTCCTTCCGCATCTGTTTGTGCATTGCTTTACATGCAGAATAGAATTTGCTGAAGTTCTTCGTTCGAAGGTTTTGGGAAAAGTTTCTGATGCGTAAATTAGGGGGCATTGCCTTTGTATTTCTCTATTGCTATCATTGCTGTTGTTGTTGCTGCGTCCGTTGTGGTTGTTTTCCATTTCCACTTCTCTTTTCACAAAATTGTTCCAGTTTTTGTTTTTGCGTTTTTTTTATTCAATTTTCATGTCATTTTTGGGTGTTTCTTTCTCTCGCTCTCTTTTTCGGCTAGAAAAACGAAAATTAGCCGACAGTGTAATGGTGCAATGGGTAATGCAAATGTCATTTAAATTGTCACAAAAAAAAACGCACGAACGAGCGACAATTGCTCACAACCGGAAGTTTGCATATGCTTCTGTTGTCGTCGTCGTGTGTGTATGTGTGGAGTGACTTGCATTACAAGATCGAAGAAATTACCCTGTTGGCATTTGTTCTGTTTTGTATGTTCGGTTTTGGAGGAAACTTTATCGAAAGTATTGACTTTCAAACGCTTTGTGGTAAAGAAAGAGTAGGGGATTTTAATTTTTATACAGAAAGATGTTTGTCAATTTGTTAGATATTTTTGTAAAAATAGTTTTCAATAATATGTGTTTTAAAGATCTGCAATAAATGTATAAACTAGAAATCCGCCTCCTCGAACAAAACAAATTTTTATAGCGAAATTGGACTTCTTTTTCTAAAGCGCAGTTACAAAATTCGACTCACTTCTTGAAATTTTATCAACTAAGATGAAACGCAGTTTTATAACGTGTAACGCAACGAAGGTAATATCTTAGAGTAAAATTGTAAAAATAAATCATTGTCTTTCTATTGTTTAGAGCTATTTGAGAGATATTAAAAAACTAACATAAAAGCAAACAAATAATCTTACCATATACAAATGTAATATTCGGTGTACGAGCGCCTTAAACTCGAGAACAGCAGGACCGACAAAGACTAAACATGGATTATAGGTTTTCTAACCTCGGAGGGTTTCTCTTAAGTTTATTACCGATAGGTGTCGCTGTCTTCAAAATCAATGAATAAATCGCTTATCACTCAAAATCAATGAATAATCGCTTAAATGAATATAAGTTTTTCTGATAGAGATTAGATCCGCTTTAAGGCAACGGACTTGAGATAATTACGAAAAACTATATGGGCTTCGTAGTCGAGAAAAAAATACGTGTCAAGACTTAGAGACAAATAAATTCCATTTTGTCAGCAGGAGGTCTGATAGGTGAAATAAATATTTAATTAAAAATTAAAATTTAATTTTAAATAAAAATTAAAATATTGAACAGAGATTAACTGGCTCAAGACCTCTTGCTTCTATATTTAAATAGAACTAATTCGTTAATAAAATAATTTTTAATTAAAAATAAGATTTTGTACGAGATTCCGTAGAAAAAACTGGAAAATAAAAGTAGTATACCTATGCAAGATCTGAAAAAAGATAAACAATCAGTTCTTAAGTTTGACTAAAGGAGTTTGTATTTAATGCTACGAGTATGGGGATAGTGTTGGATAATTGAAACAAAATTGACAATGTGTTTACTGTGCTTTGAATCAATAGGTTCGAACTAATGGCCCAGTTAGGATTAAATTAACCAATGCTACAGTTTTGTGTATTTCCTTGATGCTTTTGACGGAGCGGACAAAAAATGTCTTATATCACTGATTATGGATTTGATTCGTATTCAATGCTAAATTTCTCTTACTGTTGGGACTGTGGCTACACTGGTAGAAGGACAAAAAACTTCCCAAACTCAAACTGAATTTGTAAGCTGCAAATGGTCAAAAAAATTGCAAGAAACTAAAACGGAAAAAGCTTCGAAGGTGCTCGATCTACAATGACACCTGCATTTAAAATGAAGATTGAGAAGTCCATAAAATCATATATAAATTATGAGGCAATACAACAACGAAGTATTACCTGCAACCTACAAAGCCGGCCGGGTTCAGCTAGTTACTTGTAAATGAGTTGTCTTCAATTCATTCGCACTTTCGTATTATTCGCAAGGCTAAAATTACTCATATGTATATTGCGTTAGATTGCTTCACAAAAAAGTTGCAAATAGACCACTCCAGATAGAAGATTATAATGTTTCAGAATGATTTCCATAAGAATTCAGCTCTAGTTTGATTTTTTCATTAATAAATTTCTGGATTAATCAAATTATGATATAAAGATAAAACATATAAATGATGACAGTATTTGAACTATACATAACAATAATGTATAAATTTGGTTTTATGCTCGAGAAATTTAGAGTTTTGTTAATTTTTTTTGTATATTACACTAGCCAACAGTCGTTTTGTTATTTGGTTCTAGCATAATTTTTCTCATTGATTTTGACCTACTAAACACGAAAATGAGTTTTAAAAATTTTTCTGTCGATTGGTTTTCGAGATACAAATTTTTGAACTTTTTTTTTAAATTTTTGGAGGTACACTTACAATTTTGAGCATATCTTTCGTTTTCTTTGACCTATTTGATCCTACTACTACTCAAATTAAAGAAAATTGAGCCGTCTACAACTTATTCTCAGAAAATTTTCAAATCGGGTAAGTAGTTTTGATGTTGGCGGCTTAAAAAGGTTAAGAAACGGCGTTTTTTAGTAAAAATGTGGCAGAAAAAAACCATATAAAAATTCATATAAAATATAAAACACGATGCTAACAGCAATTTTGTTTTTTTTACGTATAGCTGGCATTTTTACAAAGAAAATAAGCCATTACTTAACAAAATTTGACAACAAATGGCGGACTTATAATTTTTTTGGTAATAGACCGAAATTCCGCTATTTCACGATATTTTGATTTTCATTATTTGCACAGCTTACACAGAGAAACTAAAATTCGTTACACGGCGCGTGTAGAAACGGCAATCCTAAGCGATTCGTATCGTCGGTCTTTTACCAAAAAAATTATAAGTCCGCCATTTGTTTTGTTAAGTAATGGCTTATTTTCTTTGTAAAAATGCCAGCTATACGTAAAAAAACCAAAATTGCTGTTAGCATCGTGTTTTATATTTTATATGAATTTTTATATGGTTTTTTCTGCCACATTTTTACTAAAAAAACGCCGTTTTTTAACCTTTTTAAGCCGCCAACATCAAAACTACTTACCCGATTTGAAAATTTTCTGAGAATGAGTTGTAGACGGCTCAATTTTCTTTAATTTGAGTAGTAGTAGGATCAAATAGGTCAAAGAAAACGAAAGATATGCTCAAAATTGTAAGTGTACCTCCAAAAATTTAAAAAAAAAGTTCAAAAATTTGTATCTCGAAAACCAATCGACAGAAAACTCATTTTCGTGTTTAGTAGGTCAAAATCAATGGGAAAAAGTATGCTAGAAACAAATAATAGAGAAAATTTTGTTATTTGTGACCTAGTGTTATCAGACGATTTCCATAACATTAAAAATAAAATTCATTTTTTTCGATTTGAGTCCTCTCCCTATCTACTTAGTACTGTACAGTTCACTACAATATAGCATAAGGAAGACTTGTACTTATCTGACTAACTTAAACAAATAATTTTAGAGTTCACTAAATTGGTGAAGTTGTGCTCTATGATGTACATATGTGACGCGCAAAATAGAAGGGACCTAAGGTTAAAAACCAGTTTTGTTCAGGAGAGCCATTTTAAAGATAAGGTCCCTTTCTATTTGCGCTTAGAATCGTCGACTTCACTTTCATAAAACGCGTATATCTCTGGGAGGGAACACTTTTGACAGTAGGGCATGGGATCGGTCTCATTCGATGCTCAGATGTTGTCCACATCAAAAAAAAGAAAAAAAAATTAAAATTGATTTTTTTAACCTTAGGTCCCTTTCTCTATGCGCTGTCCCATATTAAGATTGGCACAAGATACTTATTCTTGATGATTTTAAGAGATACAGAAATAATAGTAGTGGCGGTTTTTGTTAAGCCGCTATAACTAAGACTGTGTAGAAAAATCGCAATCGAATCATAAAGATAAGTCAGGAAGGACTAGACTCTTCTAAAAATTAGAAATGTAATTTTTGTAGCCATTTGAGTAGAGAGTGTTTTTTTCAGACACGTGGTTTTCAAGAAGAAATAAAACGCATATACTTTAATTTTATAATCAAGAATTTAGCTTTATTATAATGATAAGGGTTTACCATTATGTTTCAAAAATTATTTCGGGTAGGTAGCAGCCTCTGCTTGCTCGAATAAATTCCAATCGAGAGGCCCAAGTTTTAACCACTTTTTGCAGCACTTGGGGCCGTATGTCAGCAATAACGCGCCGAATATTTTCTTTCAAGACGTCAATCGTGTCGGGCTTATCTGCGTAACCAAGCGACTTCACATAACCCCACAAAAAATAGTCCATCGGTGGTAAATCGTGCAATCTAGGAGGCCACGCCACAGGCCTACGACACGAGATAATGCGCTCACCAAAAGTTTCCCAATAATCGTTGGCTGTATGGCATGCTGGAACCAAAAGTCGCCCACATCAACTTCCTCCAATTTAGGCTCTATAGCGTTCCCCATTGACTGTTACATTACGACCGGCTTCATTATTGAAGAAATACGGGCCAATGATTTCCTATGCCCATAGAGCATAACAAACAGTGGCTTTTTAAGGATGTAACGGCGTCTCAACAATGGCTTGTAGATTTTTATTACTTCAAATGCGACAATTTTGATTATTAACTTACCCATTTAGCCAAAAGTGATCTTCATCGCTGGACAAGATTTTCTTGTTAAAATCAGGTTCGGTGGCCATCTTGTTTGGGCCCATTCAGAACGATTTGCAAACGTTGTTCTGGAGTAATTCTATTCATTATGAAACAGCATAATTCAAGTGACAGCTGTCAAAAAGACCAACCCCAAAAAAAGTGTGGCCTGTACTTAGCCAGATTAACCATTGAGTATTAGAATCATTCCTGGCTAAACTGAACTAAAACGGCTACAAAATCACCGCGTCTCCAAATTGTGCAACTAAATTATGGAAATGAGAAACGAGAAGATCCGCTGTCTTCGAACAACAGTTTATTCAGTGATGAGGCCCCTTTCTGGCTCAACAGCATAGTCAATAAATAAAATATCCTCAATTGGTCTGAAGAGCAACCAGAAGAGCTTCAAGAGCTGTCATTATACACAGAGAAAACCATGGTTAGGTGCAGTTAATGGGCTGGTGGAATCACCGGTACATATTTTTTCAAAAATGATGATAGCCGGAACATAACCGTAAATGGTGCTCGCTATCTCGCCATGATATCGGACCTTTTGCTACCTGAAATTGAAGCCCGTAATCTTGACGGTATTTGGTTTCAGCAAAACGGTGCCACTTGTTATACAGCTGCTCAAACAATGGATTTATTGAGAGGTCATTTGAAATAGCAGCTAGTTTTACGTATTTGACCGGTGAGTTTGCAGCCTAGATCGTGTGATATCACGAGTTTAGAGTTTTTTTTTGGGGCCACGTAAAGTCCAAAGTCTACGCCAACATTACGAGTGTCATGAACGCCATACCGGTCGAAATGCTTGAACGAGTCATCCAAAATTGGACCTTCCAAATGGACACGCCGTTAAAATTTGAAGGAAATTATATTTTAAAAATTAAGGCCATAACATGTTCTTTCGAATAAACAACAAAGATTTCACACTTGATTTGAACTTTTGTTTTGAAAAAAATACCTCTAAACTGATCATCCGATACAATATAAGTAAATTTTCGTAAAACACATAAAAAAAAAATTACTAAATTTTAAAGAAAATAAAACAACAGTAGTTCTCATTCGTTTGTGGAGAGTCTGACCTTATAGAGTTCGGTTTTACTTTCAACAATTGCAGCAAGGCTTTCTGAAGAGGGTTGTCACGGACCCGAAATCATGATAAAAGTAGTGTGCAGCCACGAAAATCAATGTCATTTGCCATTTTGTTAAAAACTTGTCTTCTATTCAAATATAGAAGTAAGAGGTCTTGAGCCGGTGTAATCCCTGTTCAATGTGTAAAAGCAACAAACCGAAATAAAACAAACGAACAAAACAGAAAATATTTCTTTAAACTACGAACAAAATTTTAACGATGACTTTTCTAACAAATAAAAATCTTTTTATAAAACATTAGAGAACAAAATTACAAATTTTTTAAGAAGCGTAAATTCGCAAAAACTTCTTTACAAAACGCACGAAGTGTACGAAGAATTTTCAATATTATGAAAAATTTACAATGAACATAATAAGAAACATGTTTGGTAAATAGAAAAACATAATTCTTTCAGTGTACCATTAAAGCTGATAAATAAAAGACCTCATAAAATCGTTGATATTAAACTTATGATAAAAATGTGTGCAATAAAATTTTGGTTCATTCAATCATAAAAAATAAATTTAAAAACAAAATGCATCTCTGCATTCCTTAGCCGCTCCAGAGAAAATTTCCAATGGGGTTTAAGTTGTCAACAAAAGGTGCATCCCAATGCAATTCGTCCGTGAACATGTGGTAAGTTGAACTGTCATAACAGCAAAGTTTCATATGGTGGTTTGAAAATAAAAACCGTATGATTTTCCAACATAAAAAAATTACAAGAAAATTGTCCATCAGTCACAATAAAACTAATAAAAATTTTAATTTGTAATCTAAATTTTTATTTACATTTTTTTCTTGATTTTCTCCTCATAGGGCTATTAATGCAATTTCGTTATGATTTCTCTCGAAATGATCTAGAAAAACAAGTTTTTCTACAGAGTCGAAAAAGCGATAACAACACTAAACGACAACTGTGGAGAGTTCTCGAAAGAAATTTAGAGAGAGTGAGAAAAAAATGCAGAAAAAAGTTTCGAGAAATATTTTTTTTGGTAAAAACAAAAATTTTTGTATAACAGTTAAAAAATGCTCTGAAGTTAAGAGACCAATATGCCAAGCGGAAAGAAATGGGAAGAGAAAATCGCCGATAAAATGTATGTAAGTGCATACAAGTTTTTGTAAAAACAAATACATACTTGTATGAGTGGGATCCAAAAGAGCGAAAAGGTTTAGGAGGAGCGTTGTGTCTAACAATTGGAAGCTATTTCAATGCAGACCTCATGTCACGCGAGAGAAGTTTGTGGTCAAACAGGGAGAGTGGGAGAAGAATCTGCAACAACAGCAAATTTTATGAGTTTTTTTTAATTTGATGTACCAAATTTGGTTAAAATGGTACTAATTTCCCAAAAAAGCAATTGTAAAATTTGCTAGCGCATATAGTTTTACAAATGTTATATTTTGAAAAGCAGTCAAACTTAACAATGCCTTTCAAATGTTAAAATACTTAGAATGGCTTGCCATTTTACCATGCTTCGCTTTACTTTGGGCATGTGTGTGGAAATATTATAAAATTGTTATACATTAGTTAATTGTTGTTTGAAAATAATCCGCCACATTTTTGAATTTGCTACTGCATATGAATTCGTTGTACACTGGCCCCCTCGTTCGAGCGAATTACGACTCTACATTACTTATAATATTAACTATTTATATGTAATTTAATTTAATTGGTTTAACTGAATATTATTTTGTTTTTATTTTTACAATTTACTTTTTTATTTAAATGAATTTAGTCTTCCCCTCTAATTTTTATTATTGCAATTCTAATTTTTACTCATTGGCTTATGCAGACAAACTAAAACTCGTGAAGCATTAAAAGCTAATATTTAGGACCCATTGACCAGATTTTTTGGAAAAAGTATTAAAAATCGGACTAATCAATTGGACCGTGTAACTCATAGCAGCGGCGGACATATGCCTGAAATCATATTTAAAAAATATATGACATGAAATCAGCAAATCACCAAATTGTAATAACACAATTTTAATTCCAACAATATTTCTGTCTTGTATTATTTATCAAAAAACACCATTTATTTGCATTGATTCAGCTTCAAAAAATGATAGAATCAACTTAATACTTCACCCTTGTTGTTAAATTTAAATTTCATTTCGGTCTTATGTCACACAGTATCAGACGTCCGGAAAATTTTAAAGTCTTTGGAAGACATCCCATATGGGTCTCCACATAATTAAATGCTCCTTCTCACCGACTTTCCCTAAAATCCTACTGAAGAATTTCGTTCCACGGTTTGATAGAATACAACGGTCCATCCGAAATTCTGAACCTGCTGTTTTAGAAGCTACTTATTAAATACGATTCTGTTCAAGTTTTGCATAGCGCGATATGAACGACCTGTCCACGCTTTCAACTAGCCTCCACATAAAGATCATTTCCGAATTAAGAACAAGTACAATAGGAGCAGCAAACTCAATCCGATTTGAATCACATTTCGTATAGGGCATGAAAAGAGATCAATAATCAATACTGATGAAATTGGGAAATAAAGGACATGTTATCCTCTGGACTTTATGAGCGACGAGTACCCGACTTTGGTGAAACTGTACACTATCGGCCTAAATAGCCTAGACAGAAAGGTCCCTCACGTTTTGATGTCCTGCCGCTTATATTTTGGATGGAAACTCATGAACATTCAAAAATAAAATCGGACCATATAGCCACTAATCCTTGCTTCGCTCCCTATTAGTGGCATTGTCACTAGACCAGCCACATTTTACATTCGATCTTGGGTCTGGTAAAGTGGGACAACATAGGTACATCCACAAAGCCCTGGCCACAATTAAATCTGATCTTCTACAAATAATGCATAGTGTGTGATGGACCATATCGGTCCATATTTCCTCATATATATTCCCCATTGAAAAGGTCTCTTAAGCTAAGGGTTCCTACCTAAAGTATAAAGATATTTTTCAAAGCGAAATCTTTTATATCAGACAGTGGTGTATTATATCATATAGCGGGCCTGTTCGACTGTAAACTTTTTTGGTCGCCGTATTTTAATTTAAACAGATACGCCTTTTAGGGCGTAATTTTTGTGAATTTCTCAACATCTGTTAAAGGGTCTAAGGGTTAACTCAACACATCTCTGTATGCTGGGCACTATAAGAAAGGGTCTAGTACATTAACTGGTATAAACATAAAGTTTAAAACCGGCTTTGAACGGCTTATGTAAAGTATAGGGAAGTATTACTCGAGGTGTTGTCAATATTAGGTCAACCACCGCTGATACTTTTAGGAATAAACCTCTATAAGCGACCTAACTTTTATTTTATTCCTAAGTGCTGAGTTTTTCTATAGACTAAAAATCGTCAATCAAGAATTTCACCAAAAATCGTCACTACTGGCACCACTGCCACAATTAGTGGGGAACCAACCAAGTTGGCAACGCAGCAAATCAGATTTTATATGAAGTTACGAAGTTAAAATCAGATTTTATATGCTCTCTTTGCCAATACGTGGCTGCAATTACTCCTATATTACTGAAGCTTTCTTCCGTGGGCGGGAAAACCGCCAAGTTGGCATCGCTTCAAATGAGAATTCATATGAAGTTATGAACTGTATTCCTCTCTTTGCCAATATAGCAATGCACCTTCTCCTATAATACTGAAGCTTTCTTTCGTAGGAGAATTCTCACTTCCCCTTTCCAAAAAATATATTTCACATACACAAACTTTTCGATTTGGCTTTCCCCAACATAAAACAAGTTTTCGTATAACTGTATACCAGTTCATAGTTCATTAGGCAGAGCACTGCTCTTGCTGCATTCATGTATCCCCTCATTCTCTCACACTCAGCATTTGACTCTCTCTTGTCGCAAGTGATTACGCGATCATTACTGCAAATGAGTGCATAAACAACAGCAACCACACACACGATGGGGCTTCGTGGCGTTCATATACGCGCAAGTGTGTATGTGTGTAAACAGGGAGTCCGGGGATCATTGTGGTGTTGTTGTGGGTATTTCGAAATGAAAATTGTTGTTTATCTATAATGCGCCATTTTTAATTCCCTGTCTGTTGGGCCAGCCGCGCCACAGCCGTTGCTCGACTATCGATTGATGTGTTTGTGTATGCCTCGCAAGTCCGTGTGCCTTCTGTGCGTTATGAGCGCGCGTAGCGACGAAGTAGCAACTGTTGCGTTCGTTAGTGCAATGTTGTTGTGTTCCGAGCATATCTGCCGGAAAGGGGCCACAAAAAGTCAATGAACTTTTTGGGTTGCCACTTTTTCGGCTGATGGTGCGTGTGTCTGCTGCGAGTGTTTTTAATAATTTGTTGTTGATTTTTCTTTTTGCCTACGAACTTGTTTTGTTTTTCTTTCTTATTTCTTCAGCTTCTTTTTCGTGTAATGTTTGTTAAGTTAGTGTGTGTGTGCATGCCTGAGTGTTTGCTTCGTGGGTATTAGTGTGGAATTTGTTGTAAATTTTGTCGAGGTTTCAACTGCAAGTTGCGATAAGTATGAATTTAGAAACTATAAAAATGTGTGTTGTTTAATGCATTTAGGCTGAACTGCTCTCCCTCCCTCTCTTTTGCCTCTGTCTCTTTTACTCTATGTGAAAAGAAGAAAAATTACTAAATGTTTGCTTGTCGTGAATTTAGACAAATTTATTTGTTTGTAGAAGTATTAGTTGAGGGAGCGGCGGTTATCAACGAGGGGAGGCAAATTTCAGTTGAACATGAAGTAGAAGCAATGAATTTGTGGGAGATGGCAAAATGTCTTTTGAGTATGTGTGGGGATCGCATACTCATATGTGCATTAGGGTGAATTGCTGGACTCATTTGTCTCAAATCTCAATTGGGCTCAAACGAGGTGGCCTATTTAAAGACTGATTACGGGAATGCAAGCTTTACTTAATTTAGTATGTTTTAGCAAAAACAAGTGATTTTCTTAAACCATTTGCAAGCTTCATCCGGCTCAGAAGCCGATTTGGCGATTTGGACCTCTTCATGGGGATTTGGACCTCACAATTAGTTCGTTAGTTTCAAAATGGTAATCTGGCACCTTTTGAACAATATTGAGAGTAAGGGGCGTTTACCCCAAATTTAGCCGAATTTTTGCTTAGTCTAGGCGGGGATTTGTCGGCTGTGCCGTTTCTAAAATTGTACTGTTATGAGAAAATGTGTTAAATACAGAGCTGTGGAGTTTTTAAAAACTTTGCTACGACTCTGGGTCTTGGAGCGACTCCGACTCCTTATAAATATAATTTTTTGTTGTAAAAAAAATTAAAGAATGGATTTAGCTATACAGCCCTTCTATCTTAAAATATTGAACAATAAGGTTCATTTGAAGATCATAACTCAAGCTCAATCGGAAGTTCAAAAATACACAGCTTTAGCAAATAGTTTAGTAAATGGGGTTTACAATGGGAAATCAATAAAACAAGGTTCACAGGTTTTGCAATGTTGAACTGATACCGTTGATGTCAATTTGGTTTATGTTTTTGCAGTAGACTTTCGTCTACAAATTGTGGATAAAAGGTGGTCCAACCATAAACCATACACCACACAAACTATTTTAAAAATATGATTGCATGCATCATTTCTTTTCCCCGTTTTTAAGATTTAGGTTGGCCCATTTGGAAGCTGTTTTTATGATTGTATATTTTTATGGTTTATAAATGTCCCACTTCCGTAGATTCGCAGTTTTATTGGGAGAATCCTAGCGCAAGGGAATATTTTGTGTTCAATACCCAGTATGAAGATAATCTTAAAATAAATATACAAAATTTGGATTTGCTTTTAGTTGTTGGCTTGACCATAAGGTTCGTTTTTGACCTGAATCATCTTACAAGAGAACGCATAATTAATTTTGTACACAAATTTACTTTAATTTGAAATATCTTTGTTTTTTTTGAGAATTTGTAAGGATCAATGGGTTACGTATGACTCTACTGAAGATTCCAAGAAAGACCTTAGTTCTTTAGCAAATAATAAAGATATTATGAGCAATTATGCAACAGGTACATTTTTAAAACTTTTTCCCGGCCAATATTGCGATATTTAAACTCAAGAGGAGTATGAGCAAAGTGAATTGCTCGCCCGCGTGCTTGTTGTTAAAGATTTTCAGCGCCAGAGCAATTTCTCCCATTTGCACAACATATTTTTTATCTTACTACATCTATATCGACATACCGCTCACTGTATAATTAGTTTAAGGACATCCTATCCTTGCTGGCCTTGCTTAGCGTATATACACCTATATCGGTAATTCGTAGAGTACTGGTTAGTTAAATGAAAGACCAACTATCTAGGACTGTTTTGGGACGTCCTGCATTTGGCACTAATCTGGACGGAGTATTTCGAAGCTATGAACTATTTGTTAAACCTAACCAGTTGTTCAAAGCAGGTCTAACCGAACCAACAAAAAATTCGAAATGGTTCGTATTCTTGGTTCTACCTACTTAAAGTGTACAGTAAAGTTATTCTTCTGTTCTCGGGTAATTGAGAAGCAGTTGAAGGACAAGTTAAGGAAAACACATAATGACTGCAAATGCAACAAACGTAATAAGTTTACCTCTCTCAACATGGCATCAAAGTGCAAAAATAATGATATTCGATAGAATGCATGACAGAATTCTTAAACATATATATTACTGACAAAATCTAGTGTTCAAAGTCGACGAATACTTAAAAGCTGCAGTCACATCGGACAGTTTTAATTGCGTGTTTCGTAAGAAATTAAATTACTAATGCTGTGCCGAGCTTTAAAACATTGTCATTATCGCTTAGCGATATTTTTGAATATCTTTTTTTTTCAAAATAAAATTTTTCGACTGTTTGGCTGGTCCAGGTCGGGTTGATAAATGATTTATAAGCACTTCTGTCTTTGATGTCCTTCCCCAGTTTTTATTCCCAAGGTTCTTCGCATTTCATTTACTTGGTCTTTTGTCACACAGTGTCGTTCTACAATGGCGTACAAGTTGTTGGGGTATCCAATGCGCAGGCATGATTTCAACTCATTTATCTCTTATTCAAGTATCTTATTCAAGTATCGATAAAAATGTCGTATGTATCGATTTGCTGCTCGTGGGTTTTTTCCAGGATTTGGCGCAGGGTTACGATTGGATTGGTTGTAGATTTATTTGGCCTGAAGACAGGATCAGATTGGCGAGCTTGTGATTTAATGTATCATACAGTACGAGCATAATATATAGTATTTTATACGCGATCGAAAGGAGGCTTATTCCGCGGAGTTGGCGCAAACGATCTTTTCTACATTTTTGTGTGACATCCTGGGCTTAGGTAAATGTAGTTAATGTTGATGAATGATAAACTAAAAACTTTTTAAATTTTTGAAAAAAAAACCTTAAACTAACCTGTTAATTCGATACGATTATATCGAATTAAGATGTTTTTATGCGCTGACACTAACGTATTTTAAGTTTAAACGCTTCCATTTTTAGTAGATTTACTCCAGATATGCAAATTGTCAAACATATCGAGCGACAACTCTACACCACCATACCCAGCAAGACAGAACGTCTTACGATGATACATACATATCAACATAATAATTATTGCATTTATATGCAATAAAATATTAATAAATTTTGTATTACAAAAGAAAAAACATATACAACAGAAACATTTCATCAAGGTGAACGACAAACAACCTTTCGACACTGTCAGCAGCACACTTAAGCCCAACAAATGCAACCCTGTATGCAAATAAATGCAAAAGCTGGGTTACGAAAATTTGATTCGCCACCACAACAACAGCGACGAGAAGCCCTCGGGCGGCATCTCTTTTGGGCGTACGTGCGTAAAGAGCAACTGAACAATGGCGGCGGCTATTGTGCAGAAGATTCACGACGATTAGACTTCCAAAGCTCACGCGCATAACGAAAACTGCGTGAATTTTGTTGTTATTTTTTAACAAGACGAATAAAACAAGTTTTGTGTAATAAATAATAAAAAAACATTAGATTGATAAGAAATTAACAGAAGAAAATGTTAATATGTACAGTGTGAGTGTGTGTGTGTATGTGAATGTATGCACAGATATTTACACGAACTGCACTCGATCGCTCTTGACTCTCAAGGCAAGAAGAGCCAAAACGAGAATTCGTATAACCTAAAAACAAATACGATCATACAAACACAAACATATTTTGACAATGTACATTAGGTTGGAGAGATAAATGTGGTAAAAGAAAAACAAGTGGACAATTTGATAGTTTGACCGGGCCGAAGCTCTTATTCGTTCCATGTATTGCGTTGTAGTACGGCATTAACGTTGTAATACGGCATCAATAGGATTAAGGTATTGGTTTGTTGGCGGAGGGTCAATGTTTGACAGAACATTAGTTGTAGGGCACTACACGGAGAAAAAATTAGAAAAAGATGTTTAAAAAAAAGTTGGTTTATTGTTAAATGTTGGATCTTTGTTAAATATTGGATTAATGACTGTAATTTTCACAAGATATCTGCAAATATTTTAATGTTTGGGTGTTAACATATTTATGTTTCCACGCAAGCTTATGAATGTTCGGGAACATTTCTTCAAACATATTAATATTTAGGTGCAATCAAATATGTACATATATGTTTGCACATAAGCATATGAATGTTTGGGAACACTGCTACACACATACTAATGTTTGCAGTGACCCAAACATATTTACATATATGTTTACTGCAAAATATGTTTGCATGTAATCATTTTTTTATTTCCTTGTACAAAGTGTAAAATCTGCCTCTTTGCAAAATTGTATCCGTAAATACTCTGTGCATTTATTTTCTCACAAAATAATCAATCTTTAATTATATGATTTCCACTGCTTTTAAAAAATGGGTGTGTCAACATCCACTTTTTCCTCAGGGCATATTTCTTTACACACTAATACTCGAAGTCTGATGTTCCAAACATAAATAATTTACAGGGTAGTATACTATGTAAAGTTCAAGAATATGTAAAATTATAGCCATTATATTGAAGGGGGCGGTACCACCCACATTTCGCCCGAAATTGTTTTCTATTTTTTAAAGTATATATTCTTAACTTAAATACTTATTTAGTTTAGGTCGTTTAACATCTTTTCCCCCGTACGTATTTCGATACAATCTAATAGTAAAAGTACCGAATCTGATGTTCCTAAATCTTATAGTTTGAGAGCTATGGTTGTGTTTTTTTTTTTTATTTTCTGTATCCGTAGTATAGTTTTAGTTTATTTTATTGAGACTTTTTTCAAAAACAATGACAGACATGTAACAGATCCGTAGTATATTATATCCGTAGTATATTATAGTGACAATCTCCTGATATACAGAAGCAAGCTGTTAAAATTTCCCACATTTCGTTACTTGCAAACAGCATATGAGTTATGACCAATTTGAATTTTGAGTGGTGTGGGCGGGGGTATCGGGCCAATGTAGCCTATTTTAACCACCATATAGCTATATGCTGTGAAAATTTCAAGAATTTTGGGTAAGTACTTTAAGCTTTTATAAACAACAAATCAAAAAACAAGTATAATTTCAAATTTAGATGCAGATTTGTAAAAATTTTTACAGTTTATTGATGCCGATTAGGAAGGGTTGATTTGTAGGGAGGCAAAAAAAAACGCTCAAGTGATAAAGAACCGTACCTTTTTAAATGACTTCTGAAGTCGCAACGTTAGACCCGTACTGGAATGCAAAAAAACTTCTAACAATATTTTTTTTTATTTTCTAAGTTAAATTAATTTTTTTATTGCATATGTTCTGACTAAATAAATTTCTAAGGAGATAAATATACTCCAAATAGAATAAAAAACATTACCATTTCGATGATTTTTTCATATCAAGTTCCAAAAATGGAGATTTTTTTGTATCTCCAAAAATGGAGATTTTTTGTAGGGGGTTTCAGGCGGTGTGCCTCTGACATGGGTGGGTCGGCCCTCCAAATTAAGTGGGGATCGGTCATACATTTGGACTCGATTGAGGCACTCTAAATAGGTCAAAGTGGGTTTTTATAAATGTTGACCCTATGGGTCAAAAGTCGGGACATCGGGCAAAGTTTTGTATCTTGATCCCTAGAATACGATTTTCCTTGTCATTTGGGCGGTTTTTGAATCGACCCGCCCTAATGCCCATATATGTATGCCCGGACATCAGGCGACGGTGTTTGGGTCCAAGCGCTCATAGACCAGGCCAGTAGTTCAGGCCCCCAATTGAGTCAAATCAAAAATTTTACTCAATATTGGGATCGTAGGGAAATTTAACTATTTCAGAGTGAAGATTCTCAAGTATTAGAATTAACGATAGATTCGGACTCGTGACAAAACGTAATTGTGTTTGAATATCCATATGTGACGCGCAAAATAGAAAGGGGCCTAAGGGTAAAACCAGTTTTGTTCAGGAGAGCCATTTTAAAGATTTAAATACATGTACGCAGAGAAAAGATATGGTTACTATATGGTCACGGCAACAATAGTATGCTCTCTGCAATAAAAGTATGGTCGTCGCAACCATAGTATTGTTTATTGAATTTTATTTTGATAATAGTATGATTGCGGCAATACTAATATTGTTGAAATGTAACAAAAGTACTGTTGCCAAATTTAAAAATGAAAATATGGTTGTAGCAACAATATAAATATGGTTGGTGCGACATAAGTATTGTTTTTTTGGGTTTTATGTTAACAATAATATGATTACAGCAATTATACCAGCATATTTTTTTGACAATGTTATTGTTACGAATCTTACGCAATAAAAGTACTTTTATACGCAAATAAAATTATTTCAAAACAAACTACTTTGAATTAGTATAACTGATATATTTTAAATTAGTAAATTTTTTCTACTGTTGAGTAAGTCACTAATTTTTTACATAATTAACTTAAAAAGAATCTCTATTGATGAATAGTAACTTAACCCAATCCTTACGATGAATTTTGGAGATCATAGTATTGTTGTTTGTGAGTCATACTATGGTTGTGAGGATTATACCATGGTTGTATGTTAAACATACTATAATTATGAGAATCATAATATGGTTGTGGGGATCATGGTATGGTTGATTGTGAATAATAATATGGTTGTGTGTGAATAATTCTATTGTTGTGAGGACCATAATATTGTTGTGTGGACCATAGTATTGTTGTATGTGAACCATACTATTGTTGTGATGATCGTAATATTGTTGTGCCTCAACCATATACCCAACAATAGTATGATCCTCTTCGAATATTGTCACCCCAACCATACTTTTTTTCTGCGTGTGTATCTTTGGTGTACCATCACTTTCATAAAACGCGCATATCTCTGGGAGGGAACACTTTTGGGACATGGTATCGGTATCATTCGATGCTCAGACGTTGTCCACATCAAAACAAAAAAAATGAAATTGGTTTTTTTACCCTTTGATCCCTTTCTCTATGCGCTGTCACATATGTTAAAATTGTATACCCTCCAGTATTCACTTTGTTTGCAATACCTCGAAAGTAGTATATATGTAAAGTATAAATTATATCTTGAATCATCGTAAAGTTCTCAAGTATCTGGAAAAATCACTATATTTGTAGTATTTTCGTTTTTTTTTTGCTAAAATTCTACCACTATTAACTCTGATCGTTGGAAAGTTTTCAAATTATGGTACGGTAAGGGATGTGGAAGGGACTGACTTTTACAATTCTCTAGATTTGTAAATCTGAGATCCCGGGTTCCCCGAATTTTTCGGGACACTTTGGGATTTTTAGGGATCCCTGGATTTTTTGTTATTCCGAAAACTTGTTCTAATTTTTTCTATTGTTTCATATACATATGAAATATATATATAAATAGATGTATATATATACATATACATAAATAAAAATAAAAATACCTAATTGATGCTATATTAAGTGACACATTTTATTGTCGGCAATTGATGTAACATACGAGTTCATTAGGGGTGCTGTCGCTCGGCATACTTAGTATCCTCACAGGTTTAATACACCGGACATTGAGTGATAGGTCAAATGTTTGCATTTTGACTTAAATATTTGCTCACTGTTTTCTACCGTAACGTTTACCAAGCTATGTAAGAGTTCCATCTTCTTGTTCATTCATTTACTTTTCCAAACCACCAACATCTCTTTTCCATAGTTTAGTAGATTATTTTAGAGAACACATGATTATACATGCTTGTTTGTTTAAAGATCGCACTACCACGCCGAACCGTGCTTACTCATAACCTTTAACTCCATAAGTGTGCATAAAATCTGCAATAATTCTGGGAAAATTTCAATTGAACTCGACCCACATATATTGGCACAGATTGAACTCATATGTTCAGCACATTTCCTGCCGGTCATACAACTGCCAGCCATTCAAAGCCTTAATCAAATTTGCGAATGTGAGAAAAATCTTTCAATGACAACCGCATGTTTTCAATCAACGGAAGTCACCACACACACACAGAGACAACTCTCACTTCCGCTTTCATAAACCCATCAAGGAAATACACGCAAGCGTAGTCAACGTTTCTCAATCTCTGGCTCTCATCTGGCAAACATGACGTATCCCAACAAGGATCGAATCGAAAGTGGCACACGCACTCTCACCACTTGAACTTTTGCCCCGTTCTCCTGGTATTTGCTGGGTAAGGAGCAGAGAAAAGTGTATGAAAACATGATTTGTGCAAATGTCTTTTCCTTTCGTAAAAGGGGCAAACTATTTTCCATGGGAGGAAAAAACCTGCGGGTCAAGGGTGTTCTCTTATGTGCGTGTACGTATCTCAGGCTGTGTTTAATGAATACAATTTACGGCAATCCTTAAAAAATCGAAGAAAAAACTGTGGTGTTTTTTTTGGCGACATTCCCAGTTGGTGGTACCGTGTCGGTGCTGGTGGTGCAAATGCAGGGAAATTAAGTGGTGGTCTGTCGGTTTGTCCTAATGTTATCTTTATGATCTGTAATTATGTATGTGTTTCTTCATTGGTATTGGAAAACTATCATGAGAAAATAAAATTGCCGAGCATTTTTGCGGTTTTCCAAAAAAACGAACATTGATTGAAGGGAGAGACAGATCGTGGAAATAATAAAAAGTTGTCGTAAAAGAGTTGAGCATGATGTAAATAAATAGAAAACATGCTGGTTGTTCGTTGATGAGGGAAATGTAATCGGTTATATGAGAAATCTGTACGTGGACATATCCACTGCGTTTCGCACTAAACTAAACACCATTGGCCACCTTGTTAGATTTAAACTTGCCACTATATCACAAACAATGCTTTTGATTGAGATATTTTTACATAGCGGCGTAATTATTAGGACCAAAAACTAAAGTTCTTTAGAAACCAATATTATAGCTTTTAAAATAATATGACAAAGGGGTGCCTGAAATCACCAAAAGCAAAAACAGCTTCTAAAAAACTAATGAAGACGTCTTGAGGAGCAATTAAATAGTGCAGGACCACCAATGCGTGGCAATACTGGACGAAACCCCGATTTTTAATAAGGTGCGTCCTTTTTAAATAACTTTTAATTATAATTGCACTAAAAAAATATGTACTAAATTCAATTAAAAGTGAACTAAAATTGAGAAAATTCGGCTCTCATATGGAACCCAGTAACTCTCTACTAAATTTAAGTTCGGTTTTTTTGTAGGAATTAGATTGGTATTTGATCTGGAAATTATTACAAATGTCTTCTTTTAAGTGCAATATTTTATGATAGCATAGTTAAATTGAGTAAGTTTTTCATTTTTTTGTGGGCAGGTAAGACAGCGAATGGAGCAATCTCCCGCACACTTCATCTGTTAAATTATTTTTTTCATGTTCTTATATTTTAATGAACACATTTCCGTACCAAGATTATAAAAAATTAAGTACCTCAAATTCAACGACAGAATATTAATACCCGAACTTTACCGCTAACTATTCCATATAGATCAACAGCATTACACATGTTTACAATATTTTCTGGTGCATTTCGGTGACCTAAACTTTAAAAAAAATATTTTAAAAAATGTTTATAATTTTTTTTAAATTGCCAATTTCGTCGGATGTACCTTTATTATTTGTATGGTCCTATTAATTTGAATGGAGGTATATTTATTTGTGGATCCGTATGCAACAGTTCGAAATATATTAAGATGTGAATCGGCATAAAATTCTACGACGATTTATCCATGTCTGTCCATCTGTATGAGGAAAGCACGCAACATTCCACAATATTAAGGCTTGCTGGATAAAATTTTGCACAGGTATGTGTTATAGATACTCGTATAGCCTGTTAAATATTGAAAATGGGTGGAATTGGTTAAGGCATGCAATTTTTCCCCTTATATGTATTTTTCCCCTAATATGTATTTTTCATATTTTTTTGAATACTTTTGGTCGTTTTCGTCTTACGAAATTTGTTTATAAATCTGTATCAATTATGGGTATCATTTGATGTCTGATATTGTCTCATACAACAGACGTAAAGTAATAAATATTATAAAACTATTACTTTTGTAAATTATAAAAAATAAACCACATCTGTTAGCTCAGCTCAAGGATTTAGTGAGAGATTTGAACTGAACAAACAAAAAGCATAATATCTTGATTCTCGCATGAAACAATGGGTCTTGCTACGAGAAGAGTGACATAGTGGGTCAAGAATTATGACCTTTGGTCCAAATATCACAAGGGTATGTCAATATATGAAACTGTACAAAACAAAAAAGTAAAATTCCTGATGTTGGTGTGGCAAAATTTCAGAAATTTAGTATATTTCTGACATATAAACAATTTTATATTTCGAAAACGACTTGATAAATTTTATTTTTTTTAGTTTTAAATAAATAAAAAAATACTAAAAAAAATTCGAAAATGTAGTTTAAATAAAAATATCGCTTTTTTAAAAATGATCATCAGCAAGAAAAATAATTGCATACGTTGGGGGCGTAATGTGTTTCCATTTCAAACTAAATTAAAAAAAAAGATTAACATGGTTGCATGTGCGAGGATATTCTTTCGAGTGTTGGCTTTGTTCGTCGTTGCTGCTGATCATAATAATAGCGTCAAACACAACTTCCAATTTGTTTAAAACTTTGGTACTTGACCTTCATCTTGTACGAAAGGTCCACTCCACCTGAACTACAACACGAAACCCCCAATTCGAACTGTGCCCATCCTCCTTGAGTCCATTTGTTTCACAGCCGAACGAGACTGTGCCTCAACAACGACGTAGACTTTGACCGTGTTGTCGAGCGGCATTTGACTACGACATGATAGTTATACAATTTAATGATCGATATCAGAGCCTGAATCCAGTAGGACCTTTGTAAGGTGTTTATTGCAATACATGAACCAATATGGTTTCACCAATAATATAATTGGAATATTTGAATTGACTGTGTCAAATTCGATTATTCGAGTATCGAGCCTCTTATGTGGTTTCTTATGAAAGAGTTTTGTGTGTGGATAATCAAAACTTAAACCGATAGGACTTGTTTCTACTTATATAAGATTAGTTCTTGAGCCACATTGGCACCATGTGACACTTTGCATTATTTGATATATTAACTTTAATTACGGCAGTGATTGGCATATGGACGGACGTGGGCAAATCGACTGAAAAAGCTAATCTGTAGTGATCGCTTTGATCAACATGGGTCATTTTTCGCCTTGAAAGGGTAATGCAAACATCAACCCCAAATTTTTTGTATTGACCAACACTAACAGGCGATGAAGTGCATTGTGTTGGTGAGTGAATAGTAAGAGAACGAAGGAGGAAAAGAGGGGCTAATGTTTATTGGCATTTGTCTTGAATTTTGGATGTCGTAATTGGTGGGATATATATTTTTTTCTTTAGTGGATAGCACATACGACCAATTGATAACAAACGGGAATGGGCGTGAATTTCTGCATAGTTGTTTATTTCTGCCGAACATCCTCACGTCAGGAATAAGTCGACGGATGTCTAAAGAACACACACTATAAAAGTAACTATAGAACAGCGTCGCCTTACCCACATTCCGACGATGATCGAGAGAGACAATTGAGTTGGATACCCTAATGTCACCTATAAGCAGCATCTCTCTCCCTTGAACACGGTCTAGTAGCTCTAAAGATGCTTTTGGAATCGCTTGTGAGACAACATGCAACACTATTTTGCGCGCATTAAAATCTACTCTATTCGCTCGACCCCATTCGAAAATGACAAGTAAATCCCGGCTAAGTGTCTCATAGATAATTACCTTTTGTCTCATATAACTTGAAGACTCGGCCTACGGTCGAATGAATATGAATGACAGAGATTGCTGTCATCCGCTTAGGATTAGGTTGAATTCACCCAAAAGATGATCATACAAATATTGTTAATGAAAATAAGTAATAAAGAAGAAGAAAGGACAGAGCCTTGCAGTACATCTGCGGTCAGCCTATGTTTGTTGGATGAGAACCCATATACAACAAATCGTATAGTGCGATCTCTCAGAAAGCTCAAATAAAATCCGGCAGAAGTATTACCGAAACCATAATCTGTCAGTTTTGATATGCGTGCACCCTGTCAGTCTCTATAAAAGACCTTGGAGATATCCAGAGTCACGACGCTACTCTCACTAAACTGGTGGATAGACTATCTCCAACGCAACCAAGAAAGCGATTTCTACGGAAGCCATACTGTCGATGGTGAAGGTCATTAGACTCCAGAGACCTCACAAAATGGTAGTTAACCATGCTCTTTATTATCTTGGAAATCGCAGTGCAAACCACGATTGACCGATTATTAGCTTCACCCTTTGTTGCAAAGTTCTCGCCGACCCCTAAGGCGAGAACTTTGCAACCTTCCAACACGTTGGAAGGACTCCTGCACGGTAACCAACTTTAACAAGATTACGTAATGGATAGGCAAGCGTCGAAGAACACTTACATAGGACAAGTGCCGAAATACCATCCGGGCCCGGAACTTACTAGCATTCTTAAGAACCCTTTTAACTCCACGAGTTATAAAAAATATATGAGGCATGGAAATTGATACGTTTTCGATCGCATTGCTTTTCGGCAAGGAAGATTATCCTACAAACATTTAAGCCAATAAGTTAGCTTTATCAGTTGGGTTAGTGAATACTTGGTCGTTTTTAGTTGGAATAGATGAATAACTATCATTTACTCTTCTTACAAATGACCAGGGGAAGTAAGACCCCTGGGAGAAGTATGAATTTAGACTTTGCTCGAGCAGAAACTTTTCACGCCTAAGCAGTTTGTCACACGAAGTTCTTGTCTTTTTACACAGCTGTTCAGTTCAAACTCCAATTTCTGAATTGGATCTAACAGCCCTGCATGTCTGGTTAAACTAAATGTTTTTGGCCTACACAATTTTAGCTAAAATAAATGTCTTCATTTCAGAAAAAATATATTTTCGATCATTTTAGCCGCAGCACTAATATCTTGGTCCAAAAAGCATAGTTTTCACTTAAAATGCTAAAAAAAGTCATTAAGCTCGGCCCAACGTGCCTTTACGTATCTTTGGGTTATCGAGGCGACAGGAAGAGCAGAATACGCAAATGGTGCGAAAAAAATGTAATGATCGGATTCACCAAGAGGTGCTAGGACAGTAACCTCGTTCTTTTAGGGGACCGAAGTTAAGAAAAGGTGAAGATCATTGTGTTGTTGCCCTTTCACAGACGGAATATGTGTTGGTTAATTTTCTAATTTCGTCAGGTAGTTTTGCGCTGCGAAGAGATCGGCGTATTGGCTCTTCGGAATTGTTTGGCTCGAATGGGAAAGCCAGAAAGAATAATGGACATTAAAATCCCCAGCAACGACAATTTCACTCTCCGGATAACTCTCTAAAACTTTCGTTATAGCATCAAAGAAAAGACGTCGAAGTAAATAAACCCAAAATGTAGCATGTTTGTTCCAATCCTGAATTTGACCCACAAAATCCAGGATTTAAGGATTTTGTGGGCATATGTAAGTGTTGCTGGCTCTAAAACACTATGTCATTACGTACATATACCTCAACACCTCTGGGGGAAATAAAAAGAGATAGGGTATGGTACCCAGGAATGAAAAACTCCTGTACCACGAAGACAGATTCACGTAATCTCTAAAGTCTAGTTTGAGATTATGTGTTGCTGAATTTATATCATTTATTTTTGTTGTTATTATTGGTATTGTGGATTATTGTTCCGATTGTGGTTTGATTCTGAGTTATATTTCAGAAGAAAAAAAAACAGATTAAATCTGTTATACCATTTCAGGATACTTAAACTCAATTTAATTCGTTATACTCGCATTTAATCTATTATACCATATTAGGATACCTATTCAAGAGTAATAACATCTTTCTACATTATTTTTAAGCTAGAATTCCATAAATTTACTTATATGTGCCGCAAGCCATTAACAAAATCCCGCCAAAATAGAAAGTACTTACACTCTTTTCTTAAGTGTTTGCATTAACATGATTTATGTCCTTTATCCTTCTAAAAAAATGCAGATTTCCTTAAAAAATCTCATGATTAATGATCATTTTTAAGACATTAGACGTCTTAAAGTACTCGCATGTAAACACTCAAAAGTGAAATGTCAAAAACACTTCGAAAACGTTCCCAGGACCTCAATGCGTAGTTTTAAAATTTAATGACTTTAAACATCCTGTTGTGTTCATGTGGGAGTTTAGCCAATGATCAATTATTTGCTGGAATGTTTCCAAAAGTATTCTTACTATGTTGTGGTGGTATTTATTTTCAAATTCTATGGGGTTCTTACACGACGATCAAATGCATGTGATTGTTTTCGGTGGTGCGTGCGTGTTCGATTTGAAATCGATTTTTGGCGGTGTGAATAAATTTCGTTATGCGGGTGGTATGCCTAGTGTATTCTCACAGGATTTGTGGAAAATTTAAATTGATATTCGATATTTAAAACAACGAGTGCATGAATGCACTTAAATAGTTTCATCAAGTATTGCCTTTGAAAATGTGGTTGAAAAACCACTAGAATACACTCCAAAAAAAGTTTTCGGATACAATATGGCTGCATCGGCTGGTTTCGCAGTAGCGCATCCTTTCAGGACAATTTTACAAGACCTTAGTGATGATTTCTTATCTCACAAAGGTGTTGCTCGATATTCGCCGTATAGGTCAAAAATAATTTCAGAAAACATTACTATGGTTGCGGCTAACATGCTTTATTGCATAAACTATATTATTGTTGCCCTGACCGTATAGTCACCATATCTTTGCTCTGCTTGTATATGTATAAGTCATTTTAATTTTAGCTAAACTAATCGTTGCAAACGACGTCTAATGACAATCCTTGGTGAGTTTAAAAGAAGCTATACAGTCTGGTTTGTAACCAAAGCCAATACATTTATTTATATTCAATACGAAAACAAACAACAAAGCTTAATAAATAAAAACTGTTCAAGTTATAATATTGATAATGGTAACAAAAAAAAAAACAATTTTATACATTTTTTTTAATTTTCGGGAAAATTATTCATATTACACAGTGTGACAGAGAAGAGAGTTACGACAGAAGAGAGTTACGGGTAAAAAACCGGTTTTCGGATCTTACGCACTTATATGTCAGTAACACGGTTGAATATCAACCGATTTAAGTTTTTTATGCTGATTTGGAAAGAAGAAACTGCCTTTTGAATGGTGTATACAATATTAAAACCACACTGAAAAAAATCTGTGTGCTTTTCCTGTAAACTCATTTTTTTTAAAATTTTTTGTAATTTTTTAACTTTGGATGCGTTTTTACACAGAATTTTTTTAAAGGAACAAAACAATTCCGTTTCATTTTTAAAAATCCGTTAGAAACTGATTGAGCTATTCAATTTTTATTAAAACAACCGAAAAACTTGGGACAGTTCAGTGATGAACAAGGCGAACCCTTTCATCAAGAAATAATTACAATGGAAAAACGTTTTGAAGGAAAAGATAAAATAAAATTGATTTCCGAATATTGCTGGTCACTTAAACGGGATACTGATGATGTTCATTCAAAAAGAAAACGGTCAAACAAACATTTCTATGTAGTATGGCCAATAATTGTATTTTTGTGGAGGTGTTTGGGAAATTTTTAAAACCGGTTTCTTGTTGTACTCAGCAAGACCTACAAGAAAAATATCATCACTTCCGAGGTATTTTGACTTCATTCTTTTTTGTTACACTGTGTAATATATGAAACAAATTTACAACTTTTATGAGAGAATTTTATGTTTATTGAGAAATATTTTCAAAAAAAATTATGAAAAATTGGCATAAAAAGCATTAAAAAGTAATATATCATATAAAATATGAAACTATTTCATAAAACATATGAAACGTATTCTTAAAATAAATTGAAAAAAAATCTTTCATTGAGTTCTTAAAAATATTTTATGACGAAATAAGACAAATTTTATAAGTTATATGAACTATTTCGTGATTTTCAAGAACAAATTTTTTTTAAATAGAACTTTGTCTATCCGTCTATTGACTTAATAAAAGTAAAGGTCGTAAATATAAAGCGATTTGCACACTGTTTAGACTGGTACCAAATACGAATTCTATTAAAATAAGTCTAAATCACACATATTTTTCTCATTCTTTAAGAACAGACGGAAAACTACTCTCAAATCAGCGAGCTGGTCACGCTATAGGTTTTTTCTCACTGACCAAAACCCACAGTTTAGTGCCGGCTCATTGATTCCAAAGAAGTTTGTTACTTAATGGAATGTTGAGGAAACTATCTATAACTATAAAAGTTTAATCTATCAACTATAATCAAGCCAAGGTATTTATGAACCCCAAGCCAAAGGTACTTCCCGGTTCCCATATTAACTCCGTTCTTACTAAAATGTATCATTGTGCGTTGAAAGAGATCTCCGTGGCCCAGGTCAAATTGGAGAATATATGTAGGTCGACGTTTTCATAAAGCCCCTACACACAGAGGTTCCGGGCCAAATCATTTTATAGAGAAGAATTTACATAACGAAGGTATTAATCGCTTACTCTTACCGGGAATAGCGGACTAGTCAGCAAAACCACGGTGGTCCACATGTTTCATGATACATATTTTAAAGGGTCATCAAAATTTTAGTTTTAAAGTGTCAAAAGATTTTAAGATAATGGTGATTATGATGCATTATTTTAGTGGAGTAAAGTGGAATTTTAATCCTATATATTTTCAGCTAATTAAAGTTTAATGAAACACAAAATTTCTCAAATGAATATCTACAGATGTTATAAAAAAATATACTCGTATACTTTCATATCGGTCATATTTTGTAGGTTATTTAAAAAAATGCGGAAAAAATTTAATATTAACAACGACCTTTTTGATTAAATGTTTTTAATTTTTTTACAGGGACAAAAACAAGGGTGTGAAGATGCATTTATAAGTTAAATTTGTTCGAAACACCCTAATGTGCAGCGCGACTGAGAAATATTGCTACTTGACTGAAAAATTTCGAAACTCAGCTCTTTTGCGTTAAATCCTTGAATTATATGATAAAAGTATATAGATTTATTGATAAATTTATGAAAAGTATTAAAATATTCAATAAAAAACACAAGATAAAAACCATTTTGCGATGATTGTTTATTAACACATTTTCTCGATAACATGTACAGTTCCGGTCGACCTTAATCGACCATCGAGATATTCCCAGATAGGTCTGAGGGAGTAGATCACGACCTAATTTACCACATATCCAAGCCCGACTTCAGATCGGAGATATGCACTAAATGTCTTGCTAAAATATGGACGTCATTATTGTAGGTCCCTTAGGGGCACTTCCGGTCGACCTTAATCAACCATCGAGATGTCCCCAGATAGGTCTGAGGGAGTAGATCACGACCTAATTTACCATATATCCTAGACCGATTTCAGATCGGAATGTTTAGTGCATGCCATATCTGGGGACATCTCGATGGTCGATTAAGGTCGACAGAAAGTGCCCCTAAAGGGGCTTCCAAAAATAGCGTCCATATTTAAAGAAGACATTTAGTGCATGCCATATATCTCCGATCTAAAATCGGTCTAGGATATATGGTAAATTAGGTCGTGATCTACTCCCTCAGACCTATCTGGGGACATCTCGGTGGTCGATTAAGGTCATAAATTCATAAATTTATCAATAAATCTGTATACTTTTATCATATATTTCACGGATTTAACGAAAAAGAGATGAATTTCGAAATTTCATAGTCAAGTAGCAAAACTTCTTAGTCGCTCTGCACATTAGGGTGTTTCGGTCGCGGACAAATTTAACTTATAAATTTATCTTCACACCCTTGACAAAAACAGTCATGAAAATATTCTGTGTTTATTTTAGTAATATAGTAGAACATTTTAACCCAAAATAAACCATTGTTTAAATACATTTATACAATTTCAAATATCCCAAAATCAACCATTGTTTAAATACATTTATACAATTTCATTTAAAAATAAACAACACGACCCATATGGAAATTAATTGCACACTTTTTCTCATTTCTTAACTTTTTCGAAAAAAGGACACTTAGAGATGGGATATTAAAATTATCTACGAAAATGACTCCACACAAAGAACGAAGAGATCTCAACATGAAAATTCGGTAAAACAAAGCAATGTTTACTACTTTTTAATTTATTTTATGTGGTATAGCGAAGCAAAATAAAAAATTCCTTGTACCATAAAATATAACTCGGACCTACGTTGGCCGTGCTCTTGCGAATTTACTATAATCACCTAAGTCTATCATTTCTAGAAGAAATCATTAACTCCCCGAGAAAGTCAGAACTTTTGTTACATAGTGTAATATTTTACAACAGCGTTCTAAATGAGGTCTGGTTACCCCAATAATTGGTGGATTGTTGTCACCACCAATTATTGGTCCCAAAGTAGCATGTCATAACAATAAGTTGTGGCAACCAATTTTTTTTCTGAATTCGGTCAGCATAACCGACTTATTGGCAGTAAAAATATTAATATTATTGTAGTTACCATCTTTTGGAAAGTCGAATCATGTTACCATCAAAACCATTTAATGTTGTAGTTCGGACCGATTTCTAACTGATTTTTTCTTTGTGCCAAATCCAGTTCCCGGTGAATATTACTCGTATATAAATATCAGCAGGGCTTAACACAGCGACGTTTTTTGTTTAATTTTGTCACGGCCTCTGATAACTAATGCTCTTTTCGCGTTTGCCCTAAATGTGCACGATATCACGAATGCCTATGGTCTCCAACGTCATTTTATTTTGCGTACAACTGGCGGCAAAGCAAACCCCTTCCATCAGACCTTCTATGAATTAACCCAAAATAGCAGAATCATTTAAGAAGAAAAAACTGCATTAAATGTTATCAATTTAATGACATCTCTAGAGAAGAGAACAAAACTAATTGCACTTTGGTATCACAGCAAACGGACCACAGACTCCGACTTGGCGCGTCCTGTCCCTAACGAAATAATTGTTGCTGTAGAAAAATGCAACTAATCACACAAATTCACGTGTGACACCATCCATGTCTGGCGACAATAGAAGGCGAATAAGTAGAAAGAGTAAAGTAATGCTCTTAGAAGCAGTAATCGGAGCTGTTAAAATTTATCACTTAAGGGTTTTATGAAACAGAAACAAAAACGAACACAGACATTGTCTGTCTATACGTACCCATCAATCCTACTCCTTTTTACAGTGCACAGTGGTTTGATATGTACTTTCTTAGTTGATTTGAAGCGATTTTTTATTCTTTCGATCGTGTGCCTATATGTTTTACTTTTAATACCCTCCATCATAGGATGATGTGTACATATTGACTTTATTATTCCGTTTGTACCGCCTCGAAATATTGTTCGAACATACGAGTACTTTATAGAATCCAAAACGATCTGGCTAAGCTCTTCTGACTGTGGAAAGCAAACTACAGTTTGCGTGACTAAGTCAGCTTTAGGAATAATCAAGTAAAAACATCATTAAGTTCTGCCAGGAGCCTCAGTCATTCTTAGTAAGAATGATTTTTTTATTTTAAATAAAAAATACCTATTTTGCATTTTGGTGTCTATATGAAAACATGGACTGACAAAGTCTACTTTTACCTATATCTTCCATAATACACATCGCATAAGTTAAATGTACTATAGGGTGTTTTTTTCAGACGTGTTTTTTTTCAAGAAGAAATAAAACGCATATAATTTAACACTATGTCCAAGAATTTAGCTTTATAATTAAGATAAGGGTTTGCCATTATGATTTAAAAATGATTTTGGGCAAGTGGCCGCGGCGGCTGGCTTGAATAAATTCCACCCAAGAGGCCAAATTTTGGACCATTTTTTGCAGCATTATGTCTAGCCGTATGTCAACCATAACGCGCCGAATATTCTCTTTGAAGGCGTCAATCGTGTCGGGCTCATCTGTGTAGATTACCGACTTCACATAACCCTACAAAAAATAGTCCAGCGGTATTGGATCGACGATCTTGGAGGCCACGCTACAGGACCATGATAATGCACTCCCCAAAAGTTTCTTTCAATAGTGATTGTTTCGTTGGATGAATGGCATGTAGCGCCGTCTAGTTGAAACCACGATTTGCAAACGTTGTTCCGAAGTAAGTTCATTTATTATGAAATGGCAAACCAAACTGAGCATAAATCAAGTGACAGCTGTCAAAAAGACCAACTCAGAAAAAAGTGTGGCCAGATTGAAAACAACATGTCTAAAAAAACCCTTTATTTACGAAACATTCTTCTTATTATGTTCTTCGTCATACTATCGACGAAGTTTTTGGTACATTTCGTGAACCTGCTTTTTAAAGAAGTTTCGTATTTTTTTCTTTATATGTTCTATGAAAAGTTTCTTATTGTGTATGAAAAGTCATCGTTAATATTTTATTCGCAATTTTTAGTATAAGTTTCGTATAAGTTTCGTAAATTCCTTAGAAAGTTTGTAATTCTTGCTTCATATTTTTGGCGTTGTTTTTTATTTTGTATGAAATGTCATCATTAGAAAAAGATTCGTCATTTTTAAAAACATAATTATGTCGTTGTCCAAACGTAAAAGGGTAATTCTCATTCATTTGAATGAGACTACAGTGTAAGTTATTTGATTTGTGGCCAAGACTTCATAAGAAAAAACATAGCCAATACATTTTACTATTTTTTGCGTTCAAGGTTTAATTCTTTATAACTATTGAAGACCGAATAAATGAAAACAAAACAAAAAACGTATATGATAATATAATTGAATATTCAAGCTCTGGATCGTGGTTTTGTAGTTATAATCTTTATTTTATTCAATATTTCGGCCCTCGTTGCGAGACAGACATCTTCAGGAACTTTATAGATGAAAATATATAAACATTAAATTAAAACACGTAAAAATGTTTTTCAAAACAACAACACTTACGAATTTTTTACATATAAAATAAAAATAGTCTATGCTGCCAAATGCTTGGAGTTGAACTGATTAGTTACCCACAAAACAAAACGTTTTTATGAACAAGTTTAAAATTTTTCGTGAAAATTGTTCATAAAAAATTATGAACAAATATATTTATAGGTAAAATTTTTAGGAAAAATATTTATGTTTATTTTAAAATATCGTCATAAAAATTATGAAAACGTGCCATGAAAAATATGTAACAATTTCATAAGAGAAAATAAATATTTCGTATAATAACGGGTGATTTTTTAAGAGCTTGATAATTTTTTTTTAAAAAAAAACGCATAAAATTTGCAAAATCTCATCGGTTCTTTATTTGAAACGTTAGATTGGTCCATGACATTTACTTTTTGAAGATAATTTCATTTAAATGTTGACCGCGGCTGCGTCTTAGGTGGTCCACTCGGAAAGACCAATTTTGGGCAACTTTTTTGAGCATTTCGGCCGGAATAGCCCGAATTTCTTCGGAAATGTTGTCTTCCAAAGCTGGAATAGTTGCTGGCTTATTTCTGTAGACTTTAGACTTGACGTAGCCCCACAAAAAATAGTCTAAAGGCGTCAAATCGCATGATCTTGGTGGCCAACTTACCGGTCCATTTCTTGAGATGAATTGTTCTCCGAAGTTTTCCCTCAAAATGGCCATAGAATCGCGAGCTGTGTGGCATGTAGCGCCATCTTGTTGAAACCACATGTCAACCAAGTTCAGTTCTTCCATTTTTGGCAACAAAAAGTTTGTTAGCATCGAACGATAGCGATCGCCATTCACCGTAACGTTGCGTCCAACAGCATCTTTGAAAAAATACGGTCCAATGATTCCACCAGCGTACAAACCACACCAAACAGTGCATTTTTCGGGATGCATGGGCAGTTCTTGAACGGCTTCTGGTTGCTCTTCACTCCAAATGCGGCAATTTTGTTTATTTACGTAGCCATTCAACCAGAAATGAGCCTCATCGCTGAACAAAATTTGTCGATAAACACATTTCGAACCGAACACTGATTTTGGTAATAAAATTCAATGATTTGCAAGCGTTGCTCGTTAGTAAGTCTATTCATGATGAAATGTCAAAGCATACTGAGCATCTTTCTCTTTGACACCATGTCTGAAATCCCACGTGATCTGTCAAATACTAATGCATGAAAATCCTAACCTCAAAAAAATCACTCTTTATATGTAACTACTACATAAACCGTATGAAAGAAATTCTTAAAAAATATGAAAGAAATTCTTTAAAATTAAGAAAATCTTTTATCAAATTCTTAAAAATCATGATTTTTTGTCAACAAACCGATTTGGTCATTTGCAAGATTTCTTTTTGTATTTCTTATAAAAAGTTTTATAAAAAGTGGTTTTCAATTTATATAAAAAATTTTCACTATCATAATTTTTGAGTGTAGGTTCTGTTCATTAGCTGTTTGTTTGCAAGGTCCCTCCAGATTGAAGGCTGTACCACTCTGTAAGTCACATTTTCAGTCAGATTTTTATCAATTTCCATACGGAAAAACTTTTTTGTATACCACATTAGTGTAGAGTATCATATAGTCGGCCCTGCCCAAATGTAAACTGTTTTAATTCTCACTCATGTAAAGGAATTGTTTTTAATTCAAACATCAAAATGAGGTCCGCGATAACCACTGTTTACTGGTCAGGCCGTCGCTCTTAACATTTGACTACAGCCACCATCCACATCACCCGCCTGCCAGCCGCAGACTCTAAAAGGCGATAAAAACGAAAATCACATAATTTTTGTTACGTTTTTCTTTTTGAATGGCTTCAAATGTCAACCAACACCGACAACCAACAAGAGGATAGATAAATGGAGAGAGCGAGCAGAGCCATAAGACAATGGATGTCATTATTTGCTGATGCTAATCTTAAGACCCTTTCTTTAATGTTTGCTTTTCTGTTCTCTTGTCTTCAATTTCTTTACAGTTTTTTTCTTAACGCACAAAAAATGGATCACGCAGCCTCTATTAACTGCATTTGATTTCAAAGGTTGTCTTTTGTGGCTGCTGTTGCATCGTGTTGCACTTTGTGACATTGCAGCCAACGCACACGCAAGTGCTGCTTTGTTAGAATCCGGTTTTGTGCCTCTGCGCCTGCGTTGGGGTCAATGTTTTCTTACCTGTTGCTTTAATTTTGCCTTTAGCTACAGTTCAGGTTGACCCTTTGGATTAGAACACTTTGATTGGAACAGGTTTCTGTTGTTTGAAGGCAATGGGAATTTATTGGCCATCTTCTTTTGTGTCTAAGAGAAAGGCTTGGGTATATTGGCTTAGTGTTGCAATATATTATGGAGGCAGTTTTTTGTACCTTCCATTTTCTTTACGAAAAAATCTTTTTTGGATTAAGAGAAGACAGCAAAGAAACGAAATGCATAATGGGCTGAATGTGTTAACTAACCAGCATGAGTGTATAAAAATACACTCACTTCGTTGTTGTAAAATACAAAGCACTAGTGCAACGATATTGTACCAAGCGATCGCTCAGGTATTCAATAAAAAATGGTAGGGTGTGCTTTTCTATATTAAACTTCGGTGTAGGGTCGCATAAAGTAGTGCTAATGTATGCCACACCACAAACAAACGGAGATAGCCCCATGTTTATAATGCTGATCGACATAGAATCACAATCGAATTGGATTGAGCGATGTCTGTTCGTGGGTCCACCTTTTCACACACTGAGCAGTGTTGCCACTAGGATTATATTTTTCTGACCAAATAAACCGAACCGATCAAAACCCCTTGTAGCTAAAGTTTTACAAAAAATCAAATTTTAACAACAACAAGCAAAACTCGCATTAATTTCGGTCTGGCCGAATTGTTTATACCCTTAATCGCTTGTTTTAACCAAAGCAGACTTGTTTTTTGGCCCAAATGATCATATTTGAAATAGTAACGAGATTTTATTATCTTTGAACTCTCAAATTTTTATTAGTAACTACTTGCTAGGGCCATTTAAACCGTTTTTGGGCCACTAGAGTCTATCTTCTAATCATACCATATAATGTTGAACAAATTTTCAAAAAGTGTGCCTTTTTCGAAAAGCTTTAAGTCCCAGAAATGGAAACAATGTGGTGTAGGGCATAAGAAGTAAAATGCATTACTTTGAATGCATTAAAAGGGAAGCGATTTGGGCCATTTATCAATGTTAGCAAAAATTATTTCAGTGAAAAACAACTAATGGTTTGGGTTTTCGGTTTGGTTAATTTTAAGCCAAGTTGGATACAAACGATTTCATTTCAAGTCGAAACCGACTCGCCAGTCCAACTAGCTAATTGTACATTAATACATTGGCTTGCGTAAAAAACGGATTCGATATTTGATCATTTTATACTGTTATCAATTTACAGTCTAACTTTGTGCTGGTCAAACTGCACATAAAATCGATAAAAAAAAATATAACCATTCCAAAACTCCCTGTCTCCCATTCAACTATTCGTCCATCCCTCTAATGTAATTTAATCCGTTACCCTTATTGTTTCGAAAAAGAAACGGGAAAAACACACTAACATGAGCAAATATTGAAGATTCCGCCCGATTTGCCCAATACCCAATTAATGTCAAATTATGAATTGAATAAATAAAAGAAATTTGTTAAATTTCCACAACTTAACACTTAATTATGAGAATTTCCCAGCATAAACACGTACTTTCTCCCTCGCTCTCTCTTCTGCCACCATGAACAGCCTTACCCTACCCGTAAAGTGACAGCCGCACAGACAAATGGCATCCCGGAAGATGCGGGTTTTCAAACCAACTTTTATGAGACGCGTGTTGGAAGAATGTGCGGATCGATGGATAGATGGTATGGCTGCTTTGGCTTTCCATTAGATTCATTAAAGATACATTTGTATACATCCAAAGAATTGCATTGCCTTAATGCGGCCGTACACTAACCGTAAAGTGAAAGTTGAATGAGTTGTTTGGTTGTTTGGCAATTGACGGTTATTAGTCGTTAGCAGTTCTATTTGGCAGGGGACGAGGTCATTGACTTTTTTAAAAAAACTTAAGTGGATTTTCATACCCTCTCTACCATTAAAACTGACTTTTTACTAAATTTCGCATATGAATGAAAAGAAAAAAAAACTGAGGGCCGACGTGGTGTGATGGAAGTCTTCACTACCATTGACCAGTTAACACAGGTTCAAACTCGGGTAAGAATATATAAAAAAATTTCAGCAGCGGTATCCACCTCGGAAATGCCAGCGACTTTACGAGTAAGAGATTTATCTCTAAGCCATGTAAAAACTTCTCTATAAATATGCATTAGCCGTTCGGAGCCGGCGTTAAACGGAAGGACCCGGTCCGTGAGTGCAAGAATTAAATTGTGCAGAGCTCTGTGAATTGAGAGAAGTTCTTCCCTGTTCCTAAATAGGATGTTCTGGTACTATATTTACTTATATTTAAGTAAAAATGTCAGACTATTTGGACATGACTGTCAGACCTTCAGTGAAAGTGCAATAGCGTCAAAAAGGAATGATGTTAAAGGAAAAAATATTAAATAGAAGAGTTTTAATTAAAACCACCTTTTCATTGTTTTCTCCGCTCTTTCGTTTATAAAAAGGTACGACCATATCTCGGCTTAGAGTATATATTTCAAGTGTCTAAGCAAGCAGTTTTTAATCTACATAGGGCACTTAGGGTTTAAACTAGAGGTTGCATGTACTATCGATGTATTCTATCGCTACAACCGAATGTTGATTGCGATCACGACAATTTTAAGTGGTGGGAACTGCCACTATCGGTTAGGGGGACAAAGTATCGGTAACCTTTCCTTATCATCTAACCATAATAAAAACGCTTCATTTATTTACGATTTTCTTTGCATGAATATTACATTCTGTTCAATATAAGTAGTCCCATATTACAAATGCATGTCCAAAAAAGTCGAACTACAAATAATCAATAAAATTGCTTAGTTTGTAATTATTCATCAGTTTTTAATTTAATTATTTCGTTTTTATAAAAATAATTATTTCGGTGACCTAAAGCTAGTTGTACCATCTTATTTTATATACGAGGGCTGCTACATATATTTCTGGCATAGGCAACACTAAGTGTTGCCTGGCGCCATCTGACATTTTTATTGAAAAGTTTGACAATTTTTAGCATAAACATACTCACAACGTTTTGGCGTACGACCATCATTTATGTTGTTTAAAGTGACTTGAAAAATCAATTTGGCAAAATAATGGAATTAAATCGTGAACATTTTTGTGCGATCATTGTTCACAACTTTCGACGTGGATTATCACGACAAGAGTGCATCGATGAACTAAAAGCTTTGTATGGCGATGAAGCACCACCCTATAGCACTGTGAAAAACTGGTTTAATGAATTCAATCGTGGCCGACGCTAGCTCAAAGTGGAAGGTCGTGAAGGTGGTCCAAAAACGGCGGTTGATGCCGTGCGTGAACTGATAATGCAAGATCGTCATGGGAGATAAAGGCATATTTGGACATTTCTTCCACCAGCATACATTCGATAATGCATGAACACCTGGTCGTAAAAAAGGTTTGCCTCGTTGGATCCCGCACAAGTTGACAATCGCTCAAAAAAAAGGCTCGTGTCGATTGGTGCAAAGAAATTTTGTAAAAATGCGATCGCTGTGCTTCAAAAGACGTTTATAACATCGTCACAGGTGACGAATCATGGATCTATGTTTATGAACCCGAAACAAAACAGCAATCGAACGTGTGGTTCTTCAAAGACAAGCCAAATCCAACGAAAGTTGTTCGTGGATGAAGCACTTCGAAGCAAATAGTCCTTGGATAGATGTTTTGTTAAACATTACAGTAGTGCCCCAATCGGAAAAGAATTAATTAAGAAATTTAACAATATTTATTTTCAAAAAAATTGGTTGTTGTTTTGAAAATTAAAGGGGTCTATCTATGGCGAAAATTCTGAACAAGACTGAGCAATGTCGCTAAGCTCGTTTCTATGTTCTGGAAAATATTTTTTGTTATTATTTATATGGCAGTATTGTCTGAAAGCATTGACCTTCTAACCTAAGAAACATAAACTGTCTGACCATTTTTTTTGGTTTTATAATTTTTGTGGAGATTTCGAAATATGTTTTCGTCGTTAAAAAAGGTTTTGTTGTGACGAAATCCGATAAAATATTATTGTGTTTATTTTTTGATATTGGTATAGCCAATATTATGTTAGAACAGCCAACTACACAGGGTTTGATCACTACAAAGATCTTATTTGTTGTCACTACCAATTATTGGTTCCAAAGTAACAGGTACATCACAATTGTTTAGTTGCCGGTTTGTATAACTCTGTTTTTGGCTGTGAACACCGTGATATGCAACCATTATATGTGACAGCGCATGGAGAAAGGGACCTAAGGGAAAACAAAATAATTTTCACTTTTTTTTTGTTGATGTGGACAACATCTGAGCATCGAATGAGACCGATCCCATGCCCCAAAAGTGTTCCCTCCCAGAGATATGCGCGTTTTATGAAAGTGATGGTACACCAAAGATACACGTATTTAAATCTTTAAAATGGCTCTCCTGAACAAAACTGGTTTTTACCCTTAGGCCCCTTTCTATTTTGCGCGTCACATATGATATCTCGAACCGTGTTACCATCAATACTAAGGAATGATGGTTCCGACCGAAACCGAAATATTGTAGTTCGATCTTAATTCCAACTGATTTTTTTCTCTGTGTACAATTGTGGATATCCAAACTAGTCGACGTTTTGAATTGTTTTTTCAACAACTGTCAAGTATAAAGTGGAGGACCATGTACAAATATTTAAAATCGCATATATATGAAATGTTGACCTTGTTTGATCTAATTGCTGCACACAGTTTTTCCGTTTTTTTTTTTGCCAAACGAATGATTGAGGTTGCATGCACCTTCGGTATTCCAATAGTACAACCGAATGTTAGTTGGTGTTTGGATTTTTTCAGTAATTGGAACTGAAGTATCGATGGAACATACGAAGTATCTGAACCTCCGAAAAGAATTTTTGGATCTAAAAATCCACATGCTTCACTTGTTCAACGGAAAATTTTTTATCAGAGGCAGAAAACTGTTTGCTTTCGTACTTGAGGAAAAAGTGGAAAAGATGATAGTAGTTTTTTACTGAAATAAATTGCATTAATCGATTGGCTTATAGTCAGTAAATAGTCAAATTATTTTTATTTCTGTTTATGGTGAAAGTTTAGATATCATCACCAATAATTGGTTACAATACGAAAAACTTGGTTGGAAAAACTATTGGTTGCCACTACTACCAGTTGTGGCAACTGAATGCCAGTATTACGTTTCGTTGGTATTACCGATCAATAAGTTGCGGCTCCAATAAGATGATCATATTTATTAGCTTGTCGAACCGAATATCTATTGCGTTTATAAACATTTGGTTATTGCAACGGAAATTCTTTTTTGAAACGGAATTATTGTAATTTTAAGCGATTTCCAACTAATGTTTTCTCTGTGTGTGTGGATGTTCTTAAAGGGTGTGATATCTCTTCATTCACTATAATAAATAAAAAAATTACTGAACCGATTTAGCACATTCGTATTTATCGACAGATTAAGGGTTACTATTGGGCAAAATTTCATTCACGCCAAAATTCATTACGTTCCGTTAGCCAAATTGTATCCCGTGTATAAGTAAACTGAAGTATTTTGCCCCGACAGACAGACTAACATGATAACTCAAAAACTTAACTTGACCTAGAGAAATGAATACGATTCTAGAAATACGCAGGATAAATTATTTTTAAATTGGCTACACATTTTTTACACCAGCGTCAGTTATCGTTAATGCCATACGAACTAAAAGTTCTGGACAAATTTAAAAAAAAAAATAAAGGGGCCAGGTAATTTTAAGTTTATAGCTTGATTTTCAATTCTGTGATATTCAATAACTTGACTTTGTATACCAATTTTTGAAAATTGCCCTTTCATTTAAAAATCATCCAAGCCGATACCAGGAATAAAAATACACTAGGCAAACATTCAACACTTATGAAAGTAAACCTGCATAATTTTCCTATTTTGAATGGTTGAATGCTAAAAACACCAATCCTTTATTATCCTTTCGAAAACAAACATTCCAATATTTTTAGATATCCCTTCATCAAATCATGCACCGGTATGAATAATCAGTTCAATTCAAAAGATTTCTTCTTTGATATTGATTTTTGTTTGCAATCCTTTAACATCCTGTGGGAATTCACAGCGACTGTCTTTGCTTGCTATTTTCTTGGGGCCTTCCACAAAACTACGATGCTAATTCGTGGTTAGATTACACAATCATTAACCCTTTCATGATAAGACAGCCAACGTTTCATATCCTCGTTTGACATTCCACCCCTGCATTTCTGTTGATGCAATTCACTTAAGGTTTTTGTTTTTTGGAGCGATATCCTTTAGGAAAACCAGTTCCTTTCTTTGTCTATAGCCTTTTCTCCTTTTGATTGTTGTTAACTTTGATTGACAATTGGTTGTGTGTGCGTGTGTGAGTTTGTTTGCACAGTGTTTTTCTCCTCCATGCTTGTGTGTGGGTTCACTATTCGAAGGATAATCATGTGAAAAGGACGATTTGTGAAAATGTTTGCGTAACTATGAATATTTGATGAATTGCATTTGCGTTGCAAAGTGAAAACGTTTTAAACAATGAATGGAAAAAGGATTATATTTATAAAGGTAAAAAGTACACAATGAACTGAAATTTCATTTGAGGGAGTGTTGATCGAGTCAACAGAGGGGGAGAAAGGAATCTATTGAAGACAAATGTAGGACGTGGGAATGTTGTTGAGAAATTGCGCAGAATTTCTTATTAAGTTGAAGTGAAATGCAACGTGAATTCTAAACTTGTTAATGCTATTTAGGATTTCCAAAAAAATGTGGAAATCGCTGAGCATTGTGCTGCTTTCAGTTATATACACCCTGTAATTGGTATGTGTACGATTCAAGAAAGTTTTCCTGAAATATTTTGCAGTTCATCTTCCATTTCTTTCAAGTAAGCTTTATGCGCTTTTTCTACCTTCGGGACGACAATCGTAAGCAAATGAGGCTTACAACAACGTAACATTGATTTGAAGTAAAGAGAAATTTAATACGTGCGGTTTAAACATGCAAGTAGGTACGAGTAAACGAAATTCTGTGTGCACGGTGGAGCTGATTCGAGTTTTGCAACTTTCAACTGTATTGGAGCGTTCGCTGGGGTTATGTTGACTTTGATGGTATAATACTGGCTCAAAGAATATTTTTGTTTATACTCCTAATTGGTGTGAGTCTTAAGTGAAGACATCAGCGCTGTTTTAGGTAAGCCTCGGTGACTTACAGTGGATAGTAAAAATACAATAATTAATTCGTAAACAAAATTATTCAATTTTAATAAGAAAATATGGTGCTGTTCTCGATTCTTAACACAAATTTTAACCATCATTTGTTGTAGCCGTTTAAGAACTCAGCCGGAATAACAATTAAGTATTAGCCTCTATCGAGACCAAGTAATAGAAGGGGTACCACAAATAATTTTTCTAGAAGAGTAGATCCACCAAAGAGTAGATGGTAGACTAAATTTAGTACTAAATATTAATCGGAGACTACTAGCAAATAACCGATACTTTGTGGGCGGCAAAATGTCATATTGAAATCCATAAATCCACTAACCCACGAGACCATATTAATAATTCCGTGACTTATTCAACTTCCCTCGTAGTTATATGAAATGCAACACTGCTCCCATCATGCACCATCTGTTACTAGACTATTGTCAAATTTTGAGAGAGTTTCGTCATTTAGTTTGTATTTAACAGCTGTTCAAAACATACAACCTAGTAGATTTTTTTAAAAATGGAAAAAAAGTAAATTCCGAGTGCTCATTAAACATTATTTTTTGCGGAAAACCCGCCAATCAAACTAGGGAAAAGCTTGATAAATACTATGGGAACTCTGCACTATCGATTTCAATGGTAAAAAGTGGTTTATTGACTTTCGTTGTGTTCGCACAAGTATAAATGACGCTGAACGTTTTGGGAGGCCAATTGAAGTCAATACACCCGAGAATGTCAAAAATCCACGATATGGTGGTGTTGGTCGATCGAAGAGTACCAGTGCGTTAGATTTTTGATGTCATACGCATTTAATATGGCAGTGTGGTTTTGATTTTACATGATACGTTAGGTTTAAGAAAGCAGTATACAAGATGACTGCCGCGTTTGTCCTAAATTGACCTTAAACGTAATCTTGTGACAACTTGAAAGGATTGTTTAGTATTGTTTAATTGCAATTCAAATGAGTTTTTGCGGCGATTTGTAAATGTGGATAAAACATGGATCCATTACAACAATCCGGAGACCAAGCAGCAGTCTAAACAATGGGTTTCTCCAGGTGAACCGGCTCCGAAGAAGGCCAAGGTGACTTTATTGGCCAATTAGGCGATGGCAACAGTTTTTTGGGATGCATAAGTGATAATTCGCATCGATTACTTTAAAAAGGGGAAAAACAGACGACGAATCTTATGCCAACTTGTTGGACCGATTTAAAAATGATTTTAAAGAAAGAACGACCCCATATGGCCAAGAAAAAAGTTCTTTTTCATCAAGATAATGTACGGGTGCATACGTGTTCAGTCTCAATGGCAAAATTGCATAAATTGGGTTACGAATTGTTACATAATCCGCCATATTCTCCGGATTTCCCCCAAAGAATATTTACTATTTTCAAACCTAAAGGAAAAGCTCGGTGGAAAGATATTTAGATCCCACGATTAAAGTATTGAACAAACAAATGCCTATTTTATGTACCTCGAAAAATTATATTTTTGGAAGGGATACAAAAATTGGAGAAACGTTGGACTAAGTGTGTTGAGCTAAAAGGAGTTTATGCTGAAAAATATTTTTTTTTTAAAAAACTGTGTTTTATTCGAAAAGTCACGGAATTATTGATATGCCCTCGTACAAATGACTTTTCAGTTTTATGGTTTTCAATTTAGTGGTCATCAAAGCAGCCTAGTATTTATAAGATTTTCCGCACTTTAATCTATTATGCCTAGTACTAATATAGGTTTTTTGTCCCCTTTACCTTTTTGCTATTTTTTAGCCTCTGGTTAATTTTGAATTGTCCTCCGTTTTGGATGAAATGATTTTCCGTCTATCAAAACAATTTGTTTTTAATAAATTTTTGTCTTATGGAGTTGCTAATCAGTCACACAACTTTACATTTTGATTTGGCTTGATTGATTGATTTCACTGACACCGCTGATAGCCACAAAATGACAACATCGACTCTCGAAACTCTTCAGATGTTGATTGTCAGACCTACAATGGTACAATGGAACGCCATGTATTTAAAATTTGTGGACAACGGGATAAAGAGCTCTGAGGTCCGTGTGTTTAGCTCGTTTGTTTTATTTCGGTCTTTTGCTTTTAAACATTAAACAGGAAAACCAAATGTCATCCATGTCATTCTCTTTAATTTTAGGGAAAAAATTCTTAAAGCATGGCGCGGAAACGCTCACCGTTGACGGTAACGGCGGCTCCTTGCTCATTTTCGAAGAAAAACGGTCCAATGATCCGCCAGCTCAAAATCTACACCAAACAGTGACTCGTTGTGGATGCATTGCCCATATGCCACAATTTTGCTTATTGACATAGCCACCGAAATGAAAATGAGCTTCATCTGAAAACACGAGTTTTCAGCAAAATTCTTCATCTCCTGCCAAACAATCTTCAGCCCATTGGGCGAAGCGAAAACGCATCTGATGGTGTTCCATTATTAAATGACAAAGTTCAACCTTTAAAATAAAACCAAAAGTTATCAAAGCTTTTTTTACAGCCGATTCAAATTTAAAATTTTAAATGGCCCACACTATAGGTGGTACTCATACATAACGCGCAATTCTTTATTTGACCAAGTTGGAATATAAATTTATATGAATTTATATTCCAACTTGGTCAAATAAATTATATATAAAGGACATTGTACTAGGGCTATATCAAAAGGTATACCAATATGGCTTTCACTAGGGTTAGTTATTACTAATAAGTCGCTCATTAGGCCTTTTGCAAAACTTGGGCAACGACAGGACCTCACCTTGGAAACGGTCTTTGGGTGGAAGCTTTTTCAAAACTTGGACCGATAGGGTCGACTTTCATAGGAGCTCGTTATTGAAATGAAGGAATTCTTAAAAAAATCTTCCAACAAATGATTATGAGTTTAATAGGATTAATTACAAAGACTTTTAGCAGGCCTTCTTAAAGAAGCGACTTATGAATGTGTGCGAGATCACTTTTCACATGCAAAGAAGAACTGATCTGAACAGAGGGCCTTCTTAAAAGAAGGCCTTGCATATTTCCGCTAAAAATGTTTAAGCAAAATCATTTTTTATATAATATAAATAATTCGACCTCTATGGCCCGATGCTAATCTCAGTCCGTATTTATATTTGTAGCAAAATTGCTTTAATTAAAGAACCCATATGTCCATATTTACTACTATTCGCCCGTTATGTCCATTCTGAATGTTTTTTGGGCATCAGACCCAAAAACACTTTTTGTACTATTAAGGGCGTATTCATACCTTTAGTATTAAGTAACTGTACTCATTTTAACAATCTCAAAAAAGTCTCAACAAATTTTAATTTTGTGAGAAATTCCAAGGTACCTTTTAGTCCCTTAAAAATAAAAATGTTTTCTCCTAAGCCGATTTCACCCATGTATCATTCCTAACAGGGTATGATCAAAATCTCATGATCTAATGTTAGTATTTAGGGTCTCCGATTAACATTTCGAGGAGTTGCAAACGGAAAGACAAATTTGGTAAACACTCAGTGGAGGATATACAAGTTAAATTGAGAGAGAGAAAGAGAGAGAGAGAGAGAGAGAGAGAGAGAGAGAGAGAGAGAGAAGAAAAAAGGAACTTATTTCGAACAAGTTAACATAATCAGTAAGTCACCATTTTGCTTATAACTCATGCTAAGGGTAATGCGTTGTAAATACCCGGTAATGGATAAAGTAATGATTTTTAATTTCCAGTTGCTGTTAGGCGTATATTGAAGAGCTGCCCTTAGTAAGTAACTCCTAATGATTGATGAAGACGCATTTCAGACAGCACATCAAATAAATGTTTTTCAAAGAAGAACAGACTTTATCTTTGCGAAGAAATTGCTTAATATTTTCATAACTACATAAAATGTCACTTTGACTTTCCATCAAGATAAGCCGAAAGGAAATGCTCCTGTCCAAATACTCGTACAAGCCGGGCCTATTCGCATTTACACAGACGTCAGAGAAGGGCATCATCTCTTGAATAATAATTATTACTTACCACACATTCAGGTTGCAGGGATGCATGCATGCATCTTGCACTGCCGGTGGTTGCACTTCACCTGCCTCGACGTGGCAGCAACAAAGGAATCCAAAACAAAAGGTAAAAACTCATAAAAATGCAATGCAATAATATTTTCTTCATGCATATAATGGCCGTGCATTTTTGTTGAATTTTTCGAAATGCAATGAAAGCAATTTTCACTTTCCAAACTGAAGAGGAGCGAGCTGCCGAGCAAGTGTACACGTTTCGTGATGGCCTGTGTGAGGGTCATAAATTTCCATTTGCTGCAGGATGCCAGTGAGCAGCATGCAGAGCATAATTAGCAGCTGCTACTGCAAGTGCAACAAGTGCAAATGCTGATGCAAAGGCGATCACCATCATCACATCATGGGGCATTGCATTTTTCTTTTCTTTTTTCGAGATGAAAAGGCGATCAGTAGACCACAAGTGATTTAAACAATGCAAGACAATATTCCGAAAAAGGTGTCAAGGGCCCGAGTTTGAAACAATTAAAAAGATTTTTTGTGTTTTTTTTTTTAAAAATAAATGCGTTATTTCTTTTAAGAATAGTTGTAGTTTATGGATAAAATATAAGTTAAATATATAAATAGACCACTGAATGAGTCAGTTAAAGAGGGGTGTTATCTCAAGAGGGTACGGTAAATTTAAAGCATTAAAATTTCAGTTTGATGAGGCTTCAATTAAAGCTGGTCTTTCTACAGATTCTCCATCCACACAGAGAAACAATCGGTTGGAAATCAGTTCTAACTGCAAAAATGTTGTTGGGCGAGAAATTTTCTGTTGCAATCCCTAAAGGTCAATAGTCTTAATAGAAATTCAGTTCAACAAACTAAGTAGTTTTGATAATATTATGGTACATACATCTAAATATTCGGGTTTGGTAATGGAATGCAGGTTACACTTTTCAGGTTGAGTTTTCGAAACCGCCTATTAAAACCGCCTATACAAATAATTGATTTGTATAGAATTATTTATTGGTATCAATAACAAAGGGTGTGAAGATGCATTTATAAGTTATATTTGTCCGTAACCGAAACACTCTAATGTGCAGCATGAATGAGAAATTTTGGCATCGCGGCTGAGAAATTTCTAAATTCATTGCCTTTTCGTTAAATCCTTGAAATATATAATAAAAGTATACAGATATCACTCAAGATAAAAAACATTTTGCGTTGGTTGCATACTAACACATTTTCTCGATAATATGAAGGTCTCTTTAGGTTCATTTCCGGTCTAACTTAATAGGCCGTCGAGATGTCTCTAGATAGGTCTGAGGATGAAGATTGCGACCTATTTACCATATATCCTAGAATGATTTGACATGGACATATCTTTTAGACCTATCTAGAGACTTCTCGATAGTCAATTGAGTTCGACTGGAAGTGCACCTAAAAGGGCCTCCAATAATGATTTCCATATTAAAGGCAGACGACAACAATTACTTTGTTTTAATAAACATCTTAGTACTGCAAACCCCAACAGGAGAATCAGACCTATTATCTATTTTAAAAATAAGTTTCGGACTGGAAATTTATATATAGGGTGATCCATCTAGAGGTATTTTTTCAGAACAAAAAAAATATAAAAATTGAAATCAAGTGTGGAATCTTTATTGGTAATTTAAAAGAACATTCTTTGGCATTTATTTTTTGAAGATTATGTCTATCAAATGTTGGCCGCAGATACGTCTCAGATGGTCCATCCGTTGAGTATAATTTTCGATGACTCGTTCGAGCATTTGGACAGGTATGGCGTTAAAAGCACGCGCAACGTTGGCTTCCAAAACCTGACTCGTAGCTGATTTGTCAGCATAGACTTTGGACATTACGTAGCCCCATAGAAACAAGTCTAGCGGTGTGATATCACACGATCTTGGTGACCAATCGACCGGCCCAAAACGTGAAATTATCTGGTCACCGAAGTGTTCTCTCAATAAATCCATTGATTGATGCGATGGGAAGTGGCGCCGTCTTAATTAAACCAAATGTCGCCGAGATTACGAGTTTCAATTTCAGGCATCAAATAGTCGGTTATCGTGGCACGATAACGGTCGCCATTGACGGTTACGTTCTCACCGGCATCATTTTTGAAGAAATATGGACCGATGATTCCACCGGCCCACAAACCACTCCAAACCGTTGTTTTTTTGGATGAAGTGGCAGCTCTTGAACCTCTTCTGGCTGCTCTTTGTCCCAAATGCGACAATTTTGCTTGTTACATACCCATTGAGCCAGAAATGTTGGCCGATAAGTTGAACGAAGTGCTCGAAACATATTCCTCACAGAACGTGAATTTTCATAATAAAGTTGAACAATTTGTAAACGATATTCAGGCGTTAGTCTTTCCATGATGAAATGCCAAACTATACTAAACAAAAATAACATAACAGCATGACACGACTCACACGTGATCTGTCAAGAAAAGGCTATTAAAAAAGTATCTCTACTTGGATCACTCTATATATAAAGTAGACCAAATGCTAAAATGTAACATTTTTTTTTCTTTCACCACACTGTGAAGCAGGATATAATGAATTAGTGCTGATGTTTGTAACGCCTTAAAAAAATGGATATAGACCATATGTTAAGCATCGATTCAACATCATTATCTGATTTCATTGATCTTTCCTTCCGTCCGTCCGCACAGATTTCAATTATTATTATAATTTGCCAACGTGCCAATAACGAGCTCTTTTGAAATTGGTCTACATCGGTCCATATGTTAGTTCACATCATATATAGGGTTTTTCCGATTTCAGGACCTACAGCTCATAAAGTCACACATTATATCCGACTCAGGCAAAATTTGTAATGTAACCGTGTATGGTGACCGCTCTCGCGTATTGATATCGGACTTTTTGCTACCTCAAATAGAAGCCCGTAATCTTGACGAAATTTGATTTCAACATGACAGTGCCACTTGCCATACAGCAGCTCAAACATTGTATCTATTGACAGGTAATTTCGAAGACTTGCTTATTTGCGTGTCATAAACGCCATACCGGTCGAAATGCTCGAATGATTCACATCGAAACTATTGAGCACTTTCTTTGCCAGTGCCCAGCTTTCGCGAGATCTAAACTACAAAATCTTTCGGCCATTGTGACAAACCTAGAGCACATAAAGAGGACGTGTAGGAGGAAAATCAAAAGTTTCGTAGACGATACAGAATGCATAGTCCGTCATGAGCGGCTTAAAGTCATTCCTACTAAAGCTCCTCCATATTGGTCCATCTTTTGATATATCCCCCATTTCAAAGTCTCCTTTAATTTTAAGTCCTATCGCTATACTCATTTTACATTCTAAACTCGACCTATCTCAAAAGAAGCATAAACGTTAAGTGAGACGTCCATGTTTTCGTATAGCCTCAATGGAAACTTTTGAATAAAAAAGTGGTGTCGGGCATGTCGTAGTCGGCTATGTCCGACTAGGGAATAGGAAGAAGTTATTTTTGCCTAATCAATTCGACACCTTGAGTGGTCAAATAGCTCATCGTTTCGCTCGCATTGTCGTGGTGCAAAACGATCCGTCTTCTCTTATTATCTTTCCTCATTTTTTGAACACTGTTGGCAAACAGATGGTTGTATACCACTCAGAATTAATCTCCTACGATCCACTAAAGGCACTGTGGCGACACGGCCGGTTATACCGAAAAACGACGCAATCATTTGATGTACTTCTTCCACGAATAACTTTTGTTGGATTTGGCTCGTCTTTTAAGACCCATACGGTTGATTGCTGTTTTGTTTCGGGTTTATATGCATAGATTCATGATTCGTCACCTGTGACAATGTTTTTGAGCTACCGCAGTTATACTTTTACAACATCCCTTTGCGGCAATCCATACATGCCTTTTTTGAGCATTCGTCAAATTTTGTGGGATCCAACGAGAACAAATTTTTTTAAGGCCGAATGAACATGCAATATCTTATTGATGCTTGTCATACTAATGCCCAAGGATGCCTCAATCCCACGGTATGTCACTTGTAGGTCTTGCTTAATCAGTTCATGCACAGCATCGATGGTTCCTGGAATAGTGACCGAAGTTGGGCGTCCTTCACGAAATTCATCCTGGATCAAACGGCGCCTGAGACTGAACTCTTGGTACCAGCGATTGATAATGGTTTTTTATGGTGCTTCTTCGCAAAAAGTTGATGCAAGTTGTTTTAAACACTTTTTTCTCGATAACCCACGTCAAAAATCGTAAAAAATCATCGCACGAAAATGTTCACGGGAAAATTCCATTTTTTGACTGAGATGAATTTTTCAACACACTGTAAACAAAACAATTCGCCCTCAAATGACAAGACGTTCTGAATGAAGTTATGCTAAAAAATGTCAAAGTTTTCAATGGAAGTTCCAGTTTGCATCTGTGAATACTAGAATTGCCAGGACCCAAAATATAAATAGCAACCCTCGTACTAGTTTATTTTTTAATGCGAAATCATGATAAAAGTAGTGTGCAGGCACGAAAATCAATGTCACTTTGCCATTTTGTTAAAAACTTGTATTCTATTTAAATATAGAAGCAAGAGGTCTTGAGCCGGTTTAATCCCTGTTCAATGTGTAAAAGCAACAGACCGAAATAAAACAAACGAGCTAAACAAAATCAAAACTCTAATTGCACCAAAATGGGGTACAGTGCTCCGTTTCATTAACAAAAATCAGAAAACTGACCGATCCATTCAAAGGGTTGTATCAAGAATTAATTAATATTGTAATTTTCTTAAGTAACGAAAATATTTGTCAAATGCGGGGTTTTTGACCCAATCGAAATGGCTTACAATTTTTAAATAGTCAGGCAGTGACATTTTGTTTTTTTTTTGTAATATTTGTTAAATCTTATAAATATTATTTTAATTAATCTTTTAATTTTTAAGATGAATTACAATTCGGTGAAACTTTTTGCACAATAACTTCTTTTGGAACGAAATCTTCGCCGATTTTGCCCGATTCTTTTTGATTTAGATTTTTTTTTAAAAAGTATCTATAATGAATTTTTTATTCGAAAAAATTTTCAATTTTTGATTCCAAAAAGCGAAAAACATCAAAAAATTCAGTAAAATTTTTTTGCGCAATAAATTAGTTTGGACTTTCGTCTATTGAGAAAAAACGAAATCTTTGCATTTATTTTAATTCAATTTATTAGTTTAATCGTGTCAATTCAGGCCTAGTTGGCCTGAATAATTTAGTTAAAACCAATAAATTATTTTACAAGAAAACCGCGAATGTTACAATAAAACCGATAACATTTTGGAAATCAAAGTATCAAGATCCATTTAAAAATAAAGTTTCATTACATTCTGAAAACTCCTTCTATTTTTGTACATTTCTAGTATGTGAACGGAGTACTGTGTGTCGGTTAATACCGTCTTTACTTTAAAACATATCGACCGTTGCTTTTTTAAAACACGTTTAAAAAAAACCGAAATGTCGGTTCAAGAAACTCCGTGTATTGGACACTTTAATTCCGATGCAGATATTGAAGCCGGACAGCCTAAGATACCGCTGTTAGAATGATTTTTAATCTGATATAAAGATTTAGCCAAAAAATCATCTTTCCGACGAGACACATTTTTGTCAAAACGACTTCGTTGGCATAGACATTTTCCGTCATCGGGTCGTATTCCTTTCGAAATTATGAAGAAGATCGCTGTTTCTGTGGTGAGAGCTTGACAAACTTTATATCAACAAGCTGTGGTTGCAAAGAGTCGCAACTATTTGTCAAACGACTCATCAAATTTGGGGCATTTTTCATTATTTGCAGCGGCTATCAGCTTGATTTTTTTTAGCTACTTCAATAGTCTACGCTGACAAGACATGCTCTGTTTCGATGCATAGATACTTATAGTAAAAATTCTCAAACTGAAATATGGTTCAGGTGAATAAAAATCTGAAGTGGGTAATGTAGTCCTAATTTGCCGAATTGGTGACATATTTTTATCAACAGTGAGTCATTTGAAGGTTCAATCAAATGGAACTTATTTAAAATTCTTTGTCCACAAAGGAGCAAAAATGTTAAGGATTATTGAAATATTAAAAAATTCTATCTATTCCATAACTCTATTTGAAAAGTAAGTTTTCAAAACAAGACTTTCATCTTTGAATTTTCTCACGATTTGGAAATTTTGTAAGATAAAATCCCTTCGATAAAACCTGCATTCTTTTTTATTAACCCTGCAATTTATGAGATATTTCTACAATAAAAGAAACCTGAAAAAAGTACACAAAGGAACAGCAACCGAAACTAAGGATGCTTTTGGGCATCTTTCTTTGGTCATTGTGTTTGTCTGCTAAATAAAATTGATATCAAGAGTCATAAAATGTATAGATTTAAGGACCTTTACAAATCTCACATAATAAAAAGAAAAATAAAAGAAACAACACAGAAATCAAACAGCAAACCATCTTCTCTGCACCGATAGTCCACCACCATTATCGGCCATCATTTTATTTTGGCTATAAAACTCACAGCCGCAAGGGCATACTCACTCGTGTACAGACAGACAAGCCGAAAACGTCAATGTGAAAATTGACTTTTTGGCTAAAACACCACCAGGCACAATCAAGGAGATTACAAAGAACACACGCAAGGGCATATCGAAAATACTGCACACTTGTCTATGGGCACAGGTGAAACTGCACTTTCCTAGGTAGCCAAGAGAGAGAAGGCCAGAAAAGATCCCTTAAAAATCGTTAAACACTTTTGCACTGTGGGGCTTAGGAGTCCCTCAGCCAATGTTGTTTTTGTTGCATGATTCGTGTGTTTCCACTTCTGCCACTTGCAACGTCCTGTGGCCGTTAAAACCAAACCTTGAGAAACGCATCTTTCATTGCGTTCGTGCAAATGTGCGTGGTTTTCCTCCCTTATCATTTCTTCTGGTGGCACTGCCTCTGGCCATTGTTAGCTCAGCATGATTGCGCGTTTTTCTTATGCAGGATTTTTGATTTCTTTTCATCGTTTTCACGTTTTTAATTGGAATTTGGGTTTCTTTTCCTTTACATGCTATTGCACAGCGCATCCTTTCTGCCATGATCGTAAACGTCGATCGATCGATCCTTCGATTGCAACGTGCAACATTTAACCTGCCGTGTGTTTTTTGGTTTCCTTTTTTGTTTTTCTTTTTTCTTGTGATTTAAATTATAATTGATGGTTTGTTTGTCTTTATTAGAAAATGACTTTGGGTTTTTCATTTTGATTTTCCTTTATTTCGTATTTTGATGATTTGATAATCGCATGAATTCTTGATAAAGGTTTGACACAGTGGGAAAATATTTTTGGACTGCTGCAATTTTGCCAATGGCTTGCTGGTTGGCTGTCTTCGATTGTTAGATATTCTTGTGAGTATCGTTGGCGGGGAAGTTGCAACATGTGAATGTTATGGGAAAATCCGGCAGGTGGAAGATTTGTGGTAATTGACTGTATGCACACAGGAATCCTCCAACATTACATTAGAATTTTGGATTGGAAATTCATTCAAGTTAAAATTTGTATTTCTATGATTGGAACCGGATCCGAACTGATAATTTAAACTTTAATAGAAGTCATAGCTAAGAATTAATACTCGTTAAGTGAGAAGCGTTTACTAGGTAATCCTAGCGAACCTGACCAAGTATATATTCGTCAGAACTATATGGAGCCCATAGCACTTTGGTATACTCTATGCACTCAAGAGTGGTAGATCGAAATATAAATTCGTGCGTTGTGACCCATCAATGGACTCAATTCTGTCTTTATTTCCAAGAGAGGTTAGTTTGGTTTACAAATTATAAGTCCATTAATATATAGTTTTTCTAGCATACGAGTACTTATGTATTTATATAGAATTTATAAAATTTATTTTATATTAAATGACCTTAGGCCAGCCCATTTAACATTTAAATAATGATTGAGCACATCAATGGAAGATAGACCTTTTATTCAATATTCCAATTGACTCAGAATCAACATTTTTTTTAATCCTTATTTTAAACCTTTCGAATCGGATCCAGGCTATTAAGAGAAATTTGAAAAGGTTATTCGGATCGATATTCGATATGTCAGGGACCACATCTAGGACCTTGAAGCGAAGTGCTGTCGATTTGACAGTGAAACATGGTAGCAAAGCCACAGATTTATGTATAACGCGTGATCCATTTCGAGGTTCCCTACTTTTGTTTAAAGAAAAAAACACAGAAATTTCAAGTAGAATGGGGAATGTTTATTATCATTTTAAGGAACATTCGTTGGCATTTATTTAATGAAGATTATGTCTATCAAATGATGCCGCGGCTACGTCTCAGATTGTCCATCCGTTGAGTCCAATTTTCGATGACTCACTCATTCGAGCATTTCGACTGGTAACTGGCGCATGACACGAGTGATGTTTTGCTTCAAGGCCTGAATTAAAGCAAGTTTGTCCACATAAACTTTAGACTTTACATATCCCCACAGGAAAAAGTCCAACGGTGGGATATCACACGATCTTGGTGGCCAATCGACCGGCCGAAAAACGTGAAATTATCTGCTCACCGAAGTGTTCTTTCAATAAATCCATTGATTGATACGATGTGTGTGAATTGGCGCCGTCTTGTTGAAACCAAATGTCGCCGAGATCACGAGCTTCAATTTCAGGCATCAAATAGTCGGTTATCATGGCTCGATAACGGTCGCCATTAACGGTTACGTTCTCACCGGCATCAATTTTGAAGAAATATGGACCGATGATACCACCGGCCCACAAACCACACCAACCCGTTATTTTTTCTGGATGAAGTTGCAGCTCTTGAACCTCTTTTGTTTGCTCTTCGTCCCAAATGCGGCAATTTTGCTTGTTTACATATTCAATGAGCCAGAAATGGGCCTCATAGCTGAACAAAATTTGGCTCGAAAACGTCGAATCTTCTTGGAACTTTTCAAGGGCCCATAGGGCGAAGCGATGTCGCTTGGGAATATCGGGCAGCTTCAGTTCTTGCACAAGCTGTATTTCGTACGCTTTCAATTTAAGATCTCGACGTAAAATGCGCCAAGTCGTTCCATACGTCAGTCCGAGTTGTTGCGAACGGCGCCGAATCGACTCTCCACGGTCTTGGTGTACACTCTCAGCTACGGCTCTACATTTTCTTAACTTCGTGCTGGACGTGGTCTATTCGGTCGAATATTATCCAATAATGATAGCTGGGTCTCAAAATGGGTGATGGTGTTGCGAGTAGTACGCTCAGTAGGCCGATTATGGTGACCATGAGTTGAACGAAGTGCACGAAACACATTCCACACAGAACTTGAATTTTCGTAATAAAATTGAACGATTTGTAAGCGTTGTTCAGGCGTAAGTCTTTCCATGATAAAATGCCAAACAATACTTAACAAAAATAACATGACAGCATGACACGACTCACCCGTGATCTGTCAAAAACAGTCTTTTGAAAAAAGTATCTCTACTTGGATGACCCATTATACCTATTCTCGTCGTTCCCGTGTGGAGCATAGGGCCATAATCAAAAATGTCCATTCGTTTCTATTAGAAGCTGACAGTTAAATTTCATTCCAGGTTTTATTTATCGCAATTTCGCTGTCTAATTGTCTTCTCCTGGTATAGGCGGGTCTTCCTCTTCTTCGGCTTCCTTGCGGATTCCAGTCAAGTGCGGTCCGTGCCAAGTCCTCCTGTGGTTTTCGTATTTTGTGTCCAAGCCATTTCCACTTACGTCTGAAGATTTCTGATGCAATGGGAGATTTGCTATTATTCTTCATAGGCATTTGTTGGTAAAGACTTAAAGTGTATTCAGATCGCGGGAACTTGTATTCCATGTTTCACAGCCGTATAGCAACGTTGGTTTAACGTTGGAGTAAAAAATGTTTATCTTCGTGTTTCTGGAAATGTAAGTGGAATTCCAGACGGGAGACGGCTCCATATGTGCGCTTGGCATTTTTTATGTGGTGTTTGATATCCGAACTTCCAAGATAGCAGAAGCTATTAACATCTTCTGAAGCTATTAACGTAATGCAGAACGGTTGATTACTGCTTGCATTTAGCCGCAATGATTTAGCTTTTTCAATATTAATTTGAAGACCAGCACTCAGCGCTGCTTCCTCCAGCTGTTTGATGTTTGCTTCCATGTCAGAGTATTTATGGGTTAGTTGGCAGATGTCATTGGCGTATTCCAAGTCACCGAGTTCTAGTACTATGTTGAACAAAAGCGGTGACATTACACAACCCGGTCGTACACCAACGGCCACATTGATTTGGTCGCTTAGTACGTTTTCATGAAAAACTTACAGGTAGCAGCTCCTCTGTATAGACCTTGTATTAGCCATATGATTTGAGCATTCCAGAAGGTTTTATGGTCCAAGGTGTCGAAAGCCTTCTCGAAATCTATGAATAGTATGCAAAGGAAAGATCCCAAATTTACAGGCTGCTCTACTATAATTCTGAGGCTGTTGACGTAATCAAAACGCGATCTATATGGGCGAAAACCGGCTTGTTGTGGTCTGAGGTCAGGCTCCAGTGCGCTCGCAAGTCGATTGGTTATAATATGCACTATAACTTTGTTCATCTTGCTTAGTAGAGTGATTTCTCTCCAGTTTTCCCACTCTGACAGGTTACCCTTTTTGGATTTTTTTTTGATTTTTGACACAGATTTAGTGTTCCACCATTTGCTCATCTTCTATATTGTCGCAGCAACGGCAGTAGTGATTTAGAATAGTTTTAATTATCGCTAATGTTTGTCAATCAACCAGTGACCCGTAGATACGGATATCAGTCTTGATATGTTATTCCTATTAGGTGCGATGAGAGACTTGGATCGTTTCTGGTAGTATTCAGGCTAGGTTTTCCTCGATATTCTGCATGAATCTAAAGCTTTTCATCAGAAAGGGCTCAAGATAGATAGTGCTAGAGAACGGTCCTCTTAATGGACCCAAACGGTATGGCCCAGCGCTCTGTGTCAAGTCTAAGGAAGGCAGATTCCGTCCTGGCGAGTTCATCCACCCGTTCATTTCTGTGGAAATTCCTATGACTAAGTATCCACACAAGAGATGCCTCTGACAAGAGACTCAGTCTCACCAACACCTCCTTAAATTGATTCACTAAAGCAAAGGAATCACACATGATTTAAGGGAGAGATGCGTCTGTCAACGCAAATACAGATGCGCCCAGTTATGTTTTAATGGAGTAATAACGAGCTGGATTCCTCAATGATCAAAACTTTCGCCCGAAGGACGGCGCAGACATTCAGGAGATTCAGGTGTAGTGTTCCAAGTTGGCTTCTATCGAGGTAATTTCCGAGCCAAAGAATTAAAAAATAGCACTCAGCTACAACATTTCAACAAATATTTTATCAAAATGGGATACTATTTTTGATAAATTTCTTAATCAACATTTTTTTTATTGGATTCGTACAATTTTCTTTATATGTAATACATTTCTTTATATGTAATACATTTTTATACGCTCCACCGATGGGTATTTTAAATTTGTCTTTTCATTTTTTTTCATTTGCAACACCACGAAATATTGATCGGCGACCCAATAAAGCGCAAAAAATATTGATGGTCGTAAAATCCTAAGACGATCTAGCAATGTCCTTTCTCCCGTGTGTGTCGTTTGAAAGAACGATAGCGATCAAACGAATCAACCTAGGATCCTGAAATTTCTGTGATGATGGCTTATAGTCATATGCTGTTGGAAAAGTACATGGGTAAAATAGGTATAGGAAAATGTTTCCTTTCAGGGTTAAAATGGGTACTCTAAGTTGGGACGCATCTCAAAAAAGGGCACAGTTGCTGGACTTTTTAGCTCATGTGGCCCAAAAACGCCCTGCATGGTCGAAACAGCCTATTTATAGTAAATATAAACATATGGGTACTAAAATTAAAGCAATTTTTGCTACTAATCCAAGAATGGCGTAATTTAGATTTTTTTGCTAAGATTAGGGATATATCTAGTGCATACTAACTAACAGTACACATTTTCAACATTGTCTGTTTAAAAAAACTTTATGATTTGTTAAGCAAATACTCCAAAAAGTGTAGTTTTTTCCTTAAAGCGAAACTTTTTCCCCCTAGGCCGATTTAGTCCATTTCCAATCAAAATAGCTTATGACCGTAAGCCATCATCATGATCCTAGGTTGATTCGTTTAACAGCTAACGTGCTTTCAACAGACACACGGACGGACGTACGTACAGTGCTGGATCGTCTTTGAATTTTACGACGGTCAATAATAATGGGTGATCCAAGTAGAGATACTTTTTTCAATAGCCTTTTTTGACAGGTCACGTGTGAGTCGTGTCATGCTGTCATGTTATTTTTGTTTAGTATTGTTTGGCATTTCATCATGGAAAGACTAACGCCTGAACAACGTTTACAAATCGTTCAACTTTATTGCGAAAATTCACGTACTGTGGACAATGTGTTTCGTGCACTTCGCTCAAATTATGGTCAACATAATTGGCCTACTGAGCGTACTATTCGCAACACCATCACCCATCTTGAGACCCAGCATTCACGCCCAGCACGCAGTTAAGAAAATGTAGCGGCCGTAGCTGAGAGAGTACACCAATACCGTCGAGAGTCGATTCAGTGCCGTTAGGTGCAACTCGGACTGACGTCTGGAACGACTTGGCGCATGTTACGTAGAGATCTTAAATTAAAATCGTACAAAATACTGCTTGTGCAAGAACTGAAGACGCCCGACGTTCCCAAGCGACATCGCTTCGGATTTTCAAGAAGATCCGACGTTTTCGAGCCAAATTTTGTTCAGCGATGAGGCCCATTTCTGGCTCAATGGATATGTAAACAACCAAAATTGCCGCATTTGAAACGAAGAGCAACCAAAAGAGGTTCAAAAGCTGCCACTTCATCCAGAAAAAACAACGGTTTGGTGTGGTTTGAGGGCCGGTGGAATTATCGGCCCATATTTCTTGAAAAATAATGCCAGTGAGAACGTAACCGTCAATGGCGACCGTTATCGTGCCACGATAACCGACTATTTGATGCCTGAAATTGAAGCTCGTGATCTCGGCGACATTTGGTTTCAACAAGACGGCGCCACTTCCCACACATCGTATCAATCAATGGATTTATTGAGAGAACACTTCGGTGAGCAGATAATTTCACGTTTAGGGCCGGTAGATTGGCCACCAAGATCGTGTGATATCCCACCGTTGGACTTTTTCCTGTGGGGGTATGTAAAGTCTACAGTTTATGCGGACAAGCCCACTTTGATTCAGGCCTTGGAACAAAACAACACGCGTGCCATGCGCCAGTTACCAGTCGAAATGCTCGAATGAGTCCTCGAAAATTGGACTCAACCGATGGACAATCTGAGACGTAGCCGCGGCCAACATTTGATAGACATAATCTTTAAAAAATAAATGCCAAAGAATATTCTTTCAAATGATAATAAACATTCCCCATTCAATTTGAATTTTCTGTAAAAAGTAGGGAACCTCGAAATTGATCACGCGTTATATATATTTTATAGGGTCTTCGATCAATATTTCGTGTTGTTGCAAACGGAATGTTAAATACCATCCACACTTCGTTGGAGGGTACAACAAGCTAAAGTCGGGCTTGACCGACTACGAGAAACCCTACAACACTCTGCTATTCAAACGATTATGCACGTCTGTCTAGAGTTTGTTATTTTTTGCTTATAGCGTACCATACAAAATTTAAGCGTGATCGGGTATAATTATTGGCTTTTAAAGCTTCAGGACCTCAAATCGGGAGAGACCTTTGTGGGGGGATATTCGAATACATGAAATATGGCCAAAAGTTACGGGACTTGGGTGTTGTTCGGTCGTAACGCTTCATTGGAAATTTGGTAGTAATTGGATGGAAAATGTGGCTTCTATAGTTGGAAATTCTGAATCGAGAAGAACCTTTGTGTGGGGGAAATACTTATATATGGAACTATGTGGTCGAGTTTCACTACTCTTAATTAATGGTCGCTTATAACGAACGGTGCAAAATTTGGACGCGATTAGGTGTAATTTGTGGCTTTAAGAGCTGCAGGAACTCAAATCGGTTGGGACCTTTCTTCCTACCTTTTTGAAAATATGGGCCAATATAGTCCAATTTCTTCACAGACATGTGTTGGTTACTGGTAAAGCTTTATGCGAAATTTTGATATCGATCAATTTAAAAGAGGTGGATCAATTTCAAAAGAGGTTCGTCTTTGGCCCCAACTCGAAGAGTGTGCCAAGTTTCATCAAAATCATTCTTTGATTGAAAAGATAGATGGGCAGACGGAAGGACGGATGGGCATAGAATGGAATGAATGGAATCAGATAGTAGTTCTGAATCGATTGGTACAATTTACACAGGGTCTATCCCCATTCCTTTATGTTTTTGGCATAAAACCATGTACGACAGAGTGGTGTAGGGTATAATAAGACTATTATACCATATCGCCAAAATACATACTGAACTACGAGTATAACCTAATGAAGATGCATTATACAGTACAACTCAATTCTGATGTCTGTGAAAGTTGTCCCAAAAAAGAAGAACTTCTGCATCATTCGTCTGGTCAAGGTTCATCAAATAATAAATTAAAAATTAATTTGAAGTTAGTAAGTATCGTATAGGGGAATTAGTCACGTTTTAGGCTCTTTTGTTTGTCATAACTCGAGAACCACTAGTCCGAATAAGCTGAAACAAATTTAAAAATTACAATTCTTTTAAGCTATTCACACAACGTTTCGCTACATAAGCAACAGTTTCGCAGTTATAAATAAATGTATGAAGAAAAAAAATATTTTTTGCTTAAAAAATTAAAGTTTTTTTTTTTAATTTATAAAAAATAAAAAACGGTAAAAAGTGTCAATTCCTATTACTTTCACGTAAAGTCACATAACCAATGATACAAAATGAGACATAGATTATGAAAATCGGTTTACGCCTTTCGCTTTTATGCACAATTAAGTGAAGGTATGAATTTCAAAAATTTGCTCGAGATATGCACAAAATTCTTTGGAAAGAACATTGATTACTTTTTTATTGATTCTTTATTTTGCATGAAAATAAACATTCCGATTCATATTACAGCTATTCTTACACAGAAAATTTGAGATTTTTATATGTTATCTATGCATGTAAACAAAATTTAAAACATTTTCAATTATTGTTACTATCCATCCTCGTTGAAGTTGACGCTTGTGGATCTGATGACCTCGTTTTCTTCGTAGGCTGTTCATATTGATGTTATGAGTCTGCATCATCATCCGAGATAGACATAATATTCAAGGGCATGTTTTGTTCAGTGTGTCCACAAATTTCAGTGTCATCTTCATTTTCAGTGCTTTATCTTCAAACTGCATAATTTTAGAACTCCACCAACAAACCTCCGCAGGCAATGCATCCAATTGTTTGCCTTTGAATCGCTTTTCCATTGGCATGGTCACCTGGTGGAACCTCTCTCCTTGTTCGTCCGATTCCTTAGTTAATTGTGCCAAAAAGGTATCAAGCTCGAAATGCACGAAATGTAATTTTAACGTCATGGATGCATTGATTTTTTTAAAATAATACAGCAAGTTGTCCACTCGTGCCTGTATGTCATCTCGCTGTACACGGTTTTCTCCTAAAACGCCTTCGATGACTTGTTTCAATGCGTCCCATGCACAAAGGTGGTTATAATGGTTCGAAAGCATATTTGTGAAAGATTCGCTTTTCATTAATTTTCTTATATCCGGTTTTGTATTTTTTATGATTTCAAAAAAAAATAACTTTAATTTTTTAGACAAAAATACATTAATTTATAACTGCAAAACTGTTTCTTATGTAGCGAAACGTTGTATGAACAGATTAAAGGAATTGTAATTTTAAATTTTTTTAAATTTGTTTCAGCTTATAAAAGAGCCTAAAACGTGACAAATTCCCCTATACGATACTTACTAACTTCAAATAATTAATTAAAGAATTGAGTCCCGAATCAATCACCTGAAAAGTGTTGTACTGTGTTAGGTGGGACAGTGTGCTAGCGCTTGGTCAAAAAAAAGACGAGTAAAATCGTTTCCCATTTGAGCTCTTAGGCCTTTGTGCTAAATAAGAAACATGCAGGTGCGTCAAATATTGAGATCGATGGCGATCCCATCATCATCGTCTACTGCAGCCGCATATCGTACGTCAACGGGGTCCATGAGTGTGATCCATTATCATGCTAGTCCCACGAACTTTTTGCACAATTTTGCGTATGGCAGGGCAGGCGAGTTTTCTCATTTCGGTCAAAACTTCTTTTTAATATACACCTGCTAGGGCTACACAGCATTAGCTTTTAAAATAAGTTTGCATTAATTATTTAAACTAAAAGATCATATCACGAAGGTATGACAATGCCTTTCTGTCAAGATGTCGGGACACTGCTAAAATAAATATGATTCAAAAATTAATAACTTGTTAAAAGCTTCTTTTACGACTAAGAAAACCACTAGAGTGAGGGTTTCTTTTGTATATTTAGCCCTTATGCTTATTTTTCATGCTTATATTTATAATCTAAAAGACAACTTTCTTTACCCAACTTGGGAATAATTTTTTTTAACTTTTCTCCATATTTTTGGTTTGTGAGATCAGGTCAGAAGCCTTGAAGGTATTTTATCATTTTCCCCTTAAAAAGGCGGCGGAAATTTGCGATGAAGTCAGGCCGATTTTAACGTCTTGGGGGATTGGTTTTGGCATTCTTGACAATGGATTTAATGACGTCACTTGTTCGGGTTATGAGTGGGATTGAGAAAGCAAATACTTCTGTTGCTGTAATTTTCCTACAATCGGCGAAAAAAGATTCTATGAGAGCTCCATTTTTTCTACAATACATCGTATTTTATTAACTTTGAGAACACCTTAAGTAGTCTGGTGTCATCTCGCGAATTTTATATTTGATTTCCTTCTCGCTCCTTTAAACTACATATCGTCGGTGTTACCATAAAAAGGCCTATGTGTTTTTCCGATACTTTAAAGGAGAGCCAAAATACGATTGCATTTATTCATTTCGCATAATTTCCGCAAATTAGTAATTGCAGTCGATTCGTATACAGATTTGCCACGTTTTTACTTAAAAATTGAGTTTAAGGCTCGATTTTGTGTGGCACAACAATATACTTAGAAGGGACATAAATACTGTTACAATTTTGAACACACCCATTTCAATAGTATAAGTAGAACTGAACATACCCCGGTAATGTCATATGGGTTTTGAAAGCTAACCTCAATAGCGTTAGTCTGTAACGGGATTTTAAAATTGTTTCAAATTTCATCGTGGAGTGGCCAGATAATGAGAAGCGTATCGCTGTAATAGCGCTTTTCAAGTGTGAAATGAAAAAAGCGACATTTTCAAAACGCTCCGGCCACTAAGGGTTAGCCGCATGTTCGGCTACCATTCATAAAACTGTTTGAGGAGACTGGAGATGTAAACGACCCATTTCATAATTCGAATCATTAAAAAAGACTTGGGACTTGGGGCTTTCAAACGACGTACCGGACATTTATTGATTGCAGCTTTGAAAAAAAAATAGGATTGAAAAATGCAAACGTCTTTTAGTGAAGCACGCTGATAACTTGCACAGAAAAATTTTGTTTACCGATGAAAACATTTTTACGGTTCAGGAAAAATTTAACAAGCAAAATGATAGAGTGTATGTGCGATTATCTAAGGAAGCATTTGAACTGATCCCAAGGGTAAAAAAGGGTCATCACTCAGCTTCAGTCATGGTTTGGTGGGGTGTCTCTTACGATGGGGTCACTGACCTACATTTCTGCGAACAAGGAGTCAAACCATCGGCCAAAGTTTACCAAGAAACCGTTTTGGAAGCTGTTGTGAGGCCTCTTAACAACTTCATGTTCCAAAACCAGCCATGGACTTTCCAGCACGATTCTGCGCCGACCCATAAGGCTAACACGTCCCAGGCCTGGCTTCGAAACAATTTACCAGCGTTCATTTCCTCTGAAGAATGGCCCTCAGGCAGTCCAGATTTGAACCCATTGGATTACAAATTGTGGACGGTTTTAGAGGACAAGGTTTGTCACAAAAGATACCCAAACATTGGATTTCTTAAGACTGCTTTGGTTCGAGCTGAGGCCAATTTTCCATTGTACGAGGTTCGTGCAGCTATTAACGATTGGCCAGTGCAACTTTAGGTGTGTGTAAAGGCACAAGGCGGACATTTCGAATAAGTAGATTCTTTTTGGATAAAATATACATCAATAAACATATTAAAAAATATTTGGTCCAAAAACATTCAGTACTTTTTATTTTACAGCATAAAACGTGTGTAACAGTATTTATGTCCCTACTAAGTATACGAGTACAAAAATGAATTAAAATAAAAAATTGATCATTTTCCACATAGACCTTTTTATATCCCCCACCATAGGACGGGGGTGTACCAAATTTGCCATTTCGTTTGGTACACCTTAAGATATGGATCTGATACCCTATAAAGTATACGAGTATATGTTTTTGATCATTGTACAATTCTAAGACGCTTTAGTGATGTCTGACCGTCAGTGCGTCTGTTGAAAGCACGATAGCCGTCACAATAATCAACCTAGAAAGTTCGAACATTGCAGAGAAATGTATTGCTGTTGCAAGATGTTTGGGATTTATAGTGGACCAAATCCATTCAGATGCAAAAAGGTTCTCTATACAAAGACTTACACAACATCTGCAAAAAATTTTTAGGGGTAATTTGTATATAAGTCGGTACCATGGGATTGACCTAGGCTACTTAAACTAGGTGTGAAACTGTCTTTTGGACAAGGCCTTTTTCAGATTGAATATATGCCAAATCGGTTAATGATTTAATATACTTATATAACTCATACCTTTCAGATACCGGGGCTCTAGAAACTGGAATTACTGTCTGATCTCGACGGAATTTGACACGAAGTAGTTTCATGGCATGATAATAAACTGTTTATAATTGAGACCATATCGGTCCATTATTTTATACAGCCCTCAAAAAGGTCCCTCTCGATTTTAGGTCCTGGCGCTCTAGAAGCCACATTTATGGTCTGATCTGGACATAATTTAGTACAAAGTAGTTCTGTCGAATGACAATTAACTGTTAAGGTTCTGGACCATAAAACCCATATAGAGGTATTTATTTAAAAATTGGAAAGACCTATGTGAAGAAAAACTCATAGGCCTTCTACAATAATTTTATGATAATTTCCATAAAGAAATGCACATAGGTTTTTTCTAAATAATGAACCAAAAAAGATATCGGAAAACGATTTGGTGGGTACTTGTATGACTACTAAAAGCAACAATAAAAAACAAAATAAATTCACATAGACCTTTTGCTGGGACCTACGACGATCTATAAACAAAGACAAGTTGAACGGGCACTACGGAAACGTCGTGTGAGACCCAAAATAAGAACGATAATTTTCGATGAAGGCCTTCTACTGCCACTTAGCTCAGTGCATTAGAAAACATGTTCCGAAAATTATCGTGCACTCTTAGAATACGTGGTCCGATAAACTACCAATAATAAAAGCCTAAACAAATATTTATCGAAATTGTAGTATACGAAAGACACTAGAGCGTCTACAACAACAACCAAGTGGTGTGACCTAGGGACCGAAAATTGCAAGAAAATTTAATCCTCGAAAAAATACAATTGTTTCCAATTGACCAAAAAAAAACAAAAGAAAACGGCACAAGAGTCAAATGTTTATCTAAAACTTCTTTTAGCACACCTTATACAATTGCCAGTGGAAATGTCTGTCTGTGTGTCCCTACGTCCGTCCCGCAACGGTCTGTCCTCTGTCCACAATACAATCATCATTTTTCACTTTGCACAATTATCCGGCTGGCTAAGTAAACTGCTGACCTAACACTTGCAACAATTTCGATTGCCAAAAAATTGGTAACATTTTCCCATCATTTTTCTTTCTCCCATCCCTCTGCAAAGACAGGCGAATGACGGACGAACAGACAGTCAGATATTTGACAATTTCGATTGTAACATTCTCCTTGTTGTTGGTATGGTGCGTCCCTTTTTTGATATCGTGTTGCAATCAAATGTGCGTTCCTTTGTTCTTCGTCGTCGTCTTCTTTTCGATCCTCTCTATCCTCTTTTATCATTTGTAGTCATCCCTCGTCTACATTTGTCTATTCACTTTACTCTAGAGGTTTTTATGCAACGGTCATTGTCGCCAGCAGGTATGAAGGCAAGGTAGGCTCTTCACATGCTTCGCAACCTGTGCAGTTTTTCCATTTGATAAGTATTGTTCTTGTGCAGAAGAAAATTGCAGTGCACATGCGCAGCGCATTTTATGTGTGCATTGCACATTTTTATAGACTTTTGTTTGTTATTATCACAATTTTGATATCTGCTTTTATATGCGTATCCATGTTTGCCTGACTCCGGGCCGGGAATTCTTTTTGTTCTTCAAGAAGCCTGAGTTCCATGTGCTGTGTCATGCTTATAAAGTATTATTCGTTTTTATGGTTTCAATGTGGGAATTATGGCATTTTTGGAGTCTCCTTTTATGCGTTCGTTATCTGTGAAAGATGGGGGATGCGAATAAATTTGAAATTAGTTTATGAATTCGTAAAGGAAATGCTTTTTTTTAATAGAAGTATCGCTGGCTTCAAGAAGACACTGGCGGTAGGCGGAATGAATTTCGAGAGTAATCGAATTGAAGTAGTAAAAAAATTAGTATAAAGGAATTTTTAATATACTTATACATAACACTGTGCGACAGCCACAATCGGTTTGGGATGAAACCACCGGGGAAAGTTATATCGGTCAAAAAAAGGTCATACGTGTCCCAGCGTTTCGTTGGGTCTCATCTAGGAATCGAGATATATCGATTTGAAGTTAGTAAGTATCGTATAGGGGAATTTGTCACGTTTTAGGCTCTTTTGTTTGACATAACTCGAGAACCACTCGTCCGATTTAGCTGAAACAAATTTAGAAAAATTAAGAATTACAATTCCTCTAATCTGTTCTTAAACCGTTTTCCTACTTAAGCAACAGTTTCGCAATTATAAATAAATGTATGAAAAAAAAAAATTATTTTTGCCTAAAAATTAAAATTTTTTTTTTTTAATTCATAAAAAATCCAATCCAGATTAAGGGAATTGTAATTCTTGGTTTTTTAAAATTTATTTCAGCTAAATCGGACGAGTGGTTCTCGAGTTATGTCAAACAAAAGAGCCTAAAACGTGACAAATTCCCCTATACGATACTTACTAACTTCAAATCGATATATCTCGATTCCTAGATGAGACCCAGCGAAACGCTGGAACACGTATGACTTTTTTTTTTACCAATATAACTTTCCCCGGTGGTTTCATTCCAAACCGATCACTGACCCTTACCATTTGTCGCAGAGTGTAATGGGCCCGGGCGACAAATTTTACCAAGTCTGCAATAGTAAAACAGCAAAAATCCGGTGCGACTGACTACATTATACCCCGCGCCACTAGATATGCAGAAAAGTAAACTCAAGGAATGTTCAGCTATTTCATTATAAGACAGAACTGGGATTAACTGACTCGAACAGGGATTAACTGACTCGAGACCTCTTGCATCTACATTTTAATAGAAGGCAATGTTTTTACAAAATGACAAAGTGACACTGATTTTCGTGGTTGCACATTGCTATTATCGCGATTTAGGGTACTTGACCACCTTCCTCAGAAAGATCCGCATCTACTTTTGAAAGAAAAACTGAACTCTTTAAGACCAGGTTCTCACCAAGCGCATGAGAACTACTTTGTTAATCTTACTTTTTAAGTTTTCTTCCAATAATTGCCCACAAGAATGCAATTCATCTTTACCACCTCTACAGAGACTCCACATTCAGAGCCATCTATAGATTTCCTGTTACAACGTGTGTTGTGAAAAAGATTTAATTGGCGTTGCCAACTGTTTTGCCGTGCTTTAACATATAGGGTGGAGCGCGGTTATTTGCTAATTTGGGAATGAAATAAAAAATATGAACGTTTGAAAAATTTATTTTATATTTTAATTATTCGTATATTGAACGGTAAAGGAATTTTTAAATTACATTAGTTTAAATAGTGTATCTGGCAAATGTCGACCTTCGCTATCCACACACTGCTGCATACGTTTTCTGAAGTTTTCATGAACTCTAACAAGCATGTCGACTGGTATTCTGCCAATTTTAGCCTCAATATTGTTTATTAGGGTCTTGCAAGGTGTTGGGACAATTTATATACACATTCGACTTCAGATAACCCCAAAGGAAAAAATCGCATGGAGCTAAGTCTGGTGAGCGTGCCGGCCAGTTCACATCACCCCTCATAGAGATGCCGACCAGGAAAGATTTGCCTCAAACAATTCATGGTAACCCTCGCTGTGTGTGCAGTGACACCATCCTGTTGGAACCGTGTAGCCTCTAATTGCGTAGCCTCAAGAGCCGGCTGAAAAAATCCTGTATCATAGTCGTGTACCGTTCGGAGTTCACAGTCACGGCAGTAACGGCCGAGCGGAGCGTTTAGGAGATTGCAGTACTGCTGCTCTTACTCTCTCGATGTTTTGTTTTGTTGTAATCCTACTCTCAGGTCTCCTTCGTACACATGACACATTCCCTGCTGTTCTCAATGAAGTTACCCAATTTACAATTTTTGCCGTCCAAGAACAAGTGCGGGTGGGGGAACAGCGAATAGTAAACGAAAGCATGCTGCACTGCAATGATCGAGTGCGTATTTGAAAAATACACAAAATGACCTCTCCTCACGTGTGCAATGAATGATGACAACTGAAAGGCAGACGAATACAAATCTCCCGTCAGCCACTATAAGCCACGCACATTCTCTTCTACCAACCGTGCCGCCAAAGTCTGCAGTGAAAAAAAGCAAATTACCGCGCTCCACCCTGTATGTGTTTGCTATTTCGGTCTTTTGATTTTATACAGTGTACTGCGATAGAATTTCTCTTCCGAGAATTCTTGCCCATATTTTGATTTTCAGAAATCTATACATGGGTAAACCCTGTGTTGCGGACGTTACATTCGTACCCTTGTATGTTTTCCTAATATTAGTCCCGTTGCCATTCTGAGTGCGATATTTCCCAGATACACTCTGCAATTGCACTTCTTTGTGAGTATTGTGAAATGTCATTCAGTTGTTTACCTAACTATTTTTGAGGAGAACAATTTTCGTGCCAAAAGTGCTGTTGCGGACGTTACAAAACAAAGATTGGACGTCAATATAGGTCTTTAATTATAAAAAGGCCCTAACTCATTTCTTTTTGTCCATAAAATGTCTGTACACTAACTCATACAAAATCTAAAAATATTATTTTTTTTTTAAAATGCATAACTAAAAATCATATATTATTTTTTTTATAAAATGTGAATTTATAAATATTTTGTGCCCTTACTATAACGGATTCATGGCGTATTTTTTCTTTTACTGTAAAACTATTTTTTATGATTTAAACCCTTTTTATAATAAGGTAATGATTTGCATCTTTTTTACCAAGTTTAGCGTAGTAACCAAAAAATGCTATACATAGAAGAAAGAGGAATATTTATGGATAATAAAATTGCTCTAATGAGGTTCAAACATTTCTTGTTTCGTCCGAAAGTTTAAGGATTATCTGTTGCGGCGTTACTTTTGTTTCTACTGCTTATAAAGTAAATAAAACAGCGATATTTCTTTACTTCAATGTCCTTTTATTAACAATTGAGTTATACGGTATATTTGGGGCAAACAAATTTGGCCATGCCCCGTTTAGTGACATGCACGCAAATTACACGAATGGAACAGCCCAATAGGACCAGTATACTATACGTAGACGCATTCGTATAGTATACAAACGATATAGGGATACTGTGCCCGTCAGTATACCTTTCCAATATACATTTATTAAGGAATGGCCGCTTCAGTATATACAAACACAATCGCATACAAAGTATAGGGAAGTGTATTGAGACCACATGGCGTTGCATCATCCACGAACATAAAATGTTCAGCTTCTTTATACAAAGTATGCGAAGATGTTTGATGATGCATCACCCACGAATGAAATTTTCTCACTTTCGTTACTTCATGGCGTTTCTTTATACAAAGTATGCGAAGATGTATGGAGTTGATTTTTGGCTCTCATATACAATACCTGTATACTTTCCGAAGTATTCGGAAAAAGTCCTATTGGGAGGTCCAGTGCAGATTAGAACCAACATAACTCGTCACATAATGGAGTGAATTCGCTTAAATTGTGAATTCTGCATTATTTTTATAATATGTATGTATCCGCGTTATGGTGCCTCCAATTTCGCCCACTTTTAGTACTCGCATAATACGAGTATTTTAAATACTGTTCATAGGATTCTGCTGGAAAATTGATATTAAAAATCGATTATAAAGTACATTAGCTGACAAGAAATTCGATTGATAATCACGTCCTTCTTGTACCTTCCACACAAACTGCACTATCCGTGAGAGTATATGTAAGTCCGATCAGCCAAATGAAACTTGCTTACACGTTTTCGAACTCAAACGGTTAATACAAGTTGCATCGATACAGCACAGATCTTGTACTATAAAAACCAAGTTTCAGAAAAAGGGTAACCGATATTTAATATTAATACTCACTGATCGGAAGGTGTTAAACACCGGCACCGCATGGTTAATACAGCAATTTTGAAATGGCTAAGGAATTAATCTCATTCTCTTTAAGTCGTCGAGTTGAACCTGTGTTTAGTAAGTAGTGCACACTTACCATCACACCACGCGGCCTAAAATCCAAATATCACATTAATAAGCCATAGGTCTACGTGTTCTAGGGCGCCAAAATATATGTCATTTCGAACATGGAATTTCATCCAGTGCTGTTTTTCCCTTTAATGTAATTATGCACTTTCAGATAAGTGTAAATTTCGGGTCCGGATCCATGAATCAGTAAGGGCAAATCGTAAAATTAATTTCATATTCAGAATTGTGAAAAAATAATGGCAAGAGAACGATTTGTGAACATCTATGACCCATATATCCGTAGCGTAAAGACTTAAAAATTGTTTCATGTTTTAATTCACTAGGACATTTTATTGTTTTGGGGTACCTCATATCCTTTCTTGAAGCGATTCGTTCCTCATCCCCTTCGGTACCCTTGCGCATCATATTTAGCGATGGTGTAAGAGAATGGCATATTTGAATTCTTGGCGAAATTTAATTGCTATACAACACACATACGTCAATGTTTGATTAGCTTGTTTTTCAGCCCAAAATTGTAATACGGCCCAAAATTGTAATACCTAGCCAAGGTTGGGTTAGAATGTAGAAGAACAATAACATACTTGCATGTTTTTAAACAAAATTACCAAAAATAAAGCAAAAGCAACTGATTAGATCGACTGCCATAAATGCATTATACCACACCATACCTACAGGATGACTACAATCCCAATTGGAAAGTGATCATAACTATGCACCATCTAGCGGCAAATAGTAATAACAACTAGCAACAAATTTGTAGCATATCCTAAGGGTTGGTATTAATACATTCTAATTAAAAAGGGAACATACCGAATATACTGTATATTGGGTGAGATATGACTATGGACGGTTTATTAGGAGCGTTTTTACTTAGCATGTTAAAACAGCGCTATCCAACTAAATTAAAATTTAGGCAAAATCATGAATTAAGCAAATAGCAACAATTAAAAAGAGAAAATGTCGGACACACCCAGAAAGACCTTCTAACCATTTTAGAAAGATTTAATTAATCCACAATCTTATTAGATCAGGTCTGTTGTTGTTGAGCATATGGGAAAGTAAAGTAAGCCAGCGAAGTTATGGCAAACACCACCATCTGATGGATGCGCGTTTCGCCAATGGTGTGGGTGTATGGGCCGGCGGCCTTTAATTTTTGTAACATTCTTTGGGGTTTGCAGATTAATACTATGGCTTGTATTATTGAGATTGTGGTATTAAAATAATTGGCTATCTTATCCATCTATGGTTGCTGTGGAATAAATTTTGTAAATTCGGAATTGGCCCCAACGCCCGAGTTTTATGAAAACTTGCACCAACATATTCAACGAAAAAGGTCATTTCATTACCCGCGTTACTGTCCTATTTATGCCATGTCTAAAAACTTTAGAAAGTCAGAGTCGCAAAAGTCGATGAGTCGAATCATTAAAAAAGACTGGGACTTGAGGCTTTCAAACGACGTACCGGACATTTATTGACTGCAGGCAGCTTTGAAAAAAAATAAGATTGAAAAATCCAAACGTCGTTTGATGAAGCACGCTGATAACTTGCACAGAAAAATTTTGTTCACCGATGAAAACATTTTTACGGTTCAGGAAAAATTTAACAAGCAAAATGATAGAGTTTATGGGCGGTCATCTAATGAAGCATCTGAACTGGTCCCAAGGGTGGAAAAGGGTCATCATCCAGCTTCAGTCATGACTTGGTGGGGTGTCTATTACGATGGGGCCACAGACCTGCGTTTCTGCGAACAAGGAGTCAAAACATCTGCCAAAGTTTACCAACAAAGCCGTCCAGGCCTGGCTTCGAAATAGTTTGCCCGCGTTCATTTCCTCTGTAGAATAGCCCTCAGGCAGTCCAGATTTGAACCAACTAGATTACAAATTGTGGACGGTTTTAGAGGACAAGATTTGTCACAAAAGATCCCAACATTGGATCTCTTAAGACTGCTTTGGTTCGAGCTGTGGCCAATTTTCCAATGGACGAGGTTCGCTATTGCTATTGACGATTGGCCAGTGCGACTTAAGGCGTGTGTAAAGGCAAAAAGGCGGACATTCCGAATAAGTAAATTCGTTTTTGATACAATATACACCACTAAATATATTATAAAATATTAGGTCCAAAAACATTCAGTACTTTTTATTTTACAGCATAAAACGTGTGTAACAGTATTTATGTCCCTACTACGTATATTAAGAACCGGTGAAAATTCAATTGTACCCCTGAAATTTTAGTATCTTATCAACATTTTGGTTCCCCTCTTAATTTAATATGTGTAGTGTGAATTGGCTCAAAGCTGCACACAGAGAAAAAATCAGTTGGAAATCGGTCTGAACTACAAAGATTCGGTTGGATAAACCGAATTTCTATTGCAATAACCAAAATGCCATAGTAATGATGGTAACACGGTTCTAGCTATCATATGATGATTGATTAAACTATATAACGGTATTCACAGCCAACTACACAGTTATACATACCGAATTCAGTTTGACTATTGGTTGCGTCAACTGGCGGTTTTGGCAACCAACCAATTGTTGCAGGTGACAGCAGTTTTGATCTTTGTAGAGCCCAAACCCTGCTTAGTTGGCTGTTGTTACATACATAATATTGGTTATACCAACATCAAAAAATAAATCCTATAATATTTTATCGGTTATTGTCACAACGAAACCTTTGTCTACGACGAAAACATATTTCGAAATCCCCAAAAAAATGTATAAAAAAAATGAATGGGTAGACAGTTTAGGTTTCTAGGGTTAGACGGCGAATGCCTCCAAACGATACTGCCATAGAAATAAACGAACTTTAAAAAAAGGCTTAACTTTAATTTAGCGACATTACTTAGACTTTAATAGAATTTTCGTCATAGATTTGTTGGCGACCCATTTTTTCGAGTTACGGCCACCCAAAGCTTGACAATAAATATTGTTATAGACCTCAATTAATTCGTTTCAGGTGGTAAAATATAATTTTTTTCAAAAAGTACTTATAACCAACAATCTATTACAACCACCAACACATTTACTTTAGTAATTTTACATGGTTTTTAGTTCCCAAAGCTTGACAATAAATATTGTTATAGACCTCAGTTAATTCGTTTCAGGTGGTAAAATATTAATTTTTTTCAAAAAGTACTTATCACCAACAATCTTTTACAACCACCAACACATTTACTTTAGTAATTTTACATGATTTTTAGTTCCAATAATCATGTTAGTCTGTTAGAATTATCGATACTTGTTTTTCTCAACCGAAAGTGTCAGTTCCCTCTACTGAAATATGCTGCCCTCCCAATCAACATTCGGTTGTAACGATGGAATACATGGATAGTACTTGCAACCACCGACATTCGGTTGGCTAAAAATTCGGTTGTGGCAACAAATCTGTTCTCTGTGTGTATATAAGATACAAGTGTTTCCCAGTTACATTTACTAGGTCATTAATTGCTCTTTTTATATTTCAGTGAACCATGCAAAGAGGGCGGACAATATTTAAACTGTTTGATTAAGCTATTATTCCACAATTGTGGTTTGTTAATGCATTTTCAAATTCATAAATTTATAGATGATATTTTTGATAACAGCATTTAAATTCAGCCGGATGGAATTTCGTTCATTGTACGAGTATAATTGTGTACTTGGAGAATGCCATGGATATTATTCTTACCACGTATGATCAACAGACACAGCAACGGTTAGATCATGCAGACCTCAATTAAGTTGTCGCTTTCAAAATTTAGGACCAACTGAATTTTTGCTGTCAGCTGTGCTATCGGACTCTTAAGTTATGACATTTACTATATCTAAATTTTAGTTAAGGCAACTGACATTTAACAAACACTTACATTTACTACCAACTATTTGGTTTCATGAACCAAATTTTGTTGCACAATTGATTTATAAATGCTGATGGTCGATTCAATCTGTTATAGCGACAGAAGAGGTCAGAACTAAATGAACAGTTAAGTTTGGTCCTGTCAATCTGGATGCAAAAATTGTCAGAATGTCACTCTCTTTCATCCAATCATGGCCTTATATGGGATATGATCCGGTTCAGATCAAGATATTGTGCTACTATATAAAAACTATTCTAGAATAGCAAAATTGTAGAACGTTCGCTCGATTGCGGTAAAGCAAATTAAGCTAAAACCCTGAAATTATATAGTTATACTCGTATGTATCAGCTATTTGAATGGGCGAAGTTGGACTGAAGGGAAGAAAGGCTAAAGGTACCTCGCAAAAAGGCAGACTTTCTTGAGTTTTTGCTATATACTTATACTCGTATATTTTAATTTTATTTTAATCTTTACAACTTAAACGCCTAGTTAAGACGTCCTTATTACCTCACTAAGAACATAGTTGCTCTACTTTTCGGTCCAAAAAATATCCCGTGTGGTGAAAACAAATTATCAAAAGTAACTATGAAACTAGTAATCCAAATTTGTATTTTTTTGTGATTTGTTTGAGAGTGAGATTCGACCTGTTCCAACTTGACGACTTTTTCATTGGTTCGAAATGGAAATATTCATTTGCGACCATATGAAGTCGGTCCAACTTAAACGCACGATGTAAATTGTGGGTCACAGCTTAACGTTAAGTTTCTTGCCCAACTTAATTTGACATTTCTTTGTTTCAGTGTTTGGAAAATTTAACCATGGAAAGGTACACAATTGAGCAGCGCGTTAAGATCGTTGAATCCTTTTATGAAAGTGGGAGTTCAAATCAACATGTATTTCTTGATCAGGAGAATTGTGAGCCAATTTCAGCAATCCAGATTTGTAGGAAATGTGAATACACCTGTGAATGCTCTCCCAGTTCGATCTGAGGAAAACATTGATGTTCTTCGCGAAAGTGTGGCAGAAGATCCGTTAACCATGTCTCGTGAATGTTCTTTGCTATAGCGAGATGATAACTGACTTCCTGTGGCCAAAAATAGAGGATAATGACCAGGGTGAGAGGTAGTTCCAACAGGATGGTGACATTTGCCACACAACCAACGAAGCAATGGCACTTCGAGTCGTGGCGATATTTATTGGCCGCCACGATTATGGAAGTTGACCTTGTTGGACTTCGTTTTAGGGATATTTAAAAGAAGAAGTATATGTCAATAAGCCAAGAACAATTAAGGAACTTAAGGAAGAGATAATTCGGCTCATTAACCACCTTTAACCTCTATTATGTCTCCACTAAAAAGCCACTTTTTTAGTATTCGTCAATTCCATGTGAAACCGATCAATTTTTACAAGTAGGTCTTCGATTTTGAGAAATATTGTACATTGGTTCACTTTGTTGTCCTAAACAAAATACAGTTTAAACTTTTAAAAAAAAATCAGAATTTTAAAAATTACAGCAACGGCAACATTTTCATTACGTTTCTTAAAAAACTCATAACTTTTGTTCTACTCGTAGTTATGATTGTTTGAGAATTTATTTACCTATCAGGACTAAGTTCAGGTTTACAAAATATATATGAATTTTAAAAAAAAAAATCTTTTTTAAAATGTCAGTTTTTAGCTATATCGTTTAGCCATAAAAACCGGAATGTCGGTTTTAGGTTTTGTATATTCTGGCGGGAATCCATGGCATTGGAAAGCGCGCCCAAAACCGAAGTGCTTACAAATCTTTAAATGAGCAGGCCAGTATCAACAAGAGGTTGTGGAGCCAGCTTAAGTAAGATTTGGTAGTCACACTGTTGTTCCAAAAATAATGATTTTTCATGTTTAGTTATATTAAATTGTTATGTTCGGCCAGGTCAAAACTTATATACCATATGGTTTGCTTTTTAGTCCCTTTGGTCCATGAGTCCGACCTCAAACTCGATAAAATTACTAAATAAATACAAATTTGAATTCCTAGTGCAATTTGCTTCACACTCAGATTATATTTACTATTAATAGCTTGTTTTGACCACACGGTATATTTTTTGGGCGAAACATTCATCAACTATGCCCTAATTGAGGTATTAATTGCGTCTTAACTATCCGATCAAGTTGTGGTTCCTTCAATAAAAATTATTATATTGGGCGACCATAAAAGGTATTTTTTTTTAAATAAAAAAAATACAAAAGTTCAAATCATGTGTGGAATCTTGATTGTTCATTAAAAAGGACATTTTATGCCACTTATTTTTTGAATATAATTTCATTTAAATGTTGGCAACTTATTATGAAAATGAGAGTTCGGGGAAAAACGGGAAGATCCGGTGTTTTCGAACAAAATTTTGTTCAGTGATGAGGCCCATTTCTGGTGCAACGGCAACGTCAATAAACAAAATTGGCGCATTTGGGCTGAAGAGCAAAGAGAAGAGGTTTAAGAGGCGTCATTATACCCAGAGAAAAACAAGGTTTAGTACGGTTAATGGTCTGGTGGAATCGTCGGTTCATATTTTTCTCATATTTTAAAAACAAACTCCTAGATTTTGGAAAGACGTACCTTAGTTTTTTTCAATTTAATTTTCGTAAATTGCTGTTATGTTGGCTTATGATACAATAAAAGTTTTTCGTGGCCACGCTTTAATTTTTCAAGTTATAAATTAAAATGTGAAACGGTCTCCACAATATTTTTGAACACTCTAATATTAGAAAATTCTAACTTTTGTTCTATTCTTTAGAAAATAAAAGTGACCACCCAAGAATTTTTTTGTGCCATTAGCCAACATAATAATCATTTACCAAAATTGTTTTAAAAAAATCAAAGCTAGACAATGGTTAAAATGTGTACCACTAAATGTTTCAAAAAAGGCCGTTATTACCAGACTTTTTGTTTCATGTGGCCAAAAAAACGCCCCGCATGGTTAAAGTGTCAACGATTTATAGTCAACATAGGCACATGGGTACTCAAAATAAATTTCCTATCAATCCAAATATAGAGTAATTTTGAGATTAGTTTTGGCTGAGATTAGGGATGAACACATCGGCGAAAGGGCCCATTAAAAGTACCAGTTTTTTTGCCCTTTATAGCGTATGGACGGTGGAGGGTATAAAAGGTTCAGCATAGTTGCACTTAACTTAAGTAGCATGGTGACGGTGGAGGGTATAACATTTGGCCTGGCCGAACTTAACGACGTCTTTACTTGTTTAAGGCCCAGTCACAATTAAGCTTTCTTATTTATACTTATGCTGCTATTTTTTTCTTACGCTGCCTTAAAAGCCCAGGCACACTGAAGCCTTTTTTATGCTGCGTTTTTCTTAACTACCGGTTGTCTATAAACAATTGATAAATAAAGTTAAAAAAAGTTTATGATATCGCAATGTCACTCAGTGTGAGTGTAAGTTTTTGACACGTATTTCAATGATTTTTGGAATACCGGAAGTTAAAAACTACGCAGCGTGAAAAAAAAGCTTCAGTGTTCTCGGTACTTTAATTTTAAAAACAACTCTCCCAAAACACTGTATTTAGAAAGTATGCCCTGCTTTGTTTTTATTGAATTTTTATTGTTGTCTTATTTCAGGAAAAAATAAATTCCGAAGTTTAACAAAATTTAATTGTCTTTGCCCAAACGTACTATTTGTTTAAAAAAGATGGGTTTATTCTCCAGTTCAACTAGTCCATCGCCCCAACCATCTGCAACGCCTACATGCACCAGTTCACAGCGTGGTGGAGCAAGCTTACGCAGTCGCAATGCTTTCATTAACTTTTTGCGTGAGTATCGCCAGCAATACCAACCCTCATCACCCGATATTCCATTCTGGCGTATGGTTATGGAGGCGGCTGAACGTTGGAATCGCATGGCTTTGCGTGAAAAGTACCGTTACATTGAAGCAGCCCACCGCACCGATTACATATATCGTGCTCGAGATCGTCACTTCAATCGTGTTATGCGTCTGCTACGCAAGGCCTTGTCAGCAGAAAGTGAAGTTAATCTCAAGCATTTGGCATCGGCTGTTAAACAGATGCAGCTGTGGAAACGTAAGACTTTAAAAGACATTCTGTAGTTTTTGATGATTTCTCTTATTTGCAAATTTGATATATTTCAAATAAATTGATAACACTTTAATTTTCGAAAAATATCTCCAACAAAGGAGATATCTTTCGATTGTTCCTTTATGCCAAATCAGACAGGCTTTAAATTGCATTGGGTTAAATAAACAGCAAAAAAGATGATTTTAATGATTGTTTTTGGACATTTCTTTGGTTCAAGATTGGTGACACTACATTCTAAACAACGTAAGACCAAGGCCTATGGAAATTACTATAGGCTTTAAGATTCATTTGAAAACTCTGTACGCTAAATGAAACTCATTGCATTTTAATATTTGGATATTTAATATCACAATGTGAATATTTTATCTTAGTGCTTAATGGTACAAGTAACAGAATTACTTGCAATGCACTGGCTTTTTCGTGATCGAAGGAATTGCCAGTACTAATTTTTCTAAATTGCTACATGTTTACCAATTGAAAAAAACGGCTAAGGCTCTTTTTCCAAAAACAATTAGCTGAATAATTGGTCATCGATTACAGTGTCCAAGCCCGGGAAACCGACATTTCCGTTTTTCAGTCCAAACCCAACAATCGGTTTCGCAATATTACCTAAAACTAGACATGTTCGTTTACCCGGGTTTTTTGGCCGTTTAATGTAAAAATTAATACGTAATTGCACCTACGGAATACGTAACTACCAAAAATATTCGAGCTTGACCTACCTTTAAGTGATTCACCATTTGATTCGATTTAACAATTCTGTCTAACCACCCCTCCTTCCACCTGTTGTCTATCTTAAGCGTGTTATCAAACTATAGGTCGCCATTGTTCTCCGATCTTCAGGAAATTGGTCATAAGTATATAATTTTTAAGGACTAAGGACAGACTATTGAAATTGAATTGAATCGGTTCTGATTTGGATATAGCACACTTATTTTCAGTCTTATTTTCATGTTTTTAGCTTTAGAATTTACATATTACATCAAATCTTGATGGAATTTGGCACAGTTCATAATTATCGATAAGTATCCTGCTCGTATAAAAATGGTCGTACCGGTTCACGTTTGGATGCAGCACCAGTACAAAGTTACCTTTCGATTTTACATAAACCGCTTTAGAACCCATATGAGCTAAACAATTTTGTTTTTGATCAAATTTGGTATGGAATATTACAATGAACAGACAACCATTCTTGAACCAAATATGCTCTTTATATCATGCACCACTCTGTGGAATAGGGAATTATAAGTCAGTTGCATGGTTAACGATTTTAACTACCAAAAATATTTAAGGTACCCACCTTTAAGTACACCGATCGGCGTATAATCACCTGTTGATTTAGTTTAACGATGCCTCTCTCCGTCCGTCTGATTGCCAGTCCGTCTATTTAAAGTTTGTAATCAAACTAAACGGACGTTATTAAAATTAAAAAAAAAATCGGCTTAGATTTAGATATCGCTCCCACATATATATTTGTCTGATTTTTCTTAGTTCTAGCTGCCACTTATTAAATCCAATCTTAAATAAAATTGGCACACGTTAGTTTTTTGGTTCCATGTAGGAAGTTATTGGAATTGAAGAATTCAGATTTAGATATAGCTTCCACACAAACCCGATTTTATGATTTTAGCTATAAAATCCACAACTAATCTTGATGAAGTTTGGCACAAGTAAATTCCTCGTGCCAAGGACGAGCGCTTTTGAAATTAGAGAAAGCTCCCATATATAAGTATATGCTCAACCGATTTTACCAAAAGTTTCGCACAAATACAAAGATGACAATTGTTTTTAAATCTGGGTAAATTGGGTCTAAAAACATATTTTCATTCGACTTTTCTAAAAAATTTGGAGTGCATGCCCGACTTTAGTTTTTTTTTTGCTAGTTTCTTACTACGAGTATTGGCTGAATTTAGGTGACGGATCCTATGGTCGAAAATCCGACTCATTTAAACATGGGATATAACATGACATATGGGTACCAACCAAGCACAATGAAACTTTCTCACAAAACCATATATGTGACAGCGCATAGAGAAAGGGAACTAAGGGTAAAAAAATCAATTTTCATTTTTTTCTTTTTTTGATGTGGACAACATCTGAGCATCGAATGAGGCCGATCCCATGCCCCAAACGTTTTCCCTCCCAGAGATATGCGCTATGAAAGTGAAGTCGACGATTCTAAGCGCAAATAGAAAGGGACCATGTCTTTAAAATGGCTCTCCTGAACAAAACTGGTTTTTAACTTTAGGTCCCTTTCTATTTTGCGCGTCACATATGACAATTTTCATATCTTGGTAAATTTAGGGCCGTTCAAGGGGATTAAAATTCTGTGTACAATTGGCTTACCTGTACATCCAGAAGTACAGGCTATAATTCAGATTATTTATTAGTTTAGTTTTAAATAAAAAAACAAACCTTTAATCCTAGAAACTGATGCTAATGCGTTTTTATAGTCTTTAAAGAGGATCAATCAATTCGCTTCTAATAGGAAAAATATGTTAAATTTTAAGGCAAAAAGCTAAAACCGTTAGACCCGATATTCGGTTTTTAAAACACGGCTTTAAAAAACCCCGAAATGTCGGCTTTTCCCAAAACTCCGTTTTTTTTTGTCTCATCATTTTCAAATTAATCATAGTGCATGATGTGCGACCTTTAGCCAACCTAGGTTAAATGATACCGTGTTGGTTTATGTTCTCGTCTAGCAATCATTAAAAAGGTGAATACAGATTTGTCGCTCTCTTTTAAAATTAGTTTTATGTTTAATTCTGAGTTTCACAGTTATGAAGAATTCCACAAAGTCGGCCGTGCCCTACTAGAGACTTTTTTACTCGTATTTCTTTCGGATAATGTGAAGTTAAAAGTCTTCGCCGATTATCCAGCTGAGATTCGAGATTCGAAGTTAACATTATTCGCGGAATACTAGTGGCAATGCTGAAAAAAATGCTCGAACCTTGCACAGTTGCTGAAAAAAATTATTTTGAAAATTCCACACAGCTAAAAGGATCATTTTTATAACTCAGGCAGAATATGCGTCGCGTAGCACGGCTCTAAAGTTAGTAACCTCGGGCGTAAAAAATCTTTTAATGGTCGCCGGAACCACAGTTGGTTGGATTAGATCACTGTTAAGGTATTCTTGGATAATAGCAATCATAAAAGTACTTTTAAAAATAGTTTTTACTTTTTAAATTACAGCTTTGCTTTAATATCCAAAACCGCACTGTGGTACAGCGTTTAATGACGTTTAATGCTGATCCTTGCAATCCCTTAAAGTGATAACATAGACCCTATGTAAAGTATACCGATCGACTAGGAATCAGAATCTGATTTCACTGAGCGATGCCCGCCCCTCTGTCTGTCTATCTATATTTATAATAAAGTACGGATCGTAATAATGAACCGATTTTGATGAAACTGGGTACATTCTTCAAGTTTGTGCCATGGACGAACCCTATTGAAATTGGTCCACATAAGTCGATATTTTAATATCATACATATGTTTTTTTTTACTGATTTCAGAACCTACAGCTTAAAAGCCACATATTACACTCGATTCCGACTAAATTTCTTACAGAGCATTTCGAGTAACCAACACCCATTCCTGTTGAAATTTGTCCATATCAGTCCAGTTTTCGAATAGCTTTCAAAGGTTTCTCCCGATTTTAGGTCCTGTAGCTCTAAAAGCCACGAATTACACTCAATCACTTCAAAATTTTGCATGATATGCTGTGAGTGACTATTTTTTAACTGTGATGAAACTAAACTACATTGGACCATATTTTCGTATAGCCCCCACACAAAGGTCCCTCCTGATTTGAGTTCCTGCAGCTCTAGAAGCCACGAATTACACCCGATACGTATGACCAACGCATATCTATGGTAAAATTGGACCATATCGGTCTATGTTTTTCAACTCAGAGGTCTCTCCAGATTTGAGGTCCTGCAGTTCGAAAAACCCGAATTACATCCGATCACGGCCAAAGTATGCATTGTACATTAGAAGCTACCTTTAATTAGCTGTGGCGAAACTGGCCCGCACGGGTCCATATTTTCCTATTGCCGTCACACAAAGGTTCTTCCAGTTTATAGCTTTAAACGCCACATTTTACATTCGATTCCTATTAAATTTTGCATGGACCATTACAAGCGACTAACAACCAGGTCCTGTAGCATTGAACCATGTGTCTAAATAGCCCTTGCATTATGGTTCCTCCCGATTTGAGATCCTGTAGCATTAGAAGCCACAATTTATTTTCTGTATAACGTCAAATTTTGTACGGTACGTGAAGAGCGACAAATAATTAACTGTAACATATTGAGTCCAACTTTGCTCCAGCTCCACACAGAGGTGGAAAAGTGGTGTTGAGCTACGCCTGACTTTAGGTTTCTTTACTAGTTTTATGATAAAATTAAGAAATCCATTAGATCATCATTTTCCTTGTGCTTAACGTCCGTAAAGTCCTCTCGAAAATAAATTAATTTGAAACATTTGTGTTTTAAACATTATTTATTATAAGTAAAACTAGATGATCCGGCAAACGTTGTTTTGCCTTCAAATTTTATTTTCTTTGAAAGTCTGGATTTTAAATTTGTGATTTGTAAAGGAGGTACCACGCTCCTTTGTCCAATCCCGCCCAAATTTCCAGTAGAACTTAGAATATGTACTCCAAACCATCATACCAAATTTTGTTCAAATACCGTTCACAGAAGCAGAAATAATGGATTTTTTATTTGTGAATTGTATGGGAGGTACCATTCCCATGCCCACTGGGCCGATTTCATGCAAACTACACATAAACCATCTACAGACCATCCCCAACGTACCCTAAAATTGTGTACCAATTGTGTAGCAGATTCTTACAATGTGTTTTTTTTTTGGTAGCGCTTTCCAAAAAGCCGAATGTCCTCCAAATTAGATTAAATAAGTGGTTCTGGCGAGCATTATTTGTATTTTCACACCAGATGTTGCCATTTTTGGAGCCTACACGACGACGCCTAATCTTGCGAGACGGCTCTTTCCAACCATTGTGCTATACTGCAATTTTCGCAAGGCCTGTCCGCAACTACGGTGGCCTATTCTTTGCGTCGGTTATCCTCATTTTAACCCATGTAATGATTCCCACATCTAACTTTATTTTGAATGTAGTCGTTTGGATTCTTCTTGTTTAAATTATTTCTATCAACTAGACTAGTTAAACTGTTCTTGTACCAACTGAGATTGTACCCAATGGGTACGCCTCAATTATTTAATAAACATAAATAAACTTCCGGCTAAAATGAAAATGCCCAAAAATAATCTTTTTCAAAAACATTTATTTTTAACTATTCTTTCGATTTAACAATACCGAAAGAAAAACAATTACATTAAAGATTAATAAAGCTAAAAGAACTGTAAACATATTTTACTAAATAAAAATAAACTCGGTGAAACGAAATAAACAGAATATCAAAAGTTAGGAATTGCGAGCAGGCGTCGCAAAAACCTTTGAAAAATTAGACGTAATCAAATTTGGAATTTTTCTAACCATGCCAAGGGGGCTGAATTAACGATTTAAAAATAGACGCCGAAAAATATTTTTAGACAATTTCAAATACGCAGACATAAATAAATAAGCTTAACTAATGAACGATTGCTTTGACCCGCCTTTACTTTAACACTCACTCACTCACCGCTTAACAAGTAAGTTACTAAGCTATTGCAAATTATTGATAGTCTCTAGATCATTATCGGCCTTCATTTGATTACAGCTCATCTTTGGTCAATACATTGACACGAAACGATTCGAGAATGTTTAATTTAATGCCTAGTTCCCGTTTCTTGGCCACCGACACTTTGCCAGCCTTGAGGCGCTGCAGGCGTTTAGTCTCCTCCTCCAAGTAACCATAGCCGTTCGTCATCAATTTCTCCATAAAGACTTTATAGATTAAGGCACTAGCCTTGTCGTGCTCCTCTGTCAGCGAGGCCCTTAAATCCTCGACCTTTTGCAGGCGCAACTTTTGTTCTGTCTCCTCCAGATTGACAAAGCCTTTGGCCAGGTCATTGTATTCCTTGAGGCAACCTTCTTTGCCTATAAACAATTTGGTATTGCTACTAATGAAGGTCTTCAAATTGTCCACCGTAATATCCAAATAATTGGGAAACTGCAGGTGATCTTCAAGGCCTTGGCGGAAAAGTATGATGCCCGGAAACTTCTTGTCATCCACTTCGTAGCGTTCTCCCAGTTCTTTATTCTCATTGTCGCCGTAATCCTTAATGCCCACAGTGCCGATCAGGAGATCATCGGTTACTGCATGAGCGGCTCTGGAAAAGCCCGCAAAGGCTTCGTGTTTCTCACCATACGGAAAGGCTATATCGAATTTGACGAGAGCGTAGGGGAAGCGCTTTATGGTTTTATTGAATATGAGATCGTCCAAATCCACACAACCGGGGCAGGTATTGGCCCGAACGCCACAGAAGAAGGCACCCACTAGCAACGTCAGCCACAATGAAATATTTCCCGAAAAACGTTTCATATTTCTCGTACTCTTTTGTTCGGCGTGCTTAATGAATGAGCTTGCGTTTTTTTTAAGACTTCTCTACCCGTAACCGGCAAAATGAAAACTAAATCAACGGACAGAGATGTGGGGTATGGATGGCAATTGTAAAACGCCACACATGAAAAATGTTCGAGAGTGCTTGAGTTGTTTGGTGTGTTTTTTTTTAGCCGCAATTATAAAAAAGCCAATAACAACACACGCACACACTTACAAATGTACAAAGTCAGCATATTGTTAACACTCTCCGTTGGCCAACAACTCGTGTAGCATTTCCACAACCTGTTTTTGGCCACAATGACGACGGTGCTGATGATGATAATGACGCTGGTGGCTATACATGGCATGAAGTGGTTTTATGTAGCTGAGCCAACAGTTTTCTTTAAGCGTTCTCTTACAGTCTCTCTTTGGTTTTTAGTGCAGTCTCTTTAAAGCCACGTCCTATGCTCAGCATATAAAAAAGTCTTATATTAAATTTGACTTTTTGCTCTGATTAGAATGTGTGCTACAAAAGACAATTACTGAAGAGTTCTATTGAAATTCAATTGGATGTTGGAATCTTTTTTGGACCTGATAGAACAACGCATTGAGAAATTGCGGATGCTTTTAAAAAAAGAGCATTGGCCAGTGGTGCAATACACAAGAAAAACGTCGTTTGCCAGGCCCTATCATATATACTAGTATGGGGACATATCAATAATTCCGTGACTTTTCGGAAAAAACACAGTTTTTTTTTTGAAAAATACACGTAGTTCTATATTTTTGTATCCGTTCCAAAAAAAATAGAATGTTTCGAGGTCCACCAAATAGGCATTTGGTTGATCAATAATTTCATCGTTGAAGCTGAATCTCTTTCCAAGGAGCGATTTCTTTACTGGCGGCTAAATCCGAAGAATATGGCGGGTGAGGTACTAATTTGTAACCCAATTCATACAATTATGCCGCTGAGACAGTACATTGTGCACTCGTGCATTATCTTGATAAAAAGGAAGATGGGGTAATTTTTTTTTAAATCCTCGTTGAATTCGTCCAAAAAGATGGCATAAAATCCGCCGTTTATTGTTTTCTCCCTTTGAAAGTAATCGATGCGGATTATACCGCGTGCATCCCAAAAAAACTGTTGCCATCAGCTTGTTGGCCGACAAAGTCACCTTAGCCTTCTTTGGAGCCGGTGCACTCGGAGATACCCATTGTTTAGACTGCTGCTTGGTCTCCGGAGTGTTGTCATGGATCAATGATCACAGTTCATCCACAGTTCAAAAACGCCGCAAAAACTCATATGAATTGCGGTTAAATAACAATCCTTTAAAGTCGTCACACGATTACGTTTATGGTCAATTGAGAGCAAACGTGACAGACATCTTGCAGACAGCTTTCTTTAACCCAACTGATCATGTAAAATCGAAACCACACTATCATAATTTCACGCACTTTTACTCTTCGATAGGCCACATCGGGGATTTTTTCGACATTTTCGAGTGTATTGTCCTCAATTGGCCGCCCATAACGCTCAGCGTCATTTGTACTTGTGCGACCACAACGAAAGTCAGTAAACCGCTTATTACCATTGAAATCGATGGTGCAAAGTTTCCATAGTATTTCTTAAGCTTTTCCTTGGTTCGATTGAAGGATTTTTTTATAATGTTTAATAATGTTTAATAAGCACTCGAAATTAACTTTTTTCCATTTTTAACAAAATCCACGAGATTGTATGTTTTGAACAGCTGCTAAACACAAACTGAATGACGGAACTCTCTCAACGGATGGTATTAACAAATGATACTTGAAGCTGTGTTGGAAGTTTAAAAGCTGACAGAATTATTGATATTCCCTCGTATCCTCCACCGAAAGGCGCTTTTAAAGTGTTCCATTTTTTGCGTACAAGTAGATATTTAAAATTTGAATCGTCTTAAAAAAAATATACTAATAATTTTTTAAAATTTCTGGTTTTATTGGAAAGGTTGAATAGCTATGCCAGAAATGGGGATCAGAGAACCCACACGTAACTATGTTTTGTTCAGATTTTGGGCTCGCGACATCATTGAGCCATTTTTCTTTAAAAATGAGCAAGACGCCGCCATTACCGACAACGGTAAGCATTACCACGGCATGCTCAACGAATTTTTGTTTCCAAAAATTTAAGAGAATGACATGGACGACATGTCACACAGCCATCGATATTGTACGCACTGTTTTTGAAAATCGAATAATCAGCCGAAACTGTGATGTCAATTGGCCGCCTCGGAGCTTTGACTTGATCCCATTGGATTATTTTCTGTGGGGAGCCATAAAGGATATATGTTACACAAAGCATCTCGAGAAAATAAAGCGTTAAAACATGAAATCGAAGTTGACATTGAAGAAAATGAACTGGGTGGATTGGATGAAGTACTGCCGAGCCAGTTGTGGTAGTCATCTGTATGATACTGTGCTCCATTATTAAATGACAAAGCTCAACGTTTTCAATAAAACCAGAAATTTGAAAACATTATCAGTACTTTTTTTACATCGGATTCAAATTTTAAATTTTTTTAAATACGAGTTTGCTATTTATATTTTGGCTCAAGCTTTAAAAATTGATTGATTTATCATTGGAAATGGTTTGATTGTTTTTCAAAATATTCTCCTTTAAGATCAATACACTTTTGCATGTGCACAAATCAATTTTCGAAGCACTTTTTTACTCCGATTGAGACACCTCCAAAACATGATTTTTGAACGCTTCAACAACTGCTTCGGGCGACGAAAAACGTTGACCACGCATTTTTTCTTGATGCTAGAGAATAAGAAAAAGTCATTGGATGCCAAATCAGGGCTGTACGGTAGATGGTCCATCAATTCGACATGTTGAGTGGTTATATAGATTATCGTTTCATCTGATGTTTGAGAGCTCACATCGTGGTGATGCAAAATGATCCGTCTTCTCTTATTATCTTTCCTCATTTCTTCGAACACTGTTGGCAAACAGATTGTTGTATATCACCCAGAATTGACCTCCTACGTTTCACTCAAGGCACTGTGGCAACGGTTATACCGAAAAAACGCAATTATTTGCTTCGATGTACTTCTTCCTCGAACAACTTTTGTTGGATTTGGCTCGTCTTAAAAGACCCATACGGTTGATTGCTTGTTTGTTTGTTTCGGGTTCATATACACTGCCTTTGAGCTACCGGAGTTGTACTTTTTCAACATCTCTTTGCGCCAATCCATATGAGCGTGTTTTAAGCATCCGTCAAATTATGTGGAGAACACATTTTTTTCACGGTCAAATGAACATGCAATATTATATTAATGCTTGTCATACTAATGTTCAAGGATGCCCTAATCTTACGGTATGTCACATGTCGGTCTTGCCTAATGTATTCACGCACTGCGTCGATGGTTTCTGGAAAAGTGACCGAAGTTGGACGTCCTTTACGAAATTCATCCTGGAGCGAACGGCGTTCGAGACTGAACTCTTGGTATCAGCGATTAACAGTGGTTTTTGTCGGTGCTTCATCGCCAAAAGTCGAAACAAGTTGATTTAAACACTCTTGTCTCAATAACACACGTCGAAACTCGTATAAAATCATTGCACGAAAATGTTCACGGGATAATTCTATTTTTTGACTGAGATGAATTTTTCAACACTCTGTAAACAAAACAATTCGCCATCAAATGACAAAAATGTTCTGAGTGAAGTTATGCTAAAAATGTCAAAGTTTCCAATAGAAGTTCCAGTTTGCATCTGGAAACACTAGTATTCTCAGGAACTTAAATATAAATAGCAACCCTCGTACACGTAAGCCCAGATTCAACTATGGGTAAAAACATCTAACATTGGGCGTGATTTTATGGCAACTCGCTTAGAGAAATATATAAATGATTGTCTTACAGAAAACTATTGACAATTTGCATTTAAAACCGTATGTTTAAACTAATAACAATTTTTTGGAAGAAAGTAATTTACGAATAACGTTTTGAAAGTTTAAGCGAGTTCGCTTATTAATCGCCTATAATATTTATTGAATAACTTTTTTCCTACAGATTACAAATTTTCGATTTATAGTGCATAAAGCCAATCAGTTCTAGCATACAAAGGAATACAAGGTATACAAACAGTTCAGTCGTTTTTAAGAAAAACCGTCAAAATCGTCATATTTAAAATAAAAACGTCCCTTTAAAAATGTTGACAGAAAAATCGTCAAAATCGTCGTATTTTAAAAAAAGTGGTCATTTTTAAAATATAAATCGTCGTCAAATCGTTACACACATGTTAGGCAGTTTTCACATTAGAAGTTTACTTTATTTACGAGTGAATACTCTCGCAAGCTGTACGATAAAATTTCTTGTAGTTTCTCAAATTGGGAATTCATCAGCGATAAATTTATATACACAGCATCACTTGTTAAACCACTTGAAAGACGACTTACCAATACCTATTTCGTACTTATTTAATTATTTTGAATATGAGTAAAACAAATAATGTTGTTAAATTTTTTCTTTCCTTAATCTGGCTGGAATGTCAATCTTTCTCCATAAATTAGTGCAAAAACACTAACATTTTCTTACTATAAACTTATTGAATCCTTAGGATAACCATTTACTTATACAAATGTATATATGACTTTCTCTTTATTTCACAAAGTTTTTAAAAATCGTCCTTGTCGGCGTTTTTACACTGAAATGTCGTCAATCGTCATTTGGTAAATTTTACGAGGAGTTTTAAAGTCAAAATGGCGATAAATCGTCAAAATTGGGCAACATTGTAATCTCTTTTTTTCTCTTTTAACAAAAGTATTATTTGACGCTCTCTGCTTTTAAATCTTTACATTACGTATTGTCTCTAAAATGATCGCATTTCTCTCTCTCTCTCTCTCTCACTGTTTTAAGCCATGTTTTCTGTGCTTAGTGTTTCCCCCTATTCGTTTTGATGCTTTGTTTATTTGAGTTTAATGACTTCTTAATGTTTACATACTGGTTTGGACCACGTCAGTTGAGGAACTGTGTGTGTATGCATACTTATGCATGTAGTATTTATGTTTGTCAGTATGTAGCGACTCTGAAGATGAATATTTGTTGTCTCAGCTGAATTATGGAAGATTTGGATTTTGTTTAGTTTTTTCTTGCTGTGTTTCTGGGGCTTAAAGGTTTTACATGTGGTCTGGAAGATAGAAAATGCGAGAAATTGTTATTCATTTTCGATTGCAAATGCCAGATTTCTTATTTCGAAGTAATATGTCACTTGATAATGCCCTACACCAATAGGGCTGTCAACAGATATGTATGTTTGCCTACTACTCACTATGTCCCTATTCACAGTAGGCAACTTTACTTGCCGCAACTTTCAGTTTGTAGGCAAGATAGGAAAGGGAATTGTCCCCTTAGCAGGTACCTCTCTCTCCTAAAAACTAAGAGTTGCGGCAAGTAAAGTTGCCTAGTGTGAAAGGGGACTTACTATTACTTTATTACACTGCACTATAGGTAATTTAATAAATTTTTTTGGCCAAAATTCAAATTTCGCACTTTTGAAAAGCAAGCTTTTGTTGTTGCAGTTTAATTAAGAATACTTCAAAGCATTTAGAAGTAAATTTTGTTTTTGCAAAAAACCAACTACTGCTAATCAGCTGACTCTCAAAGTCATTGTTCACAAACAACAATTTAAGTGAAACGTGCTTCATGTGATTTTTTGATGACAATACAAGGCAATATTTCCTAATAAAAAAACGCTTGAAAAATAAAGTAAGACATGGACAACAATAATAGTGGTAAGCGGTAAATAAATAAATAATCATTTTAGAAACAAAATAATTTATTGGTGAAAAAAACTCATTCTTTCGGCCTAACCTCACTTTTCCAAAAAAAAAAATTCTTCTCCAACTTTGGATAAGCTTTTAAAAAAAGCTTAATATTTTTTAATGCTGGAATTAATAAAGTTTTATTAAGTATTTAATTTTGAGTTTATATCATCAATTTCATGCTGCGATTTTTTGCGTTTTTTGATATATGCCATTTTTTGTAGGCAACCTCTACTTCGCTTATAGCGAATTTGCTGAGGTTTGGTTCGAAGAAAGAAACAAAGGAGAGAAAGAAACTGCTGTTTTGAAGTATATGCTTAGCAAAATTGGTGATGGCGAAACGTTGAGTGAAGAAATGATTGTTCTTAAACGAAAGATCACAAATTTTTGTCTTTATTTGTCTCAGAAATGGCAAAATTCACATAGAAAACGTGTTGTGTTTGAGACGAAAAATTCAGAATGGTTAAATGCTCAGTTCAAAATTGAAATTAAAAAGTTTTCCATTGAGCCGAGTACATCCGCAGTTGGACGCCCAAAAAAAAAATTTGGAGAGAAAAGCGAACGTTCGAAAAGAAGGGATGCTGATGAGCTCTCAAAATCGGTACAACATGAAACGGAGCTGTGTGTTCGCGCAGCAACAAAATCTGCTCGAAAGCAAAAACTAATTTTTTTGAGTGTAGGGTTGATATTTTTTTTTAGATCTTCCCAAATCATTAAATAAGGGTCCTATTACTCCAAAAACGTCTTTTTCAGTTGGAAAAACTTTCCAGACTGGCAGTTATTAATTTTGGCCAAAAAAATGGGATAAATTACCCACAGTGCACTGGTCGAAACAGAAAAATTGCATCTACTCATTATTCTGGCGATCTTCGTATGTCTAGTTCTCGGCATTTCGATTAATTTGTTCTAAAAAGGTATATTAACTGCTATTTAAAGCCTATTTTTTCTTAAACCTTGTGATTAAGGGTCAGTGTCACCGAAGTGATAGCGATATTTTTGTTTGTTGTATAAAGGATATCTTTAGAAAAGAACAGCGGATGATTTTGTTAATAGGCTCGGTATTGTACGGACTATGCTGTAGCCCTTTAGATAATCACATAATTGAGGAATTTAAGCCATGTTTGGTTTAAACCTCGTGAATTAGAGGCGATTATATCTACAGTCAGGCATTCCGTAGTTTTGGTATTGTACAGCAGGACCTTGTAGAGGCTGAGTTTTGAGTTCACATTAAGGAGCCAGTGAAGTTGATAGACTTTAAGTTTCTGGGATTTGATATGACTTCTCCAGATGAGTCGTCGATCCAGGTTAATCCCCAGGCATGTAACATTACCGGATTGAGAAAAATGGATATTGTTTAGTTTTAATGTTGGACATATGCATATAGCCGTGATTCTAGTCTGAGATGAACACCTAGATTCATAGATGCACGCAGAAAAAAAGTATGGTTGCGGTAACAATATTCGAAGAGCATCATACTATTGTTGGTTATATTATGATCATCACAACAATAGTATGGTTCACACATAACCATACTATGATCCCCACAACAATATTATGGTTCTGGCAACAATAGAATTATTCACACACAACCATACTATGATCCCCACAACCATATTATTATTCACACTCAACCATACTATGAACCCCACAACCATATTATTATTCACACCCAACCATAGTATGATCCTCACAACCATAGTATGACTGTTATTTAATAATAGAGTTTTTTATTAAGTTTTGTAAATATACATTAAACTCTTAATAAAAGGAGTGATTTAATTAACAGTAAAAAATTCATTTATTAAAAACATTTCAGTTACGAGTATACTTATCCGTAGAGTTTGTTTCGAAAAAAAATAATTTACATATATAAAGTACTATTAGTGCGTAAGATTCGTAAAAATAACATTGTCAAATTAAAAAAAAATACCATTTTGCGGGTATTATTGCCGTAATTATATTATTGTTAACGTAAAACCCATGAAAACAATACTTTTGTCCCACCAACCATATTTATATTGTTGCTACAACCAAGTTTTCATATCTAAACTTAGCAATAATACTATTGTTACATTTCAACAATATTAATATTGCCGCAATCATACTATTGTCAAAATGAAGCTCAAAAAACAATACTATGGTTGCGACGACCATACTTTTATTGCAGAGAACATACTATTGTTGCCGTGACCATATAGTAACCATATATTTTCTTTGCGTGTGTAATATCGTGCTCTTTATGTGAGACCATTATAGCGGCAACGTCGGTAGGTCCCCAGGAGGATACCCAGCTAGTATTTCGCGGTCATCGGAGAAGTGTTGGACATTTTTATATTATTTGGCGCAAGGACCGGTTTGATTTTTGACGAAAGAACTGTTTTTAAACAGCTTGGATAAGCATGGAAGCAAACTGATCGGCCTATATGAGGAAGGTATTGACTTGTCATTTCCTGGTGTAAAATTATTTGAATCAAAAAAAACTTTTCACGCTTTGGGAACGTAACTATGTTTTAAAATATCGTATCCAGATGCTTTAGCTGGATTCACGCTTTCCTTAATGACATGCATGACTTCCTATGCATTTGTCAACAATGGAAGTACGACTGAAACTTTATCATCTGGTAGAAGAAAGTCGGTAGTTGCAGGATTTTTCGCAAATTACCTGGTACAGCTGGTTTGTACTATCATTGGCTTTCTCCTCTTCTGATATTGCCTACTTGCCATTTGCGTCTCGTATTGGAAATTGTGTGACCGCTGGAGTTCAACTTGCCAAAAAAATTAGCCTGCTATCTAGTACAGACTTGATTTTTAAGTGCTCTTTGCAGCATTCTAGTAGCGACAGTCAGCCAGTTTGAACATAAGAAATAGACAACGATTTTGCTCGACGGCTATTTGAACAATTCAAACAGCCGCATCTGGGAAGTCAAATGCAGGTGAAAGTGAGGTGCGGATTTTGTAGCAATGGTATCATTGGCTCATTGTCCTATGAAAATACTACTGGAAACGCCATTTTGGTTAATGATGAGCGCTCAAGAGGCTTGATAAAACATGGCCGGAGATTGATGACATAAATGTGGACAATCTTTGATTTCAGTAGGATCTCTAAATCCATGCCACAATATATCTTTTGTGAGCCAGGTTTGGTAATCGTGTTGTCTATCTCGCCGATATCAATTCGTTTCTGTTGTTTGACACCATTAAATATTGTTTTTTACTGACCCGTAAAGAACCGATGCTATACGAAGTATTCAAGCCAGTCGTGAGATAGATCTAGAAACCGATAGCAAGTTCTTGGAAAATTAGGTAGACAGAATGCGCTGCGAAGCCACATAAATAAAATTGTGTTGCGTAAATAATGGGAATTTTTGCTATTGCGAATACTGTCCCGTAAAGGACCGATGCTATAAGAAGTATTCAAGTCCTCAAGGAGAATATCGATCAAGCCAGTCGTAAGATAGATCTAGAAACCGGTAGCAAGTTTTTGGAAAATTAGGTAGACAGAATGCGCTGCGAAGCCACATAAATAAAATTGTGTTGGGTAAATAATGGGAATGTTTGTTATTTCGAATAACCCAATAATATATTTTTTTAATATTTTTTAAAGAAATAAATTTTAATATTTTATAAAGAAATTGTATATGGATCAAACATTGCACAAATTTTAGTGTACTCAGATTTTTGATTTTGGAGAAATTCCCCGCCTGTTCCTTAATGCGATGTTGAGTAATGTAGGGTTTCTATTCTTTATAAATTAGATCCTAATGGATCCATGTCCAAGTTTTATAGCAAATATTCAAGTTAACAGTTATACATAATTAAAAATCGTAAATAATTCATGATTCAATGTCGTCGAAGACTAGATAGCCTGAAAATTTCAAGACTAGGTTTAGGTGTGAGTTAAGTTCTCACACATCAGTGAGCTTGGCTTATATAAGGGCTTTAGCTGTTTTAGTTAGTTATAAGTATTATTATTTAAGTAGGTATTTGCAAATTTTTGCCTCCATCAATATTTTATCTAATGTAAATAAAAATATCGCAACTACCTGTAATAATATTTAGAAGAAAAATAATAATTTCTTAAACCTTTATCCTTATAAATATTATCGAATAATTTTGTAATATTGTAAATGAACTGAAATTATGGAAAATTGAATTATCGTCCGAGAGGGAACTGTCAAAGTTCGGACAAACCTGCTGGAACACATTTAAGTCCCCGGTTCACACTCACGTGTCTTTCTTCTGCGATTTTGGTTTATTCAAATCTACCCAAGTACATAGAATGTCAGGCTTTTCATGTCTCACACTCAAATCTGACCCAATTTCATACGATTTTTTTGGGAAATCAATTTAGAAAATTGGCCAATTTCCATTAAGTACCTGTGCTGTTGTTGCTGTTCTATTCAACCCTCTTTCGCTATATCCCGTATTGCCCAAAGGATGACAGGATATGAAAGTCATTTACCCAAAATTAAAAATGACATACTACCGAAAACATACGCTAGGCACAAACGGACGACGAACGGACTTACATACATATGGTCACTAACATGTATTTATGTATGGACGGACGGATATGTATTTGTAAGTGTGTGTGTGCATTTGTAACAATCATTATTGCGCATTACCTTCAATGTCGAATATTGACCGAAAGTTTTGAGAAAAGACAACAAACGCAGCAGCAGCGAGAACTTATAAACAAATTGCGTGCAATACTTGGCCACCACTAAGTCCACCGAAAATACGACCACCAAGTGAAACCCCCACCAACTACAAAATTGTATTGTGGTAATTATCAGTGAAGCGGCGGAAGGAGGCGACAAACCGCAAATAGAACTCTGGCCAAATGGACAATCGCTGTTCGCTGCTGTCGGAGTGTAGTGAACCACCACATGTGTGTCATGCATGAATTATTTATTGTCACTTCTTTAGCGTCGACGTCCAGGAAAGCGGGGCAAACAACGAAGAAATATTTGGAGAACAAAATCGAGTAGAAAAATTCCACCAAAAACGCGACCCTAATGGTTTTGATGTATTAAATGCCAAAAAAAAATGTCCAATATCTTATTTGCCCTTTTATCGTCAATGGAACTGAGCGAGAAAGCGAGAGACTGGGCCAAAGGATATGGCAAACTTTTGCTTTTTGGCTAGAGACTGTCCCTGCGGTGGACGAACAGATATACAAACTGGCTAAATGAAGTAAAGGCCATAACAATGGCAATATTTTTTCAGTTTTTCATTAACAATGAAAGTAATTTCACAATGTTTTTTTCATAGATTAATGTGGCAAGTAGTCGGTGAAATGGTGTCATTGCAGAAACAGTGGCCGTTGCAAGCATTAGAACTCTGTTCAGATTTAGATGTATACGCTGGTGATCAGGATCGTGACTATTAAGAATAAGAATTTCTGTCAATTACAGATTAGTGGTAATTTCTGTAGCACTGCAATTCGCTTTTAAAAAACAGTAGCGGATAAATAAAAATTAACATGTTTTTGTATCAAAGTTAAAAAATGTATTTTTTTACATATTAAATATATTCTGCACAAGCGCGACGAGTCATCCCCTAGATTTGAAGCCCATAGAGAAAGTATTTCAGAAGTGTAGAAAAAATTTATATAAATGAATACTTTCAAAGCACAAGTTTTAAGAATTTTAATCTTTTTAATTCTGTGTCATAATCAGTGTTACATTGTGCGACTAAAGTGGAAATTTTACCCTTTTTTGAAGCCGTGCGACTTTTACTGCCCCTTTCTAAACAATCCCCTTTTTGCCGCTTTTTGAAATTTTTACTACTTGTTTAGATTGTTTGTTTTATTTCGGTCTGTTGCTTTTACACATTGAACAGGGATTGTAAATTTAAATCCATTATGGCGGTATTTAATTTTCGCGGAATTTTTTCCCCCATTTCTGAAATACCTTCTCTATTGGCTTAAAAATTAGGGGGTGACTCTTAGATTTTTTTTTGACCTGCGTTACTTTCTACCGTAAATGATGAAGTGTACAATAAATTTGTCATTGCTTTGGCAACACTTCGAATTATTGATCGGATCCTCTTTAAAGTACATATATTAGGTTCGACAAAAATAGGCATTCAAGTTGATTCCTCGGGCGAATGGTACTTTTACTAGTTTTTGCTTCACAGATAATCTTTTATGTGGACAAGCCATGGCTTAAACGCCTAACATCTATGCTACTTTTTGGCACCACCAAAGAAAAAAAACTAATAAACATGGATATAAAGTCAATATATGTTACTCTAATCTCATTTCAACTCGATGTACACATATGTAAACTGCCTGAAATTTGTGCTTGCGCGTGTGAAACTTAGGATCTCGTATGGTCACAACTAGGAATTTTTGGTATTAAATAATTGAATGAAAGAATGAAATATATTATTAGAATACTAAAAGTGGGCAGAAGGGTTTATTTCTTTCACACTTACTGAGCTATTCCTTATTTGAGCGAAATTGAAATTTAAGTGTATTCCATATAGAAGGAATAGAATATATTCTGTGACGCAATATTCAACTTTTTGATTCCAAACAAAAAATCACTTATCCCAGCTGAAAGTACTCGATGAGAGGAGAAAAGTAATTTCTGGATATTACTAGATTGGTTGCCGTTCGTTTTTTATGAGCCTCTATAGTTTTTTCGCCAAATTCGATTTTGAGCACTTTTTTGCAATTTTCTTCTATTTTTCGCATGGCCATAGTTCGAAAAATGCTGTGAATTTTTTTTGCAGTCTTCAGCAAAGTTGTAGCTCTTGACTCGGCCAACAAAAATGCTGAATATATTAAGTCGGAAAAATTTCATCTTCATGCTCAAAACCCCAAAAATGTCGAAAAAATTACCACTTTTTTCACCGATTTTTTCGGTTTTTCGACTACAGCTCTTGAACTATTGAAAATTTTACCAAACAATCAAGGGGAGAAATGTAGCCTATAAAATTATGAACTAGTACATACCAACTTCATACGACCACTCCTTGATACGGATTTGGCCATACAAATGTGATTAATTTTCATTTTTTTTTTGATTTTATTATTTTTATTGAGCAAAAGTTTAAAAAAGGCACATGTATTATTTTTTTATGCAATTTAGTATTTTAGTATTTTCGTTTTTTATATACGAAACAACAAAATAAATGCGTATTTGGCAAAATCGTTGTTGTTGTTTTTTTTATGAAAGAACAAAGTAAATTTATATAACTTAACCCACATAACTCCATGACACGACTTGTCATCACTATTGTGTAAGATCAAGCCTGGTTGACCTCATTTACAGTAGTGGTGACAATCAGCTGTAACGCGCGAAGTTGGTTGTGGTTTTACACTTAAATCAACAGATGCAATGGTAAATTTTTGTCATTCTACTTTTTTTATATAAGTGATTGAAGTGAGTGATTGAAAATGGAAAGATGCTAGAAATTAGATAGTTTCTGTTACGTTTGTGGTAAACTAGAGCCAAAACATGGAAAACAAGAACGAAAAAGTTTATTTTCTAATAATTTTAAACTCGCATATAAACTTTATTTCGGTGAAGAGGATACAAGTGGCGACGAACATACGCCAAATACGGTGTGTTCATTATGTTATGGCAATCTCTTGGGGTGGTTGCATCAAAGAAATGTATGTTTACGGTATGTCAAGCCAATGCTGTGGGTAAGAATTACGTCCGGGGTACATGACCCAAACAAGTGCTACGCTTGCGTAAATGTTACCAAAGAAATTAATAGAAAAAAAACGCAGAGCAAAAGTATATAATGCCACTGACTCCGCTGAATTACCAATACCGATGCCCGATGATGCCGAAGTACCAAAACCACCGAGTCCGAGTATGCTATCAATGATGACATCAGAAAGGAGAAACACCAACTATGGTGACTTCGATCCGGATTTTTTCCCTGAAATCGCAGATGATGCATCAAAGCCACTAGCACAAGAAGAAATCGATTTCCTCGTGGCCAAATTTCGTTTTTCGCAGCGTGATGCCGAATTTTTCACTACATTTATGAATCGCAGAAATCTGACACAGAAAAACGTTATCGCCAGCGGTTACCGTAAACGCCAAGCTGAGTTCCAAAAACTATACAACGTCAATGATTTGAATACGTTCACATATTGTAACGACATAAAAGCCTTAGTGAACAAAATGGGTATGGAATATAATGCTACCGACTGGAGATTATTTATAGATGGCTCCACGTCAAGTTTGAAGGCTGTATTATTACATGTTACAAATAAAATGCCATCCATCCCGTTGGCATTCGGAACGAATATGAAGGAATGTTATGAAGTTATGGCAGATATATTGGACAAAATCAAATATACGCAGCATAACTGGAAAATTTGCTGCGACTTAAAAGTAGTAAATATTTTGCAAGGTGTCATTGAAAAAGGCGGCTTCCCTAAATTCTTCTGCTTCTACTGCACATGGGATTCGCGGTATAAACATGACCACTATAAGGCCACACATTGGGTGAAAAGAGATCTGAAGAATCAAAAGCATTTGAATTTTTTCAACAAACCGTTAATTGAGAATATTGATAATATTTTGCTACCACCACTACATATAAAATTGGGCATCGTGAAAAAGTTTATCGAAGTGGCCGTCAAAGGTAACGATCAGATTTTCGATTGTTTGAAAGGAATATTTCCGAAACTAAGCAAAGATAAAATTACTGCAGGTATTGTATTTCATTTTTTAGCATTAATGTTGATTCACTTCGCTATATTCGCACTGTTTTTTATGTATGTTACTTGTTGCCTTTTCTCATTTTTTATACAGGTGTGCTAAATGGACCAGACATCCGCAAACTCATTAAAAGTGAAGCTTTCACGCAAGTATTGTCTGCCAAAAAACTTGAGGCTTGGATTGCAATAAAAGCAGTTATTCAATATGTTTTGGGTAAAAACCGCGTGGACAATGAGAAAACAACGCATTTGGTGAAGAATATGATCACTGCCTTTGATTCCATTCATGCATCGATGACATTAAAACTCCATTTTATGCACCATCATCTGGACGTGTTCCTGAAACAACTGCCCACAGAATCAGACGAGCAGGGTGAACGATTCTACCAGGTAACCATGCCGATGGAAAGACGTTTCAAAGGTAAGAAAATCGACGCAATGATTGCTGAAGTATGCTGGTGGTCTCAAAAGATATCACATTTCGAGCACGAGTTGACGGAGGATGATAAAGAAGGACATACAGAAGAAGATATACCATTATTCACTCCACAAACTGGAAATGACGCAGAAGATATCGTCGTGGCTATTTTAAACTCAGAACCAGACGACGAATCAAGCGAACCAGCTGCAAAGAAATCTCGGCCTTCCACTTCTGGAACGTCAACTGTCAAATCATCAACTTCGCGCCAGCCAGCCCAAATGGACATCGACGATACTGATTAACAAAAAAAAAACAAATACAAATTAATACCCGTTAGGTGCCTTTTTTTATACTTTTTTTCATAATCTTTCATATATTTTCATGTTTTCACTTTAATCAGAAAATTCATACTAAATTGCAAAAAAAATAATACATGTGCCTTTTTTAAACTTTTGCTCAATAAAAATAATAAAATCAAAAAAAAGAAATGAAAATTAATCACATTTGTATGGCCAAATTCGTATTAAGGAGTGGTCGTATGAAGTTGGTATGTACTAAAAAGTTGTTCATAATTTTATAGGCTACATTTCTCCCCTTAATTGTTTGGTAAAATTTTCAATAGTTCAAGAGCTGTAGTCGAAAAACAGAAAAAATCGGTGAAAAAAGTGGTAATTTTTTCGACATTTTTGGGGTTTTGAGCATGAAGATGAAATTTTTCCGACTTAATATATTCAGCATTTGTGTTGGCCGAGTCAAGAGCTACAACTTTGCTGAAGACTGCAAAAAAAATTCACAGCATTTTTCGAACTATGGCCATGCGAAAAATAGAAGAAAATTGCAAAAAAAGTGCTCAAAATCGAATTTGGCGAAAAAACTATAGAGGCTCATAAAAAACGAACGGCAACCAATCTAGCAATATCCAGAAATTACTTTTCTCCTCTCATCGAGTACTTTCGGCTGGGATAAGTGATTTTTTGTTTGGAATTTTTGTGTTGTACTATGATATTGAAAACGTAATTTGTAGGGGAACCATTATCACACACCATTATACATTTAAGAGTAATCGGATATAATTTGTGACTTCGTTACTCGGAAGGGATATTTACGTGAGACTATGGACATGGAATCATTTTATCGGGGTACATTGACAGTGCTAAATTTTAGCACGACCGAATTTGGCCCTAGGGAATCTGGAATGGAGGCTTTATGAGAACATAGACCAATATAGTCTAATTTTACCAGAATTAAGTATTGGTCGCTCATAACAAACCTTGATTTGAGCATCATAGGGTTTAACTAGAACCTTTTTGACCTCAAATCTGGAGATATATTTGAATATGGATTTCATTAATTTGAGGTCCGGTGAAGATTTGATATCTTTAAGGCTTAACAAGTCGAAAAGGATTCACTGACTCAAAACTTTTAACATTCTATCCAATTGGCAACCCTTATTTATGCCTTTATCCCCGATAGTTTTCGAGGCTTAGTACCAGCACGGATACAACAAATTATTTTCAATATTGGTGTTTTGATTGCTATTAAACGCTTCTGTAAACAAAATTGACAATTTTTTTAAACACATGACATAATTCTGTATTGTACACATTTTTATCGATACTATCGATAATGAAAACAAGTAAGTAAGTGCTAAAGTCGGGCGTGGCCGACTCTATGATACCCGCACCACTATAAATGTGATTAAGTCTCCTGTTAATCGAAAGCACTCGTCGCTATTTCTATCTGTATCTATCACGCAAGCACTAAGCCTTTATACCCCATACCACTATGTGGTGAGGGTATAACAATTATAGTTGGTCCACATTTTCATACCTTGTTTTCGGACCCTGTGCCCTCCCACGGACGAGATAAATCATTTGGCTTGACATATTTAAAGTCCTGAGGCAATTCCCAGTCATTTGAGGGGTCACACTAAAATCCGGGTAAACCGAAACCTTTGGACCCTCCTAATGGACCCTGGGGCCCAAACAGGTCGAATTTTTTTCTGTATTTAAAATTGTAAGATTATTTCCTTTCATTTAAGGGGTCACACTTATATTTAAAATCATGGGTCCATTTTTTGGGTTCTGAAGGCCCCGTAGGTCCGAGAGGCGGGTCCAACTATTTTTTTTACATTTTGTGGTCAGTTCTACATCGAATGTCATATTTTTTAATTTGTTGACCAATACACGCGACATCAACTGGATTTGGACCAAATCCGGGAGTTCCTTTGTATGGGGGGTCTATCAGAAAGTGCTCCGATTTGGACCAAATACAATAGCGTCCGTCCTTGTCCCAATATATTACCACTTGCCAATTTTCATCAAGATCGGTGCATAAATGCGACCTGTACTTTGATTACAAGAATAGATGGACATCTTTACATCCAGCCAGCCGGCCAGCCAGCCAGCCAGACAGACATGGCTAGATCGACTCAAAATGTAATTCTGAGCAACTTTCTCTCTGGTCCCAGTATTCTAACTCGATTCCTTCGATGTGTTACAAACGCAAGCACTAAGCCATTATACCCCATACCACTATGTGGTGCGGGTATAAAAACAATCAATATTTGCGCTAGACAAAACTATCGATTCTAACAATAGTGGTATCGATAGTTCGAAATCATTACGACAATGGCCGTGTTCTGTTGGCAACTCGTTCAGTCGCTAATGCTAATGCAATAGCTTAACACCATAAAGAATTTAAAAAAATTTAGACAATTTGAAAAATATAGACAATTTGCGATAAAATTCGTTTGTTTAATAATTAAAACTTTTGGGAAGAAAATGGTTGAATAATACTCGTAACCTTTAGCGAGTTAAAGCGAGCTCGGTTATTTATTGCTTATAGTATTTCTTATTTAACTTTTTTCTATAAATAACAATATTTCAAATCAAACGGTTTATAATGCATAAAGAGAATCAGTTCCTGTATACAAATGAATTTCTTGTAAATTTTCGAATTTATCGCCTTAGCGATAAATTAATAAGCGAGTACCAATAGAACATGCTTAATGTCTATATCGTCTGCATAAGTCAGAAGATATGACCCTTATGATCATTAACCTTTGCTGGTAGTGAAAAGGAGCTGATAGTCGTCTGCAGTCTTATATAGCTCCACGGGTAGTTCGTCGGATCCTGCGTCTATGTTGTTTTTCAACCATGTTTGTGGTGTTTTGACCTCATCCTGGTTTGTGGGTGGACATTTAACCACATACTCTTGTCGATAAAAGCCGCCTTCATGCTTTAATACTGGCTAATTTTAGTACTGCTACTAAAATTAGCCAATATTCTGTTAGCTGACAGGAGCAGGACTGGTATTTAGCCACCCGCGGTGATTTTAAGTAATCGCTGTTTTTTTAATGCCTCCTTGTAAACAAAGCGTTACTATAATTACAGCCAACACTGTAGTTCGACATCGGCCAACAGTTAATGCTTGCAATAAAAGGGTGGGATTGATTGTTGTTAGCGGTCATTTTCGGTGGTTTTTGTCCTGTCTCTACTGGTTTTTGCAGGTGTACATCTGTGGACGTGTGTGTCCGAATGAACATTTTCACATTTGGTCAAAACATTTGGGAGTTTTCCTTGCTGTTCTTCTAGTTTCCACCAAAAAAACGGATGTAGGGCTATGGAGGGCAATTAAATGTTATTGTGCGTGTCTTTTATTTTGCGTTTTGCGCTGTTGTTGGACTTTCCATTGTCCACCAAAAAGGTAAAATGGAAAAACAACGACAAAATAAGTCCACAAAGCACACATTCCATATGTCAGAATGTATTGAACGAAGCCCACATGAACATACGCATGTTCCTACATACGGGGCCCGAAAGGATGTTTACCCTCATGTGTGTTCCATGTCGTCCAGCACACACACACATGCAAATGTACGGGCATGGACATGGGATACAATTAAATATCTGATAAATTTGTCAATCATTTATGTTTAAGTAATTTTCTTAAATTGTTTTCTATCGAGACATTGAATATTCTGCGTATGCCAGAAAAAGTAAGCGTCCTTACAAGAGGGTAATTATCGATTAATTGAAAATGGACTAAATAGTTTGGTGAGGGGGAGTTAAAACGATCGTACCAGCATAGGTTGCACAGAAGCAATTGTCATATTTGATCAAGCTACATATTGTATGAATCCTCACGTTTTTATCCACTAAGGCTTTCACAGTCCTACTAGGCTTTCACAGCCCTACTATTACGAGGTTGCTTTATACATTTCTGGCCTTCAAACGAAAAAAATATGATCAAAAGACGTTTATAAGATCGTCACAGGTAACGTATCATGGATCCATGCGTATGAGCCCGAAACAAAACAGCAATCGCCAGTGTGTGTCTTCGAAGACGAGCCAAATGCAAGTTGTTCGTGGAAGAAGCACTTCGAGGCAAATGGTTGCCTCTTTCTTCGGCAATACTGGTCATGTGGCGGCTGTTCTGCTTGAGCAACGTGGTACACCACAATTTGTTTGCCTGAAGTCTTCGGAGAAATTTGAAAAACGAACAAGAGAAGACAAATCATTGTGCACCATGACAATGCGAGCTCTCACACATCGGCTCAAACTAGCCCTTTTTTGACCGGCCAAAACGTCGAATTGATGTGTCATCCGCCGTACAGCCCTGACTTGGCACCTAATGACTTCTTTTTATTCCCGCACATCAAGAAAGAAATGAGTGGTCAACGATTTTCGTCGGCAGAAGATGCTGTTGAAGCGTTCAAAACTATGTTTTGGAGGTGTCTCAATAGGAATGGAAAAAGAGCTTCGACAATTGGTTTGAGCGCATGCAAAAGTTTTTAAATCATGCTGAAGAATACTTTGAAAAACAATAAAACCATTTTTAATGATAAATATTCGCATTTTCATTATTAGGCCAGAAATATATATAGCAGCCCTCGTATTTTAAATAAAAAACCGGTATTAACCATTTTCCTAAGAATGGCAAATATTTTCCCAATCAGATATTAAGGAATTAACTCCATTTTGAAAGCTAAAGTATGCATAAGAATCAATTGCAAGGAAAAGAGGTTTGTTTTTTGTTAGTAAAAGTCGTTTATAAAAACACAAAATAATTTCCGTTTGAATTTGTGAGAAAATTCCATTGTATCTGTATATAGCACCCATACGTCCATATTCATATTGGACGAATTTTTGACCTAGGGCTTTTCGCCCAAATTTACCCAGTTGCAAACATAATTTCATTTTTCGGTTTCTTGTTCTTTGATATCCGTATGCTCTTGCAGAAGCCGTTTTATAATCAAAAATCCAAATATGTTCTTTTAATTAAAATTTGGGACACGCATCGGTCTAAATACGCCCTAGAGGGAAAAACAAAAAACTGTCTCTTTAGCCCTGGCCCCTTCGTCGCAAAGCCGAATTTAATATTAATTGAGAAAATTGCCCTGACTTGATGCCCCGACCTATGGATCGACAGTTCCTAGGGTGCCGAAAAGAGGTCATATCGAACATGGACATATGAGTACTCACAAAAAGTGGAATTTTCTGAAAAATCTGAATATGGCATTAATTTTTCAATCTTGCTCAACCCGAGGCTTTTATCAACTGGCGTGGTCCATGGGCCCTTGGCTTTAAAATCGTACCCTTAATGTTCTCCAGATACGGTAAAATCATCTCACAAAACCAGAAAATCATTACTTGCATGATTTGAAGAAATTTAAGGTTTGGCCTATGGATCTAAGGTCCCTGGGGCGCCGAAAAATAGGTCCTTTCGAACATTGACATTAAACATGGGTAGTCTTAAACAAAAATCTGAAATTTTCTCCAGAAAAATATATTTTAGGGGCCGCCATGTAAAGTTCGGGAAGATAAGGATATTGAGAAGCAGTATTATTTTCTCACACATCCAAATATGTACGTTTATTAAGATTTTAGGATAATTTTGTACTTAAAACGGTTCAAAAGGGCACAAAAATCGGCGTTCTTCAACAATGGGCATATTGGCATTAAAAACAACAAAACGTATCGTCAGGAATACGCAAATAACATTAATTCTAAGATTAAAATTATTTAGGCCTTGGCTTATAGGTAAAAGGTCCCCAGAGTTCCGAAAATAAGGTTCTTGCGAACATCGACATAAGGTTAATTGGAAACATCGTAATTTCCTCACTAATTTCAATATGCTTTAAAGACATGTCTAAATTAACCGTTCTAATCTACGGGCTTCCTAAGGCCCTTTGGCCTTCTTCAACAACAAACATATGGGTTATTTACAACAATAAAATGATCTTCACGAATTTTAATAGGATAATGGCTCATATGGCCTTAGTTTTGTCAATCACGGACCCACCACCAACAATCATATCCCCTAATACTGTTTAAGCTATTCTATCAAGCAATCCATGGTGGAGAGTATTAAAGCTTCGGCCTGGTCGAACTTACAAATTGTCCACTTGTTTTTAGTCACCACATGCCCACGCTTATTGGCAAATATTTGTTAAGCACATAGGGAACGTTTTGGACCACCGGAGCCCAAAGGCAAAAAATATACCTATTTTGGATGTGTTTAATGTGTTTCTTCCAACGAATGAAAGTATGGACTCAATGTTCTGAATTTTTCTTTTTCGGAATAATCCTCTTTTCCTGTGACATTAAGATCTCACTCTCCCTCTTCAAAACAGCACAGTAGCATTTAAATGAATGATTCTTAGTAAAGATAGTGAGTTTTATGCGATCCTTGTACAATCTGTAACAGACAATTCCTTGAAAAATTACGAGTATACTGAAAACAGAGCGTTATGGAACCGGCAAACTGACCGATTTGGATTTTTTGATATTAGCGATTCACCGGTAGCAAGCTTGGATGAAGTAGCTGGCGAAGTAATTTGTCAGTCAGAATTCTTTCACCAATTTACAGAGTCTTTAAATGTTTTTTACTAACACCATTTTGCACCCGTGCTCAACTTCAAAACAATTACAAAAGTTATTTTTCCTGACTGCGAGGGATTTCGCAGAACCTTGGGTCCAAGTTGGACCCTTAACAAAACGTTCTGTTAGACTTTGTTCTATTCCCGGACGTTTGTAGTAATGTTGAAGGGAACGAAGGACAAGTAGCAGATGGATTTGTACGTAAAGGTTGTCTAATATTGCTGATTATCTTGCTCGAAACTCAATCTGTGGCAATTTTAATAATTTATGTTGAGGTACCGATATAGACAAATCATTGAGAACAAGAGAAGACAAATCATTGTGCACCATGACAATGCGAGCTCTCACACATCGGCTCAAACTAGCCCTTTTTTGACCGGCCAAAACGTCGAATTGATGTGTCATCCGCCGTACAGCCCTGACTTGGCACCTAATGACTTCTTTTTATTCCCGCACATCAAGAAAGAAATGAGTGGTCAACGATTTTCGTCGCCAGAAGATGCTGTTGAAGCATTCAAAAATTATCGCACGAAAATGTTCACGAGTTAATTCCATTTTTGTGCCAAATTGATTTTTTCAAGTAACTGTAAACAAAACGTACTCAGTTTATGCTAAAAAATGTCAAACTTTCCAATGGAAATGCCAGATGGCGTCAGGCAATACTTAGTGTTGTCTAGGCTAGAAATATATACAGCAGCGCTCTTAATACAACATATCTGGTAAGTTTTATCAAACATTATCGCTTGTGTGAGGAGGAGATAGTCACTTCAATAAATGCCTTTCACTTTAGAGAAGACGGCTTAGTAATCTGGAGAAGTGTTCCGTGATTACTAGGAAGACATATACATTTGCAAAATTGTTTTTCTGTTGAGTTTTGTTAACTGTTCAAAGCGGCTTCCTTCAGATCTTGTTGGGTACATAAAGGATAAGGAAAATCAAAATTGACCTTGGATGTAACGCGTTTCAATTTTAAAGCTGAAACTGATATGAGTCCATGCATCCCAACCTGACATTCGTTCCTTACTGGAATGTTGAGGGAGAAAGGATTTTAGTTTCCAAAACGACTCATCATTTCATGTACACCTTGAAATTGCCCAAATAGGTCTCCTGAAATGATTTGGCCCAATGGTTTCTGTATATAAGCAAATAGACAGGCGCCCCATCGACTTTTCCTTCAATGCCACTAACATTTAACGCCTGTTTCCTCAACTATGATAGTACAAATCCTGATGGGCGCTGACTTATCATTTCCCCTCCTCCACTGGCACAAGAGAAAGTTGTCATCATTTCCATTTCGTGTGCTGGTTGGTTATTGGTGGTGATGGGCTCCAACTCCTTGGTGAATATCGGCTCAACTATGCTATAATATGCGTGTCATTCTTTGCCCCGTTATTCCTTATGACCATTTCTTGGTGGTTGTAATTTCTGGCCAACAGCGATACAGTGAAATATGCGTCAAATTATCATCATTACTAGTCTATGGTTTTGTTACATTTCGATATGAATGGCACCAAAATACCCTTACAAAGAGCTCGAGGTGGGGAAGGACAAAGAGGGACTAGAAAAACTTTGAATTGGTGGGAGTTTCCCAAAAATGTCGAACGAAACGATAGTGAAAGGCATGGATAGGCAGATATTGGTGGCACGCAGAATATTTAATGAAGACACCTTGACCGAAAGACAACGATGGCCAGTGCTGTGTAACAGCAATGTATACATACATATTCTTATATACATATATATTGTATATATGTATATGTATTATATACCTGCATATTATATGTTATGCATTATTAAACGGTTTTGCAGTAATTTGGGAGAAGTCTACATACATTCGCTGAAAGAAAAGTGGGTGCAATTTTGGGATGATGCATAAGTTTACACAATTATCTAATTTTATATATACGACAGCGCATAGAGAAAGGGACCTAGCCAATGTTATGCCTTTCAGTCAACAAATTTCCATATTCTAACCTCAAGTTTGCTAGTGTCAATAAAATCAATCAATTACGAGTACCCACAACAACTGAGTATTGCAATATTTTGTTTTAATTTGAAAATGTTTTGAAAAACTCCATATCATTTTGAAAAACTCCATATATGTAATACCATAGACCTACAACATACAGATCGAGCATGACATAAAAAACCAGTCACGATATTATCTACGATAATATCGAGATTTTTTGCAATATATTCAGACAACGCCATCTATATGTCAAGTTATTATCACATATTTTCGCCATTTATTGGTATTGCATGCAGCGATGTTAAGGAGGGGTCTATTGCACTAGCAAACGCCATCGTTCTAATGAAACGATATTCAAGCTGTTCTCCTCTTAGGACCGGTTTTGTACGCTTTTACTGTTCACGTCAAGTAGTTTTAGAATCTGATAAAATTTTTCGGTCGTAGGTTTGTTGGACCAACGAACGGAGTTGCATTTGTATGAAGGCTAAATCAAAACATGGATAAATTCGCAGATCTTTAATAATGTGTTTTTTTAAGGGCCGAGGTTGATTTTGATTAAAACACAAATTGAAAAAAAAATTGCTTCGACAATTGGTTTAAGCGCATGCAAAAGTGTATAGTGTAATTCATGCTGGAGAATACTTTGAAAAACAATAAAACCATTTTTGATGATAAATATTCGCATTTTCATTATTAAGCCAGAAATATATATAGCAGCCCTCGTAAACCAGTTTTTCACAGTGCTATAGGATGGTGCTGCATCGCCATTCAATGATTTAAGTTCTTTGATGCACTCTTGTCGTGATAATCCACGTCGAAAGTTGTGAAAAATGATCGCACGAAAATGTTCACGAGTTAATTCCATTTTTTTGCCAAATTGATTTTTTCAAGTCACTGTAAACAACATAAATGATGGGGTCGTATGTCAATGCGTTCTGAGTACGTTTATGCTATACAATGTCAAACTTTCCAATAGAAATGTCAGATGGCGCCAGGCAACACTTAGTGTTGCCTAAGCTAGTAATATACGAGTATATAGCAGCTTTCGTGTAATTTTGTCTTTGTTTTTTTGGGTTGAAATATATAAAAAGGATTAAAAAATTAATTTTTAGGCTTACCAAAAAATCTAGCTGAAAAATGTGCATCGATACCGGTTGAAGACAAGATTTTAAATATAACATTTACAATTTTAGCGGTCCCAAAAATCTGATACAGTTTTGGATTTGTAAGACATACGAGGGCGGTTCGGAAAGTTCTTAGCCTATCAATGAAAGAGAATAGTTAGTTTTTCAAAAATATTTTTATTTTTCAATGTAATCTCCTGAAACTTCAATACACTTAGTCCAACGCTTATCTAGCAATTCTATCCCTTGATTAAAATAGTTTTCCTCAAGGTCATCAAAATAGTGGTTTACAACTGTAATTGTATCTTCATTTGAGGTAAAACGCTTGCCAGCAAGGAATTTTTTTAGATTTGGGAACAGGTAAAAGTCACTGGGAGCTAAATCAGGAGAATAAGGTGGGTGGTCAAACAACTCGTACTTTAATTCGTTGATTTTAGCCATTGTTAAAACACTCTTGTGCGCTGGTGCGTTGTCTTGATGAAAAATTATTTTTTTGTGTTGTAAGCCAGGACGTTTTTCTCGAATTTGTACATTTAATTGATCTAAAAGGTTGCAATAGTACTCTGAATTTATTGTTTTACCTTTTGCAGATAGTCAATCAATAAAATACCTTTGAAGTCCCAAAAAACCGTTGACATAACCTTACCAGCCGATTGAATTGTTTTTGCCTTCTTTGGGGCACTTCCTCCAGCTTTAGTCCATTGTTTGGATTGTTCTTTTGTCTCTGGAGTATAGTGGTGGATCCATGTCTCATCAACAGTTATGAAACGACGCTTAAAATCCATTTTATTTCGCTGAAAACGATCCAAACAAGCTTGAGAAATGTTCATTCTTATGCGTTTTTGGTCGACTGTTAGCTTTTTCATCTGTAGTTCTTCATGCAAAATTAAATGGACTCGATCATTTGAGATGCCCATGATATTAGCTATTTAACACACTTTTATTCGTCAATCATTTAATACCATATCATGCACTGTTGTTGTTGCTGTTTTTGGACGTCCACCACGTGGTTCATCTTCAATGCTTGTACGACCACGTTTAAATTCAGCAACCCAATTTTTTACTGTTGCATATGAAGGAGCACTTTCACCTAACACATTCACCATATCATTATGAATTTCTTGTCCAGATAAACCTTTTTTATGTAAATATTTAATGACACCACGCATTTCTAATTTTTCCATTGTAAAAAAATCGCGGAAGCGTCTTTTGTGAACACCTGTTTCTATATGAAGGAGTTGCCAGATCGAAACAAAATTTAACATGTGTTTATAGCTGAGATGGAAGTTTCCAAAACACTTAACTTTTTTCTGTTTATACCGCGCTTTTTGTGCTAGGCTAAGAAGTTTCCGAACCGCCCTCGTATGCACAAATTTCGTAAAATTTAAAAATAAATATTAAAAAACTTTGAACATTTAAACAAATAAAAATTTCTAATAAAATCTCTTTTGTCTTTCAAGTGTTCAAAGCATAAAATGATTGCAGCGAATTTAAGGAAAAAAGTCACATGACCCATTTTTATCTGGTGGGCAGTTTTCGACAAACATTATGATATGTTAAATTTAAAAACGATTGGTAACTCCGTTCGTAAGATATCGCGTGAACGGTAGACGGACGGGCGGACATGACTTATAAAGTCATGAAACAAATTTGGTCGAAACAATTTTGTTGATAGGTTACAATTTTTTTTTTGTACCAAGTTTTTCCCTCTTTCCCACTAGAGTCCGGGCATAAATAACACCAGCTGGTGTCCGTTGGTCACCTTGCTTGTATTCTTTGTTGGTAATAAAGAGTAATATTTTATTATTTATAAAGCAACAATTTTATTAGGTATTTTTTCAAAACAAAAAAAAATTAAAAATTAAAATCAAGTGTTGAATCTTTATTTGAATATAATTTCCTTCAAATGTTGGCCGAAACTACGCTTCAGGGTTTCCATTCTGAGGGTCCAATTTTTTTTTTCATTTCGACCGGTATGGCTTTAATGACACGCGTAATGTTGGCTTCCAAAACCTGAATCATAGCTGGTTTGTAAGCATAGACTTTAGACTTTACGTAACCCCAAAGAAAAATGTCTAAAGGTGCCTAGATCACTCGATCTAGGCGGCCAACTCACCTGTCCAAAACGTGAAATTAGCTGCTTTTCGAAATGACCTCTCAATAGATCCATTGTTTGAGCAGCTGTATGGCAAGTGGCACCGTTCTGTTGAAACCAAGTGTCGTCAAGGTTACGGGCTTCAATTTCAGGTAGCATAAAGATCGATATTATGTCGCGATAGCGCGTACCATTCATGGTTACGTTCCGGCCATCATCATTTTTGAAAAAATATGCACCGATGTTTCCACCAGCTTATAAACCGCTCCAAAATACCAATAAAGATTCCATACTTGATTTGAATTTTTATATTTTTTTTGTTCTGAAAAAAAAACCTCTAGATGGATCACCCTATATAATCATTGAATGCTGTAAAGAATAAAACTGTTAAATAATCACTGCAATTCATCACTCCAATATTTTAATCCCTATTGCCACCACACATCCTATACGTAATATTCGAAATAGAAATAGACAAATACATTTGGAATATTTGAAATCCTTCGGAATTTCAAGCGATTCAAACACTCATGCATGTGCGTGTGAATGCGAGGGATAAGATAAACACTTGCCAGCGGAGCCCCAAACTAGCCGTGTAATTGTTTTAATCACAAAAACCGCCACTTAAAACCCTAAAAAAACATTTTCCAACTTTCGTCCAATGGGTGGACATTCTAGAGTTTGGAAGAAAAGGAGACGTAGTTATTTTTTTGAGTAGTTAACGTGGGTTTCCGCTGACGTTTACCAATGATCCGGTCGGGTCCGTTCATAATATCACACGCTATTCGTGTAACGCTACCTGTCGTGCGTTTAACTACGCATTGTGGTTATTTAAAATGTTTAACCACTTCCACGTCCTAGCTTCCTTAGCCGCCGTTGTTCACCTCCTCTCTTCGATGTTTTCACACATAGTTGTCCTAAGTTGTCACTTCGTTCTGCCTTCCACCGAACCCTTGCCACCTGGACAGCCCAACGTCTTTGGAGGGTATTTAAATATAATTTTCCTTAGCCGATGATCTAAATCTGTATGGAATTTTTTTTCTTTATTTGGCTTCGTTGTCTTTCGTAGCTCAGGGACTATAATTTCGTGGTCGGTTAGTCCGGTTGACATAATTTCCATAATGTTTCGTAAATGATCCATTATTCAACACGCAATTTATGGGTAATTAATACATGGCCGTTTCCCATTCAAACAATAGATATTGACGGTTTGGTTAATTGGGTTTACAAATGAATTGCTTCGAAGATGGCAATGCATTTCGATGGATTTACTTGGAAGACAAGACCACTTTTCGCGTTTCAATAAGGGCAGATTATGGACAAATTGACAGGGTGAAACATTGCTCAAATCGGCCAGGGCGAACCTTGTTTACCCTCAACCGTAATTCGCTAATGAAGTGGTCCCTTGCGTCTATCATAATCTCAACCGAATCTTCAAAGTAAATCCATATGTGACAGCGCATAGAGAAAGGGACCTAAGGGTAAAAAAAAATCACATTTAATTTTTTTTTTCTTTTTTTGATGTGGACAACATCTGAGCATCGAATGAGACCGATCCATGCCCCAAAAGTGTTCCCTCCCAGAGATATGCGCGTTTTATGAAAGTGAAGTCGACGATTCTAAGCGCAAATAGAAAGGGACCTAATCTTTAAAATGGCTCTCCTGAACAAAACTGGTTGTTAACCTTAGGTCCCTTTCTATTTTACGCGTCATTCGCGTGGATTCGTAGTGAAATTTGCATTAATTTCCGTGTCCTAATTTTTCATTGATCGCTCGTTTTGTACACACGATCTTATTTTTTTTAGCCATAATAGCCTTAACATCCCTCAAATATCCCCCTCTGAGGTATTAAGTGTGCTTTAGCATTAACAGTCCCTATTGTTCGTCCTCAAATAATTATGATTTGTTGAGCAAGTACTAAAAATGTATACTTTTCACAAGGTACCTTATGTACTTATACTTTGCATGATTTGTTCCCCCTATCCGATTTTACCTTGGCTTATGACCAGAAGCCATCAACAAGCAAAATTTCTGGCTCCTAGCTTATGTCGTTTGACCGCTATGGTGCTTTCAACAGACATACGAACGGTCATGGCTAGATCTTCTAACTACTTTATAGGGTCTCTGATCAATATTTCGAGGTATTGCAACTGAAATGACATATCTATCCTTAGCTGGAGGTAAAAATGATAATCTTTTTAAATTTTAAAATCCTCACCATATAAATGCTGTTTTCAGAGAGAATTCTCTAAAATCTTTAAATCAAATTTCATTGAAATTTGTAACCCAGGGGGTTTTATATGTGCAAGGGCTATTAGGACCATAGACCAATTTCAAAAGCAACTGTTTTTGGCCGGAACTAAAATAATATGCAATGTTTCATCAAGGTCGATTCATATTGCCACATCAACTTGAATCACAAAAAAAGATGGACAGGCGGACATGTCACCTGTAACAAACAAATGTACAAAGCTATAATACCCCTCCCTGTACCATAGTGTGGCAAAGATCAAATAAGACTCGAACTTGGCAAAGAATGTTTAGACGGCGACTGTCAACTACGAATAGCTTCCGACCATGACAACTGACTTTTTAATAAATTAATCTACTATTGTAACACCTGGAAGCCCTATAGGGTAAGTTTGATGTTTTACCCGCTTTTATTAGAAAACCCACTGTGATACCCTTTTAAAAAGAAACTCTGAAAAAAGAGATTTTGACGGAGAAATAATAAAGATCGACGAGGGAGTATTCATAGAGCCTTGTAGCCCTTTTCTCCAGCCTTACCATTTCTTGGGGGTAAAAAGCGCTTAAACAAAAAAAATAATAAATTTCATATATTTTAAATTACCTGGCTCGAGGTCATGTGCAAAATAAAAAGATGGTAGATCTTTAATTATATTGTTTATTATAAAGGTGGTCCAACTAAAACGCACGATGTTTATGGTAAATAAAACAAAAACTTTTCTTAGAATTATCTTAAAATTACTATATTTATTATCATAGAAGGATCAATGGCAATTATGTTTTAAACAAAGTATCGGACAAATGCTTGCCGTGGCTTAGGTGGCATACCTCTATTCGTGGTATACCCCTCTACATTTTCACTGTCTTTAAGATATAATGAAGGTTCAATGTACTTTAGTTAATATGCCGAATTATCTTATCCTTTAGCTCTTGAATTTTTCTTGGCTTATTGAAGTGCACTTTTTCTTTTAAATATCACCAAAGAAAGAAGTCCAAAAGCGAAAATTCACTTGATCGTGATGATCAATGTATGGCAAGTGGTACCATCCGGATTGGCCACAGGAAGTTTGTTATAATCTCGCGATGATAACCGCCTCATTTTCGAAGAAATACGGCCCGATGACGCCGCAAGTTATAAGCCGCACCTAACAGTCACTCTTTGTGGATGCATCGGCTTTTCAACAATTGCTCGTGGATTCTCATTTTGCCACATGCGGCATTTCTGTTTGTTAACGAAAACACTGTCGACACATTTGTTAGATTATGCTGATTACGGCTGTAACCATCATAAAGCGCTGCTCAATTGTGTACCTCTCCATGGTTGAATTTGCCCAACACTAAAACAAATAAATGTCCAATTAAGTGGGGCAAAAACACGTTAAGGTGAGACGTGCACAATGGTTTGACCACCCTTTATTGGTTTTCAAATATTTTGATCGCCTTCGAGATCAGGGAATAAACATTTAATTTACAAAACAGTGACATGCGACTGATGATTATTTTCGACAATATATGTGACCCAAAAAAGAAAAAGGGACCTAAGGGTAAAAACCAGTTTTGTTCAGGAGAGCCATTTTAAAGATTTATATACGTGTATATAAAACGCACTTTTATAAAACGCGCATATCTCTGGGAGGGAACACTTTTGGGGCATGGGATCGGTCTCATTCGATGCTCAGATGTTGTCCACATCAAAAAAAGTTAAAATTGATTTTTTTTTACCCTTAGGTCCCTTTCTCTATGCGCTGTCACATAAGGATTTGTAGCAAAATTTGCTTTACGTACCTATTGAGTACCCATATGACCACATTGACTAAAGATCGCCCATTTGACCATGCAGAACGTTTTTTTTTGCCACATTAGCAAAAAGGTCCAGCAATTATGCTCCATTTTGAGGTATTTTGTGCGTCCCAACGAACAGTACCAATTGTAACCATTGTCTGACCACAAAATTAAGATTTGTTTAGGAAATGCTCAAAAAAGTGTGCATTTTATGGAGGTACATTGAGTTCCTTAATGGGAATTGTTTCCTCCTGGGCCGAAAAAAGTGCACTTTTGCACGTTTTTCTTATAATTCGGGTGTAAGGCTCAAAAATAAATGCCACCTCCCACAAATTACCCAAAAAGTATGCTAGGCGTTATGAAAAGCCACTTGGTGGCAGTGCAAAAACATCAAGCATTTGTAGTCTATGTAAAGTTTTCCTTTGCAAAGCTTCTAGGAAATCTTCTAAGACCGTTCAGTGTGACATTTTGAAGTCATCCACAATTACCAAAATATGATCTTCCTTTCAGTTAAAAGATTCCTGATTATTGCCTTGGGACACGATAACCTACTTGTACTAGTTTCTCCACAACTTCTAAACTAAACGTGCTACATGCCACTGCCGCACATTGGTCGTTAGGAGGCTTTAAACTTTTTGTCTATATCGATATGCATATAAATGAATTATCTAAATAAGGCAATAATAACCGCACCTCAAAAGGAGGAAACTTGTGCTACTTACTTAAAAATTCCAAACACATTTCACACAGTTCTACATAAAACAAAAAGACGAGTTTAATCATTGCAATTTGCTTAAAAAGAAAACGAAAATAATCATTTGCCATAAAATTTTACACACTACCCGGTCCAAAGGCCAGCCGTAAAACAAATTGTTATGGTGAAACTGACCAATTTCATCCGCCAGCTTAAGCAAACAAAACAAAGGTTAAACAAAATGATTGCGATGATTCCAGTTAATAAAAATTCCAAGCCATATAAAGTCCTCTTCAGCTTATCATACACTTACGTAGACGGACCAAAGTCAAAAATATTGAAAAGTTATTTTGCACTAAATGACCTAAATTGCTGAAAATCTCATAAAAGTCCTCAATAAAAATAAATGAAAAACACTTTGCACGCATATTGGCTACAAATTCACCACTTTGATGCAATTCCAATTCTGACCTTAACCCCTGCCGTATAAGGAGGGTATGGATACGAATGTGAGTGTTACATAATACACCCTTTTGCCGGCAAAACACCCAACAAAAGGATATACTTTTGGATGCATGAGTGGGTGAGTGTTGGGTGTGTCGAGTGAAGGTATAGGCAATTTTCCATGGACCATTTAAATGGCAATAAGCGGCGAGTTGTGATAACAAGTGTTTGTTTATTTGCTGCTTCTTTCTTCTTTTCTTCAACCAGGATTCGTCCATAACAAACAAGTAAGGAATTATGAGTGAATAACGACTCTGTGATACGCTACATGCGACGAGAGTATACACTAAAAAGTGCAGTTATAACATTCCTCTACCAACACCCTACAGATTTACTATTTACTATCACTGCCTTCAAGTCATTGATCTGAGTGTGATAAAAATCCTATATTCACGAATTGGAAAGTTCTCTGAAAGACAGCACCGACCTACTAATAATTTTTCTTGATATATACTTATATTGTAATTGTTTTAGAAATAAAGCACTTACTCGTAATGTCGGCACCACTTGCTAGGTAGGATCGCTGCTGAAAATTATAATAGATATACCTATCCGGATGTGAAGCTAGAAACGCCGGTAGCAAATGTTAAACGATCTAACCCCTCAAGAAATTGGAAAATTCGGATAGCCTTAGCTCATTACCCCACACAAAGGCAGCTTCTGATTTAAGGTTCTGCCCCTTTAACTAGTGCGTTATGAGTGACTTGTATCCAGTTCTACTGAAGTTTGTCTCCACAAAAATTACGTTTCCAATTGGAATTTCTGCCGTTATACAGAAAATTCAATCTAGCTCAAATTCAATTCAATCTAGCTCTCATATAGCCTTAACGAAATGAGCGCCTGCCGCTCATTGCTTAATTTTAATTCATTTTAAATATTCACCTTAATATTCATACTTCAAGTATACTCGTACTACAAACATTTTCGAATGAGATTTATCAGCATGGATATTATTACAATTAACAGTAGGGTCTGAGAAATTAAAATCGATGGATTTTTTAAATTATGTTTACCAAAGGAAAATGTAGGATGATAAACCTTTATAAAAATTTCAAGTTTGAGAGAAAATACGTATACGATTATATCGTATACTCGTACAAATGAAACTATCGTGCCAATAGCCTATAGTAAATATACTACTTAGTACACATAAATCCTGTTACAACATTGAACACACCCATTTCAATAGTAGAACTGAAAGCTAACCTCAATAGCGTTAGTCTGTAACGGGATCTTAAAATTGTTTCAACTTTCATCATGGAGTGGTCAGATAATGAGAACCGTATCGCTGTAATAGCGCTTTTCAAGTGTGAAATTAAAAAAAGCGATATTTTCAAAACGCTCCGGCCACTAGGGATTAGCCGCATGTTCGTCTACCGATGCATAAAACTGAGGAGACAGGAGATGTAAAAGACCGCCACCGGTCGGGCCGCCCATGCTCTGTTCGAACACCGCATGTCATCAAAGCCGTTAAATCAAGAATTCACAGAAATCCGCTCCGAAAACAGATAATCATGGCCCGTGAGATGAATATCACGCAAAAGTCCATGAGTCGAATCATTAAAAAGACATGGGAGTGGGGCTTTCAAACGACGTACCGGACATTTATTGACTGCTGCTTTAAAAAAATAGGATTGAAAAATGCAAACGTCTTTTGGTGAAGCACGCTGATAACAAGCACAGAAAAATTTTGTTCACCGATGAAAAAAAATTTACCGTTCAGGAAAAATTTAACAAGCTAAATAGAGTGTATGCGCGGTCATCTAAGGAAGCATCTGAACTGATCCCAAAGGTGGAAAAGGGCCATCACCCAGCTTCAGTCATGGTTTGGTGGAGTGTCTCTTACGATGGGGTCACTGACCTGCATTTCTGCCAACAAGGAGTCAAATCATCGGCCGAAGTTTACCAGGAAAACGTTTTGGAAGCTGTTGTGAAGCCTCTTAACAAGTCCCTGTTCCAAAACAAGCCATGGACTTTCAGCAGGATTCTGCAGCCCATAAGGCTAAACGTCCCAGGCCTGGCTCGAAACAATTTGCCAGCATTCATTTCCTCTGAAGAATGGCCCTCAGGCAGTCCAGATTTGAACCCACTGGATTACAAATTGTAGACGGTTTGGAGGACAAAGTTTGTCACAAAAGATCTCTTAAGACTGATTTGGTTCCAGCTGTGGCCAATTTTCCAATAGACGAGGTTCGTGCAGCTATTGACGATTGGCCAGTGCGATTTAAGGCGTGTGTAAAGGCAAAAGGCGGACAATTCGAATAAGTAAATTCTTTTCAAATACAATATGCATGAATAAATATATTAAAAAATATTTTGCCAAAAAAACATTCAGTACTTTTTATTTTACAGCATAAACCGTGTGTGTTAGTATTTATGTCCCTACTAAGTATTTTTATATTGGTGACTTCATAGGTAATAATTAACTATTTGATTGAAATTAAGTTGGATCCGAGCAGGACCTTATCAAATGTATCTATAAAATCGACAATTTTAATCTAGCCCGTTACGTTGCAGTCGAGCAGTAGAATATCTCACATGTTTTTTATATTAAATTTTTAATTATTTGCTTTGAACTATTTGTAATTTCTTCAAATGAGTTCTTGCTGTTTTTTTCCACACAGGACAAGAATGTTGGTCTCATAATATTTTTATATAAAAGATTCTTATTTTCAAAAATTAAAAAGTAAATGTTTATGAATAAGTGGTCATAAAGCTGTAACAATTTTTAATGATCTTATGCACACTTCGTCAATGTGTTTTCCAAAGGTAAACATCATGTTCAGCATGACTCCCAGGTAGAGGGTGATCCATCGAGAGGTATTTTTCAATGGGGTTTTTCACGTGAGTTGTATTAAACTTTATTTTTTATTTGTTTTTAGTACTGTTTGACATTTCATCATGGACAGACTTACACCGCAACAACGTCTCCTTATCGTGTTACTGTATAATGGAAATGAGCGATCGGTAAGAAACTGACTTCGGTCAAAATTTTGTTCAGGGATAAGGCCCATTTCTGGCTTAACAGCTACGTCAATAAACAAAATTGCTACATTTGCGCTGAAAAGCAACCAGAAGAGGTCCAAGAGGTGTCATTATACCCAGAGAAAATCACGGTTTGGTGCAGTTTATGGCTTAGTAGAATAATCGCTTCATATTTTTCCAAAAAGATGATGGCCGTAACGTAACTGTGAATCGTGCTCGCTCTCGCGCCATGATATCGGACTTTTTGCTACCTCAAATTAAAGCCCGTATTCTTGCCACTTGCCATACAGCTGCTCAAACAATGTATTTATTGAGAGGTAATTTCGAAGACTAGCTAATTTCTAGTTTTGGACCGGTGAGTTGGCCGCCTAGATCGTGTGATATCACAAGCCCAAAGTCTAGGCTGACAAACCAGCTACGATTCAGGTTTTGGAAGCCAACATTACGCGTGTCATTAACGCCATACCGGTCGAAGTGTTCGAATGATTCATTCAAAATTGGACCCTCAGAATGGACACCCTGGGGCGTTGTTGTGGCCATACTTTAAAGGAAATTATATTCCAAAAATAAACGGCATGAAATGACCTTTCGAATAAACATTAAAGATTCCACACTTGATTTAAATTTTTGTATTTTTATTTATTTGAAAAAATATTTCTAGACGGATCACCCGTTATTTTACATTTTCTTGAGTATTTACTATCTCATTCTCGAAGTTAAGTTGGCGTTTGGGAGTTCGCTTTGGTGACTTATTTAATGGAAATATAATAGCTTGAATTTTTCAAGTGCCCTTTTTCCTCGCTAAAACTACAGAGAGAGGTGTGAATCTTCTGAATAACAGAAAAGTAGAACGGCTCGAACACTTTACTTGTTTTACTTTTCCTTTTTCGATAAAATTGATTTTGAAAAATATATATCTATTTTGTGGTTTCGTACCATCGAGATTAAAAAAAACATTTCCAGAGAGTGAAAAGTAAAAAAAAACATATTTTACATCCCTGACTAAAGCTTAACTTAAGCTATTAATGTGTACTGCGAAGCGTATGTTTTTGTATAAACTGCAGCTTGTTCTACGATGGTATATCAATACTTCCGTGACTTTTCGAATAAAACACAGTCCTTTTTGCAAAAAAAAATAGTTTTCATCATAACCTCTTTTTAGCTCTATACATTTAGTCCAACGTTTTTCCAATTTTTGTATCCATTCCAAAAAAAAAGGATTTTTCGAGGTCCATAAAATAGGCATTTGTTTGATCAATAAATTCATCGTTGGAGCTGATACTCTTTCCACCGAGCCACTTCTTTAGGTTTGAAAATAGTCCCTGGGGGCTAAATCCGGAGAATATGGCGGATGAAGTACCAGTTTGTAACCCAATCCTTGCGATTTTGCTATTGCATTATCTTGATGAAAAATAACTTTTTTCTTGGCCATATAGGTCGTTGTCTTTTAAATCCTTGTTAAATCGGTCCAATAAGTTGGAGGTAATTGATGTGGATTATCCCTTGTGTATCCCAAAAACTGTTGCCATCACCTTGTTGGCTGACAGAGGCCTTCTTCAGAGCCGGTTTACCCGAAGAAACCCATTGTTTAGACAGCAGCTTGGTCTCCGGAGTGTTGTAATAGATCCATGTTTCATTCACAGTTAAAAACCAATTCCAATTGCGGTAAAACAACTCCAAACAATCCTTTCAAGTTGTCACACGATTACGTTTGTGGTCAATTGAAAGCAAACGCGGCAGCCACCATGCAGACATCTTTCACTCGGCCATATGAAAGGCGTATGGCATCAACAATCTCGTGCACTTTTACTTTTCGATCGGCCAGCACCTTATAGTGGATTTTTTCGACGTTTTCGGGTGCATTGGTCTCAATTGGCCGTCCAGAACGTTCAGCGTCATTTGTATTTGTGCGACCACAACGAAAGTCAGTAAACCACTTTCATACCATTGAAATCGATGGTGCAGAGTCCCCATAGTATTTCTCAAGCTTTTCCTTGGTTTGATTGACGGGTTTTTCGCCAAAAATAATGTCTAATAAGCACTTGAAATTCAATTAATGCAATTTTTAACAAAGTCCACGAGGTTGTAGTTTTTGAACAGCTGTTAAACACAAACTAAATGACGGAACTCTCTAAACGGATGGTATTAACAGATGGTACTTGATGGGAACATATAAATACGATGGAAGTTAAAAAAATCACGGAATTATTGATATGCCCTCGTATATTTGATGCCAAGTATTACAACATAAATAAATGTATACATACTGCAAAACTAACAAGGTTTTATTATTTTGGTGTTATGCTGAAATTTCCGGAAATCCCGGGAAATGCACAATTTGTTTACCAGGAAATGACAAAGTCCGGGAAAAGAAAAAAATTTATTGTAACTAAGACGTGAGTCGACATTGATCCGTTTATAAAGAAGCATTCTCTGCTTTACAAAATGCACCACAAACTCAAGCCACCACTTTACACTGCATATGACATTCTATAGGGTGCACAATGCCCATTTGTAAAACGAAGCATATTTTAATAAATACTCATCATCATAAAACGATGAATACTTTTTGGCAGCAATGAATATTTTTTCCGATTTCCCCGATTGCGGTTTATTCCAAAAAGGTCTACAAGCTTTTCGCCGATGTGTGGTGTGTGTTTGTGCTCTGGCTTGTGTTGGAGAAAACATTAAATTCGTTTTGGTCAATAAAAAGGCTTATTGTTATTATGGTCAGTTATGGCGATTGAACGATTTCGGTTATGATTATTGGATATCGAATCGAACAGAGCATGTGTGCATTCAACTGAATTTAGGCAAGAAGTCAGTTTCTGTAATAATTTCCAATAAACATTTGAAAGATATGAAAACAAAAGAAGCAAAACTAATAATATTTAGCAAAAGACTAAAAATGATATTGAGAATGCAAATGATAAGGATCCGACATAAATATTAATAGAGATTATAATGGAAATGAGGTTGGAAATTAGGACAGCATGAAATTGTCAAATAGTGATCTCAGCAGCACCCATTTGAGAAGATGCGGTATGTTGGAAATGTACATTTTAAATGGAAAAGTGTTAAAATACTAAAATCACCGTTGTATAAAATTCAATGAATCGAAAAAAATTAAATAAATTATTCACCAGAATGGGGTATACTTTTTGGTAAATTTACTGTATAAAATTTTTAATTGGGAACTATTTTTTAACTTTGCAGAAATTATACATATTGACATATGTATCTAATGGATGGGGGTTAGTTCTGCAATGTTGTGGCCTTGTTTAGTGATGGAAAAACTTCTGTCAGCAATTCTCGTTTCATTTGCGTAGCTGCCCATACTGACAAGTCTGGTCGCTGCTCATAGTTAAAGCATAGTAAAGATTTTGCTTACACAACACGATTATGTACTCGTACATACGATTCGTCGATGAAGCTACCCGACTCTTCGATACCAGTTTTGTGTTTATTATACCTACCTGTCACTATTTCGGCAGTCAATTATTATACAAATTGTATTAGATCTTCCAGTTGTTATATTTCTGATGTTGTCAAAGTCACTTATCCCATTCATCTGTCAACATTCTCAGTGAGGTTTGTCAATTCACTTCGTTTTATATCTATTAACTGAATGGAAATTATTACAAAACATATTTGAAATTCTATCTCAGTTGGAAATTCGCAACGTGAATTTTGACGAGAGGTCGGTCGTCAGCGTAGTGGGCGAAAAATTCATTGCGCCGTGGAAAACTTTCAGCGAGAGTACTTTTATTGGGCGTTAAGCCTTCAGACACCCAAATATTGACGAAAAATTAAAAAAAACATAGTGGTCAGTATTCAATAAGGGATTTAACTCATTTTAAATTGGACCAACATCTGCATTACTCAATCCGGGACACTTCAGATACTGTAAAGAGTTCGCTAATTTGGCGTTCGACATGTTGTTTGGAGAACCAGAGTTTGGTCAAGATTTTTTGGACAAGGCATGACAATACGTCATTAATGTACAAGGAGTTGAGTGGCCACTCTACAACTCTAAACTTTAAAGGCCATATCTCATGAACTTGCAAGTTACTAAAGGCTGTGATAATTTAAAATTTGTCAAAAGGACCCGCTACCGCCTATGCATCGCTGAAGATTTAAAGAGCAAATCTCATGAACTATTGCCGGTGTGATGATGATAACGTTGATAAATGCGATTTTGGTATTGAAAGAGAAAAAGTGGATGGTGCCACACGCAGAGAAAAAACATGGTTACTACATGGACACGGCAATAATAATATGTTCTTCGCAATAAAAGTATGTTCGTCGCAACCATAGGATTGTTAACTGAATTTATTTTTGACAATACTATAATTGCTGCAATATTAATATTGTTGAAATGTAACAATAGTATTTTTGCCAAATTTAAAAATTAAAATATGGTTATAGCAAATATGGTTGGTGCGACAAAAGTATTGTGTTTTGCGTTTTGTATTAACAATAATATGATTACGGCAATCATACAGTATGATTGTATTTTTTTTCATTTAAATATGCTTTTTAGAACAATGTTATTGGTACGGATCTAATGCAATAATAGTACTTTTTATCGAAATTAAAATTTTTTATATGTATACAAGCTGCTTTTGCTTTGTTTAACTGAAATATTTTTAATAAAAACGCTTATGTTTAAACTTATTTTTTCTACTGCGAAATAAATCACTCCTATTATTTTGAATTTAATGTATTTTTGAATAATTTTCATAATTCAAATCTATTGTTGACAACTTAAACCAATTCTAATAAATATTATTGGGGATCAAATCTATTGTCGACAACTTAAACAAATTCTTATAAATTATATTGGGGATCGTAGTATAATTATGTGTGATCATACTATGGTTGTAGGGATCGTCAGATGTTTGCGTGTGAATCATACTATGGTTGTGGGGATCATACTATGGTTGTGAGAATCATACTATGGTTGTGGAGACCATAGTATGGTTGAGTGTGAATCATTCTATGGTTGTGGGGATCGTAGTATGGTTATGTGTGAAAAATACTATTGTTGTGAGGATCATAGTATGGTTGTATTTGAATCATACTATTGTTGTGAGGATCATAATATTGTTGTAGCACAAGCATATACCCAACAATAGTATTATCCTCTTCGAATATTGTCACCACTACCATACTTTTTTTTTGCGTGCACGCTAATTTGAAAAATTTTAGTAATGGACTGATCTTATATAATAAAATAGGGTGATCCATCTAGAGGTATTTTTTCAGAACAAAAAAAAATATAAAAATTCAAGTCAAGTAAAGAATCTTTATTGATAATTTTAAAGTACATTTTATGGCATTTATCTTTTAAAAATAATTACCTTCAAATGTTGGCAACTGTATTATGGAAATGGGCGTTCGGTGAGAAACGGGAGGATCTGCTGCTTTCGACAAGAATTGTGTTCAGGCTCTGGCTCAACGGTAAAGACAATAAACAAAATTGCCTCATTTGGGCTGAAGAGCAACAAGACGAGGTTCAAGAGGTGCCATTATACCCAGAGAAAAACACGACTTGGTGCGGTTTATTAGCTGGTTCAATCATCTGTGCATATTTTTTCAAATATGATGATGGTCGGAACGTAATATGATATTAATCTTTCGACACTTGGTTTCAACAGGACGGTGCCACTTGCCATACAGCTGCTAAAGCAATGAATCTATTGAGAGGTCATTTTGAAAAACAGCTAATTTCACGTTTTGGACAGGTGAGTTGGGCGCCTAGATCGAGTGATATCACACCTTTAGAAATTTTTCTTTAGGGTAACGTAAACTCCAAAGTCTATGCTGACAAACCAGCTACGATTCAGGTTTTGGAAGCCAACATTTCGCATGTCATTAAAGTCATACCGGTCGAAATGCTCGAACGAATCATCCAAAATTGGACCCTCAGAATGGAAACACTGAGGGGTAGTTGCCCAACATTTGAAGGTAATTATTTTCAAAAAATAAATGCCATAAAATGTCATTTCAAATTACCAATAAAGATTCCACACTTGATTTGATTTTTTCTATTTTTTTTTTTGTTCTGAAAAAATACCTCTAGATGGATCACCGTCTAAAGTGGTATTTACAGATTTTAATGATTTCTTGACAGGCAAGTATACCGATTATGAACTATGGACCGCAACCCTTGATGCCTAAATTAATTTTTCTGATTATTTTTGATGCTTTATTAATAAATTATACATGGGTACAAGGTCTTTTTTGATTAAGAACTGAATGTTGTTTTTAAGCTTATTTGGGACTCATAATCCAAATCTTCACTTTCTTTTTCTATCAGGCCGACTTTTTGCTATAAACCGTTGTCAAAAATGAAGGCACTTCGTGTTAAAAAAAATTTGAAACTCGTCAACAAAATGTTCCTTAAGCCTTGCTTTCATTGTTTTTAAATTTTCCTTGTTGTTTCAGAGATATCGTTGAAGATTTAAAAAATAACAACAATTTTACAAAAAAAATGTTCTTTAAGAATGCATAAAAATGCGACAAAAATCACAGTTTTAGTTCTAAACCATTTAGTTCAATATATATCGAATATATATCAATATATATCGAATTAAAAGAGCTTAATTTCTCTGAAATCGGTGCCCAAATTTTGATTTTCTTTACAATTTACTGAGAAAACTGAGTTAATCAAAATCGCGATGTGTGTGTTTTTTCAGCTGAGTAAAAATTTAAAAACAATCGGACGTTAAATTTTACTTCAACGACTTCAAATTTTAATCTTAAATCAACGACTTCAAATCAAGTCAATACAAAGAAAAACATAAATTGAGCTCTCATGTGTTATTAAATCTACGTCTGAGGAGTCTAACAATAAGTTTACAAATTTACATGTGCCCGCAAACTTCATACAAAAACAAGTACAATAATACGCCACTGGATAGACTGTGGTTTATGGTTTATAATATTTTGTATACTAGAGTTCGTAACCGTATTTAATACAGGATTTCCATTAGGGGCATAACAATTTCGTATCTTTATGTCAACGCATTTTTAATGATCTTTCAGTGTCAAAACGTAAGTCGAAGTCAACATTTTCAACATGGTAAAGTTCACATACGCGCAACGTTTGGAAATCATTAAAAATTACTACGGAAATTCTGAGTCGGTGGTCTCAACTTTTAAATCGGTTTCTGCAATTTCGCCGTAATAATCATCTTCAACGATGATACTCATTTCTGGCTGAGTTATGCCAATAAATAAAATATGCGTTATTGGACAGAAACATACCTACATGTGTTTCACATTTGTATCCGCAAAAAATTAATTCATGCCGCAGGTGTGATTGGGCCGTATTTTTTCGTCAATGGAAACAATCGTCATGTTACTGTCAGTGGAGAGCGCTATCGTGCCATGTTAGAAAATTATTTTGGGCCAGAATTGAATGAGCTTGACATCGCCGATATGTGGTTTCAGCAAGACGGTGCCACTAGCTACATTTCAATCGATTTACTGAAAAATGGATAAAAAGTGGAAGACATCATGGCCGTTTTTTAAAATCAAATTCAGTTTGGCTTGATGAACCGTATGTATTGCCTAAAAGTGTACAACCAAAAAGATGTGAAAAAGCTGGAAGAAAACCGAAAAACTTTGATGACTGCAGTGAAAAATCGAAAAAAAGAAAGATACAAAGTCTTTTAGATTCAACTGACCATCGAGAAATTATTAAAGCTAGCGAGATAGTGTTTCGCAAAATGGGAAAGCGAGATTCAGCCACACTTGTGAAAAATCTGCCGGAAGCTTCATCCAGTAAAGGTACGGAAGTGAAAAAAATTTGTAAGAGATTTAGCTCTGAGCCTGTGCCTTTAGTGAGCCTTTCTCCCGATGAAGCCTTATCTTTAATGGTTGATGCTAATTTGTCGAAACATCAATACGACGTTATTCGGCAAAAAGTCAACGCAAAATGCAAAAATCTTTTTCCCTCCTACACTAATGTTCAAAAAGCTAAGAAAAATTGTTATCCAGCTGAAACAGTAATCACTGAGATGTATGCAAAAAGTTCACTCCAGTCATTAGTGAATCATACTGTTGAAAGGCTTTGTTTGGCTCAAAAAGAGGTTTTACTCGGTATTGATGAACTGAAAACTGATGAAAATCGTCTTAATATTTTGATAAAATGGGGATGCGATGGGGCTCAGCAAAAGCAGTATAAACAGAAGTTTTCTTCGGAGGAGGGCCATACAGATGAAAGTTTATTTAGTATTTCAATGGTTCCTATTCAAATGAATTTAAGTTCTACACAAAGAAAAATTATTGTATGGCAAAATCCTGCTCCTTCATCTACAAGATACTGCCGTCCTATCAAGTTTGTTTTTGCCAAAGAGTCCACTGAGTTAATTACTCAAGAAGTTAATTTAGTACAGCAAGAAATTAGAGATTTGTCTCCAACTCTTATCAGAAATGGCGAACAAAGTTTTCTTGTTGAGTCTACATTTATGCTTACTATGATAGACGGTAAAATTTGTACTGCACTATCATCTTTAACTTCTTCTTCTCAAACGTGTTTCATATGTGGAGCGAAACCGAGTGAACTAAATAAACCTTCTGTGATTTTAAACAAAATTGTCGATGAACGATCTTTAACCTTTGGAATGTCTCCGCTACATTCATGGATCCGTTTTATGGAGTGTGTATTACACATAGCATATAAGCTTCCTATAATGACCTGGCAAGCTCGAGGACCGGAAAATAAAGCAAAAGTGGCTGAAGTAAAAAAAATATTCAACAGAGATTTCGAAATGAGATGGGGTTGCTTGTAGACATGCCAACACAACACGGAGGTAATACGAATGACGGTAATACTGCTAGACGGTTCTTTAGAGCAGCAGAAAAGAGTGCAGAAATCACTGGTGTCAATAAAGAATTAATTGAACGGTTTCATATTATTTTGGAAACTTTAGGTAGTGGTTACCCTATTGATGAAGATGCTTTCGAAAGTTTTATTGTTGTCACACGAAATTTATACTTAAAGGAATACCCATGGTACATTATGCCAGTTAGCGGCCATAAAATCCTTTTTCATGGAAAAGACATAATAAAGTCTTGCATTCTTCCTATAGGACAGCTGTCAGAAGAAGCTCAAGAAGCAAGAAATAAGGACACGAGGAAATTTAGAGAGTTGTTTACGAGAAAAACATCGAGAATAGACACAAATACAGATCTTTTCAATCGTCTCTTAATTTCTTCAGATCCCTTTATCGCAAGTTTGCGTCACACTCCCTTTCGAGTTCAAGGTTTGATAACAAAAGAAGTTCTTTCATTATTATCTGTTGATGCTTTTGAGGAGGAAGAATCTTAACGATAAATATGAAAGTGAATAAATTAAAATCTCTATGTGTATTTATGTGTTATTATCTGTATTATTAATGTAATAAAGCAAAAATAAGTAACGAAAACAATTATTATCAAATATTTATTAAAAATATTAAAATTATTTTAATACTAAAAATTAATTTTTGACCTCAATTTTATTTAAAAAAATCTTCTTTTTAAAAAAAAATTTATTTTTGATAATAATTTATATATTTGAACTCATTTTTTATATAATTCATAAGTGAGAAGTGAACCCAACGCGATTTATTAATTTTGTCCAGCTAGATTTGCGATCTACCACACTGTGCAATGGTCCGATCGAATGGCCACCTCGTTCATGCGATTTAACGCCATTGGATTTTTTTCTGGGGCCACTCAAGTCATTGGTCTATGCCAACAATCCAACAACTTTAGACGAGCTCAGAGACAACGTACAACGCGAAATTAACAACGTTACGGTCGAAATGTGTGCAAGAGTGGTGGAAAATTGGGTCCAAAGAATAGATCGCTGTACACGGGCTCGTGGTAGTCATTTGACCGAAATCGAATTTCATTTTTAAAAATTTTACATTTGCACTACACCTGGAATTAATTTGAACTCTATATCTTAAATATTCTGTGTTGTATTAATATAGAAAATTGCTATGTCCTTAACGGAAAACCCTGTACTTGTTGTACCCTATTGATTACTTATTGTAGGCCAAGAGGACCGTGCTCAGTACCGAAGAGGCACTTCTGTTTCTGTTTTTAAATTATATACATTGCCCTTCAGAAGAAGAGGCATTACGAATTAGACTAATTAACTACTTAAATGAATCAAAATAGCTCTACATAGTATCATGATTTAAATGACACTAAGGATAGTGGGTCCAAGAAACAATCCACAAGTGTCCGAATTGGCATCCCTGCTACAGCAAAGATTTACTGTTGGTTGTAGTTTTTAGCATGTCGTCATCTTATTTCTTTCTGAGTGACAAATATTAACCGATACTTTGTTTGTTTCATAGCTTGATAACTTCAATATATTCGAGCTGGTGTACCAACAGCACGCTGCAGTATGTTGCAAAATCGACAAACGATCAGAGTGAGTTGTATTTTCGTGGCCAATTGTGTGAAGAAAACTTGAAAAGTAAGGTCTACAACAGTAGTTCTCATTCGTTTGGGGAGAGCCTGGCATTGTAGAGATCGGTTTTACTTTCAACAATTGCAGCAAAGCTTTCTGAAGATGGTTGTCACGGACCCGAAATCATGATAAAAACAGTGTGCAGCCACGAAAATCAATGTCACTTTGCCATTTTGTTAAAAAGTTGTCTTCTATTCAAATATAGAAGCAAGAGGTCTTGAGCCGGATAATCCCTGTTGAACGCTCACAGTTTCAAAGGAAAAATTTGGCGACAAAGTCATCTACAGGCAGCGTTTAACAATTGGCCTCAGCTTTCATGCGACTTGATGCCCCTCGAACAAATTCTCTAGTGCTATGTCAAGTCTTAACTTCACCTTGTAGCAGGTAACGAGCGCTCCAGATTGAGTAGAGCTGATGCCATTCTTGACATACCCCAAGGGCTAAATGTCAAGGTACTGCATACTGGAAGGACAACATGTGAGAATGAAAATAAAAGCATATGTCCCACTCCAGCAAATGAAAAAGTAGGATACTTTCCACCGCTTCACGGACACATGGTATAAAGGCGAACTAACGAAGTATTGAATGCTGCCCATAACGATACACTGCAGAACCTAGCAACAAGAGCAACATAAGAGATATCTCGAAAGTTTAAATAATAGGAGGCCTCTGTTGCGACAAAAAGGATAAGAACTGGATTTGCACAAATGTTAGCAGATGGAGATGCGCAAGAGCAAAAATTATGACAGATAACTCTATGGAAGCCAAACACCAAACTGGCGTCCAAAAATATGGTAGAAATTTAGCTAGAGCTAGAAATAAAGATCGACTAGATTTACGGCAAATACAAGAGCATATCAGAAATGTTTGTCTTGGAGTTTGTTTTTGAGTGCGACGTTGAATTGTTATTTTCTAGCGGTGATAAAGTTCGAAAAACTACATTTGCTTAACAAAAAAAAACTCAAATCACAATTCATGGTCGTGATGATTGATTTGCTTTCATATTCCCAATCAGGAATAAATTCAAATATATAAGTATACTTGTCCTCTGCTCTCTTCCAAAATGTGGACTTTACATATTGTGAATTATTTAATAGTCGGGAGTAATAATTTTCGTGCTCTACAATAATATGGAAATGAAAAATCCACCCCACCACCGCCAATACTCCTTTACCTTGGACTTTGGTGGCATGGAAGTGAGTTTGATTTCCGGTTGATGAGCCATGGACAATTCGTTATCATGTGAACATAATTAGTTGGCTACTTTTGTTTTTCACCTAATTGCTTTAGTAAATATTTAGCTAATATGTTGGAGACAATTAAAGGCAATGTCTAAAGGCTAGCGACACACTCGTAGCTTGTTAACACAACTGGCATATGGACTTGAAGAAAGGTTCTCTTTGTGGGGGTGACAGAAGAAATTTTAGTCGATTTAAGGTAACTTATTTTCTTACACCATTATACACGATATAATTTGTATGCTCACTGGCCGGGAGCCTTATGTTTAACGCCGGTTCCGAAAGTTTAATGCCTTTTACAGATAAGTTTTTTTATGATTATATATTCTCATAAGGAGTTGTACTTGGGTTAACAGGCATGCTTTCAAGAAAATGCCTACTCCATATCCATGTTGGACAGTTATTTTCTCTGTCTAGGGAGGGAGATATCCTGGTCACGATTTTTTTATTGTCTTTTGGCTTCGTTTTAAACTTGGTTGGTTGGTTTGAACTAGAGGGACCCAAAAAGAATGGACCCATACCGCAAGGTTAACACCTAAGACAGTTCGCTACTTATTGCGAGCTCTTATTTGATATTTTGTCAATTTTCTATCTTTAGACACGTTCGGGGTCGTCTACGAAACTTTTAATTCTCCTCTTACATACTCGTAATTGACATTGTACACCGCTTTCAATAATTGGTACTTGGTGTACTTCTCCAACAGAATTTTATGGAGTCAATATGTGTAATTACTAAGTACATTTGCTATATCCGTTACCAAATTTAAATTTCTATCTCCACATTAGTTCACGTTCAACTTAACCCTATAAAAAACTTGAACCGGGTTTTATTCTCAATTTCTTCAAAGCAGGACTCTGATCCAAGGAAATACTGGTCATGTTGCCATTGATTTAGATTCATTTTTTTCAAAAACCTGCCACTTGGTTTGGCTTCGGCTACACCCTTTCATCTGTTTACCCTTAACTCTACCTACATTTCATAATGAATCGTTATTAACATTTCGTCTTTGGCGTTAATGGTTTTTAGATGATTTGGTTTCTTTGCGTTTTAATGTCATTGCTGGTGTTGCTATTGTGCTTTTCATCATTTGGCGACCAATACGAAAAAGTGGCCGGGCAAAGGCTGGCAGACAGAAAGACATACGATTTACGAACTGTCAATCATACATTATGCGTCGGTTCAATTGGATTCATGCGGTTATTCGGTCATTTATTACCCTTGTAAACCAACAAATCGAAATGATGAACAAATGAATGGACTGACGGAAGGACGGACGAACGAACGGATACGGGGGAGTTTGAATACTGGCACGCGATTCTAATGACAGTCTTCACTTTATTAACGCAATTAATTTCTCCAATCAAATATATAATGAAGGACACAAGCGAACAAAATGGCGATGCCGATTTTTGGTAAAAAAAGGTTTCAGAGCTGCTGGTTTCGGGAAGGGATCTAACACGAGCGTTAACGTCATACCATCTGTGCACATAAGCAGGTGCCTAAAATTGAAATACATTAAATATGTTTGATTCTGAAATTATTTTTGGGCATGTTAACCGTTTTTAAATGTAAAAAATCTAAACGTGAGTTAAACCTGCCGACTGTTGTTGGCCTCGACCTTTTAAAAAATGTTTAAAAATGTTAAAAAAAAGTTTCGTGCCAGTTTGTAATACCAAGGATTTCAATGTCATAGCCTATATCGAAGTCCTAGTCTTTCTATTTTGTGCATTCCTGAACAATGCCCATCTAATAACTTTTCAGCTTTGTTCATTCGATATTAGCTTGAGTTGAAAGTTCATAGCCGCATCAATTGGGCTTTGTTCTTCGAGGAAGCCAATCTAAAGGTTTGGACAAGGAACAAAAAACGTTTTATACATGTTTTGAGCTGAAATATCAATCCTCTGGGTTTTTTTGTTTTGTTATGATCGTTTGTTGTTATTATTTTTGAAAGGGTGAATTACTGCACGAGCTAAACGTCAAGTTTTTTTTGCTTTTCATTTAATATTTCTCAATTTGAACCATGAAGAGATACACAAGCGAGCAACGCGTTAAAGTTGTGCAGGCTTATTATGAGAATGTGCGACAGTGGATGATCAATTTTCGAAGAAAATCATCTTCAGTGATGGGGCACATTTTTACCTTAGTGTATTCGTCAATAAGCAGAATTTAGGAGAATGATAATCCAAGAGTGATTGTCGAAAAAACACAAGAGTGACTGTTTGTTGCGGTTTATGGGCTGGCGTTATCATCGGGCCGTATTTTTTTCCAAAATGCGGCCGGTCAGCCAGTTACTGTGAATGGTGTTCGCTATAGTGAGATGATAACGAACTTTTTATGGCCCGAATTGGAAGATATGGATGTGGACGATATGTGGTTTGTACACAGCTAACGAAACAATGGCTCTTTTGCGCGACATATTCAATGACCGTGTTATCTCACGTCGTGGCGATGTTAATTGGCCGCCAAGATCGTGTGATTTGACACCGTTGGACTTCATTCTTTGGGGTTATTTGAAATAAATGGTGTACGTCGATAAGCCAGCAACAATGCAAGAGCTAAAGGATGAGATAATTCGGCGCATTAACGGCATAGAACCTCAATTATGCCTCAGCGTCATCGAAAATGTAGACCATTGGATGGATTTGTGCCGCCGAGGTCACGGCTGCCATTTGGCCGATATTTTATTCCATACATAATTGAACCATACCAATATTTTCACACAAAAAAGAAATGACAATAATTTCTTAACTAATTTGTGTTTTATTCAAAATCAACATCGGCCCTTAAAATTTAACCACCCTTACTTTGTTTTGAAATGAAATATCAATCCTCTGCTTTGTTTTTGGTTTTGTTATGATTTTTTGTTGATATTTTTATTATTTTTGATAGAGTGAATTACTCCACAAGCTAGTTAGATCAGGTCGGTTGTTGTTTGTCGTATGGGGAAGGAAAAGTAAGTCTGCGAAGTCATTGAAGTGCAAAGAAATTTTGAATTTTTGAACCCTTTACTTTTGCTGATAAGTATTTGTATTCCTTTGTATTTATTTGAACGCGATGAAAATTTAAAAAACATCTTTGAAAATATCGTTTTAGTTAAAGAACATAACAAAATATTTGTTAAAATGAATATTTCACAAAAATTAAAACAAAACCCAATTTAAATATCAATTAATGTTTGAAATACAAAGTATGGCAATAATAATACAGGGTGTGTCGACAATCAGCTGATTTGATACTTTTTTCATTGTGTTTGTAAGCGTAGCTGTCGAATCCTCCTTTCACAAATTTGAAATAACGCCGGAAATCATAGATTAAATACTCGAGTGGTATCTCTTCTATTGCCAAGTCCATACGAAGTAAATTGTATATGGAAATGGAGAAAATTCTCGTTTTAATTTGTCTGCTTACAAAACAATTAAGAATAAAAACTAACTTAGAAAAGAAAAAAACTTTGCAAGTTATCATTAGAAAGAAACCTGCTAACTAATTATTTGGCTAACAATGGAGGTATATGAAGTTGGGATATGAAAGAATTTGTTGGTTTATAAAAAATGCAGTTTATGTTCGACAAAAACCAAAAAGTCATTTAAACTTTGAAATTCATGTGTTTTTTGATAAGAAAATATTTTTCAGTTTAACTTTAAAAGGGAAACCATTTAAAAAAAAAATGCAAGCAACTATGTTTGTATAATGCAGTTTGTGTTTAGTTGGTAACGGGTTTTCAAATGGGGACAAATGATCTTTCAGTGTCAAAACGTTAGTCGAAGTCAACATTTTCATCATTGTAAAGTTCACTTCCGAGCAACGTTTAGAAATCAATAAAAATTACTACCGAAATTCTGAGTCGGGGGTCGCAACTTTAAGAGCGCTTACTCCAATTTTCGGCCGTAATAATTGTCCCACCCGACAGGCTGTGCGTACTACACTGGATAAATTCGGATCCAAATTTTCACTGTTCGATCTCAGTCGATTCCACTTCGTTCTCAGTAATTGGGCATCTCTGTGGCGTATTTTGCAAACAGATCTTGACCCTCATCCTTATAAGATCAAACTGACTCAAGAACTTAAGCCACTTGATCATTTGAAACGCCGAAATTTCTCCGGTTGGGCTCCGGCCAATTTTTACAAAAATCCACAATTTCATCAAAAAATCATCTTCAGCGATGACGCTCATTTCTGGCTGAGTGGTTTTGTCAATAGACAAAATATGCGTTATCGGACAGCAACAAACCCACATGTGCAACAAGAGACACAATCGCTTCCGCAAAAAATTATTGCGTGGTGTAGTTTTCATGACAGAGGTATTATTAGCCCGTATTTTTCGTCGATAAAAACAATCGTCAAGTCACCGTCAATGTAGAGCGCTATCGCGCCATGTTAGAAAATTAGTTTTGTCCAGAATTGGATGAGCTTGACATAGGCAAATTAGGTGAACGTGTTATCTCGAGAAATAGTCGGGTCGAATGGCCACGTCGTTGCTGTTGTTGTTGTAACAACAATATATATATGGGGGATCTGCTTCGATATCCAGGTGAAGGAAACGCGCCATTTGAACTGGATGCGTCCACAGAGACCTGGGGGTCAGCTGAGTGGGCTTGGCCGGACAATTGTGGTCCCAATCATGTGGTCCCTGATTGCAGGCGGGACCGATTTCCGGAACGTTAGCATCAATTCGTGCCTAGTAAGAATTGAGGCGGCTGCACCATCCAGATCTCAGCTGCGCCAGAACCACGCGCGTCTGCCGAGGTAGTACCTTCTCCTCAGGTGAAATCTCCGGGGGATGTTCCCCTAGCACTACATTCACACGGTAGCTGGATACTGCTGCTGCGACATCATCGGCGTGAATGTTGTTCAAACCTGCCTGATAGTTTCGATGATCTAAAGGTTCTCTCTTATACCGCTGGACCTCTCTCTCTAGATCATGAAGATCGTACCTGATCTGCCTGGGTGGAGGCATCCTGTTCAAGAGAACACCCTAGCAGGTATTGCTTAGACAACAGGAAATTGTGTCTGCGCACGGTAAGGACCTTCGTCTCCTCATGTAGATGGTCCTCAGAGGACATAAGAAGACACCCTGTTGATGTTCTAAGGGCGGCATTCTGGCAAGTCTGAATTTTCTTCCACTGCGTCGTACTCACGTTCGCCGACCATACAGGTGCTGCGTAGTTTGCTACAGACCGACCTATCGCTTTGTAAGAGGTCAACAAGGTTTCTTTGTCGGCTCCCCAAGTACTGCCGGCAAGTGACTTGAGGACCTTGTTCCTACTTTTGAGTTTATCGCAGATAGCTGTAGCATGTGCAGAGGATCTAAAAAGGCTGTCCAATGTGACCCCAAGGATTTTGGGGTAGTTGGTGGTCGGGATGTTGACGTCATCGACTTTCACACTGAGTGACAACCGCACCTCTGCGGTCCAAGCAGTAAACAGTGTGGCTGATGATTTGGAGGCGGATATTTTCATATTCCTCGCAGTGAAGAAACGTGCTAAGTCAGGGATGTTTTTTGTTCGCCACGTCGTTCATGCGATTTACCGCCATTGAATTTCATTTTCTGAGGCCACATCAAGTCATTGGTCTATGCCAACAAGCCAAAAACTATAGACGAGCTTAGAGACAACATCCAACGCTTAATTACCAACGTTCCAGTCGGAATGTGTGCAAGAGTGTTGTTGTTGGTGGTAAATTGGGTCCAAAGAATAAATCGCTGTACACGTGCTCGTGGTGGTCATATGACCGAAATCGAATTTCATTCTTAAAATGTTACATTTGCACTACAACTGGAATAAATTTGAACTCTATTTCTTTAATATTCTGTGTTTTATTAATATATAAAATTGTTAATTGTTCGATTCAGTCTAAACGGAAAGAGCTAGGGTCTTTAAATTTAGCAAAAATACGTCTTCAATTGGTACTGAAAATGGACGAAGTCGGTGGGACTAAAAAAAGGCAGAATCAAATTTTCATTTAGAATTTTAATATTTATTTAAGTTTCGTGTCAATTTGGAATTCAGGGAACCTAGGGGCCCATTACTATAGAAAATTATTAAAAAACATTAAAACTTCGTAACGGGTCCAAAAATCATATACAGTTTACAATTCCACTGATTTTAAGTCCTTGACCTACTGGGCACGGTGCCGAAATATATGTCCTTTTGTACATGGACATATAGTTGCTCAGAAACAGTGCAATTTGAATCTGAATATAAAATTAATCTTACTATTTGGCAAAATTAAGGGCTTGGAGTATGGGCAAGGTCGATGTGCCTAAAAAACTTTCCGTCTATGTGGTCCAAAAAACCTTTTCGTAATTTTCTAAGAGATGTGAGTATCCAGAAAAAGTGAAATTTTCTCGCAAGTCTAAATATGTTTAGATGTTTATTTAAGATTTGGAAGATTTTGGATGTTTATTTTGATTTTGCACTAGGTTTTGCCCTTAGGGGTTCTAAAATGGACGTCCAGCAACTGTGGCCAAACCAGTCAACAATGGGCGAAGTTTCATCGAAATCGGTTAATAATTACGATCTGTACTTCGATTACAGCAATAAGTAGGCTGATAGACGGACTGACATCGCTTAATGAAATTAGAGCTAAATTCTGAATCAGTCGGTATTCTTAAAATGGGGTTTCCGTACATTCCTTTAAGTTGTTACAACCATCAGCACTGAGTCATAACATGTACCACAGTGTGGTGTAGGGTATTATTAGGTCGACTCTCTCGAGATGATCAACAACATTTCTGGGTCTTCTTCGATACTGGTGCTTCGGCAGCTATTTTTCCTTTGCAACGCATCAATCTTAGTCCGGTTGGTGGCTTAAGGTTTAAAAGATTGCACTTAGACCCAAATTGCCACAGTGAGAAAAATTGATTGACAAGTGATACTCGTACTGATCCAGAACGTCGATAAAATAATGAATAACTTCCGCACGTTCAGCAGGCTTAGTAAAATAACAAACCTTAATGGATATTTTACAGCTGAATAGCATTAGTGGGAATTGGAGTAGAGATGCGATTACATAGCCTATCCTACTCAAATGACATCAGCACCCACTGTTCTCACAGAACTTGATGCTCCCTGTTTCGCTAACGCGGCTCTATCGACCGAGAAGAGGCGGCATAACCTAAACATCTGCACAGTGGAAATGCTGATGTTACACGCCTGTCTGGAGGCTATTATCGGCAGCCCCAATACCAGACTCAGATGCGGCAGCCCAATCAGCCACCCATCTTGACTACTAAAACCATATGCTCCACACTGGAACGACGGGCATTGAATTTATATCACTACTGATCTGATCATTCTTTATTTCAACCCTCCTCTAATATTGTTGAGATCGGACGCCAATTCTGCCAATTGTTTCACAATTATTGTCTTAGCAACGTAAAGTCTACAATAGAGAAACTGAATTGTGATCTCGTTGATTTGATTTAAAATATCACATTCTAATTTATATACCCTCCACCGAAAGGTGGATAGTACTACTTATATATTAAATTTGTTATTCCGTTGCAGCACCACAAAATATTTATCTGGGACAGTAAAAATAAAAAAACGGTCCACGAATCAACCTAGGATACTGACATTTGATATGATGATGGCTAATGGTCGTAAGCTGTTTTGGTTTGTAAATAGACGAAATCGGCTCAGAGGAAAAAAGATTCCCTTTAAGGGACTGAAGGTACCAGGGTAAAAAAGTATCCTTTTTCGAGTAGTGGCTTAGCAAATAATAAATTTTTGTGGATTATAGTTAAAATAGGAGCGCTAGTTAAGGCGTACTTTAAGTAAATACCTCAAATAACATATTTTCTTGCCTTTAGGCTTATGTGGCCCAAAAAAAGTACCGCATGGTAAAAACAAGCGATAAATAGTCAATATGGGTACTCAAACTAAAGTAAATTTTGCTACGAATCCAAATATAAAGTTATTTTTAAATTGTGGCTGAGGGACGCAAGGGCCAAAAAAAACGAACCACTTTTTTCTAAATGGTAACGTATGGACGGTATAGGGTATATAAGTTTCGGCCTAGCTGAATTTAACGACGTTTTTACTTGTTTTAGATTCATTTTATATCATCCTGTATAGGATGGATAAACTGCCGCCACTACCTACTCGTATTACAATGACATAACTATGGTTGAACTAACATTTTGTTAATTTTGAACTAAATATGTTTATCCACCCACCATCGATTATTATCCATTCCTGAGAATGTCACCAGCAAATTATCACTTCTCAACGTTTAACCGGATATGGCTGAAGTAAGTGGTTTATCAAAATGATTGTAATCACCTGCGGAAGGATATGGTTTGTTAACCGTCCATTAAGGGGCAATAAAATTCGCTTTCAAACGGCACCAAAGAGCGGGATATTGTACAAGTATAACAGTTACAGCAAATGTTCCCCTTTTTTTCCAAGAAACTGGAAGTTCTCAGTTGGAGCATGCGCTCTACTCTAACCGGGGGTTGGGGGGTACTGCGGGCAGCATGAATTGCCTCGAATGCCAGTGTCTGCGATGACCCACCACCATAGCTGCCCTTTTGCCGCGGAAAAGGATTAAGGATTTATGGTTTGGGTTTGTTTACAAACAAAACTCAATGAATTTCATTGGCCTAATTAGAAATTTTATCAAAACACTTTTTAAAGTCTCCCGATTGCAAGAGGACACTTGTTGATTGTAAAAAACGAAGATGGACTTTTTCAGCGTGTACTCATCGTGAGAGGCTTAAATTTGAAATGAGTTAATAGCTGAAAGTTTGGTAATTATTAAGTTTGACATCATTTATTATTTCATGAAGCTTTAAGAATTTTCCATACAAATATAAACATTTTAGAGTCATTACAAAGGAACACAAGGCGATTCATGTGGAAAACATGGCATATTTGTAAAGTAAATTTTGTAGTTACTTAATCAAAGAAACAAATTCTAAATAAATTGAGAAATTTCAATCCACTAGATCTTTATTGGTTTTAAATGGTTTATCAAATTTGTCCAGCACGAATAATTTTTGAATAAGGAAATGGTGTTGGATTTCAACAAAAATTATGACGATGTGTAGCGCCTTCATAGATCAAAAAAATTTAATTTTTATACTCCACAACACTCAGGTACGTGGTTATGGGATGTTTTTTTGTAAATATGTATCACTACTAAAAATACGTAAACAAGGCCCATTTCGGCTGAGAATGTTTAAATTCATAGCCTCTTTTTTAATATATAGTAATAAATCCTATTTATTGTTTTTTTACGTAATGGTTCACAAAAGACTTTACAAACTAAAGAGTTTAGGAATACAACTTCCATTTTTTACTATATAATTCAAATATTATAGATGACAATCAATTACAACTTTTTTGCGTAAAATATAAAAAATGCAAGGAATAATTATACAAAACCTATTTGAAGCGATTTTAGTCTGAAGCGTGTACAACTATGCTGATATTATATCATTAACATGAGCGTAATCGAATTGTTGTTATCTTATTTTAAAATTTGTTGTTACTTTATCTATTTAACAGCTACAAAATGTACATTAGCAATGTGCAAAACTCGGGTGGAGTAAAGCCATGTTAACTTCAGTATCATCTTTAAAATCTTATTTCGCGCACTTTGTAGTTTTTTAATGCGACAGTGCGCTATAGTCGACCACACTGGTGCACAGTAGTACATTATAGGTGGAAATATTGCTTTCAAAATCAGCATTTAAAGTGGTTAAATAAGAGAAGAGTTCCTTTTTATAAGCGGATACATTATTCTGGTGGTTTTGTTGTATTTACTTAGAAGGGACATAAATACTGTTACAACATAGAGCACACCCATTTCAATAGTAGTTTATGTCATTAGGACTTTGAAAGCTAACCACAATAGCGTTAGTCTGTAACGGGATTTTAAAATTGTTTCAACTTTCTTCATGGAGTGGTCAGGTAATGAGAACCGCATCGCTGTAATAGCGCTTTTCAAGTGTGAAATGCAAAAAAAACGAAATTTTCGAAACGCTCCCGCTTCTAGGGATTAGCCGCATGTTCGTCTACCAATGCATAAAACTCAGGAGATAGGAGATGTAAAAGACAGCCACCGGTCGGGCCGCTCACTCTCTGTTCCGTGAGATGAATGTCACGCAAAAGTCCATGAGTCGAATCATTAATGAAGCCTTGGGACTTTAACCAGCAAATTATTAGAGTGTGATATGAGAGTGCGAACAAGGAGTCAAAACATCGGCCAAAGTTTAACAAGAAACCGTTTTAAAAGCTGTTGTGAAGCCTCTTAACAATTCCCTGTTCCGAAACCAGCCATGGACTTTACAGCAGTATTCTGCGCCGGGCCATAAGGCTAAAACGTCTCAGGCCTGGCTTCAAAACAATTTGCCAGCGTTCATTTCCTCTGAAGCATGGCCCTCAGGCAGTCCAGATTTGAACTCATTGGATTACAAATTGTGGGCGGTTTCAAGATACCCCAACATTGGATCTCTTAAGACTGCTTTGGTTTGAGCTGTGGCCAATTTTCCAATGGACGAGGTTCGTGCAGCTAAAAAAAAATAGGAGTGTGTAAAGGCAAAAGGCGGACATTTCGAATAAGTAGATTCTTTTTGCAATATACATCAATAAATATATTAAAAAATATTTGGGCTAAAAACATTCAGTACTTTTTATTTTACAGCATAAAACGTGTGCAACAGTATTTATGTCCCTACTAGGTATTTACCACATAAGGTAGATATATGGTTACTACATGGTTACTGCAATAAAAGTATGTTCGTCGCCACCATATTATTGTTTATTGAATTTAATTCTGACAAAAGTATGATTACCGCAATATTATTATTGTTGAGAAGTAACATTAGTATTATTGCCAAATTTAAAAATTATATGGTTGGTTCGACAAAAGTATTGTTTTTTTGGATTTTATGTTAACAAAAAAATGAGTACAATCAATCGGACTGTATGATTGTAATTTTTCTTCATTTAAATATGCTTTTTAGAACAATGTTTTTGTTACGGATCTAATGCAATAATAGTACTTTTTATATGGAAATTACAATTTTTCAAACAAACTGCTTACGAGTACCTTTGAGTGATTGAAATGTTTTTAACAAAAGCGCTGACTAAACTGACTTTTTCTACTGTTTAATAGATCGCTTCTATTTTTTTGAATTTGATGTATTTTTAAATAATTTTCATAATTCAAATCTATTGTTAGCAACTTAACCCAATTCTAATAAATAATTTTGGGGATCAAAGTATAATTGTGGTGATTATACTATGGTTGTAATTGAGTAAATGACACGTCATTCACGTTTGAGCATTTGTTAGATACTAAATTTTATTTATACAAAAATTTTGAAAATATTTCAAGTCCTCTAGTAAAACCTTCTGCAGAGATTACAAATCAAAGCGGAGGCCAAATATTCAATACAAAATATAGGGACCTAAGGGTAAAAACCAGTTTTGTTCAGGAGAGCCATTTTAAAGATTTAAATACGTGTGTCTTCGGTGTACCATCACTTTCATAAAACGCGCATATCTCTGGGAGGGAACACTTTTGGGGCATGGGATCGGTCTCATTCGATGCTCAGATGTCCACATCAAAAAAAAAGTGAAAATTGATTTTTTTACCCTTAGGTCCCTTTCGCTATGCGATGTTACATATGTATATCCCTTAGGTTGGTATTCATCCTAAGTACTCGAAAAGTGACATATTTCTTGTGTGTGCGGGCTGCTCCTACCACTGGCCATTATCACCATGTGGAAAAGTACGATCATGAGCGAGCGTACAAATATTATCTAATGTTTACAGCTAACAATTTTATGGGCTGCACTTAAGAATGCAACAATACCCAACACACAATTTAAAACATGTTCAACTTTGAACATCCTGCCAGCGGAAAAAGTTCTTAAGGTTTTCATTAATATTCTTTTCTTAAAACGTGTTCTACTATGAACAGTAGGGATTATAACATGTTAGCGAGTAAAGCATACTATGGTTGTGAGGATCATAGTATGGTTGTATTTGAATCATACTATTGTTGTCAGGATCATAATATTGTTGTACCACTTCCATTTATACAACAATAGTATGATGCTCTTCAAATATTGCTATCCCAGCCATACTTTGTTTTTACGTGTGAAATATATTCCTTGGACATTGTCTGGGTTTGCCATGATGCTCCATTTTTTCCATTCGACAAGTGTAGATTGGAGGTTATTTGTAATATCAAACTAACAGATACTTGAGCTGAGTATTGCCGTGATGCTGGCGAAAATTGAATTACTGCACCCTGTGAAGCATTTTACAAAACCTATGCACTGTGTTGGTATGTCGGCCCTAAAGATGTTGTACAATATTGATGAGGGGCACGATGCTTGTGGGCTTATAAAAAAGATTGTTCAGAGTAGGTAAAACCGAGAAACACATTAAAAGCTCTGCCAGCTAAGAAACTCTGAATTATTTTAATAATTTCTAGTGAAAAAAAAGTCGATGTACGACCATTGCGCCAAACTGAGTCAAAGGCAGATTTTATGTCGAGAAGTACCAAACCAGTTGAATTTCTTCCGTAAAATTTGAGTGCACAATATTTCTAATTTGTATAAGAGGTTGATAGGTGTTGTGCTCTCTCCGGAACCCGAACTATTGCGACAGTAAAACATCGTACGCACCAATAAATATGGTATTTTATTACTCTTTCGAGAATTTTGCTTATGGTGCTCAGCCAACTAATTGGTCCGTATGAAAAAGGGTTTTCGGGAGACTTATTTGGTTTTAGTATTGGTACTGTTTCAACTTTTTTTTAGATCCTTGGGAAGTAATACGGCTTTTGACAAGAGTTTAGGATTTAAGTCAGGTATATAACAGCCTATTTTGGCTATTTTTTTAGGCTAGGTTACTTATATCATCTTAGCCGGGACATTTTTTTATTTTTCAGTTCCTTAAATATGGTACAAAGTTAATGAAAAAAAAATTCTGTATAAAATGCTTTAGGCGTTTGAAACCGGCGTTAAGCAATAGAGCCCAATCAAGTCCGGTACTGAGCTGTTAGAATAGGCTATACGACAACATGGACCAATATGGTAACTCATAACACTTTTGACTTGGCTAATGTAGATCTAGTGCTGTATATTCTAAAATCGGGAAGGACCTTTCATTTTTATAGAGACATGAATCGATATAAGCAATTTAAATTGGGTTTTTTCTTGGCCGAAACCAGAACAATGTGCAATGTTTTGTCCTGATGGGTTCTACCTACTATGTGACCCGTACTTTGATTTCAACGATAGATGGACAGACGAACCGGCATTGCTCAGTGGAATTGGATAGTGTTTCAAAATCTATCAGTATAATAAATATGGGGACTATCTCCTTTTAATTTAGGTTTTCCAAACATTAGCAATAGGACATTCTACTCAATACTACAGTGCGGTGTACACACGTAAGTCTCAAAATAATTAGTTTCGTCGTGCGTCGTTTAAAATCTGCCGAAATTATTACACAAATTATTGTAATTTCGGCTTATTTCTAAACACTCAATGTGAATTTCGTTATGAGATCAGGCATCATCATGGTTTCAGCTTATAAGCAATTCTGTGCATCACGGGAAAGTTTGAGAGCAAGTGTACTCTTGATCAAGCAGCACTCTATCCGTAAAATTTGACTGTTTGGTGCGGCAATAGATTGGCGCCGTCCTCATAGCTTTCGAAAAAAAAGTTGGAGCCACAGATATCAATATATTTGATATTTGAGGCTCTAACAAAATGGCATATTACGCTTGAATGTGCGCGAAAGAGAAATCTGGCAACTACATAATGTCACTGCGAGCGTTCATGGACTCTATCTTGTATTCGTTTATATTGACTATTAGTCGCCAGTTTTGACTATGCGTAAAGTTTTTGGGCCACGTGATCGGAACTGTCCAGCAACTATGGTCTTTTTTGAGGTAGGCAGCACAGTGGGCGAAAAGGCTCATCTAGCGGCGTTTAATTAATAGCGCCTAGGGAAAATTTTTTTTTGCTTGTGTAATATTTTTTTTTAGTTCCAAATAGATTAAGCTACAATGTTAAGGGAAAAAAATGTTTTTTAAAAATATATTTATATTTTTTTTTTTGTGAAAGTTTCAACTTTTTTTCATATTTTAGAATTTTTTTATTTCATTCAGGAAAACATGATAAAGATAAATTTTTAATGTTTCACAATCCCTTGGGTTAAAAATAGATTAAACTTCAATATTATAAACCTTTTTTTCAAACATCATTATTAATTTTTTTAAAATTTTTTTTCTGTTCTTCATATATTTAAGTTGTTTTCATAACATAAATTTAATTATACATAATGCAAAAAAAATAACAATTCTAAATATAACAGTTTTTTATTCCGATTCAGAACTACTAGATGAATCTAAAATGGAAGGTACACAATGTTCTGACAAAAGTTGTAAGATATCATTATCGACATCCTTCTTTTTTGAGTAGCCTTGTGATTTGCGCAAATTTGAAATCAAGGGGTCTGATGAATACAAAAGCGCATGCATAAGGTCTTCCATTGTATTTAATCGGGATGTCTTTCGCGTATGGTGCTCACGGAAATTCCGGTAATCTTTGTTCCGGGCTTCTAACGCTTCTTCCGACATTTTTCCTATTGGAAGTGGTGATACTTTTATTATATCGGCGCCATGTATTAAGATTTTATGTATGGAACACGGCATATAAAACCAAGGATACTGTGTGACAAAAAGTTCTGCGGTGTGTAAAGCATATTGCCTAAAGGCCCGCAAGCAATCGAGCGTAAAATGACACTGAATCTGTAAATTAGCTCCTCATTCACTCCGGTTATTTCGGATGCTAATTTTGGTTCTTTGAAAAAACGCCTGGCTGTATTGCCGTTATTGGTGTTGCCGCAACCAGCCATTGGGATATCAGCAAGCAAAGACATTTTTCTTTTTAAGCCTTCTTGAACAAACAATTTCCTTTCTTTTACAGCATGTTTATCGGCATCGAGAACTTGCCATTTTTTAATATGTAGCCTATAAGATATATGTAGGACACATTCACACATAGTCCAAATTCGTATAAATGCGCCTTGGGTTTTAATGATCTAACAGCATCAATGTCATTCATTAACTTGGGGGAGGCTTTGCAAATTCCACACACTTGGGAAGATGATTCTGCCAGAGCACTAAAAGCTTTCCCATCTATCATCGTTAAATGAAATTGATGGTGTATCTTGAAATTACCAATGCTTGTTGGCATAATTTTTGATATTTCAGCATTACAACTAGCAACTTCTGATCTAATCAACTCTGCAGATTCTTTGGAACAAAGTATTTTTAAGGGTCTACAGAATCGAGGTGAGGAAGGTTGCGGATTTTCCCAAATTGTCACGGATCCCTTTTGCACTCGTAATGGGACAATGCAAACTGCAAACAAGTATTCATCGCTTAGATTATTGTTGTCGCATTCCACATCTTGTCGATAGGTCGAATGGCCGCTACTGCCATCGCAGCCCCATTTGTAAATAGCAGTGCGATTCTGCTCACTCTGTTCAGCAAAATCAAATTCAAATATAGAAGAATGAGCTTCTACGATGCGCATAACAATATGGTCCACCATATGTTGTAAAGGCACTTGAGCTGAATAGTTCGTAAATTGGACTCCCTTTGGATAACATTTTTTTTAGCAATACGCAAAGTGTCGTACGTTGGAAATATGTTGGCATTCCGACTTTTTGTACCTGCTTGCAGCAACTTGTATGAATGCATGGTATAATTACCATCTAAAAATAATGCCAGAGCTTCGTCTGCTGTATATGGAATCGGCAAGCTTGCATTTGATCCCAAAAATGATTTAATTTTTTTTGCAGTACCTTCGTCATCATTAGCTATTGAAACAAGTTTCGACGCACTTCGTTTTCCAGCTTTGTATAAACTGCTCGTTGTAGCTACTACGAGCTCACTGTGAGGAATTTCCTTAACAATTTGGGAAACTTTACTTAATTTCATTTTGTTGGAACATTCGTCGAACATCTTATCGGGTCTTCCACGATTAGTCAGTGGATCAACTAATAAAAGTTGTCCGTTTAACCACTCCGTGTTGTTTGCTTCAAATTTGTGGCTGATTCTACGGTTGAGTTTCCATTTCTGAACCAATTGTGCTTCAAAATTTCTAATTTTTTTGCTTATAAGAAGCATTTCATTAGCATTATACATGTTGATATTAATTATATTATAAAATATATGACTCTCAACGGCAGAAAATTTTTAGTAGGCACAGGCTCGTCGCGCCATAGTAAATAAACTTCTCGTCTGAGCACCGACATTGTTCCTAAAAAATGCAATATCATGTAAAGTAGCAAAAAGTAGCACATGGCTGAGAAATTCTACAATCACAAGACAACATAGTAATTTAAAAAAAAAATTCTAGCCCCAATCCCCACCTATATCAGAAGTTCTGGTTTACGGAAGTCTTATTTTGGCTTTTTTCAAGCAGTTAGTGGTATAGTCAACTTTAACTCTATTTTTTTCTACAACACTTAGGCACAGGTCACAAACAACATTTTTTTAAGCTAATACATACCTCTAACTATAAATAAAACCACTTTTCTTCCACTTAATTGAGACAAATGCAACTTCAGAGAAAATTTGGCAATGCAAAGAAAACAGGTGTTAAAGCTGAGTGATGCGCCGGCTAAAACATATGTTGTGTTTGACAGCTCACAGCTGTTCAACTAGATCATGTCATTCACAATAGAATCGATATATAAGTTCAGTGGTATATTAGTAATCGATTGAGACACAATTTTGGCGCAATAAAACACTTTGAAAATTGAATTAAACGACGCTAGATCGGTCATCTCGCCCACAGTGGGCAGGTTTGAAACAGCTTATGACCATAAGTGATCATCAGAAGGAATCTAGGTTGATTGGTTTGACCGCTATTGTTCTTCTTAGAAGTTAACGACGATCAAAAACATATAAAAGAGTTTCTAACCAATATTTCGTGGTGTTCCAAATAATAAAAAATTAAGTATATCATACACTCTTCGATGGAGGGTATAAAAGCTTTACCAAATACTCAGATTATCTTATTTCCAACTCAAAAGATTTCATTCAAAATACTGAAGCTTCCATATTGAAAACTCACTTAATTCCCACAACATCATATCATAGAACAGGTTTTAATCGATGAAAAACTTCTCTCAAAACAGTGAACTGTGTCAGAAAATAATTCTTACTGTTTAACGTCAACTCCGAACGGCTAATTAATTTTATAGAGAAGTTTTAAACATGGCTTAGAGATAAATCTCTACTCGTAAAGCCGCCGACATTTACGAAGTGAAAACCCGCTACTAAATAATAGATAGCTTTTCCTACCAAGGATTGAACCTGGGTTTACTGGCGTGATAGGCAAGCACACTACCATCACACCAAACGGTCCACATTTTCTAAATTCCAATTAAAATATCTAGAACAACCTGAATAACTGTCAAACACAACTTTTATTAAAGTGTCAGACTTATTCGTTTCTCTAGAATTGATACGTTATGAGTCCCAATGTTGCGCAACAGGTTTTACAATTTTAATGTCAAATGTTCTAACTGAGGCTTTGAATTTATTTTCCCAGACCAAATCAAAACTTTAATGCGCCGCAAAATTGGAACCTTACTAAACAAGGACATGCGTGTAGTAAAATTCAAAACCATATTATTGAGTTTGACTAAAATTGGCTCCGATCGCCGATTGTTTGGACCATACAATTCATAGCAATCTACAAATTAACAGTCAATGCCATAAAGGGACTGATCGATTGCTGAAATTAGGTAAGAGTTGACCTTATCTAAATCTGATTTTTACTGCCGAATTTTCTTCATGTTCTGTTTGGTATTCTATGGGACACCAAGTCATCCAATGATTGACAAGCCGGCAGTCTATTTACTTTCACAAACTGAAACTTCATCATTTTCATATAGTAAAAGATTTACGATACCTATCATATAATTGACCTTTAACCAAATTATGACCTCAATACGATGTCCTTTGTAGTCCCCCCACCGAAGTGTCATATAAAAATTTTGTCTAGAATTTCCAAATGGCATCCATTGTTGACTCATAAAATCTGAAATAATAAAACTGTGTTTGCATGACTCGTTGTGGGCAAATTGATGTTAATTGAAAAAATTATAGAAGGAACAAAATTATAAATCTGCAAAAATTGCACAAACTTGCACATGAACATGAAAGTGAAATCATGTTTGTTCCAATCGAACAATAAAAATAAAATCAACGTGACGGTGGGCGACTAAGCCAATAAATGGCAGACAAAATAGAAATATAATAGCAGATAACGAGGGGTCCTTAAAAAGAACTGTATGCAAATGAATCCCTACCGAAATTATAAATCCTGACAACCGTCGATAGGAAGAACAACTTTTGACATCAGCACAGCTACGATTAGAATAATTATTCTTGATTTATTTGATTGATAGTATTTTCTTAAAATACACGTAGCTTCACGCTAAATTGAGAGTTCTTTAAAAAAAACTATAGTTACTTACTTAATTCCCACAACATCCCATTAAGAAACTAGGGGAAACTATAGAAAAGTAAATTTAAAAAGTAAAAAAAAGCGTTTATTTAAACCAAACTTATGAACCAGTTTGAACTCAAGCCCCTTCCAATTTTAAGTTTTGAAATCCAGAGAAATGTTTTAAAAATGTTGACTGCAATTACTTAATCTCTGGTAATTCCATCAATAGTTTAAAGGACCCCTGAAAAATAAATATTTATTAAAAGTCTGGGGTAAAATTAATTTTAAGTACTGTTTGTCTAAAGGGAATCTGCGATATTAAGGTGAAGGAAACGCGATATTTGGACTGAATACGGTGAAGGAAACTCGCCATTTGAACTGAATGCGCTCAAGGGCCCCCAGCATGGCCTTCTAGATAGAGTTTTTAGGAAGCTCGAATGCACTTAAATTGCTGAGCAACCCGTTCCATGCACCATTCTATTTGACTCCTTCTTAAATGCCCATTAAAAGTATTAAAAAATTGCCTGACAAATTTATTAAAAATTACAAAATTTTATAATTTGCTTCCACTTGAATGCGCACGTACTCGTACGTTCTTCTGGTTGCTGCTCCAATATGACGGCCTACAAAACTGAATTAGGCGTTAACGTCAAATGGCTTATACATATCTTTAATGTCAATTTCTGAGACGAACACCTATCGTACTGTCTTCAATTACCAGGCATGGTATATAAGGGTGATCTGATCAAAATAAAAAAATTCTAAAATTTAAATTAAGTGTGAAATCTTTATTGTTCATACGAAAGGACATTTTATGCCATTTATTTTTTGAACATAATTTCCTTCAAATGTTGGCTACTGTAATATGGAAATGAGCATTCGGCGAAAAACAAGAAGATCCGCAGTTTTCGACTAAAATTGAGTTCAGTGATAAGGACCAATTCTGGCGCAACGTCAATTAAGAAAATTGCAGCATTTGAGCTGGAGAACAACCAGAGGTGCCATTATACCCAGAGAAAACCACGGTCTGGTACCGTTTATGGGCTGATAAAATAAACGGTCCATATTTTTTTAAAAATGATGATGGCAGGAACGTAACCGTGAATGGTGCTCGCTATCGCGCCTTGTTATCGGACATTTTGCTTCCTGAAATTGAAGCCCGTAATCTTGACGACATTTGGATTTAACAGGACGGCTTCACTTGTCATACAGCTGCTCAGGCAAAGGATCTATTAAGAGGTCATTACGAAGAGCAGCCAATTTCACGTTTTGGACCGGTGAGTTAGCCGCCTAGATCGTGTAATATCACAGCTATAGGCTTTTTTCTATGCTGACAAACCAGCTACGATTCAGGTTTTGGAAGCAAACATTACGCGTGTCATTAAAGCCATACCGGTCGAAATGGCGGCACGAGTCATCCAAAATTGGACCTGCAGAATGGACCCCCTGAAGCGTAGTTGCGGCCAACATTTAAAGGAAATCATATTTTTTTTCCTTTTTGTTTTTATTTATTCGGTCTATTATCATTATTATGACTTGAACAGTTTTTATTCTTGTTCGAGACCTTTTTGTTGTGTCTTTTTCAGAATCAACGTAAAAAGAAATTGGAAAAATGTATTTGATACGGTTGCCAGACAGACTGTACAGCTGTTTCTAAACCCGCCAAGGTTTTTCTTCAGCAGTCTTTGGCAACGATTACTTCGGCAACAAATCAAATGACTTAAAGGGGTACGCCCTAATGTGCAACGCATGTATGAGTATATGTTTGCATAAAAAACATGCACATTTTGTTTGAGCTTTTTGCATTTGTGGTTTTCAACGAAGACCCATGCGAAACGGAATTGGTGGAAATGATATTGCGCGTTGAAGATTGCTCTACGCACAGTCCGAAGACTATGCGCAAAGGGTAATTCTCATTAATAAAAATGAGTCTCCCGTATAAGTCATTTAATTTGTTGCTGAAGTAATCGTTGCCAAAGACTGCTGAAGACAAACCTTGGCGGGTTTAGAAACAGCAGTACAGTCAGCCTGGCAACTATAGCAAATACATGTTACCAACTTCTTTTTACGTTGATTCTAAAAAAGAAACAACAAAACAGTCTCGAACCAGAATAAAAACTGTTCAGGAAAATTATACTTAAAAAATAAATGGTATAAAATGTCCTTTCGAAAGAACCACAAATTTTTTTACATTTAATTTATTTTTTATTTTAAAAAAATACCTCTAGATGGATCACCCTATATATAAACTTCTCAAAATTATGCACCAAATAATGAGTATGGAATGCCTTAATTTGAAAGGCATTAACGAATGTATATTGGATCACAAAACATAGCCTTCTAGAATGTTTCTCATGATAAGGTCTTAAATATTTTTCGCTGTGTAGTTTATGTTGTGCATGTGTGGAAAAGATATAAAATTTAGGAGATATCACATTTTTGAACTCGGAGATTCTTGATCACAGATGCTAATTATTGACCCTGCGCCACAGACTATTTTAACATACATAATAAATAACATATTAAATAAAAAATCCTCAGACAAATCGAACAGAAAACGTAACGATTTCGGTAAGAATTCTCGATAGAGTTCAGATATTGTTCAGAATTGTCTGATATCAGACATTGTCGGCAAATTTCGTTTACTGGGTATATACGAGTACACTTTTCAGTCTATGGTGGAAAATATAATAAAACACATGGAATATATAAGAAGAAATAAAATCAATTATTTGTCAATAATTTAATTAATAATTTGTGCACCAAAACTTTTATATACATCCCTCGTTTTGACAAATGTCACCGTCATACCAGAAGTCATAAACAACGAACAGAATGTTGTAATAAAACCATATTTTCGCAATTACAACCCAAAATAAAACGCCTTCTAAAGCAACACAGACGGCAACAAAAAAAGGGGCAACATGTCAGCCAACAATTGTCGGTGCTGCAATTTTGTTGCCAACAATGAACATTGCAAGGAAATTGCTTTCAAGCCAAAATACAAAACAAAAAGGACTCGGCCCGGAGATGGAGGAGAGTGAATTGGTGGTTTATGGCTTGCAAAAAGCTTCCGTAAAATTGATAGTTACTATTCGGTGCAAAAATAGTGTGTGTCCCTTCCCCGGCCTCTGGAGTTTTGCATGTCTGTTGCAAGAAAGTGCATTTATACACTCAGGCAGTCAGTCATCCAGTCATTGGACATGATACAACAGTGTGTCGCGTCATTGTCCAAGCGTAATTGCGGCTAGATTTTCCATTCAGATAGCACAGCCGGCACTTTGGTGGGCCATTCGCCGCTGGCTTCGCGTGGACGGAACACTCTTGTGGGCCATTACCGTCGGCTACTCAGGGACGAGAAGTACCTCTCGTATGAGAATGCAATTCAGTTTTTTTTCCTGCTGAATATATGGAGAACATACTTGGTTTTTTGCCAATTTCAAATGTCCGGCATAATTGCACGATTACATTTTCAGGCTTTTAGTTTTTGTTTTTGTGCTCGAAATTCTTAAGGGACCTTTTTGCAGTTGTGCATTGCGATTAGACAGGGGCTCTTTGCGTTGTGGCGTTTTCGCAAATTGACATTCCATCAAAATAGAATCATAGAAATGCGAGGGTAATTTCACTGAAAGCCAGTATTAGAATTATTTTACACAAGTTTGATGCACAATAGGTTGCAAACATGAAAGGCTTGTGAAAGTGTTTGCCAAAGGTAGTGAGAGGCTGATTTGTTCCCTACCATGGGTACCGAAATATAGAAAACTTAATTTATTCCTGCTCGAAGGACCAAATTACACAGTGATACAAAAGCGAACTTTCCGAATGCGAATGGGATGAGACTAATTTCAAGTGAAAGTTGACATTACCCGTAACAAAAACTTTAGGGGTTTTCTTTAGTTCAGTGCGAGATTTTGGAATGCTGTCTAACAAGAAAAGATCATTGAAAATTTGATAAAATAATGCTTATTTATTTGTACTATCCTGGACAAGCCTTAAGTCGCACTGGCCAATCCTCAATAGCTGCACGAACCTCGCCCATTGGAAAATTGGTCACAGCTCGAACCAAAGCAGTCTTAAGAGATCCAATGTTGGGGTATCTTTTGTGACAACCAATGGGTTAAAATCTGGACTGCCTGAGCGCCATTCTTCAGAGGAAATGAGCGCTGTCAAATGGTTTCGAAGCCAGGCCTGGGACGTTTTAGTCTTATGGTCCGGCGCAGAATCCTGCTGGAAAGTCCATGGCTGGTTTTGGAACAGGGAATTGTTAAAAGGCTTCACAACAGCTTCCAAAACGGTTTCTTGGTAAGTTTTGGCCGATGTTTTGACTTCTTGTTCACATAAATGCAGGTCAGTGACCCCATCGTAAGAGACACCCCACCAAAATATGACTGAAGCTGGGTGATAACCCTTTTCCACTCTTGGGATCAGTTCAGATGCTTACTTAGATGAACGCGCATACACTCTATCATTTTGCTTGTTAAATTTTATCTGAACGGTACAAATTTTTTCATCGGTGAACAAAATTTTTCTGTGCAAGTTATCAGCGTGCTTCACCAAAAGACGTTTGCATTTTTCAATCATATTTTTTTTTAAAGCTGAAGTCAATAAATGTCCGGTATGTCGTTTGAAAGTCCCAAGGCTTTTTTAATGATTCGACTTATGGACTTTTGCGTGATATTAAACTCACGGGCCATGATTTTCTGTTTTTTCTGGCTGTCTTTTACATCTCCAGTCTCCTCAAACAGTTTTATGCACCTGTAGACGAACATGCGGCTAATCCCTAGTAGCCGGAGCGTTTTGAAAATATAGTTTTTTTATTTCACACTTGAAAAGCGCTATTACAACGATACGCTTCTCATTATCTGACCACTTATGATGAAAGTTGAAACAATTTTAAAATCCCGTTACAGACTAATGCTATTGAGGTTAGCTTTCAAAGCCCATATGACATTAACGGGGTATGTTCAGTTGTACTATTGAAGTGGGTGTGTTCAATGTTGTAACAGTACTTATGTCCCTACTAAGTACACCCTTTTTTCTATGAAAATCTACAAGAAATAGCATCATTTCCATTACAGCGCCATCTATCGTGAGTTTTAGGTAAAAAAGAATTTCTCGACCCTAAAAACAGTAAGATACCACAACTTTCCGGGATAATAAAAATAAATAAGTATTAATTTATTCAATTTTCAATGATCTTTTCTTGTAAGACAGCATTCCAAATACGTTGCGTGAAATGTTAAGTTGTTGTGATCGATGGCGAGTCGCGGTTACCGGATGGAGTCACATACTCTTGGCTACGGCAACCACTTCCAGTGGGTACCGTGTGATGGCAGGGAGTATGCTTGACTCACAACCTTTTTTCAACAACTTGTATACAAAAGGCGCAATGGATTTCTGATTTCTTCCAATACTTCATTTTAATAAATCTAACATAAGCTGTGCTCCTTTCAGAATACTTAACAACCATTTGTGTGGCAGTAATGAGGTTACCATACTCATTTTTCCAACAAAATCTCAAACATGACACACCCTGCTATATAAGAACAAATACTTTTTGTTATGTTAATTTACCTACCTAATTTCCACCACAACTTACTAAGGAACAAGTGGGAACTTTTCTTAAATCAGTAAGCTGTGCACAATTTAATTCTTATACTCACTAAGCGGAATCTACTGTTTAACTCCGGCTCTAAACGGCTAATGTGTTTTTATAGAGACGTTTTTACATGGCTTAGAGATAAATCCCTTACTCGTAAAGTCTCCGGCATTAACGAGTTGAAAAATATACTAAAAAAAACGAATCAATCAAAAATATACTTTATCGTATTGGGGTTTATAGGAGATGGAACAATAAAACTACAGGATTTTCTATTAAGGACATACAAATTTCATATATTAATAAAACACAGAATATTTAAGACATACAGTTCAAACTTTTTCCAGGTGTAGTGCAAATGTTACATTTTAAGAATCAAATTTTATTTCGGTCTTATTACCACCACGAGCCCGTGTACAGCGATCTATTCTTTGAACCCAATTTTCACCACTCTTGCTCACATTTCGACCGGAACGTTGGCAATTTCGCGTTGGATTTTGTCACTGAGCTCGTCTCAAGCTGTAGGCTTGTTGGCATAGTACAATGACTTGATGTGGCCCATAAAAAGAAATCCAATGGCTTTAAATCGCTTGAACATGGTGGCCATTCGACCGGACTATTTCTCGAGATAACACGTTCACCTAATTTGCCTTTCAGAAAATCGATTGTAATGCGTGCTGTGTGGCTAGTGGCACCGTCTTGTTGAATCCACATATCGGCGATGTCAAGCTTATCCCATTCTGGCCAAAAATAATTGTATTACATGGGACGATAGCTCCCTCCATTGACGGTAACATAATAATTGTTTTCATCGACGAAAAAATACCGCCCAATCACACCTCCGGCATAAAAACCACACACTATTTTTTTGGGGATACAATTGTGTCTCTTGAAGCACTTGTAGGTTTGTTGCTATCCAATAACGCATATTTTGTTTATTGACCAAACCACTCAGCCAGAAATGAGCTTCATCGCTGAAGATGATTTTTTGATGAAATTGTGGATTTTCGTAAAATTTTGCCAGAGCCCAATCGAAGAAGTTTCGGCGTTTCAAAGAATCGAGTGGCTGTAGTTCATGAGTCAGTTTGATCTAATACGAGTAAGGCTGAAGGCCAAGATCTTTTTGCAAAATAAGCCACAGTTTGGTTTGAGAGATGCCCAATTCCAGAGAACGACGTGGAGTGAGTGAGTGAAAGTTTAAATCCAAATTTATCTACTATAGCACTTACAGAATGTCGGGTGGGACGATGGGACTATCACGGCCGAAATTGCAGTAAGCGCTCTTAATGTTCGACCACCGACTCGGAGTTTCGGTAGTAATTTAAAATGATTTCCAAATGTTGCTCGTAAGTAAACTTTACCATAATGAAAATGTTGACTTCGGTTAACGTTTTGACACTGAAAGATTATTAAAAATATTTGAGGGTGCGTTGACACAAAGATACAAAACTGTTATGTCCCTATTGGAAAACCTTTTATAAATAAACTCAATCTCATTTTTAATTACTAAGGTACATTTTATAGTTTTTTGTTGTCTACTTTTGACTAATTATCCGATGAAACCTCTTGCTGTTCAATAAAGAGTATACAAAGAGAAACAATGTTGGCATATTACTCTCAATTATGTTTAATGTTGCCAGATTTTTAGATACTCGCATTACTCGGAAACTATAAAAAAAATGTTGCATTATTATTTCCCAATGTTCCACGGAGATATGATACTGCATATGGGTCAAGATAGGTTAGGTAAGCGTATAAGAAGGATCCCAATGGTGGGCAACCGGATGTATAGTTATTAGTATAGCTCTAGTTAACTGTATAAAGGGCAAATCAAACATCATTTTCCAAGGAAATAACTAATTAGAGTGCCAGACACATTTTCACATGAAAAGGAATTTTCGTACCGGGCTTAAGGAAAAACAAAAATTTTTAATATATAATTCACAAAAAGATATATTTAACAAAAGAAAGCCTAGTTGCTTTTTCTCCATGCAATCAAGTGGCACGAGTATTTTTTGCCAATGCGAATGTTACAAAATCGGCTTGCGAGTGTGAAAGCGAAAATTCTATTGTTGAGTTTTGCACATGCCAAAGCGAATGTTTACTATGAATGTTAACATTCGTTACAAAACTAGTAAATACATCGTAAAGTACGGCCAGGTCGAACTGTCTATCGTGACTTGAATTTATATGGACATGAGTCAGACCCAAATGTTAGCCAAATCTTTTAGATTAATTCATATTTTGATTTGATGTAAAATCGGCCACAATTTGACTAACCATACCGATAGTTCCTTTTCTAAACCATAAATTCCGTTTTAAGGGCCCCTTCAAGTTACGGTTTAAATCCATGATTATAGCCAAAACATTAAAATTAATGAATATTTGGATTCGTAGTTATATTTGATTTAGTTTGAGTACCCAAATGCCCATATTACCTATTGATCGCCTTTTTTAACCCTACGTGCCGTATTAAGGCCCAATGAACCGAAACGTTCTGCAACTATGCCTTCTTTTAAGGTATGAAGTACGTTTTAACGGACTGTTTACATTTGATTCATTGCTCGTCCAAAACTTTGTTAACAGTCCGTTAAAACGTACTTCATACCTTAAAAGAACCACGTAGTGGACGTCCAAAAACAGCAACAACAACAGAAATTGTAGCCAAAGTGCATGATATGGTATTAAATGATCGACGAATAAAAGTGCGTGAAATAGCTAATATCATGGGCATCTCAAATGATCGATTCCAATTAATTTTACATGAAGAACTACAGATGAAAAAGATTTCTGAAAGATGGGTGCCGGACTTGTTAACAGTCGACCAAAAACGCATAAGAATGAACATTTCTCAAGCTTGTTTGGATCGTTTTCAGCGAAATAAAATGGATTTTAAGCGTCGTTTCATAACTGTTGATGAGACATGGATCCACCACTATACTCCAGAGACAAAAGAACAATCCAAACAATGGACTGAAGCTGGAGGAAGTGCCCAAAAGAAGACAACAACAATTCAATCGGCTGGTAAGGTTATGGCAACGGTTTTTTGGGACTTCAAAGGTATTTAATTGATTGATTATCTGCAAAAGGGTAAAACAAAAAATTCAGAGTACTATTGCAACCTTTTAGATCAATTAAATGTACAAATTCGAGAAAAACGTCCTGGCTTACAACACAAAAAAATAATTTTTCATCAAGACAAGGCACCAGCGCACAATGGTGTTTTAACAATGGCTAAAATCAACGAATTAAAGTACGAGTTGCTTGACCACCCACCTTATTCTCCTGATTTAGCTCCCAGGGAATTTTACCTGTTCCCAAATCTAAAAAAATTCCTTGCTGGCAAGCGTTTTACCTCAAATGAAGATGCAATTACAGTTGTAAACCACTATTTTGAAGACCTTGAGGAAAACTATTTTAATCAAGGGATAGAATTGCTAGATAAGCGTTGGACTAAGTGTATTGAAGTTTCAGGAGATTATATTGAAAAATAAAAATATTTTTGAAAAACTAACTATTCTCTTTCATTGATAGGCTAAGACCTTTCCGAACCGCCCTAACCTTCAGTCCTTTGAAGGGAATCTTCTTTCACCCTGGGCTGTCTTCTCCCAATTACAACCCCAAAACGTTTGTGACTATAAGCCATTGTCATGAAAAATTTCCTGGCTTATTTAGTTTGATCGCTCTAGTTTTTCAGCAGCTACACGGACGGACATGGCTTAATTATCTTAGAATTTGATGACATCAATGATATACTCTCTAAAGTCACCAATCGGTATTTAGAGGTGTTACAAACAGAATAACAAATTAAATCATAAAAAATAATCAACTGTCTTTTCTTTCTAAAATCTAAAAAAATCTTGTAAAATGAAACCAAATGTAGCGATTTGCATTTAACCCTGTCGTTGCATAAAGATTTTGTATTAGACACCAATAAAACATAATTGGCATTTCAGTTTTTAGCTTATCACAACAAAAGCTCTGCTTCTATGATCGAATTCTCCTAACTTGATCAAGGCCCCAAAACTAATAGCCTTCACAGTCATTACCCAATTTTAATTTACTCCGCCGTTTCCTTTCGTAAAAAAATATATCATTTCAATAACGTATCAATTAATTAATAAACTCCACATTACCACCGCTTTAAGGGTAGGGTGCGTTAAAAAGGATTTTGCAATTTAAGTGCAATTCGCCAAATGAGAAACAGCAAAATAAAATACTTCATATGCCGGCAAATGCATGCAATGGACTTGGAGTGCGTTTTTTTCAATAAAATATTTTCCAAATGCATTTTACCTCGGTCAGTGTGGAATTTCTTGATTGCCGTTCAGGGACACAAGTCATGCATGAGTATCCTGTTGCAAGCGTTGCCAGTGTTGCCAATGGATACAAGAATGAGTTTTGAAATTATTTGAATTTTTTTTCTTTATTCTTGAAAAATAAGTAAGCTCTCGCTCCAAGCATGGTGAGTGTAGCATTTGTGCCTATCTTATTAAATATGGCGTGTTTCAATGTTTTGCCCATTCTATGGTAAAAATATTAAAAGACCTTAAGGCGGGAGAAGCCGACTTTATAACCGTAGGAAATCGCTTTACCCACAAGTACAAGTGTATAGACTCGGTCTTGGATCCTTGGGGCCAAGCTATAAAAAATATATTGCCATAAATGGATTCAAGAGGAAATTTATTGTTTTTGGTATCATGTTGTACGGCTCATCGTCACTAGGGGTTTGCCCTCAAACTTTAAGAAAAGTTTAGAACTTTTTTTTTTTTTTTTTTTCAAAGTTTTTATTTACAATCTGTCCAACTAAGGACAATAAGCAAATTTTATCATATTTTACAAATAACATAGATTGTTGAGCTCCAACGAGAACAACAATATAAGAATATCTTACGATTAAATAACAATAATTTGCAAGTGTATGCACTATATTAAAGCATTAAATAAACTATAATTATTATATACGAGTATATAGCATCTACTTCCGAAATGGGAGGTCAAGGATGTGGTGGCGCTTCAGTCTTCTTGTTTCGTTGGTATCATCAAGCAATGAAATGGCCAGCGAGTTGCAGTGATCACTTAATCTGTGAAGGTAGTTTTCTGCATACCGTCTCATTTCATCTTTAACCATCGGAATGCTTAAGTCATTATGAATAGTGTTGTTAGATACGAACCACGGTGCTTTAAGTATAGTCCTTAATGTCTTAGACTGATATCTTTGTAAAATTTCGATATTCGAATTACTGGCAGTTCCCCAAAGCTGTATACCATATGTCCATACAGGTTTCAGTATGCTCTTGTATATTAGAATTTTATTGTGTATACTTAGTTCAGATTTGGAACCTAATAGCCAATATAGACGCCGGGTTTTTATGTTTAAATGTGCTTTCTTAGATTTTATGTGTGCTTTCCACGCCAGCCTTCTATCAATATGAATCCCCAAGTATTTGACGCTAGGTGATTTTGGAATAACACAATTATTTATTAATAAATTAGGACAATCACGATTTCTCATAGTAAATGTGACGTGAGTAGATTTTTCAGCATTTATTCTGATTTTCCATTTGTTCATCCAGTTTTGAATGTTGTTAAGTTCGTTTTGAACGAAGTACGAAGTAGGGTTGTAACGAAATTCGCATTCGCATATGCGAATTATTCGCTTCATTTTGGACATTCGCAACCGCATTCGCATTCGCAAAAAACATTATTTTATTATTCGCTCTCGCATTCGCAAAAAAAACTATTTCCACATTCGCATCCGCGGAAACATTTAGGCCAAGTCATTTAAACTATTAGTTTTCCAATCTGGCAACACATTAAACAAAACATAAAAACAATTGTAATATGGCAAATGAAGCAGAATATAAACAAAGATAAATGGCTTCGTAGTCGAACATTTTTTCCTTCGCTTTTCGGAAAAACTACGTTTCAAATTCTAAATTATAAAAATATAAAATATTTATGATGAAGCCAAAGTCTAGCGGTGTGTGAAAATACTTCTCGGAGTGTGAAAATGAGAAGGCAAAGTGTGTGATTTGCGATACAGTCATTTCGCGTAAAGGCCGATCTACAAGTGGTTTAATGACACATCAGTGGAGCCGGGCTGATTTATAATTCACTCAGAACCAGACTAAAATGTGAAAAGGCTGCGAAACTTCTTTTCGTTAAATATAACTTGGCTCTATTGAAATTTGACTACTGATTTTTATAAAGTATATCATAAGTTTTATGAAGTCTTAATGCCGGAGTTGGATATTACAAATGCAGGATTTCATGTTTTTAAATACTTATTGCTAACTGAAAATTTATTGATTGGATATTAGACTCCTCTAGAAACTGAACTCAATCTGAAATTATAATGTTTGCCAAGAATTCATTCCTTATGTACCCAAATATGGAATGTTCAACTTTGAAGTTAACTTTAATATATTTTTCCATGAGACTGAATTTTCTGTGAATTGAATTAAAATTTTTTGTTAAATTTTTGTTACTTTGAAATAAATTTTTGTTACTTTGAAATAAATTTTTGTTACTTTGAAATAAATTTTACTGGAAATAAGTACTGCATATTTGACTCTGACATTCCCAATAGATTTTCGCATTCGTTAAATGATTCCTTGTAATATTTACATTAGCTAAAAGTAATTTTTACTATTGGCTTTCGCATTCGCTTTCGCATCCGCATTCGCTAAAAAAAATTTTTACCTTTCGCATCCGCATCCGCATTCGCTAAAAAAAATTTTTACTATTCGCTTTCGCTAAACACACATTCGTTACATCCCTAGTACGAAGCTTCTACCGGGCATGAACTACAGGATAGTATCGCGGTGTCATCTGCGTATGTCGCTACTAATACATCTTTTGTTGTGGGCATATCGGCAGTAAAAATGGTGTAGAGAACTGGACCCAGTACGCTGCCTTGTGGAACTCCGGCCCCGATTTCATTAATATCGGAATGTTCTTCATTTACTTTGACATAAAAACATCTCTGCGTCAGGTAGGATTTAAGGACCAAATACATATGCCCAGGTAGGATTTTTTTAAGTTTGTAAAGCAAACCATCGTGTCAAACTCTGTCGAATGCCTGCTGAACGTCTAAAAATGCTCCGGAACAATATTTCTTGTTTTCCAATGTATCTCTAATATAGGCGATGATACGATGGCATTGTTCAGGAGTACCATGTTTATGTCTGAACCCAAATTGATATTCTGGTATGATATTATTCTTCTCTAGCACTGGTAGTATTCGTCTTAAAAATATTTTTTCAAATATTTTAGAGAAAGTAAGCTGATTGGTCTGTAAGACCAAGTTATATCTATAAGTTATATCTATATAATACTCATATATCCATGTAGGGCCATTTAAAATTTTAAATTGCCAACCCTGAATCGGTTGTAAAATCAAAGTACTGATATTTTTTCAATTTTCTGATTTTATTACAAAGTTTAAACTTTGTCATTTAATAATGGAATGCAATTTCATTCATATGACTATCACAACTGGCTCGGCAGATCAACCCAAGTTTTCAGTACATTTTCGATGGTTTAGGGTCAAATCTCTTCAATAGCAACTTCGATTTCATGTTTAAACGCTTTAGTTGGCTCTGTATGCCTTGCGTAACATTTATCCTTCCGACAGAAAATAGTCCAAACCGCTCAAATTATAGCTCCGAAGCGGCCAATTGACATTGCAATTTCAGCATGCCATTCTCTTGAATTTTTGTACACATATGCGTGGGTCTACACTTAATCTAAAGCGCTTTTCTTCAATTTAAATAACATTCGGCTTTGGTACTTCCGCCACCTTTCATAAACAGCAGACGAACGTTTTCATAAACAGCAGACGAACGAAAGGACGGACAGATATTATTAATTCGAATCAGCGGGTGATTCCAATTCTGGGTCAATAGGTACACCTAAAGGTCAAGCCTAAATATTTTTGATAGCTACACATATGTGCCATAAAACTATCTTAAAATATCGTGGGATTCTATATACTCGTACCGATGGTATCCACAGTCTTTTCTGGATTTGACGTTTTGTGAAGTTGTCGAATACAGCGATCGTTGATTTTTTCGGACTATGACAACAATAATTTGGTGGAATCACGTTGTCGAGCGATCGCTTCAGTCTTCTACAGATTTTGTTCGAAGAGGTCTTGTGTTCGGCTAGGCCTAATCTTATATACCCTCCACCGTGAATTCGCTATTGAAGTGGCCCGCATTTGGTTCCCCTTCGCTCCATGAGTCGGTGCTTAATCTCAGCCAAATCTTCAAAATAAATCCATATTTGGGTTTGTGCGTCAATATAAAATTTTGATCGGTAGTCTCACCATACAGTCCGTTTTTTGGTCAGTTTCGTGGTAAAGGCTACTTTAATTTGTGCAGCCACTTCTAATGACCATAAGATCGTTTCCTATACACCTTCGCTCAATGAGTACGACCGTTGTCTCAGCCAAAACTTCAAAATAAATACATATTTGGGCTTGTATGTCCATGTTGACTATTGATTGCTTGTTTTGACCATTCAGGCCGTTTTCGGCCTATTTTTAAGGTATTAAGTGCTTCTCATGTAATAGCCCCCATTTAAACCATTATTCGTTAACAGAAAATTATGATTTGTTGAGTAAATATCAAAAAGTGTGGTTGATGGGTCTTCTCCCATTTACCAATAATACGAGGGTTGCTATTTATTATTTCGGGTCCTGACAATACTAGTGTCCCCAGATGAGGGCGAATTGTTTGCTTACAGTGTGTTGAAAAATTCATCTCAGTCAAAAAATGGAATTATCCCGTAAACATATTTTACGATTTTCGGCGTGGGAACCACTAAATGAATTTCGTAAAGGACGCCCGACTTCGGTCACTTTGCCAGAAACCATCGATGCTGTGCGTGAACTGATTAAGAAAGACCGACATGTGACATACCGTCAGATTGAGGCATCCTTGCGCATTAGTATGACAAGCATTAATAAGGTAGCATGTTCATTTGGCCGTGAAAAAACTTTGTTCTCGTTGGATCCCACATTATTTGAGGCATGCTCAAAAATGGCTCCTATGGAGTGGTGCAAGTGGTAAGTATAACATTGTCACAGGTGACGAATCATGGTTCTATGCATATGAACCCGAAACAAAACAGCAATCGACCGTATGGGTATTTCAAGACGAACCAAATCCAACAAAAGGTGTTCGTGAAAGAAGTACATCAAAGCAAATGATTGCGTTTTTTTCGGTATAACCGGCCATGTTGCCACACACGCAGAGAAAAGATATGGTTACTATATGGTCGCGGCAACAATAGTATGTTCTCTGCACTAAAAGTATGGTAGTCGCAACCATAGTATTGTTTTTTGAATTTCATTTTGACAATAGTATAATTGCGGCAATATTAATATTGTTGAAATGTAACAAATGTATTGTTGCCAAATTTAAAAATAAAAATATGGTTGTAGCAACAATATAAATATGGTTGGTGGGACAAAAGTATTTTTTCATGGGTTCTATGTTAACAATAACATAATTACGGCAATCATACCGGCAAAACCTTAATTTTTATTAATTGGACCATGTTATTTTTACGGTTCTTACGCAATAATAGTAATAAAAATTATATTTAAAAAAAAACTACGGATTAGTATAACTAAAATATTTTTATTAAATGATTTTTTTTACTGTTAAATAAGTCACTCCTATTGTTACATAACTTACTTAATAAAATTCTTTATTGTTGAATAACAACGTATTCCAGTCTACAAACAATTTTGTCGATCATAGTATGGTTGTGCGTAAGTCATACTATGGTTGTGAGGATCATACTATCGTTGAATGTTAAACAAACTATGTTTATGAGGGTCATAATATGGTTGTGGGGATCATAGTATGGTTGAGTGTGAATAATAATATGGTTGTGGGGATCATAGTATGGTTGTGTGTGAATGATTCTATTGTTGTGAGGACCATAATATTGTTATGGGGATCATAGTATGGTTGTGTGTGAACCATACTATTGTTGTGATGATCATAATATTGTTGTGCCACAACCATATAACCAACAAAAGTATGGTGCTCTTCGAATATTGTTACCCCAACCATACTTTTTTTCTGCGTGCAGTGCCTTTAGTGGGACGGGCAATTTTGAGTGGTATATAACAGCGATGAGCTATTTGACCACCCAAGATGTCGAATTGATGGGCCATCCACCGTAAAGCCCTGATTTGGCACCCAATGACTTCTTCTTATTCCCTAGCATCAAGAAATAAATGCGTGGTCAACGTTTTTCATCGTCCTAAGCAGCTGTTGAAGCGTTCAAAAATCATGTTTTGGAGGTGTCTCAATCGGAGTTTTAAAAGTGATTTAAAATTGGTTTGTTCGCATGCAATAGTGTATTGATCTTTAAAAGGAATATTCTGAAAAACCATAAAAACGTTTCCAATGATAAATTATTTTGTGATTAATGCAGGACCCGAAATATAAGTAGCACCCGTTAATATATCTTATTAATTAATAGTTTTAAAAAGTTCTTGATCTAGCGTTTAAAACACTAAGTTGGCACCACTGACAACATGTCGCATTAATAGTATAGGTTATTTGTGAGCTAAAACGCCCTTTGGGGTTTTCAAATGACTGAACACGTTCTGTTTACGCTTTCAAAGTTTAAAGTGTTTGCGAAAAATGGCTAATCAGAAACCACAATTACCGTAATTACAGCTTACCTTGACGGGCCATCAGGACGGGCAGTCAAGGAAAATGTTAGGTTTTCATTCATTCATGAATTCAGCACCACAGCAACAAAAACATAAGTAAAGTTAAAAGTTTTTCAATTCCATATTCAGTTACACCGCACAGTAGGACAAATCAAGTTCGCAGGACAAACAAGATTGGACTTAGGACTTTCGTAAAAAAAAGTTAAAAGTTTTTCAATTCCATATTCAGTTACACCGCACAGTAGAGCAAATCAAGTTCGCAGGACAAACAAGATTGGACTTAGGACTTTCGTAAAAAAAAAGTTAAAAGTTTTTCAATTCCATATTCAGTTACACCGCACAGTAGAGCAAATCAAGTTCGCAGCACAAACAAGATTGGACTTAGGACTTTCGTAAAACGAACCTACGACTCCAAACGAACAACAATAATGAAATATTTGCTACAACTTCATGTATGAAATCCTGAGAAATAGTAAGTTGGTTATCGGCCCGAACTGCTTAATGTAAAGACTTTCTGTTGCATTCACCAAATATTTGTAGTCTTGGCGGATATTCGGTTCGAAACACCACTAGATTATAGCGATGATTATATTGGGGTACACATTAATAACTATTTTGTTATACTAATGGAATGAAGTTTTAATAGTTAGTTGTCCCAACCGCCTCCAGGTCTGTATACAATTGAACGCTTGTACTATCAAATGGTACTGAGAACAAATTCAGTTCTTATAACGAAAACACGGTTTAGTTTCTTGCTGCATCTTAGTATTGCATCCTGCAGCATAAATGATAAAACCAGATAAAGAAATAAAAAAATGTATAGGGCGAAACTTAAACTTTGGGATCTTTTTCGAAAATTCTGTGGAACAGGAGTTTACCGGTAGAGACGAAGCTATTACTGTACAAGACTAGTATATGCCCGCTCATTTTATATGGGTTCCCAATATTGTTTAATGTATCCCCGACAGTTATAAAGGAATTTGAGATATTTGAGAGAAAGATATTAAGATATTGTATTGGTAAAAATTTTAAGTCCTTCTCCAAGCGATATTCAAATAAGTATATATATATGAGGAGTCAGATGTTACTCCTATTGGTCTGTATATTTTTGACGTAATTAATAAATTTATTACAAGGATTTCCCCTCACGAGAATTCCATTATAACCGATTGTTACAATGCCCAGAAGGACATTCGCTGGTCAGATGTTTGCTATTTATCTCCGATTGAATTTTTGAATGAAAGTCGGGCAGATTTTGATACTTCGGTTTCCTTTCGTCCCGAGTTCTACAAAAAAGTGGTTCCGGGTGCAGATAGAGGATATCATCTTTATGGACTATTGTTAAGGCTCTTGAACAACATTTGTTAAAATCTCTTATTTTTTCTATTTTTTTTTTGTTTTCTTTATCCTCTTCTTTTTTGTAATCAACCGCTCTCCTTCACCCACTCATTTTAGGCTAGTTATAAGTATACTTTTAAGCTAATTACTAGGATATTTCACCCTAAGACCGCTTTAGCCTCGGGAGCAAGGGCGAACACACACTCATCAGATCTACAGTTTGAACGGAAGGCAAAACTATGTCATCGGCAATTGAAATCTTATACTCTCCATCATAGGATACAGAATATTTTAACTTTGCCATTCATTTTGCAACACCGCGAAATATTAGTCGTAGTCCCCAAAAAGTATTTATATACCAAACCATCGTAAAACTCTTAGATCTAGCCACTTTTGTCCGTATTTCTGTCTGTGAAAATCAAACTACAGATCGCATTTTTAAATCGATTGGTATTAAAAATCTGCCATATCGGTCAAGAGGTAAACATTATCCCCTACAAGTAGTGATGTTAAGATGGACTTTCACATTATGTTTAGCCTGGTTATATCTGTCATTACGGTGTGATAGGACAAGGGGGAGTTACACCTTCCACAACAAAATGTGTGGGAGCTAGTCATATGTAGAATTTAGAGACAGAAAGTCGAAGCCCCGTAGAGTTAAACAAGTAGTGCCCCAGGTGGAGTTATTTCCCCGGCTCTGTTTAACCTCTAGCTCTCTAAACTTCCTGCACCACCAGACGGCGTTGAAATTGTGTCGTACGCTGATGATTTCACAATTCAGGCGTCAGGACCTAAAGTGGATGACATATGCGAGAAAATAAACTATTACCTCACTGACTTAGCACGTTTTTTACTGCGAGGAATATGAATATATCAGCCTTCAAATTACACTGTGCGACAGCCACAATCGGTTTGGGATGAAACCACCGGGGAATGTTATATCGGTCAAAAAAAGGTCATACGTGTCCCAGCGTTTCGTTGGGTCTCATCTAGGAATCGAGATATATCGATTTGAAGTTAGTAAGTATCGTATAGGGGAATTTGTCACGTTTTTGGCTCTTTTGTTTGACATAACTTGAGAACCACTCGTCCGATTTAGCTGAAATAAATTTATAGTAATAAAGTAATAGGACTTGACACTTTTTACCGTTTTGGATTTTTTATGAATTAAAAAAAAAAATTTAATTTTTAGGCAAAAATAATTTTTTTTTTCATACATTTATTTATAATTGCGAAACTGTTGCTTAAGTAGGAAAACGGTTTAAGAACAGATTAGAGGAATTAATTCTTAGTTTTTCTAAATTTGTTTCAGCTAAATCGGACGAGTGGTTCTCGAGTTATGTCAAACAAAAGAACCTAAAACGTGACAAATTCCCCTATACGATACTTACTAACTTCAAATCGATATATCTCGATTCCTAGATGAGACCCAGCGAAACGCTGGAACACGTATGACTTTTTTTTTACCAATATAACTTTCCCCGGTGGTTTCATTCCAAACCGATCACTGACCCTTACCATTTGTCGCAGAGTGTTATCAGCCACACTGTTTACTGCATGGACCACAGAGGTGCGGTTGTCACTCAATGTGAAAGTCGATGACGTCAACATCCCGACCTCCAACTACCCCAAAATCCCTGGGGTTATATTGGACAGCCTTTTTCGATTCTTTGCACTTGCTACAGCTATCTGCGATAAGCCCAAAAGTAGGAGCAAGGTCCTCAAGTCACTTGCCGGCAGTACTTGGGGAGCAGACAAAGAAACCTTGTTGACATCTTACAAAGCGAAAGGTCGATCTGTAACGAAATACACAGCACCGGAGTGGTCGGCGAATGTAAGTACGACGCAGTGAAAGAAAATTCAGACTTACCAGAAAGCCGTCCTTAGAAAATCAACAGGATGGCTTCTGAGGACCATCTACATGAGGAGACAAAGGTCCTTACCGTGCGCAAAAACAATTTTCTGCTGTCTAAGCAATACTTGCTAGGGTGTTTTCCTAACCACCATCTCTTGGACAGAATGCCTCCGCCCAGGCAGATCAGGTACGATCTTCGTGATCTAGAGAGCGGTCCAGCGGTATAAGAATAAGCCTTAAGAACATCGAAACTATCAGGCAGGTCTGAACAGTATTCACGCTGATGAAGTCGCAGCAGCAGTTTTCAGCTACAGTGTAAATGTAGTGCTTAGGAAGCATTCTCCGGAGATTTCACCTGAGGAGAAGGTTCTACCTCGGTAGACGCGCGTGTTTCTGGCTCAGCTGATATATGAATGGTGCAATTAGGCAATTCTTATTGGGCACGAATTGATGCTCACTTTCCGGACATCTGTCCCGCCTACCATCAGGGAATACATGACGTGCTGCACCTCTTCAATTGTCCGCTCAACTGACCCCAGGTCTCTGTGGACGCATCCACTTCAAATGGCGCGTTTCTTCCACCTGGATATCGAAGCAGATCCTCCATAGACGTACAGGACTTCAAAATAAATTATATCGTTGTTACAACAACAACCTCAACACGTTTGCCATTTCAGACATTTTGGCCGTGTTTGATTGGTAACTCGCTTAGGAGGTCGGTAACGCGATAACTTTACACAAAAATAAACAAACAATTTTGTTTACAGAAAACTATAGACAGTTTGCGTCAAAACCCGTTTGTTTTAAATAATTAAAATATTTTGAAAGAAAGTTTTGTCAAGAATAACATTTAGCGATTTTAGACGAGCTTCACAAAAAAAGTATGGTTGGGATAACAGTATTCGAAGAGCTTCAAACTTTTGGTGGGTATATGATTATGGCACAACAATATTAATACTGTCACAATCATACTATACGAGTATTAAAAATAAAATATTTTTGATTAATACTCGCTTGTAGTATTTCTTGAATAACTTTTTTTTCTACAAAGTAAAGCTTCGAAGTTATCGTCTTAGCGACCACTTACTCGTTTAGTAAGCGAGTACCAATTACCAATTGACATAAATTTAGCTTCGAAATAAATGACCTATTTTGGAAATTTTGTGCACGTTCGTCTAGTGGGTAACAAGTCCCCTTCAATGTTAAAAGTATGAGATTCCCTTTGCAGCACCATTCATTGCAATGCCTTATAGACACGAGTGTACTTTCGGAACACTGTGCTGCAGATATTATTGCAAATGTTAATGCATTACGAGTACCCTTTGATATCCTGCATTTAGCAAAGTTAGTCACTGTCATTAAATATTAAAACAGAGAATACACTCTAACCCCCCGCACAAGGCAAGGAAGGGTAGGGTATTCCGACAACAAGACAGCGAGGCACATGGTCGCCTTACATTGCAATAATTTTCGCTAATATCTGATATTAGCAACGGCACTACACGTGTGTAAGTCTACGTATCTAGGAAACTTGTGTACCTACCCCAGGCGGTAACTTTGTACATATGAGGCTATCAGAACAAGTTCAGCGTAGATTGTCATGTTAAAGGAATATTAGGACGGTGTCGTTCAAAATCTGAGCCGTTTTAAATTTAATTTAAAAACAGTTGACGCTATTAAATGTCCATTGGCGAGAAGCAAAACTAGCTCCCTCGAAATGAAAATCCTACTTGCTGCGATAGCTTCATACAATCATACACGACTAACCTATTGTTAGGCTGTATAAAAACGTAACTTTTTATTGGGAGGTAATGGAAATTGCACATTGCGTGTTTGAAAAAGTTGCAGGTTTTTGCGGTTTTGTTTTATTTTTGTGGCGTTTAAACATCGTGAAATTTTAATGCAATTCAACTGTTGTTCTTTTTTCTTGGGACTACTCGTTAAGGTGACATTTGTATTGCGGCAAAATTAAAAACGCCGAAGGTTTTAAGTAAAGCCAAGTGGATCAACGAAAACTAACACCATTATGGGCTTACTTTTCAGCTTTATTTTTGTTACTTTTATAAATCCTGAATTTTTGTCACTTGAAACAGAAAAGGAAAATGAAAATTAGCTTAAATATTGGATTATATAAAATGTGTTTGTTGTATTGAGGGATCGAGAACTTAATATGATATCTCAGTGTGACAGAGAAAAAATACCTGGGAAATGATATTATTTTTCTTGTAGATCTTGCGTACAACAAGAAACCGGTTTTGAAATTTCCCAAACACCTCCAAAATCTAGAGTTACGGGTAAAAACCCGGGTTTTCGGATTTTACGCACTTATATGCCAGTAACTTAGTTGCTGATTTGGAAATAAGAAACTGCGACCTTTCGAATGGTGTAGGCATTTTTAAAATCACACTGAAAAAACCTGTGTATTTTTCCTGGATACGTTTTTACACAGAATTTTTTAAAAGGAAGTGAACAATTTTTGAACTGAATAATAAAGATAGTGTTCTTACGAATACAATTCGGTGTCATTTTTAATCTGTTAAAAACTGATTGAGTTATTCAACTTTTATTAAAACAAAATTTTTTGAAAAAAAAAACATTTTTTGGCCAAACTACTCAGAAATATTTGTTTGACCGTTCTTTTTAATAAATATATCCCAGTATTATAATATACTTTTTAAATGTGATTTCGGCATGTAGTAACATGGTCCTTTCAATCAGTTAAATTTTGACTACTTTATTCAATAAATCTGGCCGTGTGGCTCCATTGGTGGCTTGAATATTGGTGGCTTGAATATTAGAATAGTGGACAAGGGTTTTCGGACAGGGACATTTATGCCAAAAAAGGAGGGCATAAGGGACATTTTTACAGAGTCTTTAGAACTTCGGAGGACACATTTTAATTATATATAAAAGTGGCAGTAATTGGAAGAAATACAAACTTTATTATGATCACCAATTCACTAATAAACAAGTAAAACAAGTAAGTAAGTGCTATAGTCGGGCGTGGCCGACTCTATGATACCCGCACCACTATAAATGTGATTAAGTCTCCTGTTAATCGAAAGCACTCGTCGCTATTTCTACCTGTATCTATCACGCAAGCACTAAGCCTTTATACCCCATACCACTATGTGGTGAGGGTATAACAATTATAGTTGGTCCACATTTTCATACCTTGTTTTCGGACCCTGTGCCCTCCCACGGACGAGATAAATCATTTGGCTTGACATATTTAAAGTCCTGAGGCAATTCCCTGTCATTTGAGGGGTCACACTAAAATCCGGGTAAACCGAAACTTTTGGACCCTCCTAATGGACCCTGGGGCCCAAACAGGTCGAATTTTTTTCTGTATTTAAAATTGTAAGATAATTTCCTTTCATTTAAGGGGTCACACTTATATTTAAAATCATGGGTCCATTTTTTGGGTTCTAACGGCCCCGTAGGTCCGAGAGCCGGATCCAACTATTTTTTTTTACATTTTGTGGTCAGTTCTACATCGAATGGCATATTTTTTTTAATTTGTTGACCAATACACGCGACATCAACTGGATTTGGACCAAATCCGGGAGTTCCTTTGTATGGGGGGTCTATCAGAAAGTGCTCCGATAGACCAAATTCAATAGCGTCCGTCCTTGTCCCAATATATTACCACGTGCCAAGTTTCATCAAGATCGGTGCATAAATGCGACCTGTACTTTGATTACAAGAATAGATGGACATCTTTACATCCAGCCAGCCAGCCAGCCGCCCAGCCAGCCAGACAGACATGGCTAGATCGACTCAAAATGTAATTCTGAGCAACTTTCTCTCTGGTCCCGGTATTCTAACTCGATTCCTTCGATGTGTTACAAACGCAAGCACTAAGTCATTATACCCCATACCACTATGTGGTGCGGGTATAAAAATGTTATGTTTGTTGTGCCGAACTTTGGTTACCCTCCACCAGATTCCCAAATAAAACCAAATTTGGTGCGGAAGTGTGTTCTATATAGAAATCTTTATGTGCAATATTTCATTTCGATAGTTCAAGTTTGTAGTGAGTTATTGTCATATTATTTTTCAAGGCTCATAAGACCGTTTGTGTGGGAGGTACCAGTAGGACTTTTCCGATCTCAACAGAATTTGGCGCAAAAGTCTGTTCTATATATTAATCTTTATGCCGAAAATTTCGTCTCGATTGGTCAAGTGTGTGGTGAGTTATTGTCATATTATGTTTCAAGGCCCATGAGACCGTTAGTGTGGGAGGTACCAGTAGCACTTTTCCGATCTCAACCGAATTCAGCGTAGAAGTGTGTTGTATATATAAATCTTGATGTGTAAAATTTCATTTCGATAGGTCAAGTTTGTGGTAAGTTATAGTCATATTATTTCTCAAGGCCCATAAGGCCCTTTGTATGGGAGGTACAAGAAATGGTGGCCCAATAAACCATTTTTACATAGATGATTGCGCCTATATAGAGATTATTACTTGCAAAATTTCAGTGATTTTGCTCAAGAAACTGGACGGATATTTCCAAATAAAAAAATAATTTTTATGAGGAAGTGTCGGCTGAGGGTCTCCAACACCAACTTCCCGTAGAGCTATATAGCCTATTTTCAATACCAACCATGCTAGGTTAACTACACATGTTTCTCATGCAGGCTCTATCTTGTTTTCAGCAGACGGACAGCCGTACAACATGGCTAGATCGTCGTAGAATTTTACGATGATCAGGAATATATATAATTTGTTGGGTCTCCGATGATTATTTCAAGGTGTTACAGACAGAGTGACAAAACTTATATACCCTCTATTGTATGGTGGAGGGTATAAAAAAGGATCAAGTATAGAATTTTCAAAACCGAAAACCGACGTTCCGGTCTTTATATCAAAACGCGACAGTCGCTTTTTCAAACAGCTAAAAACCGACACGTCGGTTTACCCACTCAGCCAGAAATGAGCTTCATCGGTGAAGATGATTATTACCGCCCAAAATTGAAGTTGCGACTACCGACTCAGAATTTCGAAAGTAATTTTTATTATTTCCAAGCAATGCTCGTAAGTGAACTTTTCCACGATGAAAATGTTGACTTCAACCAACGTTTTGGCACTGAAAGATCATTAAAAAAATGTTTGAGAGTGCGTTGACATAAAGATACGAAATTGTTATGTGCCTATTGGAAAACATGTTACGTGATGTAAGGGACATTATTTTTCTTTTTAGTTGAAAGGCCGACTATAATTCTTGTATCTTAAAAATATGATCAAGTCTTGCTGTACGAGAATATAGGACCCTGTGTATCGTAGGGTATTAAAACAGAATTCTAGCTAAGTTTCTCTGGATTAATTTTCCTATACCAACCTTATGCCAAGTTGATGGTGGTGTATGCTGTAAGGCAAAGTATCTGATCGGTTCAAATTGATAAACCCAGTTCAATCGTAAGTGACTATACTACAAGTCGTCTCACAGACCTCAGCGTGGTAACTCCTGAGCAACGGTATTATGACAACCTTCAAAACAATGACTAACGTGTGAGAGGCGACCTGGCCCCAGGTTAAAAAGTTTAAAGTTGGGTTTATAGCCCACTTAGGAAAATAAACACAATGAAAGCTAAAATAAATGAAAAGGCCAACCAACTGTGAACGACCATCGCAAACGAATAAAGGACTCCGATTTTCAAATATGTACATGGAAAGTACGAACAGTCCTGCGACCCGATGCCCCTTTCCTACTGGCAAATATCCTCCAAGAACACAGGGCGGAAATCACCGCCATCCAGGAGATAAAATGGAGAGGGTAGGGTGTAAATAAAATGAATTGCTATATAAAGTACAGCTGTCATGATAATAAGCACCAATTTGGATGCGATTTGTTTTAAATAGGCGAATAGGTCTTCTTGTCGCCAGTTTCACCCCAGAAGATGAACGGCTGACCAAAAACCGCATCAAAGCTTTACTTTTTTATACTCGTATTAGCATAATTTGTGCACATGCGCCGACGGAAGATAAGGACGAGAGGCTTTTATGAGAGCCTAGAACAAACATACGATCACTGCTTTGGCCATAACATTAAAATCGCTCTAGGGGATTCTAACGCCAAAGTTGGCGGAGAAGGTGTCTCTGGCTCGACCGTCGACAATTTCAGCCTCCATGGTAACACCTCCGAGAATGGAGTGAGACTGATCGATTTCGCCGATGCAAGAAAAATATTAATAAGTAGCATCAGATTAAAAATTCACGATATCTACAAGGCTACGTGGCTGTCACCTGACGAAAATACGAGAAACTAAATCGATCATGTTCTGATTGACGGCCAGCATGTATCCAGCCTGTTGGACGTACGACCGTTCCGAACAGCAAACATCGATCGGACCGCTACTTTATATCAGCAATGGTACGAGGGTTGCTATATTTCTGGACATCTGATATTTCCATTGGAAAGTTTAACATTTTTTTAGCATTAACGTACTCAGAACGTTTTGATGTACGACCATCATTTGTGTTGTTTACAGTGACTTGAAAAAATCAATTTTGCAAAAAATGGAATTAACTCGTGAACATTTTCGTGCGATCATTTTTCACAACTTTCGACGTGGATTATCACGACAAGAGTGCATCGATGAACTTAAAGCTTTGTATGGCGATGAAGCACCATCCTATAGCACTGTGAGAAACTGGTTTAATGAATTCAATCGTGGGCGACGCTCGCTCAAAGACGAAGGTCGTGAAGGTCGTCCAAGATCGACCGTTGTGCCAGAGAACATTGATGCCGTGTGTGAACTGATAATGCAAGATCGTCATGTGACATACCGTGAGATAGAGGCATTTCTTCCATCAGCATACATTCGATATTGCATGAATACCTGGCCTTAAAAAAGGTTTGTTCCCGTTGGATCCCGCAAGGCTAATGTCGCGGTGCTTCAAAAGACGTTTATAAGATCGTTATAGGTGACGAATTATGGATCTATGCGTATGAGCCGGAAACATAACAGTAATTGACTGTGTGGGTCTTCGAAGACGAGCCAAATCCAACGAAAGTTGTTCGTGGAAGAAATACTTCGAAGCAAATGGTTGCCTGTTTTTTCGTCAAAACTGATCATGTGGCGATTGTTCCGCTTGAGCAACATAGGACGGTCAATTCTGAGAGGTACACCACAATTTATTTGCACCATGACAGTGCAAGCTCGCACACATCGGCTCAAACCAGCGCCTTTTTGACCGGCCAAAACATCGAATTGATGGGTCATATGCCGTACAGCCCTGACTTGGCACCCAATGACTCCTTTTTGTTCCCGCACATCAAGAAAAAAATGCGTGGATAACGATTTTCATCGCCAGAAGATGCTGTTGAAGCGTTCAAAAACCATGATTTGGAGGTGTCCTAATCGGAGTGGAAAAAGTGCTTCGACAATTGGTTTGAGCTCATGCAAAAGTGTATAAATCATGCTGGAGAATACTTTGAAAAACAATAAAACCATTTTTGATAATAAAGATTTGCATTTTCATTATTAGGCCAGAAATATATTTAGCAGCCCTTATGCACTAGATCAAGAGCTGCAAAGTCGTACGTGCCAACAACAAGGAAAAGCAAGACGGAAGCCTACTCCACACAGCTATCTGAACTGTTCCTTGCAAAAACCCCTCCACCTGTTGACGACAGCGCTCAGTGGCAACGCATACTAGACTCCATAACAAAAGCCGCCGAAGAAGATATCGGTTTCCGAAAGCGGCAAAAAAGGAACCAATTGGACAATGAGGAGAGTAGGATCGCGAGTAGAATGGCTACGCTAGCAGTGTTGAAGCGATATCGGATTTTGAAAAGGGATGAAAACTTTTATTCTGAGGAATGCAGAGACAAATGGAAGACGGCTTTGTGAGGAGATGTAGTTGTAAGGCTACAGAATCGGTGCCATTTTATTAACGTCTCAGACACCAGACGAAAGACTCGACTACTGGCTAAGTTTCGTGTAGAGATGGAAATCTGCTCTGATCTGAAACGTCAAGTGAGCTGAGATTTTGGAAAGCGCATTTTTCCAAGTTATTAGCTGCTGAAGTTCCTGCTGATGACAGTGACACGCTAACAATCACAGATGAAGGAGTTGAGTGTCCACCCCAACCTTTGAAGAGATAAAAACAGTAATAAGCTGGCTCAGGAACAACAAAACAGCAGGAGCCGAGGGAATTCCGGCGGAGCTGTATAAGCCCGGAGAAGACGAGCTGATAAGGTGCATACATAAGCTAGTTTGCACTATCTGGAAGACCGAACGCATGCCCGATGATTGGAACTTCAGCGTACCATGCGCAATACACAAAAAGAGGATCAAAACCGTTTGAGCCAACTATCGCGGAATAAGTCTACTATCCATCGCGTATAAAATAATCTCTATTGGCTCGTAGTGTGTGATACATTAAATCCCAAAATCGCCGACCGAATCCAATTGTAACAGTGCGGCTTCAGGACGAATAAGTCAACAATAGACCAAATCTTTACACTTTTCCAAATACTGGAAAAGACCCACGAGCAGCAAATATACTCGTATACTTACGTCCTCTTCATCGACTATAAGGCCGCTTTCGATGCTCCGATAAGAGATAAATTATTTGAAACAATGTCTGCGTATGGGATACCATCAGAACTTGTACGCCTGTGTAGAATGACACTGAGCGGCACTAAATCCTCAGTTAAAATTGATAGTGACCTCTCCAAACCATTTCTTACGACTAGAGGTGTCAGACAGGGTGTCAGCTTATCGTCTAACTTCTTTAACACCTTAAAAGAGAAAATCCTAGAAACCACAGGGCCACATACTTCTCGCGTATGCGAACGACATTGGCATTGTCGGCAGATCAGAGCGAGACATATGTGACAGCACATAGAAAAAGGGACCTAAGGGTAAAAAAAAATCAATTTTCACATGTTTTTTTTTGATGTGGACAACATCTGAGCATCGAATGAGACCGATCCCATGTCCCAAAAGTGTTCCCTCCCAGAGATATGCGCGTTTTATGAAAGTGATGGTACACCAAAGATACATAATGTTTTGATAGAGCCCCAATGGCACAATTATCCATGTAGATTTAAAGTCCTGTCGGTCTACAGAACCAATTTAAAATTTGACTAAATAAAGAAAAGTCCTTTAAGTGCGAGCATAACCTAACCCTGGTTAAATTATCGAAAGCATAATGGTGTAGGATATCACGTAGTCGAGATTGCCGGACTTTGAATGTATACCATAATCTAAATTGTCCATATCGTCACAACATTAATAGGATTTAGTTGGATTTAACGCTTTTCTTCAACAGAATCAATTTTTTTTCGAATTTTTTGCCAACCGAATGTTAGTGTTTTCACGTACTATCTAAGTATTCCATCGTTTCAGCCGAATGTTGATGAGGTACACAGCAATTATCAGTAGAGGGAACTGACACTTTAGGTTGAAGAAGACAAGTATCGGTAATCCGATTAAGATGATTATTGGAATTGAATTTGTACATAAATTTGTTTTTTAAAAAAATCTTTTATTTTACAGCCTTGTTTTTTGATGGTTTCGAAATATGTTTTCGTCGTAAACATATATTTTGTTGTGACTAGAACCGATAAACAGTATAGGGTTTATAAGTTGTATGTTGGAATAACCAATATTATGAAACAACAACCAACTAAAGAGGTTGGTCACTACGAATAACTAATCTATTGCACCACCAATTACAAAGTACAACAGCCAATCTGGGGGGTGAGAAACTCCAAGTCAGGGTGATGGTACTAGGTCAGTATATTAAAACCCTCAAAGGGTTTTGCGTTCGTATGTGCCAGTTTTTTTTATTGACCTTTTACATTTTTTCCTTATCTTGATGTTTTTTTCGCTTAGTTGTAAAATGTTGGCAAAAAACGTAGTTTGACATAACTCGAGAACGACTAGTTCGATTTTGCTGAAATAAATTGAGAAAAATTAATAATTACATTTTCTTTAATCTATTAATATACTGTTTCTCTACCAAATCAACATTTTTGCAATTAGAAATAAATTTATGAAGAAAATTTTGCCAAAAAAAATTTTTTTTTTTTAAAACATATAAATCCCAAACGGAAAAACGTGTAGAGTCTTATAACTTTCACGTAAAGTCACATAACCTATAAACAAAATGCGACATAGATCATAGAAATCGATTAACGCGTTCTGCTTTTATTTACAATTAAGTAACTTCACTTAATTGAAACTGGCACATACGAACGCAAAACCCTTTGAGGGTTTTAATATACTGACCTAGTACCATCACCCTGATTTGGAATTTCTCACCCCCAGACAATAACCCCAAAAATGTTCCACAGTGTTATTGGTATCAAAGTAACATGTAGATCACAATTGGTTGGTTGCCTTAACCAATAGTTAAGCGGAATTCGGTTGGTATAACTGTGTTGTTGGCTGTGAAAACCAATAGTTAAGCGGAATTCGGTTGGTATAACTGTGTTGTTGGCTGTGAAAACCGTGATATGGTTGCAGCAACCATCATATGAAATATCGAACCATGTTACCATCAATACTAGGGAATGATGGTTATTGCAACAGAAAGTCGGTTTACCCAACCGAATTTTTATAGTTCGGACCGACTTCCAACAGATTTTTTCTCTGTGTGAAGGAATGCAATTTAAGAATGCCAGGAATTCATCTATTTAAACTTTAATTGTATCCAACAACTCTTTAACTCATCGCAACGCTATAATCCCCTATACAAACCTTAAATTCGTTGGCGCGGCTACATTTACAATGAAAATCCCAATTCCATTTTAACAGACTTCCGCGGCTTTAAAATGGCACTCCTGAACAAAACTGGTTTTTACCCTTAGGTCCCTTTCTATTTTGCGCATCACATATTTACAGCTCTTTCAAAGAGTGGATTAGAGTCGTCTAAGATGGTAAATGAGGGCAAGTCCAAAACGATGCTGGATGCTGCTGGAGATGCTCCGCGGCAAAAGAAAGGCGCGATGGTTTCGGTCGGCAGTTACTACGTCGAAGTAGTAGAGCAATTGGTATGCCCTGGATCCGCTATAAACCCAAACAAACGCTTTAGCCTGGAAGGCTTTAGACGATAATAACCACGAAAAGCACAGACAGGGCCGACCGAGACTCTGGTGGAGAGACCAAGTAGAGGATAACGCGAAGATACTTGGGATTAGACACTAAAGCAAGCACGCCCTATACCGAAGTGCTTATAAATCATTTATTGGGCAGGTCCGGACCAACAAGAGGTTGTGGAGCCAGCCTAAGTTAGTAAGTAATAATTTTGCCGTATTTACATATGATCCCAAGTAACGAGTATTTAGGGAGCCACATAATAAATTTGATCTTTTCCAATTTTCGTACAGACAAGTCAAGTTAAAATTTATTTACAAAAACCAGTTTCGTAAATGCCCTTTACATATGGATACGTTTTTATTCAGGATGATCCGTGCGATCGTTGCGTTCCAAAATATATCTTTATAGCTAACAATATTTTAAAAAATTATCTTCTAATAGCGCCATTCGTACAGTTGAAGAAGGTTAGGTCTGCCATTCGCAATTCTGAATTTTGGGATCAGCATTGATTTAAACTCCGAAGAATTTGAATCAGAAATTCGTTAAAATATTTTATACACACAGTGAAAAAATTGTTGAAAATCGGTTGGAACTACAAAGATTGGTTGCAAAAATGGAATTTTGTTTGCCATCACCAAATGTTTATAATGGCAATGGATATTCGGTTCGAAATACCCCATAAAGATGAATATGGTAATCAGACTGTACTCACAACTTATTGATCAATCATACCAATATAACGCGAAAAAGGTAAGAAGTGGTTGTTGCAACCAATAGTTTTGAAAACACTTTTTGTTGTTGTTACCAATTATTAGTAACCAAAAACTGGCAGTTTTATGTATTTTTTTTAAATATAATAATTCAATTATTACTGACTTAATTCCTTTTTGTTGTTGTAACCAATTATTAGTAACCAAAAACTGGCAGTTTTATGTATTTTTTTGTAAATATAATAATTCAATTATTACTGACTTAATTCTAAGCGATTAACAATTTTTTTTGCATTAAAAATCCTTGTGAGTTGTTTCCTGCAAGTACTTCAAATAATACAACTGTGTAGACACACAGTTTTTTGCCTCTGACTTCAATTTTATTTATTTTTTCGTTGAGCAAGTGTGGCATGTGGATTTTTACCTACTCGTATAAACAGGTTTGAATACTTGGTATGTTGCACCGATACTACAGTTGCAAGAACTAAAACATAAGTACAGAGCAGCAACTAACAATCGGTTATACAGGGTGGTCCAAATGAGACCTAGTGATGTTAAACACGTATAACTCTTGTAATAACGGTTTTTTTAATGATTTATTTTTATATGTTAAATACATTTTATGGAAATTTAACGTGACTATGTGTGAAATATGACATCAGACAAATGACCACCATTTTGCTCGATACAGGCATTGGCTCTTTTTAGCGCATTTTGCATTACACGGCGCAATGTTTCTGGTTGCAGGCGCCGTATTTCGTCTCGAATATTCTGCTTGAGCTGCCCAAGTGTCTGTGGTTTGTTAACATACACTTTGTCTTGTAAATATCCCCATAAAAAATAATCGGGAGCAGTTAAATCTGGTGAACGAGAAGGCCAAGGGAAATCTGAATTTTTTGAAATTATGCGTTCACCAAAAATTTCACGCAGCATGTGCTTAGTTGGATTTTCGGAGCCCCACAATCTGCAGTTTTGTTTATTCACATAACCACTTAAATGGAAATGCGCTTCATCCGTCATCAAAAGATTATTTAAAAAAATCATTTTGTGTGGCTAATTGTGTAAAGCGTATAACGTATTGTAGTCGTTGCTGGGGGTCTTGCGGTAGAAGTTGTTGCACAATTTGAACTTTGTATGGATACACCTTAAGATCCAACTTAAAGATTCTTTGTAATGTTGTTCTGGGTATACCCAATTGGGTGGAACGGCGACGAGTTGAGACAGATGGATCATTTGCAACACTCTGCTGCACAGCTTCCACGTTCTCTTCAGTACGAATATTTCGGTGAGCACCTCTTCCTGGACGGTCGGCAACAGAACCCAGTTCCTCAAAACGGCGAACTAAACTTGTAATCATGGAAGATGTGGGCGCTGATCTTACGTTAATAAAGGCGATAATTTCGCTGCGTCAGAACAATTGATCGTTGAGAAGAATAATAAAAATCGATAATTTTAATGAGTTGTTGTGGACTGTACGTATTCATTTTAAATTTCCAAGAGTTCAGTTATAATCTGCAAAAAAAAAATAAATTATGTTAAAAAATAAAAAAGTTATTTGTGTTTCACATCAGCTGGTCTTATTTGGGCCACCCGTTACTTATGAAACACTAAAAAATTCGGTGGGCAAAAAAATCGGTCGGTAAATCAAGTTTTCTTGCAATAAACACTTAAAAAACTGTTCAACTTTTTGTTCCGCCTTTTCAAAAAACGGGTGCCACTTTTTTTGGGACAAATCACCTTTTTGTGCTTCTTTTTGAAAATTGTCAGACTGGATAGCATAACCGCTATTACTTAGTCATTCGTTAACAAAAAGTTAAAAAAATGTAAATTTTCATCATGTCTAAAAAAATTTGAAAACAGTGCAACTATAAAATAAAAACTCCTTCTCTTTTGCGGTTTTTCGCAGTTTCTATCGACACTCACTAAACGCCATTTTGGGTTTTGCAAGTTTAGCTGCTGTTTGGATATCGCTTAAACATATTGGAATTTTGTTTTCCTAACTTCGGCACAATTGTCGCTGAAAACCAGAAGGGTGTACCACAAACTAAACCGAAAAAAGTGCTTCTACCGATTCACAATTTCTAAATTTTTCTATTTATTTTCGCCATTTTTGGCCCATAGCTGCTAAAACTCTTTGAAGGAAACTTATTTCTCTCTCCTAGGCTGATTTCACCCATTTACATTACGAAAGACCTGATGACTAAAATCCATCATCATGCATAATATCGTCGTTGGAACTTTACGACGATCAAAAATACCTAGTAGGGCCATAAATACTGTTACACACGTTTTATGCTGTAAAATAAAAAGTACAGAATGTTTTTGGACCAAATATTTTTTTAATATTATTCGACTCATTCGAAATGTCCGCCTTTTGGCCAATTTTCAACAGCTGCACGAACCTCGTCCATTGCACGAACCTCGTTCATTACACGAACCTCGTCCATTGGAAAATTGGCCACAGCTCGAACCAAAGCAGTCTTAAGAGATCCAATGTTGGGGTATTTTTGTGACAAACCTTGTCCTCTAAAACCGTCCACAATTTGTAATCCAATGGGTTCAAATCTGGACTGCCTAAGGGCCATTCATCAGAGGAAATGAACGCTAGCAAATTGTTTCGAAGCCAAGCCTGGGACGTTTTAGCCTTATGGGCAGGAGCAAAATGCTGGTGGAAAGTCCATGGCTGGTTTTGGAACAGGGAATTGTTCAGAGGCTTCACAACAGCTTCCAAAACGGTTTCTTGGTAAACTTTGGCCGATGTTTAGATTCCTTGTTCGCATAAATGCAGGTCAGTGACCACATCGTAAGAGACACCCCACCAAACCATGACTGAAGCTGGGTGATGACCCTTTTCCACCCTTAAGATCAGTTCCGATGATTCCTTAGATGACCGCGCATACTCTCTATCATTTTGCTTGTTAAATTTTTCCTGAACGGAAATTTTTTTTATCGGTGAACAAAATTTTTCTGTGCAAGTTATCAGCGTGCTTCACCAAAAGACGTTTGTAGTTTTCAATCCTATTTTTTTTAAAGCTACAGTCAATAAATGTCCGGTACGTCGTTTGAAAGCCCCAAGTCCCAAGTCTTTTTTAACGATTCGACTCATGGACTTTTGGATGATATTCATCTCACCGGTCATAATTTTCTGTTTTTGGAGCGGATTTCTGTGAATTCTTGATTTAACGGCTTTGATGACATGCGGTGTTCGAACAGAGCGTAGGCGGCCCTACCGGTGGCGGTCTTTTACATCTCCAGTCTCCTCCAAATGTTTTATGCATCGGTAGACGAACATGCGGCTAATCCCTAGAAGCCGGAGCGTTTGGAATAAAAGTTTTTTTTTTATTTCGCACTTTCTTGACGACACTTGGTTTCAATAGGACGGTGCCACTTGTCATACAGCTGCTCAAACAATGGATCTATTTAGAGGTCATTTCGAAATGCAGCTAATTTCACATTTTGGACAGGTGAGTTAGGTGACCGCCTAGATCGAGTGATATCACAACTTTAGACATTTTTCTTTAGGGTTACATAAAGTCCAAAGTCTATGCTGACAAACCAGCTACTATTTAGAGTTTGGAAGCCAACGAAATGCTCGATTGAGACATCCAATATGGGAACCTCAAAATCGACACCCTGAGGCGTAGTAGGCCAATATTTGAAGAAACTATATTCAAAAAATAAATGCCATAAAATGCCCTTTCAACTTATCAATAAAGCTTTTACACTTGATTTGAATTTTTATATTGTTTTGTTCTGAAAAAATACCCATAGCTGGATCACCCAAGGTTTAGGCAAATTAATGGGAAAGTTAGAAAAATTTCGTTGGAAAGGAAAAAATATGGACCGATAAGTTCTAATTGTACCAGTGCTTGTTACCTGTCTTTCGTAACGTCCCCGTTTGTCGACCTATTTTAGTAAAGTTTGTCCTCGGCCATTGATATTTGAAACCCTTTAAATTACCAATCAAGATTCCGCACTTGATTTAAATTTTTTTTTGTTCTGAAAAAATACCTCTAGATGGATCACCCTATACTTAACGTAAGGAGCATTTATTTTCTCTTTTGGTATAAGGCCGACTATAAGCCCTGCTCTTTAAAAACATAATCGTGGCTTGTTGTACGAGACTATACAATTAATATATTAAAATTATAAATTATATTCAGCCTTATTCTGCATTACAATCCAATTCTCCGTTATTTGAATTTTCTCCGTTATTGGAATTTTGGTATTCTACATTCCGTTTCGTTTCAGTTTTTACGATCGTGTGTATTCTGCGTTACAATCGTAACTGAGTTTTTCTAAGTTGGAAATTACTTGACGGAGCGTCTTAAAATTTTTGTGTTTGTTTAAAAAAAGCAAGTTTAAGCGAAAAAAAAAGGAATTGAGAAAAATGTAAGTATAAAATACAATAAAACGCTTCATACATAATTGATATAAGTAAATAAATTGTTTGTACTGATTTGTGAGTTTTATTTAATTTATTGCAGGTCAAAAACAACAACACCGGAGCAATACGAGAAGCTGGTGACTTTAATGTCAGGAAAACCAGACATGGCCACTGCGTACTCGAAGCGTTCGAAGGAAGAAGTCCTGACATTTTGGGAAGAGGTCAGAGTGGCTCTAAATTCATTAGGGCCACCAACAAAAGATGGAATTGCATGGAAGAAAGTATGTATGGGAGGCTGTACATATGTATGTGTTGCATTTATTAAATATCTTTTTATAGGTTTGGATTGACTGGAAGTGCTATATCAAGAAAAAGTTAAGCGCAAATAAAAAAGAAATGATGAGCACCGGAGGAGGCTACTGTCGCTTGCAGCCCATTAGTCCTCTTGAAGATAAGGTCATCCAGATGACAGGGCTTCAAACAAACACGGACGGAATTAGAGGCACAGTGGACTGCGGAGTGGGCAATGAGATGGAAGAAGCCGCTGCAGCTTCGGCAATGGACATTTCCGCTCTCTTAGAAGACCCTGTCGAAGAAGCGAGCACTTCAGCAAAGCGTCAGCAGCAGAGGCCAAAGGAAGGCACTTTGTCTTTGTTAAAAGAGTTGAAAATAAATCAAGAAGTTTTTAACAAACACGAAGGCCTTCCAGGATAGTATGTCTAAGAAGTATGGCGAGATCGCAACAAATTTAAGACGCATGAACAGGAGTATTGAAAAACTTGCTGATGTTGCAGAGAAGCAGCTACAAGAAGAGCACCGGCACAATACAATTAAAGAGGAGTTGCTGAAACAGAAGCTGGAAATCGATCTGCAAATGTTGAAACTGCAGAACCCATCGGTTAATTTCGAGTAGATATGTGGTTGTATTTTATATGGTAATTTTTAAGTTTGCTTTTAGTTAGAAAGCACAAATGAACTGAATTTATTTTTAATTTTAAGTATTCTTTTAAAGGACTAATGTACTGAATTTTTTTGTTTTTGTTGGTAAATATAAGGAAAAATTGAATACGCTTTATTTTATTTATTTCTTTTTATTAATATAATGGATTTTTGAGAGCTCTAAAAAGAGGAAAGTATGTTACCGCGAATACTACGTCCTATGGAAGCGTAATCGGGGTCACTGCTTTCGTCATCTCCCACTTCTTGAGAACTTTCGATTTCCGATTCATGCGGGTCTAAGTCTTCTACCCGGTAGTGTATACAAATGTTGTGGAGGGCACAAACAACATTTATAATTTGACTAGCTTTTTGTGGGGAGTAATGAAGTTCTCGAGCACCTAATAAACAACGAAATCGGTTCTTTACAACCCCAATCGTTCTTTCAACTATGTTCCTCGTCTTTGAGTGCCGTATGTTGTAGTTGCTTTTCTGGCTACCTACATTTGCAGATCTATATGGAGTCATTAGCCACGGTTCCAGGGGGTATCCTGCATCACCTGTTGAAAATAAAAACACAATTACTATCTGCAATTTATACACTGTTTAACGTGAATAAATACCTAATATCCAAGTGTTTCTCTCTCCATCCCGATATTTCCGTTCCAATTGATTCCTCACTTTACTTAAACTCCAGATATGCGAATCATGGTTACTCCCGGGATATCTGGCGTCAATGCTTCTTATGCGCATTTTGTTATCGCACACCTAAAAACATAAATTCTATTTACGACCACAGTAATCATTGAAACGAAATACTGACCACCATAGCATTAATGCTAAAAAATCCTTTTCTATTATAATAACTGAACGCCTCTTCGGATGGTTTTATAATTTTTATATGTGTGCCATCAACACACATACTGACCCCTGGAAAGCCGGCCTTCCCATAAAAATCTTGCTTCGCTTGGGTCTTTTCCTCCTCTGTCTGGTCAAATCTTATCCAGTGAGAGCAAAGCTTTCGCTGCATTACTTGAAGGAAATACGAAAGCGACTTCGACACTGTGGATTGAGCCATCCCAACATTATAATCTTTACCAACTCCGTGTTGGTAGCTTCCTTCTGCAAAGAATCTCAAAGCTCCCATAACTATGTTAAGCGGTGTTAACCTATTCGCCCGTGCTTCATGTGCAAAAGTGTCTAATACATACTTAAAGGCATCTTTATTTAGGCGTAAGTTTTTTTAAATCTGTAAAAGTAAACTTATTATATATCACACAACAACACTTTTAAAAAATATACTTTACAATTGATCGCTCATTAGGAATGGATTGCAACTGTCTCTCAATTTTCGCCTTTCAAGTCTTCCTTCTGTATTGTGGAGCACGTTGTTCTCCTCATCTAGCAAAAACGCCGCTATTATCGATTCCATTTCCAACAATGATGTTAAAAACACGAAAATATAAACTCCGGCACGACAGGCTTCTCCACACTGGTATAGTTTGGCCACAAATACCTTTCACTTATGTTTTGCCTTTTTTTTGTCGTTCGGTACTCACTGATATGTTTAATTAATTAAATTATCAACAATATAGATTAATTATGTCTTTTATCACTGAATCACTGTTTTATTTGCACTAAATTTAACATTTTATTACAATGTTTACAAAATTTCACAGTTTTTCCTGTTTCGATCTCATACGTTTCACAACAAAGCAGCTCGCTGTGAATGCACTCTTGTCTTCCTCTTTTTCTTCCAATTCCGTTTTTAGTTGGAATACCATGTTACGATTGTAACGTAACGGAATGCGGGGACGGAATTGTAATGCAGAATAAGGCTGATTATATATATATAAAATTAAAATTACACACATCAGGGCTAAGTCATGGGACCCTGTACCACAGAGTGGTGAAGAGTATAAAAACAGAATCCTAGTTAATCTCTCTGGCAAAATTTTCCCTTACCAACCTTATGCCAAGTAAATAAATAAACCCAACGTTAATATAGAATTTTGTTAATAAAGTTTATTAATTTGTATTAGCATTTAAACTTAAAAATAATGTTAATTAATAATTTATCTGTTTAGTAGTGGGGGGGGGGGGGGAATCGGGTAAAAATTCTTTTCAAATTGTGTTAAAAACGACAAAAGAGATATTCAAAATCTAAGGGAACATCAAATTCTAAATTTGTTTTGTACTTTTTCATTCATTTTTTTCGTTTTGTTTTTACTTTTATAGGTTTTCTATCACATCTAATAGAAATAAAATGCGAACAATTCTAATAGATTGATAGATCGTTGAGATATATACATTCTTTGTGATAATATATATCGCAGATCGTGTGAGTTGAATATAATATATATCCTTGTAGGTAATTCTTCTTCTCGTATTAAAAAGAATTTAAAGGATATTAAAAAAAACTGGTTTGCGATAGAGAAATGTAGTTTGAGTTTCAAAATTTATTTTGTAAAACTAAAGTTTGAAAATCTTACTAAGTTACATTTTAAAAAAAATTATTTTAGTTTTGAATATCTTTTTGGGTGAAGGAAAGTTGGGGGAAAAGTGGTAATTTTTGGTGAATTTTTTCTCTTTTTGGACTATGAAATTTAAAAAAGTTCAGGAATTTTTTATTTTTCTTTTGGAAAATTTTAAGCTTAAGTTTGCCTTTTTATTTTCAGTTTTTTGTCTGAGACTTTCTCTTGGTTTTTTTTGTTTACTGGATTTTAATATTGTAAATATTTATGGTATTTTTTTTTGTTTTCCTTGTTTTCATTTAAATGATCGTCAAAAGAGTTACGTTTAAATATTAAGTCCAACATCTGAACACATTATGATTTTGAGAACATGCATTTGAGTTTGTTTTTGAGTAGTTTGTTAATATGCCTTAGTACGGATTCAAATTCAATTTTAATTGGTTATTTTGTGTTAATCTGCATGAGAACAGTACATTCAGGGATTTATTGTTATATCGATTAATAGTGGGTTAGGTATAGTTTAACAATTTATTTGTGTTTGTTGGGTTTTTTGTTAATTGATAACATCAAATATATAAGGCTGGAATGGATTAAACTTTTGGTTATATTTCTTCTCTTGTTATGAAAAACAAGCGAATTTTTGTTTAAATTGAAAAGTTTTCTTTTCTCTCTTCAATACGTTTTGTGATATTTCATCCAATGTTAGGTTTCAGGATTTTGGTGGGAGGATCATTTTTTGTGAATTTTCTTTAAATTTTGCTTACTCATTTTTTTTTTGCTTGCCCTAAGGTTTTTTTACTTTTGACGCTACTTAAAATAATTTCATTTTTTTAAATAGTTTTTTTCTTTTACTTGATTTTGTTTTTCTTTATAACCTGAGTCCTCCCTTTTGTTAGATTAGATTTTTTTATGCAGCATATTACACTTAAAAACACAGAGCTGCAATTGCGGATAATAAAATACAGTGGGGAAAAACACATTTCACAGAAACTACAAATTGAAATCTTGCTATGGTTAACCAATTTTTTATAATAGAACTTCCAACAAGTCAGCCAGAGAGACAATTGTGTGCAGCGAGAAAAATATTTACACAAAAAGCACTTTTGTCTGATTTTTTTAGAAATACTTGTATTTAATAAGCACTATAAATTATTTTATTTTTAAAATGTAATAATTGTAAAATATGCCATATTTTAAAAAACAAAACATTTTATGTCCCTTTAAAAGGTACATGGCGGCGCACAAATCATTCTACAAAAACAAAACCTAATATCTTTTTTCTGTGTGAGCAATCGGCTTATCCTTTATTTTATTTGAACGGTTATTATCGTCTCAAGCATTTCGACTCGAAACTTATCGCCGCTAATTCCAGTTAGCAGACGGTCAGTACAACGGATAATTCATGATGACTTTAACTTGATTGCGTACAAAGTCCAAATTACTAGCAGGTTAAATCCTCTGATTTGCCTATTCGAATGGAATCTGGCCAAAAAAAATATTGAAATGGCCTTAGAAGGCAACAGCTAGATGAAGTTATATAGTTTATGTCTGATTAGGCCCGTTTTGATTAAACGGCAAAGTAAACAAGCAAAATTGTCGAAAATAGAGTGACTCTAATCCACAAATACTCCATGAGACGGAACTGCACCAAGAACGAGTTACTGTGTGGTGCGCAGTTTCATCAAGCTGCATTGTGGGGCCATACTTCTCTGAAGAAAACAGTGTAACAGTGACTGTCAATGGGGATCATTATTTAAGGATGTTGAAGTAAGACGTGTTTGATTCAACTGCACGGTTATGGCAGACCTCCAACGAAAATTCCCAAACAAACTAAAACTTAGAACTTTCAATTCGACTGAATCGAAGCAGTCCATAAAAACAATAATTGAAGCGATCCAAACTTTAACCCTTCAGTCCGCAATGAATAATTTTCTGATCAGGTGTCGCATATGCGTGGATAAGCATGGATGTTGTTAACGGTCTATCATCTACAAAAGCAATTGGTCATATAAAATTAAATTGAATTTTCTATATAATAAAAAATTAAAAGTGGAATTCATTAATAAAAAAGTTAGTCGAATTTCTTATTGTAGCACCATTGTTGCGCCACCCTGTATTTCACATGCGCTAGGAAATATTTCCTTAATTAAATAAGAATTATTTCATAATCATTTAGACATATCTATTTTTTTTTAAAGAAAATCTTAAATGCATATCATGTTTCATATTATTTTTTATGAAAATGTTTTTTTTTAAGAATTTTTTAAAATTATTTTTTAGGAAAAATTCAAAATTTTATTAAATATTTCATATGCTTTTCAGAAAAAGCCCATGAGAAATATCAACTAAAGCCAATGAATTTAAACAATTTCTTTAATGTCTAAACTAAAACCACAATTTTCTAGAACCAGAATAACAGCAAATAATTTTAAATCATAGGTATAAGAAACGGTCAAATAAATCTAAAAAAAATTTCCCTTCATATATTTCAGAAAAGATTAATATTTTTTTGTTAGTGTTTTTTATTTTTCACTATTCTATTTGCTCACTATAAGAGTGTCCAAAAAACTGGAATTTTCTGAAAAACAGTATTTCGTTTTTTTTTCAAAACCGTGATTGGACATCCCGATTTTAGCCTTTTGCTAAGAGTGAAAAATATATTATGAATCAAAAGTAAAGTAATTGTGCCCTTGAGGAGGCTCTTTATTTACCCAGATGTTAAATATATATGATTTCATATTTGATTTTCTGTGAAATTTGCATTGTTTTTGGTACCCATATGTCGATGTTAAAAGGGTTCAGATTTTTGGACATAGGATACTTCAACAAAATTTAGGCAAACGTAGATGCAAGAGGTCTCGAGATGATTAATCCCTGTTCAATGCATTAATACAAAAGCAAAACGAGCAAAAAAGAAGTGCAAAAAATAATTTTATTTTTATTTTTGAGAGAGTGAATAAATTCACATTTTACTTTTAGCTTAGTGGGAAAATTTTTAGATACTTCAAAACCATGTATGTGTATGGAAAAGTTAAAGATTTTTCAAAACCATGTATGTATATGGGAAGCCATTTTTTGAGCCCCCAGACAATTTATACTGGTACCATAACCTGAATGACTCAAATCGGTCCAAGATTAGTGGATTGTGAATCGTTATATACCATACCAATTTGATTGAAGTCGGAATAAATATGGAAGATGTTCTAGATCGGTTGTTTGTTACATCGGGAGAGATCTTTGCACTGGGGCTGTATTTAAACTTGGACCTGTATGACCCATTTTTATCTGAGCTGATTTCCGATCGATTGTAATGAACTGTGCCACATTTTTTTTATATTGGCTGTACCATGTGGCTTCCGAAGCTAAAGACATAAAATCGGTTGAACAAAAGCCTGCAGCCAGTGTCCCAAAAAACTTACTTCTGCCAATTTTGATTAAGATCGAACCACAATTGTAACCTGTAGTTTAAAAACAAACTTAAGAGCAGCAGACGAACGGAGGGACGGGCAGATAGCGATAGTTAAATCGGATCAACTGGTGATTCTTAGTCGTTCGGCACATTAGGTATAGCTTAGGTATTCCTTAATTTAAAATTGATTTTTTTGCTTTTACACACAGCAACCAAAAAAAAAACGAAAACCGGAAAATCTGACACCAAAAAAATCGGGTAAAACGATATGGGTTTAGGCACTTTATTTACTGAAATACTCAAATAAAGTAAAATCACATTGAAATGTGACATATAGAGCGGTTGAACATGTAATTAAAACATGGACCCAAATGGCCACAATTCTGTCTGGCTCGTTACAAGTTCCTTTTATTGTGCTTAATTGGAATAAGATTTGATTTTGAGATGGTTCATCTTAACATTTTATGGCAAATGCTGTCAAAATCTGATAAAATGTGCCTTCTAGAGTTGCAGGTTTTGAAATCCGACAGAAAACCAATATTAATAGGATTCGTCCTTGGAACAAACTCAAACAATGTTGGAAGATTCTTCACAATCTGTCATATTTGTGACCCCTATTTTAAGTACAACGGCAGATAGACAGACCGATAGCAATCGCTTAATGGAATCAGCTGGTTATTCTGAATCAATCTTTAAAAAAATCGTGTGGTCGAATTCCAGAGTTATTAAAAATGGTATTCCTAACAAATTCCTTAAATGATATCGCGTAAAAAAAGATCTTTCGAAATCAACAAAATTGCCTTAGCTTGGGCTTTGTCATGATCATTGAATCGCCTTGAAATTGAAATGACATAAATTGTTCAACACGGGTTTCGACAATGTCTTGTGAATAAATTTGTTCCTGTAAACTAGACAGAACTCAAATATTATTTATAAACCTCTGTGACAAATTTACTTTATATACAGGATGGAGCGTGGTAATTTGTTTTTTTTTTGCACTGCAGACTGCGGCGGCACTGTTGGTTAAAGAGAGTGAAGGGTGTGCTTGGCTTATAGTGACTGACGGGAGATTTGTATACGTCTGCCTTTCAGTTGTCATCACGCATTGGACACATGAGGAGAGGTCATTTTATGTTGGAGCGTACTTTTCAAATGCGCACTCGATCATTGCAGTGCAGCGTGCTTTTCGCTGTTCCCCAAAATATGCGCTTCTGGAGTGAAACAAACCCCAGAAAACTTCACCAGAGACCTCTGCATTCGGACCGCGTCACTGTGTGGTGCGCCATATCACGAGTAGGCATCATTGGCCCTTACTTTTTCAGGATAGCCGTCTTGCCGTCACTGTGAACTCCGAACGGTACTTGACTATGATATCGGATTTTTCAGCCGGCTCTTGAGGCAATGCAATTAGAGGATACATGGTTCCAACAGGATGGTGTCACTGCACACATAGCGAGGGTTACCACGTTAGTTGTTTGAGGCAAATGTTTGTGAAATGGCCGGCACGCTCACCAGACTTAGCCCATGCTATTTTTTCCTTTGGGGTTACCTCAAGTCGAAGGTGAATATCAACCGTCCCAACACCTTGAGGGACCTAATGAACTATATTGAGGCTGAAACTGGCAGAATACCAGTCGCGTGCTTGTTAGAGTTCATGATAACTACAGAAAACTTATGCAGCATATAGTTTAAAACTTCCCTTGCGGTTTAATATAATTAATATATAAAATAAATTTTTCTAAGGTTCATAATTTTTTTATATTATTCCCAAATAAGCAAATTTCCGCGCTCCACCCTGTAAAAAAGCAAAAGAAGAAAACTTGAATAGTAAGGTTTACAACAGTAGTTCTCATTCGTTTGGGAGAGCCTGGCCTTATAGAGTTCGGTTTTACTTTCAACAAAGCTTTATGAAGAGGGGTGCCACGGACCCGAAATCATGGTAAAAGCAGTGTGCAGCCACGAAAATCAATGTCGCTTTGCCATTTTGTTAAAAACTTGTCTTCTATTTAAATATAGAAGCAAGAGGTCATGAGCCGGTTAATTCCTGTTCAATAATAAAAAAATAATAAAAGCGGATTTGGGGAATTAATATTTATTAAAAAAATTATTGTTGATTGACAACTCTATGCAATGTTGAATAAGTTTCCCAAATAGCGGACAAATTAAATGAAACAATCGGTGTGTTTCATTTAACAAGCGAAACCCGCTTTAATTTCACTAAGACAATAATTTTAAATCGTAATAAAAAAAAAACTTACAAAGTTGTACTCATATTTTTTAAAAATATTTAGAATCTACTTAATAGTCTCGACTCGTTTTTTTTTAAATTTAAAACTTGTGGATAGAATTTCAAGAAAAAGCCTTAACCCATTCGCGAACGCGCTTATGTTGAATAATTTCATTTTCTAATTAAACATTTTCAAAGCGAACGACTTTGAAATGTTCTCATGTACATATATCCAAATTTTAGTAAATAGAAAACCTTTTTAGTTCTGGATAAAATTTTGATATTACCGCGTAGATGGGGTATTGAATGGGATTTTGTCATTACTTTAAGTTTAGCAAATGCATTCAAGTATGCGTTTAATTGTTACCTTGGAATGAAGGTAAAATATTTGTCGTTTCTGATCAAATAAGGTTGTATTTTTAACTCTAAAAATAACTTTTTGGTTTCTCTTTAAACAAATGTTCAAAAGAAACCTGGTCACAAGTCAGACTATGTACTAAGCATAACTGTCTGCATAGACCAAAGCTACGTATTAAAAACAACAAGAATAATTATAAAATAATTTATTCCTCATTTGTGATTAATTATAATAAGTATAAATAAATCCTCATCTGTAACTTGTACCGCTTGTGGAATATTTTCAATAGATTTTTAAACTTGTTTTCTATCACAAACATGGTACAACACTTTTTAAATAAGCAGAGCATTACACGTTGAGTGGAAGAATGGTGAACTACAATGAAAGATAACGAAGATTATATATTTTTTACAAAACATCTCCATTTGATTTTTGTAAAATATTTACTTTTCTTTTATCTTTTTTCGAAAGCAATTGTAATTTATATATGAGGATAATTACTCCTCCAGCTGGCCAATATCGATTTTAATTTTACAACATTGGCAAAATATTTTAAATCTACAATTTTCATGATTTTTTCATTTTGGGATTTTCAAAATTGTATTTTGTTATCCGCAACTGCAGAGTATCGGTATTAAATGTTGTTTTTTTGTTTTTATTGTATTTAATATATCGTATTTATTATTTTTTATCGTAATATACAAAAATAAAAAGAATAATAAAACATTAAAATATTTGAAAACTCAAGATGGACATTGAAAAAGTTTACAAGTTTTTGTTTGTGGATTTTCGTTTTTAAATTGCATTTCAATTGGAGACAATTATAAATTTTCAATCTAATTGTATTTAGTCGGTATATCTTATATTGTGAATGTAATGGTTTGTTTATTGTTTTTAAAGTTTTATATGCGTTAATAAATATTTTCAAATATTCGGTTGACGGGGGATTTCTTTGTTTAAAACACAGAAATACAAATAAAAGAAAAGAATTAATTATAAAACATACAAAAAAACATATATATAAGTATATAGAGAGAGAGAGAGAGAAATAGAGAGTGTAAATTAATATTAGCAATAATAATTATAAACAACATTTAAATGTATTTCATTTCATTTGATTCTGTTTTGTTGGTTGCATTTAGGTTTTTTAAATTTAAATATTTTTTTGTTTCTTTCCTTTTTCATTTCAACATTTATAAGCTTATATTGTAAATTGTATTGTTTGTAGTCGTAATAATTATAATAATAAAAAATTATTTTTCTTTATGTATATGTAAAAAAAAACATTAAATAAAAAAACTTTGTCATACATCAATCATACATATATACGAGAATATATCTATACATTTAGATGTATGTGCATAATATTCTTTTTGTATTATATTTGTAATATATATATAAAAGTATGTATATTATATATATTTTCTTTATTTAGGGGATAATTGGGTGTTGTGTATTTGGGTATGGGAGGAAATTGTAAACAGGTCGTGGCGGCGGCTTAAAACTCTGCCTTCTTTCAATCTTGCGAAGATGCGTTCACTTCCGCTTTCGGCCCACAATAATACAAAATTGTTGTACAACAAACTATAAGGTAAAAAAGCATTTTTCTTTTGTTTCGGATTTCTTTTTCTAATTTACTTTAAATATTTTTTTCGTTTTGTTTTTTGTTTATTGGGTTTGCTGTTGTATTTCGATTTTCTCCACTGTCATGTCGGGATTCATAGCTGTGGCCTCCTAAAAAAAGATAGCCAAAAAAGTTTGTTTTGTTTATAAAAATTGATTTGAAATTATAAAAATGAGGTTTTTTACCTGAATTGCCTCAGCTAAGGCTCTGTCATGATCAATTGGATCGCCATCGGATTGTATGGTTATCTTTTGTTCAACACGGGTTTCGACAATGCCATCTCGTTCGGTTTTGTACTGAAATAAGAATACAGAAAATTTGTAAGACAGATTGTAAAAATAATTAAATTAAAAAAAAAAATTATCGCAGATCATATATAACAAAATAGCCAATTACAAGAGCAAAACAGTCTCTTGGATTTGATTCGCAGACCTCTGAAATGGAAACTAACCTAGGTCAGTATGAGTACATCTGCAATATCTAGATGTTACTACTACGAGGGCTGCCATATATATGCCTGGCCTAATAATGAAAATGCGAATATTTATCATCAAAAATGGTTTTATTGGTTTTCAAAGTATTCTCCAGCATGATTTATACAATTTTGCAAGCACTCAAACCAATTGTCGAAGCACTATTTCCACTCCGATTGAGATACCTCCAAAACATGGTTTTTGAACGCTTCAACAGCATCTTCTGGCGACCAAAATCGTTGACCACGCATTTTTTCTTGATGTGCAAAAATAAAAAGAAGTCATTGGGTACCAAGTCAGGGCTGTATGGCATATGACTCATCAATTCGATGTTTTGGCCGGTCAAAAAGGCGCTGGTTTGAACCGATGTGTAAGAGGTCGCATTGTCATGGTGCACAATGATTCGTCTTCTCTTGTTCGTTTTTCGAATGTCTCCGAAGACTTCAGGCAACAAATTGTGGTATACCGTCCTACGTTGCTCAAGCGGTGCAGTCGCCACATGACCAGTTTTGCCGAAGAAACAGGCGACCATTTGTTTCGAAGTGTTTCTTCCACGAACAACTTTCGTTGGATTTGGCTCATCTTCGAAAACCCACAAGGTCGATTGCTGTTTTGCTTCGGGCTCATACGCATAGATCCATAATTCGTCACCTGTGACGATCTCATAAACTTTTTTGAAGCAGCGCGATTGTATGTTTTCAAAATTTCTTTGCACCAATCGACACGAGCCATTTTTTGAGCAATTGTCGAATTGTGCGGGATCCAAAGAGAACAAACCTTTTTACGGCCAGGTGTTCATGCAATTTTGAATGTATGCTGGTGGAAGAAATGCCCAAGGATGCGCTGTCTCACGGTATGTCACATGACGATCTTGCATTATCAGTTCACGCACGGCATCAACATTCTCTGGCACAACGGCCGTTTATGGGCGACCCTCACGACGTCCACGATTGAATTCATTAAACCTGTTTTTCAGTGCTATAGGATGGTGCTTCATCGCCATACAAAGATTTAAGTTCATCGATGCACTCTTGTTGTGATAATCCACGTCGAAAGTTGTGAAAAATGATTGCACGAAAATGTTCACGAGTTAATTCGATTTTTTTGCCAAATTGATTTTTTCATGTCACTGTAAATAACACAAATGATTGTCCTATGTCAAAACGTTCTGAGTACGTTTATTTCAAAAAAGATCACACCTTCCAATGGAAATGTCAGATGGCGCCAGGCAACACTAAGTGAAATATGTAAAGCAACCCTCGATTCTTGCTTATTCATTTTTTGGCCCATTTTTTATTTTCTATGCCAACCGATTTAATATTATTTTCCCTCTTCTTACTGTATCGTCAGTTTTGGTCTTTTTTATTCGTTTTTATCTCCATTTCTAAATTCTACGCCAATATTGTATTTCTCACTTTTTAATATTTGGCCCCTTTTGGTATTTCCATGCCTCCTGTTGAATAAATATTGTTTTTTTTTAACTTCCTGCTGTTTGGCTCTTTTTTAATAACTTTTTATTGTCACTTCTACTTTCCATGTCATCCTGTTGATTTAGTTTGGTTTTCTTACTCTTTCAGTTTTCGCTTCTTTTGAGTCTTTTTTATCCCCAATGTCCTGTCGTGTTAGTATTGTTTTAGTCGTTTCCTGTTGTTTCGCCGGTTTATGCCCCATTTTAATGCCTTCTTATCCCCACTTCTAGTTTCTATATCATCCTCTTGTTTAAATATTTTTTACACTCTTTTATTTTCGCCCCTTTGGACTTTTTTTGTCGCTCTATATTTTCTTTTATTATATTCTATGCTAGTCTGTACATTTATAATGATTTTACTCGCTTTCTAATATTTGGCCAATTTGGACCCTTTTAAGACCCAATTTTTATTCTCCATGCCAGCCTGTTGTTAAATACAGTTTTCTTACTTTTTTTTATAATTCGCACCTTTTGGACCATTTTTGTCCCTTTCAATCTCTATTTCTCTTTTCCATGTTGATTTGATATGTTTTCTTCGCTTCCCGCTGTTTCGTCCTCCATTTTTTTTCTTTTAACCCTATTACTATATTTTTAATTAAATATTGTTTCTCTCACTTTTTAATATTCCGCCGCATTTCTATATTCCATGACATCCATGTGATTTAATATCCTTTTTCTTACTTTCGCATGTTTTGGCCCATTTTTATTTATTGTGTTACCAATACCTAGAAGTTAAGCTATTGACAAATATTTTTGACTTTTGGGAATATCAAGAACCATAAAAAAGACTTGGAAGCTAACGAGAATAATTTTTACCCGTTTTACCCCACAGTTTTGAATCATCTTTAAAAATGTTACTAATATTATCCAACCTGAATAACCTGTAGGAAGGATGGTTCTAATACGGTGGCGGTGGGTAAAGGAACGTGATAAGAAATCATTCAGACTGCCAGGCGTCTTTTACGCCGTAGTTTGAACGGTCTAAAAGGCTACGGTGGCATAATGATGTTGTTTTGCTCCAAAAAGGTGAAGAGTTAAATCTTTCGGCGACAGTCAGACAGCTTTGAATGGCATAAAAAGCCATAAGGCAGTGTTCAAGATAGTTAGCCTAATGTAGGCAGACTCTAAGCTTAATTACTAGCTTAGAGTCTGCCATAAGACTCTAAGCTTAATTACTACTTAGACCAATGTAGGCAGACTTTAAGCTTAATTACTAGGGTCTATGTTATTGACCTATGATGGGTATCAGGCCACTGCGATGCTCGATTTATCAAAGATATTAGAAGGGGTCAGCAACATCTTTAGGACACAAAAAAAATAGTATAACGCGAATATCCTAGATAGCTAGAATTGAGAGTACGGTATCGAGGACAATCTTTCCTAGACTAAAACGAGTAAGCTGATGGGACTTGCCAGGAGCAGACCAAGACTTATAAAGGGATCTAACTGGGACATCGTTCAGTTAGGGCAACGATCTCAAGATGTGACAACAGATCTCCTTACTTCTGTAGGACGTGAATGAGGTGGGAACGGGAAGCGAGTTCCTTAATACTCACCGTGTTTTCAGCGCCGGGTGACAGTATGGCGGACGGTGATAAGCTCGAACTGCAGAATATAAATCTTTTGTCTTAGGGACTTAACTTAAATCTAATTCGCGTGAAAAATTCCTAAATCACACGTTAAGGTGCGACTAAAAATCATCTTTAAGGACAACCCTGCTCATGATTGTGTTAAAAATATTTTTGGAGCTGGTACTACAGCATCTTGAAAACTTTAGTTCAGAGAAAACAAAACGATTCTACGACAAGTAAATTTATACCAGCTTACAAAATAAAACAGTAACAAATGGGACCGGTAACCAGCCATAAAGTGTTTAACTCCTTACAATATGCCAACTTTCCCATAGGGTGTTGTCGGCGATTTCAGAAATTATTCATGATTTTAATACAATTTGAAATCAATACTTTCAATAACGTTAGACACTTTCTAAACTAGATTTGTCAAAATCACAGTTGGACCCAGAGACAATACAAGTCGCATATTCATAAAGCCAAACAATTAATGTCTACAATAAGAATGACACGAACACAAAAACTACGAAAATATATACAAAAACGACTGCTAAACCCCAAACTACAGACGGCACTTCATAGGACTAAAGTAGTATCGAAAAACACTTACGTGGCCATAATTTCAGCTATAATAAAATTTTGAATCTTGTTTTTAAGTTTTGCCAATAAAGCCAACTTACGGTAATCGTTTCGACGGTGCGCGTTTTGCTGCTCACAGTTTGGCTGGAGACAATTTCACCCTCGCCGCCATAGCCGGGAGAGTTTTCACCTAGAATGACGCGGGTTTGTTCAATGTGTGGACCGGTGGTGGTGCTGGCGGCATTGGTAGAATTAGCGGCGGATGTTTTAGTCAAAGGAGATTCCTAAACACAAGGACAAAGAAATGTAGATTAGAAGCAATTAAATATGCAAAATATTGGGATTTTCTTTTCAAAATTAATTGACATAATAATATTGAAATAATAATAATATTGAAATTAGTGGCGGTGTGTATAAATTATGGGATGCTTTTTATTGATTGTTATTTTGTTAGACAAACCTTATATGAGGTGGTACTATGAATTGCAGTAGATCCATCATAGGGACCATCGATCGGTGTGCCCGAGTCGCCGGAGCTGGTGGACGAAATACTATCACGTCGGGGATACTGCTTAAGGCGGATGGCATCCATAATATGCACAATAAAAAAAATCATAACGCAAACAACAAGAACAACAACATAAAATCAGGCATTCAGAAAATAAAACGAAAAAGGACATCAATTAAAACTCAAAATCAAACTCCATGCACTGTCAACAGCATGCCGCGCTCTTGCTCTTGCCTTTACGGTTTGAGGGTGAGGGGGCGGAGGGCAGCATCGCGTTTCCTTACCTGATCTCCACTTGTTACCGTGGCCGTTGTCTTCACCTCCTGTGTGACCACACGCTGTTCTTGTTTGTTCGGATCGTGGGTGCGGGTGGTGGCCACCGTCTTCTCTTCCAACTGTTCGGTCTTGGCCTTCTTGCCCAAGTCTTCGTGTGTGGTGGCAGTACGTGTTGTTACCGCTGTGGCAGTAACATAAGCACCACTGGTCAAATCAACGGCTGGTGCGTCAGCCTATTTATGGTGGAGTGGTCGCGTGATGGTGATCAAGTGATTGATTTTAGTGGATTTGCCAAAAAAGGGGTTATCACACAAAACATTAGTGCAACGTGCATTAAAACCACAGGTTAGGTTTAAAGAAGGAGCGAGTAGACAAAAACGTAAAATTGTTGGGTTCGTTAGAGTAAATCACGGGTGTAATGGGCGGGAAATGAAAGAAAATAAAAATTATATGTAGTTATGAGAACTCGTATGAAGGAAATTAAATATGATAAATTAAGTTACAACATGATTAACAAAGGCAAGATAACTGGTAAGTCAAGCTGATCGATGATATCGCAAAGCATGAATATTTTGGTTTCTAGTAAGGCTTAAACAAAATTTAAATTCTAATTTTCTCTAATCTCAATTCACTTTATTTCTCTATAAATTTTAACAGAAGCTGAGTTGAAAAATATACTGATCCTAAAGTCTTCTGCTAAAATTTTATTCACTAGCGTATTTGAGAACTATCTGTTGGGGTAATATATTTGCTATTAGAATGTCACAGATATAATGTAGTCACAATGGAGATAAATAATGATAAACAAAATGTCCTCATAATACTACCTTTTCTGTTATCGATCCAAATATAAGCTCAGAGACTGCTCAACATTTAAGGTTATTTGCCTAGTGCGATTCTGGTCTATCTAGTGAGAGTCGGGAGGCATGCACCTATCTACTGGCAAACTCCCACCGTAGAAGAAAGCCAACTGAGTCTACTTTTTAAAACGTTAATTGGCTGAACTATAGTATACGAATGGTGTCGTATGATTACTATTGATTTGCATTATGCATGGCGTATGATGGATATTAATTAATAAAGGAAGTCATACTAAATGCATGACCATGAAAGCGTATGATTAACATTTGAACAGTTATACGCCAGGATGTTTTAAATAATAAGCGATTCACTGAGTAACATATACGAAAAAATTGAATTAAAGTGAAAATAATTAAGTTATTCGTGAAGCTTCATTTAAAATGTACCGGTATTTAAATATAAATCGAGTATTTTTCTTTAAAGTATTCTTGTACCGATCCATTAGCAAACTCCCACCGTAGAGGAGAGCCCACAGTATATTTTGTGTACAACTTCTCTACCTTTTTAAAACGTCAAATAGATTTCTTATGTTACACGAATGGTGTCGTATGATTAATATTGATTTGAATTATTCATGGCGTATGATGGATATTAATTTGAAGTAAGTCATACTAAGTGCATGACCATGAAAGCGTATGATTAACATTTAAACACTTATACGCCAGAACGCCTAAAATAATAAGCGATGTACTGAGTATCATTTACGAAAAAATTTAATTAAAATGAAAATTCATTAATTCATTGAAAATGTATCGGTATTTAAACAAACACGACTGTTTTTCTTTAAAGTATTCTGGCGTATAAATAACCATCTAGTGGGAATTAGGACTAGCTTCCAGGAAAACTTGTCCGCTGGCAAGCACCTATCCATTAGCAAACTCCCACCGTAAAAGAGAGCCCACAGTATATTTCCTTATTAAAACGTAAATTAGGTTTCTTATATTATACGAATGGTGTCGTATGATTAATATTGATTTGAATTATACATGGCGTATGATGGATATTAATTTGAAGAAAGAATGCTTTACCATGGAAGCGTATGATTAACATTTGAACACTTATACGATAGGATGCTCAAAATAATAGGCAATGCACTGAGTAACATTTACGAGAAAACTGAATGGAAATATTTAAAGCCCTAAACGCGGAAAAGACGAAAGCGCCATAAAGAAAATTCTGCAGAAGAGGGTTTTTTGTTTTTTTGTATAATTCTTTTGGAGTATTCCAAGACCATTAACTTCGCTATATCTTTGTAAACATAATTATTTTATATTTGAGATTTATAGCGTTAAATAATATTTTATCGATTTCATTAAAAAGCGAAATCGTGCTTACGTCGAGGTAAGGGCTCCATTTGAGCTTTTTATGAAGTTTCAATTTAATTGTATCGATAATTTCACACATATCGAGTGTTTTTCTCTTAAGTATCCTGGCGGATAAGTAATACAAAGGTAATCAAACACTCAAATTAATTCCTAATCAGTATGCATTGAACGACCCATCATATAAATATTGATCAAGCGGTAGCATTAATCACTCCTATTATGTATAACATTCCCCTTTGCATTTATTTACTTCGCAAGCGACAACTTAGAGAATTTTCGTAGAAATTGTTGCCAATTTTCTTTAAATGGTTCATTTGATGAACGCAAAGATGAGAAAATTTTTTTGCGGTGTGAATTAAATATCGTTTCTAGGAAATTGAAATTTCACTCTCTTTTTTCGGAATAAAAATAAGTTATACGTTTTCTTGCAAACGCGCTAATATCTCGTGATTTTTCTTGGTATTATACTTATAGTCACGAAAATCGTTTACAAAAGCTTTGGCAAACGTAATTTTTTCACTCAAAAAATTAGAGTTAACATAACCATTTTGTTCCACTTTTAGAGTAATAAGCTAGATGTATTTTCAAACAATTATAGTCATACCCTGTATAAAAGTGCAAGAAGGATGTACCAGATTGTTATTGGAATTTTTTAAAAAATCGCGGGTGTACTTTTGGATTTAGAGAGGAAAGAATTTACTATTATACTGAAAATCCTAGATACGAACTCAGAAGCTCGAGTGGAAAGTACACATGAACTCTCCGATTTCTAAAAATTAAGTACTGGCAAAATAGCCAATGATGGGGAAATGGATCGAAGGAAACATAAATCGGCAATTTAAAAAATATACCAGTCCCGCACTACCAGAGTCAACGTACTTCAAAAATACTGTAATGCAGAGTCCACATTCGGACATTTAATTGACCAAAATTATAAAATCGAGAATTTTACTGAAGGCGATTTCCATTTTTATGAACTTTTGGTCTAGCTCACGAATGCTGCCAGCTAGTGCGAAAAAAATCTATTAACGCAGCTATGTATACTCCCTATTAGGGTGGACAAATTATTTTTTTATGGGCAATTATTTGAAAAAAAAAACTCAAAGAGTAAGACGTTTGGAAAGAATAAGGTTTCAAAAATGTTTTTTATGGACAATTATTTGAAGAAAACTCAAAGAGTAAGACGTTTGGAAAGAATAAGGTTTCAAAAATGTTTTTTATGGGCAATTATTTGAAGAAAACTCAAAGAGTAAGACGTTTGGAAAGAATAAGGTTTCAAAAATGTTTTTTTATGGGCAATTATTTGAAGAAAACTCAAAGAGTAAGACGTTTGGAAAGAATAAGGTTTCAAAAATGTAGATTTTCCTTCAACAATCGCAGCCAAACAGATTTCTGATTAAGGTCGCCAAGAACCCGAAATTGCAATCAAAGCAGTTGACAGCCATTTTTTCAATAAAAAATTGTCTTCTTTTTAAGTATAGATGTAAGAGACCTCGATCCGGTAAAAATACCTTTTAAATTTATAAAATCAAAGACCGCAATACAAAATGATTTTAAAAAGAGCAAACATATTTTGGGATTCGCAGTTTGGGTTTCTGGTGTGGCACAGTTGTAACATATTTGCTTCATACAAGTCAACCCACTCCCACTCCAAAATTCCCGAAAAATTTAAAAAATGCAGCTTAGAGATAAATCTCTTACTCATAAAATCGCTGTCCTTTATAAGGTGGAAAATCCGTCACTGAAAGACTGTTAAATGTTCTTACCCGCGGTTGAACCTAAGTTTACTGGCATGATGGTCGTGCACACTACAACCTAACCATGGTGGTCCACTGATCACCCTACTACAAAAGCATAACTGTATTAATAGTAATCATATGCATATCTCAAAACTAACACTCCTAATGACTTTAGAAGCATTTTTAAAAGCAATTGCTCTAGCTGGGATTCCAAAATAAATATTTTTTCTCAAATAATTACCTAGCCATTATTACCATTTGCATAATGTAGTTGAAAGGTATTCAAGATCTTATGAAGATGCCCGAAGGAGGTTAATAAATATTAATATAAACCTTGTAAATGTACTCTTGAGGTGCATCTTTGCTCAAAAGGAAGTCTCGTAAAATGGTAACTGGTGTAAGCAACCTTTCGATTTTGTAGCAGAGGCTTTGGACGTTGTCAAAGGAAGTGATCCTACTTTGAATCTTGCAACCTTTGAAATTTTATGCTTAGATATAAAAGATATAAATATATTAAGATTTGTGTTCTTAAAATAATACCAAGTCTAAGAAATTAACTGCAAAAAAGAAAGTTTGGAAATGTCAAACGGATTATGTACAATACAATCAGCAAGAGGGCGAGGTGTCATTCCAAATATATTGAAAATTATTAAAAGGTTTTGGAATTCTATAAACTATCATCAGTAAGGAGAAGGGACATTCTAAACATGCTTGTCATACAATACTTAAATAGCTGAGCTATTCATCCTTAGCTTAAGGAATCAACTCAAGATATGTATAAACTTTTGTATAAACATGGCAAATTAAAAGAAATTAAATCGTTAACTTAAAAACTTCTGGCACTCAACTCAAAGTGCACATGACAAAATAAAATTCTCTAAATCAACTCTAAACTATTTGAATTTTCTAAAGCGACTAATTTTGTTTTCTTATAAGCTAATTTTAAACCTTATATACACAAGTGAATTATGTGAATTATTAATCATGGACAAACCTTGTGTTCCTGTGTCGAGTATGTCACCTCGCCGGTGCCCAAATTGCGCACCTCCTCCTCCACGTTGTGCGTCACGCCGCCATCGTTTTTCGTCAGTACCTGTTTGGTGGTGGTCTTCACCACCGTCGGTGTGCTCACATATTTGCCCAGATTGTGTGTGCCGCTCTTCTTCGGACTGTTCATGATGACATCCTTAACGATTTCCGTTTCATACTTGCCGGTCATATCATCTTCGGAACTGGCCTCCGAGTCGCGTCTCAAGGCATTCTTGCCCATGTGTTTGACGCCATCGAAGAACTGTTCCCTGGTAATGGGCACCGTCTCTGTGGTTGTACTGACCTGAGCCTGTTTGCCAAAGTGCGATGGATCGATTTGGGAATAGTTCAGGATTAGTTTTCCGGTCACTGGGTCCTTGATGGCGGTGGCTGGATCAATGTCGCCGGTATTGGGATCAATGTGGCCATATTCGCTCTTGATGCGTCCGGTAACGGGATCGATTTCACCCGTCAGTGTCATGGTATGGGTAACGGTTGTGCGAGCACCAGCAAATCGGGGATCGTTGGGGTCCACCTGTACAATTTCACCAGTAATGGGATCAATCATATTGTAAACATAAACGGTTTTGTTAAAGAACTTAAGAACGCGGCCAGAGACCGGATCGATTTCGCATGTTTCGGGATCGACTTCTTCGGGACGACCGCGTTCGTCGACCTTGGAGATAAGCAAAATGCGTACGAGTACAATTTTGCCAGTTCTAGGATCGACACGTGCCAATTTCGTGTAGACTTCGCCGGATTCGGGATCCACCTGAGTGGCGGCATAGAGTGGTTCACCAGTGGAGGGATCGACTTCACCCGTGGCCGTAAAGATCTTGCCGGATGTGGGTTCAATCTTAGTGGTATTGGGATCGAGTTTGGTTTGTTTTTTGATTTCATTGGTCTTGGGGTTGAGGTAACCGTAGATGGTGATAACGTAGCCGGTCTTAGGATCAACGCTGCTCGAGACATATTGGGATTCCTTGGTGGTGGGATCCACCGTGCCAGTGGGCATCCAAATTTGATTCGATTTGGGATCGATAACGATTTCCTTGTCCTTGGCCGAGCTGACTTGACTGATGGGTGCCTTGGTCTTAGGGTCGACGCGTTGCTGGACAATGCGCAACGAAATTATACGAGCGTAATCCTTGTCGGGTTTGTTGTTCTTGGGGTTGATTTGATTCTTAAGCACGATCTGGCCAGTGGTGGGATCAATTTTGATGTCACGCGTAACGGTTTTGCCAGACTTGGGATCGGTAAAGGTGATGGTGTGTTTAACCAAATCGATTTGTCCGTACTTGGTGTCAATCTTGCCGGCCTTGGGATCGAATTGGCCACCCGATGTCTCTACAAATGCTGTCTTGGGATCAATGACATTCTTCTTGGAGTCATATTTGCCAGCCAAAGAGGTAACCTCAACAATGGGATCGATTTGTTGACCCACCTCAATGATGCGACCTTGGTTGGGATCGATTTTGCCCGTCTTGGGGTCCATAACACCGAAGATTGTGATTTGGCCAGTACCGGGATCAACCTTGACATTCTTCGTTAAGACAATCTTGCCCGTTTTGGGATCGATAGCCTTGAGTTCACCTGTTCGGGTATTGATTTCACCATATTTAGTGTCCAACAGGCCAGAGTCCATGTTCAAAACACCCAGCGAACGTTCCACTTCACCATTGACAGCATCCACCTTGCCGGTGGCAGGATCAATGCGGCTGGTAATAACGGTCAATTCAACAACCGGATCATCTTGAGGTGTAATCGCAAAGATTTGACCTAACGAATCGTCTACGCGTCCTGTACTGGGATCACTGACACCACTAACCAAATGAAGATTGCCGGTCTTGGGATCAACCTCGCCTTGATAGGTTTCATTTTTACCTGTCTTGGTGTTCAAAGCCGCCAAGGTTCCCTTCTTGGGATCAATAACACCGTATTTGGTGTCAATAAGCCCGGTGGCGGGATCTAAAATGCCAGTAGAGTGATCAACCAAACCAGCCTCAGCGTCGATTCTCTTTGTAGCCGGATCAAATTTAGAGGTGATGACCATAATCTTGACACGCTTCTTCTTGGGCTTGCCAGCGCCGGCGGCACCAGCAGTAGCCATGCCTGGTCCAGCCTTAGAGGGGGAGACCGGTGTGGTTGCTTGCTTCGTGGGCTGCGGAGAGGCTGTCGATGAACGACCATCTTTAGTGGGACTACCCTTGTTAGCGCCGGTATCTGCTACGGCACCAGCCACAGCGGCTGCACCTGCAAGAGCACCGGCACCAGATCCAGCTTTGTTGCCTCTACCCCCGGTGCCTGTGTAACCTGGTTCTTTGTTATATCTTTCCGATTCCAGGAAGGCTGCTGTAGGATCCACCAAAGGTTTGTAGCTACCAGGTGCACCCGAAGCATAACCTTGAGTGGGACTCTTAGAAGGCGAGTACGATCTCTTCTGGGCATCACTCAAAGGCTGGGAGGCAGCATCTACGGCACTGCCTTGCAATTTAGCCCTGGTGGTGGGTGACAAATTGGCTTCCTTCAAGAGCTTAGCCTTGGTACGTGGCGACAACTGGCCCTTATTCAACTTATCACGGGTACGTGGCGATAATTGGCCTGATTTCAATTTCTCAGCCTGTTTTAACAAATCATCCTCATTACCGGGGGCATAGTTGAAGGCCAAACCGATTTTCTTCTGCTGTGAAGTCGGCGATAACTGGTCTTGACCATCTTGGCTACGACGGGCACCCGAAGGATCCTGATCGTAACGGAAACCACCGGGTACATAGGACTTGCGTGTGGGACTGGTCTCACCATCGCCATCGGTGTACTCGTATGGTCGAGTGTAGCCGGGAGATTTAGAGCCACGATTTTTGTCGTTATTTGATTGATCATCACCCAAACCGCTGGCAACCACCAATTCCAACTGACCAACCTTTTTCTCCTTGCCATCCTTATCCTTGGACGATTTATCTTTGCCTTCTTTACTATCCTTGGCCGGTGAACCACTCTTGCTCTTGCGACCCGAGGAGAACAGACCAACTCCCTGTGTTCGCAAAGATGTGTTGAGTTGAAGAAATCATAAAATAAAATAAAATAAAATGAAAAAAAGAAAACAAATGAAAAATTAAAAAACAAAAATAAAAACTTTCTACAAAAATTAAACTAAATTTTAATAGTAAGATTGCTTTAACTAAAAAGAAATTATACTAATTAATAAAGTAAAAGACAAACAACTCTCCGGCTTAACGGTTAGTTGGCTTGGGTTTACATCTCGGAATTCGGAAGTCTACATGCTTGTCTTCGGAGAGTTAGGGAAAGGGTTAACATTCATACAATCAAAGGGATTTCTATTTAACGTACAATATCATTTTTGCAAATAGTCTCCAAAAGTTTCTTAAGGTCCTGTATAAGATCTGTAAGGACTTTTTAAAATATATATGTTCAACTTACACGTTGTCTTCCAGATTTATCCGATTTCTGAGAATCATCCAAATCATCATTGCCTGGAAAATTTCAAAAAAAAACATAGTTAGCGGCCAAACCAATTTTTGAACTGCTTTTTTTAATTACCATTCATGCCTTGGCCAGCAGCGGCGGCGGCAGCAGCTGCAGCAGCAGCCTTTTCAGCCTTCTCTTTAGCAGCTTTGTCCTTGGCAGCCTTTTCTTTGGCTTCTTTATCTTTCTTCTCCTTTTCTTTGCGCTCTTTCTCTTCCTTTTCCTTTTGTTTCTTCTCTCTCAGCTTAGCTTCTTTTTCAGCATCAGCCGCAGCCTGTTTTTTTTAATAAAACAAGATATAAAGTTTTAGTAAAGCCAGACATACAATCTCAATTCATCTTAAGATTTATGACAAAAAAGCTTTAAGCATGCTGCTTCTTAAACACAAAAAAGACAAAACTTATGTTAGACTAAAAGCTTTTTCATTATCTCTGAGCACAAGAGAAGAGCCTATATAACCACATGCACCAGTCGCCATGCATGATCAGTAGTAGATTTACCGGCAAGGCGAACGGTTGATTTTTGTTCTCAATAAATTGCACGCACAACTCTGCGAAATATAAACTCTTCCCTTGGGAGGTGATAAAACATTGAGTATTAGTTAGTACAATATTTGTAATAAATGCAACTTGGATTTGTGTGTGTAGACAGAGATGGATGGAGGGAGAGAGAGCGAGAGTGAAATCAGTGTTAGGTTTACATATGGAGTGTATGTTTGGAGTTGGTGTTATGACAATTTTGCGGGCGGGGGAGGGATTTTCAACATTTTCTTAAGCCAATTACAAATGGTATCACACAAATCCTAGACGAAAAAGTATGTAGTTACGAGAGTATGTATAATAATTTTAAACAAGATCATATAAAACATTAGAGTTTAGTATACAAGAGTTATTTTTTATTATAGCTGTTAAAAATTAGTTGGGAAACATAAACTATGTACAAAAATTGAAATATTTTAATTTCATATTGTATAAACGTACATATATAATATTTATGTAATTCAAAAAGCTTAAACATTTATTTATTATAAAACTTTTTGACAGATATGTTTAATGACAAGTCGAAAATAACGAAGAAAATCAAAATTTATTTAAAAGAAATAAACCCCAAAAACAAAATTTCAAACGTTCTTTAAGACAATTAGACCGAAGGGTAGGTATTCCGGAAATTTGAAAACTAGTAATTATAATTTGTGGTCCTATGTTACATGGTATCTCTTCATATTTTTCAACCCACCAGAAAAACAATCAATAAATTTATGTACTCAATAGAGGAACAAAATAGAAATAAAAGGAACGTAGACAAAACTAAACAAATAAACAGAAAAATGTACTGGGTAATTCCAAAAATGTCGATTAAAAACGTCGTAAGAATCGATCCTCTTAGGGTTAGATTGAAAATCTGCTAATATGTCGTAAACATACATACGTAGTTTGATTCTTGCAGTAGATTGATTGCAGATGCTTTCGAAGCATAACTTAAAGGTTGGGTGACAGTAATTACAGTGCTGTGTTAGAATTTAGCGAAGTTGACGGGTGACATATTGGCTTTCTTTAAGGGAGTAGGCTTGGGTCACAACAGCAGGCTCTACTTGTCATTGTCATTGTCACGTGGCAAAAATTGGCCCGATTTCATTATCATTTTAAAATAATTATCTTCGGACTTTTCTTAATTTTACTATTGGTTTTTGGGAAGTATCGCCTATGAAGCAAAGAAAAAGCTTAATTTTTATTTTCATACGAGTATGCTTGATCAAAAATAGCATTAGTTTTATAGTTTGGAGAAGATAAATGTTGCAGCACAGTCGAAATTGAAACCCCGTTTAGATCGTCCAAAAGAAGCGACGACTCTGAAAATTCTATAAGAATTACATTTGGCGTGGTTTAAGAAAAAGCTTTTGTAAGATTTATTGGGATTAACTTAACGGTAAAATACAGAGAGGACCACATTTAGTCGAAAGGAAGTAATTACTTTCCCAGGAGAACACTACAGCTTTCGACGACTCTACAAAATAGGATACATGGTGTGATCTACTATATTCCCCAGGACTAGCCCTTTGTGGCTGTTCCTAGTTGTCAAACTTTTAAAGATTGCTAGTGGACAAAACATGTACGTTGTATAAAGAAGTTGAATGGAGAATATAATGCTATTTAGAGAGATAGAAGGAGACTTTTTTTGAAGTCAAATGACATTGTGGAGACAAAATTGTCCATTAACAGTCTACAAACTTTAGTAGACTGTTAATGGACAAGAGATGTACGAAGGGAAGAAAGGAAATGGAGAAAATAATGCTATTTCAGAATGATTATTGGAAGGAGACTTTTTTCTGAAATCAAATGACATAGTGAGGACAAAATTGTGTATTCGGGTTTTTTAAACTGTCCTCTTACATGTAATTCTTTTTCAAAGGCATTCGGTATTTAAATACAACAGCCTTAAAAAGGCTTCCATTCTATGTAATTTTGATTCCTCAAATGGAGCGTTCGATAAATTTTGGAATTACAGAATTCAAAACTACTACAGCAACTCAAAAACAGAAAGTATTAAAAAAACCGTACATAAAATTAAAAACCCATACAAAAATTATCAACAAAATAAGGAAACTTAACGCCAAGTTAGAGTCTAAACACAATGAAACGTGCCGGCGACGAAATATTTGCTGAAACGAATAATCTTTGAGTTAGAGAGGAAAAGATGTAAAAATCCACTTTTCTCCAACCGCAATACTGGCAATAAGTAATTATTTTCCCAAACAAATCAGACAACTCTTATTATAGCATATGGACAACTATTCAGGAAACTACTAGTTTCGCCAGTCTTATAAGAATAAGGGCTGACATAAAACTACCAGAACTACAAATCCAAAAACAGTTGGCAGCTCTTATTACTTGTTGAATTATAAACACAACTGGAGTCATCAGCCCTAGTGATTGACAACACTTTACGTAGATATTTCAACTTATTCCTATCCAGACTGATTAAAGCTAGCTCGTTTTCCCCTATTAAAAAAAAGGAAGTTGTCTAACACTTTTCTGATTAGTGAGTAAAATCCGATGAAACACTTCTAGTTTTTCTAACTTAATAGTTTTTTAGCTGGCTTTTGCATATTAATCACATCAAAGGTTTAATTAACCTTTTACTCAATATTTGAAGAAAACGAGCCGAAAAAATTCTAGTTTGCGATTAAAGGCGATTTTACACTTTCCCTAAGTGCAAGCGAAAGCGCCGGTCGCTTACGATTTCGGTTGTGTTAAGTAAAATGTTTCGCCGACTTCGGCAATCGTCATTGTGTTTATACTCTGATAAATTCAAATAAAACAAATAGTAAACGAGTGAGAGGCAGATAATCTAGACAGAGCACTTAAGAGAATAGTGACAGGCGAAGTAGAGAGAGAAATGTTAAACAAAATAGTAGTTATGTATGTATGCAGTATGTAGTAGAGAATATAGTACAAGAAAGTAGTTTGCAGTTGTTAACCTGATCATGGACGCCCACGAAAGCGGCTGCTGCTGAGGCAGCATCGGCCGCCGCACCGGTTTGGGTCTCGTAATCACCCTCGAGGGAACTCTGCGAAGATGCCGAAGCTGTACCAGTGCTAGATTCACGTATCAACTAAGAATTTCATACAACAACACATAATAACCAGAATAGTATGTATGTATGCGTGTATGTTGGGGTATATATGTTCGAGTGTGTGTGTTTACAATGGGCACGTGGATATACCGTTCGTTTGGACGAGGAGTAAGGATGTTTGTTGGAGAGTTTTATTGTTTTTGTTGTTGCAGATAATTAGAAGAGAGAGAGAGAGCGAGAAAAAAACAAACAAACAAGAACGCGTTGTAAGGCGTATATTGTGATCATGTTATTAGTGTAACAGTGTTAGTGGGTTGTTAGGTTGGGGAGGGGGGTAATTACGCAGAAGTTTTGGAGTAATGTTGTGTATGTAGGTGTATAGGTGTGTTTACGGGTATGGCAGGTGTGTGTGTGTGAATATAGAGTTGCAAAAAAAAACATAGAAACATGGGTGGGGTTTTAGGGGGGTTAGTGGTGTCAATCAAAACAATCGATTATTTCACAAACAAACCGTTTTCGGGGAAGAAATCAAACGGAAATCAATTTTCAACAAATCAAAAAAGGAAAAAAGAAATCAAAGATTTCCAAAATGTTAATTGTTATTTTTGTTATCGAAACAAACAGAAAAAGACTTGAGATAATCTCTAATAGATGTCGGTTAGAGTAAACGCTACAGAGCCCAAGGTGAACCTACCTTATCCTTTTTGTCCTTCTTTAGAGGACTACGGCTGCGCGGTGAATCCAAATCGGGTATATGTTCTGGTGGATGGCCCATGGTGTGACGTTTCTGGGCATCCTTCTCCTTTTCAGCCAAAGCTAAAGCTTATTTCATAAAAAAGTCATTAGCTTAGTTCAACATTTACTGAATTTAAAGGCCATCCACTTACCATCCATTGATCTTGAGGTCAAGCGGCGTCCCGACAAACTTCTATCGAATTTCGGTGCCTCACGATCCACAGGATTCTTGCGACTCTCATACATGGTGCGGCCCGAGTAGCGATATTTTGAACCGAATCTAGGGAATAGAGTGGCCTTGTTCGGTGGTTCCGGTGTCATCAAACGGAAGAACGTGTGATGTTCCACACAGGACTTCCAAAGCTTTTTGGCGGCTCTGTGATTGGCCAACTTAAAGCCGATGGTCACTTCGTGTTGTTCAAACTCGCCGGGACGTATTTTAATGTAGAAATGATGACGCTTATAGGAGATTTTCAAAATTTTAGGCCAAGCAAAACGATTGATGCGTAGTCTGTAAAGAAAAGTTACACGTTAGTTTACACGCATTTAGGGAGTTTGAATCTGTGTACTTACTTGTCTCGGTATACCAACAGACCGGAGGCACAGACACCTAACATAATGTCCACACCCTCGGAGTCCTTGGCCGGATGCAAGTCAACGCCATACATGGCCAATTTCTTGGCATTTTCCAAATAATGGAGTTCAGCTTCAGCTGGTGATTGACCTCTGCAAAACAAAAAGAAACCCCAAAAAATGTATTAATTCCATAAAAGAACTCATAAAAGAAAATCACCATTTACAAGGACAATATGCGATCTGCAAGATATCTTAACACCATCATTCCAAATTTTTCGGTAAGTAAGACATGACTTGCTCAACAACTTTGAGGATAAGTTGAAATAAGATTATCAGTTTAGGTTTTTACTTAATGCCTTAGCCGAAGCAATGAAGAATGGGCAAGGCTAAGTCCACATAGTGGAATGCGAAAATTGCACAAGAAATGCCGGTAGATAATCAAAGAGTCTAAGCGAACAGGCAACTGGACAACAGTTTAAGAACGAGACTGTAAGGGATTAACGAAAATTCTAGAGACATTTCCGCAGTGGTGTAAAAAAGTTCTTCAGAGACTAGGTCAGTCACTTAAAATTGTATAGTCATGTCTAGCAATACCAATTTGTATTCGGACAGCTGATGGATCTTGGACCACTAATAGGCAAGTGGTCCTAGATGTTGCATCAATACCTCTAGGGTCCTGACTACGATGAACGGTTAGAATCTTTCATCTCATTGAATCTCCTAGTCCCGATGACATTTTTCCAGCGTACTTAATGCTATGAATCCCAACAATTCATACTGGCTCATGTCCCTTCCTGGTGGACAGCATATAAGATTGTCTTTATCCCAAAAGGAGGGATGGCATCTCACACTAAGGCGATTTAAGACCAAGTCTTCATTTCTGCTTAAAACTTTGGAAAGAATCATCGACGTATACATCAAATCATGTCGGTGGTTAAGCCAAAGACCATTTATTACAGCGGCAATCCAGGTCAATATGTATGCACAAGGGGTCAGCTCTGAGCTTTTCTACGAAATAACCAGCATTTTAATAAGCATGCCAACTGCAGTCGTTGGTTGGCAATATGGAAAGGTTCCTGTATTTCAAGGAATACACCCTGGTGGCTTTGTTGGATATAGAGGGAGCTTTTAACAATGTTAGACCGGAATCGGTCATTGACGCAATGGGGCAGTAAGGAACGAAATATACTGCCACTTCTTGGAGAACTCTGGAAATAAAGACGCCTTGAGTCCACGTTAGTACTTCTAAGCCGGCTTTACGGCGAACACTACAAGGAAGTGAACTATTCCCACTGCTGTGGAATCTTAACACCAACACTCTGCTTATAGCCATGGAGAAGATGTGCTGGAAGACAATTACAAACGCCCTAAAGTTTTTCCTAAAATCGCGTCGGGGATGTGGCTTGGTGCAAGTCCAGTTAACTGGTGTTGGAAAGTAAACAAAATTGGAACCTGAAATCACAGGTAGTAATCACTAAGGGGCAACTGTTTTTTATTGTGGCAAGGAAATTGGCCTGAACTGGAAAATTTGCCCTTAAAAAATTCTGCATACGTAAGTACGAGTAAAGTATATGATTTTTTATCAAACCGATTCTGTTCTACGGGGCTGCTGTTTTGTGGATGGCGCTGGAGAGGAAGAGCTACCTTAGAGCAGTAGCGACAATGATAACAGATCATTTAGAACAATGTTATCTACGGCACTGCTCACGATTTTTAATATTGGCAAAGCAAGTGACTTCGAACTCTACTTGGCTTGGTGCCAGGGGGCATGGAAGTATGTACAGAGACTATGACCATGCCAACATTAAGTGTGTGGTCAATGTGGACCTTTCTGTTGATTGTGTAACATCTAAATCTATTCTTGGTCTGGGTCGAGAATATCAGATGAACTCCCAGATAATGTAATCCAATTATACTCTAACGGATCAAAGTCACGCAAATAAATTTATTTGGGCTAGCTTCTCGTATTAGCTGCATTTGAAACTGTGTCCTAAGCTAACGGACTATTGCAGTATTATTTTGACGAAATTATGGTCATAGGAACTGCCGAGTGACAATTTCTGTACTGACAGCAGGGGAACATTAGTTCCCTGGGAATGTGTACACCACTTCGAGAAATGTCACTGGCGCTCACACATACAATTTATGACCCAACGATTCAAACTAGGCGAAAGAGATGTTTCTGCGATATCCTGCGAAATTGATCGTGGCGAAAGAATTGCTAAGGTCAAGAGTCACGAAGACCTTCCTGCCGTTGGACTTGTTCTGGTTAAGTCTGCGCCTTATACGTGTGAATAGTGCGTGTAGTATAGTTGTTATTGTTATACTTGCGGAAGCCATGCTGATGCTTATCACATGAAAGGTGTTCGATCAGGCTGGAGAAAGGGGGGAGCAGTGCTTCTAGCGCCTTAGCTACTGGCGAAAGCAAGAAGGTCGGCCTTTACGATTCTCCTATGCTTGCGTCATAGCCTGGCTTCAGTAGCGGACCACACTGCCCATTTTCCAGGCATCGGGAACTAAGAGATTTGCTAACGACGGTTTGGTCATCTACTCCACTTCCGGGGTATCCATATGCTTTAACATCAGCATTAAGATTCCATCCAGACCTCGCGCCTTCAATGACTTTAAGCTGTGGATTGCATTGGCAACTTTGCGAACGGAAAATGTTGGTGGTTCCTCTTCGAGTCGGAGAGCGCGGTTACTACGAAATACTCTCCTTTTCGCCCTATCGCTTTCTGGCTGCGCCATAAAAAGTCGGTTGAAATAACTCGAGCACCTTAAGATCTGCCACTGTTCTGTCACCGAACATGATGGCTGTCCGATCATCCTTTTTTCCAGGGTTAGAGAGCGATTTAACCGTTGTCCACAACTTACCAATTCCGGCCATTTGTTTCGTTATATTCATTGACTTAACTTTTGATCTACCCTTGAGTTCTTCTTCCGAGTTCAGTTCCCTAATTTTAAGGTCAATATGGTTGGAGCGGCAAATGTCATCATGCGAGTCCCGTTGTCTCTGCTGAGAAATTTGGTAGTTTTTCGGGGAATCGACCAGCAGAAATATAGCAAGCATCTGCTGCATTAATATTGGGCCAAAACTTCTTATCGGCTACTGAATATCCGAGGGAATGGGCGGTTGGTGGCTTCTCTCAAGGTATCCCAAGACAAGTCCCGTTGTCTCTGCTGAGAAATTTGGTAGTTTTTTGGGTAATCGACCAGCAGAATTATAGCAAGCATCTGCTGCATTAATATTGGCCCAAAACTTCTTATCGGCTACTGAACATTCGAGGAAATGGGCGGTTGGTGGCTTCTCTCAAGGTATCCCAATCAGCCTATTTTTAATTAAGATAAATACGGCGTTCAGAGATTATGAAGTCGGGTGGTTTGTCGATGGAGAGGATTACGGGAAGTTCGTCCGATCCTAACGAGATGGCGGGTTGCTGGGTGACGGGGGAGTATTCTAACCAGGCCAGGCGCTACCATAGTTATGTCGTTAATCGAATCAATCCAGTAAGTAGCGCAATTTTTAAAGCGAATTTGTCATTAATGTTGGCGGCTTGGATGCCAGCTGGTAAATATTTCCATTAAAACATGTAACCCTACGTGCAAAAACATATTTGTTAAGCTTCGATTGAACCAGATCCAGAGTCAGGATCTGTAACATTAAGCAATACTCGATGAATTTTTGAGAATTTGATCCCGGCAACTATGAAGCTTAAACATTCAAAGTGAATCCCTTTGGACTAGGGCTAATCTTTCTTAACATTGGCAGTTATGAGGCAATGTGGTAAACACTCCCTTTGAAAATGGCATCGTAGGACAAGTGCGAGAAGATCCTCTGATAATCTGAAATTGAACCTGAAAGACACATCCTTACTGCAATCACGTAGGATGAGGTTTTTGATTTTTAATTTTACGATGTAAACCTCGGCGTATTGGAGTTGTTCTTTTTCTACATTAGTCTCTTTAAAAATATGATCCTAAGACTATTAAGAATTCCTTCTTTGATAAACCGAAATTAAACCTGATCGACGTAAACATATCCGCACTTATCACGATGGCAATCCTGTTTATCCATTAGCTCAATTTATCGTAGCCATATTGCCGTTTGGAAGCTATCTGGTAAGAGGAGATAATTAGCAGATAGCTTAAAAGTTTAAACAGAGGACTAAGGCAAGCAAACCCCTGATATACGCATACAGACCCTTTAGTAGGATCACTCTCAATGATAGATACATATATATTTGGCTGCATTCGATTCTGGCAATCATTCGAAGGTCTACCTTAAAAGGCATAGTTGTTTCTTGACGTTATCATTTGAGAGCATCCTGAGGTCAACTTGAAGTCTCTCTCCTCAAATTACCCACCACTAAACTAGCCCATACTCACCTGTGTGTTTTATGCAAATCCATAACTTTCTCCTCCAATTCCGATGTTTGGTTTGGGGCAATTTTGAAATCCTTCAAATAGCCACGGTCGGGATTCTCCTTGGGATCGTAATCGCCCATTTCCGATTGCACCAAGTATGAGCCCAACAGGGCGTGTGTAACAAAAGTACATGGCAGACGGCCCTCCAGGATATCATTGCGCACTTGTAAACACAAATGATAGCGGGTGATGTCCTCCTGCAGCTGAGAAGGCTCCGGGGGATAGAATTTCACAGCGAACTGCATGGCCCAAGGGTCGGTGCGAAAGAATTTCGAAACGGGCTTATCCAAATCCAACCAATTGCGTGCATCTGTAGGCGTTTCATAGGTCAAGCCGAAATAATCCTTTTCAATAATGTTAAGGCCGGCACAGATGGAATTCAAGAGATCACGACCTTTAGCTTTGCGCTAAAATTAAGAAAATAAAATAAATTACAAAGGCATTCAAACGATTTTAGACATCAAAGACTTACATCTATGGTCACATCCAAAATAGAGCCATCCAGCAGGGAAATGCGGGCCAGAGCGGCTTTTGAACTATTGCTGGAGGATTTTTTACCCTTGGTGGGTGTATCCGCTTCCGCGGCGGGGGCTGTCTTGGTTTCCGCCGGCATTTTTGTTTATCTTATACGTGACTCTATTTCACTGCAATGGGTTGAAAGGAAAGAAAAAAATAAAATAAATTTAATTTCTTGTTTGACGACGTTAGCGCGCTACTTGGCACTCTTATATTAAATTATTTGCTGTAAATGATACAATCTTTTTAAATGTGCAACAAAATTAAATTAAATTCACTTAAAATATACATTCTAATTTCAGATGATTTGTTCTCTTTATGGCTCTGGCTGGATGTGTCATGTGAACTTGTCATATCGGTCTTGTTTAACAAAAGGGTATTAACTCAACATTTTCAAATTTTCAGTAGAGACAAAAAACTGTTTGCTTAGTAACCCAAAACATTAAGAGTGTCATATATTGATTGAGGAAATAATGGATATATTGATGGGAGATTTTTACAGTGGATAGAGATGACCACTGTGAGTAGCTTTCTTACAAATAGTGAAATTCTGTTTAAATTGAGTTAATACCCTTTTGTTGAACTAGATCGATCTGAGTGTGTGTGTTGGTTGGACAGTTTTATATTATGCAAAATCACTACCATATACGAGAGTCGATGATGGCAATTACTTGAAACAAAACAACACTGAATGATTCATAGTGGGTTGGTTAGTGGGCAATTAGTGGCTTGAATATAAATTGCGCAAAGTGGGTTGTTGTTTTTTTTGGGGGGGCAATTCATCATTGGTATCTGCTAATGGATCAGCACTGAGATGTTGTTATTTTGATTAGGATAATTAAGAACTGAAGAATTCAATCAGTTTTGATTGTGAAGAATGTTTGTAACAATTGCCAGATTTAACATTGATTGATTGGCAGTCTGGCCTTCTGAAACGACAACTATATTCTGAATTTTTTAATATTTGGAGAAACGGCTCGTGTACACATAGACCTTTAGACAAAAATGTTACTTTTTGGAAGTTTCTTTTTAACAAATTTGTAATTTTTTTACTTTGTGTCCTTTCAGGTATAAATCTAACACGTTTTAATCAAGTCCGTACTGTAGCGTCCTATAACGGCTAAACAAATTTGTTCAGGATGATGGCATATGGACAAAAACTGTTTGGAACTGTAAATAGGCAAAATCGTCGCTTTAAGACTCCGAAGGTAACTCGGAGAAAAAAATGTTTTTTGTGTATTTCCTCAACTGTGCTTTTGTATATTTTTGTTAACTTGTATCCTTTCGGGTTTTATATCCTCCATTGAAGGATGAGGTGTATGCATACGTAATTTGTAATTGCGCTTGCAACACCTTTAAATACTAATCGGACACTCTATAAAGTAAAAATATTATTGATCGTCGTAAAAATCTAAGACAATCTAACCAAGTCAGTCCGGTAGCGGTTGCACGATGATGGCTTATGGTCATAAGCTGTATGGAATTGTAAATAGGCAAAAGGTAACTCGAAAAAAACATTTTTTTTGACCATTTGCTTAACTGTGGTTGGTACATAAGTTTCGAACTTACGACGTTTGCGGTTTTTGGGTTTTAAAATTGAAATTTGGTAATAAATTTCTCAAATCGATCCGAATTGATGATTTGATATCGATTTCATTCGTTATCGTACCCCAACCACACTGAGCTACTGCACGCAGAAAAAAAGTATGGCTGGGGTGATAATATTCGAAGGGGATCATACTATTGTTGGGTATATGGTTGTGACACAACAATATTATGACCCCTACAACAATAGTATGATTCACACATAACCATACTATGATCCCCTCAACCATAGTATGAATCACACTTAGCCATACTATGCTCCTCACAACAATAGTATTATTCACACTCAACCATACTATTATCTCCACATCCATATGATGATCCTCACAACCACAGCATGTTTCTCGTACAACCATAGTTTGATCCTCACAACCATAGTATGATTCACACGCAGCCATGTTATGATCCCTACAACCATAGTATGATCACACACAATTATACTATGATCCCCAATATTATTTATTAGAATTGGTTTAAGTTGTCAACAATAGATTCGCATTATGAAAATTATTGAAAAATACATTAAATTCAAAATAATTGGAGTGAAAATAAGTAGAAAAGTAGTAAAAAAAAAATATGTCTAAATAAACGTAAGCGTTTTTATTAAAAATATTTCAGTTAAACTAAGCCAAAGCAGCTTGTTTAAAAAAATTTTCATTTCAATAAAAAAAAACGTACTGTTATTGCATAAGATCCGTACCAATAACATTTGTTCTTAAAAGCATATTTAAATGAATAAAAATTACAATCATACAGTATGATTGCCGTAATCATATTATTGTTAACATAAAACGCAAAACACAATACTTTTGTCGCACTAACCATATTTATATTGTTGCTATAACCATATTTTCATTTTTAAATTTTGTAATAATACTATTGTTACATTTCTATAATATTAATGTTGCAGCAATTATACTATTGTCAAAACTAAATCTAGTTAACAATGCTATGGTTGCGACGAACATACTTTTACTGTGGAGAACATATTATTATTGCCGTGACCATGTAGTAACCATATTTTTTCTCTGCGTGTAATACATTTTACGGATTTGAACCTGGGTTTACTAGCATGGTAGTCGTGCACACTCCCATTACACCACGGTGGCCCACCAATACCCAGGGAGAATCCTTGTGCCAATATCCAGAGGAAAACCATAGACATTATCCTGGCCAGAAGTCGATAGTAGGAGGACAACATTTTTCATCAACCACACCAGAAAGGAAATTTAAAGAATGATAGCCAATCTGGCATTGGCTGATTGGAGACCATGTTCACGACTTTAATAGCCCCGAACAAACTTCTAAGTTTTTTAAACTTTACACTATGGTTATGAGTAGGGATCGGAATTCTATGCAAATGCATATTTATTGTCGTCAGTCTAAAAGTAACTTTAAGTAAATATCTCTGCGAATCAATTATTTTGCATTGAATGGCATTGATTTGTTAGTATATATTTTTGCATATTTTATCGAAAAAGCTCTTTTTTTAATTTTTTGGCAAGACATTTTTATTGTTTGCATATGTGACAGCGCATAGAGAAAGGGACCTAAGGGTAAAAAAATCAATTTTCACTTTTTTCTTTGATGTGGACAACATCTAAGCATCGAATGAGACCGATCCCATGCCCCAAAAGTGTTCCCCCACGCAGAGAAAAAACATGGTTAGTACATGGTCACGGCAATAATAATATGTTCTCCGCAATAAAAGTATGTTCGTAGCAACCATAACATTGTTAACTGAATTTAGTTTTGACAATAGTATAATTGCTGCAATATTAATATTGTTGAAATGTAACAAAAGTATTATTGCCAAATTTAATAATAAAAGTATGGTTATAACAGCAATATAAATATTGTTGGTGCGACAAAAGTATTGTATTTTGAGATTTATGTTAACAATAATATGATTATGGCAATCATACTGTATGATTGTAATTTTTCTTCATTTAAATATGCTTTTAAGGACAAATGTTATTGGTACGGATTTAATGCAATAATAGTACTTTTTTATCGAAATTAAAATTTTTTAAACAAGCTGCTTTGGCTTTGTTTAACTGAAATATTTTTAATAAAAACGCTTACGTTTCACTCCTTTTATTTTGAATTTAATGTATTTTTTAATAATTTTTATAATTCAAATCTATTGTCGACAACTTAAACAAATTCTAATAAATTATATTGGGGATCAAAGTACAATTGTGTGTGATCATACTATGGATGTAGGGATCATAACATGGATGCGTGTGAATCATATTATGGTTGTGAGGATCATACTATGGTTGTATGTGAAACATACTATGGTTGTGAGGATCATACTATGGTTGTGGAGATCATAGTATGGTTATGAGTGAATTATATTATTGTTGTGAGGATTATAGTATGGTTGTATTTGAATCATACTATTGTTGTGAGGATCATAATATTGTTGTACTACAACCATATACCCAACAATAGTATTATCCTCTTCGAATATTGTCACCACAACCATACTTTTTTTCTGCGTGCCCCCAGAGATATGCGCGTTTTATGAAAGTGAAGTCGACGATTCTACACCAAAGATACACGTATTTAAATCTTTAAAATGGCTCTCCTGAACAAAACTGGTTTTTACCCTTAGGTCCCTTTCTATTTTGCGTGTCACATATATTGTTAAAATGAAAGGGTTTAATGCTTATGTTGCTCAAAATACTATTTTTTATGCATATTTTTCGGAAATACAAATTTTTATCCAACGAAAAAACCACGTCAATAATAAGAAAAAATAATAAGTCTATACCAAAAATTAAAATAATGTTAAATCTCAAATCGCTAGTGTCATCATATTTAAATTAATTCTTCAAAGTTTTTCAATGAATTTGCTTCCAGCCCTCGTATATATTTTCATCATCATTAGCTTTGCGCTATTTTCATAGATTTGGGTTTTGCAACTAAAAGTTGGAATGACCGCAAAATTTTCTATTTTGTTGATGCGGTTGTGATGTGTGAACTGTGTGGGGTGCAAACCATGATGGGGTGTAATTAAGTCGGCGTTAAGCCACACAATTGAAAGTGCCCATTTCAATTGGATTATGGTGAGATGAGACATTTAAGAATATACATACGAACTTATTTACAAGGGTGGATGGTTTCCAATAGTAGAAGGTATTGATTGATATCAAAAGTTGCTATTAGATTTTAAACGTATCAGCTTTAAGCCACATGTTCTTAAGGAAAGAGGGATTAATTTTCGAATGCACGATTGAGGGAGCAAATCGCAACACACTTTATTGATGAATAAAATATGCGAATATGTGGGCCGCCGTAGTGTGCTGGAAGAGTGCACGAAATCCAGTTTCAAGGGAAAGAACATCTAATAAATTTTCAGCAGCGGGTTTTCCACCTGATAAATGCCGGCGACATTACGAGTAGAAGACTTATCTCTTTATGATGTAAAAACTTCTCTATAATATACATTTGCCGTTCAGAGCCGGCTTTTAAACAGTAGGTTGCAGTCAGCGAGTATAAGAATTTAGTCGCGGACAGCTCACTGATTCAACAGAAAGTCCTTAGTGGGATGTTGCGGGACTTAAGCAAGTTAGCAAGTAAAATATGCGATGAGTAGTGAAAACAAGCAGCAACGACTTCTAGCCATAATGCAGCACGGCGTAGCAACAAAGGCTACATGAAATTTGTGGTGGACGCCAAGAAAGAAGAAACACTTGGAAAACAAGGCACTCTCTATGCGATTCATAAGAACTCTGTAAGACAAGCCTATACTTATACTTGTACCGGAGAAATTATTTCATAAAGAAATGTAACATTAAACGTTAAAGCTCTCTACGAAATAACTTGGTGTTTGGAGACAAAAGCTTTTTTCCTCACAGCGAACCTAATGCTATTTAAGTGTTTTTTCCTTTATATTCCACGCCATAATGGTAAGTCTCTCTTCGATAAAGGCTGGTCCAACCGTAATGCACATTAATAATTGTGAGTCACATCTTAACATCAAGATTCAAACCAACTTAATTTGACATTTCTTTGTTTCAGTGTTGGAAAAATTCGATCATGAAGAGGTACCCAATTGAGCAGCGCTTTAAGATTGCTAAAGCCTTTTACAAAAATGGGCATTCCAATCAAACTGCATTTCGTGCACTTCGTGATTTTTTTTATGGTCAGCATAATCGACCAAGGATTCGTTAATAAGCAGACTTGCTGCATTTGGGCAAATGAGAATCCACGAGTGATTGTTGAATATCCGATGCATCCACAAAGATTGATTGTTTAGTGAGGTTTATGGGCTGGTGGCGCCATCGAGCCGTACTTTTTCTAAATGAGGCCGGCCAAGCTGTTACCGTACATGGTACTCGCTATCGCGAGATGATAACGGACTCCATGTGTCCAGAAATTGAGGATATCAACCTAGACGACATGTGGTTCCAACAGGATGGTGCTACTTGTTACACAGCCAACGAAGCAATGACGGCAGAAATGCAATGGCAGTGTTATCTCACCTAGTGGAGATGTTAATTGGCCGCCACGATCATGTGATTTGACGCCGTTGAACTTCTTTCATTGGGGATATTTAAAAGAAAAAGAGTACGTCAATTTGCCAAGAAAAATTCAAGAGGTAAAGGATAAGATAATTAGGCACATTAACGAGTAATTCAAAATGTGGACCATCGAAGCCAAAGTCATGGAGAGCATTTGGCCGATATTTTGTTTCACGCATAATTGCCCTAGATCTTTCTATCATTATCAAAAATTTAGATAATTCTCTAAAACCTTTTTGCTTTATTTACAATTAAAATCGTGCGTTTTAGTTGGAGCACCCTTCATAACTTCTCTTCTTATAGTACCCGTACTTCTATAGGGTGCAAAAATATGAACATTAACGCGCAGAGATAAAGAAAAGTTGGTAGTAATCCTGGGTGCAGGTCAGAAATCACGAGTCTGTAGGGTGATCCATCTAGAGGTATTTTTTCAGAACAAAAAAATTATATAAAAATTCAAAGCAAGTGTGGAATCTTTATTGGTCATTGGAAAGGTCATTTTATGGCTTTGTTTAAATTAATTACCTTCAAATGTTGGCAACTGTATTATGGAAATGAGCGTTCGGTGAGAAACGGAAGGATCCGCTGTTTTCGACCAAATTTTGTTCAGTGATGAAGCCCATTTCTGCCTCAACGGCAAAGTCAATAAACAAAATTGTCACATTTGGGCTGAAGAGCAACAGGAAGAGCTTCAAGAGGTGCCAGTATACAAAGAGAAAAACCACGGTTTGGTGCTGTTTATAAGCAGGTGGAATCATAGGTGCATATTTTTCAAAAATGGTGATGTCCCGAATGTAACCGTGAATGGTGCTCGCTATCGCGCCATGATATCGATCTTTATGCTACCTGAAATTGAAGCCCGTAATCTTGGCGAAACTTGGTTTTAACAGGACGGTGCCACTTGCCATACAGCTGCTCAAACAATGGATCTATTGAGAGTTTATTTCGAAAAACAGCTAATTTCACGTTTTGGACCGGTGAGGTGGCCGCCTAGATCGAGTGATATTACATCTGTAGACCTTTTTCTTTGGGGTTACGCAAAGTCCAAAGTCTATGCTGATAAACCAGCTACGATTCAAGTTTTGGAAGCCAACATTACGCGTGTCATTATAGCTATACCGGTCGAAATGCTCGAACGAGTCATTTAAAATTGGACCCTCAGAATGGAAACCCTGAGGATTAGTTGCGGCTAACATTTGAAGAAAATTATATTCAAAAAATAAATGCCATAAAATTTCCTTTCAAATTACCAATAAAGATTCCACACTTGATAAAATACCTCTAGATGGACAATCTTTATAAACAAATTATCGCTGTTAAGTCTTCTTTATAAGTCTGTTAGATCAAACAGCCTCATGAGTAGGGGGAGGTTTGTGTCTCTGCTAGTAAAATTTTAGAATGTATCTTCAAGGATATGTTTTCGCGAATGTATGGCCTCTGGTTTTGCAGAAGGAACCGCCAAGGCTTTGAGGAAAAGTCCGAGAGAACCAGACAAATTTAAATGTAACCACTTAGAACAAAAAATACAAAAGGGCAAACCCTTATCAAGCACCATACAAGTACTAGCAAACGGTCCAATTTTTAAAAATCGTTTGTGGTTGAAGCTTCCAGAACGATACTGCTCGTATACGCATGGACGGTTTTATTTTAGAGTGCTTAGAAAATGTTGACAATACAGAACGTAAAGAGCGGTCAAACCTAACATCAACCAAGACTAAGGCATAGCCTATTTAGTCTATTTTTTTTTTTGGAAAATAAGCGCTGACAAAGCTTCATTTTACGAACCATTGGACTCCTTTATTACCTGGGTGTTTTACTTTTACCACCAACACCAGCACTTTTTTGGAAGTGTCCACAATTTCTGACATTTATGCGACTTACTTTCTAAGCTCTTTGCTATCTTTAGAATATTTCCTACCAGCCATACGACAACAGATTCAAGCACTTTACTCCTTTGGTGTGTACGACGAATTCAATTAAACTTGTAATCAAATCATTTTTCCTTTTGTTGTCGACAAAATCGCTCTGCTCTAAGTTGGTACACGCCCTTTGTGACGTCACAGTGTCTACTGGAGTTGAACACTTTACAGAAACTAATTTCAAATTTCAGTTTCAAAAGTAATTAACTGTGTTAAATGGGTTAATTTGATCCCTTTGTGTGCGAACCGCGCTAATTGATATTCATCAACTAAGTGAACTGTGAAATATGTTTGAGACTGAGAATGTACGGGTATATGTCTGTGTCCATATGTACGTATATAAATTGCCTGAAATATACTTTGTCTAAAATAATGTTTAACATACTCATGTGTCGTAAACAAAGTCACAGGGTCACACGGAGACGTGGGTGTTTCCAGGCCCTCTAAGCGATTTAACAAAAACTCGCCAAAAATGGATATGTATGTAGAGTAATAGACAAGTAGACAGGTACTTTCAGATCCTGAAATGTGTTATTATTTTGTGAAAAACCTAGCGAGCATTGACTTTAAAGCTGAATAAGGTCTGGTTTAAATTCTAGCAGAATTTTTGCTGACTTGCGTTAAAAAAATAAAGTAGAACGGTTTTGTGAAATATTTCCTTTAGTCAAATCAGACCTCAGATTCCTCCTAGTTCTAGCTGCCTTTAACATTGATCTAAAGTAAATAGTTTGAATAAGGAGATACATTACTTCTCTGCTCCTACTAAGTTGGTTGGCAATTCCAACACATCTCTCATGTATTTGCACTCAAGGCTTAATTTTGAATACAACTTTAAGTTTATTCAGCAGAAGTGTAAAAAACAGAAAAAAAACTTAATTGAAATTACAATTAATTTTTTTTTTATCTCAAACACCCGAAAAGTCTGTCTCATTGCCATTCTTCATCTTTCACGCCATCACAGACACGAATGCCTCGCGAAACAAAGGCGCTTTTGTCTATTACAAAAGCAAAAAAAAAATGAAAAGATTTCCTAATTTGTCTTGACACATGATCTGAAGTTTTCCACACAAGATGTCGTGTTCGTAGCGAAGGTTGATCACATAATTTGCTGGGTGGCATGATAATTTTGGTGAAAACGCAAATGTCAGTTTCTCAGTTTTAATTGCAATGACCCATATGCTGTGTTTCTTTTTGCTTTGTTATGATACATGAAGGTCTGCGTAAAACTTATTTCTTAAAAGTGTATGTAAAGTGGGTCATTTCGGAATGATGAGTTTTTTTCAATTTAGATTTTAGTTATATTTAGTGGGAGATTAACTATTTGAGGCTTAATTTTAGTGTTGCTATATATATTCTGGCCTAATAATGAAAATGCCAATATTTTTCATAAAAAAGTTTTTTATTGTTTTTCAAAGTTTTCTCCAGCATGACTTATACACTTTTTCATGCGCTCAAACCAATTGCCAAAGCAATTTTCCACTCCGATTGAGACACCTCCAAAACATTGTTTTTGAACGCTGCAACAGTGCGGGAATAAAAAGAAGTCATTGGCTGCCAAGTCAGGGCTTTAAGGCGGATGACCCATCAATTCGACGGTTTTGGCCGGTCAAAAAGGCGCTGGTTTAGGCCGATGTGTAAGAGCTCGCATTGTCATGGTGCACAATGATTCGTCTTCTCTTGTTCGTTTTTCGAATTTCTCCGAAGACTTCAGGCAAACAAATTGTGGTGTGCCACTCAGAATTGACCGTCCAACGTTGTTCGAGGGGAACAGTCGCCACATGACCAGTTTTGCTGAAGAAACAGGCGACCATTTGCTTCGAAGTGCTTCTTCCACGAACAACTTTCGTTGGATTTGACTCGTTTTCGAAGACCCACACGGTCGATTGCTGTTTTGTTTCGGGTTCATACACATAGATCCATGATTCGTCACCTGTGACGATCTTATAAACGTCTTTTCAAGCACCGCGATCGTATTTTTTTAAAATTTCTTTGCACCAATCGACACGAGCCTTTTTTGAGCGATTGTCAAATTGTGCGGACGAGAACAAACCGTTTTTAAGGCCAGGTGCTCATGCAATATCGAATGTATGCTGGTGGAAGAAATGCCCAAGGATGCCTCTATCTCACGGTATGCCACATGACGATCTTGTATTATCAGTTCACGCACGGCGTCAATGTTCTCTGGCACAACGGCCGTTTTTGGACGACCTTCACGACCTTCGTCTTTGAGCGAGCGTCGGCCACGATTGAATTCGTGAAACCAGTTTTTCACAGTGCTATAGGATGGTGCTTGTCGCATTAATCCGCGTCGAAAATTGTAAAATATAATAGCACGAAAATGTTCACGAGTTAATTCCATTTTTTTCCAGTCACTGTAAACAACACAAATGATGGTCGTACGTCAAAACGTTCTGAGTACGTTTATGTTAAAAAATGTCAAACTTTCCAATGGCAGATGGCGCCAGGCAACACTTAGTGTTGCCTAGGCCAGAAATATATATAGCAACCCTAGTGCATCGCTCAAAGACTGCATTTAGACTAAAATTAACAATTTGTCACTGTGCCTATTGGACTAAATTTTTTCACTAGAAAACTAAGTCTCCAATGGAAAGCAAACTCTCCAATTTCAAAGACAGTGAAAAACGCACCGAAGCAAGCCCTGATGTAAAGCAATGCTATACTTACGGTTCTGAAGCTTAACTTGCACTTAAGGAAGTGCTTGCACAAAGAAACAAAAATATGGTTGGGGGTAACAATATTCGAATTGCCTCATACTATTGTTGGGTATATAAGTATAGTTGGGACTTAACAGTCTGATATCCACAACCATATTATGACTCACACATTGTTCACATGCAACCATGTTACGATCCGTACAACCACAGAATGATCCCACTCAACCACTACTATGATTTGATCAGTTTTTATTCTGGTTCGAGATCTTTGTTGTTGTTTTCTTTCATAATTTTTCATAAATAGAACGAACATTATTTGTTCAGCATAGGATATCCAATCAAAATATCGAGATGTTGCAAACGTAATGACAAAATTGATACACCCTACGGTATAAATAAATGTGAGTTCAAATCAAACAGCCATCAAGTTTTTCCATAAACAATTTTTTCTATCACTCCAACAAAGGTTACTCTGTTCACCCGTCACATAGTCATAATTCTTACAAAATTTCCTAATTGACAGAAACAACAAAACATCGTAGAAGAATCTTCAAAGTATACAAGAAAACGGTGGAAAAATAAAGCTCAACATATGAATGAACTGAGAACATACGACAAAGTTAATGACAATAAAAGCGATAATGATGACGACGATAATGGTGATGATAATGATGATGATGAGGAAACCGATTAAAACAATTGTAAAAGTAAGAAACTAGAAACGGCACAGGAAGATACTCGAGCAATTAGGTTTCTTTTTGATGTTCTTGACGCTAATGTTCGCCATGACGCTGACGTTGACGCTTGCAACAGTTACCGTCACACACAAAGTCAGAGTAACGGGGGACATTGGCAAGGGATACAAATTGCACACTTCATTACAGAATGATGGGCAACGGGTACGGTCGGGTGGAGTCAGAAAGAGAGGAAGAATAAGTAGCAAAAACTTGCAAGTGTTGGATGTGCGTGTGTGTGTGTGGCTGTGGTAGGAGTGGGAAAGCCACACAAAAAGTTAAACGGAAATTGTATTCCGGAAGTATCAGTTTGCTCGAAGGAGGATATTACTTTTATATATTAAGAGCTGTCGTTCTCTTACAACCACAATTAAAAGGGGCAGGGTTTATCGACAGGGAAATAAGACAACTAGCAGGAAAAAGTATTTCAAATGATTTGAATATATTTTTAAGAAAAATTTATATCAGAACTAAGCTTTGATTTGAAGATGTAGTTTGATGGATGTAGAAAAAATCCCTTTAAACTTTTATAATTCTAAATAAAATACTGTTAAGAGATAATTGAAAGTTATTTTTAACAGAACTTAGCTTAGACTTGAATATGTAGTTTGAAATTATCGAAAGATTCTCATATCCAAACCCACACCGGAACGTTTTCCCAAGATTCTGGGGATAGTTTTAATTCATAATTCTAAAAAAATACTGTTGATGCCGCAAATTTAAACTAGTGAAGTTGCGAAAACTTTGTATTGGCCTTAAATTCCTAAAAACAGTAATTCTGGAATTAGTTTTTGTATGGAGAGTTATCAAACAGTCTTTAAAGCAATCGGCTCTGTGCTGCATTTCGAACTGAGGATTAAAAAAGAATTTCTTCTTTAGCCTTCAGACTTCTTGTCCTGGTGAATAAATGTTTAAAGGGAGTCCTTAGCCGAACTTAAGCAAAATAATTCCAAAAGAAATATTTTGGATTCAAATCGCATTTGAATTAATATTATTAATATTATTTTCGTCAATGGATGTTCACATATACCATAAGTCTTAAGTCGCATTCCATCTGCAAAGGCTGGAAATATTGATCGGAGAACCTATATAAAGAATATATGTATACTCGCCATCGTCGCAAAGCTCGAAAACGTCACTCAACTTAAAATGACTTTAAAGTTACCTATGAACCCTATTAGTTAAACTGATCTACTTGTCAAAACAAGCCACTACTCAAAAATATGGACGTATTGGTAATGCAATTAAGCAAAACGAGTGCTAATATGGACTTATTCGAGTTCAAATATAGACTGGTTCTTTAGATTTGTCAGAGCTTAGGACTCCTATTCATGAATCCTGGCTCCCCCAAAACCTTCCTTATGGCATAAGGATTCCAAAATTGAAGTAAATTATATTGTGCTGGAGGCTTAGACTCATGACTTATATTGACATAAAGCCTATATCGGTCTAAATAAAATACGACCAATAGTAAACATTTTCGTATGAATAATCATATTAAGAAAAGTTTTTTTTTTCGAATTTAAAAAAAATTATAATAGGACTCTTGTGCCCAAGGCGACTAATAATTGGTCCCTAGGTTAATTTTGGACAAAAGGATACTCAAATTTAAGCAAATTTAAATAAGATTGGTGGAGAGTTTCTAATATAGAGCCCCAGTGTTGTCATGTCGGTGCTAAAAGCTCTGATTTCATTGCTTTTCTTTTTCAAGACAGTGAGCTTATTTGTTATTTGCGCTTTTTCAAAAGCGGGTATTTTACAATGCTTTTTGTATTGTGTGCCAGAGCTTTCGCTTTTTTTGAGCAACAATGATTTACTGGTCAAGCTCTCTTGTTTGTCTGAAGTAACCGACGTAATATCAAGGATTTGCAGATTTTTGGCGCGGTCTTACGAGCTAAAAATAGCTCAGTGATACCCTGAACATGTCTAATAAGCTGACATCATTTAAGATGTCGACAGGAATGAAAACTTAACATATAAAATAGCCTGTTAGAATTTCAAAGCCATGTTTGGTCATGATGCAACTTAATCAGAATAATGAATTATACAATGTTTAAGCAAAATAAAAGTGGCCTTTCTGAACAACAAGTCATTTTCATTGAACATCTCCTATGATGTAGAAGTTGATTTTACGGTATCCCATTGTAAAGTCATCTTACTGCCTTTATACGAGTACAAGGTTTATTACCAATTTTTAATACCAAATTTTAAACTTCCCAGATTAAATAAGTTATATTTACTCGAACTAGTCGAAATGAAAAAAATTTAATAAATTTAGTCCTGATACAGTGTTTTCCCCAATTATTCTGTTGGTTGTCAAATTCAACACAAAAGAAATTACTTTTGTTCGTTCCAGCTTTTTTTGCTCTTATTTCAGTTAATTAAGGCTCATTCTTTCCCGCTTTTTAGGAAGCTATTGATGCTTTTATAGTCCAAAAAATTCAAACACTGTACGACCCGGCCGAACTTAACGCCAATTTCCCTTCTTCTCGTCCCAAGAACTTCTTGTCCCAGCCCTCGTATATATTCAAAGAGGATATGCCATTTATGCGTAAAAGGACCCAAACAATATTTGTCACATGCACACGCCCACGAATGTCGTAAAATGCTTATGAACATTTTGTATACGCATAGCAGGATGGGTGGACAGGCGGAAAGGCGGACGGTCTAAAGGACAGTTGCCTGACAATCAACAAGTTGTTGCTATGGCTTAATCAAATATTAAATATTCCATTTATATAACAGCCATAACTCTTTTTTTGGAATAAAAAGCCAACAAAGGCGGAAAGCGTTCATGTCTCTGGGACATTACCAAACTATGGCTACTTCTGTCTGCCCTGGTGGCTGGCTGTCACCCATCCCCAACCCCTGCTAAACGCTTTTGTGGCATACCGCACATATCCTAATGCCTTTAATTACACCTTTGGGTTTAGCTGTCACACATATACAACGACCAGCAGCTACCCCAGAGTCTAGACTAGGTTTAAAAGTTATGTAATGTTTCAGTGGGCTCTCGGACTAGAAGGTGGGAAGGGTAAGTGTTTGGGTATCGCGAAATAGACTCACTGGCTTTGTTGGCTACCATGAGGTGCATGTTTATGAAAAATATATTGTATTTCTGTGGTCCTTTTTTTGGCAACTGTGCTACGATTTAAGTGTTTGGATATGGTACCAGCTATCATCGTGGTTTGTGGCTTGTTTTAATGTAATTAACCCTTAAAGACTGTTTAAGAGACTTAGGGGGAAAGGTGTGGTATTAGTAAATTACCATGTTTTACGATTTGCATACATGTAATAAAGGAGCAAGGCAAAAAGGCAGCAAGGGGACCAAATGATACTGAATGGTAAGGAAAATACAGAAACAAAAAAGAAGCAAGAACTAAAGTAAACACTGAAATCCAAACAAGTTCGAAGTTCGACGAATCTTATATACGAGTACAACGCACAGTGGTTGGAAAAAAATATTTTTTGGAAAAAAATATTTTTGGAAAAAAAGCCTGTAACATATGTTATGTATATCGTAGAAACGAAAAAGAAGCAAGAACTGAAGTAAACACTGAAATCCAAACAAGTTCAAAGTTCGACGGATCTTATATACGAGTACAACGCACAGTGGTTGGAAAAAAATATTTTTTGGAACAAAAAGCCTCTAACATATGTTGTGTTTATCGTAGAAACGAAAAAGAAGCAAGAACTGAAGTAAACACTGAAATCCAAACAAGTTCGAAGTTCGACGGATCTTATATACGAGTACAACGCACAGTGGTTGGAAAAAAATATTTTTTGGAAAAAAAGCCTGTAACATATGTTGTGTTTATCGTAGAAACTTAAAATTTCACATCGCTTAGAGGCACCTGGAGCAATTAAACATTTTTGAAGTTAATCTTAGAAAATCCCACAATTCCTAAAATAGGGAAGAAAAATCTCAAAAATGGATTATTTTGAAAAAAAGCTGCCATTTCGCCCAGTTAAGGTTTTTGGAAGCAGACATATTCGCATGTATGTAAAAAAACAGTTTATCCTTTTGAGATCGCAGCTTTGATTTTCAAAGACTTTAAGTCTTAATCTTGTTTTTCTTATGAAAATTAACCATTTTCCAGAGCACCATGCAATCGAATTGTTGCTGTAATTTAATATAAGTTTCAATTGGCTTTATCTCTGTGAAGTCCTCTTACCAAAACTTATAAATTTTCTACATGTGTCCTTACAAGTTTATTTTGTATAATCCAAATATTATTAGTACCTTTTTTCACAAAAAAAATATTTTATTTTCATATTGAAAATTTTAACGATTATAAACTTTGACTGCATTTTTAATTTTACTCCAAATTTGAACTTGCCTACTATTGAATCCTTGCAACAACTAAATAAACTGGAAAAAATGTTTAGTTGTGCATAACTCTTAAGCTATAGGAAATACTAAAACATATGTTGACACATTTTCTGAAGGTACTGACTAGCGCTTTCCAAAAACTGAAATGTCAGACATATATATTGGTTAAAAACTGGGGCTCTGAAGAGCATTATAAGCCTTTTTCCCACATTAGGTTGCCAACTTCGAAGCCGTTAACATACTCTGGCTAGAGACAATGTTACTTTAAACTTAATTTCACCCTACCAAACTAACAGAACAGAAATTAGATATTTATTTTACAAATATTTTGTTTTCAAACCACTGTGCGCTATTAACTTGATAATGAGACTATTAATTATTATATTTATATATTAATATTTATATATTAATTATTATATTTAATTATTATAATTATCGCTTGTTTTGTTATATTTATAGCCCTATAGTCGCTTGTTTTGTCCAGGAGAATAACGACCCTATTTTTGGTCCATAGGGTCCATGGAGACGAACCACCTTTTCTGACAAATCTTAAAAAAGATTTCATATTTGGATTCATAGCGAAATGTATTTTTTTATTATGTATAATTCAACATTTACAAGTGGTCGATTTTTTGGTCCCTAGGGTCTATTAATCTTGTTTTATGGATATGGATTAGCTAGGATCCAAGAAATTTGCAAGATGGTGGCTTATGGTCATAAGTTAGGCAAGGTTAGCCAGAAAGAAAAAGCGAGTTCACAAGTAGGCCTAAAAGGCTCATTGTGGAACCCTGATGAATGGAACAGAACGGGATAGAGGTGGAAAGTGCAAAGTTATAGGAATTAGAGAGGGTTTTTTTTATTTTAAAAGAGATGTGAGGCAGTTATCCGAATGTTTATGTTTGTTATCCGTTATGGTCTATCGAATGGTTTGAGTAGCTCGACCAGGTCGACCTTTCAACTAATTTCAACAAGTAGCGACTTTACTCGGAGGCCTAAAAGGCCCATTGAGGAACCCTATCGAAAGAAAGAGAACGAGAGAGAGGAGCAGAGCGGAAAGTAAAGGAAGTAGAGGGTGTATATTTCTAGAAGAGATTTGTGTGAGTTATCCAAGTGTTATGTTAGTTATCCGTTATGGTTTATCAACTGATTCGAGTAGCTCGGAACTAGGCCGACTTTCAACTTACTTCAACAAGTAGCGAGTTTACTCTGAGGCCTAATAGACCCATTGTGGAATCCTGATCAAAGGGAGCGAACAGAGAACTGAAGAGTTATAGTAGGAAAAGAGGGTTTTTCAGTTTAAAAGAGATGTGCGGCAGTTATCCGAACTTGTATGTTTGTTATCCGTTATGGTTTATCAACTGGTTCTAGTAGCTCGGAACCAGACCCATGTTGCCGTCAGGTCAACAAAATACTTACTGTATTGGTAGGCAAGTCTACAATCTTAAAGACCAGTGCGCGTGCATAGCAAATGCTCCACTGACTCCTCTACTCTTGTGTGCTATCAGTTTCTTCAAAAGTCTCTGCACGGGATGCCCATACGCGCCGCCATAGTCCCAATTAAGCAGTGCCCCGCGAGGACTTCTATAGATCGATCGTTTTTCTTATGTTTGCAATTCCCTTGTCATCTGCTGGTCTATTTTCGAACAGAGAGACCGGGTTATTCTGCAGTTGTGAATTGAGTTCCTAATTGAGCCTGCTTCAAAAACAGCCACTCCGTCGATTGCATTTATCAGTTCGATGAGCGGAATGTGTATGGCTGGGGTGGTTGGTTCTACTGCTCCTAAGCCCATACTGACTCCATCGTTGTCCTGTATCTAGATAGCTGTGACCCGGTACCCATGTAAGCGTAATATTGTGCATCTCTATTCGTATGGGCGATTCAATGTATTCGTATGGGCGATTCAAATCTTTATAAATTTTGATTTCACTGTCATATAGTATTGCGCCTTTATGGCTGCGATGTTGTCCACATATATTCGGATATTTTAAGGAGGTATGCCTAGTTCCATAATCTTGTTTGCGGCTACATTGATTGCAAAAATCTCTGCCTAAATGACCGTGAATTTGTTCGGTAGCCGTCGAGATATTTTTAGGTTGGCGGATTCCGAGCTAAGCCCTGATCCCGTACCTTCTGCCATTTTCGAAGCATACCTGAAGATTGAGATTTCATTTTCTGATATTACATCGTTCGGTACATCGTCTTCTCTAGTTGGAAAATTCGTCCGAAAGGATTTCCTTTGGATCGACCTCGGATCAGATAGTCTGACTCTACATCAAGCTTGACCATTCTGCCTGCTTTATTGATTTTACTATGGGTCTATCTCAGCCAAATGCCCATATTTACTAGTGGTCTTTTCGGTTGGTCAATAGTCTGTATTGGGGTCCCTTGGTCCATGGGTTATAGCATCAATTTCAGCGAAATCTTCAACATAAATCCACACCTAGATTCGTAGTGTAGTTTGCCTTAATTAAGGGTCATATTTACTAACTGTCGCCTCTTTTGACAATATGGGCTGTTTTTGAGGCCCCTAGGATCCAAAGGTGTTCTCCCCAATCCCTGTCAAATCTTCAACATAAATCCTTATTTACATTCTTAGTAAAGTTTTCTTTAATATGATTCACCATATTCAATATTTTCTGTTGATTGCTCAATTTTCCCATTTGGGCAGTTTTTTGGGACCCTTCGGAGAAGCCGTAACTAAAGGCGATTTTAAAAATACAAGCATATATCGAATTGTAAAGAAATCTAATTAACTTTTAATGTTTATATGTTCATGTTTATCAGTAAACGTTTTATAGGACTGTAGCCTAAGAGGTACATTTGGTCCCTTTAAGAGAAACTTTTTCCCTCTGGGCCGATTTCGGTCTTTTACAATCTAAAATAAATTTTGACAATGCCATTATTTTTCAGGAATGTACATAATTTCGTGTGACCGCTATAGTACTTTCAACGGCCATACGGACGAATGGGTGTACGGTCGGTCGGACAGTCATCAGGACTTGACTAAATCATTTTAAAATTGTAACGGGTGGTCCAACCATAATGCACGATGTTAATTGTGAGTCACACTTTAACGTCAAGTTTTGTGCCCAACATTTAAATCTTTGTTTCAATGTTTTAAAATTCAACCATGGAGAGGTACACAACTAAGCAGCGCGTTATTGTTGAAGCCTTACACGAAAATGGGGGTTCAATTCAAAATGCATTTCGTGCACTTGGTCATTTTTTTGGTCAGCATAATCGACCGAATGTGTCGACAGTGGAGACGTTAACAAGCAGAATTGCCGCATGGGCAAATGAGAATTTGCGAGTAATTGTTGAAAAGTAACTCTTGGGTACGGTTTTTAGGCTGGCGGCGTGCTCGTGCAGTACCTTTTCGGAAAAGAGGTCGGGCAAGCAGTTACCGTGAATGGTGTTCGCTACTGCGAGCTGATAACAGACTTTATGGGGATATTTAAAAAAAGTGTACGTCAATAAGCCAGAAAAAAATCACGATCTAAAGAATGGAATATTTCGGCACATAAACGACATTATGTCTCAGAGTCAATGAAAATGTGGACCTTCGTATGTATGACACCGATAATTTCTTCATTTTTTTCGTAGGTATGCCACCGTGGCCGTGGAGAGCATTTGGCCAATATTTTGCTACTCGCACAATTGTCAGAGATAGTTCAATCATAATAAAAAATATTAAGATAATTCTCCAAACAGTTTTTGTTTTATTTACAATTAACATTGTGCGCTTAAGTTGGATACCAATTTACAATAATCAATAATATTCTATATGGGGTTAATATTTCAAGGTGTTGCAAACGGAGCGAAAAATTTAGTATACTCGACTTTTTATGTTGGTCTACTAAGCTAAAATCAAAAAAATAGAACTGGCCAACAGATAGCATTAGTGACTTTGACTGTTTTTAGGTAAGATAATTTCAGCTCTTTCCTTAAGAATCCCAATAATTTCTTCATTTTCACAAAGCAAAAATTCAGTCCAAATTGATTCCGCCTAAAACTGTATGTGTAATTTCTTTCAGGACTCTCCAGTTTTCAACGATAAATCATCATCCTTAAACACTGTTTTTCAAGTGACCACTTAACCGCTGGTCGTCATAAATAATCGCCACCAGTGTCTATAATTTAATACTTGCATTAATTAAATAATGCCACTAATGTGACATTTGCAGTGATAGCAAAATACATTTTCAAGCCAGTATTTAAAGCGCTTCGGATGACGATAATGCCACAGCTGACTCCGAATGATGATGATTTAATTTAAATTTATTTTTGCCATGATCAATGTAACTAGCTGTCTATCGGTCCGTCTCTCTATCCTCTATTTGCTGTGCGACGCGGTTTTTTTTTGCTATAATTGTGGCATTAATGTTTATGATAATGTCTATTAAAATGTCTACAACAATTTAACGCCTTAAAAATTGTGTGGTGGCATGCCACTGATAAACAGGCAACACTGGAGACAAGCCGCAGCAACAACAATACGCTAACATTACAACACTTAACATGTTCAAGATGTCGCCAGAGACAGGCGGTCGGACAGACAGACACTCGTAAAAATAAGCATAACGCAATTGTCACTTGTAACGTCAGCAATGCCAGTAACATCAACAACTTAACGGACGGACAGACGGACAGCCCAAGACGACAATCTGGCGGCATGTAGGTTGTTCGCTAAGTAGAGCAAACTGTTGAAGCTTAACAATTTAACTCTGACGAGGAAATAGATGGAGTCATTTTTTACAAGGAGATTGCTGTTACTTCAAGATTTAGATATCCGACCAAAGAAAACGCATTCTATATAAAATGGATGTAGTTAAAGGGTGGTTCAACCATAATGCACGATATTAATTAACCTTTAAGTCAAGGTGTTTGTCCAACTTTAGAATTCGACTTTTCTTAGCTTCGGTGTTTGATAAATTTAGTTTTAGAGAGGTACGTAATTGAGCATCGCGTTAAAGGTGTTGAAGCTTTTTACGAAAATCGGCATTCAACTTGAAATGCATTTCGTGATTTTTTTGGTCAGTCATAATCGTCTAAATGTGTCCACAGAGGATTTGTTAACAAGCAGAATTTCCGCATGTTTGGCAAATGCGAATCTACGAGTGATTGTTGAAAAGCCAATGCATTGTAAAAGAGTTACTGGTGCGGTTTATATGCTGGCGGCGACATACGGCGTTGCAAGTCGCTAACGGGTCAAAACGGGTTATTTCACGGTTAGATTTAGGTCTTCATCCGCATAAGATAGTGCTCGCGAAAAAGTTGAAGCTGGACGGCTAACGATGTGAGTTAGCTAATTAAAGCTAAAAATGCGGTCCGTAGATGCGGAGTTTCCTCACAAAACATCCTGCCCGGCAAGACCTAATTATGACTATATTGCCAATTCAGAGCGAATACTCGTACAATGTGTTAATGTGCAAGACTATCACACATGTAAACTCAAATTCAACACTGGGTTAAAACATCTAACAATTTATCCGTGGCATGTTTCAGACTCTTAAATGCCGGTGACTTTACGAGTATGAATGAGATCACTCTCTAAGCCACGTAAAAACTTCTCTATATCCATAACCCGTTCGGAACCGACAATACGCAGTTGGTCGCATTAGGAAGTACACGTATTATATCGTATATCGCACAACTGATTCGAAAAAAGTTTTCCCTTTGCTCCTTAATGGAATGTTGAGGGTTTTAGGTAAGTACAGCGTCCGTGTATGATATGATTTTTGCCGGGATGGCTTCAACAATGGTACGCCATCGCACAGAAGACATTAGCAAGCGACGGCCAACGCTCCTTAAGGTCAATCCCGCCGTTTCCAATTCGAAGCGTGCTACATGGACACAACTTCCCCCTTGGTCAGGAACCGAGGCTTATCTCAAACCACTGCTGATCTATGGGTGACAGCACCCAGTTGCAATGCACCAGCCACCACGATACTCATCGAAGAGCCGAACCTACTAGAGAGGCCAGAACAACAGTTCTGGAGCTCCTGACTACCAGTGGTACGAGACTTTAGTCTAGGCGAGGTACTATCAGTTTGCAATACATACAACGGTTGACTGGTCGACCAAAATTAAAGCTATCGGATCGTGATATAGTATACGTGCAGACACAAGTGCGACAGCGCATAGAGAAAGGGAACTAAGGGCAAAAAAATCAGTTTTTTTTCTTTTTTTGATGTGGACAACATCTGAGCATCGAATGAGATCCCATGCCCCGAAAGTGTTCCCTCCCAGAGATATGCGCGTTTTATTAAAGTAAAGTCGACGATTCTAAGCGCAAATAGAAAGGGACATAATCTTTAAAATGACTCTCCTGAACAAAACTGGTTTTTAACCTTAGGTCCCTTTCTATTTTGCGCGTCACATATAGATGTTGCGGTTACCATGATGTACATGGACATTGCTTCCTCACCGCTCAGAGCGAGGTAACGGCAACCATGCATTAGCGCTGGGCCCGACCGACACCCCGACCAGACCAGAGGGTCTTAAATGGCTGGGTGAAGCCTTGAGATGACCCCATGATTCGCATTCACCCGTAGTACCAGATTACCTCTGGTCAGGGATCGTAACCAAGATTTCTCCTAAGATTTCTCCCAGTCCCACATACCAGGGGACTGGTTATACTACGTAGCAGCTGATTTCGAAGGTCAAAGGAGAATTAACTGCCAGTTACAGCAGATACGCGATCAGTAAACGAGAACACGCTGCTTAGAGAAGGCCTGACAGGCGACCAGTCAAATCCTAGCTTGATATGCGCTGGTGGGGAACACCCAACTGACCATCAGAAGAATCTACGCCCATGGCGTCCAGGTCCCGTATGTCTTCATAGAGAGGCCATTCACTCAAGACATGCAGCCACTCCTCGAGTAGCGCCCCACAAACTGATTGCCTGACTATCGCTCCGGATAAGTAAGAACAATCCAATGGTGTTTGATTAAGCATTCGACTGCATCCACAAAGACTGATATTTAATGCATAATAGCAGAAAAATAGCTTCGCAATAAATCCAGAAACAATGTGATATTTCACACCCTTTTTGTTTAATTTAAATTTATTGTTCTTTCGTTCTTATCTGGTCACCCTGAAGCATGACAACTATACTTATAGTAAAATTATTTTTTTCTGTTTACCAAATCCCTACTTATTTTCAAAACCGACACTAAATATAATTTTCCATGTCAACCAACAAATAAACATATTCATTCAATGGTGTGATATAGAATTTCAACGTGTCGACGGAAAATATTCCACTTAAAAATTTGATGAAATATTTTAAATATTAACTTTGGTAGAATTTTCAGAGTTCCGAAACTTAACGAAATATTTTGTTGGTTTAACTAAAAAAAAATCAATTTACAAATTTGTTTATTGCTAATAAAGGGTGTTTTTTATTGGGGTATAGAACTTTAAGTTGGCATCACTTTTTTAACTGGCTGCCAATTTGTCAGCTGTCAAGTGATTAATATTTAGTTTGGTTTGCCATTTCATCATGAACAGGTTGACAAAAGAACGTTTGCAAAATGGGCCGAAAATGAGATTCATCTCGATGCTGATTTTCATCACAAAATTTTGTTCAGTGATGAGATGAGGCTCATTTTTGGTTGAATGGCTACGTCAACAAGCAAAATTGCCGCATTTGGAGTGAAGAGAATCCACATGAGACCCTTGAGACGCCATTACATCCACAAAAACTGACTGTTTGGTGTGCTCTATGGGCTGGTGGAGTCATTGGGCCATACTTCTTCCGAAATAATGCTGGAGAGTCAGTTACCGTTAATGGAGACCGGTATAGAGCCATGATAACCGACTATTTTGTTCCCGAATCGGATGGCATGAATGTGGATGAGTTGTGGTTCCAACAAGACGGCGCTACATGCCACACAGCGCACGTCACAATCGAATTATTGAAGGAAACATTCGATGAGCGCATAATTTCGCGGAATGGACCTGTCAATTGGCCACCAAGATCGTGCGATTTGACACCATTGGATTATTTTCTTTGGGGATATGTGAAGTCGCTCGTCTACGCCAACAAACCAGAAACGTTAGGGGACTTGGAAGCCAACATTCGTGGCGTTATTGCCAACATACGGCCCCATATGCTCGAAAAAGTGGTTGAAAATTGGACCTGTAGAATTGGCTTTATTCGAGCCAGCCGCGATGGCCACATGCCCGAAATCATATTTAAACATTAATGGCATAAAACTATCCTTCCAATAAAGCCAAATTGATGGACATTAAAACGATTTTCTTGTGTTTTATTTCAATTCGAAGTTCTATACCTCAATAAAAAACACCCTTTACTAGGTTTGTCGTTTTATTTTGTTTACCCTCCACTTGGCATTTAATTTTAAAAAGCTCAAACTTTCAGTCAGAGACCCTTTAAAAAAATATATATGCTGTGTGGTTTTAAAGTTAATAAACTAACATTTGTCTTGTTTTAAAGTTAATAACTAGCATTTGTCTGGGAGTTCTTTTGTCTACCCAGCGAGTAGGCCTCAAGTCGCTAAAGAAATGAGTAAGAGTTACCACACTTATGTGTCCAAAAGATCAAACATGACACACCCGACTTTACAGAGCATTTGTTTTTGTTATGTAATCCAAAAAAATTATCAAACAAGAAGAGATATTATTGGCGAATTCGTATTGGCACGTGACTAGATAAGTGAAACTAAAGGGTGGTTAAATTTTAAGGGCATATGTTGAACGTTAAGAGCCTATGTTGAATGTTTTCTGCATTTCATTTGATATTTCTCAATTTCAGACAATACACAAGCGGCAAGGCATTAAAGTAAGGCAACACTTGATGATCAATTTTCGAAGAAAATCAAGCCATATTTAAACCTCAGTGGATTCGTCAATAAGTAGAATTGCCGCATTTGGGCGAATGTTAATCCAAGAGTAATTATCGAAAAACAATGTACCCACAAAGAGTGACAGTTTGGTGCGGTTTTTGGGCTGGCGGCATCATCGGTCCGTATTTTTTCCAAAATGTGGCCGGCCAGGCAGTTACTGTGACTGGTGTTTGCTATCGTGAGATGATAACGAACTTTTTATGGCCCGATTTGGAAGATATGGATGTGGACGATATGTGATTTCAACAGGACGGTGCCACTTGCCACACAGCTAACGAAACAATGGCTTTTTTGTGCAGCAAATTCAATGGCCGTGTTATCTCACGTCGTGGCGATGTTAATTGGCCGCCAAGATCATGTGATTTGACACAGTTGTACTTCTTTCTTTGGGGTTGTTTGAAAGAAAAGGTGTACGTCGATAAGGCAGCAACAATTCAAGAGCGAAAGTATGAGATAATTCGGCACATTAACGGCATATAACCTCAATTATGCCTTAGCGGCCTCGAAAATTTAGACCATCAGATGGAGGTGTGCCTCCAGGTCGCGGCGGCCATTTGGCCGATATTTTGTTCCACACATAATTGAACCATATTAATATTATCATAATAAAAAGAAATGACAGTAATTTCCTAAATAATTTGTGTTTTATTCAAAATCAACATCGGCCCTTAAAATGTAACCACCCTTTATAAGACAACTCAAACTGATAGTACAAAACATTTTACAAATTTTTACAAAGCAATAATTATAATTATTTATTGACTTATTTTAGTACAATATAAGTAAATATTAATTTATTGCCTGCTGTTGACGAATTCGGCGATGAAACCTCTTGCTGTTGAATTCTATTTGGTCTACATATAAAGAGTGATTTTTTTGAGGTTAGGATTTTCATGCATTAGTATTTGACAGATCACGTGGGATTTCAGACATGGTGTCAAAGAGAAAGATGCTCAGTATGCTTTGACATTTCATCATGAATAGACTTACTAACGAGCAACGCTTGCAAATCATTGAATTTTATTACCAAAATCAGTGTTCGGTTCGAAATGTGTTTATCGACAAATTTTGTTCAGCGATGAGGCTCATTTCTGGTTGAATGGCTACGTAAATAAACAAAATTGCCGCATTTGGAGCAGAGAATGACAACATGTACTCACCAAAAAAGAGTACTTGAGTACTTATTCATAATTTCCATACTTGTGCGCACCAGAATTTACGCCAGCCTGACTGCACACTCTACTTAAATAACGTTGCGACAAGTATGTACACACTCTAACCTCATATCGCACATATGTATGAATGTTATGATACTCGTTAAGTCTAGTCATAACACGCTCGTACCATACGTGGTTGCACTCTAACATTTAACAAGTATACTTCTTATGGTTCGTTATTAAGTGGTTGTCGTTCTATCGAACAAGCAACAGTTCCAATTTTTTTACATCAAAAACTGGCCGAAATACAACAAATTGAACGTAAAAATGCTCCAAAAAAAGCGTATTTTCCCGCAGGCTGCCTGAGTCCTTATATGGGGAAATTTTTCACTTTGGCCCGATGTGACCGACTAGCAATACCAAGCAGCTTAACAAAATAAGAAAGAAATCTGGAAAGTTTCAGCCGTAGAATGTTTTCAACAGACGGACGGACATTGCTATATCGACTTAGAATTTTATGACGACCAATAATATATACAACATATATGTACTTTGTACGGCCTCCGATGAATATTTTTATGTGTTGCAAACGTTACTCGTATGACGAAGTGAATATACCCTTGACCCTAGTGGTGCTTTATTGTGCTTTACCTTTTGTTCATTTTATAAAATACAACAATATTTTTCAATTAATATAGGTACAAAGATTTTATTTCAAATACTCGTAACTCATCAGAAAAAAATCAAGTTGTGACTTCATCTCCTTCAGAAACCAACAAATACAAATACAGACATAAGTATACACCCCATATATACTGAATGAACGCATACATGAAAAAATATTTGAGTACTCTAGTATGCACCTCATACTCTGGTCTTTTCTCCTATAATTCATGTCATGAAAACACAATTTAACAATTTGGTGCACACCCAATGTATTGTCCATTTTCACTTGTATTCATACATGCATGAGTGTGAGATGCCCTGTCGACTATTAGTACTTCACATATTTAGGTTGTACCCCGCCTGGATATGTTATGTGTGGTGTTTGGTTGGAACATTTACTCTTCACACTTATACATGTCTCACCAGTTGTACTTCGGGAGTACTCTAAATGGGCATTTTGTCATTCACTGATTTGGAGTGAAGAGCAACCAGAAGCCGTTCAAGAACTGCCCATGCATCCCGAAAAATGCACTGTTTGGTGTGGTTTGTACGCTGGTGGAATCATTGGACCGTATTTTTTCAAAGATGCTGTTGGACGCAACGTTACGGTGAATGGCGATCGCTATCGTTCGATGCTAACAAACTTTTTGTTGCCAAAAATGGAAGAACTGAACTTGGTTGACATGTGGTTTCAACAAGATGGCGCTACATGCCACACAGCTCGCGATTCTATGGCCATTTTGAGGGAAAACTTCGGAGAACAATTCATCTCAAGAAATGGACCGGTAAGTTGGCCACCAAGATCATGCGATTTGACGCCTTTAGACTATTTTTTGTGGGGCTACGTCAAGTCTAAAGTCTACAGAAATAAGCCAGCAACTATTCCAGCTTTGGAAGACAACATTTCCGAAGAAATTCGGGCTATTCCGGCCGAAATGCTCGAAAAAGTTGCCCAAAATTGGACTTTCCGAGTGGACCACCTAAGACGCAGCCGCGGTCAACATTTAAATGAAATTATCTTCAAAAAGTAAATGTCATGGACCAATCTAACGTTTCAAATAAAGAACCGATGAGATTTTGCAAATTTTATGCGTTTTTTTTAAAAAAAAAGTTATCAAGCTCTTAAAAAATCACCCTTTACAAAGAGAAACAATGTTGCCATATGACGCACAATTTTGTTCGAAATTGCCAGATTGCCATATTGCAAACTTACGAGGTAACAAAGCTAGTTGCATAAATAAAACAGGGCTATTATTGAACGTCGTAAAATTCTCAGAAGATCTAGTCATATCCGTCCGTCTGTGTTTTTTATTAAAAGCACTATAACAAATAGGCAAAATCGGCCTAGTAGGAAAAAAGTTTCCCTTCAAGGAACAATAGGTACTTAGAAAAAAATACTGAGTATTTGTTCAACGGTTAAAGTTATCTAAGATTTCTTACTATTTTTTTGTTTATTAGCATTAGTCAATTTGTCAATATTTAATTATCCATTTGGATTGTTTTTGCTGGCCTTCATTCGCCCCATGGGTTAACGTAATACCATTAATTTGCCGGCGTGTGGGCCGTCGTTATCCGTCGGCCAGTAATTGGGCAAACATTCCACCCACTTCCATTTCAATGCAGACGCAATGAATACCAGAAAAAATACTCCTCCGACTGCCTCTTGGCGAAATTATCACTGCAATTTACATAAAATGTCATGTTTTCCAATGGAAATTTTCCTTGGCATTTCATTTGTGTTTCCTTTTTTTTCTTTCGCAATTTTTGCTTTGTTGGGCCTTTCAGTCGCTTTGACGTAATGTTCGAGTCGGTTGGGTTTTTGTTTACAGTCCTTAATTAAGTTTTACCAGAATGTTGCCCATCGGTCTTTCTTTCCGTCCAAACGACTGACGCCACACAGGGCAAACAGAATATTATACATTCGCAGACATTTCAAATTATGACGCTGGAAAATCTCTGTCATGCCATCGGGACTGACGCCACTCTTTAGGTAGGCTGTACGCCAGGGGCGGTACGAAAGGAACGGACACATGTCCAATATGGATGAAGAGACCTTATCCTTACTGCTCATAATGATGTACTTCCTGCAATCGGCATGGTTCGTGTCGTTCTGTTCCATACAATTTGCTGTCCTTTTTATTAATACTAAAGAAAAACCAACAACAACCGGAAGTTTATTAACGGAAATTAGATTTAAATTGCTTTTTCTTGCAGTAGTCGTTGATTAAAGGCAGCCTTCAATCAAGTCGTCGGCGTCATCCTTCCTCTTTGGCCGTTAAAATCAGCACGTATGCATTTGTCCTGTTTCTTGAAAGTTTTGCTAGCGCTCTGCTAACGTTAAGTGGTGCGTGTGCACTTGCCCCTGCCCTGTACTTTTCCGGTTCGCGCAGGATACTGGCGTTCGATGTGCGTCTGGGTATTTTTATGATTCCTCTCGTGGTTCTAGACACTGAGACCCATAAATGTGGCGTCACACGTTCATAAAAACCCATATTGATTGCCACTTTGCTGTGTTGGTTTTCCGCCGAATTTACAGCTTTGGCGGAAGACTGCCTGTCTGCACTTGTGAGTAATTTACGCCATTTCCATTTGTCTTGTTTTAGCACAAAATGAATGGTGATGGCGGCAAACTAAAGTTTGCCATTCTAGTTCTGGTGTCATAGACAAGTTAATTGAAACTTGATGAAGGTGGGGCGCCAGTCGTTAAATCATGGCATGCGTAATTTGCAATGGCCGCCCCATTAAGGATGACATCGTCATGTGCTTATGAGTGCAGCTGGTGGGCGACACGCTCAAGGCCTTGCAATGGGAAGTTGGAGGAATTCAAAAAAATGGAAAATCTGTTTGAATAGATTACCATATTAAATATAGAGGATACCGGCACTCTAGTGCTACGAGTACATATACCCACCAGGGAAGGACGCAGTGTAAACTAAATTTGCAACACCTCGTAATATCGTACAATTCTTAGACGGTCGAGCCTTGTTAGCCTATTAAACGCTCTATAAGCCACATATAACTGGTCAAGAACCCACAGTAGGGCAACCATATTGGTCCATCTCAAATTTCGAACAAAGGTTGATAGTCTTTTGACTAGCAGGTCATCACACAGTCAGCCCCATCTCATAGACGCAGAGTCTTCAGAGTATCAGAGTGGTGTAGCGTATCACTTAGTCAGCCCCGCCCGATCTTCAGCCTTTCTTGTTATATTCTCACCACACTGTGCTACACAGGCTTTATGAGTTTGTGCTGATGTTTGTAATACCCAAAGAACTGTGAAAGATACATTTATACCGCTCGACTCAGAATGTTATTCGGAAAAAATTCTGATTCTGGGTGTTGTACAGCCTCCGACAACGAAATACCGTGACTGTGTAAATATCGTTTATTGCTGCCCTGCACGAGGTGCGCTACAATGGGACTCTAAGGTAATATTCAGCGCTTTTCATTAGCAGATCCTTCTTGACATGCCTCAGGGAATAGTGGGTTGTAATTCCGTAAGTCGGTGGTTCGGATGTTTTCCCCGGTGAAATGCCAGGAGGAATTAAAAGCGAGCAATGATCCTTCACCATAAGGATCTTCGTATCCTCGTGTAGTTTTTGTGGCAAGGACATAGAAAGGCAGCCAGGTATGGTAGGAGTGCATCGTTTCGACATTTTTATAGCTTCCTGCACTGGATATCGCTTACTCTTGTGGACCATACTGAGCAGGGACATAAATACTGTTACAACATTGAACACACCCGTTTTAATAGTAGAACTGAACATACCCCGTTAATGTCATATGGGTTTTGAAAGCTTACCTTAAAAGCGTTAGTCTATAGCGGGATTTTAAAATTGTTTCAACTTTCATCATGGAGGCAGATAATGAGAACCGTATCACTGTAATAGAGCTTTTCAAGTGTGAAATAAAAAAACGATATTTTTAAAACGCTTCGGCCACAAGGGATTAGCCGCATGTTCGTCTACCGATGCATAAAACTGTTGGAGGAGACTGGAGATGTAAAAGACCGCCACCGGTCAGGCCGGGCCGCCCACTCTCTGTTCGAACACCGCATGTCATCAAAGCCGTTAAATCAAGAATTCACAGAAATCCGCTCCGAATGAATATCACGCAAAAGTCCATGAGTCGAATCATTAAAAAAGATTTGTGACTTGGGGCTGTCAAACGACGTATGGGACATTTATTGACTGCAGCTTTAAAAAAAAATAGGATTGAAAAATGCAAACGTCTTTTAATGAAGCACGCTGATAACTTGCACAGAAAAATTTTGTTCACCGATGAAAAAATTTTTACCGTTCAGGAAAAATTTAACAAGCAAAATGATAGAGTGCATGCGCGGTCATCTACGTAAGCATCTAAACTGATTCCAAGGGTGGAAAAGCGTCATCACCCAGCTTCAGTCATGGTTTGGTGGGGTGTCTCTTATGATGGGGTCACTGACCTGCATTTCTGCGAACAAGGAGTCAAAACATCGGCCAAAGTTTACCAAGAAAGCGTTTTGGAAGCTGTTGTGAAGCCTCTTAACAATTCCCTGTTCCAAAACCAGCCATGGACTTTCCAGCAGGATTCTGCGCCGGCCCATACGGCTAAAACGTCCCAGGCCTGGCTTCGAAACAATTTTCCAGCGTTCATTTCCTCTGAAGAATGGCCCTCAGGCAGTCCAGATTTGAACCCATTGGACTAAAAATTGTGGACGGTTTTAGAGGACAAGGTTTGTCACAAAAGATACCTCAACATTGGATGTCTTAAGACTGCTTTGGTTTGAGCTGTGGCCAACTTTCCAATGGAAGGGGTTCGTGCAGCTATTGACGATTGGCCAGTGCGACTTAAGGCGTGTGTAAAGGCAAAAGGCGGACATTTCGAATAAGTAGATTCTTTTTGGATACAATATACATCAGTAAATATTTTAAAAAATATTTGGTCCAAAAACATTCAGTACTTTTTATTTTACAGCATAAAACGTGTGTAACAGTATTTATGTCCCTACTGAGTATAATGTTAACTCAACTATTTTGTATGTACATTTTACCTTATACAACGTTATTTGGTCTTCGTTATCAAACATTTACCATTAAAAATTTAAGATCTTTGAATTTATCGCACTTTGTCTTCCTTGGGTTCCTATAAGGTTCTCCCCCTTCGATCTCGTACTCCACATTGAAGTGAATTCTGAAGTGATCTGAGATTGATACTCTCCAATTTGAGACCTTAACCGAGTCGCTATTGAAACAAGAGTTTAGTCAATGTACTGTTTCCTGATCTTATGCTCAATGTTCTGTTTCCTGATCTTATGCTCATAAGTTGTTTGCGATTGTAAATGGGTAAGACCGGCCCAGGGGGAAAAAGGTTTTCCATTAGGGGACTAATGGTACTGTTGGAAAGGCAGAGAGGCCGTACTAGTGACATCCACGGGGGTTTTGAATAAAATACACAAGTCTCATTAAAATATTTGATTTATTTCACAATGTGTACTTATATTAAAATTCCTGTCTAAGAAAAAAATCAATTAGGAATTATAAAAAGCAAATAATTGACAATGAGTCGAACATACTTTTTAGAATGGAAACCACTAAGAACTTTTAACAAATTGTAATACCTTTTACCTGAGCACCGCGTATGAACCAAATTGTAAGTAATTCAGAATAAAATGGAGAAGGTTCAGGGACGCTACTTGACATTTCTACTGTTTCGTTAAATATTTATAGCAATTAACAACTAAAATAATCAATGTTTTCTTAATATTAAAGTGGAGATGCCACATCTACAATAACAAATCGGGGAGATTTTTGAAGTGGCGTTAACTAAGGTACTTCGCAAAAAAGTAAACATTTGGATTATTTGCTCAACGGTGGATCCCAAGAAAATCATGGCGTCGAAAGATATTTCCTTATCTCAAAGAAAACCCAGACATTCCAATGAAAACCCAGACTTTCCAATGGTTTTGAGCTGAACTCATATTTTTAAATTTGTTGTTGGCAGGGTAAAATTCATTTATTTTTCCGAAACTGAGTCATATTTAAGAACTATAAAACTGATCATAAAAGTCGAACGTCTAAACATTTGTTGAAAATATTTCACAAAAATATGCGGATATCTTGCCTTTAAGAATAAATGTTTAAAAATATCACTTACATTATTATTTAGAAACGTTTTTAATGGCGCAATTTCATTCAATTGGTCATGGAGAGGAATATTCGCAGATGTTGTCAAAAATGGAATCGGATGGATACGAAAGTGTGCTATTGATGCTGCTGCTGTGATATTTAAGATGTTCAGATAAATGCTGTAAAAGAAAGAGGGAAAAGAAAAACGCAATTAGTTTATGAGATTAGATAAGATTTCAATAAAATAAATATTGTAGTAAATTGTAAACACAACTGAGATACTTTACAGCTCAGTAATTTAGCGAAAAATACAATATCAGAAAAGCAAACAATGTCTGAATGAAATCGTATAAAAATAAAATCAAGGTTTTCATGTTCACTTCATTGTTCTGACGTGAGCTGTAATGAAATGAAAGGGAAAATGATGCCATCAGAATAATAAAAAAGTAAAAAAAATCGCTATATTCATGCCATCGTATAATAAAAGAAAAACGAACGAGTCTAGAGTATTTGTTGTGTTTTGAGAAAACGACAGCGCCACCAACCGGTATCACAAAATATCTGTGAATTTTTTTTTTGCTGCCACTGAGACGACTTTGGTTCGATCCGATACCAGTTGTCGTACTTCACCACCATCGGATACTACAGCATACGCTCATAGTCTTGGGCTACATTCATTCATTCATGCTGGCTGACTGCCTGGTCCCTCGTAGCATGTGTGGGGATAAATTAATGATGACGTGTCCCGAGCTGTTTGTGATAAACAAGTATGAGGTCAGATGCTATGGCCGCCAGTGTGGAGCACTCGAATGAGGTAATAATTTTGTTATTGCTATTCTTCTGTCTCTGGAGGACTTTTCGTGAAAGACCGGCATGTTGTCAGTCAGTCAAATTTACGGCAAATTTTGTTTGAGCAATTTATAGCATTTACTTCGAAGATTTGTTCGTTGTCTAAAGTAAATGACGTCATGAAGATTGCAACCTTCGTCGGTTGCGGCCTTTATTTAAAGTTTCTTGCTAATCGATTATGGCTATCTCAATCTACACACCCTCACGTAATTGCATTTATCGTTTCTTTTATCTTCTATCGGCTAACCATCGACATTTCTCCTATGAAGCTATTCTGCTGCAACCTTGCGTTATGGGCAGCATTCTTTGCTTCTGTAGCTTTTTATACTAGTATCCTAGAGAGCGGTTTGGTACCCTATTATTTCGCTGGCTGCTGTCGACAATGGGTGGTCCTGCAGCGTTGTGTTATGGGCAAAATTATTTGCTTCTGCAGCCTTTTTTTACTGGTTTTCGTATTTTGGGATCCTCGGGAGAAGTTTTTGGTACGCTACTATTTCGCTGGCTGCTGTTGATATGTTTTCACTGTGCACTAATATTTTTTCGTAGCAGTTGGGATAAATAGTGGGAGAAATTGGCAATCTGTTGTGTACGCAGCTTTTCGATGTCTAACCTAAGCTGTACATTGTAATGTACGGCTTTTGCTAAACTCAGTCTGGTGTGTATCTTTGCTGCCACTAGGTAATAATCGGAAATGATGTTGGCACCTCGGATAGCTCGAACCTCTAATACACTAGAAGTCTGCCTTCCGTCTATCACAACATGATCAATTTGATTTCGGTTTTTACGATTTGAGGACTACCAAGAAGCCTTGTGAATGTTAAGGTTTCGAGATCTGGAGATGCTGGTAACCATACTAAAGGGTGACCAATCTAGAGGTATTTTTTCAATAAGGTTTTTACCTCAGATTACGCTTTATTTTTTTCCATTCAGTATTGTTTGCCATTTCACAATGGAAAGACTTACACGGCATCAACGTCTCCAAATTTCAGTGTTTGGCCTCTTCAAAAGCTCGAAGAAGATCGGCTGTTTTCGACCAAAATTTTCTTCAGTGATGAGGCCCATTTCTGGCTCAACAGCAAAGTCAATAAACAAAATTGTCGTATTTTGGCTGAAGAGCAACCAGAAGAGGTTCATTATACCCAGGGAAAACCACGGTTTGGTGCGGTTTATGGGCTGGTGGAATCATCGGTCCATATTTTTTCAAAAAAGATGATGGCCGAAACGTTACTGTGAATCGAGCTCGCTATCGAGCCATGATATCGAAGTTTTTGCTGCCTGAACTTAAAGCCCGTAAAAAACATTTGGTTTCAACAGGACGATGCCACTTGCCATACAGCTGCTCAAACAATGGATATACGATGGAGAGGTTATTTTGAAGAGCAGCTAATTTTACATTTTGGACCGGTGACTTGGCCGCCTAGATCGCGTGATATCACGCCTTTAGACTTTTTTCGTTGGGGCTACGTAAAGGCCAAAGTCTATGCTGACAAACCAGCTACGATTCGGGTTTTTGAAGGCAACATTACGCGTGTCATTAACAACATACCGGTCGAAATGCTCAAACGAGTCATCCAAAATTGGACCCTCAGAATGGAGAACCTGAGGCGTAGTTGCGTCTAACATTTGAAGAAAATTATCTTCAAAAAACAAATGTTATAAAATATCCGTTCGAATGAGCAATAAAGATTCCACACCTAAATTGAAGTTTTGCATTTAAATTATTTTAAAAAAAGTACCTTTAGATTTATCACCCGATACAAGCTGCGTCGAAAACAATCAATCATATTCCGTTTTCGGAAGTGTTTTTGTGTAGGCTGAATTTTCCAACCATGGGTCATAAGCTGCTTTCGCTACCTACTTTGCCGTTTTAAGTCTCTATAATAATTTGAATGTCAGCGGTCACATGTCTGCACTAGAAGGTCGTAAAATCTAGTTTTGACAACGTGACCTTTTATTCCGTCGGAGCATGTGTGCACATACTAGGCTGATCTAGAAATATTTAGCTTGATGCGAATTGTGGCTAGTCGTTCGTCAACTTTAGTAAACCAGGAAGCAAGATGTCATAGCCTCTTCTTCACCACTAAAGCACACCCAAATACGAGCTCGCAGTGGTTTATTTTTAATACGCCTTGTCCTGTACATCTTACTGCCTGAATGGCTGTGATGTCAGCCTGCGATATCTTTCGGGGACATCTGCCAGCTGGATAGAGGCACCTTCACAATTTAGGAATCGAACATTTCAGATTCATATTTGCAATTTATGGTTCTTAGAACGTTTGAGGGGTTCGCCAACAATAAGGAAGGACTCTGCTTTTCATCTTTCTGTTTGTTTTCATTGTAATTTGGTTTTAATGAAGGTGGCATACACGGTCGACTCACCGAACCACAATTTTCAACCTTCTTAAGGCACATTTATGTTAAAGGCACATTACATGTTAGCTCACCTCCCCAACGGGTGTTGGGATAACTAGCCGGGCGACGCATGGGCTACTCTCGGAGTCCAGTATCAACTTGAGAAGGATGACCAAGATACGATTGACAGGCTTCAACCAGTCAGACCGTTGCTTGTCAATGCAAATTCTCCTATGCCAAGCCAACAAGTAAATTAGAAGAGATTCTTCTAACAAAACTTTGGAAAAGTTTTTTCCGACATCATCGGAAAAAACATCTGGCAGCTCCGTTGAACAACGTGTGCTCCTTAAGTAAAAAACCAGATGTTCCCCCCCAAAAAAATGAGTTCAAATTATATATTAAAAACAAACAAAAAATGATAAAAATATGTTGTTAAAATATTTTCTACAAATACTTTCGTTATTTGTTTATTTTTGGCATTTTTTTTTGTTTTTCTGCACTCTTACAGTAGCCGGCCGGTTAGTGCCGGACTGGTCCGGGACTTAATGGTTGCTTAACTCTCGCCGCTGATTGTTATTATTATTATTGCTATTATTAAATTTATTTTCTTTTTTTCTGTGTGTATTTTCCATATCCAAAATTGAATGCCTTGTGCCGCACTCGAGCAACGCTTATGTCATCGTTGGATATCTCAATAAACAGTAGCGGTCGTAGTAGCGGCCGCAACAACAAAACTGACAAGAAAAAGTTGGGGAAAAAAATGTTCAACATTAATGAAACGTTCGATAAAAAAAACAAAATTTTAAATAACAATAACAACGTGAGTGAATTTATTTCAATTCACTGTTCTGAAAAAAAACAACAACAGCTGAACAATAACAACAAAATAACGATAACGACAAAAACAAAAACAAAAACAACGACAACAGCAACAACATCAATAACAATGATGAAAATATTCGTCATGTCGATGAATACTGAATACTTTATGAAGTTCATTAAAGCAGCAGCAACAACAAGAGAAATAAACAATTAATACGCCGGTTGTCTGAGAATTTGATGATTTCGCGCGTCTGTCAGCGGCGCAACTTGGAATTTAAATTCGCACAAATTTAGAATAACATAAAAATGCAATAAACATCTTATCCGGCCCTATTTAGATTGAGTTAATTACTTGGGTTTTAGCTCTTATTTCTAATGAAAAAAATTGCGCCGTCAAACACAATTCAGATTTGAGTCGGAAAACAAGCCTGACAAATGTTACACCATTTCCAATTGAAATTGAGAAACGCAAATTCAAATGGAAAAATGTAAATTTATATTGAGAAACCCGATTAAAATTGAGAAATTCAATTTAATATTGAGAAACGTAAATTGAAAATGACTTTATATTAAAAAAAGTAAACTAAAATTACAAAATTACAAATTGAAATTGAGAAAATACAAATTGAAAATGGGAATATACAAGTTGAAATTGAGAAAATTCAAATTGAAATTGAGAAACGCAAATTGAAATTGACAAACGTAAGTTGAAACTGAGACAATACAAATTGAAATTGAGAAACTCAAATAGAAATTGAGAAAATTGAATTTGAAAACATACAAATTAAAATTGAGAGAAAACCAATTAAAATTGAGAAAATACAAATTAAAACTGAGCAAATATTAGTTGACATTGGCAAAATACAAATTGAAATTAAGAAATATAAATCGATATTGAGAAAATACAAATTGAAATTGAGAAATTTTAAATTGATAATGAGAAAATACAAATTGAAATTGAGAAAATACAAATTGAAATTATGAAACGCAAATTAAAAATGGGGAAATATAAATTAAAATTGTTATTAATATTATTAATGGCAAATATTTTTAAAGGCAAATAAAATTGGGGAAATACAAATTAAAATTGAGAAACGCAAATAAAAAATGAGATAATACGAATTGAAATTGAGAGAGTACAAATTAAAATTGAGAAACGCAAATTGAAATTGAGAAACGTTAATTGAAAATGGGAATATACAAATTAAAATTAAGAAAATATAAATCGATATTGAGAAAATACAAATTGAAAATGGGAATATACCAACTGAAATTGAGAAACGCAAATTGAAAATAAAAAAAGGAGAAATCGAGAAAATATAAATTAATTTTGAAAAAAAAACAAGTTAAAATTGAGAAACGTAAATTGAAATTGGAAAAATATAAATTGAAATTGAGAAAATACAAATTGAAATTGAGAAAACATTTATTAATATTGAGAAAATACGAATAGAAATTGAGAAAATACAAAATAAAATTGAGAAAATATTTTTAGTAATATTGAGAAAATACAAATTAAAATTGAGAAAATATTTTTAGTAATATTGAGAAAATACAAAGAAAATATAAATCTATATTCAGAAAATACAAATTGAAATTGGGAAAATACAAATCAAAAAAAAAAAACGTGAAATTGAGAATACATAAATTCATGTTGAGAAAACACAAATTGAAATTGAGAAAATACTAATTGAAATTCATATAAAAAAATTCTTTTCAATAAGCACATCCTATAATTCGATAGCTCTTCGTTCAAAACTTGTTAAATGTTGTACTGCTCTGAGTCATTGTTTGCAAAGTCTTGGGCAGACCCATTTTGTGTATTGTGTTGCAGTTTTTGCTTTACGATTGGGTTAGCCCAATGGTCCTAGCTAAATATAAGCAGCTGTTGTATAAGTATTTTGAGATACGTTTTCGATTCTCCTCTTATCGATTCCCAGCTCTTTCCATTTACAAATTATCCTATCCGATTTTTAACGTCCTGCAAAATGCAGGATCCACATCTACATAATATTCTCAAACATGTCATCCAAGGAGGAAATTTCATTAAAAGAGAAGAAGAAATCAGTAAATTTGTGTAACTGATTACCTTATGTTCTCTAGATCAATTGTCGGTCATCGTAATGACCATATGCATACAAGAACCGATAAAGGCAAGAAACTTTAATATGCATGAGAACTACAAATTTTTATACCCTTCTCTTTTATGCCCATCGCCAAAGAATTGTTTTTCGGTTCAATTTAGTATTTTCTTTTTTTTCAAAATAATTAATTTGACATTCCGTTTCATACACCACGACCTTATAAAGTATATATATTACTGATCGCATAAACTTCTTAGACGATCTATACATGTCCGACCGTCCTTGCGTCTGGTAAATACACGATAGCGCTCAAAACGAACCAACCTAGGTTTCTGATTTTTTTTTACGACGACGGCTTATGGTCATAAGCTGTTTGAGATTTTGAATGTGCCAAATCGGCCCAGGGGCAAAAGTTTTCCTTTAAGGGACTAAGGGAACCTCAAAATCAAAAAAAAATTTGGAGTATTTGCTTAACAAATCATTATTTTTTTGTAGACTGACAACGGTTAGAGTGGATACTTTTGTTGGGCACAATAACTTAAAAAAGACCGAAGATGCTGGACTTTTTGACTAATGTCGCGCAAAACCACGTTCCGCATGGTCACATGGGACGAATTATAGTCAATGGGGACACATGGGTACACAAATACAATAAAACTCTGCTTCGAGAACTCTAAAACACTGCCTAGTTTTAATATTGCCCGTCAACAAAAAATTATTATTTGCTTAGCAAATACTCAAAAAATTGTAAATTTTACAGAGCTACCTTTCGTCCCTGAAAGGGAAACTTTTCCCTCTGGGCCAATTTTGCCCATTTACAATCCCAAAAAATTTTTGACCATAAGCCATATTCATGCAAAATGGCCGGTATCCACTGCCCACATGGCACCCCTGCTAAGCAAAAAACACATTTGTTTCTATTTGTTTTAAAATTATTTATAATATGCTTTTAAACAAACTTGAGCTAATTTTATTTTGTTTGTTCTTAAAATTTCAACACAACCAAACCCTGCTAAAAAAAAGTCTAGCACTCAAAATCAAATATGACGTAGGCCACTTATAATTTGTGAATATTTTTCAATGTTCAATATTAAATGATTTAGAAAAAAAGAACTACGATTGACAGTTGACGGGACCTTAAGAGTTGGCAACGATCGAGCATACGGACAGTTCCGTCGTCAATCTGTGTCTACGATGTTATGGGCAATAACGGATACTAAAAAACATAAGCCGCCATTACTACACTCCCCCTCTACTGGAGACAAGTACATGGGTCTGAAATTCCTTTTCAGTTTCAAGTGTGTCATCGTGTCCGCTGTAGTGTGTCTTTCAATGCCGTCTGCCAGACACATCGTGAAAAGTCTTTTTATTATTTTTCTTTTCACAATTGTATGTAAATTCCATGGAATTCCATTCCAAGTGGCAACAAGTGGTGGCAATAAACGATGAATGGATGGCTGGGCGAATGATGCCATGGGAGGGATGTGCTTTTCATATAAATTGTACAATTAATTGATGGCATTGGTTGTTTTTTGCGCCCTCATAAAAGCAAGCGGAGACTAACGTCTAAGTAGAAGTACTAGACAAAAACATGAATTCCATTAACGATTTTAATAAAATCTCATAGAATTTTTTATTAATATATTATGGTTTTTTGCTTATAATTAAGAACAGAAAGACTTTGCGTTAAATGCAGGCGGGCGGTTGAATACTAAACTTACAATAAAAATGTAAAAAATGAAGCGCCATCTACATTTTATGGGAGCAAAAATATGTAGAACAATTTTGTGGGACACCGTGGTATGATGCTTAGCGTGGACGACTATCATGACAGTAAACACAGCTTCAACTCTGGGTAAACATCTTAGAATATATTAGCGACTGGTTTAATCCTTGTTAATGCCGAAGAATTAACGAGTGAGAGATAGCTCTCTAAGCCATGTAAAATCTTTTCTAATATAGCAAAACGTGCGCGAAATCTACTAGAGCCATGGGCCATACTTAATCAAAATAAAAAGCTTGAGATAACTGGGCCGTTTCAGAGTAACGAAACGAGTAGTTTTCGTGCCAGTCTTCTCCATATAAAAAAATGGGTATTGCTAACCATTTGCAGTGTTGCCAGACGATTTTTCTATACCAATATTAATTTGTATACTCTGCACCATAGAGCAGTATTGGAACCGGTTTTGATTAAATTTGACATATTCCTTAGTTTAAAACTAGGGACGATTTGAATTTGGACCAATTCCTATTTGATTGACTCATGTCGCTCTTAGTTTTTATTAAAACAAAGTTTTTTCATTTTCAGAAACCTCTGCTCTAGAAGCGACTAATTACATCCGATTCTAACGAAACAGTAGTAAAATTTAATCTTATAAGCCCTTGGTTTCGAGTAGTCCTCTCTTAAAAGTCCCTACCTATTTAAGGTCCATCTGCTCAACATTAATTTTGCATGGAACTTTTTGAGCGATCAACAAAAAACTTGGGTGAAATTGGACCATGGCTGACCATATTCAGTCAGTTCACTATCCACATTTTATAACCGATCTAGCTCAAATTCAGTAAAGTGCATTACGGATCAAAAATTCTTATGAAATTGCACCATTGCGGTCGATGTTTTCCGACAGCCCCCATACAAAGGTCCCTGTAGATTTCAGGTTCTGCCAGTCCACAAGCCACATGCAATATGGTAAAATTGTTCGTCATAAAGCCCCCATACAGACTAAGCATAGTGCATTTCGAGAGCTCTGTAAATAACCCTGGAAAAATTGGGTCATATCGATCTATGTATTGTTATAACTACCCCTTCGATATAAGCGATTAAATTTCAGATGATAATTTCAATTTGAAATACGGTTCAATTGGACCATGTTTGTATATATTTTTTCTTAATAGTCCCCATGCAACGGACTTTCCGGACCTACCGCTCTAAAAGACTCCATTTACATCTAGTCTTTGTCTAATTTAAATAAAAAATAATAAATAAAATCACACCATATTGGCCAATGATTGCATGTTGATCCTATGCAATGTTCCCCTGATTTGAAACCCTGTTGCTACACACATTCGATTTTGCAGATTTTTAGCATAATGTGCGACCTTTAATCGAACCTGGAGAAAAGGGACAATTTTTGTAATTTAAAATTCAAGCCCTACTGCTGTAAAACTCACATTAACTAACAGAAGCTATAAACCTCTCGAAGGGTGATCCAACCATAATGGACAATGTTAATTGTGGGTCACACCATAACTTTAAGTTTTTTGCCCAACTTAAGTTGACTTGGCACCGTTGGACTTTTGATTTGGCAACTTTGGACTTCTTTCTTTAGGTATATTTAAAGGAAAAAGTGTCCGTCAATAAGCCTAGAACAATTCAAGAGCTAAATGATGAGATAATTCGGCACATTAACGACATTCAACCTCTATTATGTCTCAGAGTCATTTAAAATATGGACCATCGAAAAGAGCTATGCCACCGAAGCCGTGGCGAGCATTTGACCGATATTTTGTTTCACGTATAATTGTCATAGATCCTTTTATTTTAATAAAAAAATATCAAAATAATTCTCTGAAAACTTTTTGTTTTAATTTACAGTTAACATAGTGCATTAAAGTTGGACCTTCCTTTTAAATACAGTTTGCCCTGCCTGAACTTAAACTTTACTTATAAATGTTTGTGCTTTTTTTCTTCATACACAAACAATAAGAATTGCCAACCGAATTAGAAAACTACTAGGTTTTATCAGTCTCATGTTAGAATAAAGAAGGTAGTGTTATGCAGTTAGCTGATTTGCAATTTTTTCTCGTAGAGTTTGAAATTTGACAACGACAATTCTTGAATTTTGTTTATCAAACATTCAAAATAATCATTAAACAATAACAATAAATTAAAAAAATTAAAAATTAAATTAAAATATTTATTTGTTAATAAAAATACCCTAAGACTGAGAAAACTATTTGTTTTCGTTATCTCCATCGTACAAAAACAGATAAACAGTTCGCTGTACTGTCAAAGTCACTTTAAAGATACTGCCAAAAATAATTTATTGTGAATGTTTGATATAGGCAATAAGCTTTACAAACGTCAAGAATTGACTTTGTCAAATTTAAAATTTCTGCGAGAAAAAATTGCATATCCAGTGACTGCATAACACTACCTACTGTACTGTGCAATGGTTATCTGTATAAATAACTTTTAAGTTGCCAACTTAATGCATAGAAAAACAAGCTGAAAAACCTACAAGATTTCGTTCACCTACGAAGAACCCAATTCGCCTTTAGTTAATAATAAAACCATAAATTTCAGACTGGCCTGTGGAGTTTTCTTTTCCTGCAACAATCCAGCAAAGAGTTTTTTTTCTAAAAATCTTATTAAAAATGGTAATTAAAAACTACGCAAGTAAATAATATATTTCCGTTTGGTTTAATTGTATTTTCCCCCAGTTCATTTGCAATAATTACAACCTTGTTTTAAGTAGGTAGAGGTAGAGTTTGCTACTATTCATACGAGTACTATAATTTTTGCCATGGTAACCCTAAAGATAGCCGCCCACCCACATATACAAACGATTTATATGTTTTTCTATGATAATAATGGGAATAAAAAATGTTGTAACTTTTATTTTTATGGAAATTTAATTGAAGTACGGCCTGTGAGTTACGGACAAAACAAAAAACAATTGTTTTTTCACTTTACGTGATAATGCGAATGGAATCAAAAGAGTTACGCAAACGGAAATAATTTTGTCGCTATTTCTGTTTGTTTTTCTTTCTTCATAGGTAAAACTGCCACACAAGCTAAACATTGCAGGCGTTTTTTTGCCACGCTCAGTTTTTTTTTTGAAACTTTTATTTGATTTTAAAAAATAGGGTGCAAATAACTTGTGTGAAAATCTGAGGGTCTACTACCTGAGCGTAAACTAGAAGGTTTTAATATTTTAGGTTAAGACAAAAATACAGGAAAGCTACCAGTTTTGTCAGTCTAAACAGACTGACATAATCCAGAGTCATTGTGTTATACAAGAACTTTCAAGGAGTCTTTTAATCAAACGCTTCAGCAACTATTCCCATTTAAAGTTAGAGAGCAAAATATGCCTACCAAACAAAGCCTGCTTTAGGGCCTGGAAATAAAGAGGTGGTCCAACCACAACGCACGATGTTAATTGTGAGTCACACCTTAACGTCAAGTTTTTTGCCCACCTTAATTTGGCATTTCTTTGTTTTAGTGTTCCATGGAGAGGGAAACAATTGAGGCGCGCGTTAGGATTGTTGAAAACTTTTACGAAAATGGGCATTCAAATCAGAAAGCATTTCATGCACTTCGTGATATTTTTGGTCAGCATCATCGCCTAAATGTGTCTACAGTTGATACACTAGCAAGCAGAATTGGCGCATTTAGGCAAAGGAGAATCAACGAGTGATTATTGGAAAGCCGATGCATCCACAAAGAGTGACTGCTTGGACTGGTTCATGGGCTAGCGTCGTCATAGGGTTGCACTTCTTCGAAAATGAGGTCGGCCAAGCAGTTCTCCCCGAATAATGTTCCCTATCGCGTATGACTCGGACTTCTTGTGGCCAGAAATTGAGGATATGGAACTGGACGATTTGGGGTTCCAACAGGATGGTGCCACTTGCTACGCAGCCAACGAAACAATGGCTCTTTTGCGCGAGAAATTCATTGGCCGTTGTATCTCTGGCCGCCACGATCATGTGATTTGACGCCGTTGGATTTGTTTCTTTAGGGATATTTAAAGGAAAAGTGTACGTCAATAAGCCTAGAACAATTCAAGAGCTTAAGGATAAGATAATTCGGCACATTAACGACATGGAGCCTCCATTAAGTCTCAGAGTCATTGAAAATATGACCATCGGATAGAGGTATGACACCCAAACCGTGGCGAGTATTTGGCCGATATTTTGCATTACGAATAATTGTCATAGATCCTTCTATCATAATAAAAAAATATTAAGATAGTTATCTGAAAATTTTTACAATTAATTTAGTGCATTTAAGTAGGACCACCCTTAAGCATGCCTTCGGTATAATTAGAATCAGACAGGTTATTTTTGAAATTTCTTCATATTTTTAATTAAGCAGGCCTTCTTACGGAAGCGTTATATATTTCAAAAGCTGCCAATGTCATTAGGCAGTCAAATTATTCAGCAAGGTTTGCCATTTCATTATGTATCATTGTAAGCTTGCCTTACATTTGCCAATTAGGTAGTTTAAATGGAGGTGACAGTCTATACAAGCTGACTCGCTTAGACTGTATAGCCATTGTGATAACAAGTAAACAAGCATACTATTTTCTTAAGTTGGCCAACGATCCCTATTGAAATAAGAACCTAATGAAAACCTCCTCCTAATTGCCAAAACCGGACATCTTCAGAGGATGCGCTCGGAGATTTGAGGCTAGGCAGTAGTCGTTGGTCGAAACTTTTAGTCGCAGTAAATGCCTTATAATCAGACAGTGACGCACCATGAAGACGCAATAGTGTGCCAGAGGGTTTTATATCTATAATTCCGTGACTTTTACAACTTCCCTCGTAGTTATATGAAATGCAACAATGCTCCATCAAGTACCATCTGTAAATAGACTACTGTCAAATATTAAGAGAGTTCCGTCATTTAGTTTGTGTTTAACAGCTGTTCAAAACAAACAACCTCGTGGATTTTGATAAAAATGGTAAAAAGTGAAATTTGAGTGCTAATTAAAGATAAGTTTTGTCATTAAGATAAGTTTTGATAAGTCAATCGAGCCAAGGATGAGCTTGATAACTATGTGTACTCTGCACCATCGATTTCACTGGTAATAAAGTGGTTTACTGAGTTTCGTTGTGGTCGCACAAGTGCAAATAACGCTGAACGTTCAATTAATGTAAATACACCCGAAAGTGTCAAAAAAAATCCACGATATGGTATTGGCCGACAGCAGAGTAAAAGTCCATGAGATTGTTGATGCCATACGCATTTCATATGCCAGCGTGGATTCGATGTTACATGATTTGTTGGGTTTAAGAAAGCTGTCTGCAAGATGGGTGCCGCGCTTGCCCTCAATTGAGCATAAATGTTATCGTGTGACAACTTTAAAGTATTGTTTGGAGTTGTTTAACCGCAATTCGAATGAGTTTTTGCGGCGTTTTGTAACTGTGGATGAAACATGAATCCATTGCAACACTAAGGACCTCAAGCAGCAGTCTAAACAATGGGTTTCTCTGGGTGAACCCGCTTCGAAGAAGGCCAAGGTGGATTTGTCAGCAAATAAGGTGATGACAACAGTTTTTTGGGATATACGAGGGATAATCCACATCGATTACCTTCAAAAGGGAATACAATTCTCCTGATGGAGTTGGAAACAAACCAACGAAGCGTTGAGAAAAAGATGAAAAATTTAGTTTTATTTGGGGGAAAAACAATACATGACGAATATTATGCCAACTTATTGGACCGATTTAACGAGAATTTAAAAAAAACAACCCCATATGGCCAAGAAAAAAAGTTATTTTTCATCAACATAACGCAAGGGAGCACGCACGCAGAAAAAAAGTATGGTTGTGGTGACAATATTCGAAGAGGATAATACTATTGTTGGGTATATGGTTGTGGTACAACAATATTATGATGCTCACAACAATAGTATGATTCAAATACAACCAACAACAACCTCACAACAACAGTATGATTCACACATAACCATACTATGATCCCCGCATGATCACCATAGTATTCACACTCAACTATACTATGATCTCCACAACCATAGTATGATCCTCACAACCATATTATGTTTCAACTACAACCATATTATGATCCTCACAACCATAGTATGATTCACACGCAACCATGTTATGATCCCTCCAACCATAGTATGATCATACACAATTACTTACATACCATGATCCCCAATATAATTTATTAGAATTTGTTTAAGTTGGCAACAATAGATTTGAATTATGAAAATTATTCAAAAATACATTTAATTCAAAATAATAGGGAGTGATGATTTATTTCACAGTAGAAAAAATAAGTTTATATAACGTAAGCGTTTTTATTAAAAATATTTCAGTTGAAACCAAATCAGCTTGTTTAATTTTTTTTTAATTTCGATAAAAAAAAGTTATATTATTGCATGAGGTCTGTACCAATAACATTTGTTCTTAAGGCATATTTAAATGAAGAAAAATTACAATCATACAGTATGATTGAGGTAATCATATTATTGTTAACATAAAACGCAAAACTATAATACTTTTGTCGCACCAACCATATTTATACTGTTTCTATAACCATATTTTCTTTTTTAAATTTGGTAATACTACTATTGTTACATTTTAACAATATTAATATTGCAGCAATTATACTATTGTCAAAACTAAATTCAGTTAACTATGCTATGGTTGCGACGAACATACTTTTATTTCGGAGAACATATTATTACTGCCGTGACCATGTAGTAACCATGTTTTTTCTCTGCGTGCACGTGTGCAGTCTCAATGGTAAAATTGCATGAATTGGTTTAGAATTGGTATCTCACCCGCCATATTCTCCGGCTCGGTGGAAAGAGATTTGAAATTATACTAGATCAAACAAATGCCTATTTTATGGACCTGGAAAGATCCTACATTTCTAAGACAGAGGCCTTTTAAAGACAAAAACAAAAGGATGCGAAGGAATTATTTTAACATCCAATAAAATTATTTTTAAATGAGTGTTTTTCGAAGGCCTTATTAAAAGTGTAAACAATCTTTAAAAAAAAATACCTTTTAAGCAATTTTGAAAGAACACCGTGCGAAGTTTGTGTATTTTGTATCCACTGAATACTTAGCGTGGAAGTGGGTCTATCATCATATGCCCCAGTTATTCTAAACCCCTAATTAATCCATTAAATCCCTGGCGCATCTTCATTAGTATTTCTTTGTCTTCATTTCTCGTGACTTTAGCCCAATTCCTATAATTTTACCTCGCCTAATTCCCGTGAATTAAAACCGTGTAATTTATTATTAAATATAACCTAAAGATACAAAAGTTATAATTTATTAACTCAACGTGGAGATAAATTATTATAATTATAAAGCATTTCTGCTCTTCTTTTTCTTGCTGAATTCAGCAATATTAGATCAACATAGAAAACAATTTTTTGAAGGTCAGCGTTCGTTTTTGGTACATTTTGGATTTGGTCTTCAGTCTAAGTGTAGACAGATAGACGGACGGACGGACATACATGATTGTACAAAACATGTGTGAATGTTTTTATTCGATGACCATCAGCCACATGCACGCATGTATGTACACTAGGGTGTCCCAAAAAGAAAAAAATTTTTTTGCTCACGCGTTTTTTGATAGATTTTAGGGTAAGGAAATTTTGATTTTTGTTTAAAAATTTTTTGGAAGTGGTTTAGAGGTCGCACAAATTGGGTTTTTGTCAAAAAACGTGGTTCCCTGCCATATTTTAAAAATAATTTAAGATTTTGTCATTAAATTATTTTTTTTTAGATCTTAAGTTAACAGTTCATAAGAAAAACGTCCAATCTTTCATTTTATGTTCAAAAACCGCCAGGTTTGTCAGCGATTTTTTCGATATGGCAGATTAAACTAATTTTTTTTTGTTTTTTTTCAAAAACATTGACTTTAACGATTTATAACTTTTAAAATTTCTATTAAAGTTACAAAAACTAATGATGCAGTTTAAAAGATAAATAAATTCTAAACAATTTTCATAAAAAAAATGTTTAATTAGTCGTTACTAACCCAGAGTTATCTATATTTGTCGAATTCAATCCATTGCATGAAAATATAATACTAACCTTTAGGCTCCCAACAAATCATAACCAAGAAAAACAGAAAACACAATACTTTAGTTGTTTAAAAGTTATTTATTGCGGCTCTTTCGATGCTGCTCTATGCCCTGCAATAAATTTTGAAAATCTGTTTCAGAAGTTGTCAAATTTGCGTAACTGCTTGCCAAGGCCACACCACGTTCGGCGACGTCGTTTACCACATACAATTGTTGAATTTTGTTTCTTCCATGGAGAAAGCGTTCGTTGGTTTCCCATTTTTCAGGATCTAGTTGTAAAAATGCTGTCGAAATATCGCAGGCTTTAAAAAAGTTAAGGCTAGCTTCAGAAATAAATGTGTAAATTTCTGCATTTTTAAGCAATTCTTCTTTCAAATTGGCCTTTACTGATTCCTTGTCTATAGTTGGACGAAGTAGATTTTTTACCATTAAACGTAATGTATTGCTGTCTATACGTTCGTCAAAAAATGCTAAGGCAGCCAATTTCTCCGATAAGTACCACTGATGGCGCAAAAACGTTTTTAATGCAGCGCTTGCAACACTGTCATTAAAGCGTTTGTAGTCATCCAATTGCTTTAAGAGATTAAGATCGTTGAGGGGAGCATACCTAGGGCACTGACAGAGATACCAATTTTTTATATAAACCCTTAAAATAAAAGAATTGAATTGTAGCAACGCAACCAGTTATGGAGCTTGTTGTATCTGCACACATAAATTGAATATTTTCCGTTAAATTCCATGATTTTAGCATTTCAAAAACAGCTTTTGCCTGATCTTCTCCCCTCTCCGATAGAAGTTTTACAACTCCAAGAATCTTGCTTTCTGAATTTCCGCTGACATTTATTGATAGCCGATGAACTTTTTTCTTTTTGTTCTTTAAGTCGGGCATTACTTTTCCATCCCAATGCACTGTTATGAAATTTGAACCAACAAAAGAATTTTTATTTGAATTTGCTATAACCTGTCGCTGTTTCTTTCGTTCCCTCCATATCGAAGACCTTGAGCACGCAACTTTTGTGCTACATTGTTCAGGGTCTAAGCAGGAATTTAATATAAGTGAAGCTTTACGGCAACTTATTCCGCTTCTGTCAAGACTTCCGCAAATCTGATGTAGTTTTTGAGAAATGGGAGGGTCAATTTGGATATTTTGTTCTTCTTCTTCAACTGAAACGGCACAATCGTCGCTTTCATCGCTGCAAATGTTTTCAGTTGGCACGTTCTTAAATTTATCTCTTTTTGGCCTCATAGACTTTACGGGAGGTGTTTTCTCGAACAAACAATTCAAGTCGTCCAGAAAATTCTTTCTTTTTTTAATCTGGCTGCTGTTATTTCTAAATTTGGCTTTTTTTAGACATACCCACTTCGAGTGCAATTTTGTGATTTTTCGAGACATGTTTCGGATCTCTTGATTTGTTTTTCACAATGATTTAATATATTTTGCTACAAAATCTTCGCATTACTTCAATTTTTGTTAGCGGTTTTGCCAAGTCAAATGCATCAATAATTTTACCCACAAGCCACACATTTCTTGTTTTTAACATAGCCATAATTCGACTTTAAATTCATAAATATTTTCACTGCACTATAGCACCGATATTCCTGATCAATAACATTTCAGTTTTACGATTTATTTCTTGAAAAAGACACGATTGTTTGAAATTTTTTTAATTTTTGTAGCACAGAAAGTTTATTTCAGTTTTTTGTACCAACGAATGTAGAAATAACAGATGATCGATTTTTCCATTTAACAGTTGATTGAAAGATAACAAACAGAAAGATGAGAAAGATGAGAAACAAAGAAGAGAAAGAGAAAGAAAGTGATGAAATAAAACCTTAATTGTAGCTCGCATTGTGAATGAGGCTTAGGCTCGCATTGTGAATGAAACTCAAAAGAAATAATAAAAAAAACTGGGTTAGTAACGACTAATTAAACATTTTTTTTATGAAAATTGTTTAGAATTTATTTATCTTTTAAACTGCATCATTAGTTTTTGTAACTTTAATAGAAATTTTAAAAGTTATAAATCGTTAAAGTCAATGTTTTTGAAAAAAAAAACAAAAAAAATTTAGTTTAATCTGCCATATCGAAAAAATCGCTGACAAACCTGGCGGTTTTTGAACATAAAATGAATGATTGGACGTTTTTCTTATGAACTGTTAACTTAAGATCTAAAAAAAAATAATTTAATGACAAAATCTTAAATTATTTTTAAAATATGGCAGGGAACCACGTTTTTTGACAAAAATCCAATTTGTGCGACCTCTAAACCACTTCCAAAAAAATTTTAAACAAAAATCAAAATTTCCTTACCCTAAAATCTATCAATAAACGCGTGAGCACCAATGAAAATCGAAATTTTTGTTTTTTTTGGGACACCCTAATGTACACGGCATGCCCCGAATTCAGAAAAAAAACGCACGATTTTAATTTAAATTAAGAAAAATGGTCAGTTTTTTTCGTTGTGTGTATTCTGGGACTAGAGTCACAGTCACCGAGTCTTGTTCTTTCTGTCTGAATGGCGTCATCACCCTCAGAATTTATTTCAACAACCCAAAAAAACATCATCATCATTAACACTATCGTCATCATTTGGATAATTATCGTGATCATCGTCATTATCTTCATCAAAGTCATCCGCAACTTTATGGGGATAATGAACGAGTGTCTGTCTGCCGTTCGTTCATTTCAATTTCAAGTGTTTTATGTTCTGAATTTGGCCACAATGTGTCCCCCCCCCCTATGCCTTGAGGCATGTCTTAGTTAAGAATCGCCTAAAATGCGTAAAAAACGATTCCAAAATTGAAAAAAATATCAAACAAAGAAAAAAGTTCAATTCAATTTGACGTTAACGAATGTGAGAGAACTTAAAATCAAACAAATCTCATTCCATGCGATCCGACAAACATGTTTTTTTTCGTTATTTTTGGAGCTAATTAATTCAATACTTTTTTGGGTTTAGAAGTTTATGGATTTCATTTCTAATATATTTCAATTTTTAATTCATCGTTAAAATGGATAAAAGACGACTATTTAAAAAAGTAGGAGTAATAGAAAATCAAAGGTTATCCAAACAAATTTTTCAAAATATACAAAAAAATTGTAATAAACGAAAAATTTTAAAAACAGATTTTTTGTTTTGTTTTTAAAAACAAATTTTTCAAAATATTTAAAAAAAATTGTAATAAACGAAAAATGTTAAAAACAGAATATTTAAATAACACAAGGGAACAAAATTGAACTTTTTGTGAGTTGTTTGGAATTCTATGGCAATTGTTTACTAATTTGAGGTCGCTGATTATAAATCTTATCTCCATTTTTCTCCATCGGCTCGAATTTTTAAGTAGCAGGTACTAATCGTACTTTCGACTTTTTTCCAAAAATTTAAATTAAAAAAAATCATAAATTTTCTTTTCATAAGCCGATTTTTAAAATTGTGTATTTTTTACCTTTGAAAAAATCAAATTTTTTAATATCACGAAAAAAAACTGAGTAGAGTTAGAGAGTGCGTTTTATTAAAAAAAATACACATTTTGTTTTTCTTCACGCTCAAAGTTGATCGGTTTGGAACAAATTGTGCCTTTTATCATATCATATTAAAGTAGCTTTCTAAAACATGTACGAGGGCGACCGCAAAACTAACTGGCCTGGCACATTTTCTGTTTTACTAGCAACGTTTTTTTTTATTTTTTAAAAGATATGAGCCATCTGTCAAAATTTCCGAAATATTTAATGATTCTTTTCTTTGTTACAGGTGATTGAAGTAAACAAGTTTTATAATTTTTGAAAAATGGAAAATAAAGAGTTTCGTGCGGTAATTAAACACTTTTATATGAAAGGTTATACGCCACAATTAATCAAAGATGAATTGGATTCTGTTCATGGTGATAATGCACCATCATACTCCACCGTGAAATCCTGGGTTCTACAATTTAAAATGGGTCGTTCAAGTACGGAAGATGAACAACGCTCTGGAAGACCGAAAACTGCTACTACTATTGAAAACATAAGAAAAATATTTAATGAAGTGACTAAAGATAGACGAATTAAGCTCAGAGAACTTGCTGATATTGTTAAAATACACGAAAAACAAGTTTGGAGTATTTTACATGATGAACTCCACATGAAAAAGCTATCCGCAAGATGGGTGCCGCGTTTGTTGACTTTGCCGCAAAAAATCGTCCGTTGGACCAATTCCGAGGAGCTTTTAGCGATTTATCAGCGTAATCCAATAAAGTTCTTGCGCCGATTCATAACTGTTGATGTAACATGGATCCATCACTACATCCCAGAGTGCAAAGAACAGTCAAAACAATGGATAGAATCTGGTAAAAGTGGCCCCAAGAAGGCGAAAACTGTTAAGTCAGCAGGAAAAGTAATGGCCACAGTATTGTGGGATGCAAGGGGTATAATATTTATTGATTATCTTGAGAAAGGAAAAACTATAAATAGTGAATATTATTGTGCATTATTGGATCGGTTGAGTGAAGAAATCAAGATAAAACGACCGCATTTAGAAAAAAAGTTCTTTTTCATCAAGATAATGCTCCTTCACACACTGCATTTTTAACTCAACAAAAACTGGCCGAATTACGATTTGAAATTGCTCCGCATCCACCATATAGTCCAGACTTAGCTCCTTCTGATTATTTCTTGTTTCCAAATTTAAAAAAAATTCTCGGTGGCAAAAAATTTTCGTCCAATAGCGAGGTTATTGCTGAAACTGAGGCATATTTTGAAGGTCTTGAAAAATCTTATTTTTCGGATGGAATTAAAAAACTTGAAAAACGTTTGATGAAGTGTATTGAGTTGGAAGGAGATTATGTTGAAATATAAATAATAATAATTCCAAAAAAACGGTTATTTTTATGTTAGGCCAGTTACTTTTGCGGTCGACCTTGCATGTACATAAAAATCGATTGAAAATTGAATGAGATTTCTAAGTTCGGCTTTTGTATTTTTAAAAATCATGAAAAATGCAAATGGAAAAAAGTGTCAAAACCTATTACGTTCACGTAAAGTTACAAAGCCTATGAAAAACTGAGACAAAGATCATGTATACCGAAGCGTTTCGCGTTAATTCACAATTACGTAAAGGTATGAATTTTAAAAATTTGTTCGAGATACGTACAAAATTCTTTGAAAAAAGCATTGATTACACATTCAAATAAAGCTAAAGAAGAATATTCTACTATTGCCTCGGTTATAGATTAAATTAAGTACAACGAATACCGAAACCGAGGCTTATTTGTGTGGATCTGAAAATGGTCAATTTTCTTCTAGGCCAACAAGAAAATATCCGTGTTTTATTTGTTGATGGGATAGCAGACCAAGATCTCAACATTGGAGTAAAAAAGACTGGCCTTTGAGAGAAGCTATGGTTCCCGAAAACCTAAATATGTGACCCGGCCTATGAAAAGGTGGCTTATGACTCAAAAAAGATATTGCGAGAAACAGCTGTTAAAGATAAACAATGCATTTCTTCAGTTTTTCTTTTTTTTTTTGAGTGTTAAGCCACGTTTTCATAGGCCGGGTCACATATAGTTAATGAACCACTTGTGCCTAGGAATCGCATAAAACTGCCACCTCTCCATATCATGCAAGGGCTTATGAAACATTTTGTCAAAGCTCTCAACCAGGGTGGCGATTGTTTTAGATATATCAGTAGAAAGTTCCAAAATTTGAGTTGTGAGAAACTGAAAGCTGGCATTTTTGATTTCCCTCAAATCAAAAGATTAATCAAGGATGAAAACTTTAGTAGTTCCATGACAGATATTGAAAGAAATGCTTGGAATGAATTTGCTTGGATAGTACAAAATGTCCTTGGAAACAAAAAGGATGAGAACTACTCGAACCACGTGGATAGCATATTATCACATTTCGAAAAGCTTGGTTGTAATATGTCCATTAAGGTGCACTATCTACATAGTCATTTAGATTGTTTCCCCGAAAATCTTGGAGACTTCAGTGAAAAACAAGGTGAACGCGTCCATCAAGATATTCGTACTATAGAGGAGTAGTACCTGGGTTACTGGTATGCCCATATGATGGCGGACTATTGCTGGGGCATTAAAAATCAAACCTCTAAACCAGATAATTTAAAAAAATGTTATAGTTATAAAATAAAATATTTCGTTGTTATTAAATTATAATATTTTTTTATTGAAAATTCAGATTTTTCTTTAAAATCGTCTTTTATTTTAAAACTGAAAAGTATAGCTGATATTCATAAATGTTATTTCTGTAAGGAAATCACGATTTTTGTTAGTTTAGTTTTCTCAGTAAATTGTTGACAAATCAAAAGTTGTTCATCGATTTCAATGAAATAAAGCTCATTTGATTCAAAATATTCTAAGTGCTTTCAGACCAAAACTGTGATTTTTGTCGCATTATTGTTTTTTACGCATTTTCAAGTTATTTAAATATTTCTAGTGAAACTGCCCATATAATCCGAAAACAATTTTCAGAATATTGAATTCGTCACCTGGAATATGACGCACTTAGATCCACTCTACAGCAATTTCTCCAAATTTCATTTTCCAGGTGAGGAATTAAATATTCGGATAATTATTTCCGACGGCCTTTTAGCATTATTAGCCTATACTAGTGGCAATAATCCGGCAAATAATCTTATAGACGAAAGTATTTATATTTCCGTTTGTCCGCCATGGACGTAATTAGATCCGCTTTGGAGGGATATCCCTCAAATTTGATATTCCAGGTTAGGAATTCAATATTCGGCCTTCTAGCGTGATTAGCGTATACCATTAGCAATAATCCTGATAGACGAAAGTATTTCCATTTGTCCTCCATGGGCGTAATTAGATCAGCTCTAAAGGGAATTCCCTCAAATATGATATTCCAGGTGAGGAATTCAATATTCTGATAATAGCGTTTTTAGCCTATACCATTAGCAATAATCTGGCAGTGGTCCTGATAGACGAAAGTATTTTCATGTATCCTCCATGGACGCACTTAGATCCGCTCTATAGCAAATTTTACAATTCTGTCATTTTAGGCGAATTTAACTTCATTTAGCTTCGAATTTAACTTTTTTAACCCACTGGGGACCGCGACCTTTTTCATTTCTGAAAGCTAAATTCGAATTTATCTTCACTCACATGGATTTTATCAACGTCGGCCAGCTCTAAATACAAATGATTCCATCATGCTATAAATTAGGTGCTACTTTGACCTTAGTACGGCCTCTGCTATTGTATTGTGCCTGCGAAAAAGCAGCGTTGTTCGAGAAAAACTCCTTCTCAAAATCTATAAATCCAGCTGTACTAACAGAGAGCTGGGCGTCGACAAACCGTATGCTACATCCTGACACTAATACATTCTAGCACTACAAAATACTGCAATTGCGTACGCCCGGGTAAACTGGCATGATATTCGTCCCTTTAACGACGGCGACCTACACTGAAAGTTATACGTTGTAGAATTAATGTTAAGATAAAGAAGTGCTTGGCCATGCGGCTCGATGATTTGGCTTTAGAGTAAGTCTAGAGCAACACTGAGCAGGAGTGTATTTTATCTAGATGAAAATGTAAATGGGACGCGAACAAGACTGATCGGTTGACATAATCGTATTGGGTTATTAGTGATTTTAGTTTTGTTAAAAGTAACCAAGACTTGACATTTGGCGTTTATAGTGCTGATCGGGCAGTAATGTGATGGTAGAAGTTCACGGCTATCATACAAGTTAGCCCAGTATAAAGTCCGGGAAAAAACGTCTAAAAAATGTCTTTATGTCTTGTAAGATTGTCCACTTTATGAGGACTTCCGTGGACATGGGCGTCATTTTGCATTCCACCATCGCATGCCACGCTAGGATAACTCAGTTGCCAAGATTAAAATAAACCTGATACATAGTCACGCTAGTCTCTACCAGCAGGCAGAAAAATGTATGGTTACGATATGGTCACGGCAACAATATGTTCTTTGCAATAAAAGTTTGTTCGTAGCAACATAGCATTGTTTTTTAATTTTATTTTGACAATAGTATGATTGCGGCAATATAATTGTTGTTGAAATGTGACAATAGTATTTTTTCAAAATCTAGCAACCATATAAATATGGTTGGTGTGACAAAATGTATGTTTTTGGGTTTTCTGTTACCAATAATATGATTACGGCAATCATACCGTATGATTCTGACTATGAATAAGGCATAACAGTTGTTATAAAGGAAAAAACATACGGCATGCGGCTAGCGATGCAAACCTATGCGAAATCAATAGGCTGTGCGAGGGATCCTTATTGTTATGATTTTGTTTGCTGCTATACTCTACTGTCGGCTGGTTCTCGTTAATTAAAATCTGCCTGCACTTAAGTTGATCATGGTTTATTCACATTCGTTGCTTGGGGTCTGAAGATGGTGATATAGCGTAAAGTTTTTGAGTTCTTTGAATGAAAAGGGTCTCAAATCTGACTTTGAACTAATTCCAATATAATTTTAAATAATTTACTTAATAAAAATCTCTAGTATTGAATCACAACATAATAAATTTTCGGGAACATATTTTGGTTGAGCGGGATCATACTAAGGTTGTTGGGATCATAACAGCGAATAATAATATGGTAATTAGGTTCATACTATGGTTGCCTGCGAAATATACTATGGTTGTGAGGATTATTATATGGTTTTGGGGATCAAAGTATGGATGTGTGTAAATCATAATATGGTTGTCATAGCATGGTTGTATTTGCATCATACTCTTATTGTAAGAATCATAATATTGTTATGCCACCACCATATACCCAACAATAGTATTAAGGTATTTGCATATTTTGACCCCAAACTTACTTTGTGTGTGTGTCACAACAGATGGCGTTAGCATGCAAAAATTCAAAACCTCAAGCACATCTCAGAACGTGGGGACTTTTTTTGCCATCACAGAGTTTAAAAGAATTTATCCAATGCGGCTTGATTGTTGTGCCACAACCATATACCCAACAATAGTATGATGCTCTTTGAATATTGTCACCTCAATTATACTTGTTTTCTGCTTGTCACAACAGATGGAGTTAGCATGCAGAAATTCAAAACCCCAAGCACATCTCAGCTCGTTGGGGACTTTCTTTTTCGCCATCACAGAGTTTAAAACAACGAATTCAATGCGGGTTCCTGTTTGTCTATACCACAATTTAAAAGGACTTCTTCAATACCTTACACCAGATGGCGTTAGCATGCATAAATGCAAAACCGCAAGCACATCATAGCAAGTTGGGAACATTGTTTTCCGCCATCAAAGAATTTTAAAGAATTTATTCAATACATATGGCGGTTTCCTGTTTACTCATACCACAATTTAAGAGATTTTCTCCAATACCTTACAACAGATGGCGTTAGCATTCACAAATTCAAAACCTCAAGCACATCTCAGCAAGTAAGGGACTTCTTTTTCGCCATCATAGAATAAAAAAGAATTTATCCAATGCGGCTTCCTGTTTCGCCATACCACAATTTAAGCGGATTTTTTCAAAACTTTACAACAGATGGCGTTGGCATACTGAAATCCATAACCTCGTGCACAACAAACGTAGTTGGGGACGTTCTTTTAAACTTTCCCACAATTTAGGATTTCGAATATCTAACAACAGATAGCGGTGGCGTACAAAAATCCCAGACCTACCTTTACTTTGTGGGCCTTTTTTGCCTCTGCTACAATATCCAGGTCGTCGGTCCTTTTCTGTAGAGTGTACAAGTTTTTTTCAGCCTAATGCTTGATTGATTGACATTTCAATTTGTTGCATTTTATGTGCTTTTTGTGTTGGCTGATTGTGAGGATCATCATCATCATTGTTGTCCATGATGATAATGACGCTGTAGTCAATTGTTTTGTTCAATTAAAATTGAAGAGAAAAGGCAACACATGAAAGCGTACATGCAACAATGTAGCATTCAACTTTACATCATTGGAACGACAAATCATAGCAGAGCAACACGCAACGCAACTGGTGGTGGCTGGCCAGCTAGTGTTGGTTGCTCCTATTATTTCGTTATTGTCGTAAACGAATGAAAGAAACTTTGAGCCAAAACACAGGCACACACACAATTTTCTTTGTTTTTTTTTTTGAATGTTTTCAATAAAAAATTGATGAATGCCATGTAGCAGCAGCAACCACCTAGTCATTGGCAATACTGTTCGTACAGCTAAAAGGACGGACGGACGGATGGCTGGACTGACCGACAGTCAATCTAAAATTCATGGTGGAACAATACATTCAAGTATCTAGCTCCTAGTTCCAGGCACCATGGAATCAACAGTTTGTAGCAAGTGTTGCTTACAAAATCATCATCATCATCATTGTCGAATACGGACGGAGGGGCAAACGGACCTGGCGGACAGACGAACGAACATACATCGAGTGTTGTTTGTTATGAGACTTTAATTGGAGGAGAATCTGTTGTTCGCCTGATGGATAGCCCGACTTCAATTTGGAAAATGGAATTTGTGAAATGTTGTTATTTCAAAGCTGCCAAGGCGTTGCCTCATCTCCTGCCCCATCTCGGTTGTTGGGAAGAACGAGAGGGGGACAATAGGATTGCTGTTCTTTTTTTGTTGCCTCTTGGCATTGTCTCCCTCGGAGTGGTGATTTTGATGATGACCATCAATTTTCCATTTAACCCCTCCCCTTTACTTTCTAAACCTAGTTAAACAGATGTCCGCGCAACGGCCCAATGAAAAATTGATGATTTTCTTAATGTTTGCTTCATTGCTTGGGTGTTTCTTTTGTTGTTGTTGTCTTTAATTTATTTTCTTTAATTTTCCTTTCTTTAATTTAACAATTTCAGTTTAAAGTTAAGCACATGTACGGGTGCACGTACCACTTCCTCGTGATATGCAGCCATGGACAGGCAATTAAGACGACGTGCATCAAATGGCATGGCTGCCCTGGCGGGAGTTGATACGTTTATCGTTTGTAATTTATCAATTGTTTAAAGTTTAAAATTTAACTGTTCTTAAAAAGAACTGCGGGCGTTCGTAAGATGATGGGAAAAAATTGAGCAATTTTTAACAAGAAAATAATACCTTTTTAGAAAAACAAAACGTTTGTGTAGGGGTTTGAAGCTAGAAGTTAGGGGTTTAAAGCCTTAATCCTTGAATACTAGGGTTGCTTTCAAAATTCACATACCTGAAATGACAAAAGAAATAAACAAAGCTTTAGTCAATAAATATTTTATTTAAATATCTTTTAATTTAAAGAAAGAAATAGTATTTTAGTGTTTATGTTTTTATAAATCGATCTTTATAGTTTCGATTTTAATAAGTAAAAACAACGTTCGGCTAGACCAGACCGAATCGCCGTGTCTTCACAATTGTAAAAATAAAATGTTCTCGTATTTGTTACAAAATTTCCTTTTGACTGCCTTTTAAATAACTTCTTAGTTTCTCTTTAAACAAAATGTTCGAATAAAAAACATGGTCTCAAATCTGAGATTAACGAAACATGCCAAAAAAAATATTTTCTTTTATTTTTGTATACATAAGCCCATTTTTACAACTGGTGCTCTCTTTCGGCCATACTGACCTCATTTTGGACCAATAAGTCCACAAGTCTTAAACTCAATTTAAGGCAAATCTTCAAAAATCATGTAGTTAGGGTTTCTTTAATTTAAGGATCGTAGAAGCAGTTTTTAGACCACAATAGCCTAGAGATTTTGAAAATACGTTTTTTTCTTAGGTTTTAAGTGCGTTTTAACTAACAGTGCCCATTTTAACCATTGTTTATGAACAAACAATTAAAAATACTAAAACAAAGTGTACTTTTTGGCCGAGGAACCCAGAGTCCTTTAAGGGAAACTTTTTTTCCCCTATGTCTATTAGTCATCTTCAGGCAAAATTTCCACACGCAGAAAAAAAGTATGGTTGGGGTAACAATATTCGAAGAGCATCATACTATTGTTGGTTATATGGTTGTGTCACAACAATATTATGATCGTCACAACAATAGTATGGTTCTCGCACAACCATACTATGATTCCCATAACAATATTATGGTCCTCACAACAATAGAATTAGTTACACACAACCATACTATGATCCCCACAACCATATTATTATTCACATTCAACCATACTATGATCACCACAACAATACTATGATCCTCATAACCAGAGTATGTTTAACGTACAACCATAGTATGATACTCACAACCATAGTATGACTTACACACAATCATACTATGATCCCCAAAATTTTTTGTAAAGATTGGATTAAGTTGTTATTTAACAATAGAGAAGTTTATTAAGTAAATTATGTAATTAAACAGTAAAAAAATATTTATTAAAAATATTTCAGTTATACTAATTCGTAGTTTTGTTTCGAAAAAATTTAATTATTTTTACTATTATTGCGTAAGATTCGTAAAAATAACATTGTCAAATTAAAAAAAATACGGTTTTGCCGGTATGATTGCCGTAATCATGTTCTTGTTAACATAAAACAAATGAAAACAATACTTTTATCCCACCAACCATATTTACATTGTTACTACAACCATATTTTCATTTTTAAATTTGGCAATAATACTGTTGTTACATTCTAACAATATTAATATTGTCGCAATCATACTATTGTCAAATTGAAATTCAAAAAACAATACTATGGTTGCGACGACCATACTTTTATTGCAGAGAACATACTATTGTTGCCGTGATCATATAGTAACCATATATTTTCTCTGCCTGCAAGTGCTAGCTTTTTTCGTGTGACCTCATTCTTGCTATTAACGGACACATGGCGAGATCGTCCTAAAATTGCCGAAATATTCATCTCTGACCATTATCGCGAGAAGTGGAGAATAAAATGACAAATTTAACCTACACCCCATCCTGCAGTAGATGGTATAAAATTTTTGAAACTGGGACTTTTTTGTTTGTTCGATGCGCATTCGAAGATTTATTCGGAATGGAAGCCAAAAACGACCCAGAGGGTCGATTTGAATTACATTTGTTTTAAAATAAACTAGCAAAAAACTACCGATAGGAGTATACTTTTATACTTAGTTTATGCAACACATCTGTAGCTAAGATATAAAGCATTAATTTAAGGTATTTTTAACACTAAATTTTCCGGAAATATTTAGGTTTAAAATTCCATTTAAATTTCTATTTAAATTCCTATTTAAAAATAAAATTTAATTTTTTTGTCCCACTTTACCAAACTGATCCATTCAATCATTCCACTTCTGCAAACAGACTTGATTAGATTCGAAAGTGATTAGATTATTCAAATAACAGAATTAATATTTTAAAATTATTATAAATATATAAAATTAAATCAAAAACTTATATTTCTAAGCAGACAGCCGAATACATAAAATTTGACCATCAGTATATTTAGTTAATAAATGTTTATGGTAATGGCAACCGAATTCAAAGAATACATCAAAGAGAACTTTTAGCTAATAATCTATAACAACAACTAATACATATTAATATTCTGTTCTAATAATAATCCCAAACTAATTAAGGGTTACCGATAAATTGTTTCTCCAACCGCTAGTGTCAGCATCATTCGGTTGTAGCTATGGAATACATGAATACGAGGGTTGCTATTATTGTGTTTTTATTCCTGGACCCGAAATATAAGGGTCCACCAATAAAAACACAATAATTTATAATTGAAAATGGTTGTATTGTTTTTCAAAATATTCTCCTTTAAGATCAATACACTTTTGCATGCGCACAAACCAATTTTCGAAGGAATTTTTCAACGCTGCATTTTTTTCTTGATGCTAGGAAATAAGAAGAAGCCATTCGGTGCCAAATCAGGGCTGTACGATGGATGGTCCATCAATTCGACATCTTGAGTGGTCAAATGGCTCATCGTTTCAGCTGATGCGTGAGAGCTCGCATTGTCGTGATGCAAAATGATCCGTCTTCTCTTATTATCTTTCCTCATTTCTTCGAACACTGTTGGCCAACAGATGGTTGTACACCACTCAGAATTGACCGTCCTACGTTTCTCTAATTTGCACTGTGGCAACATGGCCGGTTATACCGAAAAAAACGCAATCATTTGTTTCGATGTACTTCTTCCACGAACAACTTTTGTTGGATTTGGCTCGTTTGAAAGACCCATACGGTCGATGGCTGTTTTGTTTCGGGTTCAAATGCATAGATCTATGATTCGTCACCTATGACAATGTTATACCCTGGCTTTGAGCTACCGCAGTTATACTTTTTTAACATCTCTTCGCACCAATCCATACGAGCCTTTTTTTGAGCATTCGTCACATTATGTGGGATCCAACGAGAACAAATTTTTTCACGGCCAAATGAACATGCTATATTTTATTGATGCTTGTCATACTAATGCCTAAGGATGCCTCAATCTCACGGTATGTCCCATATCGGTCTTGCTTTATCAGTTCAAGCACTGCATCGATGGTTTCTGGCAGAGTGACCGAAGTTGGATGTCCTTCACGAAATTCATCCTGGAGCGAACGGCGTCCGAGACTGAACTCTTGGCTCCAGCGATTAACAGTGGTTTTTGATGGTGCTTCATCGCCTTAAGTCGAAACAAGTTGATTTAAACACTCTTGGCTCGATAACCCACGCCGAAAATCGAAAAAAAGCATCCCACGAAAATGTTCAGGGGTACCCTAACTAATTATGGTGTTTATACGAATTGAATTTGTTCCTACAAGTTGATTCATTCACGACTGGACAAATTTCACCAGCATATTCCTTGGCCCATTTCATGAAAATTTGTTCATCTACGACCATGCCCGAAAATGCAGGGGGGCGAAATAACAGCGGTTTGAAAATTTTCGGATTGGTAGTCGGACGGTCTAGGGTACAATTGTTAAGTTCTGGACCAGATCGGATTTTTTCTCTTTTAAATGATAGCCCTTACCTTCCCAAAATTACCTAAACGAAGCCCAGCGCTCCTACCGTTCCAATGTTATGATTATTTGACTGAAATGCAAAAATTGTTTTTTTTTGAATCGCAATAACTGCACAATTTTATTCGTTTTTGTAAATTAACACAAAAAAATGTTTCCATTTCAGTCAAATAGTCATTACTTTGGAACGGTAGGAGCGCTGGGCTTCGTTTAGGTCATTTTGGGAAGGTAAGGGCTATCTTTTAAGAGAGAAAAAATCCGACCACTGGTTGAAAACTTAGCAATTTTACCTAGTATCCTTCGACCACCAACCCAAAAATTTTCAAATTCCATTCCATTTTTTGACTGAGATGAATTTTTCAACGCGCTGTAAACAAAACAATTCGATCTCAGATGACAAAACATTCTGAGTGAAGTTATGATAAAAAATGTCAAAGTTTCCAATGGAAGTTCCTGTTTACATCTGGGAACACTAGAATTGTCAGAACCTAAAATATAAATAGCAACCTCGTAGTACGAGCAACCACTAACATTCGGTTGGCAAAACATGCGGTTGTGGCAACAAATCTTTTCTCTGTTTGTACTCTTGTTACGAGTATTTAAATAACAATACTTATATACAGCAATATTTTGAAATATTGCAAGCACTATTGATACTATTGAATTATTCGATCCCTATAACTATGCCTGACATTGCAGTATCAATTCCAGTTACTATTGCAGCTACCAGCACAATTGTTTGAACTATTACTATTGAAATAATTACTGCTATTGCTAATACTTTGCAATCTACTGTGGATATCTCAATTACTTTAGAATAAAAAAAAATTACAATTAAAATGTTTGCTAAACATCCGAACTAAAGTCATGTGAAAATGCAACATGACATCATTCACTAGTAGACCTTACGTTGATTGATTACAAAAAGTTTAAATAAAACAGCAATTCCCCGCATACACACACAACTCATTGTTTTTCACACTCATGCAAAGTTTGCGCAAAAACAAAACCTAATTTACGATTTACTAAAATTACCAACAAAATAAAACTACAATTTAAACTGTCTATAAATCACGTTTTCCCATTTTCAAATGTCGATTTGATTTCATTGTATTGAATTCTCGAATGTGCACCGAACTTGTCTGTGTACGAGTACATTTTCAGAGTAATGGAGCACACAAATTTAGTCTGCCGTCATTTGTTGCGGATTTTCAATTGAAAATCCCACATATGGACGAGTTCATACTTTTGAAAAATCAAATATTTTGAAATCTTGCAATTTTGAAGAGTTGACATCAAAAAAAAAAACTCCAAGGAAAACTAAAACCAAAACAACATTACTCATGTGCAGCACAGATGCCAATGGCTATGAATCATACGACTACAACTACCCCGACTATTGCCCGTGGTGCGCACTCATTATCATATGATTAAGTAGCAATACAAGCTTGAATACTTATTCAAACCCATGGAAATTATAAGGAACCACTCAATTTTACTAATCAACACGAGTTTATGATGAACGAGCTCAATAATAAAATGTTGTAATTCACTTAATGGTACTCCACGAGTAGTTAAGTTTTTAGAAAAGTACACTGTTTCCAGTAGAAATTGTAAATGATTGAGAAAATTCGTTTTGAGAGTGTGTCAGAACACACAGAGAAAAAAGCAGTTGGAAATCCGTCCGAACTACTAAAATTCGGTTGGATATAACGACTTAATGTTGTAATTACCAACATTCCATAGTATTTATGGTAACATAATTCGAGATATCATATGATGGTTGCTACAATCATATCATTGCATGCACAGCCAATAACACAGTTACGCCAACTGAATTCAGTTCAACTATTGGTGGCGAGAACTGGCAACCAACCAATTGTGTTGTACATATTACTTTGGTACCAATAATTGGTGGTGCCGACAGATAAGTTATTTGTTGTGACCGAACCCTGTCTGAAAATCCGTCCGAATAACTTAAATTCGGTTGGAAAAATCAGCTTTCTGACATTTCTTACATGGTTCGAGACATCATATGATGGTTGCTACAATCAAATCATGGTATTCACAACCTATAAAACGTTAATGCCAACTGAATTCAGTTAAACTATTGGTAGCGATAACTAGAAATTATGACAGCCAACCAATTGTGATGTAAATGTTACTTCGGTGCCAAAATTGGTGGTGACGACAGATAAGTTCTTTGTTGTTGTGTTAAGTTCGATGATCTAGCATAACGTCATACTCCAACATCAACATATAAACCCTATATTATTTAATCGAATCTAGTCGTCATCAATAAATAATCAAAACAATTCGTCTAAAAAAAAAAAAAAAAAAAAAAAAAAAAAAAAAAAAAAAAAATAAAAAAAAAAAAAAAAAAAAAATAAAAAAAAATGGTCAGACAAATTAAGTTTTTATTCCAAACGATACAGCCATATAAATAAATGAACTATACATGTTTTCCAGAAAATAGAAAAAGGCTTAACTGTAATTCAGCGACATTACTTGATCAAAATTTTCGCCAAAGGTAGTCCTCCTTATTAGGCTTAACTGTAATTCAGCGACATTACTTGATCAAAATTTTCGCCATAGATAGACCTCCTTATTATATAAAACGACAACCTTTTTCTTTTTGCGGAGACCCAGTTTTCAAGAGTTCCGGTCACCCAAAGCTTGACAAAAAATGTTGTTATAGACCTTAATTAATTCTTATCAGATTAGGAAGTTATGGGTATCATTTTAAAGTTTATTAGAATATCAAATACGATTTTATTTTACCGATCAGTTGACTTTGTGCAAGTCGGCAAAATGTTACTTTTTTTACCCTTTTCTTTAAATTTTTCATTTTTGCCAACACACATATCTGCAGCCGAGCCTTCAAGCAATCATTGGAAATCTTTTGTATCACATTAACCCTTAAGCAGCCGGAAATACATAGGGTTAAAATTCCAACTTTATTAACATATCATAAACAGCTTCAGCTTCAAATTGCTTTTGGCATTTCAAAACCAAAATTTATTTTTGTGACCCACTTAACCTATTACACAGAAAAACGTTCCACTTAACATGATTCGAAAATTAAAACCAAAAAACTAAAATAATTAATATTTTTAAATCCTTAAATATAAAATTTTAATAAAAAAAAATAAATTTTTATTCGGCCAGATAACCGAATACAATGGCAATGGCAACCGAATTCAAAGAGTACTTATAACAAAAAACAACCAACAATACATGTACAAATTCAATTCCAATAATTATCTCAATCTGCTAGGATGACCGATACTTTTTCTCTTCATCCGAAAATGGCAGTTCCCTATACTGAAAATTGCTGTGTGCCCAATCAACATTCGGTTGTAGCAATGGAATACATGGATAGTTCGTGCAACCAACAACATTCGATAGGCAAAAAATTCGGTTGTGGCAACAAATCTGTTCTCTGTCCACTACACTTGAACTATACGTTAAATACTTCAAGAAATAATTAAACAATAAAAGTTTCCAATAGGAAACATATGCGGAGCTGTTGGTGACCTCCTCATCTAAAAATAGATAAGTGCCAACATTAAAGGCTAAAATTTTACTCTGCACACAGAGAATAGGTTCTTTGACACAACCTTATTCAGGGTGGAATGCGGAAAATTGTTTTTTTCCACTGCAGCCTGTGACTGTTTTTCGAAGAGAGTGGGGAGTGTGCGTGGCTTACGAGGGCGACCGCAAAACTAGCTGGCCTGGCACATTTTCTGTTATACTAGCAACTTTTTTTTGTGTTTTAAAAGCAATCTTTTATAAGCCATCTGTCAAAATTTCCGAAATATTTAATAATTATTTTCTTTGTTACAGGTGATTGAAGTAAACAAGTTTTATAATTTTTGAAAAATGGAAAATAAAGAGTTTCGTGCGGTAATTAAACACTTTTATATGAAAGGTTATACGCCACAATTAATCAAAGATGAATTGGATTCTGTTCATGGTGATAATGCACCATCACCTGGGTTATTATTAAATCCTGGGTTCAACAATTTAAAATGGGTCGTTCAAGTACAGAAGATGAACAACGCTCTGGAAGACCGAAAACTGCTACTACTATTGAAAACATTAGAAAACTATTTAATAAAGTGACTAAAGATAGACGAATAAAGCTCAGAGAAATTGCTGATATTGTTAAAATACACGAAAAACAAGTTTGGAGTATTTTACATGATGAACTCCACATGAAAAAGCTATCCGCAAGATGGGTGCCGCGTTTGTTGACTTTGCCCCAAAAAATTGTCCATTGGACCAATTCCGAGGAGCTTTAAGCGATTTATCAGCGTAATCCAATAGAGTTCTTGCGCCGATTCATAACTGTTGATGAAACAGGGATCCATCACGTCAACCCAGAATGCAAAGAACAGCCAAAACAATGGATAGAAGCTGGTAAAAGTGGTCCCAAGAATGCGAAAACTACTAAGTCAGCAGGAAAAGAAATGGCCACAATATTTTGGGATGCAAGGGGTATAATATTTATTGATTATCTTGAGAAAGGAAAAACTATAAATAGTGAATATTATTGTGCATTATTGGATCGGTTGAGTGAAGAAATTAAGATAAAACGACCGCATTTAGAAAAAAAGTTCTTTTTCATCAAGATAATGCTCCTTCACACACTGCATTTTTAACTCAACAAAAACTGGCCGAATTACGATTTAAAATTGCTCCGCATCCACCATATAGTCCAGATTTAGCTCCTACTGATTATTTCTTGTTTCCAAATTTAAAAAAATTTCTCGGTGGCAAAAAATGTTCGTCCAATAGCGAGGTTATTGCTGAAACTGAGGCATATTTTGAAGGTCTTGAAAAATCTTATTTTTCGGAAGGAAAAATAAATAATAATATTTCAAAAAAAGGTTCTTTTTATGTTAGGCCAGTTACTTTTGCGGTCGCCCTCGTATAGTGGCTGACGGGAGATTTGTATTCGTCTGGCTTTTAGTTATCACCATGAATTGGACACGTTAGGACAGGTCATTTTGTGCTGAAGCATATTTTTCGAATGCGCACTCGATCATTGCAGTGCAGCGTGCTTTTGTTAACGATTCGCTGTTTCCCCATGCGGACGTGCTACTGGACTACAATCAATTGTAAATTGGGTAACTTTATTGAGGACAGCAGGGAATGTGTCTTATGTACGAAGGGGACCTGAGAGAAGGCTTACAACGCCACAAAACATCGAGAGAGTTAGAGCAGCAGTACTGCAATCTCCGAAACGCTCCGCTAGGAAGCAATCACTTGCTCTTGGCATTTCCTGGATTTTTTCAGCCGGCTCTTGATGCAATGCAATTAGAGAATACATGGCTCCAACAGCATGGTGCGCCACTGCACACACAGCGAGGGTTACCATGAATTGTTTGAGTCAAATGTTTCCTTGATGGCTTACCTCTTTGAGGGGTGATGTGAACTGGACGGCGCGCTCACCAGACTTAGCCCCATGCGGTTTTTTTTTCCTTTGGGGTTACCTGAAATCGAAGATGTATATCAAATTGGCAGAATACTAGTCGACATGCTTGCTAGAGTTCATGAAAACTTCAGAAAACGTATGCAGCAGTGTGTAGATTGCAAATATCGACATTTGCCAGATACGCTATTTAAAACCATGTAATTTTAAAATTCCCTTTCTGTTCAATATAATCTATATATATAAAAGAAAGTGTCCGAAGCGATGTAAATCCCATAACTCGAGATTGGCCAAACCGATTTTGATGATTTGTACTTTGTTGGAAAGGTATTTTCTCAGCACGGGTTTTAAAAAAAAATATAAAAAAAATAAAAAAAGAACTTCAAAATATCAAAATTTGAAAATGTCTGATTTTTACCACCCTGCGTGTTTCGACAGGTTTATTTTCGATTTTTTTCAATTTTCTTTTTTCATTAAGTATATAAAAATGAAATGTGCTTTGCTACACCGCTTAAAACTTGAAAACGACTGGGGAAAACTGGATACTTCCTTCTGGGGGTTTGTTCATAATCGAAATTTTGGAGTGTGGGCGGAGGAGGCGTAACAAAACTGTTTTTTGAGCTTGAAGGCTGACAATCGGTACAAAATTTTAGGTTACGATGGTCTGTTGATGATTTATGTGTAGTTTGCATGAAACCGGCATTTGAAAAATATTTGGTATGATGGTTTAGTAACAAAACACATTTCATTTATATATTTATTAGGGTGATCCATCTAGAGGACTTTTTTCAGAACAAAAAAATTTTAAAAATTCAAATCAAGAGTCTTTATTGGTAATTTAAAAGGACATTTTATGGCATTTATTTTTTGAAAATAATTTCCTTCAAATGTTGGCAATTATGGAAATAAGCGTTAGTCGAGAAACGGGAAGATCCTCTGTTTTCGTCCAAAATTTTGTTCAATGATGAGGCCCATTTCTGGCTCAACGGCGAAGTCCATAAACAAAATTGTCGCATTTGGGCTGAAGAGGAAGAAGAGGTTCAAGAGGTGCCATTATACCCAGAGAAAACCACGGGTTGGTGCGGTTTATAACCTGGTGGAGTTATCGGTGCATATTTTTTCAAAAATGATGATGGCCGGAACGTAACCATGAATAACAATATAATATATCGATTTTTTTGCTATCTGAAATTGAAACCCTTAACCTTGACGACACTTGGTTTCAACAGGACGGCGCCACTTGCCATACAGTTAACATAACAATGGATCTATTTGGAGGTCATTTCGAAAAGCAGCTCATTTCATGTTTTGGACAGGTGAGTTGGCCGCCTTGATCGAGTGATATCACACCTTTAGACATTTTTCTTTGGCGAACAAACGATCATTAGAAGCACTCGATCGAATATTGAAAGATTTGCGCAACAATAATAATCGCTTTGGTAGCGTGAGGATACATACTGTTGGCAGGCGACTTCCGACAAACACTTCCCGTGATTCCGAAATGAGATGAATTAAATGCATGCCTAAAGTCATCCTATTTGTGGCGATATGTGAAAACTATTCCATTGAGAACCGCAGAAGTTTTCTTAAAAGAACTGCTGAGAATCGTAAATGGAGAAATTCCAGTATATACTTCCAGTGGTTTAATATCGATTGCACCTACCATTTGCCAATTTATTTCAACCAAAGATGAACTCATCACTAATGTTTGTCCGAACATCGTAACTACCATTGGTTGAGCGCACGCATCATTTTATTAGCAAAAAATACAGATTTCAATGACTTAAATTGGACGATTTGAAATCAAATTCCGGGAGAATAGCTTTCATACAAATCGATCGATCACATTGAAAACGAAGACGATGTCGTCAAATATTCAGTGGAATTCGTAAACTCTTTAGATTTGCCTGGCGGCTTCATCATTTGTTTCTTAAAGTTGGATCTGTCATCATTATGCTACGAAATCTGCACCAAAACTGTGTAATGAAACTCGCCTGATTGTGATAAAGCTAATGAACAATGTGATAGTGAAAGGGCCGTTCAAAGGAGAAGAATGTCTAATTCCGCGAATTCCCTTGACTTCAACTGATTTGCCATTTCAGTTCAAACGAATTCAGTTCCCACTGAAACTTGCATTTGCGATGACCATAACAAGTCATTTCAAGATTTATGCCGCGGCATAAATCTGGAAATGTCATGCTTTTCACAGGGCATGTTTTCGAGTTGGGAAACCGTCCTCACTATTTATTTATGCAGAAATCAAAAAATGAAGTGTATCGTGCAGCCTTAAATTGAATACATTTATTGTTCTATTCTTTTTTTAGATTTCAATAAAATGATCAGAATACCTTATTCTATTATTTCGGCTCCAGTAAAAGTTATTTGAATAAAATTTGTATCCCGTGCAACTGTCATTTGCACGGTGCAACTGCATTTCTTCATCAAAATATGAATCCACCACGACTTTGCAACTGAACCAGACTTTCAGTGAAAATAAAATTTGAAGGCAAAACAACGTTGGCCGGGTCAGCTAGTTTAAATATAAAATAAATTTTTCTAATGTTCATAATTTCTTTATTTCATTCCCAAATTAGCAAATTAGCGCGCTCCACCCTGTACTTATCTATCAAGTTTTCATTTCTTTTCTACTATCAAGTTTTCACTTTGCAACCGAATGTTAGTTTATGTACTGAAATGCTCAGTAAGTGAAACTGAATGTATCGGTGGAAGTGACAAAGTAGAAAACCATGAATAATGAAATGATATTTGACCTCAGTTTTTAAATAAATAAAGATCAGTACATAAAAGTCTAAAATAAAAAAAATCAAAGCAAGATACAAGTTATATTGAATAACTTTGGCACACGTTAATATATTTTTTCGGGTATGCTTGGCTTGCGGAAGAAGAGTTAATTTAATTTCCTTGCCGAAGGTATGCATTTCAGAGAAAAATTGCATTTTAGAGAAACATTGTTGTGTTGCTATTTAAATATAAAATTCTAGATCTATATAAAATTTTTAGTTGCCACAACAGGCGTTTTTTGGAAAACAAAAATTTGATCTTCAATCGGTTAATGTGGCCAAATATTATATTTCCTGTTCCATTATATTGGCATAGCAATCATCTTATGGTCCTTGGTCATCCTACCGAATTTCCATTATGTTAATTTACATTTGGTGATTGAAACTGAAAGTCTTCTCGTCGAACAGAAATTCTATACTTCGGAACGATAAACTTTTTTTCTATGTGTAAAAACAATTTTTTGTATTTCGGCTTTGCGGGAAACAGTGCATTTTTATTGACCAAACCTTTCGAATAAAATTGTCTGGCTTGTATTCAATGCATGTGAGATAGTATTGATCATTATTTATCCCAACTGTAATTGGTGAAAAAAGTAGAACACACCCTGGAGTATTGAATGAATACTCGTAGCCTGAGCCTAAGTGGAGATGAAACAAAAGCAATTTATAACAATTACGAGTAGATGAGTCTATAAGGCTAACATTTTATAATATGTTTATTTATTTGTATTGCAAAAATATTAAATCATAACAGCAACAGTGGTGGCCTTTTTAAACATTCAGTGGTGTTTGGCGCTGTTATCAGGCGCCAGTAGTTTCCTTTTATATCCGGCGCTCTAAATTCAATGCAAAACAAAATCTAAAGCAATGCATCATCGTCAAGACCATAAATGTAGGCAGCCAGACTGACGGAGGGACGGACGGACGGACATATATGGCTATGGTTAACTACAAATACGAGTATGTAGTATGAAATCACATTAAAACAAATCACACTTATTCGGCTATAGTGTAATAACTCAAAATTTTCAATTTTTTTCAAGCTTCTCTCAGTTTTGTCGCAGATCTTTCACACAGCTTTAGGTATGGTGCATTCGAGTTTACAGCGACATTTTTATGATTAAGATTTTATACTTGCACCATGGATTGCATTGTAGTATGGCATTGACAGTATTGGGGAATATGATTATTGTTGATGAGTCTATGTTTGACAGAACTAAGTTTTTGAACTAAATTTATGAACCAAAATTGATTGTTTTGGAGAATCAAGTCCGTAAATTCGGGCCTTAAACATAGTTAAATCTTTAAAGATTTTTTTCGGCACTTTAGCGACCTTTAACCTAAGAGCCAAAACCACAAATATAGTCAAGTTGTAGAATTAATGTTTTTTTGGATCAGAGACGATAATTGTCGTTGTTATTTTGTGCCCATATGCTCATAGTTGGGCCTACACAAAATTGGTCAAAATCTGAAATATATCGGACGGTTTTTGGCCCAAGGGATTATAGACTACACCCAATTCAGCCGAAATTTATGTCATATTAAGAATCTTCAATAAATTTCACTGTTTCTAAGTACACATACGAGTATGTCGAAAATACATATCTTTTAGAGCCCTACCCCCAAAGGTCAGCGCCTGAAATTTCGCAAAATTGTAAAATTAATGTGATATTTTGAACTGTGACGAAATTTTATTGTTTTTTAATACTAATGAGCCCATAGTTCAAGGAGGCCGATTTTAGGGCCTATATGGGTCGAATTTTAAATTGGCCAACATCTGAAATAAAGGTATATATTTGGAATTAAGAAGATTTATTCCTGTCCCCGAATATTGGCGGATGGTTTTTTGGCTCCTAGGGCTCCATGGCCCAATGACCATGCCCTTTTATGGAAAGGTCAAAGCATATCTGCCTACTAATTCCAAATAAAGTTTAAAAGTTAATAAAATAAATTACTTAAAAATAATTACGTGAACGTGTCAATAAATTACAAACTAGGACAGTACTTTTTTTAGGGGAAGTTTTTTCCGATTCGGTCAATTCAAAACCAACCGAACCATGTATCCGGCAAGTTTTAAATTTCGAGCTCTTTTCGTTTGGACTGAAGCGTTCTTTCCACTTCTAGATCGTCTTAGAATTATAACGATTAATATTATAGTTTTTTTGTTTTTTTGTTATTTATTCGGTCTTTTATCATTATTATGACTTGAGCAGTTTTCCTAACTGCTGCAGCAACGCATGTATGAGTATATGTACGCACAAAAAACATGCACACTTTGATTGTGCTTTTTGCATTTGTGGTTTTCAACGAAGACCCATGCGAAACGGAATTGGTGGAAATGATATTGCGCGTTGAAGATTGCTCTACGCACAGTTCGAAGACTATACACAAAGGGTAATTCTCATTAATAAAAATGAGTCTCCCGTATAAGTCATTTGATTTGTGGCCGAAGTAATCGTTGCCAAAGACTGCTGAAGAAAAACCTTGGCGGGTTTAGAAACAGCTGTACAGTCTGCCTGGCAACCGTAGCAAATACATTTCACCAATTTCTTCTTTTTAAGTTGATTCTGAAAAAGAAACAACATAAAGGTCTCGAACCAGAATAAAAAACTGCTCAAGTCATAATAATGATAAAAGACCGAATAAATAACAAAAAAACGAAAAAACTATTAAAAAGGATTGGTACGCCCTAATGTGCAACGCATGTATGAGTATATGTACGCACAAAAAACATGCACACTTTGATTGTGCTTTTTGCATTTGTGGTTTTCAACGAAGACCCATGCGAAACGGAATTGGTGGAAATGATATTGCGCGTTGAAGATTGCTCTACGCACAGTTCGAAGACTATACACAAAGGGTAATTCTCATTAATAAAAATGAGTCTCCCGTATAAGTCATTTGATTTGTGGCCGAAGTAATCGTTGCCAAAGACTGCTGAAGAAAAACCTTGGCGGGTTTAGAAACAGCTGTACAGTCTGCCTGGCAACCGTAGCAAATACATTTCACCAATTTCTTCTTTTTAAGTTGATTCTGAAAAAGAAACAACATAAAGGTCTCGAACCAGAATAAAAAACTGCTCAAGTCATAATAATGATAAAAGACCGAATAAATAACAAAAAAACGAAAAAACTATTAAAAAGGATTGGTACGCCCTAATGTGCAACGCATGTATGAGTATATGTACGCACAAAAAACATGCACACTTTGATTGTGCTTTTTGCATTTGTGGTTTTCAACGAAGACCCATGCGAAACGGAATTGGTGGAAATGATATTGCGCGTTGAAGATTGCTCTACGCACAGTTCGAAGACTATACACAAAGGGTAATTCTCATTAATAAAAATGAGTCTCCCGTATAAGTCATTTGATTTGTGGCCGAAGTAATCGTTGCCAAAGACTGCTGAAGAAAAACCTTGGCGGGTTTAGAAACAGCTGTACAGTCTGCCTGGCAACCGTAGCAAATACATTTCACCAATTTCTTCTTTTTAAGTTGATTCTGAAAAAGAAACAACATAAAGGTCTCGAACCAGAATAAAAAACTGCTCAAGTCATAATAATGATAAAAGACCGAATAAATAACAAAAAAACGAAAAAACTATTAAAAAGGATTGGTACGCCCTAATGTGCAACGCATGTATGAGTATATGTACGCACAAAAAACATGCACACTTTGATTGTGCTTTTTGCATTTGTGGTTTTCAACGAAGACCCATGCGAAACGGAATTGGTGGAAATGATATTGCGCGTTGAAGATTGCTCTACGCACAGTTCGAAGACTATACACAAAGGGTAATTCTCATTAATAAAAATGAGTCTCCCGTATAAGTCATTTGATTTGTGGCCGAAGTAATCGTTGCCAAAGACTGCTGAAGAAAAACCTTGGCGGGTTTAGAAACAGCTGTACAGTCTGCCTGGCAACCGTAGCAAATACATTTCACCAATTTCTTCTTTTTAAGTTGATTCTGAAAAAGAAACAACATAAAGGTCTCGAACCAGAATAAAAAACTGCTCAAGTCATGATTAATATTATATATATTTTATATGGCCACCGATAAGTAGTTCGACGTGTCACAAACGGAACGACAAGCTTATATGTGACAGCGCATAGAGAAAGTGACCTAAGGGTAAAAAAATCAATTTTCATTTTTTTTTTCATTTTTTGATGTGGACAACATCTGAGCATCGAATGAGACCGATCCCCTGTCCCAAAAGTGTTCCCTCCCAGAGATATGCGCGTTTTATGAAAGTTAAGTTGACGATTCTAAGCGCAAATAGAAAGGGACCTAATCTTTAAAATGGCTCTCCAGAACAAAACTTTTCATCAACTTTTTTAACCTTAGGTCCCTTTCTATTTTGCGCGTCACATATAGTACACTCCTATCATCTAGTGGAGAGTATAAAAACTGGTTATTACATACTGGAATGTTTTCTAATATCCCAGAAAGTCTAACCTGGTCCGTTAGCAAATTGGCGGAACGTCGGTTTTTTTTTACAAAAATGCATTTCTGGAATTTTTCTCCCCATTATAGGAATTGTGAAATTATTTCTTAAAAGTGCGATCTAAAGATTAAAGACTGTCTTTTTCGTTCTGGTAAGGCTGACTATACCTCAGAAAATCTTATCTGGCAGGTGAGCAACGGTATGGACGCAATTTTTTCAATAATCCCTTTATTGGGATTTCTGCCTCATTATAGGAATTGTTGGATTTTTCTCGGAGGTATCTCAAACAAGTTTCTTTCTTAAAATACACCTACCATTAGCTGGCTTAATGAACTGTCTGCCTTAAGTACCGCATCTAAACCAAATAAATAATGTGGTTTTGGCAAGTATTATAAGTTTTTCGATACCTGAGGTTTCCAATTTCAGAGCCGTGCTGCACAACACCTGTTATCGAAACCACTGTACCTATAGCAGTGTGAAATTTAATAGACCCAATACAATCATAGCAAAATATAGGGACTTATTTCCAAACTGTTTTTTTTGCCAACCACTGTGCGGCGAAAGAGTTGATATTTTATCCATTCTCACAAAAAAGAAAGACATGACCCTCTCTATGCTTTAGAGTTGATCAACAGTTGGGACTTTTTGAGTTCATACCTTTTTGCAGAACAAGTGCGTTATATTCAAAGGCTTCTCTGTAAAAGTTTTTATGTGATTTCATTCCATTTTCGTTGTTTTAGTTTTTCTTTTATTTCCCTCCCATCCGTTTTGGCCCCTTCAGTCAACCCTGTCGAACTCCTCCGGGCGACACTTTGTCATGTGGAGTACAATGCGACATTCGTGAGTGGTGTTGATTCTAAAAAACAAAGTTTTCATTTGCATGGGAAAATGTTATTTGATGCCGCCACCGTATTCATGCATTCGCCGCTTGCATGTGGAAATTTGGTTTGGTTTCAAATAAATTGCCTTAAGTGCGATGCAATAGTTTTTTATTTCGTTTTGTTTTTCCTATTGAGGGTTGATTGTTGGTCGATCTGGGCCATTAGAGCTGTGGTACAGTCAACAGCTCTTATGTGGTTTAGCTGCCGCAATGTCCTCGTTTTTTGGTTGGCGTTTATTTTCTGTGGTGTTACTTCAAAAAATATAACCAATAATTTGGAAATAACGACGATGCCAAATATGCCGCAAAGCAAAATTAAAAAGGAAAAGCTAACAGAGAAGATCAACAGATATCAGCTACTGGTTGAGGCTAAATGCCAACAATTTGGTAAGTCACTACACATTCTCCCCTAAGAAAATTCGGAGCTCTCGTGAAATTCAAGGCAAAACTGGACATTGACGTTAAGCAAATGTAATTAGCTTATTTCTTCATACTACTGACATTCAAATCATTCTGCAGTGTTCATAATCATGAGTTTCTAAAGTCAACCCCCAAAAAAATGTATCCTTGCTTACCTTCTTTCATAGAAAACGTCGTAACTAGTTATGCATGTTTTAGCCGTAAATATTTCTAGCCGTAATGGGAATTTATACTCTAATTATTCATTCTACTTTTGAAATTTCAAGTCATTACCATCTAAATGACATGGCGTGGTCAAACGGGAAAAATAGGTGGTGGGTAGTTCATTAGGCCGTTTTTCCATCCCCCAAGGAGGTTTGACATGGAGGTTTGAGAAACATTCTATGCATAAATTAGAGGCCTAAAATAAAGTATCAAAACTGTGGGGAATGTTTAAGATTTTGCTGATATTTGTCCCTTACCAGAAAAGAAAGAAATCTTATAGCAAAGTTGGTTATATACATTTTAGGGGTGAACTAAAAAAGCAAGTTCCAGTTAATAATGCCACCTGCACTATAGCCGTGCTCGAGAAAACTAGCTTAGTTAACTACTTAGTTTGCAAAATGGCAATCTGGCAAAATTGAATAAAATAGTAAGTAGTTTGTATACACAAAATAGAATAAAAAAGAGGTTTCATCCACGAATTCGTCAAAAGCAGACAATAAGAAACCATTTATTGTAATAAAATAATCAATAAAATCAATTAATCGCTTTACATTTGCTTTGTAAAAGTTTTTAAAATTTCTATCAGCTTCAATTGATTTAAAGTTGCCGTTGAGCCAGAAATGGGCCTCATCACTGAACAAAATGTATGTCGAAAACAGCGGATCTTCCTGTTTCTCACCGAACGCTATTTTCCATAATACAGTTGACAACATTTGAAGGAAATTATATTCAAAAAATAAATGCCATAAAATGTCCTTGTAAATCACCAATAAATATTCCACACTTGATTTGAATTTTATGTATTTTTTTTTGTTCTCAAAATATACCTCTAGATGGATCACTCTATATAATCAACTAAATCAATTAATCGCAATACGTTTGCTTTGTAAAAAAGTGTAAAATTTCTTTAAGCTAACAGCTTGAATTGATTTAAAGTTTCACTAATCCCATGTCGTTCAGATGTACCAAGTAAGAATTTGTCTGGTTTGATTATATTTTTTGATACTTAACAAAAAACACATGTGTTAAAAATGCAGGGTGTGTCAAGTTTTATTTGTTATTTTGAAAAAATAAGTGTGGTAACTCTTACTCGTTTGTTTAGCGAATTCAGGCCAACTCGCTTGCTAACAGAAGAACCAAAAAATAGCACAGCGTATGTGACCTATACTAAGTGTTCCATCTAGTACGTTCTTTTTAAATAAAAGGCTTAGCGAAGCGGTGATATACAACCAAGCCGCCGACGCATTCCATATCGGCTTCAAACTACGAACACAGGGAATCGAAAAGCCCGCACGTGATCGCCGAGAGCAGAAATCAACCAGAAAGTAACAATTTGGAGCGGTAGTATCGTTGAGCCATTTTTTTTTATTAAAAAACATTATTTTAGTTTACTCTGAGCGCTACAGAGCCATGATAAGATTTTTTTTTGTGGCCGTTGATTTAAGTCATGGACTTGAACGAACTTTGAAACAGCAAAATGACATTACATACCACCACAGCCCAAGCCACAATTGATTTTTTGAGCGTCAAGTTTGGTAATCGTGCTATAGGCCATATTGACTATTTTAGTCGACCACAACGGACCTGCTTTTAAACTCCGTTAAACTTTTTTTTCGTAATACCGTGAAGGACCCATGTTATGTGTCATTCGTTCTTTCAACATTGAAAAGAGGATATAGAACTCAGTAAAAAAAACTATTGTAATTGAATCAACCGAATTCAAATTGTTAAATTTTATTATTCTTCTGGCAAGTCTATAATTTCAGCTCATCGAAATTCGTAGAACCGTGAAGGGCCCATGATATGCGTAAATCTTTCTTTTAATATCGAAAAAAGGATATCGAATTCAATAAAAAAAAACTATTGTAATTGAATCAACCGAATTCAAATTGATAATTTTTTATTATTCTTCTGGCAAGTCTATAATCTCAACTCTTTAAAATTATCGTCTTCGTTTTAATGCCAGAACAGCACCCAGAACAACATGAGCACGAATTTAGTGTCCTGTTTTGAGGAACAGGAACAGTGTGCGAATCCCTGATCAAATATTAGGATAGCATTGAAACTACGTAAAATTTTGCAAACATATGTCTTGGTAGATTGCAATGGTTGGTATCGGAAATAAGTCAAGAGGTAAAAATTAACCGCTTACAAGAACTGAGTAAACCTTGGCAAAAATCACTATATTTACATATATCATTTTTGGGTCATTTTTTATTATACAGGGTGGAGCGCGCTATTTTGCTTTTTTGCACTGCAGGCTGTGGCGGCACTGTTGGTCGAAGAGAGTGGAGAGTAGCTTATAGTGGCTGACGGGAGATTTCTATTCGTCTGCCTTTTAGTTGCCATCATAATTTGGACACGTGAGAAGATGTCATTTTTTGTTAAAGCGTATTTTTCAAATGCGCACTCGATCATTGCAGTGCAGCGTGCTTTCCGTTTGCAATTCGCTGTCCCCCCATGCGGACGTGTTCCTGGACGGCAATCAATTGTAAATTGGCGAACTTCATTGAGAACAGCAGGGGATGTGTCATGTGTACGAAGGGGACCTGAGAGAAGGATTACAACACCACAAAACATAGAGAGAGTTAGAGCAGCAGTACTGCAATCTCCGAAACGCTCTGTTCGGAAGTAATCAATTGCTCTTGGCATTTCACGAATTTTTTTCAGCCGGCTCTTGAGACAATGCAATTAGAGGATACATGGTTATAACAGGATGGTGCCACTGCACACACAGCGAGGGTTACCATGAATTGTTTGAGGCAAATCTTTTCTTGTGAACTGGCCGGCACGCTCACCAGACTTAGCTCTATGCGTTTTTTTCTTTGGGGTTACCTGAAGTCGAAGATGTATATCAACCGTGCCAACACCTTGGAAGACATAATCAAAAATATTGTGGCTGAAATTGGCAGAATACCAGTCGACATAATTGTTAGAGTTCATGAAAACTTCAGAAAACGTATGCAGCGGTGTGGGCATAGCGAAGGTCGACATTTGCCAGATACACTATTTAAAACCAAGTAATTTAAAAATGTCCTTACTGTTCAGTATAATTTAAATGCAAAATACATTTTTCTTAGGTTCATATTTTTTTATCAAATTACCGCGCTCCACCCTGTATATCACAAATTTTTACTCGGGTCATTACAAAATTTTGTAGCTTTTTGTTACGTTCGACCATGTAATATTTGTAGGGTACTTTATGGAGTGATTGGGTAAGGGGGCGTGGCACCGCCACCCAGAACTAAGAAAGGCCATATCTCATGAACTATTAGAGATATGATGGTAACAATTGGAATATAATTGTATGTTATCAGCATGGAGTCGCATTATTGACCAAAGCAATGTGGCGATAGTACCAAAATTATAGTTGCACAAAAGGGCGTGGCACCTTCCATTTAAGCCTGAACTAAGAAAACCCATATATCATGAAGTGTTACAGATATTATGATAATGTTGAAAACTTATGGCATTGGAATGAAACGGAACACAGCCTGATGGAAAAGTGGTCGGTCCCACGTTCTGTTTAGAAATCGAGTTAAAGGCCAAGGTAATGGACCGACCATCATTAAATTTTAGCGGAATAAATTCAATGATTGTGTTTAACTTTTTTTGTGGAAAAACTTACACCGCGAAAATCACGGTGTGTGTCTTTAACGTCATACCGGCGAAATGCACGAACGAGTCTCCAAAATTGAACCCTCATAATAGACACCCTGAGGCGTAGTCACGGCCAACACTTAAAGAAAATTATATTCAAAAATGTAATGGTATAAAACGTCCTTTCGAATGAATAATAAAGAGTCCACACTTGATTTGAATTTTTGTATTATTTTTATTTTGTAAACAAAATACCGCTATATTGATCACCCTATATAATTGCGTATAGAAATCGTTTTTTTTTATTAACACCAACAGGGGTGTCCCCCATATATGCAGTGCATTGTATCGCTCAAGGAAAGATAGGTTAGGGTAGGTAAGGAAATAGGGAGTTATGTTTATGGACATTTGATTTGAACCAGTTCAAATCGTACGTGGCAGGAAACACCTCTGCGGGAAGTCTGCTCCACATACGGACAACACGACTGAAGAACGAATTCTCCCTGTAATGCGTCGTGCAATCAGTAGGCCAATCAATAACAAATGGATGCAAACTTCTAGACAAGCGGGTGTTACGGGCGAACACTCTGCCCTCCGGGATGAGATCACCTATCTCAGAAGAGAACATCCCGTTAAAGGACCTGGAAATGAGTGATACGCAACTAACACTCCGCCGATGCTCGAGTGAGAGAGTTGGCTACCCTGCTATCTCCAACAAGCCTCAGCGTCCTCCCTTGTACCCGGTGGAGAAACGCTAAAGAAGACCTTGAAGCACCCGCCTGGATGTGGGAGTTATACTCCATTTTTGGTCGAATATATTTGATGTAGATGTTGAGGAGGTCGATCGAAGTGAAGTATTTCTTGCACTGCTAAAAGCTCCAAACACTTGAATGCTTCTTTCGACACTTCAAAAATGTGTTTTTTTCCAGCGAACATCACACTGAATTTTCATGTCCAGAACATTTAGAGCATCCGACTCCTCCTCCCATTTATCAGTAATGTCGACGATGTTAAGCCCGTCGATCGGTTATGGATAAAGAGGCAGCATTGGGTTTTGCTAGCATTAAACTCACCCCTATTTGCAAAACCCCACTCTGAGACCCACACAAGAACTTTAAGATCTTACCAACATTTCCGTATGGGTTTACCATTCGAACACGTCTGTCATTGCTACGTTTGCCATTTCCCACCACAACATGATGCCATGCAATCTTTAATCTTGAAATTATTGCCAAATGAACCATAAAATTGAATACTTATTGGCGTTTTTGGCACGGAAACACACACGAAACACTCAAATACGAGTACTGAACGGGAGTGAAAAAGAAACGCAGCGTTATTTTCGCAAATCGACTAAAGAAATTATCTATAAATCGGCTGGCGAATGAATGGATGGACGTATGGTGGCTGCAAAACGTCATAAAACAATAGCTGAAATTTCCGTTAAACAGCGAAAAAAAAAAGAAAAACGGAAATTAGATCGGGACTATTTCCTTTTGTGAATACGAAAGTACAAAAGAATTGAATTGAGTGATTATAACAACAACAAACAAAAGTTGCAATATAACAACAACAAAATTATAGATGTTATACTTCTATACTCGTATTTATACTCAGGGGGGTATAAATGATTTTATGAATGAACTAACTGAGTGGCTTAATGCCAGCAAAAACACAACTACTGCTGCTCATTTGTACTCGCATAGTTTTAAATAAATTATGATAAATGGATTTGTTATTAATTCAAATGTTGATAGTGCGAATTGACATTACATTCGTTTCCACTTCTCTTTTTATAAAGAAAAAACTGATACTGATAACGACCGTCATTTGTTTTACATTAAACAACCGCCTCGACGACACAACGACAACGGTGTGTACGTGAAGTGATGTCATCATCCCATATGAATGGCGGCAGTTTTTTCCTACTCGTTATTTTCGCTTCAATGATTTTAAATAACAAAAAAAAAAACAGTTCAAAAGTTGAGTGAGAAAAAAAAAGACGGCCGCGTTCAGTGTTCATTACATGTGTTAACAATGTCCATTTATTATTAATAAAATAAATTGATTGCATTTATTAATAGAGAATGTTCTTTGCAGTTGCATGTTTTTTATTGCTTGCAAAAAAAAACTATTTATTTATATTGACGATGATGCGAAGCGTAGAGACAGACGGACCTATAATTGATAAGCAACAGTGTGTCACAATGGAAAATAGTTCGGTTTGAGAACATATTCGTTCCATAAATAGATTCAGTGACTAAGTTCGATTTCGAAGAAAAATCACACAGTAGTCTTGTGCTGGCAGACTCTGGCAGTAATGAGAATTATTGCACTAGCAGTTTAGTTTATTTTTTTTTTAAATTGTGAACAGTAAAAAAAATATGTTGCATAATGTTTTTGTATACCCTCTACTATTGGAAATACTCATCTGGGATCCTTAAATTATTGAACATCGTATTAAAATCATGTTACAGAATAAGACGACGCCTCAAGCATGTGGGTAAAAAATTAATTATGCACCTATTTGGCTCATTTCGGGACTTTAATGAAAACAAATAAAGTAGCGCCCCTTGTGGCCAAAACAACAGACTAGATATATGGGTCCTCAGGTATAAGGAATTAAACTCACGAATCTAAATATGCAGCTATTATTTAAAATAAAAGTAAACTTGAGTTTCGTCACTAGTTTCCATATTGGATAAACCGACTTTCTGTTGTAATCACCAACATTCAACAATATTGATGCTTGCATGGTTCGACTAACCATAAGATGGTAGCTGCAATAATATTATGATTCGCACAGCCAATATAAACCAAAGTTTATATTGTTAACCCCCGTTACCAATTTTATTTATAAAATCGTTCCATTGGTGGGAAAAAACTTTTTTAGATTCGAAAGTAAAAACCGAGTTTTAAAAAAAAATGCTTATAAGCCAAATAGAAAAAAATATTACAAATTTCGTTAAAACTTGTATTCTACTTAAATATAAAGGGTGTCCCAAGAAGAACGCAATTTTTAAATCTGGCAACATTCGAAGTGTCATTGTTTGACATTTGAACAATTGTTATTGTTTGTTAGTAGAAGGTACGAGGTTAGTAAAAATGGAGCGCTACACGAATGAACAACGCATTCTCATTGTGAAATTGTTTTACCAAAATGGTGAAAGTTTTGCGGCTACAGTTCGCAAATTGCGATCAATTTGGGGTCACAATAATGCTCCAAAAGAGTCAACTGTAAAGAGATTAACGGATAAATTTGCCGAAACTGGGTCTGTTAGTGATGTAAAGACAACAACGCGCCATCGACCAGGTCGATCGACCGAAAATGTCGCAGCTGTACGTGATGATGTCGCTCAAACTCCATCCACCTCAATTCGACACCGAGCTCAGCAAATTGGTGTCTCCAAATCCACTTTGCAGCGAATTTTGACAAAAGATTTGCATCTTCATGCATACAAAATTCAATTGACTCAGGAACTGAAGCCAGCTGACCATGGACAGCGAAGGGAGTTCGTTAATTGGGTATTGGAGAGACAACATGAAAATGCTGATTTTGCCGATAAAATCATCTTCAGTGACGAGGCCCATTTTCATCTTGATGGCTTCGTCAATAGGCAGAATTGTCGCATTTGGGGTGCGGAAAATTCTCGAGTGATTCACGAGAAGCAAATGCATCCTCAACGTGTCACTGTGTGGTGTGGTTTTTGGGCTGGAGGAATCATTGGACCTTTTTTTTATGAAAATGAGGCAGGTCAAGCGCAAACAGTCAATGGTGTTTGGTATCGTGAAATGATAACCAGTTTTTTCTTGCCTAGAATTGAAGAAATGAATGTGGAGGGCATGTGGTTCCAACAAGACGGCGCCACATGTCATACAGCCAGAGAAACAATTCAATTGCTGCATCAGTCATTTCCCGGTCGTGTTATTTCGCGTTTTGGAGATCAGAATTGGCCGTCTAGATCGTGCGATTTAACACCATTAGATTTTTTTCTTTGGGGTTTTTTGAAGTCGATGGTTTACGCGAATAAGCCGACGACGACTCAAGCCTTAAAAGACGAAATTGGGCGCTGCATTAATGAAATAACGCAGCATTCATGCAAAACGGTCATTGAAAATTGCATTAAAAGATCGCGTGCATGCCAGCAAAGCCGCGGCGGCCATCTGCACGATATATTGTTCTATACATAACCTCATTCTGTCTACTTTACGATATAATAAAGTTTCACGATTTTTTCTTAAATATCTGAAATTGCGCTCTTCTTTGGACACCCTTTAGAAGCAAGAGGTCTTGAGCCGGTATAATCCCTGTTCAATGAATATTTTAAATCCTTAAATATAAAAATTAAATAAAAAAAATGTTATTTTGGTCAGATAGCCGAGTACATGAAATTTAACCATCAGTTGGCCCAGTTAATAAATTCTCGTGGTTATGACAACCGATGTCGAAGAATTCTTGTAGCCAATGGACTATAACAACATGTTCGAGATCAGTTCCACTAATCATTCCAATTTGTCAGGGTTACCGATAGTTTCCAACCGATACTGTCAATTCACACTTCTGAATATTGCCCAATCAACATTCAGTTGTAGCGATAAAATACATGGATAGTTCGTGCAACCACCATCATTCGGTATGCAAAAAAATCAGTTCTGGACACAAAACTGTTCTCTATATCTGCCGGTCAACATTTCATGGTATTTATGGTACCATTGTTCGGCATACCATATGATGGCATTGTACTCACAGCCAATAAGTCGGTGATGACAACCGAATTTAGTAAAACTATTGCTTGCCACCGGTGGTTATGGCAATTTAGGACGATCCAGAATATTTATACTTTATTGCGGTCTGGTCAATAAATGAAAATAGGTTTGATTGATACTCACTCATGAAAAGTGTGATTTTAAAATTTGTTATTTGTGGAAAAAAGTTATTCAAGAAGTATTTAAGGGTTTTCCAATAGCGACATAACAATTCCGTTTCTTCATGTCGTCGCACCCTCAAACATATTTATTGATTTTTCAGTGTCAAAACGTTAGTCGAAGTCAACATGTTCATCATGGTAAAGTTCACTTACGAGCAACGATTGGGAATCATTAAAAATTACCACCGAAATTGTGAGTCGGTGGTCGCAACTTTAAGAGCGCTTACTCCAACTTCCGGTGAAACTCATTTCTGGTGGAATGGTTTTGTCAATAAACAAAATATGCGTTATTGGACAGCAACAAGAGACACAATTGCACCCGGCAAAAATTAGTGTGTGGTGTGGTTTTTATGTCGGAGATGTGATTGGGCCGTATTTTTTCGATGATGAAAACAATCACCTACCAATCGGCTACCGTCAATGGAGAACGCTACCGTGCCATGTTAGAAAATTATTTTAAGACAAAATGGGATGAACTTGACATCGCCGATATGTGATTTCAACAAGACTACTAGATTTGGTGAAAGGCAAATTCGGTGAACGTGTTATCTCGGGAAATGCTCCAATCGAATGGCCACCTCGTTCATGCAATTTAACGCCATTGGGTTTCTTTTTATGGGGTCACATCAAGTCATTCTTCTATGGCAACAAGCCAACAATTTTAAACGAGCTCAGAGACAATATCCAACGCGAAATTGCCAGCGTTCCGGTCGCAATGTGTGAAAGAGCGGTGGAATATTAGGTCCCAAGAATAGATCGCTATACATGGGCTCTTGGTGGTCATTTGACCGAAATCGAATTATAGTCTTAAAATGTAACATTTGCACTACACAATTTTAACTCTCTATCTTAAATATTCTGTGTTTTATTAATATATAAAATTGTTATGTCCTTAGCGGAAATCCCCGTATAAGCAAGTAATAGCCGAGCTCGCTAAAAGTTATTCTTAAATAAGTTTATTTCCAAAAAAAATAATTATATAAAAAAACTGGGTTTAACGCAAATTGCCTAGTGTTTTCATAAACAAAATTATTGTTTAGCTCGTTTTTTATTACGGTCTTTTGCTTTAATACATTGATCAGAGATAAACTCTTGCATCTAAATTTTAATACAAGGCAAGTTTTTAACAAATAGGAAATGTGACTCTGCTTTTATTGCGATTTCGGGTCCGTGACGACCTTCATCAGACAACTTTGCAGCAATTTTTGAATGGAAAACCGAACTCTTTAAGAACCAAATGAACTCACCAAACGCAAGAGAACTACTGTTGTAAATCTCACTTATCTTCAAACAATTGCCCATGAAAATACAATTCACCTTTGCTACCTCTTACATTCTTTTGGAAAGTTTCGCCACCTTAAAATTTGGACCAATTGCCAATCGACTTTTTCTCTATCTAAAAATATTTGTTACCCAGTGTTTAAAAAAAAGTCTATTTTGCTTCACGCCATGCTATTACCCAGGCCTTACGAATGGTTACAACAGCAAAAAACTACAAACTATTCCAAGTGTTAATAATGGATTTCATTCAAAAAGGGGAGGGAAGAAACTAGAATTGATTTAATTAAACAATGTTTTATATGCAACACAAAAAAAATACATGATATCGGCCAACAATAGACCCTTACATACCGGTGCAATGCATGCATTAAAAATACTACTGACACTACAATTGAGGTATTCATGTACTGTTGCACATCGTAACTGTGAATTTTATTTTTTACAGTGTTTTTGAATGAAGTCATTTACATAAACATTTGTCAGTTGAGTTACTTGGTCTGTGTGCGTGGGCATGTTTGCCCAAAGCCCCGTATATTAATTTATTGGCACATCTGTACTGCAACATAATATACGAGTATTGTGCTCTCAATTAATTTGACCATTCGATGGAATTTTTCCCCCACATTTTCCATTGAATAATTCATGGCACTGATTAACCTCTTTTGTCACCTTTTCCATTAAGTTTTTCATAGCGTCTGTAGGAGGGTGCGTATGTGTGTGTTTTTCACACACAAACAAACACACACACAGACACCTAGTACTTGCTAACCGCAATGAGCAAAACCAGTGGCGGAGCTAAGTGGGCCAATAGCCTGGCAGCAGACTCCCTATAAAAAATATTTGATGCAAACTCCAAATTGCCTTTTATGAGAGAGGCTGCTGGCAGGTCTTCTTTTGAAAAAGAAGATTTTGCAACCCACTACGTTCAATATTTGGCTACCCAGTTTCTGAAACATTTGTCCCCATATACACGTGGCAACTTTACTTGCCGCAACTCTCAGTTTGTCTGAGAGAATGGTAAGGGAAATGGAAACGGAAAAATCTTGACCGTACTCTCAATTCCTATTGTGTTTCTCATAGTGTGAAGTTGGCTGCAGATTATTTTAGTAATTTTTCACTCAAAAATATGAACGACGAAATCCAAGAATGTCAGAAAAGGCAATAATGAAAGCAAAAATTGCTATAACCGAATTGCCTTGTGTTAACACAAGAGGCAATATCAAAAGGGGATCTAAAAATAATTTACGTAAGTAAAGTTGCCTAGTGTAAATGTCAGAAAAGGCAATAATGAAAGCAAAAATTGCCGTAACCGAATTGCCTTGTGTAAACACAAGAGGCAATATCAAAAGGGGATCTAAAAATAATTTACATAAGTAAAGTTGCCTAGTGTAAATGGGGACTAAGTAATAGTTAGAATGTTAGAAACTATGATGGTGTGAAAGACCCTTAATGTTCTAAGCACCATGACTTCACCCTTATAATATGATATACTTATAGAGAATATGGAAGTTGAAGCCAGTGGCCTATTTAATGGGGTTACGCAAAGGATCGGACTTAATGGAACAATCCCTAAAACTTGGCACTTCGAAACTGTCAAGTGATGGGCGAGCTATGGGCTGTGATACGCAAATAAGTCATTAAAAATATCTCCAAATAATACAGTACGATATCCGGTGGGGGATTTCTGGCATGACAAGTCTTTAACAGTAAAAGGAAAAGTATAAAAATTTAGGACCTTCTAATTACAACTACTACGAGGGTTGCTATATATAATTCTGGCCAAACAACACTACGTGTTGCCTGGCGCCATCTGACATTTCCATTGGAAAGTTTGACATTTTTTTAGCATAAACGTACTCAGAACATTTTGACGTACGACCATCATTTGTGTTGTTTACAGTGACTTGAAAAAATCAAGTTGGCAAAAATATGGAATTAACTCGTGAACATTTTCGTGTGATCATTTTTCACAACTTTCGACGCGGATTATCTCGACAAGAGGGCATCGATAAACTTAAATCTTTGTATGGCGATGAAGCACCATCTTATAGCACTGTGAAAAACTGGTTTAATGAATTCAATCGTGGCCGACGCTCGCTCAAAACGAAGGTCGTGAAGGTCGTCCAAAATCGGCCATAGTGCGAGAACATTGATGCCGTGCGTGAACTGATAATGCAAGATCGTCATGTAACATACCGTGAGATAGAGGCATCCTTGGGCATTTCTTCCACTAGCATACATTCGATATTGCATGAACACCTGACCGTAAAAAAGGTTTGTTCTCGTTGGATCCCGCACAATTTGACAATCGCTCAAAAAAAGGCTCATGTCGATTGGTGCAAAGAAATTTTGAAAAACTACGAACGCGGTGCTTCAAAAGACGTTTATAAGATCGTCACAGGTGACGAATCATGGCTCTATGCGTGTGAGCCCGAAACAAAACAGCAATCGACCGTGTAGGTCTTCGAAGACGAGCCAAATCCAACGAAAGTTGTTCGTGGAAGAAGCACTTCGAAGCAAATGGTCGCCTGTTTGTTCGGCAAAACTGATCATGTGGCAACTGTTCCGCTCGAGCAACGTATGACGGTCAATTCCGAGGGATACACCACAATTTCTCTTCAGAGAAATTCTAAAAACGAACAAGAGAAGACGAATAATTGTGCACAATGCTCAAACTAGCGCCATCGGCTCAAACTAGCGCCTTTTTGACTGGCCAAAACGTCGAATTGATAGGTCATCCGCCGTACAGCCCTGACTTGGCACCAAATGACTTCTTTTTATTCCCGCACATCAAGAAAAAAATGCGTGGTCAACGATTTTCGTCACCAGAAGATGCTGTTGAAGCGTTCAACAACCATGTTTTGGAGGTGTCTCAATCGAAGTCGAAAAAGTGCTTCGACAATTTTTTTGAGCGCATGCAAAAGTGTATAAATCATGCTGGAGAATACTTTGAGAAGCAATAAAACCATTTTTGATGATAAATAAATGCATTTTCATTATTGGGCCAGAAATATATATAGCAGCCCGTAACCATATGTCCATATTGACAAATCTTAAAACTAAAGTCATTGTAACAGAAAAACACTGGCTTCTGAAAAGGTCTGAGATTCCTGGCTTTAATATTGTACATTCGCCTTGTACAGGCTGATAGTAAAATGGTACTCACTTTGAAGTTTAGCAACCGAATAATCGTTAATGTTGATAATTACCTAAAAATAAATAAAATAAAAGGAGAAATTTAGTAAAAAATCTGTAATTAAATCGAAGTAAAAATGTCGGTACATTCGGGCAGGCCGAGCCTTATATATAAGTATACCCAGCGTCCCCTCTAAAGCGCATACAAAATGGTACGTTTTTTGGGCCCTTTTGGGCAATATGGCTTTCCCTAATCTTACCCAAAACTTCGTAACTACTTTAAAGTATATTTGAATTCGTAGCAAAATTTGCTTTTATTTGAGTACCCATATATCCTTATTGACTATTAATCGGTTGGTTGTGGTAACCAATAGTTTTGCAAACATTTTGTTATTGTAACCAATTATTAGTCGTGATAACAAAAACTTCATCATAACCAAAAACGGATCGTTTAATGGTATATTTTAAAAATAAAATAATTTGATTATTACTGACTTTAGGCTAATCGATTAACAAAATTTATTTTCCATTAAAAATCAACCATCATATTTTCACCCCCCAAGAAAGTCCGAACTTTTGTTGCGTAGTGTAATATGTTAAAACAGCGAACTAAACAAGAATTAATTTGTTGTCACCACCAATTATTGGTACCAAAGTAATGTACTTCATATGTGGTTGGTTGCCATAACTATCAGTTGTGGCAACCAAGAGTTTTATTGAATTCGGATGGTATAAACGTGGTTTTGGCTGTAAGAATCAAACTATTATTGTAGCAACCACCTTACGGTAAGTCGAACCATGCAATCATCAATACCATTAAATGTTGGTGATTGCAACAGAAAGTATGTTTATCCAACCGAATATTTTTAGTACGAACTGCTACTTTCTTTGTATGCGTAAGAATGTGGATATCATTCAAATAGAAGTTACTTGTATAGATACGAGAGCTGCTATATATATTTCTGGCCTAGTAATGAAAATGCAATTATTTGTTATCAAAAATGGTTTTTTTGTTGTTTAAAGTATTCTCCAGCACGATTTATACACTTTTGCATGCGCTCAAACCAATTGTCGAAGCACTTTTTCTACTCCGATTGAGACACCTCCAAACCATGGTTTTTGAACGCTTCAACGGCATCTTCAGGCGACGAAAATCGTTGACCACGCATTTTTTTCTTGATATACGGGAATAAAAAGAAGTCATGACCCATCAATTCCACGTTTTGGTCGGTCAAAAAGGCGCTGCTTTGAGCCGATGTGTGAGAGCTCGCATTGTCATGGTGCACAATGATTCGTCTTCTTTTGTTCGTTTTTCGAATTTCTCCGAAGACAAACAAAATGTGGTGTTCCACTCAGAATTGACCGTCTACGTTGCTCAAGCGGAACAGTCGCCACATGACCAGTTTTGCCGAAGAAACAAGGGCGACCATTGGCTTCGAAGTGCTTCTTCCACGAACAACTTTCGTTGGATTTGGCTCGAGTTCGAAGACCCACACGGTCGATTGCTGCTTGGTTTCAGGCTCATAGGCATAGATTCATGATTCGTCACCTGTGACGATCTTATAAACGTCTTTTAAAGCACGGCGATTGTATATTTTTAAAATTTCTTTGCACCAATCGATACGAGCCCTTTTTTAAGCGATTGTCAAATTATGCGGGATCCAACGAAAGCAAACCTTTTTTACGTGTTCATGCAATATCGAATGTAAGCTGGTAGAAGAAATGCCCAAGGATGCCTCTATCTCACGGTATGTCACATGACGATCTTGCATTATCAGTTCACGCACGGCATCAATGTTCTCTGGCACAACGGCTGTTTTTGGACGACCTTCGCCTTTGAGCGAGCGTTGGCCACGATTGAATTCATTAAACCAGTTTTTCACAGTGCTATAGGATGGTGCTTCATCGCCATACAAAGAGTTAAGTTCATCGATGCACTCTTGTGGTGATAATCCACGTCGAATGAAAAATGATCGCACGAAAATGTTCACGAGTTAATTCCATTTTTTTGCCAAATTGATTTTTTCAAGTCACTGCAAACAACACAAATGATGGTCGTACGTCAAAACGTTCTGAGTACGTTTGTGCTAAAAAATGTCAAAATTTCCAATCGCAATATCAGATGTCGCCAGACAACACTTTGTGTTGCCTAGTCCAGAAGTATATAAAGCAACCCGCGTACTTGTATGTACTATACTTTTAGTATATGTAGTTACCATCTAATGGTATGTTCAACCGAATTTCCATCAAAATTCATAAATTTAGGTGTGTGGAACAGAAAGTCTTCTCGTCTAACAATTTTTTTTTTTAATTTCAACCGGAATTCCTCCTGTGTGTTAGCATATTACTTTCCATTCGTTTCTCATTAAAAACGGCCCCCATTCTTTAAATCTAATTCTGCTTTCATGAATTAAAACATTGTTACTTTATAATGGAGAACTGTGGTAACTTTGCCATTAAATAAACCTCTCTTACAAGTCGACCTTTTCGCTTTAAAATACTGTAGCTTCACCTAATAAATATGTAACAGGTTACTGGCCTGTAATTTTTAAATTCTAGTTTTTATTTGCAGATTTTTAGTTTTACATTTCAATGCATTTACAAAGTTCTTGGGTGTGTAATTTTTCGTTTTAATTTTTACGAAATTTCCATAAAATGTTAATGTTATTTAAAAATGTTCGCTTTACGAATACAACAGAGCAAATAAACGCCCCGTTTCAGTTGGTGTTTTTGAAAAACCTACAAACCGAAGCCACAAAATGAAACGCTTCGTTGGGCGCCATAGAAACTATCAACAAGAGGCAACAACGGGCAGTTAAAAAAGAAAAAAACGAAATGATGGGTACATAAACTTTATACACCACAAAAGTAAACCGTTTCAAAAAAAAAAATTCTAGCGCTAAAAACCACACAAAAGCCAGCTAGGAGCAGGGCTAAACACCTAAGTTTCCCAGTAAAATAAAAAACTAAAAACCAACCATGATTTGCACAAATTTTCAACGCTGTTGGCCCTAGCAGTGTGAAAACTATCAACTGTGGAAATGGAAAATTATGAACTGCGAATACAACCATGAATGTTGACTGGTGGAAAGCAGGAAAGCTTTATGTTGTTCAGCTGTTACGGTCAATTTTACCGTTAGCAGTTAACATTTTGAAACGTTATCTCTAAAGTGATGAAAAGTCGTGGTCAATAAACTTGTCTTGCCTCAAAAAAAAAATCAAAATAAAGCGAAAAATTAAAAAACTAAAGAGAAAGCTTAACAAAATAATTTAATAAAAAAAAACACACACAACTTCTTTCCTAGTCATTGCAATTGTTGAAGTTTTCAGTTTCTCATTTGCTTTTTTTTCTTATATTAATTTTATGATACTTTTTTGCTGTCTCAGAAAACCGTAGTTAAAATGCAATTAATTTTATTTAAACATTTCCAAAACGTTTACTGCGCTTAATTTAAATTTAAGTTTGCGATTAAAGTGCTTGAAGTTTGAGGGTAGAAATAAAGTAAATTTATAATTTTTAATCTTAGCGAAAAAAATCTCTTTTCAAATTAAATTTTACGCTTGGCTTAACGATCGAGTTCATAACTAGAGTATAAAAGTTACCAGCAAACGCCCCAAAGTTAGAAAACCGTTCGGGCCAGCTAAGCAATCTCACTGTCATCGACCTCATTAATCTACGAAGCGTTATGGTTATAAAAAAAAACTATACAAGATGCTAATTTATTTAATTGTTATGCTCATGAATAAGTTTATTTTAATGGTGATTTCGGTTATAACAAAAAAAAGGTTTAAAGTTTATTTTCTTGGAAATATTTCCTTTTTGTAATTTATTAAACAATTCAAGCCTTCGCTGAAGAAATCCAAGTCGTTTATGGCAAATATGTCTTTTTCCGTATAATAGAGAAAATTTAGTATCGAAGAAGCTTGATAAACTACAATTGTCGATAGAGAAATAAAAAAGAATTTATTTAAAAGAGAATCAAGCTAAGGACCTGATATTCTCTACACTTTTGCCCTAGAAATAATTGAACTTAACCTAGCCAAAAAAAAACTGGAACTACTTGCTAAGGAATTGCTTTCTTCCTACTTCCAAAGGATGCGATTAGATTTTGTGGCACCTAAAAGTCACATTAAATCTTATTCTACGGAGGTTATTTAAATTCACATCGCCAGAAGCTCTGCTGGTGAAGTTTAAATGGGTACATTCCCAATTTAAAGTTGGAAGGTCTCGGGGTCGAGCTCCAAAAATTATGCTATACTTTTTTTAAATTTAATTTATATAATTTTATAAAACTAATTATTGAAGTTCTTTATTCGATTTCGCTGGCAATGATTAAACAAACAGAGAACAGATTTGTTGGCACAACCGATTTTTTTGGCAATCGAATGTTAGTATTTGCACGTACTATTCATATATTCCATCGCTACAGCCAAAAGTTGATTGTGCACATTGCAATTTTAAGTAGAGGGAACTGACACTGTCCTTTGAAGAGACCAAGTCACGGTAATCCCAACAAATTAAGATAATCATTGGCACTAAAGTTGTAAATGTATTCGTTGTTATAAGTTCTCTTCGATTTCGGTTGACATTACCACAAACATTTGCTAAAAGGACTAACTGATGGCTAAATTTAATGATTTTTAACAGGGATTAACCGGCTCAAGACCTCTTGCATCCGTATTTAAATAGAAGACAAGTTTTTAACAAAATGGCAAAGTGACATTGATTTTCGTGGCTGCACACTGCTTTTATCACGATTTCGGGTCCTTGACAACCCTCTTCAGAAAGCTTTGCTGTAATTGTTAAAAGTAAAACCGAACTCTTGATGATTTTGGTTCATTAGCAAAATCTCTAAGTTTCAATACAATTTGTAAAAGATTTTTCGTCAAAATTTAAAAATATATTTCTTATTTAAGAAACTTTTAAATCCGAATTGGGTAAAAATCTAAATTCTAAAATATTTGAAATAATGATTTATCACTTCTATTTGTTTTTTGGATTACTGAAAGTGTTTTTGTCCCAAATTATTGGTTTTGTATGCTGCAATATTATCGTTGCTTCCATCTTATTATATGTTGAACCATGTAATTGGTTGATTGTCATAACCACCAATTGTGGCAACTAATAGTTAATATAATTTTGGATGGTATAATAGATGAATTGGCAGTGCGTACCGTATTGAAGCTTCCATCTTATGATAAGTCAAACTATGTTACAGTCAATACCATGAAAACTGAGTATTTGCAACAGAAAGTCTGTTTATCCGACCGATTTGTTGATATTCGGACCGATTTCCATTTTTTTTTTTTGAGATTTACAGGGACTATATTCTGATGTTGAGATAAATCATAATATGTTATAACAGAGAACTACTTTGGTTACTACAAAAAACGTATCTGTTGTCACCACAAAAAGCAAGATGACTTCGTAATTGGTTGGTTGCCATAACCACCAGTTGTGACAACTAATTATTTTACTGCATTCGGTTGCTATAACTGATTAATTTAAGTATTCAACGGATTTTTCTCTGTATGTATTTTATTTAGGATTTCTAAATGTGTTTTCTTCCTAAACAAAGATTTTGTAGAGATTTGAACCGATAAAAAATGATAGGAATTATGTTCTGTTGTTGGGATAACCAATAATTCGTTATAACAGCGAACTAAATGTTGTTTGGTTACTACAAAAAATGAATTTGTTGTCACCACAAATTAGTGGCATCAAAGTAAAATGCACTGCATATTTAGTTGGTTGTCATAACCACCAGTTATGACAACCAATTGTATTACTTCATTTAGTTGCTATATCTAATTTATTGGCTATAAGCACCGTGATATTATTGTAGCTACCATCTAATGATATGTCGAACACTGTAACCATCAACACCATGGAACGTTGGTTATTGCAGCAGCAAATGTGTTTATTCAACCGAATTTTATCAGTTCGGGCCGATTTCGTACAGATTTTTTTTTGTGTGGATCGTATCTATTTGTTCCAAAAACTGGCACTTTTGTCACAACACGCGATCAATCGTATATATGGGCATAATGATTCCCAACAAAATTCTTAATTGTTACTTATTCAAAAATAAATAATTTTAAAATCTGCGATATACACGAGGCAATTTTACTTTCCGCAACTCTCAGTTTGTACGAGAGAGAGTTAAGGGAAATGGAAAGGAAAAAACTTGCCGGTACTGCCAATTGCTTTTGTGTTTTGCGTTGTGTGAAGTTGGCTGCAGATTATTTACGTATTTTTTTACACAAAAATCAGAACGAGATTTAGAATGTCAGAAAGGGCAATAATGAAAACAAAAATTGCCCTAACCGAATTGCCTAGTGTAAACACAAGAGGAAAGTTCTAAAGGGAATCATAAAAATTGACGCAAGTTAAGTTGCCTCGTGTAAATGGGGACTTACATACTTGGTCAGTGTCATTTCCACAACAGGCGGTTCCTCCCAAGATATCAATTATATATTGTGAAAGGCCCATGTCTATTTCGCTCAGCTCGGTATGGAGCACTACGCAACTATCCTTTGGAACGAAGATACGAGTTTCCAACAGCAATGTTAAATCTGTGAACGTCGCTCTCAAGGATATCAATAGCATAAAAACATTTTCCAACCGCTGCCTACGTAGAATATTAAAAATATATTGGCCCGCAGACATTAGCAACGAGGTACAGTGGGCAACTACTAACCAAACGCCTATCAAAAATGAAATCCGCAAACGTAAATGGCGCTGGGTAGGTGATACCCTTAGGAAGCCACCAGGCGACAGCACAAAAACTACCATTGACTAAAACCCTCAAGGCCAAGTCGAGGTGGCAGACCAGCGCATACATAGAGAAGGCAGCCCGAGAAAGGCTTAGCTGGGCAGAAATAAAACCGAATGCTTGTGATAGAATTGTTTAGAATGACCAAATATTCCTAGTAGGAAATTCAGAAATTAATAAATATATATTAGGACTTTGGGACCAAAGATAAGATAATACTTACTTCTCTTATAGCGGATCGCCGGGACCAGATTTATAAGTTGCGAAATTTTTGGGCAGATTTTTTTTTGTCAACTTATGCACACACAGAGAACAGATTCGTTGCCATAACCGAATTTTTATTGCCAACCGTATGATGGAGGTTGCATGTACCTTGAGTCTCCTCAGTACAACCGAATGTTAGTTGCTGCTCTGTTATTTTCAGTAATTGGAACTAAAATATCGGTAAAATATACGAAGTATTTGATCATGTCGCACTTGTTCAACGCAAAAATATAAAAATTATATGAGAAGCAAAAAACTATTTCTTGAACACTAAAGAACTCTAAATCATAGATGGAAATGTTGATGGATTGAAAATCATTGAACTAATTGATTGGCTTAAGGCCAATAATAATCGAATTTTATTATTTTAATATTGTCTATTTAAACCAGAAAAAAATACCATTAAACAACCCGTTTTTGATTATGAGCGAATTTTAGTTATCATCACTACTAACACTGTTTTGCAACAAAATCCTCCTTTGAACGAAACCAAATGATCCTTATTTAAAATGATCTTCTGAATCCGAATTAAATGTCCGTTAGTTTTCGAGTTATTTTCGTCAAAAGGAGAGCTCAAACGTTAATTTTTGGAGAACAGTGTAATTGGTTGCAACAATAAATATTTTGCAAAACTACCTTTTTTGCGATTTGTTGGTACGACAGATCAATACTCGTAAGTTGTGTGTACAATACGTACGATGATCATATTTATCATCTTGTAGTATGTCCAACCGAATTTCCATTACGATTATAAACATTTGGTGATGGCAAACGAAATTCGTCGTTTGCAACGGAATTATTGTATTCCAACTAACTTTTTCTTAGTGTCCATATACATACGTAGCTCATTTTGCCAGATATTCTAGTTTAATGAAGACTAGATTCATCATACCGTTTCTTCTAGTCTGCAGCATTTGCTTTTTTGCAACACTTGTATTTTTTAGGAATCCAATGAATGGAGACTTTCTTGCCCTACCCTACTTGTTTTGATTACTTCCTCTATTGCACGAGGCCGAGGTCTGCCAATTGTAAATTCTATCTCAAAAAACGGATTAAATTCATTTTTAATGTCTTTTAAATTACACGCTCGTTACATGTTACTCATAACGAGCAAGCAGACAGCAAAGGAGTAATAAAATGTTATCTTCCACCAATTGACACTGTCAGTTGAACTTCATTGAAACAGTCTTTGACCGCGCACTTATGACGGCATTCAAAAACTCACCCACATATCATAATTTTCTTAATTGTATTGTTTTTCCATTGGGAAATGACACACAAAAAAGCATTTCCACCCGGATGGTTATGGGCATTTTTTTGTTGGTCTATAATTTGTTGTAGTTTTTCTTTTTGCGGCCGCATTTGATTATCATTTGATCCATATATCATCGCCGTATGATGATGATGTAGTTGATGGTGGTCGGTCGGTCGGTCGGTCGGTCGGTCGGTCGGTCATCACGTACATACTGCAGATATCAACGATTCTAATATGACATAATTCGCCATAATGACATAATCATATGACAGTTCGTGGGGGGGGTCACACCCCCACCAGCGCCACCCAGTTTGCGGTGGTGACCATCAAGAATTCTTTTAATTTAATTTTCATGTTCTGTTTATTTTTTTTGGAGTACACTTTTATTATTTGTCTTGTGAAATTTTGACAGCGACACATTTAAATGGAATTGTTCTTGAACTTGTATTAAAGTCATATTTTTCAAGATATTTCAATTTTATTTTCGTTTGGATGAGAACAACAGTTTTGTCATTTGTAGCATTGATGAGGCCTAACTTAAATAAAGAGCGCCAGCGATGACGGCAGTAATTAATATTATTTATAATGGAGATTTTTCTATATCCAAACTTTAGTCTTTTTATATTAAATACACCACACCTTTCTCGTTCCCACATATCACCACGACATATCAGCACTTATGAGAACTGTCTGCAGGGTGAGCCTAATATGACCCTAATTTTTGAAGAAACTAAATGGAGTGTTTTAAAATCATCGCGAAAGTAAGTACTAGGGGCGTGCTTTTCTTTCGTTAATAACTGAGCTGTTAACTGATGGAATTTAAATCCTCAAATGTAGAGTAAAAATAATACAAAATATTTTTCCAAGATTATTCTCCGATTTCGAAAAGTTCTTCCCAGCCAACGACTAGCTGAAGATAACAATGACTAAGTCCTCATTAATAATATTTTTATTTCCTGCGAGTTCGGTAAAGCACGAACCACATCTCGGTCCCTGTTTTTAACGAACAACATTTCCTGCTCTCATCTCTTCGAAAAATAATAGATATAATCCAGGAATTATATAGAAACACAAATTGTCGTTTGCTTCTCCAAAACTTCATAAGAGATACGGTTTCAGTTAAAGCTGGTGTACGGCAAGGTTGCATATGGTCACCGGAACTCCGTATAGTGCTAGAAAAGCGCAACGGTCAACAACAGAAGTAGGGTGCTATTTATAATTCGGGTCCTGACAATACTAGTGTTCCCAGATGCAATTTTTGTTTAGCAAAACTTCACTCAGAACTTTTTGTCATTTGAGGGCGAATTGTTCTGTTTACAATGTGTTGAAAAATGCATCTCAGTAAAAAAATTAAATTATTTCGTGAACATTTTCGTGCGATGATTTTTTACGATTTTCGGCGTGGGTTATCGAGACAAGAGTGTTTAAATCAACTTGTTTTTGGCGATTTTTGGCGATGAAGCACCATCAAAAAACATGTTAATCGCTGGTACCAAGAGTTCAGTCTCGGACGCCGTTTGCTCCAGGATAATTTTCGTGAAGGACGTCCAACCTCGGTGACTTTGCCAGAGGATGCGTTAATCTGACGATATGAAAACCATCGATGCTGTGCGTGAACTGATTAAGCAAGACCGACATGTGGCTCTTGCTTAATCAGTTCACGCACAGCATCGATGGTTTTCATATCGTGAGATTGAGGCATCATTGGGCATTAGTATGACAAGCAACAATAAGATATTGCATGTTTATTTGGACGTGAAAATATTTGTTCTCGTTAGATCGCACATACGAGTAATTTGACAAATGCTCAAAAAAGGCTCGTATGAATTGGAGCAAAGAGATGTTGAAAAAGTATAACTGCGGTAGCTCAAAGGCAGTGTATAACATTGTCACAGGTGACGAATCATGGATATATGCATATGAACCCGAAAAAAAACACCATTGACCGTATGGGTCTTTCAAACGAGCCAAATCCAACAAAAGTTGTTCGTGAAAGAAGTACATCGAAGCAAATGATTGCGTTTTTCGGTATAACCGGTCATGTTGCCACAGTCTCTTTAGTGGAACATAGGACGTTTAATTTTGAGTGGTATACAACAATCTGTTTGCCAACAATGTTCGAAGAAATGAGGAAAGATAAAAAAAGACGGATCATTTTGCATCACGACAATGCGAGCTCTCACACATCAGCTGCAAAGATGAGCTATTTGACCAATCGAGATGTCGAATTGATGGGCCATCCACTGTACAGCACCCAATGACTTCTTCTTACTCCCTAGCATCAAGAAACAAATGCGTGGTCAACGTTTTTCATCGCCCGAAGCAGCTGTTGAAGCGTTCAAAAATCATGTTTTGGAGGTGTCTCAATCGGAGTGGAAAAAGTGCTTCGAAAATTGGTTTGTGCGCGTGCAAAAATGGATTGATCTTAAAGGAGAATATTTTGAAAGACAATAAAACCATTTCCAATGATAAAATACTGTGTTTTTATTGCCGGATCCGAAATTTAAATAGCGACCCTCTAACATGGGGTGTAGGCGGCCGTCAGTCCGATCTTGATTATGCCGACGATTTATCTCTTCTTCTGCACAACCACTTGAACGTGAAGAAAAACTTTAAAATGGTAAAGCCACCTGCAGCAGACCATTATTTATCCAAGAGGTCCAACTTCAGGACGTGAATGAATTTTGTTACCTTGGCAGCACCATCACATCGAATAGTGGATCTTTATTCACATCAACTGAGATTTAGATGGTCAACCACAGCCACCGCGATACACACGAGGCAATTTTACTTACTGCAACTCTCAGTTTGTACGAGAGAGAGGTAGAAAAATACCTTTTTTGTTTTTCGTTATGCGAAGTTGGCTGCAGATTATTTAAGTATTTTTTTAAACCAAAATCAGAACGAAAAAATCACAGTATGTCAGAAAATGCAATACAGCCACCTGCAGCAGACCATTATTTATCCAAGACGTCGAACTCCAGGACGTGGACGAACTTTGTTACCTTGGCAGCATCATCACATCGAATGGTGGATCTTCATTCACATTAACTGAGATTTAGATGGTCAACCACAGCCACCGCGAAACAACCCGAAGGGCTGTTCCCTAACAGGGCAGGTTAGAGCAACAGTTCTAGAGTCTCCCGACCATCCGCGTCAACAGACTTGATTCCTTTTCGGACCTCGTAGCATATGACTTCTTCATCTATATCTACAACAAGAATTCGGACCATGTTGCCCATAAACATGAAGGATGCAAAGGATTATTCGAGATGCATTTTAATCTTGGAGGGACATGTAGATTAAATTAAGTTAAAAAGGGAAATCAGGTAACTCCACTCATCAGCGAGGAGGAGTTTGAGTCAAAAACTAGCCGATTAGTGCAGAAGTTCGAAGAGCAGCTGGATCGGAGCAGGCCGCAAAGACCTCAAAGAGACGTCACTTACAGCAACGGAACATTCTGGCAGCATGACAACATACTTTGTTGTTTAAATCGGACAATACAGGGCATGAAACAATGGCCCCCCCAATGTAAACGAAGTTCCACGAGGAATGTATGCTGGAGCTGAACAATAAATGATACGCTTTAAAAATGTTATACAGTCCGACTAGAGGAGCCTTAGTAAAAGCTTTATAACATTCGCTTTATTATATTGGTCATTAATGTGATTATTTAAAGGGAGAGTTACACCGCCTACTTTTCCCCCAGTCAGTGTTTCGTTTCATGCCGAAATCTTATGTTCTAAATATCATCGACATATGTGACAGCGCATAGAGAAAGGGACCTAAGGGTAAAAAAAAATCAATTTTCATTTTTTTTCTTTTTTTGATGTGGACAACATCTGAGCATCGAATGAGACCGATCCCATGTCCCAAAAGTGTCTCAGAGATATGCGCGTTATATGAAAGTGAAGTCGACGATTCTAAGCGCAAATAGAAAGGGACCTAATCTTTAAAATGGCTCTCCTGAACAAAACTGGTTTTTAACCTTAGGTCCCTTTCTATTTTGCGCGTCACATATACGTAGATGAGATGTGGTCTTTTTTAATTCAGGGATGTATGAGCGAAGCCACGGACATGACTGGATCATGTTCGACTTTTACTACGATTCGGAAAGTATCTAGTTTATGGGGTCTCCAACCAGTATTTCGCGGTGTTGCCAACGGCATGACAAAGTTACTATACTTTACATCCTATGAATGAGTAAAAACGCCTTTAAGGTCTCTCAGGACGAACTTAGCATCGTTTAGCGAATGCCTGCGCATCGATTCGATATTGAAATGACAGCAAAAAGCACCATATTCTGAAGAAATCTCAAAAGCAACTCCATAGTTGAATTTGTAAAGTTTCCTTTAATTGAGGTATCCGTTTCAAATGTTGACCAGTGGTCGCTCGGTTTTGAGCATCTTGATGCCAAGAGTCCGATCCGCAATCTCACTTTAACCATAAAACAAAATTCATATTTGGATTCGTAATCTAATGTTCTTCAATTTGTCCATATTAAGCCTAGTATTCACCTAAAACGAAAATCTCGCTCCCATAAGAAATACTCGTACATGAAGCAAAGCAAACGAAATTTACCATTGGTAAATTCCGTTTGCTGAAACGAAAATGTGGCAGAATTTGCAACTGTTACAGGGAGGATTATAAGAGCAGTGTAGACTTTTTCCAACATCTGCAAACGAAAATTAATGTTTTGATAATTGTTTGGCCAAGGAATTTTAGAAATTTACAAAAAAAAAATAAATTATCAAATGTTGTGAAGTTGTTTTTGAGGGTATTAAAATCATTTTTTTGAAAATGAATAACAGCTGCTTCCTCTAGACTGCTCTACACTACAATTCTTTCGTGTAGAGATAAATGCAAAATTCCTAAGCGAAACTTTCGTTTTAGGTGAAAACTAGGCTTTAAATAGTAGGCTCTTTATGGTCGTTTTTCGGCTCCATTACATCGGCGGCACCTACGCTACCCTCGGCGATGTTCTGTCGATTTAAGCTTTTTCGGCTTCAAACTCTGGCCAAGATTGATTTTCCACATACAAAAACCGGAGTAGCAAGCCAAGAGCCTGAAAGAGTACTTGTGCACCAGGAGCTGATTTAAGACCCCTCAGGGCTGTCATGGAAACCATGTCGGTTTTGCTAATTGTTGTTTTTGCAAACCAATGTTGGTTTCATTTGAAACCAACTTGGTTTTGTCCATTTCGAATGTAAAAAAACCAACGTTCGAATCAGCTGTTGCTGATAAAACCGATAACATTGGTTTTCATGACAAAAAGCATTTTTTCCTATCGTTTTCAAAACCAATAGTGACAGCATTAGTTTCTATGACAGCCCTGACTGATACCAAATAAGTGGCAACACTGCAAGCAAATAATCTCGCTTTCATAATTGAACGCCACTCACGCAATTAGAACACCAAATAATAAAGCACATTCCTAGCGATCACCAATTGCCAAAAATACTTAGAAAATCTATTAGAGAAACGAAATAAATTGCAATTGCCAGGAATTAAAAAAAGAATAAATAAACAAATAAAGCGTAAACACTTTAATGCCGACTAACTGTTCCATGGTTTATCTCAAACAATCAATAAACTGGAACAATCTTTTTTCATTTCAAAATCACACAGAAATCCAAATAAAAAATCCATCAAAGTTGGCAGAAGGACTGAATACGAAGATATTCAGTTCAAACTATTAGACTGTCGATCAAACGTCAATCAAACTGTCGACAGTAAATAACATTAAGAGAAAATCAAAGGCATTTAAAGAGAGAGAAAAATACTTTAAAAGAAAAGCTAATTATTTCGATTTCTTTGCCACCCTTCCCCGCCACAATCACAGTCGTCAATTTTAATTGAAAAGTTTACCCACTATCTTAAGCGCACTAAAGCAAAAATCCGATAATCATTATTGTCATTTACATGATGATGGGCTTGCAGATACCGTGAAAGAAAATTGTCATTTAAATATTGAACATTGGCAGCTCAGTTATCTTAAACGCTGGAAATAAAGGCGTTTTAACCCGGTCGTTTTCAAGTGTGGTACGAGTATGCAGTAATTTGAAACCACTTATAATTTGGCGTTGAATGATTTGTATTTCAGGCGTTAGATTATTAGCAAAAAACAAGTTCGATTTAACACGTATTTACGCTGTTTTCGTTTTATTTTTCTTGTCTGCTGTTGAACACCAGTTTGATTGACATCACTTGCTGCACAAGTGGAAAAGGCGCCAAGATAACACGTCGGCGACTTGCATTGACTTTGTGTTACTCTGTAAGCAGTAAAAGGATGGTAAACAACAGCTTATCAAAGTTGCTGAAGAGATACAATAACGAGGCATTCGATTCACCCTAAATGCAACTCTTCAATTTGATTTCGATAAACAGAGTGTTAGGGTTGCTATATGTATTTCTGGCCTAGACAACACTAAGTGTTGCCTGGTGCCATCTGACATTTCCATTAGAAAGTTTGAAATTTTTTCAGAAATTTACTCAGAACGTTTTGACGTACGACCATCATTTGTGTTGTTTACAATGACTTGAAAAAATCAATTTGGCTAAAAAATAGAATTAACTCGTGAACATGTTTGTGCGATCATTTTTCACATCTTTCGGCGTGGATTATCACGACAAGAGTGCATCGATGAACTTAAATCTTTGTATGGAGATGAAGCACCATCCTATAGCACAGTAAAAAATGGGTTCAGTGAATTCAACCGTGGCCGAAGCTCGCTCAAAGACAAAGATAGTGAAGGTCGTCCAAAAACGGCCGTTGTGCCAGAGAACATTGATGCCGTGCGTGAATGCAAGATCGTTATGTGACATACTGTGAGATAGAGGCACCCTAGAGCATTTCTTCCACCAGCATACATTGGATATTGCATGAACACCTGGCCGTAAAAAAGGTTTGTCCTCGTTGGAAATTTTGAAAAAATACGAACGCGGTGCTTCAAAAGACTTTTATAAGATCGTCACAGGTGACGAATCATGGATCTATGCGTATGAGCCCGAAACAAAATAGCAATCGACCATGTAGATCTTCAAAGAATGTATGAGCCCGAAACAAAATAGCAATCGACCATGTAGATCTTCAAAGAAAAGCCAAATCCAACTAAACGAAATGGTCGCCTGTTTCTTCGGCAAAACTGGTCATGTGGCGGCTGTTCCGCTTGAGCAACGTAGGACGGTCAATACCACAATTTGTTTGCCTGAAGAGAAGATGAATCATTGTGCACCATGACAATGTGAGCTCTCATACATCGGCCTTTTTGATCGGCCAAAACGTCGAATTGATATGTTATCCGCCGTATAGCCCTGACTTGGCACCCAATGACCTCTTTTTATTTCCGCGTTATTGAAGCGTTCAAAAACCATGTTTTGGAGGTGTCTCCATTGGAGTGGAAAAAGTGCTTCGACAATTGGTTTGAGCGCTTGCAAATGTGTATAAATCATGCTGGAGAATACTTTGAAAAACAATTCAACCATTGTTGATAATAAATATTCGCATTGTCATTATTAGGCCAAAAAAATATATTTAGCAGCTCTCGTAAGATCGAACATGTCTATACACAGAGAAAAAGTTAATTTTTATTCAATCGTAATGAATTTTCGGTTCGACATACCACCAGATGATATATACTTATATGATCAACGTATTGGGCACACAACTAATGGATCGGACCAATGAAATGTGGAAAAATATTTAGTTGTCACAACTGTTGGCTCTGGCAACCTATAATTTTGCAGAAAATGAATTGTAGTAACCATTTACTGACGATGATAACAAAATTTGTATAATAACGGACTGTTTGGTGAAAAAACTATGTTTGGATTAAATTTTGGCTTATTTGGACAAAAATATTCCAAAAGTAATATTCATAGCTTCCAGCCGATGAGAATGAAGTGCATATACAGTAAAACCCGCTTTAGTACCTCCCCGCTTTAGCACCTAACCCGTTTTAGTACCCAACATTTGCAGACACTATGTTTTTTTAATAAAAAATCGAACAAATTTACCCTTTTAAGTACCTCCCCGCTTAAATACTCAACCCGCCTAAGTACCATAATTTGTTGTGCATTAAATAAAATTTTACGTACGTTTTCCGCCGGTTAAGTACCTTTCTGAATACAATTGCTTTTTTAAAACGGCAACTCTTTATAATCGATTGTTTATTTAAACCATAACTAATTTATTGAAAAACTCGCATACAAAATAATCAAGATACATGGTATACATTAAATAATGATTCGTAAAAATGTCTGGCAAAGGGCGAACATTTACAAGTTTAAAATTGCGCGGCTTTTTCGGTGCGACATTTCAACTGTAAGCTTACGGAGGAAGAAATAGTGTCATGTATTTTGGAAGATAACGCTGGCGAGGTGTCACCATCTACAGAAACTATGGAAAATACTATGAAGTAAATCCACCCGCTTTTGCAGAAGCGCTGACAGCACTAGAAACAGTGAAAAAATATACTCGTATGGAGGGCAATAATCTTGAATTTGATGAACTCGAAATATTAGAAAAAAAGTTGTTTAAAAAAATACAAAACATGCGTCAAAAGAAAATAACTGAATTTTTCGCTATTTAAACCTGTTTTTCAAATCCACTTTATTTTAAGTGATCTCATAAAATACGTATGTGTTACATATACATATGCATTATGCGCACAAAATGTTCCTTTTTTAAAATGAATTTTCAAAGCAATATGAAATACGTTTTTAATTAATATGTAATCAAAATATTTTTTGTTAAATAAATTTTTTGTTTGTGTTTAAATAAGTTATTTTCATTATTCTTAAAATTATTAAATGTTTAACTACCCAACAGAAGGTACTAAAACGGGGCTGTTTAAGTACCCAACCTGAGGTACTAAAACGGGTTCTTATAAGTACACAACCCGCTTAAATACCTCAAAATGCTGTACATTTTAGGCAAGGCACTTATGCGGGTTTTACTATATTTAATAGTCAGAAATGTTATTCCTCGAAGGCGCTTCAAATCACACGAATCTGAGCTAAAATTTGAAACAATGTTTTTACCAAACTAGGTAGAAGTTAAAAAAAGTAAAACCTGATAGTCCAATTCCTTGCCAGATGTTTGAAAATGCAAATAGCAGTGAGTCCGTGAGCACGCAAACATTTCGGTTGTAGAACATGAACGTTCCAACTAGACTCTCAGCACCGTCTCCTAAAGCTTGTGTGAACCAAGAGCACTCTTTATTTCGACGACACAATGGCTATCGAATTTTCCTGATACAAGTCCAATGAGCTATTTCATCTAGGCCATGTTAGACAGAAAGGTGAGCACTAAATAATATGCCAAAATGGCCATACTGGCATAATTCCAGATGACATAAGCATATTGCAGAATACAAAATTCATGAGAATTTTTTGCATTAGGGAAAGAGTTATGGGTTATGTGAGGGTAGTTTGTGTGGGAGGTACAGGAAAAGGCGTGGCAGGGGCTCCCTAATCTATCTAATTACTCCATCCATCTCCATAAATTTACTTATTTTCAGCAGATTCTTATGAATTGTATCAAAATTTTTATGCAAATACTAAAAGTGGGCGGAATGACCATTTGTACTAGAAATACCAGAATGGGGCGTGTCATTCACTCTTAGTACGTGCGAGCAAGAGTAAGATCGTATGTATAGCATACAATATATTACACGAAAACCAAAAGGGGGCGAAATGGTAGATTGCATTGGAGGTACGAGAGTGGGCGTGCCAACTACTTTTTTTTTATGCGAGTACAAAATCGTTTTTAAGATACTACGGTAGAATTGAGTATTTTACCTTATACCTCGATTCTTAAGTATTGATTTTTAATAGGATCGTGCAGATATCATTGAATATATTACAAGTACACCAAAAGTGGGAGTAATGGTACATTTATATGGGAGGTACCAGAAGGGTTGCGGAAAATTCAAAAACGATTAGTAGCTCCTTTCGAGAGTTATCGTGAGCATCAACCTATATGGTCACGGCAACAATAGTATGTTCTCTGCAATTAAAGTATGGTCGTCGCAACCATAGTATTGTTTTTTGAGCTTCATTTTGACAATAGTATGATTACGGCAATATTAATATTGTAGAAATGTAACAATAGTATTATTGCTAAATTTAGAAATGAGAACTTGGTTGTTGCAACAATATAAATATGATTGGTGGGACAAAAGTATTGTTTTCATGGGTTTTACGTTGACAATAATATAATTACGGCAATCATACCAGCAAAATGGTGTTTTTTTTAATTTGACAATGTTGTTTTTACGAATCTTACGCAATAATAGTACTTTTTATATGTAAATTAATTTTTTTTCAAAACAAACTCTACGGGTTAGTATAACTGAAATGTTTTTAATAAATGAATTTTTTTACTGTTAATTAAATCACTCCTTTTATTAAGAGTTTAATTTTAATGTATTTTTACAAAACTTAATAAAAATCTCTATTGTTGAATAACAACTTCACAAAAAATTTTGGGGATTATAGTATGGTTGTGTGTAAGTCATACTATGGTTGTGAGGATCATTATATGGTTGGGTCTGAATAATAATATGGTTGTAGCGATCATAGTATTTTTGAGTGTGAATAATAATATGGTTGTGGGGATCATAGTATGGTTGTGTGTGAATAATTCTATTGTTGCCAGAACCATAATATTGTTGTGGGGATCATAGTATGGTTATGTGAGAACCTTACTATTGTTGTGCCACAACCATATTACCAACAATAGTATGATGCTCTTCGAATATTGTTACCACAACCATACTTTTTTTCTGCGTGTATATAAAATGTTTTAGCCGTTCGGAGACGGCGGTTAACTGTAAGTCTAGGTTAGTGAATATATTTTATTTATACACAACTCACTGATAAGAGAGAAGTTTTCCCTTAGGAAGAGATTAAGCCGCCGCCGATCAAAAACAACGGCGCCGCCAATAGTTCAGTATGGTGATGCATATCATATGCTCATAGTCAATCATACAGAAATCCCAATATTAAGGCCTTCTAGTACATCCATTGGTAGGGTACCCACCACTATTCCCTAGCAAAATCGGAAACATGTTTAGATAAATTTTTCCCCTCAGTAACAGAGAGTACAGAATACCGCAACTTCCATACCAACTCTATTGAGGACCTCTGCCGGCAATTCATGTTGCTCAGATGAACTTTTTAGGAAACCAAATTAGGGACTTACATATGGTATGCTCATTTTCTAACTTCCAGGAGTCTTATCAATAAGATCTGATATTAAACCCCTCCGCAGTGTTATGATGGTTAGCGTGCCACTGAACCCATGTTCAAATCCGAGTAAGAGCATAAAAACAAGTATTTAAGAAATAGGTTTTCCACCTCGTAAATGCCGGCAATTTTACGAGTAAGAGATTAATCTCTAAGCCATGTAAAAATGTTTCTATAGAATACATTCGGAGACGTCATTACATAGAGGCTCCCGGTAAGTGAGTCGAAAAATTATGTCGTGTACAGCTCACAGATTTGAGAGAAGTTTTCCGTTTGTTCCTTAATGCAATGTTGGGGGAGTAATTAAGTACTACACCTCTATGTAGGGTGTCCACCACTGTTCCATAACAGCAAAATAAACCCGCTTTTGATTAATGTTCAGTTTAGTTTTTCATTAAACCACCATAGAGAGAAGCAAAGATGCAAAAAAAAAACTTAAATTGAAGATTAATTGGAACGGAACTTGCTCTTTAAAGTTGCCAGCCTTATCAGCTCGTCTAAATTTACAACAAGTGCATCTGCATCCAGACAGAACTGAGAAAAAATGCCGTTCGATTAAACGACAACACTTGTTCTTTCTGTGTTATGATTATTATTTTTTTCTGGGCAAAACTGGTCGCTGTTAGTCCACTGGCAGCTTTGGTGATTTTCTCACGTTCGAAGGAAACTTGTTTGCTAAGAAGAAGAAAACATGAACTCTTTTCAGAGTTGATGATGAGACTGAGGAGGATGCCAATGTCTATGGTTGCAGCAGCAACTCTTTGAAGGAGGTACTCACTTGAGCTAGAGTTTCCTATGAAACTGTTCAACAAGGCATGCAATTAATTACCAACTCAAGCTTTAACTACAGCTGCTAACTACTCCCAAGACTGTTATTAGACATTCAGTGTGTCTGCCGCCCTCCTTCTGTTTTCACATTTTGTTCCTTGTCTCAAGTATCTGCTCTTGGTGGAAGGAAAATTTGTTATTTTTTTTAGGCTGTTAATATTGATTTGACCTAGATTTTCGCCCCTCCAGTGAATCCAAAATTAGTGAAATTATGAGATTTGTTGTTAACACGCATATCCCCCTCTTCCACCCATATCGTGTGCGGTAAGAAAGTTGTACGTCTTCCACGGTTTGGGAGTGTTTGGAAAAATCCATGTCATGCCACGCATGTATTTGTTAAGAGTTACTAGGGATGACAGGTGGAGCACCTAAGGAGTGTGGGAGGAATCGCAGGTAATGTCACAAAAGGTTAGTAACCTGGAATCGATAACGTTGTTTTTTATTAAAGTATTAAATAAATTAATTATTTCGTACTTTTAAGGCAATTGGATAGTAACTAACGGGTGGGCAAAAGACAAGTTTCTTTTTAAATCATTTATTATGTTGACACCGACAGCTGTTTCCCGCTCGAAATCTTGGTAAAAAGTCAGTATAAATTCTCCGCAATATGAAATGAGTCGCTTCACGTTTCTATATCGCCTTATGGTGGTTTCGATTCTCAATAAAAATTATGCCTTCTACTAGAGTAACATGTCATAATGCAACAATTTTAAAACCAACAATCCATTTTAGTGCAACACTTAAAGAAGAAGAAAACCAAATACTCTTTGTAAACAACGTTTGAACCTAAACAATTGCGTCGTCGTTTTTGCTCACGTTTTGAACGAACGCGTTTCATTTGGTTTGTGTGTGTTGAAAATACAACACTGTAGGCAGCAGCTGTGGCAACATTCTACTACGTAGACTGAAGTGAGTGCAGAAAATTCGACATTTTCGCACGCATGGCATGCAACATTTAGAAACTAAAAATTAAAATAAGTTTGTAGGGTTTCACTTTCTTAACAAACGAACACGAAAATGTAGTTACAGTGCAACATGTAGAAAAAATTCAACATTTGTTTGCAAAAACGAAAACACCATTAGAGTAGCTTGAATTTGACAACGGATTTGGACGAAAAATCATTTTTGTAGACGAGTCGCATATTAACAAAAAAAATCTGCAACTGGGGCTCGGAAACCCCCCAAACATCCACAAAGAGTGCTAGTTTTGGCAGATTGTGGAGAGGTGGCATCATCGGACCATTTCTCTTTGAAAATTTAGCGGGGAACAACGTTTATGTCAATGTTAGGCGTTACAGATTCATCTTATCCGCTTTATTTACTGAAATTGAAGACAAGAATTTGGACCAGGTTAATGCAGGATAACGCACCATGCCACAATCGATCTTTTAAGCACCAATTTCCCAAATCGTGTTTTAGCCGTCTTGGCGATTTTATTTGCAGCGATTTGATCCATTTTAGACTTTTTTGTGGGGAACTGTAAAGGACCGATAATGAGCCAACAATTCGGAAACTATTCTAGCACTTATGACCAATACCATCCAAGTAATCTGTGAGCTACAGCCCGAACACACGCAATAATTTAACCCTCAATTAACAGCCTGTTTTGATAAAAAAAAACTAATTCGCCTCAAAAACGAACTGTCAGTAGACGAAAGAAGAATAATTTGTGTTTCTCTAAATTACACGAATTCGTTCGTCAACACATTTAAAGTTATATTACAAAAGCTTGAAAGTTCAAATCGTGTTATAATTACCCAAATGGTCTTTAGGTTATTTTTGTTCGTTGTTTAAACAAGACGAACGAGACTGTCAACTTATGAAAACAATTTCAATTTTTCTACATTTACTATTATTGCTCCTGATTCTGAGAACTACATTTTGGTGTGAAAAAATGAGAAACTTAATACTTTAGTCCCTCATCATTCTATTATGGAGCAAGGGGGAATGTGGAAGCCCGCCGCTGAAAAATTATTAGATATTCTTAGCCGGGGTGGAACCTGGGTTAACTGGCATGAAAGTCGTGCACATTTCCAGCAAAACACGGCGGTCCAAGTGAAATGATGATGAAATGAAGTCGCCGCCATCAAAAACCAGCGCGCCGCATTATACAGTGTCGACTTCAAACTCTGTGGACAATACAATTCTTATACTCACAGACAGGGGCCTACAGTTTCAAAAAACTAACGTTTCGGCCGTTTCGAAAAACTAGCTGATTTTTAAAGAAGCTTTCCGCAGGCATTTGGAACATGGAAAAACCGCTGTTAAAGATATCGAACGCTTGCCGCGAGAAAGACGTACCGTGAACACGCTTTTTGGTAAAATTCAATAGAAAATTGCATAGCGTTAATCCTAAAATATTAAAAATTAAATATTTTTATTTACAAAGATATAGCAAATTCAATTGTAACAGATTCTTCCAGATGAACTAGACCAAAGGCAAAAAAACGCTCTCCTGTAATACTCCTATGTTCTTTTTGGCGCTTGGGTATTTGTCGCGGTTAGGGTTTTCTAATAGGGACATAAAAATTTCGTATGTTTAGGTCAACGAATATTATTAATGATCTTTCAGTGTCAAATCGTTAATTGAAGTCAAAACTTTCATCGTGGTAAAGTTCACTTACGAGCAACGTTTGGAAATCATTAAAAAACAAAAGTCTGAGTCGGTGGTCGCAACTTTAAGAGCGCCTACTCCAATTTGCGGTAAAGCTCATTTCTGGTTTTGTCAATAAACAAAATATGCGTTATTGGACAGCAACAAACCTACATGTGCTTCAAGATACACAATTGCATCCGCAAAAATTTACTGCATGGTGTGGTTTTCATGCCGGTGGTGTGATAAGGCCGTATTTTTTCTTCGATGAAAACAATCGTCATGTTGCACTGTCGTGCAATGTTAGAAAATTATTTTTGGCCAGAATTGGATGAGCTTGACATAGCCGTTATGAGGTTTCAACAAGATGGTGCCAATAGCCACACAGCACGCATTACAATCGATTAACTGAAAGGCAAATTCGGTGAACGTGTGATCTCGAGAAATGGTCCGGTCGAATAGCCACCTCGTTCATGCGATTTAACGACATTGGATTCTTTTTTATCAAGTCATTGTTCTATGTCAACAAGCCAACAACTTTAGACAAGCTCAGAGAAAACCTCCAACGCGAAATTGCCAACGTTCCGGTCGAAATGTGTGCAAGAGTGGTGGAAAATTGGGTCCTATGAATAGATCGGAATCGTGGTGGTCATATGACCAACATCAAATTTTATTCTTAAAGTGTAACATTTGGCATTACAACTGAAATAAATTTGAACTCTATATCTTAAGTATTCTGGGTTTAAGTGATACATAAAATTGTTATGTCCGTAATGGGTAAACCATGTATTAAAGGTTGCTAGATAGCTTTGCTTCTGGGTTACCCACTATAAGAACTCTTACTCTTACAGGCTTTTACTAAAAATAACCTTATTATATACGCCAAATACTTACAGAATCAATATGAGATTTGTTTTAAGGTCGAAAGCATTCAATATTTACCTAAAAAAAAAAGAAAATATACACAATTATTAAAAACTTGAATTTTATTTAGAAAAACTTTAAAAGAATTTAAAAAAGGCCATAGATTGATATTGAAAAAGAAATAATAGCAATTATTTTTTATTATTTCTCTGGACCCCGCGGGTCCACGAGACTGATGTCAGTCTCAGATAAATCTTAAAAATAAATTAATACTGGAGTTCCTAGTAATATTTGTTTTAATTTAAATATACATACTTATGTCCATTTTTATCAAAGGTCGCCTGTTTTAACTATAACTTCCTTTTTTAGGATGCTAGAGTATATACGTCCGAGCTGAATTTATATTTCATGTCAATATTTATCAATTAATGATAAACTCTCCTTATTGCTCTATCTATCTAATCTATCCATCAATAACCTGTGTTAATCCAAGGACAAAACATGCTGCAGGACAATTGCATACGCGGATAATGTGTTAGTTTTAGACATGGGCAAGGATCCTAAGATGCTCTAGAAGGCACTGAAGTCTGCGCTAAAGTTATGACTAAAATGGTGTCGCGAATGTGGACTGGATTTTAATCTAGCTTAAACGGAACTGGTACTATTCTTTAGGCGATACAAGATGCCTTATTTTTTAATTCCACCATCGATGGAGTAACACTTTCGTTATCTAATGATGCCAAATATCTTGGACTGATGTTGGATAGTAAACTAAACCAGAACCTTAACTTACTGTCAAGGACCAATAAGGCGACAAAGGCTTTATATTGCTGCAAAAATGTCATTGACCTCAAGTAGGATATAAGCCCCAAAAACTAAAACTGGATATATGATTTGTTGTCATATCGATTCTGTACTACGGGGCTGCTTTCAAAATTATGAGAACGTAGCGATAATAGGTGCGCTTTGTACGAATCCATCGAAGGCACTCCTCACTATTCTTAACTGGCTAAACTTTTGCCTGATTTTTTTTTTTGGCAAAGCAAGTGGCTGCGAACACGGCTATGAGAAATGGCCCCAAGACCAACGACTTTGACCATGCGAACATTTTGGTTATAGCCAAAATGGGGTTTTCTCTTGACTATGTGACATCTGAACCTATTTTCGACGAGGATACCGAATGAATCGGCCTACATAATTGTAGCTCGCCTTCTACAGAACGTAAAGCAAATATACACTTACGTATCAAAGAGTAGTTGGATGTGGCACTTACTTGGGTCAGCTAAAATTGAAACTGTACCCTCCGGTATCGGACTATCGTAGCATTATTAAAGCTGAAATCATGGCCAGTGAAAATGCCGCGCGGCAAGTTCAGTACTATGGGATATCATGCAGGGATAGTTTCATATTTACTTACAGCTAGGTGGCCATTAGATCCCTGTCAGATGTCTCTTATGGAGATAGCGGAACATTATGTGGGTCTCTGGCCAATGGGACATAGATGTCAATTGTACAAATGAAACACATGCAGCCGCCACCGAGAATTCAAAGGAGTGTAGCAGTAATATTGCATTAATCACAGGCTATTGGCCTCTGCCCATGCTCGACTGCCTTACAACGACTTCTGTGCAACAGTGAAGAGGGGGAGGATTCTCTGACACTGCTCGGAGCCGGCGTTAAACACTAGTTCCTGGTCAGTATTCGGCCAAGTAGCTCAGATCGAACTATTCGCAGCGAGTGTACGATATCAAAATGGGACGTACGCATAGACCCAAGTGACATATTTTTCCGGCGGCTGTCAATTCAACCTAAGCAAATCTTAACCAAAGCGACAAGGTCAAAAAAGCATTCCTCTTTTTGGGAATAAATCGTCCACAAATACTCAAAACGGATTTTTGTTTAGCAAATACTCAAAACGGAAGCCGATTTTGCCAATTTTTAATTTTAAAAACATCATCGTGCGAAAATGCAGGGTCCGGGCTTATTACGTTGGACCTTGAACGTGTTTTCCTTGCATGCACACACAGTTGGATGGATCAACGGGCATTGCTATATTGTCTTAGAACATGAACAGGGATTAACTGGCTCGGGACCTCTTGCATCTACATTTTAATAGAAGACAAGTTTTAAACAAAATGGTTGAAAGCCAATTTTTGAAAGGAAAACTAAACTCTTTAAGACCAGGTTCTCACCAAACGTATGAGATCTACTGTTGTAAAGCTCAGAGATCAAACAATTGCTCACGAAAATACAATTCACCTTCACCACCTCTACAGAGATTCCACATTCAGAGCCATCTGCAGATTTTCTTTTACAACGTGTGTTGTAAGAAGAGTTAAGTTGGCTTTGCCAACTGTTTTGAAGTGCCTTGTGGTCCATCTTTATCATTATATCCAACTTTACAGTAACAGCTCTTACTGGCATAAAAACTTGACAGAAAAATCCCTTTTAAAAATCTGCTGTCAAAATCAATTTGTTGTCGATTAGAAAGGGCGTTTATTGAAATAAAATTGTGGTCGAAAAGAGTCACATTCAGGAAAGCCACCAAGCAAAAAGTTTGTGAGACTGGCATACCTCCCAGGCCACTCCAGAATTAAACTTTTGCGCGCCCAGTTTGGTCAGAGATATATCAGAAGTCTCGGCGATGAGTTTTTCATTGAAAATGTGAAGGCCATATTAAAGGTATTTTCAAAGAATGCTCTATTGAATGAATATAAAATTAGCTACAAATTGTACTAGAAGGTCTTCGAAGAGATGCGATATGACAATATGTGCGGGCTTATTTTAAATTTGTCATGACGAATTTTTTAAAGGGGTTGACAAATATGCTTCGGTGGAAAAGCCCTTCTAGGTTTTCCTGCTGAGAACAGGAATTTAGACTGACAAGTTTTAATTTATTGAGTTATCGTGCTCGTTTTCCTTCTATAAAAATAGACTTACCAGGATTTTGTGGGATTCAAAATTTAAAAAATTTTCTTCAAAGTGCCACCGGGCGCCTTCCCATTTCCTATAAATATATATTTTGAATTGTCTTCAAAGTCGTCTACCATTTTCAAATCTGAATTTTTCTTTTCCTGTCATTCATTTCTTGTTCTCCTTTCGTCAAATTGATGAGTAATTCGTTAAAAAAAAGTCATGCATTTTCAAGAGTTTACTAAGGCGTGAAATACATTCTGCGTATGAAAGTTTCTCCGCGCCACCAGATCCATTGAGAAGAAATCTATGTCATTTGTGGCTCGTAGACGCACACACACGTACTCATGGGTCTCGGAATGATGTGCGTAAGCAATTGCCTCAATTGGCGTTCAATGCACTTTTACATTGAACAAATCTCGAAGAATTTGAATTCGGTTTTTGTCTTTTTTCTTTTTTTTCTACTCTCGAATTGTTTGAATTGTAATTGGTGTCGGTGTCATTCCGTGTGTGTGTGTCAGTCCGTCCATCCCTGTGTCTCTGAATAAATTTTAAAGCTTGTACGAGGTGTGTGCTTTGCTGTCATCTGTTTTATTTTCATTTAAATTTCCAATTTTCATTGTTTATGTCGTTGTTTCGTTTTTTTTGTTCTCAAATTAAGTTTCGCTTCGTTGTTGTCGCCATCGCCAGCGTTGTTATTGTGTTTATTTCTGAGTGTGTCCCACTTTGCCACACCACAACTCGTGACGTGACGTTTGGAGTGAGTGTGTGTAAATGCGGCGCGTATTGTGCGACGATTTTTTGTATAAACATTAAAAAAAAATTATAGCAATCATTGTCGGTTTCATTCTATGACGGGTTGTTTTTTATGGTCGAAAATTACATGAAAGACAGAGACAAAGTAGACACAGAGGCAGCAGCAACAAACAGCAGCAAAAGAAAACAAGAATTGCGTTTCTAGCAGACAATTTGATTTGAAACTTTCCCGTACCAGGAAGTTACCAGTCCCTTCGTCACATATGACTGCAACCAGGAGTATGGAAAAAAGGCCTTTTTTCACCCAAACGATTTTCTGCAGGTATATTTCTTCATTCTTATGTTAGAAATTCGTTTCCAGGATAACTCAGAGTCCAACATTATGTTCAGGAATTTTGTCACATTCATCAGTCCGTACTTTCGGACATACAGGGTTTTCAAAATTACAGAACTCTCAATTTGGACGCCATGCACTGCGGTATGATGACTTTGAATAGCGTGACCATGAGGATAAACCAGAAAAAATGCAGGAATTAAGAGTAATTATTGTCAGAGCTATTCCTCAACTAAAATCTAAGTTTACCAAGGAAGTATGCCGATATAAAATCGATAGTCCTTTTGTGCTTTTGTTTGATGAACTACTGTTCGTTGAATATGCTAGCTGAATATTTCAGAGTTTTCTTGAGGCGCCATCTTTATGTGAAGTGTTGTAGTTGGTGTTGTGCCGATGGTCTGGCTAATGTTTGGTAGTGGGTAATCTTAAGTAACTTTTAGGTAGTAACAGAATTTTCTTGTGAAATTCTGGGAATGCAACTTAAGCTCAGTATCTGCCTCGTCTATTTCATAGTTCATCAGTTTGTAGCTTTTTTATCTTTCTTTCTATAACATTGAATTACCAATACATTCATGGTGTGGCTTAAGTAAAAAGGTATGCGATTGTAGCAGCTCCACTTTTATGTGAAGTTTTACATTATCAATCGAATGTAGAGTTGGGTTGTAAATTTTTTTTAAAAGTACAGTAAAATAAAGACCTCAGAGTTGCGGTAGCCCATCTACATGTGAAGTTTTTTAAACAGCAAGTTTTAGACCTTAGAAATTGTAGGCGCTTTATCTATATGTGAAATTTTACATCTTCAATCAAATTCGTGCTGGTGTTTGATTTCAATATGATAGCAAAGACAATCAAAAGGGCAGACGACCAATATCAAATGCGATTCTTTTTACAGAAAGCAGCTGTAGTATCGTCTACGAATGCAGTATCCCTTTCCCATCTAAGACACAATGACAACTAGTGTTTGCTAGAGTACATGCTCCAATCCTAGCAGAGCTGGGAAGACGTCAACTCGTAATATTATTAAAATACTTCGGCAAACGGCTTAAATCGTCTGTCAGTTTTATTGCATTTATGCTATTTTGAAATTTGGAAAAGTCTAATAAAGTGGCAGGCTTTTCTTCTCCTCTGGTTGGGGAGTGTTGAGACAAATTAACATTAGTTCCATGCCTCCATCTCATGTTCCTTAGTTTATATATTTGGCAGTCCTTTAAACTTATCTTCGATAAAAATATACTTGGTATTATACTATATAACACATGCATGCTGTCATAGGTAGTGAAAATACACCGATCTTCCCACTGCCAACTTCCACTGCCAACTTCAGAAATTTCCAACGACGCCATCTATATGTGAAGTGCTGCATCTTCAATTGCATTGATGCTACGGCGGTTCGGAAACTTCTTAGCCTAGCACAAAAAGCGCGGTATAAACAGAAAAAAGTTAAGTGTTTTGGAAACTTCCGCCTCTGCTATGAACACACGTAAAATTTTTCGATCTGGCAACTCCTTCATATAGAAACAGGTGTTCACAAAAGACGCATCCGCGATTTTTTTACAATGGAAAAATTAGAAATGCGTGGTATCATTAAATATTTACATAAAAAAGGTTTATCGGGACAAGAAATTCATAATGATATGGTGAATGTGTTAGGTGAAAGTGCTCCTTCATATGCAATTTAAACGTGGTCGTACAAGCATTGAAGATGAACCACGTAGTGAACGTCCAAAAACAGCAACAACAACAGAAATTGTAGCCAAAGTGCATGATATGGTATTAAATGATCGACGAATAAAAGTGTGTGAAATAGCTAATATCATGGGTATCTCAAATGATCGAGTCCATTTAATTTTACATGAAGAACTACAGATGAAAAAGCTTTCTGCAAGATGGGTGCCGGACTTGTTAACAGTCGACAAAAAACGCATAAGAATGAACATTTCTCAAGCTTGTTTGGATCGTTTTCAGCGAAATAAAATGGATTTTAAGCGTCGTTTCATAACTTTTGATAAGACATGGATCCACCACTATACTCCAGAGACAAAAGAACAATCCAAACAATGGACTGAAGCTGGAGGAAGTGCCCCAAAGAAGGCAAAAACAATTCCAGCCGATTGGTAAGGTTATGGCAACGGTTTTTTGGGACTTCAAAGGTATTTTATTGATTGACTATCTGCAAAAGGGTAAAACAATAAATTCAGAGTATTATTGCAACCTTTTAGATCAATTAAATGTACAAATTCGAGAAAAACGTCCTGGCTTACAACACAAAAAAATAATTTTTCATCAAGACAACGCACCAGCACACAAGAGTGTTTTAACAATGGCTAAAATCAACGAATTAAAGTACGAGTTGCTTGACCACCCACCTTATTCTCCTGATTTAACTCCCAGTGACTTTTACCTGTTCCCAAATCTAAAAAAAATCCTTGCTGGCAAGCGTTTTACCTCTAATGAAAATGCAATTACAGTTGTAAACCACTATTTTGAAGACCTTGAGGAATACTATTTTAATCAAGGGATAGAATTGCTAGATAAGCGTTGGACTAAGTGTATTGAAGTTTCAGGAGATTATATTGAAAAATAAAAAAAATTTGAAAAACTAACTACATATTCTCTTTCATTGATAGGCTAAGAACTTTCCGAACCGCCCTCGTAGCTTGAGGTCGTTGCTTTGTTTCGAATATACTAGAGGATCTCTTTTTATCTTTTCTTTTATCTGCTGCAGTTATCCCTTATTCCAGTTATCCTGGCGAAGTGGCGGAACCTTCTAGTCCTCCAGGATGGGATTGAAGAAAGGAATGTTCAAAAGCATCCTCTCGTCATTTAGCGTTTTAGTTTTTTTTTTATTTCGCCAGGGTACTTTGGTTTAATAATATATATTCTTCTGTTTGATAGTTCTTTCCCTCTTGCTATTTATGCATTCATCCACGTCCATGTCCATTTATCTTAATGGTTATATGTCTCTTCCTTCTGTATCTGTTCTTCATCCTGTCAATCTATCATTTTGTTCCCTTTTTCTGTGAGATTACATGCATCCCATATTTTTCGTTTTCTCCTCGCATCTTTTCCTCTGCCAGTTTCGTTTTCCTCCAACAAACAATTGCTGAAATAATTTTTCACGCAATGATGGCAAATATGGGTCAGTTCCATGAAAAAAGAGAATGATTTCATATTTCGCCTTTAAGCACTGCGACTCGCAAACGAAGAAGACAAGACAAGCATAATTTTAGCTAATTTTTCATTTGGTAATATTTTCACTACAGTTGCAATAGCATCGTCCGTCCTTCCTTTCCTTCATTAAACAGCATTCCGGTCATGATTGCATTTCCCCAAAATAGCCGGAATTGTACGTACATGCATATGAGTCATTCCATGCCAAACGGTACGATTTTGGGCAAAAATTTAACGCAATGATTCCGATTTTTATGAAAATTTGCAGATTTGATCCTCTAGCAATTCTATTTAATCCGCGATTAGAAAAAAAAAATATAATTTTTTTTTTCAAAAGTTATGACCAATTGAACTTTGGTAAAATGGAGTTTTTATCAAGGAGGTGTGTTCATTCAGTCGCATGTAACTCCGGAAATACTTGACCGATTTTACTCTGCTATACCTTATTTTGAAGGTAATTTTAAGCACTTCTAAAATAACGAAACGGTATGGCATAACGCCATAGAATTTTTTAAGTTTGTATCATTTTAATCCTTTTATTTCGATTTTGAAAATGATTACATCTTTTTTTATTTTTGAAATTTTGCAGGCGTATTCTTACAGGTCTGTTTTACCGACTGTGTAAGTTTTAAAGTGGTGAAATAATGCGTTCTATTTTTAAAAATTTTTTTTTACCTTATACCTTTTTCACTTCCATGAATATAGAAAATATAATATAGAAAAAAAAATACTTTTTAAAAGTTTATTGACACAAGATATAACAACAACAAAAAAACAAAGAAAAAAAGAAATAAAAAAATGAGTAATGAAATAAATGTTATGCCTTGTATACCATCTTCATACAGTACTGCTCAGAAGATGATGTTGTCTGGACTTTCATTATTTTATCGGGTTGTGGAATGAATGCATGGTAGCCAAGAGTTCCAGAAATTGTTTTCGCTTTTTCAAAACGCTCCTTCAGGTGTTTCGCCCTATCTTGATATTGATAGTTATTGAAGAATTCTGTATGAATATTCTTCACGTTTTTATTCACCCAATCATAAAATTTGACGGCACTATTAATGGGATTTATGAGGCTGGACAAGCTTGCACGTGCTGCTAGTCTTTTGACTGTTCCTCCCAGACCATCGCAGGGCCATTTGCCATGAGACGTTGCAAAAAAATGCCATTCCGCTGGTATTCCAAAATCTTCTACGTGGAACGTCAGATTTAAAAAGTTTTTCTTGTTTTTGTATTGTGCGCTTGCGCCATCAGAAAAGTACTTACTTACAGGTCCTAAGGTTTTCTTTAAAAAATTTACAAGCCCCTCCTGGAATACGTGCACGGCTATTGTATCATGTTTTTATTTCTTTTTTTCTTTGTTTTTTTTGTTGTTGTTATATCTTGTGTCAATAAACTATTAAAAAATATTTTTTTTCTATATTATATTTTCTATATTCATGGAAGTGAAAAAGGTATAAGGTAAAAAAATTTTTTTAAAAATAGAACGCATTATTTCACCACTTTAAAACTTACACAGTCGGTAAAACAGACCTGTAAGAATACGCCTGCAAAATTTCAAAAATAAAAAAAGATGTAATCATTTTCAAAATCGAAATAAAAGGATTAAAATGATACAAACTTAAAAAATTCTATGGCGTTATGCCATACCGTTTCGTTATTTTAGAAGTGCTTAAAATTACCTTCAAAACAAGGTATAGCAGAGTAAAATCGGTCAAGTATTTCCGGAGTTACATGCGACTGAATGAACACACCTCTTTGATAAAATCTTCATTTCACCAAAGTTCAATTGGTCATAACATTTAAAAAAAAATTTTAAATTTTTTTTCTTGAAACACGTATATAATATTTTTAAGAGAAGAATGCATACACAAACTAGTTAAGCAATCCAAGCTTGTGATGTAAAAAATGCGTACCGTTTGGCATGGAATGACTCATATGTAGGAACTCTCTGTGCTTTATTGGGTCTGCGGGCTACAACAGCAAAAAACGCGTGCCGTTTGTGTGCTTTATGCGTTTCCCTCGCAGCGAGTGGCCGACAGACAGACTGACTGCAGCTTGTTTAGAACTGGAAAAACTATTCCAATATTTTATATTTATTTCTTTTTGGCGAAATTAAGATTTCCATCGAAACCAGCGGGGAAATGAACAAAATTTGAACATTTGAAATTGCACATTTTCACCGATTAAAGCAGTTTCCAGCGCACACTCAAATTGCCCTCATTTCTGCCTGCCCCATTTGGGGGAAAGTTTTCGTAAACAATTTCACGCACATTTCTATGTTGTCGCTGTCGTAGTTTTGAAAAATTCCAAACGTATTATTAAAGTTTTATTTTGAATAGAAAATTATAATAACTGCAGTTGTTTTCTCGCGACTTTTGCATTAAATCGTTGCACTAAGGCTTGAATGCGTTCTCATTTGCCGTTGAACATTAACGATGCATAAATGTGAATAATATTTACGATCGGGTATAAAAACAGTCACGTATTTAAGCGCATTTAATGGTATTTGTTTAAAAACGTTCATGTGGACTAGAACGCATTCATTCTGGACAGTCTAACCCAAAGGGGCAAACCTAAGGCACCAAAAAGATTAAAATGAAAGAGACTGATATTGAGCTCATTTTCTCTATAAACCAGTAAGGAAAGTGGGCGACTATGAGATTCCCTACATCACTTTGATATTAAGAGAATTACGCACCTCTGCCTGAAGCTTGTCCAAGGTCGGACTTAATATGTTCATTTTTGTCGCTTATAGCGCACCATGTAAAATTTTAACGTGATCAGGTATAATTTGTGGCTTCTATTCGAAAACTTTGACCGATATGGTTCTATTTTACTAGAGATACGAGGGTTGCTGTATATATTTCTGACCTAGGCAACACTAAGTGTTACCTGGCGCCATCTGCCATTTCCATTGGAAAGTTTGACATTTTTTGCATAAACGTACTCAATCTGGCAAAAAATTTGGCAATAAAAATGGAATTAACTCATGAACATTTTCGTGCGATCATTTTTCACAACTTTCGACGTGGATTATCACGACAAGAGTGCATCGACGAACTTAAATCTTTGTATGGCGATGAAACACCATCCCATAGCACTGTGAAAAACTGGTTTAATGAATTCAATCGTGGCCTACGCTCGCTCAAAGACGAAGGTCGTCCAAAAACGGCCGTTGTGCTGGAGAACATTGATGCCGTGACATACCGTGAGATAGAGGCATCCTTTCTTTCACCAGCATACATTCTCGTTGGATCCCGCACAATTAGAGTATCGCTCAAAAAAAGGCTCGTGTCGATTGGTGCAAAGAAATTTTGAAAAAAATACGATCCTTCAAAAGACGTTTATAAGAGGTGACGAATCATGGATCTATGCGTATGAGCCCGAAACAAAACGGCAATCGACCAAATCCAACGAAAGTTGTTCGTGGAAGAAGCTCTTTGAAGCAAATGGTCGCCTGTTTCTTCGCAAAACTGGTCACGTGGCGACTGTTTCGCTAGAGCAACGTAGGACGGTCAAATCTGAGTGGAACACCACAATTTCTTTGCCTTAAGTCTTCGGAGAAATTAGAAAACGAACAATAGAAGATAAATCACTGCGCACCATGACAATGCGAGCTCTCACACATCGGCTCAAACCAGCGCCTTTTTGACCGGCCAAAACGTCGATTTGATGGGTCATCCGCCGTACAGCCTTGACTTGGCACCCAATGGCTTCTTTTAAATCCCGCACACCAAAACGCATGGTCGACGATTTTCGTCGCCAGAAGATGCTGTTGAAGCGTTCACAAACCATGTTTTGGAGGTGTCTCAATCAGAGTGGAAAAAGTGCTTCGAGAATTGGTTTGAGCGCATGCAAAAGTTTATAAATCATGCTGGAGAATACTTTGAAAACCAATAAAACCATTTTTGATGATATGTATTCGCATTTTCATTATTAGGCCAGAAATATATATAGCAGCCCTCGTATGTGTTAGTCACTTGTTATACTCTTTGCGAAGTTTTGCCGGAATCGGGTGTAATATGTGGTTTTTAGAGTTGTAGGTTTTGAAATCGGTAGAGTCTTACAAAAATATGGACATATGTGGTCCTTTTAATTAATGGTCAATCAAAACGTTAAATAATGGTCGCTTAAAATATGCTATACAACATTTAGGCATGATCGGGTGTAATTCGTGGCTTGTAGAGCTGCGGGACCTGACATCGGTTTGGACCTCTGTATGAGGAGCTATGCAAAAAATGGACATTGATATGTCCTATTTCACTAGCGATATGTATTGACCACTCGTTAAGCTCTTTGCAAATTTTAGGGTATAAAATGTGACGTTTAAAGCTAAAGGCTCGGAAATCGGGAAGGATCTTTGTATGAGGCATATACGAAAATATCGACCTATGTGGCCCAATTTCACCACAGTTAATTAATGGTCATAACGGCTCATAACATACCATGCAAACTTTGGGCCTGATCGGGTGTAACTTGTGGCTTCTGCAGGACTTTAAATCAGGAGGAACCTTTTGTGTGGGAACTATTTGAATACATGGACCGATATGGACAAATATCACCACAAATGGGTGTGGGTCACCCAAATCGCCCTGTGCGTAATTTTGTTGAAGTCGCATGTAATATTTGGCTTCTAGAGCTCTAGGTTCTGAAATCGGGAAGCTCCTATGTATGATATCAAGATATAGACCGATTTGGAGCAATTTCAATACGGTTTGTCGTTGGCCGAAACTTGAAGATTATACCAAGTTTTATCGAAATCGGTTTATAATTGCGACCTGTACTTTGATTGGCAATTATAGTTGCACAGACGGACGGACGAACGGACATCGCTTGGATAGTTATTCGGATAGTAATTCTACGTCGATTGGTATGGTCATGGGCTTTGAGAAATAATATGACGATAACTCACCACAAGCTTGACCTATCGAAATGAAATTTTGCACATAAAGATTTCTATATAGAACACACTTCCGCACCAAATTTTTTATTTGGGAATCTGGTGGAGGGTATCCAAAGTTCGGCACAGCCAAACTTTACATTTTTTACTTGTTTTTTCTTCAAATTATATAAATAACACTTGGAAAATAAGTAATGGAGAGTTTCTCAACTGAAAAGAGAACCAGAATAATTGAATTTAATATTTGAATCAGCGATCAATTATTTGTTTTCGTCAGTCCGCAGAGGCCATCTAGCGCCTACAAAACTACTAGTTTTCGTTAGTCCGGTAAGGTCATCATGCCGTCTAAAAAACTACATACTAGGTTTCGTCAGTCCGAAGAGGTAATCATGGCGTCTTCAGACGAATTCCTTTGGCTATAACTTTTGTGTATACCAAAGCAGAAGTTTTAATTCTCGTTTTTTCTATATTGAAATATAGAGTTGGCAGCCGAGTTGCCAACCGTTCGTCTGATTTGTATGTTAAACTACCAAAAAACTTACTAGTTTTCTCTACAAGGCTAGGGCAATTAGATCGTTTTCAGACTGGCAAAACTAGTAGCTTTTGTTTTCGTTTTTCTTATATAGAATAGATGTTCCCCTCTTTACACCGACAAAACATGGAATTTTGGGTACGTTTCCCGTTGCAAAAACGAGTTGCCAACCAATTTATTTAGGTTATGCTGTTAAGCTAGCAAAAAACTACTAATTTTCGTACTGACACAACTACCAGTTTTATAAAAATCGATACGAAAGCAGAAAAACTGCTAAGTTTCGTAAGTATGTTAGGTTACTACGTTTTAGGATTTGCACAACCAGAACCTTATCACACTGACAACACTTTTCGTGCTTGCTTTTTGTATACAAAATATATGCGTTGCCAACCAGAAAAGCTATCCATTCAAAAGTGTTAAGGGCTGCTTTAGGCACCCATTCTAAAAAAAGGACGATGGTCAAGCCTTTCCTTCCTATGAGACCATGTGCTAAATTCATGCTAATAGGACTGATAAGACTGCTGTGGTGTGATGGATCTCGGGCTTAAATCTGGATAAGAACATCTAACATTTTTTGACGGTGGGTTTGGCGGCGAGTTTACGAGTAAGAGATTTATCTCAAAACCATGTAACAACTTCTCTACAAAATGCTTTAGCCGTTCGGATCCGGCATTAAACAGTAGGACCCGGTCAGTGAGTAAAAGAATTATATCGTGCACAGCTCGCTGATTTTCCCCTTCTTCTTGAATGGGATGTTTTGGGAATAAAGTAAGTAGGACTAATTGAAGCTGAGATTTAAATAGGACAAATATTGCATTTATGACGGTAGCTTGACTTTTTATTCAGTTATCTCTAGAACGAGATAAGTTAAATCAGAAACGTTACGAAAAAAGTAGATGTCGACAATCTCCCAACAAATGAAATATTTCTCAAAGCTTTTCAAACGATCATGGTAAAACCCACAAAACATTTTAGTTGTTTCATGGAACTCGAAATCCAAAACTAACCAAAATCGTTATAATTTATTTGCAGAGAAACCTGGTTTAAAGTTAAAAACTTTCATTCCAAAAATCGCAGTCAGACAATCTGAAGTGGGTAGCCTTTCAATATATCAAAATATTGAAAGGCGCCTTTCAATATGTGGGCCGACGTTGCGTAATGGAAGTGTACATGACTAGCATGCCCTTTAACCCAGGTTCAACCCCTGGTAAGAACATCTAACAATTTCTCAGCGGCGGGTGTTCACCTCGTAAATGCCTGAGACTTCGTGAGTAAGAGATCCATCTCTAAGCCATGTAAAAACTTCCCTAACAAAAGTAGGTCCCGTTCTGTGAGTATTAAAACTAAATTGTGCACAGCTCACTGATTTGAAAGAAGTTCCCTCTTGCTCCTTAATGGGATGTTGTGGGACTTTAAGAAGTAAGTACTGTAGAAAAATATTCAAATCGAAAAAAATACAAAGCAGCAACAGGAAAGAAGAAACTACTACAGTTGATAACATACTGAAAAGTCTTTGCGAAACCTAAGACCATATACGACCCAAGGAAACTAGAAGATTTCCCTCAACTTATTCCTCTATAAATATATTAATTACTAGCGGGCTAAACTCCTACTAAATTTCAGTCTTAATGGGCCCACAAGGATTTTTTTTAAACAAAAACTTGTAACACCAGATTTTCTTATGAAATAAGGCACTTCTTACATTTGGTCCTTCGACCCCCTATCACAATATTTGTGTTCCATTTTTTGTTCCACTACAAAAGAAATTGATTTAAATCTAGAGTTTCCAAATGAACTTTAAGTTAATGAACCCGTTTTAGCTTCCATTCCACCCCCACGAGCACTAGTGTTGGCCACAAGTTTGTGCCACCCCGCAGGAAACGCAGAGCGTACTTTTAAATACGCTACGCTGCACTTGCAATAACTTTTTTATGAACATCGGATAGCATATATCCACGTACAACAACGGCACTACAGCGACTACGGCGAAGGGGCTAACGTAACATGGTTACCATAAAAGTGCAATGGCTGGCTGGCCAGAGACGACAGAAGCAGAACCAACAGACGAAGCGTTTGATGTATACGCCGATTATGGGCTGCCCCAAAGCAAATGCATGCGTATGTCCGTCCGTCCAGACGTAGGTAGCCCCATTCCATTGACGCTACATAATCGTAGCCATAGAACTCAGTGCCCAGTGTAAATATACACTCATGTGTGAGTGTGTGTGTGTTTACTCACTTCTGGCCTGAGCTTCTTTCAAAGCAAGAACTTGTTAGCGTTATTAGAATGCCTGTGTTGCATGCATGCACCATGCAACGAATGAGTTGTGGTGCGTCGCTGCAATTGTGGTCAATTTATGGCCATACTTTGTTTCTCTGTTTGCGTGTTTCCCCCCTCCCCCCTAACGTTACTGTTGTGGTGATGATGGCGATAACGTGGTCGTGGGGTAGCGGTGAATGGTCGGTGGTGTGGGCTTTTATTTAACGCCGAGCATACTTTTTGTTCGTAAATATTTTCTAAAGTTTAGTGCGTGACTTGATTTGCCACAAATGGCCAGATGGTTTAGGCCAACATTGCTTACCAATAAAGAATGACTAGAATAGCTAAACTAATAAAGTTCTATGGACAGTCGCCTTAACGTAAGAGCGGTATTTAAAGTTGCTGCCCAAGGTTGGCAACACTTGACACACAAAGTTTTTCTAGAGGGCAGGTGTATACCAGAGGGCACCACTGATGGAAAACATGGTACAATTGTACCAGTTGTGGTACAATGAGGTCTTGTTGGTCCTGTGGTACTCTCAATGCAGCTTTGGTACCATTCACTGCCGTTTAGCAGAATAATAAAGTATCAATTTCTTTTTACAAAAGTCTATGCAAACTGTCTTTTTTTATGCAAATTTATCAGGTAGAACCAGTGACAAAAAAAGTGAGCACGACCTTGATTTGACTTACAGGTAAACTTTAAGAAAATGAAAATAGTTTAATGCAATATTGAGGAATATAAATTTTTATTTTAATTATTACATCAAGTTATTAAAAATTTGGATTTTTCAGGCATTTCTTTCTTCACTCCTTTCATAATTTCTAGAGCAACTGACGTGACTTCTTATAAGATCAATGTACGAGTTAAAAACTTTTAAAATAATATTGATACTCGTACATTTAATGCTCGTATGAAGGACCTAATATCCATTCGCCTTAAGTTTATCACATTAGGGCGGATGCGCAAATAAAAAAGTATGGTCGCTGTTGCCAACCTGTCCACACACAAAATGACTGAATTTCGGTTCATGGTTAGATTAGAAAGTGTCACTTTTTCGATAGTAGACCATTTGTATTGTATGTGACTGATGAAATATCTCTTAGTATCTTAGTCTTGTTGTACGAAAACTGCAGGTTAAAGTTAGCTCTTTTAAAAATGAAATCTACGAGGGCGACCGCAAAACTAACTGGCCAGGCACATTTTCTGTTTTACTAGCAACTTTTTTTTTGTTTTTTAAAAGCAATCTTTTATAAGCCATCTGTCAAAATTTCCGAAATATTTAATGAATATTTTCTTTGTTACAGGTGATTGAAGTAAAAAAGTTTAATAATTTTTGAAAAATGGAAAATAAAGAGTTTCATGCGGTAATTAAACACTTTGATATGAAAGGTTATACGCCACAATTAATCAAAGATGAATTGGATTCTGTTCATGGTGATAATGCACTATCATACTCCACCGTGAAATCCTGGGTTCAACAATTTAAAATGGGTCGTTCATGTACGGAAGATGAAAAACGCTCTGGAAGACCGAAAACTGCTACTACTATTGAAAACATTAGAAAAATATTTACTGAAGTGACTAAAGATAGACGAATAAAGCTCAGAGAACTTGCTGATATTGTTAAAATACACGAAAAACAAGTTTGGAGTATTTTACATGATGAACTCCACATGAAAAAGCTAACAGCAAGATGGGTGCCGCGTTTGTTGACTTTGCCCCAAAAAAGATGGGTGCCGTTGGACCAATTCCGAGGAGCTTTTAGCGATTTATCAGCGTAATCCAATAGAGTTCTTGCGCCGATTCATAACTGTTGATGAAATATGGATCCATCACTACATCCCAGAATGCAAAGAACATTCAAAACAATGGATAGAAGCTGGTAAAAGTGGTCCCAAGAAGGCGTAACTGTTAAGTCAGCAGGAAAAGTAATGGCCACAGTATTTTGGGATGCAACGGGTATAATATTTATTGTTTATCTTGAGAAAGGAAAAACTATAAATAGTGAATATTATTGTGCATTATTGGATCGGTTGAGTGAAGAAATCAAGATAAAACGACCGGAATTTAGAAAAAAAAGTTCTTTTTCATCAAGATAATGCTTCTTCACACACTGCATTTTTAACTCAACAAAAACTGGCCGAATTACGATTTGAAATTGCTCCGCGTTCACCATATAGTCCAGATTTAGCTCCTTCTGATTATTTCTTGTTTCCAAATTTAAAAAAATTTCTCGGTGGCAAAAAATTTTCGTCCAATAGCGAGGTTATTGCTGAAACTGAGGCATATTTTGAAGGTCTTGAAAAATCTTATTTTTTGGATGGAATTAAAAATCTTGAAAAACGTTTGATGAAGTGTATTGAGTTGGAAGGAGATTATGTTGAAAAATAAATAATAATAATTCCAAAAACGGTTCTTTTTATGTTAGGCCAGTTACTTTTGCGGTCGCCCTCTTATATATGCAACATTGCATATTTTAGTCCTATCTATTGAAGTAAAAAAACGATTTTCTTTCCTGATTTAAATCTTAATTTACTTGCGCGACAATCATGCTAAAAATGGAAACTTTTTCTTTATTTCCACATCAAACACGATATAGAGAATCTCCTCTAAAAATTCCAATAAAAAATAGTCCATCAATGTCAGGGAAGCCGAAGCCAAAGTTCGAAAAAGGAGTGCAGAATCAGAGTCCGGAGTCATTTATGTTCCGGAAACGGAACTTTTGATTTTGTCCAAACTGCGCATCCCCAGTTTATGCAGCTCAAAATTCTGCAAATATCTTTTTTAGTTTGCCACATTGCTCAGATAAGACATTCAAGCATTAAAGTAGACAAAATATAGATTTACCTCAACAGTAGTATTCTTATAGAGCTAATTATGTCAATATGTACCAGGTTATAATAACCGGCGAGTTTTACACCCAAGTTCTGTTTACTATTTGGGTCAACTGAGTAGTGCTCTTATCAAATTATTTCATATCAAACCAATAGGCTGTGCATATAAAGCTTGAGGTTTAATTTCCTTAATGTCGGTCAAATTAAGGGAGTTCTCTCAGAAGAATTTCCTTGCCACCGGTCTTGCATCTCTTCGTAAATAGTAAAAATACCAACATGCAGGAGAGGTTGTTGAAACTTACTTGGTTAACAATTAGTGATGACGTTGGGTCCATAGAAATGCCCTTTGAGCCGAGATCTAGCCTGTCGAACTAAAAGATTCAATTTGGTACAATCACGTTATTTGCGGTACAATTATGCGGTCATTTTGGGTACAATTGAATGTTTTTTTAAAATCCATCACTGGAGGGCACCCCTCTTCGAAACAGACCTGTTCAGACTGACGTTTGTCATACCAATAGGACAAATGGTTGGCAACTCCATATACTACGAGTAAACACCTAAAACGATTACGAAAACTACTAGTTTCGAATCAAAAAAGTATTAAAATCTTTTCAGACTTAGAACAACACACAGTATTCGTTTCTCCATATAAAACAAATTTGAATTGCCAACCGTTTGTCTGATTTGTATGGGCTACTCGGTTTCGTTAGTCTAAATAGAACCTAAAGAACTAACTGTTCAAACTAAAGACAAATAATAGTTTTGCAGGCGATTTTCCCATACAAATCCGTCAAATGGCTGGCAACTCAAAAGTACGAAAACATCTCGTGCTGTCATTCTGTAAATAAGCACAAAAGCTATTAGTTTTGTCAGACAAAGCGGCTATCTAAAGTTTAGACGACCTAAGCCACATTCGGAACAACGCAGTAGTAAGATATTTTTTTTATAAAAAACATACTGACATCTAGAGTTTAAAAATGTACTTATTCTACCATCAATAGACTTATGACCTATCAAGACTGACGAAAACTAGTATTTTTTCTGTGTGTTTTTTCATTAAGATCTGTCAAATGATTGGCAACTCATATTTACATACACACAAAAAAACGAAGGACTACCTTTTTGTTAAACGTTTTAACAGCCTTTGCAGACTGACAAAACTATCAGTTTTCGAGTTCGTTTTCTATTATATATAGGCGAACATATCCTCTGACTGTTCGTCTAATGGGAAAATAAAAAGTTAGCTTTTACGGCATACTAAACTGTGGCTAAAAAGGTTGGTTCACATTGTGTGGCGTTCTTTTGTACTTTAATGGCGCCCAACGTGCACGGGAAGCAAAGTAAGCAAGCATTGATTATATGGCTGTAACGCAGGAAAGAGGTTACCTTCATTTGAACTATTTGAAAATATGGCAACACCACCCAGTCGTTATCCTCATACTTAAATGGCGCCCCACGTGAACGGAAACAAAGGAATCTAGCATTGGTTACATGGCCGTAACATGAAGTCTGAGAGCTTGTCTACTCTTAAATTATTTAAAAATATGGCAACTCCAGCAAGTCGTTATAAAACTACTACACGTTGCCAGATGAAATTCTTCTTGTCCTTGACAGGGGTGCTTTAACAACACGACTTCGAGGAACGTAGATTCTATTTTCTTTAAATAAAATGTGTTCTAGTCTCAAATGTCGCCCCAAACAAACTGCAATATATCTAGCTTTTCAAAGTTTATTTAAGATTACGATCTAAAGAAGAAAGTTAATTTTGTGAAGTTATTGCATTTTTTCATCTTCTCAGCTTTCGATTAGTCTCTATAGATTATAAAGCGATGTCACGCCAAAGTGTTTCTTTGACAGTTTGTTTTTATCACGTTTAGATTAATTTTCATTTTTGTTCTTCAGTCTGTTTGTTTTTTGCTTTCTTTCGCTTTCGTGGCTTACATATTTGTTGCATGTCTTGCAAAACACACAAAACGAGATCGAAAGAAGGATTGCCAAACACGATATGAAAAAGGTGTTTATATCGAGAACTTTTGCTAGGAATAAGAACTGTAACACCAACGATGCACGACCAAAAAAAAAATTCAAATCCATTTGCAATGTTTTGAAATATAGACAGTATGACCACCATTGAGGAGATTTTGATTGTTCATTCACAGATGGAATGATTTCATTCATTTGAATTTCAAACATGTTTGAAAATATTTTCCACTCGTAGTTCCCTTTTTTCCGTGCTATTCCATTTGTGTTCTGGTTATGGGGTTAGACATTCCATTCCACAAAACAACAGCAGCAGCAACAAAACGAGCAGCAATGAAAACAAGTTGAACGATTCTGTGTAGCGGCATGAATAATAATGAACACCATTGAATGTTCTTTCTTGTGTTTTGTTTTTTTGTTGGTTGTAAAATGTAAAAATTGTATTTTTTTATGAAAAAGAATTGGGTCACAATTGCAACGCTTCGGTGACATACAGAAGAAGAGACCATTTCATTTATTAGGCATGAATGTTGTTCCGAAAAAGGCATTCACAGGGAAATGATAACCAAGCGGAAGTTACGAGTTGGTCAAGACCATCATCGCATTCGGTCTGCTTTGGGAAATCGGGGTCAGTAGAGTGTGTGAATTATTGCTAAGCGTCTATACAGACTGACGAAAACTACGAGTAGTAGTTTTTAATTTAGAGTTGTCAACTATTTCGGACAAATAGTTGGCAACTCTAATTTTAGCATTAAAATAACTCTAATTTCAGCACTTTTTGTCAAACTAAAAGTGCTATAATTTGTTAAAAAAAAGAATAATTTTTTACATAGGCTCAAATTTTTACCTTCGAGCAAGCCTAAATGTTGCCACACAGCGTCTTGCTCACATTCGATGTCGTCCTACTGGCGCTGCATAGTTTACCACTGACCGACACATAGCTTTATACTCGTAAGAGGTCAGCTAGGGTTTCTTTTTAGTGCCGCAAGAGCAGCCGGCGAGCGACTCAAGGGCTTTTTTCTCACTTCTAAGCTAATCGCTGATAGCAATGGCATGCGCTGAGAACTTGAAAAGGCTGTCGAATGTAACACGTAGAACTTTGGGATAAATGAAGGTCTGGATTGGTGTGCATCGACTCTGACACTCTGAAGGGTATACTCACCTCAGGAGTCCATTTATTAAACAGTGTGACAGATAATTTAGTGGCTTAAGGTTCCTAGCACCAAAGGAACTAGCAAGATAAGCTAGGTATATGTTTAGGCTAGAATTGATGTCATCATTTCTGGCGCCCGACGCCAGAATTGTGCAGTCGTCTGCATATGTCATATTTTAAACGCCGGCAGATGGCGATGGAATTTCATAAAAGTAGTAATTTCAAAGTATCGGAATATCACCCCTTCACGGATCCACGGATTAGTTCCCTGGTTTCTGAATTCCAAAAATAGTTACCGCCCACACATATAGTTGACTATCCAACGCCGCAAACAAATATAAGTAAGGTGGTTCGGCTGACCGTATCGAAAGTTTTCGAAATTTTAAATGCCACGAGAACCTTTCGCGTGGTTATGGTATGCAAAGCGGTTGTCGTACTGTGTAGCTTGCGGTGTCCATCTCGGTAGTTGGGAATTTTCCGGTCTATCTTGGGTGAAGGAAACCCCTATGTGTCTTCGCTACTGGCAAGAGAAGGGAGATCGGCTAGTACGATTCTCGCATCTTTCCGAGATTTCAGTAACAGGACCACTCTAGCCCGGGAAAGGTTGAGGACCCTTGTCTAATACTCAACTCCCAGGAGATCCAATAGCTCCAGCATCAGCGTAGAGATTTCGTTAGAGCTGAGCGCTTAAGATGACTTTAAGCCACGAATGACAATTGTAATTCCTGTGGTAAATTGTGGTTGTACCTTCTCGGCTCAGAGAACACGAAAACGGCGCATGAATCTTTTTTCGCCTTATCACTCTCGGGGTGTTCAATATACTGCCAGTCAAAATAACTAGCGCATCTCTTCGGATCAGTTACTGTAATTGTGCTAAATTTTACTGAGGTTCTGTTGTGCTCTTTTGAGGAATTCGTTGATCACAATGAACATTCTTCTAATATCGATATTTAGTTGCCTGATTCTCGGATCGGCATACGAAACTCACTACGCTCATCGGCAAGTCCCTCTGCTTCTGCTGGGAAGCGACTGCTGATGAAGCGAGAGACTTCTCGTCAGCTACCCGAATATCTGAAAAAATGGGTTATTTACTAAAGTGACGATTGGTAACCTCTCGGAATCCGTCCCATTCGGCTTTTCTCTGGTTGACAAAAGTGCAACATTCAGAGTTTATGAGGTCAGACGGCGGTCGGTGGAGAGAAACATGGGGAGGTGATCTAGTCTAAGAGAGAAGGCGGGTTGCCTGATTACGTCATTTATCAGATTAGGCGAAAAGATGGTGGCGAGGTGCAGTAATAACCCATAGTCCGCGTGGGGCTCCCTAATTTACAATGCAAAACGTAGAGCCCTCTAATACCTCAGCTAATGATATGCACCTCTGGTCCTTATCTATGGTTGAATGAAAGAGTTAATGGTGCGAATTGAAGTTCCCTTCGCACATGCAGTTATTTCCTTTCAGCAGTGAACTGATGTCGGGCATATTACACGAGGCACAGCTTAGCTTGTAAATGGCTGTATGTAAACGTTGTACAGCTAAATCCTGATTGCAACTTTCATAAATTTAATGTATGGATCACAAGGTTTCTACTGCACAAAATGGTGTACTAGGAAAGCAATTCTCTCACCTACACTTCTGGTGTGATTCTTTCGTGGCGTATTGTACCCCGGGCAACTGTGCAAAATGAAGGAGCTAAGTCTCCCGTATCGCAGCGACCGCGATTTTCTTCCTGTTTATGAATTAAACTATCTCGCTAATCTTCGGACGAAGTACATAAAAACTAAATTGTATTAAATATGCATTGTGAGGAGCTGGAACGATCATAAGGGGTGTGAGAATCTGTGCCTGATATTGTTGTTGGGGGAACTATGAAAGCGTCTCATACAACGCCGACGATGACGGCGACGCACTGCAGACTACGTAGTCAGTTTGCTGTGCTCCCTAATGTAGCTCAAAGGACCAATTAGTCTTGACAGTTGACGGTAGGCAATCAGCTGGTTGAGTTGGGGTTGCATTTTGAATGTGTTAGAGAGAGATAACTACAATTTGATGGTTGATGATGGTACACTTCTGTAGGTCGCAGAATCAACCTTCAGCCGTCAAGACCGGTCAGCTGTTTATTGTTATGCTTCACTTCGACATTTTTTGCGCGATAATTGTTTAGAATTTGTTTTCGTTCTTGCAAATTAAATTTTAAAGTTTAAAATTTTGAATAATATACTTATGAACGAAGACAGCCTCTATATTTTGTACAAATGCTCTTCGATCAGCTGTTTTTGTTTTGTTTTTTCTTAGCGTCGTCTTCCGTCATTACTAATCGCACAATATTGAGTATAACGTCAACCGTCAACACTAATTGGACCTTAAGCCAGAGCAGCTCCTAAAATGGGAACACTCCAGGGATCCATTACATCTCACCAAGGTTGATTGGTGGTGGGTGCGGTTCGTAAAAACGGTGCAAAACCATAGGTCGGGTTAATTTAGACACTGGAATGTGCCTCGATCTTGGCAAAAAAAAATCTGGCGGACATGTAGCACATAATATCGAGGTGGCAACCCCTGGACAAAAAGTTGCCACTTCCGATCAATCCAGTGCGTATAAGCGACTGTTAAGTGAATAATCAGAGCAGTTGTTGAAAAACGTGCCGACACAGGTTTAATTTGTAAAGTTTCTTACATCGTCAGGCATCCTTTAAATTAAAATTCCCACGATCTGAGAGATAAGAATTTTGTTTTTTGATATTACCCTCCTTTAATAGAAAAAATTCAAATAATTGAATTAAATATTCCAAATCGCTTTTAAGTTTATTCTATTCCCCAAACGCAAATCTCAACCAGAGTGAGGGTGAAAACACGTAATCCAAATTGTCAACACTCAGAACACGAAACCAAAAACCAAATAAAATTATCATAATTAACATAAATTAAAAGGTAACGAGGAATTCACCGTGGGTTCCTGAATAAAAACACGCTGGGCAGGTAGACCGGGGTCTCGGATAAAAAAACAGATCTATACTAAGTATGTTTATTTCTAAAAAGACTCGCGTATGCCCTAGTATTTGGTGGAAATATGATGCCCTTATTTGTCTGGATTTACGAAAACACACTTTGGCCGTTCGCACTCACACACACACGTGCTTTCAGTTAATTTGGCTAAAAGCCAACTGAAAATACTCCAAACAATTTCCCAGCCTCCCCGCTGTTCCTTCAGTCATTCATGACTAAATTTAGCTGAATGTAACGAATGTCATAGCAAGGCGGTAGAGGGTCACGTTTGAGCAAAGGGGAGGAGGGAGCATATTAAACGAAACACCTGTAAAGAGATATTTTTTGTTCTTCTGGATATGAAAATGGAATTTAAGTTGATCTGTCAAATACAACAAAAAAACTGAGAGGCTATAACAACAACAAAATATTCAAATCAAAATGGAAAAGACTAAGGACGGAGTAGGCACGACGTGCCTGAAATTCAATGGATGATGACGATAATGTTGCAGGAGGAGCTTTACATGCCTGATGGTAATCCAGCAGATGTGCACTTGCATGTGTGTGTGTGTACGAGTTTGGAAACGTGAGGAGGTCCAAAGTTGGCAACTCTCGTTAGTGGCACAAGGGTTGACTGACATTGACTACGAGTACTTACGATTTGAATACAAATGCCTTTGAGTTGGTGTAAAGGAATTTCGAATATTTACCTGGAAATAGAAAACAAAAAAATAGACAATGGATTAATGTCGGTGATTTTTTTGAAAATAAATTTACAATACGCTCAAATAAAAACAAACATTAAATAAGTAAAAACAAGTAGAAAAGTATGCACTCAAATGATACTCTACAGCACAGTGGTATTTAGAAAAATCATCGCTGCTTCATGGAATTTAACCAAGCTCAGATTTAAAGTGTGGCTTCTAGAGTAGCAGGGCCTTGTATTTGAAGCAACCTTTATAATAAGGACTATAGCCATGTTCTTTTCAAGGTACTAAACAAACAATTGTATGGAAGTTACTCGGGAAGCAAGCGAGTTGGCTGTTACTCGGTAACGAAACAAGTTAGAGTTACCTGACTTATTATTTAACAAAAAAAAAAATTATGACACACCCGGCTTCTATAATAAAATTAAAAACCTATGTTTTTTGTTATTGATACAGAAAGAAAATGAAATGAACGAAAGAAAATAGAAAAAAACTCGATAGAACCATTTGCATAAATTACAATGATGCGAAAACGGTAGGTGAAAATGTTAATTGTTAAGATTTAGAGAAATTTCGAGGTAGCTATATTATTTTAAGACCTAACGAAAATTGTGGACGAGACGTTGAAGATGCTGGCTTGCTACAAAGCCAGAAAGGATGAATTTGAATGTCCCGGCGAAAAAGAAATGCCTACCAACATGTTTCAGAAGACATGATTTATCAATAAATGTTAAAACAAAAAACTATACGAAATACGATTTTTTTTCACAATTTGCTTTGCCTTTTTTGTGGTGTTGAATGTTGCTAGAATACCACATTGCTAACTAACTAGGTAACTTAGCTATTTACCTGAAAAGAACACGGCTAATGTCGAAACATGAAGCGGCACTTAACAAAATGTTGTTAAGTTTGATGAATTCGTACATCAACTGAATGAATTTAGACAACATTTTGCAATCTAATAATTATAGTTCAATTTGATGAACGCAGAAATATGTTATAAAAACTAATTACTTTTAATTGAAGAATTAATTCATCCACTTGATGTAGAACTATTGAAAACTCGTTTTTATTGATTTTTCAATAGTTTCAAGTTCTGTTAAATCTTGAGGGACTTTCGTTCCAATTTCACCCACTACAACATACACTAACTAACCGGTACAGCCCGGTTATAAGTACCGGATTGACCCGATGGATCAAATTTAGGCCAATCGCTGTGACCCCGGCAATACGTGTGTCGCTACAACAACAACTATCGTATAACTCAAATATGCAAACAAAAAAATATTTAGGATTATTAACTAAGAAAATGCGTACGTTGTTTATTGAAAATTTCAAGCCATAAACAAATTTATGGTTGATTCTGAGATTAATGGGTACTTCGCTGTCCTGGATTGTTTCAAGCGGGAAAAATTAAATATATTATACTTTATTATTTACTATAAAATAAATCTTTATAGGACCTTTAAAATTGTTTTTTAAAAAATGTATTTGTTTTAAAAAAATGTTCTACCAAAGTGTTCAAATATCATTACCCTGGTTGTCCCTAACACTATTTTCAATTGACATTTTCTCAATTTTTTACAAAAATATTTATTATTTATTTAATAAAACCAGTCCATAGTAAAAAATAATATTCAATTAAAAATTGTATGCCGTTTATCGACATTTTCGTTATGAGGTTAAAAAGTAGTTACCAGCAGAGGCGCCACTTCACTTTTAGAAGACCCCAAGCAACGAATATACTGTAACTATGTTAAGCGGCTACACCCTTTAGGGCAGGCAATTTGACATTTAACGAGAACTGCTGGCAGCAAAGATTTCCACCGAACACACTTAAAATCTCTCGCACTGAAAATATACTAAACCACATACACCTACACACATACGATGCAGTGTATGATTATTGTTGTTGTTTCCATTCATTAAATATCATTGCAATAATGGATAAACAGTTTAGCTTTTTACGAAATTTTGAATAGAGTGAAATTGATAAAATTCACATATCAATTTTTTGGTTTAAACGCTTGCCTTTTTTCTGTGTACTATACTAAGGCCTGTGTGTAGGGGATATACGGAAATATGGGGCTAAGTAGGCTGTATTACATCCCTTTTATTACGACATTGCGTTAATTGAGCAAGATCGTATTAAATTAGCAGCTTCTTAAGCGGCGGGTCTTTAAATTGGGAGCGGCATTTTGTTGGGGGACCAATACGGTCCAATTTATAATGGCTTGGTAGGCATATATTTTTTCCCATGGTTCTATGTTAAAACAGATTCTTCCACCTTGAACTGTTCTGCGAAAACAGTTTACTTCAGCCCTGGCTAATCCGGTAAAGTTTACTTTATTTTCCATTTGTCTTTTTCAGGAATTGACAGCCTTCTTTTACTCCTGCCTAGGAGGTTCCAGTATGTACTAGAGAAATCGTCATACTATCTTATCTTAATGTAGCCAATACAGCCCACTTTCGTCAAGCTATTTTAATGCGGCATATTAACTCTTGCCCATTAGTCCTTGTTAAAAATATAGTAAGGCCAAAATATATTTAGCAGTTTGCTAAGGTATCGGTTGACGAATACTTGTAGAGAATAAATATCCTTAGTAGAAGCTTTCCACGATTCACATCCGTTAAGTATGATGGAACAAACATTGGAGGAGCAAGGTGGGACTTTGGTTTTTTAGAGTTCCAAAAGCTTCAGTTGCTTTTTAATGTATTGTATGGATGAGCAGTGAATGTAGATCGCAATTAATCTGCCAAGGATCCATATGAGAAACCTCATTGCAGTCATCACCGGCCATCTGCGGCAGTTGCAACAATAAAGAGGTGAATGAGACAACTGAACATCTACTCTGTCACTGTCCGCCATTTGCATTACTTAATAGGCTGTTTCCACTACGGTCGCGTCCACGTCCGCGTCCACGATTTATCGAAAATTTTTAATGGTATTTCCATTGTGTTTTGCGTCCATTTTTTTATTTGTTTTTTTTTTTTTTGCGGTGCGAAAAATTTTAATATTTTTGTGTTGTGACATTATCATGGAGTTAAATGATATTATTTTGCTAGCCGCAGTGGAAATGAGGATCAAATGGTATTGCGCCTAATGGAAATGTGCAGCAGCAGCAGCGCTTTATGTTTATGCTGATAAACAGCTGTTTTGATAGGGATATGCAATTTGCGGTGTTGCCATTAATAGGTATGGGTGGGTTTCGATTGCAAAAATAATGGAATTTATAGTAAACGCGACTTATCGAAAAACGCGTCCAATATGAACGCGACTTTTTCCCATACCTAACTGCCTATGTTTTTTGTATAGGCTTTAACGCGCGTTCATTGATTTTTGGACGCGGACGTGGACGCGACCGTAGTGGAAACAGCCTATAAGACGTCTAGAGATAACTTAAGACGAAACATTTTTCTCCGATGGTGATTTGGGCATGATCCACACCTTCATCATGGCAACAGGCTGTCTCAATAATAAAAAAAAACTGTGGCAAGGTATTATAGGCCGTATTATGCGCGAAGAGTTCTCGATGACACAACGGGACCTACTCATGGACCCAACTGAGCTACGCTTCAGTCGGCTGCCAATTTTATCTAAGCTCAAGCGTCGGGTAGTGCTGTGAACGCGACATCAATAACTTCAACTAAACCGTATCTCATACATCCTTCACTAAAAAGCCGATATTAAAAAACGACAATAATTATCAAATTTAAAATCCGTAGGTCTGAGACTTTATCACTGCTAAATCATCCCTCTTTCCCCCTTGAACTCCCTTACTTCCCACTCGCCAACGCAATGCATCGCATGTAAAGGGGAAAACCCTTGAGTGTTGGTCAAAAAAAGGCAATTTACTAGGGGTACGAATATGTCCATATTTACTAACTGTCGCTGGCCAACATAATAAGAGCCATTATGTTAGCCAGTAATTTTGATTCTTAACTAATTGTATTTTTTTTTTGAGTACGCTTATCTCCACTTTTCCATTGTTCTTCAGTTCTCATCAACATGCCCTTTTTGGGACGCTAGAGTAAATAAGTCCAAGTCCTAATTCCAACAATTAGTTCGTATTTGGATTTGTAATGATATTTGGCATTGTCTTAACCGACTGGTAAAAAAGGTTCAGTGTGCCCGTTCCTTACAATTGTTCATTTAAAAACGTTTACTACAAACGATTATGTCGTTTGCTGTAAAATTCAAAAACGTTTAGGGCAATAAAAGCTTGCTTTTGATATATTCGTTCTAAGATTCAACCATGGTACAATAAACAAGGTATAGTTACTAGCCCAACAAAAAAACGACAGTTCGCCGTGCTGTAAAAGTCACATGAAAGAAAATTCCATAAAAATATTTTTGTGAATGTTTGGTGATTATTGGGAATGTTTATTGTAAAAAATTAGCTTTACAAACTACAAGAACTTGTTTTTTCAACCCTCAACCATTTGAAAGTTTAGATTTCTACGAGAAAAAAGTGTAATTCAGCTGACTGCATAACTTTACCTTCTTTATTGTAGCAGGGATTTAACAAAACCATAGAACTTTTGACTGACATTTCAACGTGAGTGTCAATTTCCTTTATAGAATTTTCCAATAAAAAACAATCCAACATTGTTTACGATGACAACAGAAAATACAAAAAATACATGTGTCAGTGCACATCTGGAATTCCTTCAATCTAGTTTTAAACTTGTATCCCCGAAAATCTGAAAAGAAAACTCTGCCAAGTTATTTATAAGCAATGCCATGAATCTTCTGGCTTTGACAGAGTACACACCAGTCTTTTTTTAAAGCAGCCGTAGAAAAATGGGCGTAAAAAGTGGTTTATGTAGACCTGCTTCACCTTAAAGCTTTTAACTTAACCAATCCCAAAAGGACCATATCTAATAAAACGGTGGCACATTGGCTGGATGTTTGCCGGAGTGTGAGTGGGCTCTGCACTCTGTCGGACAAAAAGGATGATGGGAGGAGGTATTTGGGTTAAACACTGAAACACACACAAAGTTTAATTTTAACATGACTAAAAATAAGACTGCCACCCTTCCCGAGCACTCTGCGTTGAGCTTTGTCTAAACTTTGCGACAATGTGGTTATGAACCTCAACATCGCAAGGCAATCGTTTTTTGCTCTGTCCTTGGTACCGAGGCAAACAAAAAGTTGTGTTAAAACCATTTTACGGATCGTTTAATCTAATACTTTAATCTAATACTTTCAATAATATTGATTTTTCCACTTCCGGGAGAAAGGAAGTTAAGACTAAGTGAGTTTATTTTTGGGGAATGCGCAATGAAACGGGCGGGCTGGATTTGTTTGCTATAGCAAAAAGTATAACTGGAATCTAAAGTTACCAAAGTGCACAAGATTTTATTGAACTATGTTGGGAACAACTTAACACAAATATTTGTGCCGGGGGAGGATAATATTTACAGGAAATTTTAAATCCAAAGCTTGTCTAGTTAAGCAATGTTTTGTTTGCAAAATCTCATATAAACTAAGAACTTGCGAAGATAGCCTAGAGCTAAGAAATAAATCATTACATACCCCTAACTTAAGACAGCATTACATAAAGAACGGGCCCCTAAGCTGAAGAAGAAGTACGTGCGAAATTCCATTTAGATCACATTGAGAAGGAAGAGAACGATTAACTTTGTTCAAAATTTATTAAAATCTCCACTATATGTTTCTTATTCTCACTGATCTTTTGTTTCTCCACTGTTTTAAGCCAGCTAAGTATCTCATACTAAGGCAATAAATTTCAAATCTATCAGACTCTCATACTTCCTGCTTAAAGCTTTTGAAAAAAAAACATCGATGTCTGTACAAGCTCATCAAGCGGGTACCCTGTCGGGGCCCAGTATGCCTACACAAAAAAATAGACCAGGCAGACGACAGCGTTTATGTGCAACAGCAGACCTAACAAAAATTAACTCGTTAAATCGCATTATCTCCTCCCAAACTGCCTAACCTCTGCCGTAAGTGTACGAAATCAAACTGAATTTAAACTGCATTTAGGTATGACAATCTGGCAACACTCTTACAAATTATTGCAAACAACCGCTGTACTCATAATCAGCGGCTGTTATCAAATCAGCTTGGTAAGAAATTGTTTATTGTGGGCCTATTTCAGCAAGAATAATTTCAGCTTTCTTTCAAATTAATTTCTCGCCAACAGCATACCTGCTTATCGTAATTTCCTTTTTTATCCTTTTTATATCGAAGTAAATTGCAACAAAAATAGCTGAAAAACAGATGTTTTCAATAAAACAGCTGTTTACTAAATGCAGATACTGTCGTCTGTCATCATAAAATATTTATTTGCGTAAGTGAATTTTTAATGCAAATCAACTCTGGCTACTCTATAAGTGTGCCGAAACTGCTCTCCTTGACTTGGCGACACCTGCGCATATCTTCTATCTTGTTTTTATGACGGGTAAACCAGATGTAGCTATTTGAGTGCCTACCAGATGGCACCATTCAAATATTCACTGACCACTAGTAACTGCATTACTAAGTAAACCATATTGGGCTTTACATCACAGTACATCCGATCGCGACCAAGTTGCACTCAGAGCATTACGAATGGCAAACACCCACCTCGGATGAAATTTAACATAGCGGTTCATGCTTTCGAATAGGCCCCCACAAAGGTCCCTCCAGATTTGAGGTCATGCAGCTGTAGAAGACACAAATTACACCCTACCACGCCTAAATTGAGCATGGTACGTTATGAGCGGCGTTTACTTAACTAGGGTGAAACTGGACTACATTGTTCTATATTTTCGTATAGCCCCACACAAAGGTCCTTCCCGATTTCAAAATCTGCAGCTTTCGAAGCCACATTTTAAATTCGATTCCTACCAAATTTCACATAGAGCGATACCAGCGACCAACACCCATGTCCTGTAACATATTGGTCAATGATTAGAAGGACCCTCCCGATTTAATAACCTGCTTTAACGTTAAAATTTTGTTTGGTTCGTTCTGAGCGACAAAAACTTTACTCTAAATTTGAATGGTGCCATCTGGTAGGCGGAAACCACTCAAATAGCTACATTTACCCGTCACAAAAACAAGATAGAAGATATGCGCAGGTGTCGCCAAGTCAAGGAGGGCAGTTTCGGCACACTTATAGAGTAGCCAGAGTTGATTTGCATTAAAAATTCACTAACGCAAATTAATATTTTATGATGACAGACGACAGTATCTGTGCTCAAGTTTGAGACAAAGTGCTTAGTTCGCTGAATAGCTTTTTTAAGTTTCTTCAAAGCAATCTTTTTCCCATTTTATCTGATTAGCTCCATCTTCAATTCCAACCAATCTGTAACTATAAAACATATATTTCTATGTTAGAAGTCTCCAGCGCTTTTCATTAGTTTTGAATTGGGCTTTCAACAGACAGACGGACAGAAAGGTTGGAATGTCTTAGAATTGTACGACAGTCAAAAATATCTTCATAATTTATTGGGTCACAGATAAGTATTTTAAGACTCATCCCATGGTTCAGGAGAGTTGTTAATTAATTGTCGGATTTGTAAAAAGAAAAATAATAAAAATTCTAAGAATAAATTAACTAGGACACCTGTTTTGAAAATATTCGTAAGTTGCTTATTGAATATATTTCCGATTTCAATCAATAAACAAATTTGCATATTTACAAAAAAAGTTGCAGGTCGTTTATCGAATATATTTTCTTTGTGAGGCACTGTAAAACGTCACAAAAAATAAAAAAAAAGTTGTGAGCCGTTTATTAAATACATTTTTTTCACAATGCTATGTAAAACGTCACATATAAATAAAAAAAAAATTGTGAGCCTTTTCTTTATAACATTTTCGTCATGAGGTTATGAAAAAACCTACACACCCTGTACGAAGTCTGGGGTCAAATGTCTCCAAGACAACACTATTGTCTACTATTTTGGATAACTTTTTGTCGACATTTTTATCGAAGTGTCTACACTTTTTGCATTTGATGTGTACAGAAATATTTGACAACTGCATAAATATGCTTCTACTTAATTTCTCTATTAAATTAAATTATTAAATTAAAGCTTTTTAAGAGCAAAATGAACTTAATTCAGTCCTATATACTCGTATATGTATCATATAAAAGTAATTTAGTAATTTTTTTCCTCAAAAAAACATAGTCTTGAGAAATATCAAATGAAATGCAAAAAAACTTTACGTTTAGGTGTGCTTCACATTCAACATCGGCCCTTAAAATGTAACCACCCTTCATAAAACATTCCCAATCATTACCAAACATTCATAAAAACATATTTTTAGAATTTTCTTTTATGTGACTTTGACAGTACAACGAACTGTTGATTTGGCAAGTACAGAAATTGGCCTGTAACCCCAAGGCAGAAGAAGAAGAGAAAAGCCTGCCAAGACCCGAAGAAGACAATTGAAAAATAAAGCAAACTCTACCGGATTATCCAGGGCTAAAGTAAAACTATTTTCGCAGAACAGATCAAGGTGAAAGAATCTAGTAGCGGCCCTCTACTTTAAAAAAGAATTGCAACTGTTTCATTGAATACTAATTCTTATATTTCTACTCGTAGTATAAAAGCCTAGTAAAATAGTCCATGACTGTTGACTACAATTATTAAAAGCTACTACTGATTCATGGTCCAATGTGTCCATATGATACAAGGTACCTAGAAAATAGGCAATTGTGTGAAAGTCAAAAAAAGTTTCAAAAGTGTTTTTAACAATTACTAAAATGTTAAAGTAAATCACTAGTTCCAGTGTCTCTAAGTGTTTCCATAAGAACCATCTTATCAACAGTTCCAAGGGTACTAGTGGATTCTCAATGCACAACCACATGTTAAATGTCTACAGCAGAGAACATTGGCGGGCGTATAATTGGTCAGTAGTAACTGGAGACAAAGTCAATAATTAATCATTACAGTGCCACTACCGACTTTTCCAACAGGATATTTACAGAAGAAGTTGTACAATTTTTGCCAGAAAGACTTTTTGTTACAAGCAGCGGTGTCTGCGTTGTCGGTGAGCGCCACTTCACCATCATAAGACCCCAAGTGGCTATACACTTAAGGGCAGGCAGTTGCGCATTTAACGAGAACTGCCTGCAGTAGTGTTTTCCACGGAACACAATTAAAATCACTCGCACGGCATAGATACTAAAACACATACTTCCACACACACACGATACAGTGCATGAATTTTATGACTTTTTTTGCTGTTCCCATTCATTAAATACCATTGCAATAACTGACAAATAGTTTAGCTTATTTACGAAATTTTTAATTGAGTGGAAAATTAATTGAGTGGTGATAAAATTCAAATACAAATAATTTGGTTAAAATTTAAGAGTTGTCCTTATTTCTGGAAAACTCCTAGTTACACCGACATTAAAGAGAATTATTTTTGTAACTTTAGTAGTCCACGACTTCCCTAGAGAATTTGGATCCAATTCCCTCGATGCTAAAGATTTCTTCATTTAATTTTCAATTGTATTTTTCAAAAAAAAAACAAAATTTCCTCTAACAACGAAATAGTTTCGCTATCTTATCAAACACGCATAAAATCGACTTAATGCCAATCAATAGTCGAGCATATGACTCAGTTCCGATGTTCATATCCCAAAGTCGCAAACAACTCACACATACGCCACCAGTTCAAAGGTAGTTGCACTTGTTGGTAATGTGAACCCATATTGGAACCACAACAAACCCGTTCATAAGTTTGCAATTAGAGGTGAGCCCTCGTACTCGTATAAATCATCAATAATTCCAATAACGTCCAACGCGTTTTCTTTTTGTTCAAACAATACGAGCAGATCGAATATCTTTGCAACGCCAGCGCAGAGATGAAGTGAATGAGCAACGAAGGAATTTAGAACAAACGTTTCATATTTCCCCACCATTGGCAAACTGTTGTGTGTTCTTGGGTTGAAGATTTTCACAATTCATTGCAATCGCATCGAGGTATTGGCTTTGCGCAAATTTTTGCAATCTGCCCCGTGTCCCCCGACAGTCATCGGGGAATATGGGCAAATAAGTGTCGGCGACGCTATTTGTTTTCCACTGACATCACATTTCGATAGTATCGAAACATGGCGATTTCATTCTTATCTTATCGAACGATAATCGTTGGCCATTCGTGGCAACACCACACGCAATTGGGGTAAACAGTGTTTGCTGCTTTTTTGTTCCTTTGCTTCAGTGATTAATTTATGACAACAACAGTATCAAAAAAATATTTGTTATTAACAATATTTTCTGTGTCTGTGTTTTTGTTGTTGTTTATTTATTTTTGTTTCAAGATAAGAGCCCTCAAAACCAGTTGATCGTAGAACGTATGAAATATTTCTCTGGGGTTCCTTGGCAAGTGTGCAAGTTTCACTTCTAATGACGAAACGTCAACTTCGATGACTCATTCTCATCAGCGAGAGATTTTTTGTATTCGTCGTCTTCTGTAGTTAGCAAGTGGTCCCAAGTTCAAGGTTGCATCAACTAGAAGTTGTGTAGCGGCGAAAGTTTATCAAAAATGTTTTTTTTTGAGGTTTTTAAACCCGAAAAGTGACTGAACCCGAGATATTTTAAAGGGTGTTTTTTTTTGCTTGGACAGAACTAAAGAAAGTGTTCGCTGTCAAGTAAAATTTTATTCTTTCGGGGTTATGGGGTCGAATTTAAAAAATTTGCTTGGAGTCGGTGCAGGAGTCAAAAAAAACGTTCTTTTATCAAACGAAAAAAAATAATTTTGCAGAATCTGTTTTAGACATAACGTTAAGCACAAATAGCTTTTCCCAGAATAGATTTATTGAAAATCAGTGCGAGCAGACTCACTTAGTCTCAACAGCCCATTACACTGTGGAACATTTTTGGGGTTATTGTCTGGGGGGTGAGAAATTTCAAGTCAGGGTGATGGTACTACAATTAAGTGAAGTTACTTAATAGTAAATAAAAGCAGAACGCGTTAATCGATTTCTATGATCTATGTCGCATTTTGTTTATAGGTTATGTGACTTAACGTGAAAGTTATAAGACTCTACACGTTTTTCCGTTTGGGATTTATATGTTTTAAAAAAAAAAAATTTTTTTTTGGCAAAATTGTCTTCATAAATTTATTTCTAATTGCAAAAATGTTGATTTGGTAGAGAAACAGTATATTAATGGATTAAAGAAAATGTAATTATTAATTTTGCTCAATTTATTTCAGCAAAATCGAACTAGCCGTTCTCGAGTTATGTCAAACTACGTTTTTGCCAACATTTTACAATAAGCGAAAAAACATCAAGATAAGGAAAAAATGTAAAAGGTCATAAAAAAAAACTGGCACATACGAACGCAAAACCCTTTGAGGGTTTTAATATACTGACCTAGTACCATCACCCTGACTTGGAATTTCTCACCCCCCAGATTGGCTGTTGTACTGTGTTATAATACAGGGTGGAGCGCGATAATTTGCTTTTTTGCACTGCAGGCTGTGGCGGCACTGTTGGTCAAAGAGAGTGAAGAGTGGGCGTGGCTTATGGTGGCTGACGGGAGATTTGTATTCGTCTGCCGTGAGGAGAGATCATTTTGTGTCGAAACTTTTTTTTCAAATGCGCACTCGATCAGTGCAGTGCAGCGTGCTTTTCGTTTGTGATTCGCTGTTCCCCTACGCAAACGTGTTCCTGGACGGCAAACAATTGTAAATTGGCTAACTTCATTGAGAACAGCAGGGAATGTGTCATGTGTACGAAGGAGACCTAAGAGAAGGATTACAACATTACAAAACATCGAGAGAGTTAGAGCAGCAGTACTGCAATCTCCGAAACTCGGAGGTAATCATTTGCTCCTGGCATTTCCTGGTCTTTTTTAGCCGGCTCTGAAGGCAATGCAATTAGAGGATATATGGTTCCAACAGGATGGTGCCACTGCACACACAGCGAGGTTTTCTGGACTGCTTATATCTTGAGGGGTGATGTGAACTTCTTGATGTGCGGGAACAAAAAGAAGTCATTGGGTGCCAAGTCAGGGCTGTACGGCGGATGACACATCAATTCGACGTTTTGGCCGGTCAAAAAGGCGCTGGTTTGAGCCGATGTGTGAGAGCTCGCATTGTCATGGTGCACAATAATAAGTCTTCTCTTGTTCGTTTTTCGAATTTCTCCGAAGACTTCAGGCAAACAAATTGTGGGGTACCACTCAGAATTGACCGTCATACGTGGCTCAAGCGGAACAGGCGACCATTTGCTTCGAAGTGCTTCTTCCATGAACAACTTTCGTTGGATTTGGCTCTTCTTCGAAGACCCACACGGTCGATTGCTGTTTTGTTTCGGGCTCATACGCATGGATCTATGATTCGTCACCTGTGACGATCATATAAACGTCTTTTGAAGCACCGGATCGTATTTTTTGCAAAATTTCTTTGCACTAATCGACACGAGCCTTTTTTTGAGCGATTCGCCAATTGTGCGGGATCCATTGAGAACAAACCTTTTTTACGGCCAGGTTTTCATGCAATATCAAATGTATGCTGGTGGAAGAAATGACCAAGGATGCCTCTATCTCACGGTATGTCACATGACGATCTTGCATTATCAGTTCACGCACGGCATCAATGTGCTCTGGCACAACGGCCGTTTTTGGACGACCTTCGTCTTTGAGCGAGCGTAGGCCACGATGAAATTTAGCTTCATCGCCATACAAAGATTTAAGTTCATCGATGCACTCTTGTCGTGATAATCCACGTCGAAAGATGTGAAAAATGATCGCACGAAAATGTTCACGAGTTAATTCCATTTTTTGCCAAATTGATTTATTCAAGTCACTGTAAACAACACAAATGATGGTCGTACGTCAAAACGTTCTGAGTACGTTTATGCTAAAAAATGTTGAACTTTCCAATGGAAATGTCAGAAATATATATAGCATTTCGTAAATTTATTTAGTCGGCGGCCGAAGTTGCTCTAAGTCCAGGAGTCGTGAGTTTGAAGTCGTTCCAACACTCGATGACGGAGCGAAGGCGTCCAATTTTTTCAAAACTTCACAGGCAAATGTTAATGCCATATGTAGAACTTTCGAATAAAAAACTGTTTTGATTAAAGTTTTGTATTTGTGGTATTTTTTACAGTTTTAATATTTATCGGGCTTAAAAAACGTTTCAAATTGAACAAATTTAATTTCGCGGGGAACCCTATATTGTCCCTGTACATTTTCTAATGGTGTTTTTAAGAAAATTAATAATTTAGAACTTGTTCTGTTACTTAAAATTCGCCCTCTAATCTTATAAATAGTCTAGACTGAGAATAACAGTAGATGTCGCGTCTATTTGCTCCTTCAAAATTAGAGTTTCCACTCATTTCCTTGATTTGTATGGAAAAACGTCTTAATAGAACGCGAAGCCCGAGGTTCGAGATTCTGTACATGAAAATGTAAGTCTACTACTAATGCACCTGGCAACCCTTTGTACAGTACACACTGTGTGTACCCGCATTAAATGTTTACAAACTAAATGTGGGAGTGTAGTTTCTTAATTTCAGGTAGTTTAAGCTGAAGATTTGGAGAAAAAAGCACCAAAACACAAGACATGTAAGTTGAAAACGAAACTTGTTAACACGCGATACACACAAATACACACCTACAAAGCAGAAACCTTAGAAACATAAGTTAGTATGTGTGTGTATGTGTATGTATGTATGACAACCAAAGAAAAAACAACAATAGCTAGAAGTTTAAGTAACCGAAACTAAAACTACGAAAAAAAGGAGTGCCACCACCATCAGCACCAGCCACCAGACGGTAACATTTAAAGCATACGCACGCATACACTGGCGCATAACATATGGCATAGGGTGGTCCAAATTTAGAAGCTATTTTAAATATTCAAAAAAATTAACAAAACTTAATTTTGAATCTGCAATTTATTGCTTTATTCTTTTTTTGTAATGGGAGACAATTTTGGCAGTGGTTGGATCTACACGAGACGATGTGATTCCGCCGCAACAGTCGTGTCGTCTTTTTATTTGTCCGAATTCGATTCCCCATTCTGGCTAAAATAAAACGAATTCGATCAATAGTGTATAGCGCGGTCGCAGAACATCCTCACGTCAGGAATAAGACGACGGACGTCTGATGAACACACGCCATGACGTCAATAAAAATAAAGAAGGGAGAAAGAATAGAACTCTGCGAAGAACCTATGTGCGTCTGTTGAGAACTCGTATTGTACGATCTCTAAGAAAGTTCGATATTAATCGAGCAAAATTATTATCGATTACAAACGGATTTCTGGAAGTCACATATCGCTGCACAAAATCCTTACGTCAGGGACAAGACGACAGATGTGTGATGAACACACACCATGAAAGTAACGATAAAATTGGATTCACAGTGTGACCCAAATAATTGCCAATAAAATTGATAAAAATAAAGTGAGAAAGGAAAGAAACCTGCGGTACACCTAAGGTCATCAATATTCTTTTGAAGTAAACCCATCTGCAACAACTCTTATTTTGCGATCTCTAGGAAATGTCGATATAAATCGAGCTAAGTTATTATCGACACCAATAACGGTCACCTTTGATTCAAGTGTACCATGTCACACTCTATCGAAGCCCTTGGACACATCCAGAGCCACGACTGGTGAATAAAACGACTCCAACGTTTCGATAAGAACGTCATCAAGTTTCGCGTAGAGCAATTTTCATGGATGTCTTACTTTCGATAACTCAGTATCTAGTAACCCATCAGGGTTAAAAAGGTTGCGTAATAAACGGGTAAGCTTCAAAGAGCACTTACATAGGACAAGTGCCAAAACACCTTTTGTGCCCGGGTATTTATTTACGAGTTTCGCAAAAAACCTTGCAACTACACGTATCTGAGGCATGAAAATAGAAAGGTTCTCAATCACGGAGAATGGTTGTTTTCTTTCTGGCACGAAAGACTTTCCTTTTTAGTAAGCTTTACAACCGGGTCAAGGAATGCCAGGTCGTGTGGTTGGAAAAGATAAAGAGCTATTTTGTATTCTCCTTATAAACAACCAAAACCGCTTACTTTCCCTGGGAGAATTAAGAACCTTTGTTCGCGGCGTTCCTCGTGAAGAAATTTTTCAAGCCTTAACAATTTGGCAGACAAAATCCTTGACTGTTTACAAAGCTTTTCAGTTTTTGTTCAAACGACACTTTCCGAACGCCTCATCTTAAGATCTTAAAGCATCCCTGCTTGCCAGCTTAAATCATCAGTTTTTGGCTGGCTTGACCGACATAATTTTAGTTGGATCAAATGTATTCGGTACAAATTATATTATATTTTCTCTTATTTTAACAGCAGCATTTGTTTGTTCGCATAACATCGATCTTTCACCTTAAACCCAAATAAATTTAAACGACGTAAAATCGCAGCTTCGAGACCGCCAATAATACGATTAAACTGTTATGCAACAAAATCCTTATTAGGACAAAATCAACTGATCTTTATGGAAAAGATCTCCTGAATCCGTTTTGCCCCATCCCGTATAGTTTTTGAGATATCGTGACTTTTTTCAATAATTTGCCTAAAACTTCAGCAATTATTTTTCGATTCAATTGAATTCACAATTCAATTGGCAGTATTAATTGGTAAACAATGCATCCTTCATATAAATCTTGATTTATTAAAATTGTTTTGCCCCATCCAGTATAGTTTTTGAGATATCGTAACTTACTTATATTTCAATACTTTTCCTAAAACTTCAGCAATTCTTTTCCCATTCAATTGAATTCACAAGAAAAGATAAAAAAGATCTAAAAGATTTAAAAATTCTGTTTTTTGGTTTAAAAAAATGTTTAATTGTAACCCAATTTTGGAGCTCTCCAACTGGTTTTTGCACAACGTACTGTGGTATATTTTTCGATAATCCGACGAAAATTGTCTGAGTTAGAGCAGTTTTTATCAAAAATATCTCGAGGCAAAACGGACACTTAATTCGGATTCAGAAGATCATTTTACATATGGATCAGTTGGTTTTGTCTAAAGGAGGGCTCAAAAGTTAATTTTAGCCGAACAGTGTTAACAATCTTGGCGCGCAAATGATCGATTGGGGCGTTGGCTCTGTGGCATCGCGCGCCATTTTACTGAAACCAAACATCACCCAAGTTCATGTCTTCAATCTTTGGTTCTCAAAAGGGGTTTATCAGACATGTGCAACGTTCACTATTAACCAGAATAAAGTTTTCAGCGGCATTTTAAGAGAATAATGTCGCATGGAAGCCACCGCTTCAAACTGTCGCTCTCAACATGCAATGGTCTTAGATAATTACGGTCCCCACGATCCCCAGATGCAGCTGTTTTGCCTGTTACCATAGCCGCCAAAATGTCAAGGCACTTTATTGAAAAAATGATTTTTGACAAAGTCGGTGTCCATTTCGAGTTTTAATACCTAAACTTGCTTATTTAATTGTACATTAAAAGCAAATAATGAGAGGGTTTTGAGCAAAACTCACATAAGGCTAGTGCGTGAATGTTGAATTGTTCTTGTTATACTAACTACTGGGTGGCCCAAATAAGACTGATGGATTACAAATATTCATATCTTTTTTGTTTATAGTTTTTTTCTCTTTCGAAGAGAAAAAATCTTCGCTTTTTATGGAGACATGGAGTCCAACTTCCTTAGCCACAATAACACGATAGATTTGAGGAACATATTTCCAATTAATCTAAGAACAGGGTGGTCCAAATAAGACTGAAGAGTTAAAAATACTTACACCTTTTTTATTTATATTTTTTCTCTTATGCAGGTTATATAGTTTTTTATAGAAATATATGATGAGTCCAACTCCCTTAGCAATAATAATAATTGAACTTACTACAGGGAGGCCCAGATAAGACTGAAGGATAAAAAATATTCCATACTATTTTGTTTATAAGTTTTTTCTATCTTTTGCAGGTTGTATAATTTTGTTATGGAGATATAATAGGTGATCCAAGTAGAGATACTTTTTTCAATAACCTTGTTTTGACAGATCACGTATTAGTCGTGCCATGCTGTCATGTTATTTTTGTTTAGTATTGTTTGGCATTTCATCATGGAAAGACTTACGCCTGAACAACGTTTACAAATCGATCAAATTTATTACGAAAATTCACTATCTGTGAGGAATGTGTTTCGTGCACTTCATTCAACTTCTGGTCAACATAATCGACCAACATTTCTGGATCAATGGGTATGTAAACAAGCAAAATTGCCGCATTTGGGACGAAGAGCAACCAGAAGAGATTGAAGAGCTGCCACTTCATCCAGAAAAAACAACGGTTTGGTGTGGTTTGTGGGCCGGTGGAATCATCGGTCCACATTTCTCCAAAAATGATAACGGTGAGAACGTAACCGTCTATCGTGCCATGATAACCGACTATTTGATGCCTCAAAGCTCGTGATCTCGGCGACATTTGGTTGCAACAAGACGGCGCCACTTTCGCATCGCATCAGTCAATGAATTTATTGAGAGAACACTTCGATGAGCAGATAATTTCACGTTTTAGTCCGGTCAATTGACCACCAAGATCGTGTGATATCACACCGTTTCCCTTTTTCCTGTAGGAATATGTAAAGTCTAAAGTTTATGCGGACAAACCCGGTTCGATTCAGGCCGTGGAGCAAAACATCACGCATGTCATTCGCCAGTTACCAGTCGAAATGCTCCAACGAGTCATCGAAAATTGGACTCAACGAATGGACCATCTGAGACGTAGCCGCGGCCAACATTTGATAGACATAATCTTAAAAAAGAACGTTCTTTCAAATGATAATAAACATTCCCCATTCAATTTGAATTTTCTGTTTTTTTTTCTTTAAAAAAGTGAGGAACCTTGAAATGGATCACGCGTTATAATGGCTACATATAATGTATAGCCACATGTCTAAATTTTTATTTTTCTTCTTGCAAGAAACAGGGATCAGTGCCAGAAACCTAGGGTATTACATCAGCGTCAATTACACCCCTTTACGTAGATATACTTTTTGCTGAAGTGTTATGGTTAGTAAAGTTATCGGTCTATATTTTTTTGAAAATGACAAGGGTCAACCAGCAGCCATTAACTGGGCTCGGTATAAAACTATGATTGAAAATTGTTTGCGTCCGCAAGTTGAAAATAACCCTAACATATGGTTCCAGCAAGATGGAACTACTGTGCATACAGCAGGAGCCACAATGCAACTTCTTCGTAACCATTTCGGTGAACCCTTTAGTCTTATTTGGGCCACCCAGTACAATGTTTATTGTCATTAATCTTCCTCGAAATCCTATTCTTATGCTGCCTCATATAGATCCCGGTTCAAGAACCGGGTCACTGAGTGGGTGAGTAGGTGCATCGTATCGAGTGGCCTTGTCCACATGCTAGACAGATGTTAGAGTGGATGTCTTAATTCGGACCCAATACCTAATAAATACGTTTGCACCATCCAAACCTCAGCGACACGTGTCTTCTAGGGAAGCCATCTCCTTGTGTCAACAACATCTGTCTAGCACTCCCACCCAGTAAAATGTTTATTGTCGTGAATCTTCCTCGAAATCCTATTCTTATGCTGGCTCATCTAGATCCTGGTGCAAGAACCGTGCCACCTCAACAGGGTCGAACCACAGTGACATAGAAACTGGAGTTTTTGGCTTTGCTGGGCGAATGATTAGGTACATCCAATCAAGTGGTCAATGACCACATAGTGGATAGACGTTCGGAGTGGTTGCCTCAATTTGGACTCAATATGAATAGAAACGGTTGCATCATCCTGACCTCAACTGTGCCAGCGCGACATGGGTCTTTCTGAGAAGAATTCTCTGCGGGTCAGCAACTTTTGTATAGGGCTGATTTATAAGCTCTCTGATCCAGCGGGTTATCTTTTGTCTAGTAAGAGGGTGGAAATGTTGAGTTTTTTAGGATTTATGGCCAATCAATGTTCCAGGACTGTGTCTTATACTCTCGGCTACGGCATTTTCGTCTATTCGTACCGTACGGGAACGGAGACCGTGTGCATCACATTTTGTGTACAAACTTGCTTACACAAGGAGTAGGTGCCTCACTTTGATCGGGACTTCTTTTAATTATTCTCCCCAACATTGTTCAAGCGCAAAGCGAATTATTTTGTTCCACTGTAATTCTGCCAACATTAGTACGAGCGGGAAAGATATGTCAGTAACAAAACTACATATGATTCACAAAGTGAAACCACCAAATGAACCACCCTTTATGTAACTACTCGTACAAGCATACATGTGCAAACATAACACAGCGATCATATGTCGCAAAGACTATTTCCAACTGTCTTCAAGTATTGGAAAATTTGTCATATGAACAATTTTCATATTCCGAACGGACGGATGCTTCATTCAATCCACTAGACTTGTTTGCTGTCGCATTCATGGATGAGTGTGCTTGGCTTCCATGCAAAAGATACATTTGTCGTCTTTAATTAAAGCTGATGACAAACTTTTTATTGCCAACAATTGCAGAGAAGTCAATTGGATAGAGCAGAAAAAAACGTAAATCGAGAGATGGGGAGATGGAGGCACACAAAAGCGCAAAGGTGGTAGAGATCTTCAACAACATTAAATATTAAACTACAGCATAACTATTCTTTTGATTTGAAGTTAACATAGGATTGAGAAGTTTTGAAAACGAGTTTTACGCTTTCGATTGGGTTTCTTACCGCACAATGCGAGCGTCGGACGACGGAGCGGGTGAGTCTGACTCGCTGCATGACGACATGGCAAGATACGTTTTTGGTTTTTGAAAACCTGTTTAACTAAAACCAGCACGTTTCATGGCTGCCCTGTTGGGATGGTGCTTGTAATGCTGGCAATCGTCTTACCACAGACATATGGCCGAGAACAACAACACATTGTGCAACTTGTTGTTGTTATTTCCAACAACATGAAGTTGAAAACAACAAAGCCCCAGAACACGCTTACTAAGGTTTACAATGTTACGCTTATCAAACAGAGTTTTCTGATTGCCTTTGAGCATCCCAAGCAGAGTTTGTAACTAAAAAACACATTTCAAATAACAAATCGAGCCTATCCATCAAAAGTAGTTCACCGTGAAAAGGTAAGATTGATTGTGTTTATGTGGGTAGCCCTTATCTTTAAGGTTATGTGATGGTGTTCACTCCAAAGAAAAAACCTTGAGCACGCAGAATAGAGCAGACTCGAATAATTATTCACTTTGGAGACTATTAGAAGCGAATTGTTGATATTCTGGTTTTGGTAAGACTTCACCAACGACGTTTTCCAGAATCCTCAGGACCGCGAAGTTTGACATAGCCTAGTATGCCTTAAAGGTTTATGAAACTCGTACAGTACTCTAGTGAAACACTGAGAAAAAATCATTTGGAAATCTATTGTAACTTCAGAAGTTCCGTTGCAAAAGAAGTTTTTCCGTCGCGGCCACCGAATGTTTTCGATCGTTAAATATGATGATTAAATATGACATTAGACATTAGATCGTACCAATGAAATGAGGAAAAATAGTTAGTTGTCACAACTGGAGATCAGAATATAAGCCCTTTAAAAATGTATCCATTCTAGTCACAACAAAATCTTTGTTTAAGGCGAAAACACATTTTTGTTTCTTCGTTTCATAAATAAATAAATATTTTCCAGGATATTTAAAAAGCTGAACTGTATTTTAGCACCATTAATCCCCGAGTTACGGTCCTTCTAAGCTTGACAATAAATATGGTTATTTGTTGCCTGGCGCCATCTGCCATTTCCATTGGAAAGTTTGACATTTTTTTGCATAAACGTACTCGCAACGTTTTGATGTACGACCACCATTTGTGTTGTTTTCAGTGACTTGAAAAAATCAATTTGGCAAAAAAATGGAATTACCTCGTGAACAATTTTGTGCGATCATTTTTCGCAACTTTCGACTTGGATTATCACGACAAGAGTGCATCGCTTAACTTAAAAAGGTTTGTTTTCGTTGGATCCCACGTAATTTGATAATCGCTCAAAAAAAGGCTTGTGTCGATTGGTGCAAAGAAATTAGGAAAAAATTGGATCGCGGTGCTTCAAAAGACGTTTATATGATCGTCACAGGTGACGAATCATGGATCTATGCGTATGAGCCTGAAACAAAACAGCAATCGAACGTGTGGGTCTTCGAAAAAATCAGTTGGAAATCGGTCCAAATTATGAAAATTCGGTTGGTTAAACACACTTTCTGTTGCAATCACTAACTTTCGCGGTGCTGAGGGAAACATGGTTGGACATACCATAAGACATACCATCAGAATATAATCCCTACAATATTTTGTCGGTTCTAGTCACTATAAAATCTTAGTTTAAGACGAAAACACAGTAAGTAATTAAAAAAAAACCAATAGTTAAGTTGATTAATTATTCTAAATATTTTAGAATACAGATTAATTTTACAAATTGGATTAAAAAATTTCTAAAAAAATAAATATTTTTTTTTAATTTTTTTTTTTTTTAAAAATTGTATTAGATTATCCGGATAAGCCGACTTCATGCATTATAACCATCAGTTGGTTCAGTTAAAAAATATTCATGGAAATGACAACGGAACTTAAAACCAAACTAGCTATAACTACAACCAATACATCTATAACATCAGTTCCGACTATCATCTTTATTAGTTTGGATCACTGATACTTTGCCATTGTCAGTTCCCTCTACTAAATTTACCGTGTACATAATCAATATTCGGTTGAAGCGATAGAACACATGAATAGTACGTGCAACCATTAACATTCGCTTGGAAAACAATTCGGTTGTGGCAACAAATCGGTTTTCTGTGTAAATATTATAAAGTAACAACCCTGTTTTCAAAAAAAAACTTCGCATAATTCAAATCACGGAATCAATGTTTTAAAATTAATAATAAAAAACTAAATTAATTTTTTTTTATTCGCTCACATAACCGAATACATACATTTTATCATCAGTTAGTCCAGTTAACAAATGGTCGTGGTAATGACAACCGAACTCAAAAGTACTTGTAACCAACAAACTATAACAACACATAATGCATATACAATTTCAGTTCCTATAATCATTTTAATAAGATAGGGTTACCGATACTTTGCTCATTCAATCAATAGTGTCAGTTCTCTATGCTGAAAGTAGTCGTGTACCCAATCAACATTCGGTTGTTGCGATGGTATACATGGATAGTTCGGAACCACCAACATTCGGTTGGCAAAAAACTCAGTTGTGCCAACGGCTCTGTTCTCTGTGGCATTCCAAAATTTTAACATAATTCAATCAGCATTATTTGTCATACCATAATAAAAACTGAGCTGTCATCTTATGCTATGTCGAATTTCCTTTAAGATTTTTGATTTGGTGATTGCAATAAAAAGTCCTCTTGAGTAAGGGAGGGAATGGGGAATCAATTTCCAACCGAACTTTTCTCGAGATGTAGCTAAGATTTTAAGACAGTGGATACATCTTCAAAAGCTAATGAATGGCCAAACAAATCTATCTAATGGCCAAACTCAGCATGTTTTCAAATATCAAGCTTTCATGAAGGAAAACTTGGCGAACCTAAAGTTTCTCAAACTACATCCTCTATATCTACTCACAGAAATCAAATTCGTTGCTACAACAAACTTGTGTGCGTTGCCACAATCAACTTTTTTTGCCAACCAAATAATTAAGGTTCTATGTACAAACTATCAAGTTACTATCAGTACAACCGATTGTTAGTTGGTGCAGTGCAATTTTTTGAAACTGCAACAAAAACTATCGCTAGAATTGACAGGTTCTCACAGAGAGAATTGACAGGTTCTCACAGAGAGAATTGACAGGTTCTCACAGAGAGAATTGACAGATTCTCACAGAGAGAATGTCACAACTAAGTTTGTATGTTTGTGGTTGCGCGTGCTCCAAGTACTTAATCAGCACAACCCAATGCTTTTTCGTGTACTGTTTTTTTTTGTTTCAATAAATGCAACACTATTTATAAAAAACTGGGTATAATTTTTTTCAGTTTTTTTAACTAAGAAATGTTGGTTGTCGACAGTAAACGTCCTATATCCAAGCACTATCAGCCATGTTTTCAGTAAGCAGGTTTATTATTTATGCAATGCTCGACAAAGCCAAATAGTCTCATGATCCGTATTTGTAAAGAAATCCTGTTTTTCCTTAACCTCAAAACCAGATATATGCAAAGCTTTTCTAAACATTGTTCAGAATTAAAAAAAAAAATCAGAACGATTTGTGTTTTTTTTAAAAAAAGCTTCGGATTCCCAGTTTTGATGACCTGAGCAGTTTTTACACCGCTGGTTTTTCTAAAATTTTACATCTTTAAATGATAGCTGACAAAAAACCCTCAATTAGAAGTTCAAAAAGAAGTGACAGTTCAAAAATCCCTCAAAATAGTGGGAAAGGTTTGTTGACTATGCATTACTTTTGTTCCGTTTTTTTTTTTGAAAAGAAAGCTTTCATTAGCTATACTTTTAAATGAAGTTCGTCCCAAAAAATGTAGGTTAACCAGGTGTGACCTGGTGTTTACCTGAACAGTCGCTATGTCTGTTTGCTGTGTCCCAAATGAGTTTATTAAACTTTTTAATAAAATTTTATTTTCTGCTGTTGTTTTTTTGCTTTGAAAACCTTTGGCCATAATGAAGTTTCTTGGCGTTTCGTTTATCTAGTCTTTACCCGAAACACTCCCCTTGGCATTTATGTTTTTGTAGCTGTAGCTGCAGTTGTTTTGTTGCCAGTTTTCCACATAATTTATGATGTGTTACTACCTACCGACATCATAATACTCCGGCAGACTAGAGCCAGCAAACAACTACCATTTCTTTGGCCTTTTTTCTTTTATTTTTTTTCAGCAGACATGGCGTAAACCTAGCGACCGGCCCGGCCATACACTTGGTCGCACACGTCAGCGTCTGCGTCGTCATCCTCTTGGCCTTTTGGATTTTGATGTTTACGTTACCTTCAATCATCTTGTGGATGAAGCCGGAGTGAGGAGGAGGTGGTGGTGGTGTGACATGGGCCGGCTGGGAGGGAGGTGGAAACAATATATTGAGTGGCTACCAAACATTTTCATATTTGGGTCAAAGTGTCATATTGTTGGTATTCTTATGAATGTCTCTCCGTCTGACAGTCGGACTGTTTGTGTGAGTGTTTTCCTTTTTTTAGCCATCCTTTGTTGTAACAACGGCTCTCGGTGTTTATTTGGATTTCTGATTAACACCGTCATTCTCGTCTTGCCGGTCGTTTGGCAGACTGCTGTGCATAAGGCCCATGGCTCAGCATGTTTGCTGGTCATTTGATTAAATGTGTGCTTCCTGATAGCTTCATATGGGGAAAAACTTTGGTTGCCACCAAGAAAGACTGTCGTGATATTTCCCACCGGCGATCTTATGAGGCCACCAGCGACCGGTATACATGGCGTCTATGCGAAATCTTCGATTGCGACTGGCCATGGAACGTAAATCACAAACTGTCCAAGCAATGGTGAGAGAGTGAGTGGCTAAAAAAATGATTTATTTCATTCTCTGTTTACGGTCTTAATGTTAAAACTAATAAATTATTGGGGCTATTAAAAAATTAAACGCTGATGTTGCTAAGAAAATAAAGCCCACGGGGCAATGATTGGACTTCATTAGCCATGGGAGATAGCCAAAAGCAGTGGAGGGAAATCCAGTATCTCAGTTGAGCAACGAACCTAAGATACTATCCACTAGGCTACAAAGGACCACAAAAGAAGCCAGCTTGGAATTCTTGGTTCTGTCTTAAAAGGAAACTTTACTCAAACTGGGTTCAAAGACCCTATCAAATAACTTGAAGAACTAAGAAGGATACTTAAGCCTACATTTTTTCAAAGACCCCCTCACTGCCTTAGATATTCCAATGAAACCATTAATTCAAAATTCCTTAAAGAAAACTTCGGCGGTTTAGCAAACCTAGACTAAATTCAACATCTTAGAAATCTTTTGCTAAAGTTCCATTTCCAAAAGCATATGACAGGATAGTTTAATATCTGAAGTAAGCTCCGACACGACACCTAAGATACTCGAACTATCCAAAAGCCTAAAAGGCACAAACTAAATCTGATGTGGCTGTCAGCAATGCCTGGCCCTAACTGGTCCAAAGAATACTTTTGAATGACTTAAAGGGCTATGAGGAATACATACGAGTAAGCCTGCATTTTTATTGGGCCCACTTAATTTTTCTTCGTCGTTATAACATTTTCAAAGCCATACCTATATAAAACTCAACTTCAACATCGCCAGAAACATTACCTTCAAAAGTCCAATGTCTGAGGGAAGCATCGACATCACGCCTAAGATACCAACTACTAGGGAGTAAACATACACAGAAAAACCTCCAAGTGTGGTTGTCGACATTGCAAACTTTACCCACTCTAAATTTGGTTCGTTTGCTATGCTTCTCAAGACTCCTATTTAATGGATTTTTAGTTGCCAAAGAATACGCTTGCCTAGGGAGTAAAGGTTAAAAAAACTTGGACAATAAGGGTTCAAAAAGAACCGAGAAGGACTCTGGGACTTCATGAAACCCCTTGAATTGTAGGTTCCCGAAAAAATATTGGCGGTTCAATACTTTAAAAACATAAGCTGGACGAATAATTTTAGCATCCGTTTATTTATTTCATCTCCAGCGCGTGTACTAAGTTTCAAAGGAAGTCGCTTGCCTAGAAGGTGAATGTTCATATTAAAGGTTCAAATTAAAAAGAAAAGGGTACCAAGAGAATCAAACAACGATTCTGGGACTTAAGGGAACACCTTGAGTTCTAGTTTGCCGAGAAAAAAGGTTGCCTGTTCAACATTTTTAAAACCTAGCGAAATATTTTACTATTCTTTTGCAATTCTTTAATCTTCCAGAAATCTCTTTCTCAGGTTTCGAGTTGCAAAGTAGCCGCTTGTCTAGTAGGAGGTGGTTCAAACTAAGACCTTTGGACAATCAGGGTCCATAGACTACCGAGAAGGATTCTAGGACTTCATGCAATTCTGGGTTCCCGAGAGAATTCAACGTTTTTAAAACATAAGCTAGACCGAAGGGATCTGTCGTTTGCTATGCTTCCATCCCTAGAAATCTATTTCACAGATTTTGAGTTTTCCAAGAAGGTGCTTGGCTAGTAAGTGGATGTTCGTGCTAAAGGATTCAAATAAAAACTTTGAGCGAAAAAGGATTCCCTGGGAACCATTAGAGAATTATGTGACTTTAAGAAACACCCTTAGATTGCTGGTTAATATTTTTAAAACTAAACGTGGACTGCCCGAACCTCCTTCAGGGATTCTCAGTTTTCAAAGAAGCCGTTGTCTGGTAACTGAAGGTTCGCCTTAAAGGTTTAAAATAAATCCTTCAACTATAACAGTTCGTGTAGAATTATCGTAGGATTCTAGGATATTAAAGAAAACCTTACGCGGGACTGTTTACACCAAACCAATTTCCAAAGGGGACTGGAGCCTCCCACAGAGTTCTCATCGATAACAACGCAATTGTCTCCGATTCCTCGGTTTGAGGAAACACCTACCTGGATTTAAGAGTATCGCCTGTATAGTTTTTAAAACAATTGCACTCACTAGCTTGAGTATTAATCAGATTCATTAGCTAGTCTTAGTATCTGAAAGAACGCATGCATAACCGCGGCTTGGAACCTCAGCGGTCTACAACCAATTCTTAAAAAAAAGACAAGACCGTTAGCTTTAGCTACCACAAAACAAGTCTCCAGCAAGTTTAAAATGTTCCTGTTTTAATGATTAAAGCTTATACTGGTCGACCTGATCCATCGATGAAAAGTCGATAGAAATCTGCACACTGTGCTAAAACCTGGAAAAGACCCAAGAGCCGCATTGTAAACATAGTACATCCTAAACATACCACATCTTTTCCGTCACATCACATTTCCCTGGTGATCGAAGATTTACTCCAGCTCAAAGTTCAGGATTAACCCCAGAAATTAGTTTTCAGCTAAGCTTTTACTTTTCAAAAACACTGTTTATGATTCTGTGTGACCAACGAAATCGCTAGTTAAGTGAGTAAAGGTTCCGGTCTTACAAATTATAAACCTTAGCCAGAGGTGGTTGGACAACATTGAAGGATTTCATTGTGACATTTGCTTGTTTTTGTACTCGATTCCAAACTTTTATAGAAACACCTACCTAGGATTTCGAGAAGTCACACATTTCCAAAAAATTCTCCTAACTGCGATAAGTTTCTACCAGAGTGCGGAACTATAAAATGACTGATGTCTCTACAGACTTATCGGTCGAACTCTGGATAACCATTAAAGATTCTTGGTCTATTTGTTTTCACATTTCACAAAAGATCAAGAATTTCTTTGGCTAGCCCAGTAGTTCTTAGTAGTAGTTGATGGGCAGACTTAACCTAAAATAGAAATCTTTGGGCATGTTCGTCATTGTTGGGATCTAAATGGCCAGCGGATGAAGGATCTAATTTGAATATTATAAACCAGAAACAGTTGGTTGTGACATCTCAAACCTAGAGCATCATCGTAGGTTTAATATAAAAGATTTCCACTAATTTCTGTACCCGATTTCGAAGTTTTAAGAAGCAGCTTCCTAAAATGACTGGTTTCGTATGGTCAGAATCATCCAACAATTGCAGAAACGGAGTAGAGCTTTTCCCAAGAAACTGAGTCACAAGGCAGAGGATATGCAGACTTATTTCGCTGGATTGCTAAACCTAATGCCCTCATCATCTCACAGTCCTCTAGAGGATTAAGCATAAACTTCGCTTAAAGTTCAGCAGTTCCGAATCGTTCAAAAAAATTCAATGATGGTATTCATATTCCCAGAGGAAAATGATGGCTTTTTAAGAGAGGCTTTTTAAGAGAGGCTTTTTCAACAGAAATTTTCAGCGAGATGAATGTCTGCTTAAAATACTTTATTTATTTTCCTATAAAGTGTGGTTCCTCTATCCGGCGTCTTAATACGAACCCTTCCGAGCGATCTCCCCTAATGACAGTTAGCAAAAGAAGAGGTTACTTTAGAAAAACTAATACCCGTGTCAAGCTTGAAATTTGACATGCAGTGCCTTTCCACGGTGACCCATAAGATTGCATTCCACAAGTTCTGTAAGAAGTCACCCTCAAGCTTTCACAAAACTCAGTGGACCTGTCATTTGACTAGAGAATAATTCATTTAGATCTTCAAGATACTCGTAGTTCTCCCCAGGTATCCACGACGTTTTTTTTTGATGAACGATCATCTGCGCAACATGTACTCTACTCTCGATCTCCTGATTCCTCCTACGTTCCATATTCAACAATGTCCCGCCAGGACACCTTCAAGCGTCATAATCCCACTATTATTCCAAAAGAAAAAGTTCCAAAGAGACCTTTAAAGAACTCACTGCTTAGCAGAATCCTACAAAATAATTTACCGTGATAGGATTTCCTTCCCAAACTTTTTTATTGCAAAGGGATGCAACATGCGGACGGTATTCCGAGGGAATTTTTGAGCGAGCCGAAAGGAAAGTTTAAGCGAACATTTTCTTAATGAAATTTTGAGCGTTGCGAAAGGTCCGCCTAGCTCAAAGGAGACGTCATGCTAGCCGAAAGCTTTCTTTGCGAACTTTAGAGGTAGACTAAATGTTTCTATGCGAATTTGAGTCAGGCTATGGATTTTAAAAGGCGAAAGCTAACTTAAAGAGGGGTACGAAAAATGGATATCCTGAGTTCCGGCAAGTAAAGCTGACTAGTGTGAATGGCGACAAAGTAATCTCCGAGTTTGGCAAAGGGATTCCTAAGAAAGCTTTGCAGAAAAACTTTCTATCAGTGAAGTTATTTTTTGCATTTGAACCCGTGAAAAGACTTACACTCAAAAAATAAAGTTCGTTAAAACTTTAAGGGCCATATTCAGAAAAAATTACGGAAGGTTTGAAATTGGAATTTTCTTAATAAAAATGTGCTTTAAACCTATTGTAAGCATTTATGATTAAGCGAGTTATTATGTACTTATAGTTTTTGTCTGATATCAAGTATTTTCGAATATTCGAACTAAAACAAAGTAACAACCTCAATATGTTTGTTTCCAAGTAGTCCGTCTGTCTGCCTGTCTAAACAACCGAAATAGACAATAAATTCTCTTTGGTTACAAAAACCGAAACAAACGCACACAAAAACCAAATAATATCGGCCCTGAATGTCGTCAAGTCTGACGTCATGCTTCGAAAAATACACACGAAAAATTCAACGGCCAAAAAAAAAGAATAAAAAATTTCACAAAATTTAGGCGAGATGATGAGAGTAAACTTGAATTTCAAGTTTGACACTTCTCAACAACGACAGCAACAAAACATAAAAACTTTAAATTAGAATTGTATTTTAGAGCAGAACAAACCAACCACACGACACGACACACTCGTGCAAAACTCGCAAAAGTCGTTATGGTTCAGAGCAACGGCATTCTATCACTGCCACTTTGTAATCCCGCGAAAAATTGTAAATTCCGTCTTGCGTTGCGTCGTCGTTATCTAGAGGGGGGGCCAAGATACATTGACTCTTTAAGTAGATACAACTTCAGATGATGGTGCCAAGACTAATTGATGGTGAAGACGATGATGATAGTGGTGCCAGCATGTTGCCTAAGAGATACGACTTTTCCAAAAAAGGTAAGATTTGCGGGAAGGGGAAATAAAATAAGAAGTATGCTTTTGTGTGGAATCTTAGAATCTCTTTTAAGAAGCTTTGGGAGTGGCTGCGATTTATCAGAATGGCTTTCGAAGTCCATATAGCAAAGATTGCTCCCTAAATTGAAAAGAGTTTGGATATTCCTCGTATAGGGTGGAAGGTAAATGGTTTAAAGCAAATCCAAAATAAAATTAAAAAAGTAGTTCTCATTCCTTTGGTGAGGATTTTGCCTTAACGAGATGCGTCTTATTTCAACGAAACTGTTTAATGGTGGTCGTCATGGATCCGAAGCCATAACCGAACTGAACCTCTAGAGAGTTTTTGAAACATTTCCTGCTTTCTTTTAATATCCTACTGATAAATATAGGGACAGAATTTTTCGTGAAATTCCTTAAGAGTGATCCTATTTGGGGTTTCTAATCAAGGAATGTTTAAGACCGATCTAATTGATGTAGTCAAAATTTATAGCTAAAGACATTATTAATGCCTCTTTATATAGCTTCCGAGGCACTTAGAGTCTTACAAATGGGCCCAACCAAAAGGACTGAACTTAAGCCGGAGTAAGATGGAAATTAATTTAATCTCTAGGAAGACAAAGACAACCAGTTTTGATGAGCTGTTCGAAAAGGATCAAGCTGCTTATTCCTGGGAATAATCCTGTACTAGTGGGCTGTAATGGTGTGATAGTTAGCGTGTCAGCTTCGAACATATTACTGCACGATTCAAGCCAAAAAGTCTAAATCTAGTCGCTCATCTATTGTGGTAAATGATGTTCTCTAAAATTCTTCACAGTTTGCAATACAGATGATTTAATTCTGAGCTGTAAGATAGGTCATTCTTCAGAGAAACTGAAGCTGGCCAATTTTGGGAAATCTAAATCGAACACTGTTGGAAAATCGGTATCACTATGGAGGGATTTATTGTGTATTTAAGAAAACGTCTAAGTGACTCCTAGCGGGATTCTACTAAAGGATTGAGAGTAAGTAATAAGGTTGGCGATGAAATGATGGCCTATAATACCCTTTTACAAGTACCGGTCCCAGAACTCAGAACTGCATGATATGACCTTCCGGTGCACGAACGTAACTTATTTTCCAGACGCTACCTGATTAAACACTGCTTATACAAACGCAGACAATAGAATCACAGGAGGCCCTAGGACTACATCCTCACTATGCTCACATAGTCGCGACGGCTTCCATAATTGAGAAAGAAATAAACCATTAGGATGGTATACATCGTAGGTGACGTTTTTGATATTGAATTTTAGCTCCGGAAATGTTTCTGATTATCGCTCATAAACCCGAGATTTCACAAAATCCAAATAATACAAATCGCACGGCGTTAAATCGCATAAATGCCTGAGCTCAAATCCGAGATCCATTGCGTCATCGGTGAGATACAGCCACATCTCTGTGGAAAAGTCGTGGAAAATTTCATGAAAAGAGTAATGGGCTGTTATCCGAGCCGTGGAGGACATTTGACGGATATTTTATTTAATACCTCATCGGTCATATAAAAAATCACAACTATTTTAAAAAAAATAAGTGCTTTTAATGTGAAATGAAAGAGTGCATTCTTTCTGGGGCACCCTTGACTTTTACCAGAAAAAAGGTACAGAAACATTCTATTATTTTCCTTGAGATGACTTCAATACCCTCAACAAGCACGTGATGAATCTCGTCTGGAACGACAGTATATACTACATATATATGGTTGTCGTAACAACAATATATTTTATATTGTAGGTGCTGTTCGTCTTTGATTTTAGATGAGGGAAATGTGCCACTGGATGCCTCCAAAGAGACCTGAGGTCAGCTAAGTGGGCTTAGGCAGACTGTTGGAGGGTGCAGCACGTCACAAACGTCCAGAACATTTTCATCAATTCGCGACCAACGCAAATTGTGGCGGCTGCACCATTCATATCTCAGCTGAGCCACAACCACGCGCGTCTGCCGAGGTGGCGTCTTCTCCACTGGTGAAATCTCCTGGTGATGTTACCCCAGCACTACATTCACGCTATCGCAGTGACTTCGTCAGCGTGAATGAACCTGATGATGTAAAGGTTCTCTCTTGTATCGCAGAACATCTCTTTATCTAGATCATGGTGGTGATACCTGATCAGCCTGGATGGAGGTATCTTGTCCATGAGATGGTGTTTGGGATGACTACTGCGAAGACACCCAAGCAGATAATGTTTAGACTATAAAAATTGTGTCTGCTCACGGTAAGGACCTTTGTTTCCTCATGTAGATGGTCCTCAGAAGACATAAGAAAATACACTGTTGATGTTCTAAGGGCGGCATTTCTGCGTCAAACTCACGTTCGCTGATCACACCCACACCGCCGCTGAGAGGTTCCCTATACACTGACCTATCGCTTTGTTAGAGGTCAGCAAGTTTTCTTTGTCTGCTTCCCAAGTGCTGTGATTTGAGGAGCTTGTTTCTACTTCTCTACTTATCGCATATAGCTGTAGCACATTCCAAAGCTCGGAAAAGCTGTCCAATGTGACTCCAAGCATTTTGGGGTAGTTGGTAGACGGGTTGGTGTGAAAACCGCACCTCAGCGGTCAATGCAATGAACAGTGTGGCCCATCATTTGAAGGCGGATATTTCCATATTCCTCGCAGTGAAGAAGCGACCTCTACTCGCGAGAAAGTAGTGGCGATAGAAAGTAGTGAAACAAGTCCGACGGCAATGCCAAGAGCCCCGAATATATATTTTATTCGAACTGTGAAGTCGACTTGAGACTGTAGCTGTCAGGAGGCCCTAAGCGATAGGGAGTCGTGTGATTGTGGTGCGGTTCTTGAGGATTGGTTGCATGTTCTCTGTGAATGTACTCTTTATGAAAGTGTTAGGGATTTAGGTCGGTTAGGAATTGAAATGACGGACGGACAGTGGGATGTTAGAGGGATGGTTGCTACACAAGAGGTTTTGGCCAGAGCGAATGAGTTCGCAAATAGGGTTTTCTCGATGCGGCGTGCTAGGGCGAGTTTAGCAGTATAGAGTAGAGGTTGATTGTTGGTTTAGGATGTCGGTGGCTGTGGGTGACCAGTCCCATGTTGTATGGAACAAAAACTGGGAGTAGCCTTTTGGTTACGAGGTCTGACCGGAGACTTAAATCTGGTACCACGGGTAGTCAGGAGCCCCCAGAACTTGTTCTGGCCTGACTATATGGTGCGGCCCCTCGGGGAGTATCGTGGTGGCTGTGGTTTATACCCAAATCGCGGGGAGAACTTCGGTTCGATGTGGAGTTGCATTGCGACCGGGTGCTGTGACCCATAGAACAGTAGAGGCTTAGATAGTCCTCGACCCCTAACCAAGAGGGAAGTTATGACCCATAACTGTCATGCTTCGAATTGGTACCGGCGGAATCAATCCAATGGGGCGTTGGCCGTCGCATTGTTACGGCCCCAGTGTGATGGCACACCGTTGTTCAGGCCATTTCGGCGATAATCACGTTAAATCCGACATCTTCTGTAGCTGTCAGGAGAAAACCAAAATCCTCGAGTCAAAGGCCGTCTTACGCAACAGCCGGTAGTTTCTTTTCATTGCCATGAATGGAATAAGGATAAAATCTTTTATAGACACTGGCGCAGCCCTTAGCTACTTGTGTGAAAGTATTGCACACTAAACATTACATCGCGACGGCACTCGTTCTTAGCTGATCGCTTTGTGTTTATATATTCCATCTTGTTAGGGAATATATAATATATTAAGCTTACAGCTGAACGGATGTCAAGGACCCTGGCACCCTAATATCCTTTATTTGCCGTCAAAGGCAAGATTCCTTAACTAAAAGAAAGATTGAAACATTTCCTAAAGAAAGTGTCAGGTTTTATCAGCGGATCAACTACTCAACCCGTAGACTCCAGAAGATTATTACACTCCCTTTTGGTAACAGCACCAACACAAACGCCATACCCTTTTCCCCAACGTACTGTCGCCACACAAAGTATGGGAAAGGACCAAGAGCCAATGTTGACAGCATACAAAACCCCACCGCCAAAAAATTGCGCGCTAACAAAAATCATTCCAACTTTGCTCCTAGGCGGTGGCGCTGTGCGGTGGCAGCGGCACAATTCACAGGGACAGAGACAAAAAGAAGAATGTGATTTTGATAACACAAGAGAAGCAAAACAGACGACGACAGCGGCGAAAATGGGAACAAAACAAAGCAAAAGCTTAAGCTTGCTTACAAAGAAGCATGCAAAGCGAACATAAGAATACAAAAGAAAGAAGTAACAATAACAACTCACAAAAGGGGCGACAAAGTGCCCGGTTATGTTAATGCGAGTAACTCGATTGTCTGTCTGTCCGTCCGTCTGTCAATCGGTTTCTGTAACTCTGTGAGTCGTTCTGCGTGTATGCGTCTGAATCTGTGTGTGTGTATATTTCAAATTGTAGTTGTTGTTGTTTTTTATATTAGTTACTGTTGTTGTTATTAGCAACAGCTAACAAAATAATAAAACAACAACAAAAAGCATTAATTTCGAAAAGCACATTTTTTTGTAAGCGACCGCCCGAAAAACCGTCAGAACACAATATGTGGCTAAAACAACACATAGACACACACAACACTCAAAACATACAGACAGACGTGTCTAACACAACGAAGAGGAAGAAGACGAAGACGACGATTAAAAGCATAAAAGAAATTGATATCAAAGTGAAGCACACAATAAAACGCGTCAACACAAAAATAAAACGTCCAGTGACTACAAAAGAACAGGGGACGCAAGAGCAGAGAGAAAAGTAAACATTCGCAGTAGTGGACATTGCAATAGCATGTGTCGCAAAAACGCTAAGGAACTTCATAAAGTTATGACCAAAGCTATGTCGTTGCACTGGCTCTTATGTACATTGTTATGCGAGTAAAAGGGATGACACTGTTGTCTCAACGAGTGGAAGGCGAAAACTGCTTTTAGCGGGAAAACTGCTTTATTAAGTGGCTCTCGCATGGCACGGTACATTGTTTGATTAGGCCTGTTCCCACTATGCTAAAATGGTCATTGTAGGTTCGTTCGCAAGAAAGTCGTAATGCCAGGTTTTTGATAACAGCAATATTGCTCATATCAAGATTAACATGACATGATGTCATTTACTTCTAAAGTCCCTCAACATACCATTAAGAAACTGGAGGAATCAATGCGGAGCTTGCTCTTGAATCAGTGCACGATTAATTCTTACACTCACTAACCGGGTCCTACTGTATAAGGCCGGCAACGAGCGGCTAATGCATTTTATTGAGAAGTTTTTACTTGGCTTAAAGATTAATGGCGTACTGGGTTCACTGGTATGATAGTTGGCCACACGATCTTGCTGGGTGAATGGCCTTTAAGACATTTAATGACAATGCCACGAACCCCGAATTGTATTTAATTCAAACTGTGGAGTCCAACCGAGACTGTGGCTGTCAGGAGGTCACCAAAGTCATTGAGTCTAATGCCGTTTAACGCAACAGCTGGTATTTTCTTGTCATTACTGTGAATGGAATTCGGATGAACGCTTTCATAGACACTGACACATCCCTTAGCTAATTGTGTGATATTCTTGCACACTAAACATTGCATTACGCCGGCCCCGAAATGCCAGGTAAAATTTGAATACTCGCATCGCCTCCACTCGTTCTTAGCTGGTCGCTTTGTCTTTAGATATGACATTCGTGCACACTAAATATTACACCACGACGGTCTAAACTTGACATTTGGCATAATTATACCGAAAATATTACTGGGTGGAAGGCCTTAAAGACATTTAATTACAAGCTGTAGAAATGGCGCCCAACAATAATTTTTTTTGTGGTTTCAAGAGCATTAACTTATGCAAGGGATTTTCCGCATAACATTCATACGCATCGTGGTTGGCCCGTCGTGTTTTAAATTGGATTAGGGTTATGTTAAAACGCATTGCACCTATGTCTAAGCTTGAAAAATTGGCACGCGATATATCCACTCGGAAACGCACAGAAGGTCCGTTATGATTGTCCTTTTTCTATGCTAGAAGGTACGCTATAAGTTCTGTATGAAGCTACCCTTGAGCAAAAATAACCCGTCTTTAAAACTCAGCAAATCTACCATCTTGCAGGAGGATAATTTTTCCAGATCTTCAAGAAAGTTATACTCCAATCATCTACACAAAAGATGTTCCACTGTCTCCAACTCCTTCTTATCCCCACACAGGCGGCAGTATTCGACCATTCCCATCTGCAATATTCTAGTCAGATTTCTAACATAACAATGTCCCGTCAGGGTATCCACGAGCACTATAACAAATCCGGCTAAAAGCTTGAAAAAAATGTCAGTTACTGGTTTCCATCACGTAAATGCCATCGACTTGAGAGTACGACTCTATAAAATGCATACAGCATTCACAGACGACATTTAATAGTAGGCCCCGATCAGTGAGTATAGGAATAATATCGTCTACAGCTCCCTGATTTAAGACAAGTTCCCCGTTTGTTTAAGGAAAGGAAATTTAATACAAATATTGACAGTAGTTGGTTTACGGAAAGGTATGATATGTGTAAGTGAAATGGTTTCTTCAGGTGAAGTTTTGGTCTAACCGAGCCACCAGAGCTGTTTTTTCTGGCCAAAGTATGGAGGTTTCGTGCTGACTGTAGCTTAGACCAAAATCGTGGGAAGAGTTTCGATGTTGCATCGTAACCGTGTAACAAGACCTATAGATAAACAGAGGTGTTAGATAAGCCCTAACCCCTGACCAAGAGTGAGGTATTGACCGATATATTAAGCTTCGAATTGATACCGGTGAAATTGGTCAAAGAGGGTGCGGGTTTAATTATATAGCATGACCCGATACAATGGCAAGCTGTCACTGAAAGAATTATGAACGGCGAGCGCACGCAAAAGGACGCTGTAGTATGCACGACTATCACACAAGTAAACCTAGTTACACAGAAGTGTTTTTTCTACCTCGTTAATATAGGCGACTTTGCGAGAAAGAGATTAGTCTCTACGCCATGTAAAAGCTTCTCTAGTTCTTTTGCCGTTAGAAGCCGGAAAATGCATATACCCGCTTAGTGAGTATATGAATTATATCGAGAAAATGAATAAAGTTAGTACTCTAAAATCCTTTGAACTAGAGTCCTTTTACTGTCTTCTAGAGAAATCTTCTTTTCAGACGAAGCGCATTTACATCAATGCCTCTGGAGATTGGGAGACACCTCCACCTCCAGACGGAGAGCGAAAGTTTGGTGCGGATTTTAAAAAGCCAATGCCGCTATCGATAATGTGCTCCCCAAGTTTGGTAATCGTATTATCAGTCGTCTCGGCGATGTTCATTGGCCACCATGACGCTGTGAAGCCATTAATATTTTTTTTAGGCACCGTGAAGGATCGATGTTATGCGAATAAATTCATTGACAATTCAGGCCCTTAAGGCGAATTTTGTAGCAAGTTATTGCTTACATAAAGTCAGAAATCGTCCCAAGGATTTGAAAAATTGGTTTCACAGGATTCGCTTCTGCAAATCCTGACTGAATCGATCTGTAGTGTTTGGTACCGTTGACCATCCAATCGGATTTTTTTTATAAAACATGGTCTTCTTTATTTTAAAGAAATCCAATGGTTTTTATTTAAATAAAAAAATAAAACACTTCACAATCACTCGTTCGTCATCAGAAGTGGGTGGCGGTGCCGACTGCCTAACGACATCTTCCTCCCACGAATTTGTTGATGGCTGTTTTTGGTGGTATTGTTGGAGAAGTAGTAGTTTTTTAACTGACCTACACTCAGAGATGTCCCCTATCCATTTCATTACATTGGCGAGTAAGAAGTAGGAAGTCGGACAAAGAAATGAGGGAGTAGTATTTATTGACATTATTGGGAAACATATTCATGGGAAGTCGATTTCACATACGGATTGTTCGAGCGAAAGACGAATTCGATCTGTAGTGTATAGTACTACCGTTGACCAGTCAATCGGAAAATCCAGACGTGGTATCATTGAACATTTTTTTAAACTGAGCTACACTCAGAGATGTCCCCTATTCATACATTACGTTGGTGAGTGAAAAGTAAGAGGTCGAAAGGGGAAGTAGCGGTTATTGACACTAGTAGTTCAATCGGCTAAAGTCGATTCCACATACGAACTGTTAGGGCGAAAAACGAATTGAAGTGTATAGTACCGTTGACCGGCCAATCGATTACACATTCCGACGATGGTCGAGGTAGGCAACAGAGTTGGATACCCTACAGTCACCTCTCAGCGACAAGTATCTCCAAGGCTGATTTTGGAGCTTCTGCCTATAAATGGAAAACATGAGTTCAAAAATGTCATTACATGAGTATAAAAATTACACCACTTTTGCATCAAAGGACCATTCTACCCGAAAACTGGTGCTATTTAAAGGATCATCGCTGTGCCTCTATAATATTCGGTGTTATAAGCCATAAGAGAGAATACCAACCAAGCACTTTGGCTAAAATAATAGACTATAGAACGGGAGGGGTGAAGGGAGTGAGTACCGAGTACCATTGTAAAGAGAGAGGTAAAGAGCGCAGAATGACTGTGACTATATGACTGACAGAAACAACGACGTATGAATTGTTGTATTGTTGTTGGTAAGATTTGGTTCCCCCTCTTTCATTAGAATCTAACAAACAATTTGGTGTTGTTTGTGTAAAGTTGAAAGTGCGAGAGTGTTTGGTAGAGAGGAGCGCGGATGGTATGGTGTATGTGTGTGTACGATTGAATAAGTGAGTGTGTGTGTTTGTTGTTGTTATTTTGTGTTGCTTTTGTTGAATCTGTGAAGAATTTTAGACTATGAAGTCATACTTTGCTGCCTCACTCACACTCGATTCGTTGCTGTGTTATTTGATTTTGTGGATTTCTTGTTTTTTTTTGTTGTTGTTTGTCTTTTCTTACGATTCTTTTAACTCTACTTGTTCATCGTCTTCTTCTTCTACCGTCGTCGTCATCGGCTTTTACGGCGTTTTCTACACACCGTTCTTGTTGTTATTGTTGTTTTAACCACTCTCGACGTAAGCTTTTTTCTACAGACAAGTTTTCTTTTTGAGTCTTTCTTAAAGTTTTCTTAATGAAATGTTGCTGCTGCGGTTGGCGCTGCCTCTTGTGATGATGATGAAGACAATGACGATGTTGATGATTTTAATTAACGGCCACAGCCCAAAAAATAATGTTAATTTTTCTCTTCTTAACTATTCTTAGGGAACAAAATTACCTTTTTCCAAAATTTTGTGAAGAAATTTTGTAGATTTTCTGTAATACTTGTCGTCGTTTTTTTTTTTGATTTTCTCCAAGAGGATTGTTTTCGTTTCCTGTTTTTGTATTTTGTTGTTTTGTATGTCGTTTATGTTGCTGGCTTTTGTTTCTTTTTCTGTGATTTTTTGTTTTCCACAAATTCTTTTGGCTTTTTACTTGCGTGTAAATTTTTCTTTTGCAATTTTGTATTTTCTTTACGTTTGCTTGCTACGAATACAATACACGAAAAAGCGATTTGTGTAAACTTCTACCTCTACACTCTGATAGAGATTTTTTTTAAATTTATTTCGTTTCACGAAATTAACACACAGGAATAAAGAAAAATTATTATTTTTTGTTATGTGAAAAATTATCGTCGTTTTGTTGTTGTGGTGAATTTTCTTTTAGTTTCACTACGACCAGAGAAATATATCTTGCGGATACAAAAAGTTAATAAGGGGAAAATTGGAAATTTGTTGAATGCCTTCTTCTTATTTTCTGTTTTGGCTTTCTTAGAAAAACATTCGCTAAATTACAAACGCACGCCACGAACAAGATACTCGAACTGGTCGCTTTGAAAAACTTGTCATAACACTAAAGTCCCCAATTCAAGCGTTCGCAGAGTGCCGTGCCGTTCGTTCGCTAAGATATTAACGTACCAACACAAGTACACACACAACAACACTCTCTGCATGCTCAATTCTGCTTGGTTTGCGCTTTGCACACTCTCTGTCACTCTCTACCGCAAAAGCAGTGGCCCACCCTAATTTGTCATAGCACAACAACAAAGTGTCGGTCTTATTGGAATTTGTTTACAAAAACTACTCAAATCGGAACAACGGCTCGGCCCGCTCATTGCTCTCTGTGCAACTCAATTTTGCCTCTTCGAAACCAGTGTGCTCCATTGTAGTGTATCTCTGAGATATGTGTCCGTTCTCTCATCATTTGCATACATTTGTTGATTTCCGTTTGGGTGTGTGTTTTGGTTTTTGCTTTGCTACTTTCTGCATGGCGAGTACATTCACGTACAATCCATGTCGGTATGTCAGATTTTAGTACAGTTATCGTAATTGTTGTTGTGTGCCACCGATACAAGGTGGTTGTTTGTATTGTCTCAGAGGCTGAGTGAGCGAGATTTGAAGAGAATCTTTTGCTCCAACAAGTTTTTTATTCAGTTCAGTTTCACTGTCTTCTCTTTGGTTTAGTGATGGCACATTCAGGTACAATTGTACTAAAGTACAATTTATGTAGTGAATTCAGTTGCTCGGGGGTATACATTAGATATAGCCAAAAATATTAAATTCCGTTTAGTAAAACAAAAAGCTATGAAAAGGACATGTTTATTTTTGCTAAGACCCATGTGGCCGTGTCATCGGATTAACGGTCCCAGTAGCCTTTTACACAAGATTTTGCGTTATTTATGGGTGAATAATTTTTCAAGTTGTAAAGGGTGTTTTTTTAGTCGCATTTGGAGTAATGAAATTCTCAAGCCATTATTGAGACGCCGTTACATCCCTAAAAAGTCACTGTTTGGTGTCTATGGCAGAGGGAATCATTGGTTAATATTTCTTCAAAAATTAAGTCGGCCATAATGTTACATGTAATGGGGAACGCTATAAAGCCATGATTAATGACTTTTTCTTGCCTGAATTGGATGATGTTGATGTGATCGACCTTTGGTTCCAACAAGAGGGCGCTACATGCCACACAGGCAACGAAACAATCAATGTGTTAAAAAAAGAGCGATCCCACGACGCCCGGTTTTTTTGCACCGGATCGACCCGAAGGAGTAATTCTTCGGCCAAGGGCTGTCACCTCGGCACTATGTGCCGCTTCATCAACAACAACATTTATTGAGAGAAACTTGGTGAGCGCATTATTTCGCGTCGTGGCCTCCAAGATCATTGAGAGAAACTTGGTGAGCGCATTATTTCGCGTCGTGGCCTCCAAGATCATAAGATTTAACACCGCTGGACTGTTTTGTAGTGGGTTTATGTGAAGTCGCTTGTCTACGCAGATAAGCCCGACACGATTGCCACATTGGAATATAATATTCGGCGCATTACGGCTCTAAATGCTGCAAGAAGTGGTCGAAAATTGAGCCTCTCGGCTGAAAGTTATTAGAGCCAGCCGCGGGTGCCACTTGCCAGAAAACATTTTTAAAGCATAATGTCAAACCCTCATCTTTAAAGCTATATTATTGGCCATAACATTACATCAAATGCGTTTTATTTCTTCTTTTGTATATGCTAAGCTTATATTATTTGATATTAAATTATATTATTATAAACTATATATATTAAATTATTTATAGAGTGTCAAAAAAGTTGAGTTTTCCAAAAACCGGCATTTCGGATTTTTTCCAAACCGTGTTTAGAAAAATCGACTGTCGGGTTTTCTTTAAGTAAACAAAAACCGACATGAATGTGAAATATGTTTCCATTGAAGAAGTGATCGGATTATAGACATCAGAATGCATTTATCAATTGCTACAAAAGAGGTTAATTTTTTATTTAAATTAAACTAGTTAAAAACTTAAGTCGGCCATAACCGAACCCGATCTTCTGCATGTGCAAAAAAGCCAATTGAAAACCGATTAATGTACTCCTTGAATTGGCTAAAAATGTAACCAGATTTAACAAAAATTTATTTATTTATTATTGGGTTAATTTACAATTTAAATTATATACTAATCTTGATTGTGAGAGCTATGGCTACTAAGGCCCTAAGCTCTTAGATGTAAACTTATTTGAATTAAATACAATGTTTTAAAGTAATTTCAGTAATCCAGTATTTAGATTTCAGTTCAAAATGTGTTGTTAGATACGATCATATAACAATTACTTCTTTAAAACTTAATAATTAACTAAATATTATCTATAGTGGGATTAGAAAAAAGGTGTTTTGGGTTTTGATTCTAAATGATTCATCCCTCAAGGATTGGTATTTGGGACATTAAGTTAGAAAGTGCTGGGGAGTTGTTGGATATGGAATATCGCAGTAGCATGCGGTTGAGCTGTCGAGTTTCAAGATGATACCGTGAGTGCACCTAGTGTGCCCTAGGCGAATACGAGTAAACTTGATTATATCAAGCCTGGTTAGGTTTTTGGTGTCTATTTTTGTGTAATTAATAATATTGATCCTATTGCTATTGATCATTCTGTACCAACGGGAAGCGAGGTTAAAAATGTTTCATTTTTCTTTGAAAATGATATAATATCCCTTGGATTTTTGTTAATTGTAGAAAATAGTGGGTCTTTTTTACTTGCATTTGCAACAAAATCAGCGTATTCATTTCCGTTTATTGCGCAGTGGCCGGGGATCCATAAGTTTTTTTCTGGGTATTTCTGTATTAATGAATTTCTGATATCAGTGACTTATTTGTTGCAGTTATTAATATTTGATATCATTTTCATGGCAGATAATGTATCGGTGCAAATTAAGAAATTTCCGTTCTTGGGTTTCAAGACCTTAATGGCCTCGTGTATGGCTGTGATTTCGGCCGATTGATTCGTACTATTTGTTTGTACAATTAATGTTTTCATGATTGTCTTGTCCGTTGTTAAACTTAACCCAACTGAATTACCAATTTTGGAACCATCGGTGAAGATAAGTTTGTGGTCTGACATGTTTTCCCACCACATTTTTGAATAGTGTTTGGAATTGTACGGGATTCTGATCACTTTTATTGAAAGAGCTAAGTAAAGAGTTGAAGCATTATTGCTTAAATCTCCAAGGAGGCTAATTTTTAAGTCTTGACCTCGTTGTGTGGACCACAAGGTCGGGATTAATCGGGTTTTTTAATCGGTTTATGCCAGATGTTATGCAAGGAGTTTTCTTTGATTATAAGACATTTCTTGTTAAATTATATGGTGGGTGGTTATGATCTAAAAGGATTTTGTTCATTTAACTCGTTATAGTCATATCTCTTTGTAAATCCAGAGGGAGTATATTTGTTTCAAATAACAAGTTTCTAATTGGAGTTGTTTTGAATGCTCCTAACGCGCATCGAATGGATGAGTTATGAATAGTGTTTATTTTACATATGATGGATTTCGAGGAAAATTAAAAGAAGGGGAGAGAATATCTTATTTTAGATATTATTGTAGCGTTCACTACTGATATTAGGTTGTAGGTATTGCAGTAAAAGTTCGCGTTGGAAAGACATGGACTTATGGCTTAGAAATAACTACAACATTTTTATACAAAGCCAAATGTGAAATCATATTTGCAGTTTGGATGAAGAACCTATGTTCGAAAGTCTGACCTATTTTAACATGAACAATAGCTACCGAAACCAATAAAAAAAACTCTGATACAAATTCATATATAAACATATTTTAAAAGTCTGGGTAAATTTTGTACCTGTTCAAGAGTCCAAAAACCTGTTTTCAATTGGTTTTTCTTTACATCCAGAGAGTAATATATAATCCAAACCTATCCTATATTCGTAGTAATTGATTTTATTGCATTCATATAGTCAAGAAATGGGGACAATAACTGCACTTCTAATGGAGAAAATATTTCGAGGAAAGGCAAAAGGCCAAAAACTGAATGCCGGTTTTTAACTTTTGAAAACCCCGACAGCCGTTTTTTTAAACACGGTTTTAAAAAAACAATGTACCGGTTTTGGGAATACTCAATTTTCAATCGACACTACACCGAACGGCTACATTTAATAAATCGTTTACTTGTAAAGTCGCTGGTATTTTCGCTGCTGAAAAATTGTTAGATATTCTGACTCGGAGTTGAACCTGGGCTTACAAGTATGATAGTTGCACGCACTAACCATTACATCACTGCGGCTCGATATATTCTAACGACGTTATCCGTTTGCTGAGGGAGTTTTGTACGTAATTACCATAAAAAGTACCAATAATTTAAAATTGTCATGTCTGACACAAACAAATACACAGTGTTGCATTTATTATTAATGGGTGTTAGGTTTGAAAAAGAAGAACTCTTCAATCAGAACTATTTGTCGAAATACCGAATTTCCCATGTTTCGTCACAATTATTTGAAATGAAACAAATATGCAAGTGTTTAATATACCATCGAACGAAACAATTCAAGTAATGAGCTTGAACCGAAAGATGCAACATTCGTATGTGCTACCATAAAGTATTTTTCGGTTCTCAATATATTTGTTTTTCAAAGATTTAATGTCGGCAATTATGTATGGAATACAATATCAGATAAATGTCCGCCACTGTTAGCCTCGCAAATGCGAACCCTTTTGAGAACAATTTTTATTACATTTCTTATTTTTTTCTTGTTAAAATGTAGAGGTAAATCATTCGTTAATTACCCATTTGCTCAACGGTTAAAACTACAGGCTCCAAGGGCTTTGCTCTATTTTTGACCTCCATTCAGAGTTACTTACAGACTCATCCGTGAGGTTTGTCAGAAATATTCCTTGAAAGATTGATATGTACACGAGTAGAATTTAGGTCGGGTTAGAAGGAATGTACAACCATTCTGAGGTCAGAGTGTTCGCCAGTAACACCCGCTTATCAAGAAGTTCACATCCATTTGTGGTTGATTAGCCCACTATTCACACGACCCAATTTAAGAGAATTCGTTCTTCAGCCGTGTCGTCCGTATGTAGAGCAGACTTGCCGCAGAGGTATTTCCTGCCACGTACGTTATGAACAGGTTCAAGTCAAATGTCCATAGACATTACTTCCTCTTTCCTGCTCTACCTAACCTATCATCCCGTAACCGACGCATTACACTGCATATAAACGGGACATCCCCTATGTGTTGGTCTTAATAAATTAAATAAAGTATGCTGAAAGCTATGTAGAATCTGTTCTTGACAATACATTAAAAAAACTCAGCAACGCTACCCTCTGGCAGCACGCAGAAAAAAAGTAAGGTTGGGGTGGCAATATTCGAAGAGGATCACACTATTGTTGGGTAAATGGTTGTAGCACAACAATATTACGATCCTCACAACAATAGTATGATTCACATATAACCATACTATGATCTCCACAACCATAGTATGATTCACACTCAACCATACTATGATCTCTACAACAATACTAAGATCCTCACAACAATACTATGATACACACTCAACCATACTATTATCTCCACAACCATACTATAATCCTCACTACCATAGTATGTTTCTCATACAACCATAATAAGATCCTCACAACCATAGTTTGATTCACACTCAGCCATACTATGATCCCCAAAATTATTTATTAAGATTGGGTAATGTTCTTATTCAAAAATAGAGGTTTTTATTAAGCTAGTTAGTTATTTTAAATAGCATTACAATTGGCTCATAGCCACATTTGAGACAGTTTTTACTGAACATTTCATTCAAGAAACAAAAATATATATTCCAACGACAGTCGAATTTGCAGTACGTTTAGTTGCCAGCAGGGGTGGATGCTACTTCACCATCCGTAGACCGCATGTGATTAAACCATGATCAATGGCTATATACTTAAGTCCCTCCCTTGAACTACCTTCCGATTGTTGTTGTTTTTTATAATGGACAACAACCATGCGCTGCATCTCGTGGCGAAATTTTGGTATACCAAAAAAACATACACACATAGTCTTTAAAACCTTTTATGCTTTGTGCATAGTCTCAACTATACAGTATGATTGTCGTAATTATATTATTGTTCACATAAATCTTTAACAACAATACTTTTGTCGCACCAACAATATTTACATGATTTCTGCAACCATATATTCATTTTTAAATATAGCAAAAATAGTATTGTTACAACAATATTATTATTGCCGCAATCATACTGCTATTAAAATAAAATTCGGAAAAAAATACTATGGTTGCGGCGAAAATGCTTTTATTGTAGAGAACATATTATTGTTGCGGTTGCCACATAGTAACAATATCTTTTCTCTGCGTGAGGTGGAAAGTTCTTCCCCTTGGTAACTACGCCGTTTTTTCAGGAGGGACATCTCCACTGTCTCAATTTCATCCTCACACCGGTGTCCGTATTAGACCACTCCCACCTGCCATTTATTAATCATATAAGAATGTGCCGTCAGAACATCGAGGCGCACTCTAACATCACTTGAATTATTTTATAAAAGGGTTTGATTCCGTTCTTATCGAGTTTAGGTCGTAGCAACTATACATTTGTCGGTCCTAGTCCATGTTATGTAAACTTTTGTATGAATCCAAGCTTCTAACAGCCAGTTATGGGTACATACATATATAGGTTCATGCAGAGTTGTCAGCGTCCTACGACAAGCCAGTTTATCTTTTAACAACAACAATCGGAAGGTAGTTCGAGAGATTTTTATTGTGTTTACTTTGTTAGGTGAAATACTCTATAAGTACTACCGACTGCTTCTCGTTTATTTAAAATCTGCCTGCACTTAAGTATATAGCCATTGATCATGGTTTAATCACATTCGTTACTTTGGATCTACGGATGGTGAAGTAGCATTCACCCCTGCTGGGAACTAAAAGTATTTTCGACTGCCGTTGGAATATATATTTTTGTTTCTTGAATGAATTGTTCAACAAAAACATGGACTCGAATGTGGCTATGAACTAATTGTAATGCAATTTCAAATAATTTGCTTGATAAAAATCTATATTATTGAATAACAATATAACCCAATCCTTATAAATATTTTTGGGTATCATAGTGGTGCAGTGAATCATACTATGGTTGTGGGGATCATAGTATGGTTGTGGAGATCGTAGTATGGTTGTGGTGATCATAGTATGGTTGAGAGTGAATCATACTATGGTTGTGGGGATCATAGTATGGATGCGTGTGAATCATACTATGACTGTATGAGAAACATACTATGGTTGAGAGGATCATAGTATGGTTGTGGAGATAATAGTATCATTGAGTGTGAATCATACTATGGTTGTGGGGTAGCTGTGAGGATCATAATATTGTTGTGACCCCACCATATACCCAACAATAGTATGATCATCTTTGAATATTGTCACCCCAACCACAATTTTTTTCCGCGTGTGTTTACATAAAAACAATTTTATTGCATAAGATTCGTAACAATAACATTGTTCTAAAAACCATATTCAAATAAAGAAAAATTACAAGCATACAGTATGATTGCATTAATCATATTATTGTTAATATAAAACTCAAATAACAATATATCTACTTTTTTCGCTTCCACCATATTAATTATGTTGTTTTGGCAGTACTATTGTTACTTTTTAACGATATAAATATTGCTGCAATCATACTTTTGTCAAAATGAAAATCAAAAAAACAATACTATGGTTGCGACGAACAGACATACTTGTATTGCAGAGAACATTTAGTTGTTGCTGTAATCATATAGTAACCATATCTTTTCTCTGTGTGCAGCTAGCCTGAAAACCCATGTTTTTTATAAGTTAATTGTAATACATTTACAAAAACGACCATAACTTCTACATTTATCCATAGACATCCTTGTTTTCTTTATTAGGAATTCATGAAGAATTTTGAATAGCTAGCAAAAATGAAATAAAAAGAAAAGTTAATATTTTTTTATGAACTTACTTGTTTCAGAAAAAATAGTTCCTTAACTACAGTTTCGACACAAAAATGTTGTTCATAACAAATATGTGACATCGCATAGATAAAGGGGCCTAAGGGTATAAAAATCAATTTTCACTTTTTTTTTGGTGTGGACAACATCTGAGCATCGAATGAGACCGATCCCATGCCCCAAATGTGTTCCCTCCCAGAGATATGCGCGTTTTATGAAAGTGAAGTACACCAAAGATACACGTATTTAAATCTTTAAAATGGCTCTCCCAAACAAAACTGGTTTTTACCCTTAGGTCCCTTTCTATTTTGCGCGTCACATATAGTACATACTCGTATAATTACCTTTAATTTATGTATCACAGTGGTTGATCAGCCTAGGGTTGGTTGTATCGGGTGATCAGTCTAGAGGTATTTTTTTCAAAACAACAACAAAAACAATAATTCAAATCAAGTGTGGAATCTTTGTTGTTCATTCGAAAGGGCATTTTATGCCATTTATTTCTTAAATATAACATCCTTAAAATGTTAACCGCGACTAAGTATCAGCGTGTCCATTCGGAAGGTCCAATTTTGGATGACTTGTTCGAGAATTTCGACCGGTATGGCGTTCATGACACGCGTAATGTTGGCTTTAAAACCTGAATCTAAGCTGGTTTGTCAGCGTAGACTATGGACTTTACGTGGCCCCAAAAAAATCAACTCGTGATATCACACGATCTAGGCAGCCAACTCACTGGTCAAATACGAGAATTAGCTGCTCTTTGAAATGACCACTCAATAGAACAATTGTTTGTGCAGCTGTATGGCAAGTGGCACAGTCCTGTTGAAATCTAATACCGTCAAGATTACGGGCTTAAATTTCAGGTAGCAAAAAGTCTGATATCAAAGCGCGATAGCGAGCACCATTCACGGTTACGTTCCGACCATCGTCATTTTTGAAAAATATGGACCGATGATTCCACCAGCCCATTAACTGCACCAAACCATGGGTTTCTCTGGGTATAATGACAGCTCTCAAACCTCTTCTGGTTGCTCTTCAGCCCAAATGCGGATATTTTATTTATTGACGTTGTCGTTGAGCCAGAAAGGGGCCTTATCACTGAATAAACCGTTGTTCGAAAACAGCGGATCTTCTAGTTTCTGATTTTCATAATTCAGTTGCACAATTTGAAGACGTTGCATCACCCTATATAAGTCGATTTTCGACTTATTGATTAATCGACTTTTGGGTATAAAAAGTCTAAAGTCGGTAAGTCGGCTTTTTGTTTTTAAAAAAGTCTTAAAGTCGTTTTTTTTCATGTCGACTTTTTTATTTTAACTCCAAATATTTTTAATTGTCATCCAAACAACGCGTATTACTTAAATTTATTATGCACTTTCATTTATTTTCGTTGAACGAGAAATACTTACAATTTTGTTTCGATTGTAGTGACAACGTATATCGAGGTTAAAAACGTATGCCTTCAAAAATGTTCTAGGTTCATCCAAAGTAATTTAGTTAAGTCGGAAAGTAATCGTATTTACTAGCAGTTTGCAGTATAAGTTTATTTTTATTATTTTTTAAGGCGAACTGATAAATCAGGAATTTTCAAAGACCACTTGTTTTCCATTTACCCGATGTCAAAGTGATTGTAGGTTCTAAGGCCAATGAAGAGGATAACATATGGGCGTTCTTCGACTAGAGTAAGCCCTAGACGCGAAAATGATGACAATGCTGGTAATACAATTAAAGCACTATCTAAAAACACAGCCAGTTTGTCGTGAAACAAACCATTATCAAATACTTATATGTGACGCGCAAAATAGAAAGGGACCTAAGGGTAAAAACCAGTTTTGTTCAGGAGAGGCATTTTAAAGATTTAAATACGTGTATCTTTGGTGTACCATCACTTTCATAAAACGAGCATATCTCTGGGAGGGAACACTTTTGGGGCATTCGATGCTCAGATGTTGTCCACATCAAAAAAAAAGTGAAAACTGATTTTTATACCCTTAGGTCCCTTTCTCTATGCGCTGCAACATATGGAGAACAACGGGACGCGAGTAGCCATTTATTGCAAAAGTAGCGAAAAAAAAACTTTGTCAATCGTTGACATTTCTGTTCAGCTTAAGAATATTTCTGCATTCAGTTCCTATTGCTATTCAAATTCGAAGCCACATTTCTTCAAAAAATGTAAATATAGGGTGGTTAAATTTTATGGGCCGATGATGATTTGTCTTGAAAATAGCCACTGTTTCGTTAGCTGTGTGGCAAGTGGCACCGTCCTGTTGAAACCACATATCATCCACATCCATATCTTCCAATTCGGGCCACAAAAAGTTCGTTATCATCTCACGATAGGGAACACCAGTCACAGTAACTGCCTGACCGGCCTTATTTTGGAAAAAAAAAACGCCCGATGATGCCGCCAGCCCATAAACCGCACCAAACAGTCACTCTTTGTGGGCGCATTGTTTTTTCGACAATCACTCTTGGATTATCATTCGCCCAAATGCGGCAATTCTGCTTATTGACGAATCCACTGAGGTGAAAATGTGCCTCATCACTGAAGATGATTTTCTTCGAATTTGAACGCCCATATTCATAATAGGCCTAAAAAACTTTAACGCTTTGCTCTCTTGTGTATCTTTCCATGGCTCAAATTGAGTTAGTCTGAAATTTAGAAAGATCAAATGAAATGCAGAAAAAAAACTTGACGTTTAGGTGTGGTTCACATTCAACATCGGCCCTTAAAATTTTACCACTCTTTATGATTATCTATTTGGGATCAATTGATGCTGACATTTGGCTTCGTGTACATCAATCGACTGCTTTAAAAAATAAACTCTGTTTTAAAAGCTTTTAAAAACTTAAATATGGATAATGTACACCCTACTTGAAAATCCTGATGTTTAATTTTTTACACATTGTACAGGAATATTTTTTTTACAAAGAAAACTTGTTTTTTATTACAAAATACTGCAATTTCATTTTACTTAAGAAAATAGTAGAAGAGTCGACTTTCATCGACTTTTTATACTAAAAAGTCGAGAAGTCTAAAAGTCGACATTGGATTATTTTGTTTGTAATAATCGAAAAGTCTAAAAGTCGTCTTTTAGTCTTAAGTATTTAAGCCTAGATCAGACTACTTATCGAAATAATAAAGGTACGAGGACTGCATTATATATTTCTGGCCTAAAAATGAAAATGCTAATATTTATCATCAAAAATGGTTTTTATTGCTTTTCAAAGTATTCTCCAGCATGATTTAATTGTCGCAGCACTTTTTCCACTTAGACTGAGACACCTCCAAAACATTTGAACGCTTCAACAGCATCTTCTGGCGACAAAAATCGTTGACCACGCATTGTTTTCTTGATGTGCGAGACTAAAAAGAAGTCATTGGGTGCCAAGTGAGAACTGTACTGCAATTGACCCATCAATTCGCCGTTTTGGCTAGTCAAAAAGGCGCTGGTTTGAGCCGATGTGTGAGAGCTCGCATTACCATGGTGCACAATCATTCCTCTTCTCTTGTTCATTTTTCGAATATCTCCGAAGACTTCAGGCAAAAAAAATTGTGGTGTACCACTCAGAATTGACCGTCGTACGTTGCTCAAGCGGAACAGTCGCCACATGACCAGTTTTGCCGAAAAAAGAGGCGACCATTTGCTTCGAAGTGCTTCTTCCACGAACAACTTTCGTAGGATTTGGCTCGTCTTCGAAGACCCACAATGTCGATTGCTGTTTTGTTTCGGGCTCATACGCATAGATCCATGATTCGTCACCTGTGACGATCTTATAAACGTCTTTCGAAGCACCGCGATGGTTTTTTTTTCAAAATTTCTTTGCACCAATCGACAAGAGCCTTTTTTTGAGCGATTGTCAAAAAAAGCAGGATCCAACGAAAACAAATCTTTTTTTTACGGCCAGGTGTTTATGCAATATCGAAATGTCTAAGGATGCCTCTATCTCACGGTATGTCACATGGCGATCTTGCACTATCAGTTCACACACGGCATCAATGTTCTCTGGCACAACGGCCGTTTTTGGACGACCTTCGTCTTTGATTGAGCGTCGGCCACGATTGAATTCATTAAACCAGTTTTTCACAGTGCTATAGGATGGTGCTTCATCGCCCTACAAAGAGTTAAGTTCATCGATGAACTCTTGTTGTGATAATCCACGTCGAAAGTTGTGAAAAATGATCGCACGAAAATATTCACGAGTTAATTCGATTTTTTTGCCAAATTTCTGCAAGTCACTGTAAACAACACAAATGATGGTCGTACGTCAAAACGTTCCGAGTACGTTTATGCTAAAAAATGTCAAACTTTCCAATGAAAATGTCAGATGGCGCCAGGCAACACTTAGTGCCAGAAATTTATATAGCAACCCTCCCACAACAGACGGAAATAACAATAAAAAAAAAAATTAAAAAACTGTATCCATAAATTTTTTTTGAGTTCAGGTTACCAAAATGCACCAGAAAATATTAAAAACATTCCTTGGACAAAATGGCTGTTGTCTGGAGTATTCAGTAACATTTTTCTGGGAAAAAGAAAAACCAGGATTTTTTGTTTAATGTAACATGTATTTCTAAATATATATATAGGTATATATATTCATGTGTAGATATATATATGTGTTATATATATATGTATTCTTATTTCATTCACAGAACATTACGAAGTCCACAAAATATGCTTACAATACAAAAAAAGTGTGTGTTTCATCTTGTTTTAATCATTACACAGTAGAGAACAATTGGATATTTCTTTTTTTCGTTTGTTACAATATCGTATCGTTAGTAATAGTTATAATAATAATAATAAAAAGAGTAATTAATAATACAATACATAAAAGGAGTTGTTTAAAATAAACTACAATCTGATGATAAATGTCTTTACAGAACTTTCAAAAACTAATGCCCAGTTGACACTAGCCGGAGATTAGCTAATGTCCAAAACACTTGAATTTTGTATTAGCATAATCGCTCTATTTAGTTTATCTCTGATGTTAGCTACTAGACAATGCTTTTAAATACCTTAACAAATTGACCAAAACATTTAAGTTATACAAAAAGGGATACTTAATGGGCTTAATTTAAAGACTAAAAGCTTAAAAAATAGTAGACCTAAAAACATAAAGGACGATTTTAATTTGGTAACGAAGAAAATGCTAGCCGTGAAAAGCTTCGTTTGTTTAACAATTATTTTGACCACAACTATGGGTGTCGTTCTTGATAGGCTTCTTCAGTAACGTTTCGTTTTTAATCGCATTTCTTAGTTGGTTCTTAATATTTTATAAAAACATTTCGCATACATAAATAAAAATGAACTTGCAGTCGTGTTTTTCAAACATCGATTTATATTTATTTCTGCTTTACTGGACATTTGTTTATTTTTAATTCTCTGGATACGTTTCGTTTAGAGTTTTACGCTGGACTTTTAGCAGTAGGATAGAATAGGTAAAGGGATAATCTGTATTAATAAAAAGTTTTTGTGAAAGACAACTGCAAAGAAAAGTTACTCGTATGCTGTCTTCGGAGGTGTCGGGAGTTCAGCAGTTGAGTTCTCAATAAAATTACAAGAAATTAGGTTTTGAATATGCGTTTAGCTCGTTTGTTATTATTTAGTTTGTATTTATTTAGCTCGTTTGTTATTACATATTGAACAGGGATTAACCGGCTCAAGACCTCTTGCTTCTATATTTAAATAGAAGACAAATTTTTAACAAAGTGCCATTGATTTTTGTGGCTGCACACTGCCTTAAACATGCCGAACTTGTAAATTTCAGTTATTTCCTTATTTTACTGGTTAGCTTTCAAGCCATGTATACTTTTTGAGATCAGCTAAAAATAGCCTTCTGAAATGAAAAACGTCAAAATAATTACCATTTTATTTTCGCGAAAACAAGTACATACGAAATTCAATGCCTATATAATTTTTCAGGCGGGAATTACCGGGAATACCAGTCATTTTTCATTCCAGGTTTCCTGAAAAATTCATCCGGGATTCACGAGAAATTCGTTATTTTCTATTACCACAGTCGAGCCACTACCAAGTGGATTAGATAGTGCAAGTGATGGAAAAGTTTTTACGCTTAAAAAAATTCTATTAAAAAGCTCTGATTGAGCTTTAAATCGAAGATAATGCAAACATACTAAAGGGTGTTTTTTATTGGGGTATAGAACTTTAAGTTGGCATCACTTTTTTTACTGGCGGCCATTTTGTCAGCTGTCAAGTGATTAATATTTAGTTTGGTTTGCCATTTCATCATGAACAGGTTGACAAAAGAACAACTCTTGCAAAATGGACCGAAAATGAGATTCATCTCGATGCTGATTTTCATCACAAAATTTTGTTCAGTGATGAGGCTCATTTTTGGTTGAATGGCTACGTCAACAAGCAAAATTGCCGCATTTGGAGTGAAGAGAATCCACATGAGACCCTTGAGACGCCATTACATCCACAAAAACTGACTGTTTGGTGTGCTCTATGGGCTGGTGGAGTCATTGGGCCATACTTCTTCCGAAATAATGCTGGAGAGTCAGTTACCGTTAATGGAGACCGGTATAGAGCCATGATAACCGACTATTTTGTTCCCGAATTGGATGGCATGAATGTGGATGAGTTGTGGTTCCAACAAGACGGCGCTACATGCCACACAGCGCACGTCACAATCGAATTATTGAAGGAAACATTCGATGAGCGCATAATTTCGCGGAATGGACCTGTCAATTGGCCACCAAGATCGTGTGATTTGACACCATTGGATTATTTTCTTTGGGGATATGTGAAGTCGCTCGTCTACGCCAACAAACCAGAAACGTTAGGGGACTTGGAAGCCAACATTCGTGGCGTTATTGCCAACATACGGCCCCATATGCTCGAAAAAGTGGTTGAAAATTGGACCTGTATAATTGGCTTTATTCGAGCCAGCCGCGGCGGCCACATGCCCGAAATCATATTTAAACAATAATGGCATAAAATTATCCTTCCAATAAAGCCAAATTGATGGACATTAAAACGATTTTCTTGTGTTTTATTTCAATTCGAAGTTCTATACCTCAATAAAAAACACCCTTTAGTAGATCAACTAAATACATTCAAAACCAATTAAATTGGCTGTGGAAGCGCTTTACCGACAAAATATGAATTTATGTCTCTCATTCATACACCTTCGGGTGTAAAAAATTTTAGAAGCTTAAAAAAGAGACTTGCGATTTTTTACTTTACTAGAGTATCATAAAGATCCAACAATGGCCGTGTTCTAATTCTAATTCGCTTAGGGAGTCGCTAACGCGATAACTTCATACTATTGTACAAAATATAGAAATTATTTTTTTTTACAGCAAACATAGACAACTTGCCTTTTATTTAAAATAATTAAAATTTGTTGCATGAAAGTCATTCAAGAATGATCATTAGCCAGTTTAAGCGAGCTCGGTTATTATTCTCTTATTGTATTTTTTTTAATATTTTTTTTCTAACAATTTCAAGTTTTCAAATCAAACGGTTTATGAAGCATAAAGCCAATCAGTTCTTGTATACAAAAAAATTAAAAAAAAAAATTCTCGTAAAGTTTTAAAGTTATTTCCTTAGCGAACACCTACTCGTTTAATATGCGAGTACCAATAGAACATGCCTAATAGTTAATCACTATTTCAATATTTTCTACAACTGGGAAGTTTGTAAATACAATTAGAAAAGATTAGACTGTCCGATGATTACATTAAAAAGTCAACTTGAAGTTTAAGAGTGACCAAAAAAAAAGCTTGGAAGATCGAAGAAAAAAATTCTCGTAAAGTTTTAAAGTTATCTCCTTAGCGAACACCTACTAGTTTAATATGCGAGTACTAATAGAACATGCCTAATATTTAATCACTATTTCAATATTTTCTACAACTGGGAAGTTTGTAAATACAATTAGAAAAAATGACCAAAAAAAAGCTTGTAAGATCGAAGAATTTTGCGTGCAATGAGTAACACAAATTATTTTAAAAGCCAGACCGCGAAAAAATCCAGCTAATTTTCCACTCGGAACCGTTTGAAGTCTTCTAGAGCAAAACTGAGCTAGGAGTTACAATTTCTACTATGACTGTGATGCTCCAATTAGAAAACATACAATTCGGTAGATCTTTCCAGTGGTAAAAATAGTGACAGCTCCAAAATATAATTTGAAAATACATACAAAATTTGGGAACGCCCCATAGTTAAATAAATAAAGCTTAATAAATTTAGACGAATCTAACATAAGTTTAAGTGGTAGTGAGAAAAAACGTTTGTTACACGGCCCAAAAATAAATAACTTTTCATTTAGTCTCTTAAAAGGACCCTGTTTTTTTGACCGTTCGAAATCAATGGATCAGATAAATTTTTATGTTTTTTTTATTTTACTAAGTGAGCTATTTGCAGATTTTGTTTTAAAAACACGGAGATAAGAAATAAAATGAAATAACAAACATTTGATTGGTAAAAACTTACTCTTTTCGCTTCTTCCAAAATAATTTCAAATGACTCTATTTTTTTGTCCTTAACTGTATATGCTCAACCACTTTTTCCAGCATTTCAATTGGAAACTTTGCTTTCTTGATAACGACGTAAATGCTGCGGCTGAAATGATCCAAAACATAATTTTATCTGGAATAAAGACTTTTGTTCCAAATAAAATTATGTCGGCTAAAACTGCCGAAAACAGTTGGTTTAACCAGGCATGCAGGGATGCTGTCAGATCAAAGGAGGAAGCGTTCAGAAATTGGCGTTTGAACAAAAACTCCATTACAGAACTGCTGCGAAAACAGGCAAGAGCTTCGTGTGCTAGAGTGCTTAGGCGTGAAAAATTTCTACACGAACAACGTCTACGTACAAAGGTTCTTACTTCTCCCAGGGGAAGTAAGTACTTTTGGTCGTTTGTAAGAAGAGTAAAGGATAGTTCTTCATTTATCCCAACTCTTGTTAAAGACGACCAGGCATTCACTGAGCCGGTTGATAAAGCTAACCTTTTGGCTGAAATATTTGCGGAAAATTCTTCCATGCCGGAAAGCAATCAATCAAGTTCCATGCCTCAGATATTTTTTCGAACGCGTTTAGTTAAAAGGGATCTTGCGAACCTCGATGTAAATAAATCCCCGGGCCCGGATGGTATCTCGGTACTTGTCCTATGTAAGTGCTCGTCGAAGCTAGCCCGTCCATTACGCAACCTTTTCAGCCTTGCCTACCGTGAGGGAGTTTTCCTAACGTGTTGGAAGGTTGCGAACGTCCAGCCGATCCCTAAAAAGGGTGAAGCCAATAATCCTGCGAATTATCGGCCAATTGCGATTTGCTCTGCGCTCTCCAAGGTAATGGAGAGCATGATAAACTACCATCTTGTGAGGTATTTAGAGACCAACGACTTGCTAAGTGATCGACAGTATGGCTTCCGTAGAAATCGCTCTACCAGAGACCTGTTGACGTTCTTGTCGGAGCGTTGGAGTCGGTCTATCCACCAGTTTGGTGAGAGCAAGGTCGTGGCTCTAGATATCTCTAAGGCCTTTGATAGAGTCTGGCACGGTTCACTCATATCAAAGCTGATCGCTTTTGGTGTCGGTAATACGTTTGCTCGATTTATATCGAGCTTTCTTAGAGATCGCACTATTAGAGTTGTTGTAGATGGGTTTTCATCCGACACACATAGGCTGACCGCAGGTGTACCATAGGGCTCTGTCCTTTCTCCCTCTTTATTTCTTATTTTCATTGACGGTCTTTTGGGTCAGACCGTGAATCCAATCTACTCTTTCGCAGATGATAGTAATCTCTGTCATTCATATTCATTCGACCGTAGGCCGAGTCTTCAAGATACTTAAGACAAAAGGCGAATTATGGATGAGACACTTTGCCGGGATCTACTGGCCATTTCCGAATGGGATCGAGTGAATAGAGTAGATTTTAATACACGTAAGACACAATGCTGCTTGTTGTCTCACAAGCGATTCGCTGACCCAACAATATCGTCAATTTCTATCGATGGTACGGATGTTGAACAATCAGAAGCTCTCGATGTTCTGGACATGAAAATACAATGTGACGCTCGTTGGGCGAGACATGTATTCGAAGTGTCGAAAGAAGCACTCAAGTGCATAGGCTTTTTAGAGCGGTGCAAGAAATATTTCACTCCTTCTGATCTTTTCAATATCTATACAACTTACATCAGGCCAAAGATGGAATACAACTCCCATATATGGGCAGGTGCTCCAAAATCATCCTTGGAGCTACTTGACCGTGTTCTAAGGAGAGCGATGGTGCTGATAGGTGACAGTAGGGTATCCAACTCTATTGTTTCCCTTGAGCATCGTCGAAATGTGGGTGCGTGACGCTGTTCTCTCGTTACTTTCATGGTGTGTGTTCATCAGACATCTGTCGCCTTATTCCTGACGTGAGGATGTTCGGCAGGGATACGCGACTTTCTAGGAATTCACACCCGTTTGTTATCGATTGCCCAGTTGACCGCACTATACACTACAGACCAAATTCGTTTTTCGCTCGTGGAATCGACTTCCGGCAAATGTATTTCCCACTAATTGCGACATCCAGAAGTTCAAGGCAAGTGTCAATAATCATTACTCCCTCTTTCCCCCCTCCGATCCTTTACTTTCCACTCGCCAACGCAATGCACCGCATGTATAGGGGGCATCCCCTGAGTGTTGGTTATTTAAAAAAAAAGTAAGATTTAATTTTGTAACAAACCGTTGTATGTCATTCTTAAACTAAGATAAACAAGAGCTTAAATAGATAAAACGAACACAGTGGAACTAATAATAATGGATTCATAGATACAACATAAGGTTTCTTTAGTACTATGGAAAGCTTTTGATCTCATTCCAAACTCAACATTCGTGGTACAGAAAAAACAAAAAAAATATAAAAATGAAGTCAATGTTCACAGTGCAGCAGTCTTAGGCAACAATAAATTATGATTGGTAATATTTTTCAACTATGGCAAAATGTATTTTCACTTAAAAAATTCTGCAAATCCACATTACGTTTAATGACCTTCCAAGACGTTCGTGTAAGGAGTTCCCCAATTGGGCGTGAAGTAGGATGGGGTCCATCCATATGCGGAGCAATAGGTGCATTGGTCTGCTTACTACTTTTTTGTTTTGAACATGACAATGATAATTGAGTTAAACTTAATTCAAACTAATTTATGCAAATCTCAAAATATTGTGATTTTATATGTATAAAATTTATTTTTTAAATTATGACCGCTGTCTTAATAAAAATTTACCGAAACATATTTTTTTCAAACTGGCCAACTAACACTTTAGAATTAAAAAAAGAAAATAAATAAACACTAATTTCTAAATATAGTAGGAGATACATTTTATACGAGTTTAATGTCCGGTTTACACTGACATTACTGTGTATGTAACTCAGTAACTTCCATTGGGAAACTGCTCTAAGTAATACACTCAGGCAAAAAAATCAATTGGAAATCGGTTCGAACCACAAAAATTTTGTTTGTAAAAGTGGCGGATATTCAGTTTTATCTAATACATGGATAATAAATCGGTTATACCCGTGGAGTAATTGGTTGCTGCTGCCTACCATTAATTGGTGATTGAAAAGAAGAGCGTTACTGTGATATTAGTGTTAAGTTTTGCTGTGATATTTGCATTTATTTATTTTTTATTATTGAAATGTTTCCAGTTTTTAATTGTAGTAAGAAATTATGACGAATGAAATGTAAAACTAATTGATTTTCAAATAAACATCACCAGAAGAAGTTAGAAAAAAGCTAACGATACGTTGGGAGGACATAGAATAAATTGGTTTCATTTAATTTCTGAAGGAAGACTGACCCATCAGCCCGGCCAAAAAAACACATAAACAAATAAAAGAGATCCCCATTTGGTCAAAGAAGAAGGATATTTTTTTCTTTCAACTCAGTATAGGTCACTATAGTTAAACCCACACAGTCATACAGTTATGTGCGAAATAATAGGTACAGTGACTAGCTAGATAGGTATTACATGCAAAAGCAAGTAAAATGAGAGAATTATCATTGCATTCACACTGCACACTAATACCAACAGGGTATTAGTTTTTCAAATAGTTTTTAGTTTTTTTAGTTTTTCGTTGTGCATAATAATGGGGACAGTAAGTCAATTCGCTTAAACAAATTAGAATATTCAACGAATGGTATTATCAAAAGAAATTAAAAAGGAGTAGTACAAAGGTAAACCAAGAACTAAGGTTAAAAACTTTAATTTTATCGATATTTTTGCAATGTTACCTAGGCAGATATGGGTAAATCGAACAACCAGTAACAAATACTATATCAAAAAGTTGTACAACTTTTGGAAAGAGGAAAGTATGCTTGGAGTTTCGAAAATGTTGCAAAGTGGGTAGCCAAGCCAGAAACGCTCTGCAGAGAAATAAAAACGACACCTGTAGTGGGACGAAAGATGGTGCGATGTGTAAAAAATCCATTTTCAGCGTCCAAGCAAATTTGAAAAAGATTTAAATCTTGTAGTTGATACTTCAACTATTCGACAATCACTAATTCTTGAAAATTTTAAAGCTCAATAGCTCATCAAAACCGCCAAACAAAGCGGTGGTTACATCATGGTTTGGGATCGTTTTCGTATAATTTTATGGACCCCTTGTATCGTATACAGGACACCATGAAAGCTACAATTTGCGTTGGAATTTTGCAGAATAGTATTCTGCCCTACCAATCAGATGGATATTCCAACAGAATAAGAACCCCAAGCACACGGAAAAATACACACAAAATTGGTTTAAGGACAAAAACGTTGCCGTCTTTAAGTGGCCTTCACAGTCCCCAGATCTGAATCCGATTAAAAATCTGGAAAATAAGTGGGAAATGTCCGTCTAATTCTGATGAACTTTGGCAACTCATTCAGGCTTCATGGTACGCTAAACCAGTTTCGGTCTGCCAGAACTATGTCGACTTCATGCTCAGGCGGTGCCAAGCAGTCTTAAAACACAAAGGATCGTCAACTAAGTGTTAAGCTAATACGAGGCCGGACTTGTTAACAGTCGACCAAAAACGCATAAGAATAAACATTTCTCAAGCTTGTTTGGATCGTTTTCATCGAAATAGAATGGATTTTAAGCGTCGTTTCATAACTGTTGATGAGACATGGATCCACCACTATACTCCAGAGACAAAAGAACAATCCAAACAATGGACTGAAGATGGAGGAATTGCCCCAAAGAAGGCAAAAACAATTCAATCAGCTGGTAAGGTTATGGCAACGGTTTTTTGGGACTTCAAAGGTATTTTATTGATTGACTATCTGCAAAAGGGTAAAACAATAAATTCAGAGTACTATTGCAACCTTTTAGATCAATTAAATGTACAAATTCGAGAAAAACGTCCTGGCTTACAACACAAAAAAAAAATTTTTCATCAAGACAACGCACCAGCGCACAAGAGTGTTTTAACAATGGCTAAAATCAACGAATTAAAGTACGAGTTGCTTGACCACCCACCTTATTCTCCTGATTTAGCTCCCAGTGACTTTTACCCGTTCCCAAATCTAAAAAAATCCTTGCTGGCAAGCGTTTTACCTCAAATGAAGATGCAATTACAGTTGTAAACCACTGTTTTGAAGACCTTGAGGAAAACTATTTTAATCAAGTGAAAGAATTGCTAGATAAGCGTTGAACTAAGTGTATTGAAGTTTCAGGAGATTATATTGAAAAATAAAAATATTTTTGAAAAACTAACTATTCTCTTTCATTGATAGGCTAAGAACTTTCCGAACCGCCCTCGTAGCTTAACAGTTAAGTAACATTTGTAAAAGTAACCTAGCCTCAATTTTTTATTGTTTCCTTTTTTTGTTTTAAAATCAAAGTGTCCTTATTTTTGTCCGCGTTATATTTAACTTTTTTTTACCTTAAATAGTAAACAAATAAAAATAAAGCCATAACAAACTTAAAAACGTGACAAACCCAGTTTTTATATAGCATAACCTTTAGAACTAGTGCTTAAAACCTAAAAGAATATGCAAATTTTAATTATTTCTTGCAAAAATTTACATCTTCAGCACTACGTCCCTATTATTTTGCACATTACTGTATATAGACATAATTTATTTAGTTCGAGGGGGGCTACTTTATATGTAAACAGAAAAAAAATCCATTTTGCTAGGCCGAATTTTATATGCCTTCCTTCATCCATGGATTCGCTATAGAAATGTTAAAAGTTACAACTTCCGAATTGCAGTCCCTGTAGTTGGTTGTCTTGATCTGGAGTCCCATTTTTTATCTCACTAATCATATCATGGAAACTGTATATCATTGCCAAGGATAGGTAAGAAAGGAACACACTTGCATGGTGGCCTACACGCAGAGCTATGCTTCGGTCGGCCGTCAATAAAACCTAACCTAGGGTCCACAGTTACGAGCCACACTTTCTGACAAACCCTTAAAAATAATTTCGTCTTTGGATTTGTTATGGGATGTTCTATAATTTGAGGACCCATAGGACCATATTTACTAGTGGTCGCTCTCTTTGGCCATAAGAGCCACTTCGTTCCTTAAAACCGATCACAATCCTCATTATAAATCCATATTTAGACCATAATGAAAGTTTTTTAGTCAATTATGGATAGTGGGTCGTAGACTCAATCCCAGCCAAATCTTTAAAATTAATCCATATTTGGATTTGAAGGAAATTATGCTTTAATTTGAGTACCTACACGCAGAGCTATGCTTCGGTCGGCTCTCAATTAAACCTAACCTAGGATCCACAGTTAAGAGACACACTTTCTGACAAATCCTTAAGAATAATTTCATCTTTGGATTTTTTATTGGATGTTCTATAATTTTAGTACCCATAGGACCATATTTACTAGTGGTCGCTTTCGTTGGCCATTAGGGTCACTTGGTTCTTTAAAACCGATCACAATCCTCATTATAAATCCATATTTAGACCATAATGAAAGTTTTTTTTAGTCAATTATGGATCATGGGTCGTAGACTCAATCTCAGCCAAATCTTTAAAACAAATCCATATTTGGATTTAAAGGAAAATATGCTTTAATTTGAGTACCCAAATGTCCGTATTTACGATAAGGCTCTCTTTCTTTGGACATATGGGTCGATATATAGGTCCTTGATTAAAAACTCTTTCGAATACTGAAATAATTCCATATTTGGACTCGTGGTCGCTTCCTTAGACCACAAGAGGCGTATTTAGACCCGTGAGTACGACCAAAATCTCTGTTAAATCATCAAAATAAATTTGGATTAATATTGAAATAGGCTTTTCAGAAAAGTACCCATGTTCATATTATAAGTATATATTGATCGCTTGTTTTGAGCGTCGGGCATTTTGCCCCTATCCACACGTATCTTTTTTTAACCACACGATCGCGCCTAAAGTTATGGCAAATTTGGGAAGTACGTGGATAAATCGAATTATAATAAAATTTTGTTAACCATGTATGACCATAACAACGGGTAAGGGAAGTCTTAAGTCGAGCGGGCCGTCTTTAATTATAACCTCACAGAACCATTTATGCAAAATATCTGAAATTTAACAACGGATTGTATATGTTCGCCCTATTATTCCAAAAATTATATGTTGGAATTGTTGGTTAACAACTTTAAAGCCTACTCTCTGGCTCCATATATCGCTAACAAATATAACCGAGTAAGGAAGGTCTAAAGTCAGACGGATGACGCAAGGTCAATTAGACTCCAAATCGGGAGGTACAACTGTTTGGGAGGGTTTACTCCTATTAAAGTACGGACTCATCCGGGCCAATATTAACAATTGTTGTCCTGTGTAAAAACAAATCAAATTTAATTGAAATCGAATGAAATTAAGCGCTCCTAGTTCGTTCTGAACTCAAAGCGACATTTATATGAGTCCTAATATAAACAGGAATCGATCCGTTTCAATGTCCTGTAACTGTAACGTAACATAGTAAATTTTTTTCAAATGTGGCAAAGTTGACGCTCTTTATGTGGATTAGACCCTATATCGAGATGAACATTTGTGTGGGGACTATAGCAAAATATGGCGAGATCTTGTCGACGTTTTCAACCATATTTGTCCCGTAGGTAAACTAACATCGCAAACTGAGTTTCTTTGAAACCTGAGGACATTTGCCGCTCGTATGTCTGTTGGTCCGCAAATCTAGCCAACTTTAGTGTGAAGGCTATATCAGAGTATAGAATTTCTGACAATGTGCAAAGTTTCATCCGGATCGGTTTATGTTTAGGCTTACGATCCTTTGAGCCTTACAATTGGGCAAGTCAAGAATGAAAATCCCGGCGAAGCTTTTAGAATCAGTAGACAATAAAACCGTGGCTCCAAAAACGGTTGGCACTTTGACTGTCATGTTCTTAATCTCACATTCCGAGAAAAATAAACCAAAACTCGGCTAAAGACCAGGACGTTTTATTTATCGTTTCGACTGAAAACTCTTAAAGGCTTAGGGGCTCTTATGTTAGGGGAAAAACTGAGCTCTGGCAACTTAGCAAGGCCCAGTACGCCTACATTAACAAGTTGTCGGTGGAAACAGCCCCGCATATAGTGCCAGGTTCTATCGAAGAAGCCCTTACTTTTAAAGAATACATCTAAGCTGCCTTCCCCAACGTGGAGAAGCATGGTATACTCTAAATCCTTTGAGCTCTGGATGAGACAGTGCGAGATGCAATTAACGAGCAAAGTGCTGAAAAGCAAAGCCATCATATCGAACTAAGGCAACTGAACCTTGAACCTTATGGAAGGGTTCACAAGAGGCACCACACAGGGGCTGTCCTATCACCCATGCGTTAGCGCAAAGTGTTTATCAAATCCAGGTAGATCTTAAGGGAAAGGGCTCCCAAGTGGATGAATGCTACTTGTAAGAAGACAATTTCTTTTAAAGAAAAACCCTGTAACGGCTACTTTATTGCTTATAGAAAATAAATCCGATGAGAAAACAAGGGCTAAGGACAACAACCTACTTAAAATAACTAATTTACTTTAGGAACAAAATAAAGATAATAGTTCGCCCTAAGACTGAATGAAAAGACTTTGCAATTATCAAATAAAGGGTAATACCTAGGCATTGTTCTGAAATCGAAGCTTTTCTTAAAGCGGAATACTGAAGCATGTAAAGAAGCCCTCACACTCTCAAGTCGTAATGAAGAGGCTACGCAGATGCAAAAGACCATGATTTTGTTCGGGGCTATAATCTTTTCTCAAGGCCCTATTTTATTAAAATTATACTTCACACACCTCTTACATCCCACCAAAGTCGAAAAGTTAGTCTACTTGGTCATTACAAGGAGAGGTTAAATTGCTTAATTCCCACAACATCCCATTAAGGAACAAGAGTAAACTTCTCTCCTATCAGTGCGCGATATAATTCTCACTGACAGTGACCTACTGTTTAACGCTGGCTCCGAACGGCCAATGTTTCTACAATGTAGAGAAGTTTTTACAAAGCTTAGAGATAAATCTCCTACTCGTAAAGTCGACGGCATTTACGAGGCGGAAACCTGCCGCTGAAAACTTTTTTGCTGTTCTTAATCGGGTTTGAACCTGGGTTTATTGGCATAGTAGCCGTACACACTTTCATCACACCACGGCGGGGGTTAACACCCTAATCAGTTCTTAAAACTATGCCTGATATTCTGCTCATTGACGTCCATTTTAGAAGTCGTGCAGCTAAACTTTTTAGAATCATTTTAGGAATTGTGCAGCTGAAGTTGCTTTCAATCTAAAAGAAAGCAAAATGCTTGAACAGAAGTTATGCAGGCTTTAAGTCAGCTTGTTAAAGGACTGGAAAAAGTTAGGTTAAACACGGGTACGTTAATCTTGAAATTTGCTCGCGGCACATCCTCTCAGTGACCCATACAGGGTTGATTGTGATTGTCGCTTATCTATTATAAAAAGCATTTTAACCGTTTACAGATCAACTTTTTTGACAAAGGATCTAGATCTTAAAAAAAGTACCCCACCCCCTGAAACTACACCGTCTATTCTGTTTTCTGAAGTAACGAACATCTATACAAGAGGTACGAGTACTCGACATTTCCATTTCCTCATCATCCCAACACAGCGTCAATATTCGACAGATCCTTCCTGCCATTTTCTGGATATTGCCCTAACATTACAAGATGCCGTTAAGACTACTTCTAGCACTCTAACCTCATTCTTGGGTTATGGCCATGTTGCTGTCTAGTTTAGTTCACACAGTCCTAGCGACTTTATAGTTGTAGGTGGCTGGCCATGCATGGTTATTATGTGTTTCCATGCTTTTGAAGCCTCAATTGACATCCTTAGACTAGCCAAGATGTTCCCTTACATCTGCTTCTTCGTTTCCTTTAACATTACCGTGCAGAGGAACCCAAAGAAGAATATCATTCCGGTTTGTTAAGGTACTTTGTGACTTCTTTCAAGTCTCAGTTTGGATTTTACCAAAACTGACTAAAGTGTCTTTAAAGCTGCCAGACAGGACATAAAAAAATAAATATTACTGTTATTCTGCAGGTTAGCATGTAGCTAAAGTAGATCTGCTTAGTTAATGGCAGCCTATAAAACCATCCAATCGATATCCCTTACGTATCCTCCCTGTAAATCGTACATGTAAAAACCAGCTGCAGTCGCATGTCCTCAGCCACACTGTTCCCCACGGCGGCTAACATTGAAAGATCAGTTCGATGGCGTTACCATTCTGACCACCAATATTCTTGGTGTTACAATCGATATCCTTTTGAAACCATCCCACTAGTAGAAGTAGGAAATAGGTTCTCAAGTATTTTACCGGCAGCACTTAGGGTGCTGATAAAGAAACTTTGTTGACCTCTTGTAACGCGAAAGGTCGATCTGTGCTAACATGCTACAACAGGGTGCCTCCTTATGTAGCAGTGGATCATTTTCATGAGAAGTCGAAGATCATATCCGTGCGTCAACCCAACGACATTTTGTAGTTGCAGTACTCACTTGGTTGTTACTGCCAGAGCCCTCTCAAACAATACCTAGTGGACAGGCATCTCCCGGCCAGAGACATTAGGAAATATCTTCATGATCTAGAGAGAGATCCAAAGGTACAAGAGAGTCTCTAAATCAGCAAGCCTATCAAGCAGGATTGAGTAGTATTTACACTGATGCAGTTGCCACTGCTGCAAGTCAATACGGTGTAAATGCGAGTGCTCGCGCTATCCATACCAGTAGAAAATTGATAGCCGCCCAAACAAATAGGAGTGGTCTTGGCACAACAGGTCCGCCTGAAACGTTTTTGGTTTCAAGCCGCCCAGCTTCGGAATCTTAAAGATTGCGTCTTGAACATGAATGCAAGAGAAGAGCTGGATTAGGCAAATAACAAGCATAAAGCCTTTATGGCGCTGTCATAGAAACCATGTCAGTTTTGCTAATTGTCGTTTTTGCAAACCAATGTTGGTTTCATGAAACCAAGTTGGGTTTGTCCATTTCGAATGTAAATAAAACCAATGTTCGAATCAGCTGTTGCTGATAAAACCGAAAACATTGGTCTTCATGACACCAAAGCATTTTTTCTTATCGTTTTCAAAACCAATAGTGACAACATTGGTTTCTATGAAAGCCCTGATTGTAATTGTAATTGACTAAATTGAATCAAACCTACATTAATAATATCAAAAATATCTATCGGCTGCTCCAACAACCTGCTGGTAAAAGAACTGCATGAACTACTCTCATAATTGGGTAGAATTAAAAACATTAAGTTTTAGTACCACCAAAAACTTTACTAAGGGCGGAGTTGATAACAGGCAATGGGTTTACCGCCAAAAAAAAGGCAATTCATATACGGAGCAAGCAAAAGGCTTTATAAGGTCAAAATCCCAAGATCCTAAGCCCGCTTTTAAACGTAATGTCAGAGTCTATCTGATAGTAGAGTACATGGGAACGAAAACTCAATATCACCACCATCTTTGGGTCCATGCTCGTCAGCGCCAGTCATCTTGGCTACTTTGACCACATGGACTGCAGTATGCAATAACATTTAATTTATTCTTTAAATATTTCAACCTTAATTTCTTTTACCAAAAAACCAAACTGATGGTGTGTACGAAAAAAGTGACACCTCCTTTTCTGTTGCCTCCTACCATGCAAATACAAAATTCCCCTTACTTTAGGTATTGGCAAAGTGTATTTAATGCTCGCTAAAAAGTCTTACTTTGAACATTTATTAAAGTAAGTATATAAGTATACCATTTGGCGAAAATTAGAGCTGGAACCACGACCTTTCTGGAAACGTCCGAGATTAGATTGGAACTCACATCTTTTTCCTAAAGCTTCGATTATACATTCTGCATCATGTAAAAATCGTTATACACTCGTAAGAAAAAACTTGGTTTCACGCGCTCTAGTTAAAATCTCTCAAACAATCGAGATCCATGAAAAACTCTGTAGAAATTGGTTCATATCGATCCATCGTTTTATATAATATAAATGTCTCTCCGGATTTTGCACCTAAATCTTAAGATATTTCCCATAAAGCGTTACATGCTACCGATATCCAACTCTGATAAAACTGGTCCATAAGTCTATGTTTTCTAATACCCCGAACACAAAGGTCCCATCCGACTGGCTGTGATCGACCAATAGTTATCTCTAGGGAAACTGAATCATATCGTCCCGTTTTCTAATATCTCCTATCACTAAGATTCCTTTCGATTTTATGTCCTGTCGATCTTAAAGTCAAATATTAACTCGGATCGTGCTTCAATTTCGCATGTTAAGTTATGATCGACCATTTATTATCCCTGAAACTGATGAAACTGGACCATCTTGGTCTATGTTTTTGAATTGACCCTATACAAAGGTCCTTTCCGGTTTCAGAACCTTAAGCTTTAGATGGCTGCCAAATTCGCATGGAGCGTTAAGAGCTACCACCAGCTTTCTCTGTTAAAATTGGAACCTTTCGGCCCCCATGCAAATGCCCCTCCCGATTTGACTTCCTGCCGCTCTAAAGGTCATATTGCAAATCAAGTCTAGCTCAAAGAAAGCATAGTGCGGTATGTGCGGTCTATGTTGTTGTTCATCTACAGGGGATCTGCTTCGATATCCAGGTGAAGGGAAACGTGTCATTTGAACTGGATGCCTTCACAGAGACCTGAGGGCCAGCTGAGCGCGCTTGACCGGACAATTGAAAAGGTGCAGCACGTCATGTGGTCCCTGATGGCAGGAAGGTACGGAACGTTACCATCAATTCGTGCCCAATAAGAATTAAGGCGGCTGCACTATCCAGATCTCAGCTGAGCCAGAATCACGCGCGTCTGTCGAGGTGGTACCTTCTACACAGGTGAAATCTCCGGGGGATCCACACCTAGCACTACCTCCACACTGTAGCCGGGTACTGCTGCTGCGACCACATCATCGTGAATGTTATTTAGACCTGTCTGATAGTTTCGATGACCTATCTCTCTAGATCATGTAGATCGTACCTAATCTGCCTGGGCGGAGGCTGATCCCCTAGCACTACATCCACACTGTAGCAGGATACTGCTGCTGCGACCACATCGTGAATGCTGTTCAGACCTGCCTGATAGTTTCGATGACCTCTCTCTCTCTCTAGATCACGTAGATCGTACCTGATCTGCCTGGGCGGAGGCATCCTGTCTAAAAGATTGTGGATAGGATGACTACTGCGCAGGTATTGCTTAGACAATAGTGTCTGTGCACGGTGAGGACCTTCGTCTCCGCATGTAGATGGTCCTCAGAGGACACGCTGCATCGTACTTACGTTCGCCGACCACACCGGCGCTGCTTAGTTCGCTACAGACCGACCTAACGCTTTGTAAGAGGCCAACAAGGTTTCTTTGTCGGCTCCCCAAGCACTGCCGGCAAGTGGCTTGAGGACCTTGTTCCTGCTTTTGAGCTTATCGCAGATAGCTGTAGCATGTGCAGTAGATCGAAAAAGGCTGTCCGATGTTGCCCCAAGGGATTTGGAATAGTTGGTAGTCGGGGTGTTGAAGTCATCGACTTTCACATTGAGTGACAACCGCACCTCTGCGGTTTATGCAATGTGGCTGGTGATTTGTAGGCGTATATTTTCATATCCCTTGCACTGCAGATTGCTAAGTCGGAAAGCTGTGTTTTTTTGCTTATGTCATTCCCTTTAGGTCCTGACGCCAGAATGGTACAACCATCAGCGTACGACACAATTTCCACGCCGTCTGGCGGTGCAGGAATTTTAGAGAGGTAGAGTTTAAACAGAGCCGGGGATATCACTCCACCCTGGGGCACTCCTTGTTTAACTCTACGGGTACGAAACAATTTCCACGCCGTCTGGTGGTGCAGGAATTTTAGAGAGGTAGAGTTTAAACAGAGCCGGGGATATCACTCCACCCTGGGGCACTCTTTGTTTAACTCTACGGGTACGAAATAATTTCCACGCCGTCTGGTGGTGCAGGAATTTTAGAGAGGTAGAGTTTAAACAGAGCCGGGGATGTCACTCCACCCTGGGGCACTCCTTCTTTAACTCTACGGGGCTTCGACCTCCTGCCTCTAAGTTCTACATATGACCGGCTCCCACACACATAGTTAGCGTGTACGAAAATGCGTTGTCTGGCAACATTGCAGCAGCCATGTGTTCTAAAAAGCATCAATTCAGCATTTACTGCGCAACTATCTCCCAGACGTGCAGTAAAAAAGTATAATGCAATTAATAAGTACCTATTTTAATTCCTATTTCGAATAAATTTGTTATATTACATTACGACAGACAAACAACCGATCCTGGAGCAATTTGATCTACTTATATAAATACCTATTTTTGAAAAACAGAATGTTGACTATGGTCTGGGAGGGGCAAAAAAAAAGGATTTTAGTAAAAATAGAAATATGGGTATTTAATAACAATAAAATTGTCTAACGGAGCCAACAACAAAATTATTTTTAAAATTTAACAACTTCAAATGTTCCACTTGCAATGCAATCATGTTCGTAAATGCAACAAAAAAGCATGTGTATCAACTTCATTGCAAGACTATCAGTGTTGCGCAGTAAATACAGGGCAGTGCTGCATTTTTGACAAGGCCCACCTTTGTACGTAGACGTAAGGCGTGTTCTACTTGTACTCGCTAAGGCGATAACTTTAAGAGAAACTTTGGAAATATCTCTGAATACCAGAACTGATGAGCTTCATGCATCCTTAGCCGTTTAATTTTAAAATGCGTAATTTGTGGAAAAAGAAACGTAATTCATGAAATGCCATAAGCGAGTAGTAAATCGAGCTCGTTAAAACTAGCTAATGTTTATTTTTGAATAACTTTATTCCCCGCAATTTAAATTATTTAAATTAAACGGGGTTTAAAGCAAATTGCCTATAGTTTTCTGTAAACAAAGTCAGTTTTATATACTAGTAACGGGTGACCCATCATAAGGTATTTTTTCAATAGGGTTTTTTACACAAATTACACGTGAGTTGTGTAAAAACTTAATTTGTTTTTCTTTTCAGTGTTCAGTGTCATTTGATTTAGTGTTTGGGTTCTTAAGAAGCTCAAAGAAGATCCGATGTTTTCGACCAAAATGCTGTTCAGTGATGAGGCTCCTTTTTGGCTCAACGGCAACGTCAATCAACAAAATTACCGCATTTGGACTGAAGAGCAACCAGAAGAGGTTCAAGAGGTGACATTATACCCAGAGAAAACCACGGTTTGATGCAGTAAATGGACTGATGGAATCATGGGTCCATATTTTTTCAAAAATAGTATTGACCGGAACGTAGCCGTGAATGGTGCTTGCTATCGCGCCATGAATCGGACTTTTTGTTACCTGGAATCGAAGCCCGTTGTCTTGATGACATTGGGTTTCAATAGGACGGTACCACTTGCCATACAGCCGCTCCAGCAGTGGATCTATTAAGAGGTATTTTTAAAGAGCAGCTAATTTCACGTTTTGGACCGGTGAGTTGGCCGCCTAAATCGTGTGATATCACACCCTAAGACCTTTTTCATTGGGGCTACGTAAAGTCCAAAGTTTATGCTGACAAACCAGCTACGATTCAGGTTTTGGAAGTCAATACGAGGCGTGTCATTAACGCTATACCGATCGAAATAATCGAGCGAGTCATCCTAAATTGGACCCTCAGAATGGACATCCCGAGGAGCAGTTAGGGCCAACATTTAAAAGGAAATTATATTTAAAAAATAAATGCCATAAAATGTCCTTTCGAATGAACAATAAAGATTCCACACTTGATTTGAATTTTTGTATTTTTTTATTTTGAAAAAAATACCTCTAGATTGATCACCCGTTGCAATGGTGTAAAGTTATCGCATTAGCGACCTCCCAAGCGAGTTGCCAATAAAACATTGCCGTTGCTTGTGCTGATAGTTTTCACGCCAAAGCACTTTGGCATGCGAAATCTTGTATACGCAACATTTTAGGTATTGGCGTTTTTGATCTAACTGCATGTCTGATTAAACCAACTGTTTTTGGCTGACATAACTTTATTGGAAATAAATAAAGTTGTATTATCGATTATATCGGCCGCAGCATTTATGTCGTTATCCAGAAAACAAGGTTTCCATTCCAATTAAAACGCTGAAAAAAGTGATTGAGCCCAATGTGATGCAGAATCCTCTGAACTTCAGAGTGGTGTATCGTCTCCGCAAACCAAACCTTCAGAATTCAAAAAATGTTCCGATTTCTTACAGAGTTCGTAACGAAAAACATATGAAAGGGTTGACAAAAATTCTGAACTACTCTAAAAAAAAAACTTTCAGACAAATCGAACAGAAATTGTAACGATTTTGATAACGAATTCTCGATAGAGTTCAGATATTGTTGATATCAGACATTGTCGGCAAACTTGGTTTACTGGGGTTTCTCATAGCGGCCACGAACGACCTTTACCTGTTCTAATGGTTTAATTTAGATGTTACGGAAGCAGTTACATGGATTTTTTTGAAAAGGTTTAACTAAAGTTTCACAAAATATGTGTTAGAAGGGAAAGGGGAGCTTCATTAATGTTTATCTGCTGTCGAAATGTAAAATTTCCAAGTCACATTTTCGTTCAATATTTTTGCCGAAAGGATTTCTCAAAAAAAAGGTAATTTTGTTTGTTTTTTTTTTGTTTGCATAATTTAGCTGAATTAAGTTTTGAATTTATTTAAACTAAGTAAGCTGAAATTACAGTTTGTTTTTCTTTATGTTTTTTAATAAGTTGAGCTAATATATAAATTATAAAAATATGTATAGTAATCATAAAAATAATTATAAAAAATATATATGTATGTTGTATGTATGGTATCATGTAGAAAACACACCCTTTCATTCATCAATCATCATTCATTATCGACTAAAAAAATTTTTTAAAAAAAATTAAATACAAAATAAACAAACAATCAAACAATTAGATGTAAAATGTAAGTATGTGAGTGTATGATATTGATGTGTGTGTACGTTTGCATGTAATGCTTCATATAAGTTTATACGATATCTTTCGACGACAATTTTCAATGAATTTAGTTTTATTTTGTTTTGCTTTCGTGTTTTTTTTTTTTACTTTTGAGGAACTCTATTTAGTTTTTTTTTTAATTTGTTAATGTTTTTTGTTGTGTTGCTGCTGTTGTTGTTGGTATTGTTGGTTGAAAACACATACGATACTTATGAGATATTTAAAAAAATAAAAAGTAAACATATTAAAATTAAACTGAGAAAAGTGTCTGTCTGTCTGTCCGGTGTGGAAACCATGTAAAAATTGTTAGGCATGCACAGCATACGAAATAGTTTTATTTTTTTATTTAGAATGTTTTTTTTATACAAAAAAGAAAAGATTAAAAACTCTCTTTTTGAATGAAGAAGAAAAAATCGTTAACGTTAACAAGTGGTTTTCGCATTTTTCGCTTTGTTTTTCAATAAAATAGTTCAAGGGAAAAAAGACTGACGAGAAAGAGGGAGAGAGTCAAAACGAGAGAGAGAGAGAGATAGAAAATATCACATTAAATTTAAGATGGTTTTTTTTGTCTGTTTGCAGATTATATTCATATTACATCACAATTTTTCGTGCATTATGCGCTTTTTAACATTTTTTAGTGTTTTTTTTTTGTTTCTTATTCGTTTTGCATTCTTGTTTTAAAGCAAACTGTAATTTCAGCGGGGATTTTCGTGATGGATTGGAGGGAGAGATAGGTGGAAGGGACAAGGGTAAGGGGGGCTTCATTTCGCTTGAAAATTGCTGTTATCGCGATTTACTTTTCGTTACGAGCATTTATGTTCTTGTATGTTGTTGTTCTTGTTGTTTTTCTTGTTGTTTATTGTAGAGGTAAATCGAAAGCCGAATTGTTGGCCTGCTTAAGAAATAGTTTATAATCTTGTTCAGTCTCCTCGTCCATTTCGGGATCCAAATCGTCCAGGTCATTGTCGTCCTCATTGTCGGTCGAACCGGCGCCGGCTCCGGACGTGCCATTGGTAAGGAATTCACATTCTTCGGCGGTTATTTCACGGCCATCGGGGCCATAGAAGACGGGATCGTCGCTAATACGTGGCGGCTCTGATGGCTTGGTCTTTTCGGGATCTCCTAAACTCTCCGAGCCGGACGCCTTGCGTCCCCAGTTGCTCTTTTGCAGCAGTATAACATTGGTGGCCAGCGGATATTTGCCGGGATTTTCGCTGTTGATCTTATCCAAGCTGGCAATGATTTCTTTCATGTCATCGGGACAATCGGAGGACAGATCATAGCCGGCCAACTTGAGGGTTAAACAAATGCAACGGACATTTTCGGCCACCACATGCTCGAGCAATTGTTTCAGCGAGTAGACGATATTTTCGGCAATCAGAAAGATGCGAGAATCATCACCCCTTAGTTGCATGTACAGTTCGGCGAGGAAGAGGGCGGTTTCTCTTACCCGAACCTGCTGGTTGCTCTGAATGTAGTTTTTAATCTCCTCCTGGTGGAAGTCCAGTTTGTATTTGAGAAAAGTGTGGAATAGCGAGTCCTTGCTGGGATTCAACATGTGCAACAGATTGTACAATTTGGCGCCCATGTAGCGGAAGTTGGGATTCTTAATGGATTCATCGAATATATCCTCCATGGCGATGGACAGCACATAGTGATTGTTCTCCATGCCATCGAAGATGGTGATGAAACGCGTTGCAATCGAATCAAACTGACCGGGATTTTGATTGAGACAGTGAATCACAGTTGTCAGATAGTCCAAGGCGATGTTCTGCATGTCATTGGCCGAATCGGCTGCAGCAGCACTGCCACCATTGGCCGAAGAAGTGCCGGCCTGATTCGATTGTTGTTGATGCTGTTGATTGTGGTACTGGTGCTGCTGCGAATAGTGATGGTTATTGAAACGTTGCTGATGATTATGGTTATGATGGTTGTTGTGATGGTGTTTGTTATTGCGATGGTACGGTTGATTCTGCTGATATTCGTGTGTTCCACGCTGCTGTTGGTAGAAGGTGCCGTTGTTGCTGCCTCCACCACCACCGCTGCCGCCACCACCTCCACTACTGCCACCGCCACCACTGTTGTTGGGTCGACGTATGCGATCCTGGACATTGGGGGTATATACCTCCCGCATTTGCTGCTGCTGTGATTGCTGATGGCTATAACCATTGGCATAGGGTTGTGTATTATATTGCTGCTGCTGCTGCTGTTGTGGCTGATGATATTGCTGATAGTTCTCTAGGATGAACTGTCTCTGATGCCGCTGCAAGCGCTCCTGTATGTTATTGTGGGCGCCCATATTGCCATAGCGCGGCACAAATTCGTTTGCGGTCGCCGACAGGCCCGATGGGCCCGACGCCGCCGCCTGCTGCGCTTGCGTCTCAGGTCGAAATGTTTTGGGTTGTCTCAAAGGTTTTAATTCCTCATCGGGAATGTATATGGCACGTCCTGGTGTCATATCCATAATGCTGCTGTTGCTGATCGATTGTTGTGGACAATACTAACGAAAAGAGAAGAGAATAGAAATATCTTTAAATTAAAGCCACTTTTAATTGTTATAATACAGCTGGAAATGAGCGATGGAAAAGAGCGTTGAACACATGGTACATGTGCACATTCGAATGTATGTACGATCGTTTTTGGCTTTGAATGAAATCATACTCTGTCTGAATTATAATTGACCCACAGCGATGGTACGTACGTATGTATGCACGTCGGTGGCAGCTGAGTTTATTCAAAGTTTCTTTTATCTTATTAAATTCACACATTACGATGATGATGCATTGTTGGAATGATTTGATGATTTTTCTACGAGTCTACATTTAATTCATTTCAATTAGAGATGTCGATCGGGACTGACTTTCTTAATTCCCGGGAATCGGAATTTTAAAAACTGCAATCCTGGGATCTTGGGAATTTTCCAAATGCGGACTGTTTTCTATATGTAACACAGTACAACATTTTTCAGGTGATCGATTCGGGACTCAATTCTGATAATTGTTTGTGAAAGAAGACCCAAAAAGAACTTCTGCATCACTCGTTTGGTCGAGGTACATCAAATAATAATTTAATAATTAATTTGAAGTTAGTAATTATCGTATAGAGGAATTTGTCACGTTTTAGGCTCTTTTGTTTGTCATAACTCGAGAACCACTAGTCCGAATAAGCTGAAACAAATTGAAAAAATTAAATTTACAATTCCTTTAAGCTATTCATACAACGTTTCGCTTCATAAGCAACAGTTTCGCAGTTATAAATAAATGTATGAAGAAAAAAATATTGTTTGCCTAAAAAATTAGTTTTTTTTAATTCTTAAAAAATACAAAACACGGTAAAAAGTGTCACGTAAAGTCACATAACCTATGAACAAAATGAGACAAAGATCATGAAAATCGTTTTACGCGTTACGCTGTTATGCAAAATTAAGTGAAGGTATGAATTTCAAAAATTTGCTCGAGATAAGCACAAAATTCTTTGGTAAAAACATTGATAACTTTTTTTTATTGATTCTTTATTTTGCATGAAAATAAACATTCCGACTCTTATTACAGCTATTCTTATACAGAAAATGTGAGATTTTTAAATATTATCTATGCATGGAAACAAAATGTAGAACATTTTCAATTATTGTCACTATCAATCCTCGTTGAAGTTGACGCTTGTGGTTCTGATGACCTTATTTTCTTCGTAGGTTGTTCATATTCATGTTCTGAGTCGGCATCATCATCCGAGATAGACATAATATTCAAGGGCAAGTTATGTTCAGTTTGTCCACAAATTTCAGTGTCATCTTCATCTTCGGTGCTTTCATCTTCAAACTGCATAATTTTAGAACTCCACTAACAAACCTCCGCAAGCAATGCATACAGTTTTTTGCCTTTCGAATCGCTTTTCCATTGGCATGGTCACCTGGTGGAACCACTCTCCTTGTTCGCAAATTTTTGAAATTCATACCTTCACTTAACTCTGCATAAAAGCGAAACGCGTAAAACGATTTTCATGATCTTTGCCACATTTTTTTCATAGATTATATGACCTTACGTGAAAGTAATAGGACTTGCCACTTTTTACCGCTTTGTATTTTTTATGAATTAAAAAAAACTTTAGGCAAAAAATATTTTTTTCTTCATACATTTATTTATAACAGATTAAAGGAATTGTAATTTTTTTTAAAATTATTTCAGCTTACTCGGACTAGTGGTTCTTGAGTTATGACAAACAAAAGATCCTAAAACGTGACAAATTCCCCTATACGATACTTACTAACTTAAAATGAATTATTATGTGATGTACCTTGAATAGACGAATGATGCATTCTTATTGGGGCTACTTTCACAAACAATTATCAGAATTGAGTTCCGAAATCATGTGTTGTAATGATTCACCGAATCTCAGGAAGTTTTCTTTTGTTTTCTATATAAATAAAAACACTTGAATCGAAAACGTCAACAAAAAATCCAAAAGGAATCGAAAAACTTCAATGTAAACATAAGAAAAAATGTCACTTATTCAAAAACATAACTAAATCAGAACAAAAAAGAGTTTTATTGACTCTACCTGACTTTGTTCAGATTAAGACCATGGAAGGTACAGAGTTCATAAAGTAATCTTTCAAAATAATTGGAATGCTCAACCGGTCGATTACTGTCTTAAGTGTCAAGGACATCGATGATTAAACAAATCATTGCTTCTTAAGAAAACTAGAGCATGTAAAATTTTAATCTGATAGTCTTGATCGTATTATATTTTCAATATATGCCGCTGAAAAAAGCGTCTCAACGCTTTTTACCAAATAGCTGTACGCTGTTGGCAAGTGAGTACCTCTAACTCCTTTTTAAAAAAACAAAACAAACAAATATTTTACTTAATATCAAGTGCAGAGTCAACTGACTTCGTATACCTTTTACACTATTCTTCACGACTGAACAAATTTCACAAGCGTATTTCTTGGCTCATTTCATAAAATTATGTCTATCTAAGACCATGCCCGAAAATGCAAGGGGGCGAAATGGCAGCGGTTTGAAATTTTTCGTTTGATGGTCGGAGGGTACGAGGGTTGCTATATATATTTCTGTCCTAGACAACACTAAGTGTTGCCTGGCGCCATCTGATATATCCATTGGAAAGTTTGACATTTGTCAGCATAAACGTACTCAGAAGGTTTTGACCTACGACCATCATTTGTGTTGATAACAGTGACTTGAAAAATCAATTTGGCAAAAAAATGGAATTAACTCGTCAACATTTGCGTGCGATCGTTTTTAACAACTTTCGACGTGAATTATCACGATAAGAGTGCATCGATGAACTAAAATCTTTGTATGGCGATGAAGCACCATCCTATAGAACTGTGAAAAACTGGTTTAATGAATTCAACCGTGGCCGACGCCCGCTCAAAGACGAAGGTCGTCCAAAAACGGCCGTTGTGCCAGAGAACATTGATGCCGTGCGTGAACTGATAATACAAGATCGTCATATGGCATACCGTGAGATAGAGGAATCCTTGGGCATTTCTTCCACTAGCATACATTCGATATTGCATAAACAGCTGACCTAAAAAAGGCTCGTGCCGATTGGTGCAAAGAAATTTTAAAAAAATACGATCGCGGTGCTTCAAAAGACGTTAATAAGATCGTCACAGGTGACGAATCATGGATCTATGCGTATGAGCCCGAAGCAAAACAGCAATCGACCATGTGGGTCGTCGAAGACGAGCCAAATCCAACGAAAGTTGTTCGTGGAAGAAGCACTTCGAAGCAAATGGTCGCCCCTGTTTCTTTGGCAAAACTGGTCATGTGGCGACTGTTCCGCTTAAGCAACGTAGGACGGTCTATTCTTAGCGTTACACCACAACTTGTTTGCCTGAAGTCTTCGAAGAAATTCGAAAAACGAACAAGAGAAGACGAATCATTGTACACCATGACAATGCGAGCTCTCACACATCGGCTCAAACCAGCGACTTTTTGACCAGCGACTTTTTGACTTGGCTTTGCTACATAAGCAACAGTTTCGCAGTTATAAATAAATGTATGAAGAAAAAAAATATTTTTTGTCTAAAAAATAAAAGTACAAAACGGTAAAATTACTATTACTTTCACGTAAAGTCTATGAACCTATGAAAAAAATGAGAAAAAGATCATAAACATCGTTTTACGCTTTTCGCTTTTATGCACAATATGAGAAATATATATAGCAGCCCTCGTACAGTTGTGAAAGTTAAAGTTTTATCTTTTAAATTAAACGCCACTTTTGATGGATTTCAACCCTCTGTGCGTCGTGTCATATTTTGCTAGTATGACATGTTTAAATTCTCCGAAATCTTCAACTGAGCCTCTATTGTTGTTATCACTACGAGTTTTAATAAATTAATTTTAAGACTAAATTTGTCCTTTTTATTCGGAGCACCAGTTCCATCTGCTAAACAGTGGGATCAAGCTGAAGTTTTACCACCACTTTTAATTTTTAACAATCCGTATCGCTTTCAATTTATGTTATAAAAGTTAATTATTGTATATTTAATTTACAACTACAACTAAGTTACTGTAAAACTTGAATTTTTCATTACTTTAAAATGTTTCTTTAGAAAAATTCTATCTGAGCTGCAGTGTACTGTAATTAGCTTTATCGGCCTAACGGCTTCTTAATTACGGAAAATTAAATTAAATAAATAAAACTATCAAAACACTTTTTTAAATAAATATTTTTATAGTTTTTTTGTTGTTTAAATATTCAAAAAAATATAAATTTGGTGATACATCGCATTTAATTTTTAACCATAGTGTCGTTTAAGGCTAGGCCTCGATAAATAAGACTGGATAGCAAAACTACAATAAAATGCCAAATCTATTGAAACGTACTGCTCAACATGATTCAATTTTAGAAAATATTAATTTTATAAACAAAAGTCTAAAATATTGAGGCTTTACCTAAAACATCACTCATTTACTTACAATCCCGAAAATTCCCGGGTTTTTCTATCGACATCCCTTATTTCAATAGAGCTGACCTTCCTCGACGGACTGTACAATTTTAGAAGAACAAAGATCGGTATGCATTTTTTATGAATTTTGGAAATTTAAATTTACATTTCATATTGGCATACATAAAACGCGGCCGCCAGACAATGGAAACCAAGGCCATTTGGGTTAGTAATGAAAGCTTTATCTTTACTGACCCTTACTCCGAGTGTTTATTACAGCAAAATGGAAAAAGATCATAAATAAAAATGAATTTAAACGCCAGTTAAAACATCAGTCGTGCGAACCGAATTATTTGTTTAATTGTCTGTGAGATTTTCCTTAAGATTCACATTAGGAAACGGCAAACTTTTCTTAAAACAGTCGTAAATAATATAATTTGTGGACCCCCTCAGATCGGAACCAACAGTTTCTAGTTTCTACATGGCTTTTATTGAGGATTTTAGGGGAACTTCATAAGGCAAAGTTTTCGATATTTTCAATTTAGTGCATCACAAATTGTCTCGCTGTCTTATATATAACTGCCAGCCAGGATATTCAATGAAAAGGACATGTCGTACAGGAAATTGGCACCAATTTGGACTTGGTTTGGTGGTAAACAAGTGTATACTAGCCGCCGCTGGTTTCAGCCCAATAGAAACACGGCCGTCCGAAATCCCCATCAAAGATTCATTTTTCTACATAAGCCTAATATCCGACGAAAAATAAGGACGAAGAAACTAAAGACACGGTTTACGTGCGCCTAAAGCAAACATACGACCGCTGGCATAGCCATGACAGAAACGTTTTTCTTAGGAATTTTAAAGCCAAAGATGCAAAGGAAGTTCTGACTGTCGAAAACTTTAGCTACATTTGAAAAACCTCAAGAAATGCGCACACCAACCATCACTCCTCGAAGGCTAGCTTTAAATATCTTGACACCCATAAGGCTTAATGGAAAGTTGCAGAACCAAATAGATGTTTTGATCGACGGTCGATACACATACAGCGTGTTTGACATAAAGTGTGGGCCATTTAAAATTTTAAATTTCAACTACCGATTACTTTCGATATGGGACGCTAAACGCTCGAACAAAATTGGAAAATATTAAAAACTTACTCGAACTTTCAAAGTAGTGAGTCTTTAACTGTAAGAAATTGTAAGAAATTGACAAACTGTAAGAAATTGACATGAAAAAGAAGAAGAGATCGACCTTCAGTTCACTTTGTGCGTCAATTTGTGAAGCGAGTTCATTTTTGGACAAACTAAACCGAGTACGGCTGAGAATGTCCAAGAGCATCCATCAACTCGTCATCGTTCTCACAAAGTGAACATTTCTCGCACTTCTCTGAGAAGAGTTTTGCATAAAAACCTCGATATGAAAGCTTACAAAGTACAATTGGTCCAAGAACTGAAGCCTCATGACCATCCGATGCATTTTCACTTCACTTGTTTTCCAGGAGATGAAGAATTTTACTGAAAAATCGTGTTTTCAGATGAAGCTTATTTTCAGCTCGGTGGCTAAGTCAATAAGCAAAATTGCTACAAATGGGGTACAGAAAACCCAAACGTGACTATTGCGAAGCCAATGCATTCACTGTTGGGTGTGGATTTTGGGTTAGCGGCATCATTGGACCATGTTTCTTCGAAAATGAACAGGGAGCCACCGTTACCGCCAACGGTGAGCGTTACACCATGCGATGCTAAACGAATTTTTGTTTCCAAAAATTCAAGAGAACATGGACGACATTTGTTTTAAACAATATAGGCCCTCAAGTCATACAGCCAATGCATCCACTGTTTTTGAAAATCGAATAATTGTAAGGACAATTGGCCGTCTCGGAGCTGTAATTTCAGCCCTTTGGATTATTTTCTTTGGGAAGCCATTAAGGATAAATTTTAACAAAGCATCCAGAGACAAATGAAGCGTTGAAACATAAAATCAATGTTGCAACTGAAGAGTTTCGACCGAAAACAATCGAAAATATACTGAAAAATTAAGTTGATCGGATGAGGTAGCCAGTTGTGGAAGTCATATGAATATAATTGTGTTCCATTATTAAATGAAAGTTTCCTTTCCAAAAAAGTAGAAAAAATTCCAGAATTTGAAAAAATTATCCGTACTTTTTTACATCCGCTTCAAAATTTAAATTATAAATGGCCCAACCTGTACGAAGGTTCCAAACAGCAAATAAGCATTTGGACCACTACCTTGTTGCCGCAAAGTTACGCACTAGGTTAAGTGTCGCAAAACAACAACAACAAAAGGTAGACTTCAGATAGGTGTTCTCGTCGTCTAGTCCTACTACACGAAGCTTTTACAATTTCTCCGTTAAGTGGCAACGCGTCAATCGTTAAGTGGCAACGCATACTAGACTCAATGGCAAAAAACAACCAAGAAGAAATTAGTTAAGGTCAAGAAAGCTAATGGTACGATGAGGATTGTTAAAGTCCACGGAGAATATAGCTTGCAAGGCTAGAGGGGCTTCTATGCGGACGAGATTAGTGATAAAGCGGGTCTATATAGGACAATCAGACTTCTTAGTAAGTAGGGCAAAATTTCAAAATATGGAAGAATCTCCGGCTTTAATGCAATTTTTATGTATTATTCTAAAATTAAGGTAGACAATGGAGAAGGGGTTTACATATTGATACGATTGTCAGGCGGACTTCTAAGCGATATTAACGGCGGATGCTACACCATGTCGATTTGTGTAAAAAGGGAAATGAACTACATGTAATCGAGAGTAAGCCAGATTTGAACTAATTAACTAACCCAACTCACCCTTACGCTATCGAGGACAGTTCTATTGTAATAACAACTTTTAAGTTATTTATCACAGATATCAGCATATGGGTCCAACGTGTTAATGAACAGCGAGGCAACTTTAGGGAGTTTTGCTAGCTACCTGTAACATAGCCCTAATCTACACCATTATTTAGTCTATTGTTTATATGGTACCAGATATTTCGGCCTTGGTTTTTCTATCCGACGCCAAAATTTGTTAGGTTCAATAAAAGTGCAGATCGATTCAGCCATTATTTGTTGCATTCAGCAAATATTTATTTAATTGGCTTTGGCAAACATAGTCATGGAGCGATACTCAATTGAACAATGGCTAAAGGTGATGATCCAAACGTTTTATAAAATTTTTTATTTTGCAAATATTGTCAGTCAACAAAACGGAATACCTGAGTCAAATTCCACGACAGCTGGTTCTATGGACCGGATTGACCCAAAGAATCAAGGGATGTCACCCCGACACACAGTTGCCGCTACAACAACAAAAACCTGAGTCAACAATCAGCCTTTCGGTGTAGATATTTTAAAAACAAACTGTGTCGGTGCAAGGCGGGAATCTTGTACGGACGAAATCATTAACGGTACAGAACAATATGGCAAGGCCGCCACAACCGCAATGGAATCTTTTTAACTGCATGATAACCAAGCATCTGCGGTCCAAATCAGATGACATTGACTTGGACAATATTTTGTTTCAACAGGACCGTGCCACTTCTCACACAGCGCATGAAACAATGACCCTAGTTTCCAGGAAGAATTATCCAACCAAACAACGCAATCAAAGGGCTGCTGAGATTAGACACCATTGGACTTCTTCCTCTGGAGGCTACGTAAAAGGTATGCCTGAACCTACTCTAGAGCTTAAGAACGTAGACATATGCGTTTTAAATGATATACTCGTATTATTATAATGATACACAGACCAAACAATGGAAAAAATGTATGGAAAATGTAAATACACACATCGTGTTTTTCCATGAGAGTCGAGGTGGGCATTGAACTGATATTTAGCTTCATACGTAAATATGCCACCGATTAAAAACACAACCAAATAAAACAGGCTAGGGCCGGGCAAAAAATGGGCCCTTTCGGTCCATGCGTCCGTCCCTAATGTCAGCCAAATTACTCTATATGCGAGGCGCAAAATAGAAAGGGACCAGTTTTGTTCAGGAGAGCCATTTTAAAGATTTAAATACGTGTATCTTTGGTGTAAAATCGTCGACTTCACTTTCATAAAAGCGCATATCTCTGGGAGGGAACACTTTTGGGGCATGGGATCGGTCTCATTCGATGCTTAGATGTTGTCCACATCAAAAAAAGTGAAAATTGATTTTTTTTTTACCCTTAGGTCCCTTTCTCTATGCGCTGTCACATATTTGGATTTGTAGCAGAATTTGCTGTAGTTTAAGTACACATATGTACTTATTGACTATTTATAACCCGTTTTGACCATGAGGCATTAACCGACATTCCGGTTAACTCAGAAGTGAAGTGGTTGGTCCCATTTATAGATCCGTTTCGTCATGTAATTCTCAGTCGAAAGAGAAGTGGGGAAAAAGTTTTTTTAAGTGACTCAAAAAAATTACACTTTTTGAGTATTTGATTTACAAATCACAATTTTTTGTGGAGGAACAATGGTTTAAAATGAAAACTATTAGTATGGACGCACTAAGTTCCTCTCAAAATCACATAGTTGCTGGTCATTAGGGTCCAAAAAACGTCCCGCATTGTCATAACGGGCGGTCAATATGGACAAAGACATACTCAAAAGAAAGCAATTTTTTCAACGAACTCAAATATGGTTTATTTTAAAGATTTAGCTTAAATAATGATTGGACGCAGAAGAGGGAGGACTAAAACCCTTCCATTTTTGTGCGCTTTTAGCGAAGCGATAGTGAAGGGTATATAAGATTCGGACTGGCGAAATTAAAAGACTAAAAACGTCTTGTTGTTATTGTTTTTATTAAGAAATTAACAAGTTAAACAGCTAAAGAAAGTCTGCAGTGTCCGCTCTTTTATACCTTGGCCTCTGAATGTGCAGAGAGACAATTAAGAACAGGTTTTTGAATTTAACGAATTTTTAAAAATAATGCCACATTTAAATTTTTGAGAAGATAAGGTTGTATTTGGGTACCCTATGCCCATGTTAAAATGTGACGTATTTTTGGCCTTAAAGTAAGCCACCCACATTTAGCTAAATAGCAAGAATATGTTTATATTTGGATTTATTGTTATTTGATATCCTTATGTCCATGTAGATGTCGTTTTTATGGGCCCGAGCATTTGTATGGAGACTACATCAAAAAATGGTCCTATATAATCCAAGATTGGTTGTTTATCCATAGTTATATACAACCTCATATTTAAGAGAAATCGAAATTAATTGACGCATTTTATTGGCTACTCGCTTAGGAGATCGCTAACGCGATAACCGCTTACCGTTGAACAAGAGTATAAAAATGATGTTTGGAAAAGACTATAAACTATTTGCTTTGAACCCCGTTTTTATTAATTAACATTTTTGGGAAGAAGTTTATTCAAGAATAACCTTTACCGAGATCGGTTGTTACTTGCTTATAAAAGGGTGGTTAAAGGTGTGACCCACACCTAAACGTCAAGTTTTTTTCTGCATTTCATTTGATATTTCCTAATTTCAGACTAACTCAATTTTAACCATGGAAAGATACAATGGTCAGAATGGTGGCAAGAAATGGCAACAGTGAATGATCAATTTGGATTGGAAGAAAATCATCTTCAGTGATGAGACACATTTTCACCTCAGTGCATTCGCCAATAAGCAGAATTGCCGCAATTGGGCGAATGATAATCCAAGAGTGATTGTCGAAAAAACAATGCACCCACAAAGAGTGACTGCTAGGTGCGGTTTATGGACTGGCGGCATCATCGGGCCGTATTTTTTCCAATGAGGCATGAGGCGGTCAGGCAGTTACAGTGAATGGTGTTCGCTATCGTGAGATGATAACGAATCTTTTATGGCCCGAATTGGAAGGTATGGATGTGGACGATATGTGGTTTGAACAGGACGGTGCCACTTGCCACACAGCTAACGAAACAATGGCTCTTTTTCGGGACAAACTCAATGGCAGTGTTATCTAACGTCGTGGCGATGTTAATTGGCCGCCAAGATCATGTGATTTGACACCGTTGGACTTCTTTCTTTGGAGTTATTTAATGAATACATAATTTATGTTTTATTCAAAATCAACATCAGCCTTTAAAATTTAACCATCCTTTAGAAGGGAGTGTTCTTATATTGATCGCGTAGGCATCAGAGATAACTAATGCGAAAACTTCGTACCATATAAAAACTCGAAAAATGTTTTTGTTTTGCAGAAAACTATTTAACATTTTGCGTCAAAAACAGTTTGTTTTGAAAATTATAAGTTTTTAGGAAAGTTTTTCAAGAATTTCTAAAGCGAGCTCGTTTATTATTACCTGCTTTTTTCTAAAACCCCAAGCTTTTATATCAAACGGTTTATAATTCAAAGTTGTTCAGATCTTCTACACAGAAATGTCTACAGTTATAAAGTTATCGCCTTAGCGACCACTTTCGCTTTATAACCAAGTTCCAAAAAACACGCCCAGTATTTCTTGAATAGCTTTGATTCTACACATTAAGAATTTTCAAATCAAACAATTTATGATGCGAAAAACTAACCAATTTTTGTATAATAAAATTTTAAAAAATTTCTTGTAAAGTTTTAAAGTTATCGCCTTAGTGACCAATTTAATAAGCGAGTACCACTAGAATACGCCTAATATGACTGTGCTAGAGCTGTTATTAGTAAAATAGGAATGGGCCTTGGTGCAAGAGCTATATCAAAACGTGGACCGAAATGACCCATTTTTATGAGAGCTGGTTAATGGCCGATAGTAATGAACTATGCCAAATTTTATTATATTTTATATTTATTAGATGAAATATGCCGTAGGGCTAAGACAGAAAATCGGCTGCACATATACATGGGAGCTTAATCTAAATCAAACAGGATTTTCTTCAATTTCAATTACTTCCGTCTTTTGTCCAAAATACTTATAATTATTTGTACCAGATTGGATGCTTCATGGCTCCGCTAGTGTTAAAAGCATAAAATCGGTAGATATTGCTCCCACACATAGAGCATATGTGTGTGAGCAATAAATTAATCTAAGCCGACTTTCTTCAATATGAGGGATGCTATATATATTTCTGGCCTAGACACTAAGTGTTGCCTGGAGCCATCTGACATTTCCATTGGAAAGTTTGACATTTTTAAGCATAAACGAACTCAAAACGTTTTGTGTTGTTTACAGTGACTTGAAAAAATCAATTTGGCAAAAAAAAAAGGAATTAACTCGTGGACATTTTCGTGCTATAATTTTTCGCAACTTTCGACGTGGATTATCACGACAAGAGTGCATCGATGAACTTAAATCTTCGTATGGCGATGGAACACCATCCTATAGCACTGTGAAAAACTGGTTTAATGAATTCAATCGTGGCCAACGCTCGCTCAAAGACGAAGGTCGTGAAGCTCGCCCAAAAACGGTCGTTGTGCCAGAGAACATTGATGCCGTGCGTGAACTGATAATGCAAGATCGTCATTTGACACCGTGAGATAGAGGCATCCTTGGGCATTTCTTCCACCAGCATACATTCGATATTGCATGAACACCTGGTCGTAAAAAAAAGGTTTGTTCTCGTTGGATCCCGCACCATTTTACAATCGCTCAAAAAAAGGCTCGTGTCGTTTGGTGCAAAGAAATTTTTAAAAAATACGATCGTGGTGCTTCGAAAGACGTTTATAAGATCGTCACAGGTGACGAATCATGGATCTATGCGTATGAGCCCGAAACAAAAAAGCAACCGACCGTGTGGGTCTTTCAAGACGAGTCAAATCCAACGAAAGTTGTTCGTGGAAGAAACACTTCGAAGCAAATGGTCGCCTGTTTCTTCGGCAAACATGGTCACGTGGCGACTGTTCCCCTTAAGCAACAATCAATTCTGGGCGGTACACCACAATTTGTTCGCCTGAAGTCTTTGGAGAAATTCGAAAAACGAACAAGAGAAGGCGAATCATTGTGCACCATGACAATGCGGGCTCTCACACTTCGGCTCAAACCAGCGTTTTTGTGACCAGCCAAAACGTAAAATTGATGGGTCATCCGCTGTACAGCCCTGACTTGGCAAAGAAAAAAAATGCGTGGTTAACGATTTTCGTCGCCAGAAGATGTTGTTGAAGCATTCAAAAACCATGTTTTGGGGGTGTCTCAATAGGAGTGTTAAAAGTGCTTCGATGGACGGACAGGCAAATTAGCTGCTGATTTTTAGTCAATCTGTAAGTTTATAGGTGGGCCTAGCTCAAACATTGTTGGTACATAGAAACATTTGTCATTAATCGGGGTATAAAATATGTATGCCGTAAGTGCAAATTATGAATTTTCTTTGCTTTTGCATGCAACTGAAACCCGTACAACCCGACAGCGGGGTAAACCGACATGTCGAGTCTTAGCGACTGTTGACTTGGACATAAACCTGATGTCGGTATCGATTTTGGCCACTCTAGAATGTACGCCTTTAAGGGAATTTTCCTGCATGTATTTGGGGGTAACCAATTTACTCGTGTTTTGGCCTCCATTATTTTCCGGCAAACTGAATACGTGGCACTTAGACTGCAAACGACAGGATAACTCAAAAACATCAAAAGGTTCCAGTTTCTTATGTAAACGTTTTTGGTGTTGACTTCTACACTAAACAAGAGTGGCACAGGACCATAACCCCACTCTACACAAAAATCAGTCCACGTTAATTACATAAATTCTACGGATTCAACAAAACTACGAAAGATGCATGTCTGTCTCTGACGGCGGACAACAAGCAGACCGCTCGTCTGCGTCTGGTCTGCACATACATACAAAACATGTGCGTACAAATGTAATCGGCTCTTTGTTCCTCCCCAACCTCACTTGCAGTTTGGCCAACATATCCCACACCTGCCTGTCGTCTTCAGTACGAGCAAACAACGACAGGTAAATACAAAAGTTGGACATACACAGCAGCAAAACTCTGCTGAAACTCAAAATGAAAATCTACATTTCGACAATTACATAAAAAAAGAAACTCTAATGGAAAATAAAATAATTAAAAATTCAAAACACAAGCACACAGCAGCAGCAACACAATTTTGGGCTTTTGGGGCGAATAAAATTAATCCACGGCTAGCGTGGCATGGCTTAAATAAAGCACACTTTTTGTTTTAGAGAAATTTCGGAAAAAAGTACGCTTCAGCACAAAAGACGAAGCTTGTGTGTTGCTGCTGTAGCACTGGTGGCTGGTTGCGTCGTTTGTCTGTCGAGGGAACCCATTTTGGAATATCATTTATCGTGTTTCTTTTTTGGAGGTTTTTTTTGTTTTTTACTTAACTTTACACTTTTGTTGTAATGCTACGCACCTTTTTGTTTTTGTTTTCCTTTCGAATTTTATATATTTCTCCGTCAGTCCTCCACTTCTTCGGATATGTTGCTTTGTTGCTGTCTTTTATTTACTGAAATTTCAAATTTCGTTTTGTCTTCGAGTTCTTGTCAGTTTGTTGCGTTGTCACTTTTTTCGTTGAAGAAAATTATTCCTCTTTTTTATTTTTTCTCGCGTTCACTCTTTTTATCTCTTTCCCTCTCTCTGGCCTGCTCTTAAGGCAACAACAATTCTCACACTACTGCGGTGGCTTTTGCTCTTTAGAGAATTCGCACAAACGACGACGTCGGGTGAAATTGATTTTTCTACTTTTATTTTTCGTACTACAATTTATTAAGATACCAGAAAAATAGATCCGTATAGCGACGAGTAGAAAAAATCTAAAATTATAGAGAAATGACAAATGTTATGTTAAATATTTTCTTGTGGACCAAGGAAAAACAAGTTTTCTTTCTTTGGCATTTATTTCAGTTCCATTTTCTTATTGTGCTACTTTTTGGTTGTTTCATCTCTCACTCACCTTTTTTCGGACTGCCTTCGTTTATACAACTTGCAGTTGAGGTGTTGTTGTTGGTGGTGGTTGTTGTGTATGCGTGTGTTTGTAGCCGAGCGAACTAAATTGCTTATTTGCCAAAGCAAAGTTTTCGCATCATTTCGATAAAATATTTATAAAATCTTGCTGAATTTCTATGAAATCCAGTCTAGTCTATGCAAATATCACCCATTTACCAACAAATAAATGAAATTTTATGAAAAAATCACAATTATTTTCAACAAAAACTAGATTGTGTCCCGACAATAGATGTGTGTGTTGCCAAAGACGAAAATTTTCTCACGACCGTAGACCAATACGATGTCGGCATCTAGTTTGTTGGCGGCGTTAATTAGTAGTATTACGCCGTTATGTTGACGGCGTATCGTATTTTCGTAGCGGCTGTTGCGTTCGATTGTAAAAGCCCACCTAAAATAGAACTCAAAGTGTACGTCGACGTTACCGTAAATAAAATCAAAATAAATTTTAATTTCAAATTTGTGTTGTTTTAAAATTAAATAAGACAAACAATTACTACTTTTTATAACCAAAAAGCGTTTAATTCACTTCAAAATATTTTTTGAAACACCTAAATTGAGCCTTGTAAAACAAATGACTAAACAGAAAACCTATGGCTAGATTTTTGTACTATTCATCCCAGTCAGAAAAAAATATTTTTGAGCTTGATCTCGGCTTACTTATCTGATTTTCGTTGGTACAACTTCTTATTATATTTTAATGGTTCCCCGAGGGATAATTTGATTTCTTATCGCAAACGATGTGTGACCATTTTTATGTTTCCGTTAATTTAAAAAACTAAAAATTAAAATTCCTTTAATCTGTTCATACAACGTTTCGCTACAGTTTTGCAGTTATAAATAAATGTATGAAGAAAAAATTTTTTTTTGCCTAAAAAATTAAAGTTTTTTTTTTAATCATAAAAAATACAAAACGATAAAAAGTGTCAAGTCCTATTACTTTCACGTGAAGTCACATAACCTATGAATAAAATGAGACTTAGATCATTAAAATTAAGTGAAGGTATGAATTTTAAAAATTTGCTCGAGATACGAGTATGCACACATTTTTTTTGGAAAAAACATTGATAACTTTTTGTATTTTTTATGAATTAAAAAAAAACTTTAATTTTTTAGGCAAAAAATATTTTTTTTCTTCATACTTTTAACTATAACTGCGAAATTGTTGCTTTTGTAGTGAAACGTTGTATGAACAGATTAAAGGAATTGTAATATATAATTTTTTTTTTAATTTTTTTCGGACTAGTGGTTCTCGAGTTATGACAAACAAAAGAGCCTAAAACTTGACAAATTCCCTTTAAATTAATTATTACTAACTTTAAATTAATTATTAAATTATTATTTGATGTACCTTGACCAAACGAATGATGCATTCTTTTTGGGGCTATCAGAATTGAGGCCCAAAATCATGTGTTGTACTGTGCAATGTATCGTCATTACTTTTAGTCGAGTCGGTCAAAGACGACAAGGTATAGAAGATGGGTGCTACACTTCTTTTTTGCAATAATATAAATAAACAGCACTCGGTAACGCACAAATTCTAGATTTATTTATTCACTTTAGCTTGATCATAATCACAAGAATTCAAAAAAGGCAAAATTGAAGCACAAAAAAACCGAAAACACTAAATTCGTACACTTTAAATAAAAAAACAGCTCCACCGATATGATAATTGTGTTCCTCAAATTCTAAAAGCAGAAGCATGTCATCCATCTTCTACAATTTATTGTCTTTGGTGTCGATTTAGTCCGCTTTCTACTCAACACTTACATATCGGCCGCTGTTTGCCTCAGAAACGTGACAGCCGGCGGCCCGTCGCCGTTTAGTTCGTATCGCCTGTGGATAGAGAATATCGTATAACAATCAGTTTCGACAGTTCATCGAATAATTGGAAATCGAAGCTCCGAGTATTTATTATCGTTGTCCATTAACAAATCACTAAGCTTAAACTTGCTCGGTCATTCTTTTAGAAGTGAAAAATTTTGCAATAAATTTTACAATCAGCATTAAAATTCCAAAGAAAACGATTGCATCTGACATACCGCGAAAGAAGATTATCGAATAAAAATAGCTATGTTTGGACGCCAAAGTAACAGCAGCGGAGGAGGCAGTAGCTCCAATTTGGTTGAATTTCGGGCCGGAAGAATGGACCTGATTGGAAAAATGGTACATCCCGACACTCGCAAGGGCTTGGTGTACTTGACGCAAAGTGATGATGGTTTAATGCGTTTCTGCTGGAAAGATCGCACTTCAGGCAAAGTAGGTGACCATGGTTCCGAATGTCGAATGCTTTCTAAATTTCTATTGTCTTTAAAGGTGGAAGATGATTTAATTGTGTTTCCCGATGATTTTGAATTCAAACGTGTTGAACAATGCAAGACCGGTCGTGTTTATGTATTGAAGTTCAAATCCAGCCCCCGCCGCATGTTCTTTTGGATGCAGGAACCCAAAACCGATAAGGATGAGGAGCATTGTCGCCGTGTCAATGAACTGATGAACAATCCACCCTCGGCTTCACGTAGTGGCCAGGATGGCGGTGACTTGCAGTACATGCTGAACAATATGTCGCAACAGCAATTGATGCAATTGTTTGGTGGAGTGGGGCAAATGGGAGGCCTCAGCTCCTTGTTGGGCTCAATGAAGTAAGTTTTGCTGTTCGTTCGTCTTCTTGATATTAATTCTTCCTTTTTGTCTTAGTCGCTCTTCGGACAGCACACGTACTCCCTCGTCCAATCGAAACAGCTCTAGCACAGCTGCTGGCCTTTTAACACCGGAAAATACATCGGTTCCCCGCACACCATCTGCGCCCAAGGCTAAGGGCAGCAAGAGCAGCAGTTCGACCGGTGGTAGTACGGACACTGGCGGTAATGGTGGCACTGGCGCCTCAGCTACTGGTGGTAAGAAATCCTCAAATTCTGTCACATCCACCAATGCATTCCAATCCTACTTATCCAACCTCTCACCCGAAGCTGGCTCCGGTCGTTCGCTCAATATTGACCTCTCGACCGCCTTGACCGGATCGGAGGCTGTCAATGATCTGATATCGGATCCGGAGCGCGTCAATACTCTGTCTGTGCACCTGCCCGAAACCGAAGATGCCGACGAAAATAAGAAACAACAAATCAAGGATACCATTGCCTCCCCACAATTCCAACAAGCGTTGTCCTTATTTTCCAACGCTTTGCAATCGGCTCAATTGGGCCCGGTCGTATCACAGTTTGAACTAACTTCCGAAGCGGTGGCTGCAGCCTACTCTGGCAATTTGGAGGATTTTGTTAAAGCCTTAGAGAAAGCTTTACCCACCGGCGCAACTATGTCTCCCACCAGCTCGAAGGGCAAAGAAGCTGCGGAAATAAAGAAGGACGAGGAGGATCAACCCGCCGAAAAGAAGGAGTAGTTTTATATTCGAGTATCAGAGTAATTTAACCTTAGGGGGACGCATGCGTCTTTGTTTAAATATTTTTTCCATATCGTTTTTTTTTTCTTTCTCTTCCTCAATATCTTTGTCTGGTTTAATTTATCGCTTCAAATATTGTTAATGTAAATCTCTTTCTCAAAAGATTGAGGAGACAAACATCATGATTCATGCAAACATATGTAAAGCGCTTATTCACTTTGCCTCTAAATATATTATCCGAAATGCGAACTATTTGATGTCTATGTGGATTTACTTTTTTTTAAAGCTGTAATCTGTTAATGTTTATTAAGAATAACGGCCCAACGAAGACACTCAGTTTGTAGAAGCAGGAGATTTATACTAAAAATTCTGTAAAAAAAAAATAGAAAAATCGTCAATGTTTTAGAATTGCATCGGTGTTTGTTATCTTAACCCATTTATTGGATAAAGTTTCCTGGCCTGTTACTTATAATGAAAAACAAACAATAAGTTGGTATGAGAAGACAGGGACCTTTTCATCCTTATCCCTGTCAAGTATATTACGATCGAAATATAAATTTTCAACGTGTTCGAATACTGGATTTTCTATAGAAATTATTCAAAACCGCAAAAAACATTTTGAATATACTGTCAATAGTTACATTAACATATTTTTTTTTATCAAAAATTACATATCGCATTCGAATCTTACTGATGCGATAGTGATTGTGGTGATTTGGCCTCGAATGGAAGGGAAGTAAAATTGAACCCCCCACAATGTAGTACATTTGAAAGCCTTCACTAACGAAAACCGATGAAGTAAGTTTAATGCCATTTTTATTTTTCTTCTTTTGACAGAAATATTTTGAATATGAACTTTTGTTTATTATGGATTGCATTTGTTTATTATGGATTGTCTTTGGAGAAATCAAAGGCAATGATATCAGTAGAAAAAAATTCACTTACCTACAGAATGTGGATCTCGAATCCAAGAATAAATGAACACCTCAAGACGGTTAAAAGATGTTTTTTGTAAACCTAAATGTCCCACAAACCATTCGAAATTTGTACAAGTTCCGTTTAATTTGTAGTTTCTAGAGCGGAAGGGCCTCTAACTCGATGGGAACTTGGTGTAGATACCAATCGTATTCAAGAGCCCATAAGGTGACATTTTAGCAGAGTTGGTTTTGGGATGCTCATAATGCATTATGCGGTATTTTGAAAACTATATTCCGGAGCTACAGATTCTGAAATTGGGAAGATGTACTGTGAAAACATGGCTGATGAGTCCAAGTCTACGAAGCTTTATTAAAGGTTTCCTATAATTCACACAGCTTAATGTGAGCAAGATCGGAAGTAAGATGTGGATTGTTCAGTGACAGGACCTGAAAGCGGTCTGGAATCTTACCAGGTGGCTATTTGAAGCCGATATATAATGAAATTTCATCTGGGTTTATTATAGACCGTTCATTCTGTGCAATGTGAGCTAGATCGGATACAGATTGTGGCTTTTAGAAGGGCAGTGTTGGTTTGAGTTCACATATTAGACTCGGCAAGCATATATATTACAAAACAGTATAACAGATTTTAAAAATATCGCATAGTTGCAGGTATTGTACAAAGTTCAGGAGGAAGATCAGTGATGGACTATATTTTTCATTCATTCTTAACAGGCAGGGCCCCAAAACGATAGCGATTTGTCCTTGACACAAACAAAATCAATCGCCCATGGGCAGTGTTCCGAGAATTTTGGAATCTTTTAGATTAGCATTTTTTGTTCAATCGTGTGCTACATTAAGAGAAACACCATGCAGAACAAAATGTGCGGAAATGTGCGATTTTCAAGAAGCAATATTTTCTAAATGTAATGGAAAAAATGTTTCACATACGAGCAAAATCGAAAAACAGCAATTGGGCGAATATTTAAAGTTTTGTCGAAATTGGTACTTATGTATATGTTTTGGTTACGAGTGGAAAATGAAAAGGTGGACGAGCAGACATGGCCCTAGCCGCGATTACTAAGGCTGGATAGCATGACCGCAACAGTTAAATCAATTGTTAAGAAGAGTTTATTGTTTTCATGCCTGTTGTACTCGACTCATCGAAATTTTTGTTATTAGAAAAATGTGTTATGTTCTTTTAATTACTTAGCCTCAATAACTATCGAGTAGTGGGTGACCAAATAAAACTGAAGGGTTCACCAAAAGGTCACGAGGAAGTTACATTGTGGCTCTTTCTGTATGCGCAGTGTCTCCATCTTGCTGGAACCATATGTTAGGATAATTTTCAACTTGCGGACGAAAACAATTTCAATCATAGTCCTATACAGAGCCCTGTTAATGTTTTTGGATAACCCTTCTCATTTTCAAAAATAATAAACCCATAACTTTATCGACCATACACCGCACCAAACAGTACATCTGGAGGGGTATAACTGACGATGATGTAATGCCCTTGGATTCCCTATTCCTCAAAACGGGAGACTAAGTTCTTAGTGTTATTACTGATGCTGTTCTGACAGTAATAAGAGGATTATTAATTCGTTAAATTTATATAATAGACTTGGCAGAAGAATAAAAAAATTCATCCATTTTGACGCGTTGCTGATCATCACATGTAGCCATCATATGTATGTACATATATATGCATAAAAAACTACATATATAACCTGCAAATAGAGAAAAAAATTATAAAATATAAATTATTATGAATACTTTTAACTCTTGAGTCTTATTTGGGCCACTCTGTGAAAGCCTTTAAATGCAAGTTTTAAATTCATTGCAAAAATCGGACGACTTCGCTCTGACTTCGGGTTTTATAACGACTCCAATTATTGGAGTAACTTCGGCCACCGACTTCTACTTAATATTTATATTTATTAGCTTAAAGGAAATTATAGAATGGGCATCGCCATGGAATGCCCTTTCTTTTCTATAACAGATTGAACAATAAGCTTCATTTTAAAATCTTAACTTTAGCCAGGGAGTTCAATCTTATTTATGCGGAAACAAAATCAGCTACTCCAGGCATTTCTTAATCACACATAGTCCCTCTAAAGATATGTGCTGGGTTTTCCATTAAGGACATAACAATTTTATATATTAATAAAACACAAAATATTTAAGATATAGAGTTAAAATATATTCCAGATGTAGTGCAAATGGTACATTTCAAGAATGAAATTCGATTTCGGTCATTTGACCACCACGAGCCTGTGTACAGCGATCTATTCTTGGGACCCAATTTTCCACCACTCTTGCACACATTTCGACCGGAACCTTGGCAATTTCGCATCATATGTTGCCTCTGAGCTCGTCTAATGTTGTTGACTTGTTGGGATAGACCAATGACTTGATGTGGCCCCATAAAAAAAAATCCAATAACGTTAAATAGCAAGAACGAGGTGACCATTCGGCCGGACCATTTCTCGAGATAACACGTTCACCGAATTTGCCTATCAGTAAATCGATTGTAAAGCCTGCTGTATAGTTAGTGGCACCGTCTTGTTGAAACCACATATCGGCGATGTCAATCTTATCCAACTCTGGGCTAAAACAATTTTCTAACATGGCACGATATCGCTCTCCATTGATAGTAACATGACGATTTCTTTCTTCGGCGAAAAAATACAGCCCAAACAGACCTCCGTCATGAAAACCACACCACACAGTAATTGTTTGCGGATGCAATTGTGTCTCTTGAAGCATATGTGGGTTTGTTGCTGTCCAATAACGCAAAATTTGTTTTTTGACAAAACCACTCAGCCAGAAATGAGCTTCATCGTTAAAGACTATTTTTCGATGAAATTCTGGAGAAGTTTCGGCGTTTCAAATGATCAAGTGGCTTAAGTTCTTGAGTCAGTTTGATCTTATAAGGATGAAGGCCAAGATCTTTTCTCAAAATACGCCACAGTGTGGTGTCCTGAGAATGACGTGGAATCGGCTAATTGGAACGGATACACGTACACGGTATGGCGTCTCTTTGGTGCCGAAACATCCAAAAGTGAAAATTTGAATCCAAATTTATCCACTTTAGAACGCACAGCTTGTCAGGTAGGACGATTATTACGGCCGAAAATTGGAGGAAGAGGTTTTAAAGTTGCGACCACCGCCTCAGAATTTCGGTAGCAATTTTTAATGATTTCCAAACGTTGCTCATAAGTGAACTTTACCATGATGAAAGTGTTGACTTCGACTAACGCTTTGACACGGAAATATCAATCATTAAAAATGTTTGAGGGTGCGTTGACGTTAATATAGGAAATTGTTATGTCCCTATTACAAAACCCGTTACTTAAAAAGCGAACGGTCGCGAAATATTACATTTTCTCGACCGTAAAAACATTGATATAAAGTTTCTTTCCGAAACACATGTGACAAATAGATATAATTTTTATATACTTAACTATAGGTTTTACCGGACAAACCATCGTGATGGCGAAGCATACTTACATACTCACGATGTCTAACAAGGCGTTTCAAAAAAATAATCTACAAGCGACTTAGATTCATTCGTACTGGTCCCATTACCAATGCTTCAATTTAATGTCCACCAAGATTATCCACATCTACGGACACGACAGCGTTTCTATGCACCGGATTGACTCGAAGGAGTTATTATTCGGCCTAGGGCGTTTCCCCGAGAGGATATATACCGCTATAACAACACCAACAACATCTATGGTTAGTTTCACAAATGTGATCCATTGTCTAGGCTAAAACTCTCTGACTGCCGGCGACTATTAAAAGTGTTTTCGAACATCCAAATTAAGACCATTGGATTTTACAAAAATGGGATTATTTGTCTTTTTTGTTGAATACAATTTGAACGAAACCTTAAAAGTTAATGCATATTGAGATTTGTGAGGAAATTGCACTTTATCTGAGCCACAATTTGTCGATGTTCCAAAGGTCAAGACCTTCAATATAGTCAAAACGTAATATTAATGTATTTTTCGAATTTGGACATTAGTTAAAGGGGCTGATACTTTTCAGATATTTTATGGTGGTACATTAAATTTCACTGTTTCTGCATGCCATGGGAGTGTTTTTTTTAGCAGCAGGTAATAAACATCAAACTCAGCCAAATCGTAAACTTAATGTCATATTCAAATTACTTAGGAAATTCTACTGATTCCGTGTACCCATTTGTCCATATTCGAAAGGATCTATTGTACACGCTACGGACCTCAGATCCATGGGTCAAGTATTTACATTTAGTCAAATAGTAAAATCAATGTGATGTTCGGATTCGCAAAAAAATTGTATGTTCATAGTTCAAGAGGCCGATTCGAGTTCCAAATTGATCCCAATCTTAATAATAGGTACATACATTCGGAGCTGGACAAAAGCTTATTGCTTTTGGAGTCGGTACTGATTTCTCTCGATTCATATCGAGTTTTCTCAGAGATCGCTCTATATGTGTTGTTATAGACGGAGTCTCGTCCATTGTGTATGCTACTTATAAAGTATATAAGTACATGCAGGGGTACCGCAAGGCCCTATCTCCCTCTCTGTTTCTCATTTTTTTCAATGACCTCCTGAGTCTGACAACAAACCCAATTTACTCATTTTCTGACGACAGCAGCATCTGTCACTCATGTTCGTTCGACCGTAGACCGGGCCTCACAGATACAGAGGCGATGAGGCAAAATATGACTGACACACTCAACGAAGATCTTGTGAGGGTCTCAGAGTGGGGTTTTGCAAATAGGGTCGAGTTAAATGCTAGCAAAACCCAATGCTGCCTGTTGAGCCATAAACGATCGACGGGTTTATCATCGTCGGCAATATTGATAAATGGGACTGTTGTCGAGGAGTCGGATGCTCTTAATGTTCGGGCATAAAAATTCAGTGTGATGCTCGCTGGAACAACCACAGTGTCGAAAGAAGCATTCAAGTGCCTGGGCTTTTTAAAGCGGTGCAAGAAATACTTTACTTTCCCCGACCTCCTTAACATCTACATCACATACCTTCGGCCAAAAATAGAGTATAACTCCCACATCTGGGCGGGTGCTTCAAGGTCTTCTTCGGAGTTTCTCGACCGGGTACAAGGGAGGGCGCTGAGGCTTGTTGGAGATAGCAGGGAAGCCAACTCTGTTGTTTCACTTGAGTATCGGCGGAGTGTTAGTTGCGTCTCATTCTTTTACAGGTACTTTAACGGGATGTGATCTTCTGAGATAGGCGATCTCATCCCGGAGGTCAGAGTGTTCGCCCGTAACACCCGCTTGCCTAGAAGTTCGCTTCCATTTGTTATTGGTTGGCCTACTGATCGCACGGCGCATTACAGGGAGAATTCATTCTTCTGCCGTGCTGTCCGTATGTGAAACAGACTTCCCGCAGAGGTGTTCCTGCCACTAACGTTATGGACAGGTTCAAATCAAATGTCCATAAACACTACTTCCTCTATCCTTCCCTACCTTAACCTATCTTCCCTTGACCGATACAATGCTCTGCATATATAGGGGACACCCCCTGAGTGTTGGTCTTAATATATAAAAAAAACCTGCATAAGTGGGAATGCACTATACGTGAACTCTTTAAGCAGGAATTTGAACCTCCTTAAATGTGACTTAATTTTTTAGAATTTACCTCTATGAGTGCGATTCCCTTTTTCATGCTGAACCTCCAAAAGTACGTTTTTTTCCTCTTGTTTTGGCTTTCTACTAAGGGAGTTTTTGCGGCTTTTACTATAGGGAGAATGCGGCGCAGGGTTATCAGGTTTGGCGATTTCTCGACAAATATGGCGAGATTGAAGACTTTTGGCGACTTATATTTTGGTGATTAGACGATTATCCAGGCGAAGACTATGAAAATGTCCTAATTTAACTTCTTCAGTCTGAATTTGTAGTCGGCATTCTCTGTTCTATGTATTTGTGTACCTTCTATCTTAGGATAGAGGGGCAATGGTATCACTGCGTTTATAGTGTAGCGATTTTTTTAGGGTAATTCTGACCAACAATTTGGCGACAGAGGCCAAAAACACTGACAACCCTGGTGCGGTGTTTTTTTATTTTTATAAATCCATAATTTTCTGTATAATTGGACGATGGAATTTGACTTTAATAACAATCAACAGAACATAAAAATTTATAAAACACAAACTGCCTTATTAAAAAAAAAAAAAATAAGCATGCTTTACCTCATCAAGGGGGTTAAAAATTAAATTATCTGGATAAGTGGGAATAAACAGTCGGTCCCTTGCTATCCCACTTATCCAGGTTCGAGATAGATTTGTGAAAAAAATTCCATGTTTCATATATCCCCGAACATAAGGGGAAATTACCACGCCCATCGATCCCACGACAGCCGGTTCTATGCACCAGATCGACCTGAAGCAGCAATTCTTCGGCCAAGGGCGGTCACTCCGGTACGGTTTGCCGCTACAACAACAACAACCACGCCCATTTATGGGACGTTTAATGCGTCAACAGCTACGACTTCCCGGCAAAGCTATTTTTCTACTAAAAAGTTATAACCCTCTAACACTTTTCGCTTGGACTAAATCGACAGACGGACATGGTTTTACCTTCTTAGAATTTACTTAAGTCCCGCAACATTCCATTAAGGAACAATGGGAAACTTCTCTCAAATCAGTGAGATGTGCACGATTCAACTCTAATACGAGAACTCACAGACCGAAACCTGCTGTTTAACGCGGCTCCAAACGGCTAATGCATTTTATGGAGAAGTTTTTATATGGCTAAGAGATAAATGTCATTCAGGTAAAGTCGCCGGCATTTATGGAAGATTGTTAGATGTTCCTACCGGGGGTTGAACCTGGTTTTACTAGCATGGTAGTCGAGCGCACTTTCATCAACCACGGCGGTCTTCGAATTTTACGATGATAAATAATTTGTATATATGTTTTTACTTTATAGGGTCGCAGATAAATCTTTCGAGACTAAAGGGAAAACTTGTATATACCCTTCATCCTATTGTAGAGAGCAGCAACACCATGTTACGACTACAGTGCCATTATGACTCTTTTTTTTAAAGCCATACCACTTTTGCTGTCTCTTTAAACTTCGCTATCTGCAGGCACTCACACATCGACTAAGCTTATGTTTGCAGTTAGATCTTGATTAAATTTGGCAGATGTAAGTTTTTTGGTCTAAGAACGGAAGCTATTGAAATTGAAAAAAAATCAGTTCAAATTTATATAAGTATAGCTCCCAAACATACGTTCGACCGATGCTATGTCCTTAGCTCTAGAACTTACATATCACATCCAAACTTGAGGAAAATTGGCGAAATTTATATGGATTGATCAGTTGCTGTTGTAGCGGCAACTGTGTGCCGGTGTGACAGCCCTTCGCCGAAAATTGCTCTTCGGGTCAATCCGGTGCACAGCGCCGGCTGTCGTGAAATTGTATAGATTGATCTGTAAATAGCTCCTATTAAAATTGGTCATATCTGTCCACGTTTTGTTGTTGTTGTTGAAGCTGCAAACCGTACCCGGGTGACAGCCCTTGGCCGAAGAATTGCTGCTTCGGGTCGATCCGGTGCGTAGAACCGGCTGTCGTGGGATCCACGTTTTCATGTGCTTTAGTTACCAAAACAAATTTTCACGAAGCCAAAAATAAAACATATTTTGCAATTTGACTAAATATGGGTTGGCGGAACCTAGGGTCAACAATAAGGCCAATTTAAAAATGCTTTATGGGTGCCATTTAACTATTTAATATTGCCCCTATTCAAGTGAATCATACAGGGTGGCTGATGAATATTGCTACATTAAGAAACTTAAATGACTTTTTTCAGTTTATGGAATTCATTTTTCTTTAATTCATGTTAACGCTCATTCAATTTTATTAAATATAAGTATATCTTAGTTTTAAAAATAATGCAATTTAAATGCCTCCCCCCTGCTCGTTGATGCATGTGCGGCATCTTACCAAAAAGTTGCTCATTACTGCTTGGAGATTTGAGACAGGAATAGCCGCAATTGTTTCTCGAATGGAGTGCTTTACTTCATTCAAATTTCTTGGTTTTGCTTGGTACGAGGGCGGTTCGGAAACTTCTTAGCCTAGCACAAAAAGCGCGGTATAAACAGAAAAAAGTTAAGTGTTTTGGAAACTTCCATCTCTGCTATGAACACATGTTAAATTTTGTTTCGATCTGGCAACTCCTTCATATAGAAACAAAAGACGCATCCGCGATTTTTTTTCAATGGAAAAATTAGAAATGCGTGGTGTCATTAAATATTTACATAAAAAAGGTTTATCGGTACAAGAAATTTATAATGATATGGTGAATGTGTAAGGTGAAAGTGTTCCTTCATATGCAACAGTAAAAAATTGGGTTGCAAGCGTGGTCGTACAAGCATTGAAGATGAACCACGTAGTGGACGTCCAAAAACAGCAACAACAACAGAAATTGTAGCCAAAGTGCATGATATCGTATTAAATGATCGACGAATAAAAGTGCGTGAAATAGCTAATATCATGGGCATCTCAAATGATCGAGTCCATTTAATTTTGCATGAATAACTACAGATGAAAAAGCTTTCTGCAAGATGGGTGCCGGACATGTTAACAGTCGACCAAAAACGCATAAGAATAAACATTTCTCAAGCTTGTTTGGATCGTTTACAGCGAAATAAAATGGATTTAAAGCGTCGTTTCATAACTGTTGATGAGACATGGATCCACCACTATACTCCAGAGACAAAAGAACAATCCAAACAATGGACTGAAGCTGGAGGAAGTGCCCCAAAGAAGGCAAAAACAATTCAATCGGCTGGTAAGGTTATGGCAACGGTTTTTTGGGACTTCATCTGCAAAAGGGTAAAACAATAAATTCAGAGTAGTATTGCAACCTTTAAGATCAATTAAATGTACAAATTCGAGAAAAACGTCCTGTTTACAACACAAAAAAATAATTTTTCATCAAGACAACGCACCAGCGCACAAGAGTGTTTTAACAATGGCTAAAATCAACGAATTAAAGTACGAGTTGCTTGACCACCCACCTTATTCTCCTGATTTAGCTCCCAGTGACTTTTACCTGTTCCCAAATCTAAAAAAATCCTTGCTGGCAAGCGTTTAACCTCAAATGAAGATGCAATTACAGTTGTAAACCACTATTTTGAAGACCTTGAGGAAAACTATTTTAATCAAGCGATAGAATTGCTAGGTAAGCGTTGGACTAAGTGTATTGAAGTTTCAGGAGATTATATTGAAAAATAAAAATATTTTTGAAAAACTAACTATTCTCTTTCATTAATAGGCTAAGAACTTTCCGAACCACCCTCGTAGACTCCCTTTTTGCAATGACCCCACAAGAAAAAGTCAGGTGCAGTAAGGTCAGGTGACCTGGGGGGCAAACAGAATTGGAGTTTCTGGATATCAGATTATTGGAAATTTTTTGTCTCAATTCTGCCGGGCTATGTGAGGAGTTGCACCATCTCGCTGAAACCACACAGAGTTGAAAGAAATTCTCATTCAGTGTAATTCTGAATAGAAAATCCCTCTCAAGATGCTCAAGTAACGGTCTCGCGTAACCGTTTTCTTCGAAGAAGTAGGGCCCGACAATTCAGCGTGATGAAACTGCAATTCCGTCTCATAGAGTATCAGTGGGTTGGAAGCACTCCATTTTCGACAATTTTGTTTGTTTATGTTGCCGTTTAAATCGAAATGACCTCGTCAGCCTTAAAAGGATAGTTAAACATGTTTCCGTCCAGTGCTCCACGATTTGAAGCATCTTCTAAAAAAATTCCAAGATCGGGAAATCTGCTGCGTTCAGTTTGTTGGCCATTTGAATTTTATATGAGAATAAGTCCAATCTTTGTGCATAATTGACTGCATTTGAGCATTTAAGCTTCTCGTCGCAACTCTTGGATTGTTTTGTATGGCAGCAGCTACAGCAGCGATTGTTTTCTCCGTCCGAACTGGAGAGTTTCGATGGTAAGGTCGTTTGTTGACTGTCCCATGCTCGGCAAAATTGTTAAAAAGTCTCATTAGGGTCCATCTGCTCGTAGGACTGCCGCCAAACGTGCGTCTATACTATCTTTGAACCGAAACTACGGACTCCAGTGCGTGATAGCGGCAGACAATCCAAATTCTTGTTTCAGTGCCCTAGTAATCCATTTTTCTGTAGTCTATAAAACAATCTAAAAGATAAAAAAAAGTTAACCAGATTCTTTCTTTTTTGGTAGCGGCTTTTATCAGCCACCCTGTATACAAATTTTAGAAGTTTTAGATAAATTAATACAAAAAAGTCAGCAAAATAACATGTTCACCATATCTCGAAAACTATACTGATGGGGCAATACGGACACTCAATTCGGATTCAGGAGATCATTTTACAATAGGATCAATTGGTTTTGTCTAAAGAATTGCTCAAAAGTTAATTTTTGCAGAACAGTGTAACTGAGCACCAAAAAAAAAAGAACACACCCAATGTAATGCAAAAGGTTAAGATATTTCCATGCAGCCATATTTATGGCCACCACTGTACTCAAAAGTCCTTGAATGTTAGTTTCACTTTACATTCTTCATATACTTTTACTTTCTCCGCGAGTCTGTCTGTCCGTCTGGCAATACAGACAACTAAATACATATAAAGTACATATGTATATGTGCTTATGTGAACAAAAGCTTTTATAAATTCCTTATAACGCTGAATAAAAAAATGGAAAGGAAAAGCAAGTGTGCAAGTGAAACTATTCTTGCTTGGAGAGCCCGAAAGTCCCACTCCATAAGCAACAAGTTGCCGAAAAAAGCGCGTCAGCATCAACCAAACACAACAATCAAATTCAAGTGGGACTAGCGACCTTTTTTGCTCTCTGAAACAAGAAACTATTTGTGTATGTGGAATTTTATGATTAAATGTAAATATTAGAGTTTTGGCTCTAAAATACCCCCCATACACGCTACACGCTTCTATACCACTAAAGCGAAGTATAAAGTATAGCATTGGGTCAATCGTTCAAGACCCTATATTTAGAGGAACCTTAAAATTTCAATACTCTTGGGGGCAACATTGAAGAGTAGCTTCCGATGACTTTAACCTCATTTGGTGGTAGTGCCATGAACTTTCTCACTTTTCAGTAAAGGTCCAGTTAGTCTTGACGGTTAATTCTGCAACCTGCAGAAGTCTACCGTCGTCAACCGTCAAACTGTAGTTATCTCCCTCTAACACATGCAAAATGCAATCCTGAACTGAAATAGCTGATTGCCTACCGTCCACCGTCAACCGTCAAGACTAAATGGACCTTTATACCGAATTCTAGGTTACCTAAGTCGAGTTTAAAATACGTTCGGCTATGGTAGCAATAAAATGCAGTTGAAGCTACCTGCATGTCCAAACTAGTGACCCATTATGCCTATTTATGCAACTGAAAATAAAAAAATAAAAAATATTTCCAACTCGTATTTTCTTAGAATTAAAATGTTTTTTTTGTTTTCTGGAATTTACTTTTGTTATACCCTGCACCATTCTGGGTATTAAAGCCACATCTTAGTTCAGATCATTATGAAATTTGGCACGAGTTAGTTTTTGGACCCAGGAAGGACGTTGTTAAAATAGAAGCAAATCGGTTTAAATTAAAATATACGAGTGCTGCTATATATATTTCTGGCCTAATAATGAAAATGCGAATATTTATCATAAAAAATGGTTTTATTGTTTTTCAAAGTATTCTCCAGCATGATTTATACACTTTTGCATGCGCTCAAACCAATTGTCGAAGCACTTTTTCTACTCCGATTGAGACACCTCCAAAACATGGCTTTTGAACGCTTCAACAGCATATTCTAGCAACGAAAATCGTTGACCACGCCTTTTTTTCTTCATGTGCAGGAATAAAAAGAAGTCATTGGCTGCCAAGTCAGGGCTGTACGACGGATGACCCATCAATTCGACGTTTTGGCCGGTCAAAAAGGCGCTGCTTTGAGCCGCTGTATGAGAGCTCGCATTGTCATGGTACACAATGATTCGTCTTCTCTTGTTCGTTTTTCGAATTTCTCCGAAGACTTCAGGCAGACAAATTGTGGCGTACTACTGAGAATTGACCGTACTACGTTGCTCATGCGGAACAGTCCCCACATGACCAGTTTTGCGGAAGAAACAGGCGACCATTTGCTTCTAAGTGCTTCTTCCACGAACAACTTTCGTTGGAGTTGACTCGTCTTTGAAGACCCACACGGTTTACTGCTGTTTTGTTTCGGGCTCATACGCATAGATCCATGATTCTTCACCTGTGACGATCTTATAAACGTCCTTTGAGGCACCACGATCGTATTTTTTCAAATTTTTTTTGCATCAATCGACACGAGCCTTTTTTGAGTGATTGTCAAATTTTGCGGGATCCAACGAGAACAAACCTTTTTTACGGCCAGGTGTTTATGCAATATCGAAAGTATGCCAGTGGAAAAATTGCCCAAGGATGTCTCTCTCTCACGGTATGTCACATGACGATCTTGCATTATCAGTTCACGCACGGCATCAATGTTCTGTGGCACAACAGCCGTTTTTGGACGACCTTCGTCTTTGAGCGAGCGTCGGCCACGATTGAATTCATTAACCAGTTTTTCACAGTGCTATAGGATGGTGCTTCATCGCCATACAAAGATTTAAGTTTATCGATGCACTCTTGTCGTGATAATCCACGTCGAAAGTTGTGAAAAATTATCGCATGAAAATGTTCACGAGTTAATTCCATTTCTTTGCCAAATTGATTTTTTCAAGTCACTGTAACAACACAAATGATGGTCGTACGTCAAAACGTCTTGAGTACGTTTATGCTAAAAAATGTCAAGCTATCCAATATGAATGTCAGATGGCGCCAGGCAACACTAAGGCCAGGCCAGAAGTATGTATAGCAACCCTCGTACCTAAGGAAGTATATTTTTGCAATAAAATGTGAGTTATTCTTTTTATTTATAAGATCGTCACAGCTGATGAATCATGGATCTATGCGTATGAGCCCGAAACGAAACAGCAATCATCTTCGAAGACGAGCCAAATCCAACGAAAGTTGTTCGTGGAAGAAGCACTTCAAAGCAATGGTCGCCTGCTTCTTCCGCAAAACTGGTCATGTGGCGACCGTTCCGCTTGAGCAATGAAAAACGAACAAGGGAAGACGAATCATTGTGCACCATGGCAATGCGAGCTCCCACACATCGGCACAAACCAGCGCCTTTTTGACCGGCCAAAACGTCGAATTGATGAGTCATCCGCCGTACAGCCCTGAATGACTTTTTCTTATTCCCGGAGGCGTTTCAATCGGAGTGGAAAAAGTGCTTCGACAATTTATTTGAGCGCATGAAAAAGTGTGTAAATCATGCTGGAGAATACTTTGAAAAAAAAAACATTTTTGATGATAAATATTTGCATTGTAATTATTAGGCCAGAAATATATATAGCAGCCCTCGTATTTTGAAAATAAAATACTAAATATAAATAATAAAATAAATAAAAAAAAAATACTAAAAATAAAATACAACCTTTGCTTTGGATATTTAAAAATCTTAAAATAGAGCATGACAAAAAATCGGGGTTTCCAGAAAAGTGGCATTTAGGGTTTTTTTTCGCAACCGTGTTTTGAATTATCTTTGCTTTTACATACAACAACCAAAAAACCGAAGAACCAAACACAAAAAACCGGGTAAACCTACATGTTCTAACTACTTTTGAAAACCGACTGGCGGGTTTTGACTTAAAAACCGGAATGTCGGTTTCGACTTTAGACAATTTAACTGAAGCGCCAAATGGAGTGATTTGTATTTAACTGAGATGGACTTTGTGACATGACGTCTTTGAAATTATAATAAAACCAGGTAAAAAAAGTTAACAACCCGACGGACCTACTATATTACTTATATACCCTACAGCACTATGGTAGAAGACTTGTCTCCTAATTGGCTTCAACTCTGGAGTAATTTTTAATGGGTACTATATGAACCCATGGGTCAGTCTTAAGTAAGTTGTGGCTTCTAGAGCTGCTAGGGGTCTTATCGGATGGGTCAATCTCTAGCAAGTTGTGGCTTCTAGAGCTGCTAGGTCTTTTATCGGATTGGACCTTTGTGTGGGGCTACAGAAAATATGGGCCGGTAAGGTTCAATTTCAACAGGTTTGGTTATTGGTCACTTGGAATGTACCAAGTAAAATTTAAGTAAGATCGAATATAATATTTGGCTTTCAAATCGGCAAACCTTAGATCGGAAATGCCGTTATTAATGAAAACCTGGACCGTTAAAGTTTTAATTTTACCTGGTTTATTTATAGGTTACTTATGACGCAGTCTTAACTCAGATTTAGACAGAGTCAGGATATAAAATAAGTAGGAACCTGTACTTGTAGTCGATCGAAACGAACCATTTTAAATTTGAGCAAGATCGAATTGGGAGAGACTTTTTAAACATGGGCCTAATTTATATCCGAATTGAAGTCGGACCAACATATACTTTTCGGAAATAGCTCCAGTTCGATGAAGGCAGTTTTTAAATGAGGGGTTGTTATCAGTGCATATCTGACGGTCTTTCGTCGTCATCATTTAGGGATCCGTTGCTTAAATCCTGGTTTCGTGGTTATTTTTAATAGTGGTGGCTTACGCGACTGTAAACCACACTCTTTTAAAAAGCGCCTCAAGTTCGAAAAACCCCCGACAGTGCTGGCATCGAAATTGGGTCACAAACATCAAAGTAGTATGCGTATGAGTAATTTGTAGAATTTTTCCCAAATTACGCATAAGTCACTAGTCTCTAAGGTTTTTAGAATTTACTCGATTACTATACCCTTCATCACGTTGTGCTGATGTTTGTATCTTCTAAAAGAATATGATAAGACAGGGTGGACAATTTAACATTTTAAATTTGAATGGGCTGTAAAAAAGAAGTACTGATCATTTTCTCAAATTTCTGCTTTTATTGGAAAGGTTATAATTTGTCATTTAATAACAGTAGAACACGCCATTTTTCATACACACCGAGAAAAAACAGCGTGAAAAAGAATATAAGACAGGGTGGACAATTTAACATTTTAAATTTGAATGGGCTGTAAAAAACAAGTACTGATCATTTTCTCAAATTTCTGCTTTTAATGGAAAGGTTATAATTTGTCATTTAATAACAGTAGAACACGCCATACACACCGAGAAAAAACAGCGTGAAATCAACAAATTCCACCTTGAATCAACGAAAAACAGATTTAAAAGACATCCAAGGTTGGAAATAGTATTTTTAACAATGTTCAACTTTAAATCGAATTCAAGGTTGAAACAACGTTGATTTAACATTGCACGTAATTGTTTCAACATTTGACGACGTTAATATAAAGTATTATCAAAGTGAAATTAACGATGTTCTACGTTGATTTAACGCCAAATAACTTTTAAAACAACAATGCACAACTTTGAATTATGGTTGCACATCTTTGTTTTCAAAATATTTTGTACTTGATTTTGTAATGATCTACATTGGTTCAAAGTCGTACCAATATGCCAATAGTTATACTTACGTTATACCGTTTTCATTTAAATACGTACTATATTTGTTTTTAATACATTTTTATTGAAAAGTTTACTATAATAACATTTTTGGTCGAGTATAAGTTTTTCCATTGTTTATATTATAGGAATATTTATAATGTCATCCCAGTTTTTATTGGTAAGGTTTTGGGATTGTTTATACTGTTCCCCACATGATTGCCCTTTGGATGTGCGGCTTAATACAACGGCCAAGTCCTAAAAATTAAATATTAATGCAAATAAGTTATTTTATATAAGAATTATAACACATTATTACCATATTTAAAACACGTCTAATCGATGAACTTGACTTAGATGGCGAACAAACATTTGGGAAATCCCGGTTCAACCAGTCTTGAACTTTATTTGGGTTCGATAAGGTTTCGTCGTCTATTCAAAACTACAAGGAGAAAATATGAACGAATTTACAAAGAAAAAATATTTAAAAATAATATTTACTTCTTTTTTACGCCCATAAATATTTTTTCCCTGAACTCCACTCGCAGTCCCAGATGACGGATTACTTCAACAAGGTCCTGTTTTTGAATGTACTGCAAACATATATACGTAACATTAGATGCTGTGTTAAAAATCGGTAAGAAAAGATGAAAATCGGGCCGGGTCAACAATATGATACCCTACACCACTCTTATGAACAGTAACTTGAGTCAAACTGGATACACCAAAACCCAAACTTATTTAAGAAAACAAGTATAAGGGCGGCTCGGAAAGTTCTTAGCCTATCAATGAAAGAGAATAGTTAGTTTTTCAAAAATATTTTTATTTTTCAATATAATCTCCTGAAACTTCAATACACTTAGTCCAACGCTTATCTAGCAATTCTATCGCTTGATTAAAATAGTTTTCCTCAAGGTCTTCAAAATAGTGTTTTACAACTGTAATTGCATCTTCATTTGAGGTTAAACGCTTGCCAGCAAGGATTTTTTTTAGATTTGGGAACAGGTAAAAGTCACTGGGAGCTGAATCAGGAGAATAAGGTGGGTGGTCAAGCAACTCGTACTTTAATTCGTTGATTTTAGCCATTGTTAAAACACTCTTGTGCGCTGGTGCGTTGTCTTGATGAAAAATTATTTTTTTGTGTTGTAAGCCAGGACGTTTTTCTCGAATTTGTACATTTAATTGATCTAAAAGGTTGCAATAGTACTCTGAATTTATTGTTTTACCCTTTTGTAGAAAGTCAATCAATAAAATACCTTTGAAGTCCCGATTGAATTGTTGAATTGTCGATTGAATTGTTTTTGCCTTCTTTGGGGCACTTCCTCCAGCTTCAGTCCATTGTTTGGATTGTTCTTTTGTCTCTGGAGTATAGTGGTGGATGCATGTCTCATCAACAGTTATGAAACGTCGCTTAAAATCCATTTTATTTCGCTGAAAACGATCCAAACAAGCTTGAGAAATGTTCATTTTTATGCGTTTTTGGTCGACGGTTAACATGTGCGGCACCCATCTTGCAGAAAGCTTTTTCATCTGTAGTTCTTCATGCAAAATTAAATGGACTCGATCATTTGAGATGCCCATGATATAAGATATATCACGCACTTTTATTCGTCGATCATTTAATACCATATCATGCACTTCGGCTACAATTTCTGTTGTTGTTGCTGTTTTTGGACGTCCACTACGTGGTTCATCTTCAATGCTTGTACGACCACGTTTAAATTCAGCAACCCAATTTTTTACTGTTGCATATGAAGGAGCACTTTCACCTAACACATTCACCATATCATTATGAATTTCCTGTCCCGATAAACCTTTTTATGTAAATATTTAATGACACCACGCATTTCTAATTTTTCCATTGTAAAAACATCGCGGATGCGTCTTTTGTGAACACCTGTTTCTATATGAAGGAGTTGCCAGATCGAAAATTTAACATGTGATCATAGCAGAGATGGAAGTTTCCAAAACACTTAACTTTTTTCTGTTTATACCGCGCTTTTTGTACTAGGCTAGGAAGTTTCCGAACCGCCCTCATAGATATTGGTGACTTCTGGAGCATCTAGATCATTACTGCTCGCTCATGGGTGTCGAACGTTAACATTCGAGGTCCATAAACAGGCCGTACATCGAAGGGAATATTTGCATGGGGCTGTAAAGGGACAGCTTAAACCCAATATCCATACGGGTTGTCTCTACCCTCAGCTGAAACAATGTGCAGTTTCTTTAAAACAAACCAATGCACAAACTCATGACACGCTGGGCCATAGTGTGGTGTAGGGTATTCAATTTGTCCATAAAAATAACAAAATTACTTACCTCTTGTTTAGGCAGCAGCTGAAGTAAATTAAAATCATTTAATAAAGATTTTAATTTCTCCAAGTCCTTATCATCAATATGAAAAATTTTGAGGCAGTATGTTTCTCTTGTTGTTTTCTGAGTTGTTTAATAAATTCAGTGGGATTCCATTGTCACTAACGATCATTTCATTTATAAGTTGATACTGTTCCATTTCGCTTATTTTTTAATTTCACTTTTTTAGCAGCACTTTTTAGTGTTGGTAATATATTTTGGTGCGATCTGACTCCCATCTCACAAACATGTAACTATTAGTTTGTTTATTTTATGGAATGACAAGGTTGACATGTTATTCAACAGTTTTCCACTTTAAATTCAATGTGCACAGCGTTAAATTACCAACGAGCAACTTGAAAGAAACAGTGCATCTGTATTCCAAAGATGGATCAACATTATTTTGAGGTTGTTACATTATGAAATTATGTTTAACAACGCGCGCCTTCGTTTTAAACTGTTGTTACTTTAAATTAAAATATTAGTCCTTAATTTAAAGTAGTGCATTGTTAAATTTAATGTTCATCATATTTGAATCAACATTGGTGCACTGTTACTTCAAAGTTGACTTTGTTGAAATTAAGTTGACACCGAATCTAAAGTGGTCATGTTTAAGAGTAAAAAAGTTAATTTTTTGACTAGAAGTTCCGAATGAAATACCCTTTCCGGAAAGAGCTTAATCAGGCTCTAGTCTCATTTAAATTTTCGAATTTAATACCAATTAAAATTTACTATTGTACGCTTTATTACTTGGCCAATGACTATTTTTTTCGAGGAAAAAAGTCCATATTTGAAGTGACATTGTGTTTCAGCATGGCATTGGCTGTATAGAGGGATATGGTGTTGGTGGCGGGTCCAAGTTTGACAGGGACCAGTTTCAGGGGCCCTTAGGACCAAGCCTCCAATTCAGCCAAATTTATATTAAGGCTCGCGAGAATATTTCATTGCTTTTGAGAGCTCACATGTTTATTGTTGTATGGGGCCAATTTTCCGGACTCTAAGGCGCGTAGATCTGGACCTGAAATTTAGAATATTCTTTAAAGTTACTATTTATTTAGGTTAGATTAGAAATTCCAGTGTTTCTAAATACCCATAAGTAAATGTTCGCAAGATTCTAAGTCACAGGCCTCAAAATTAGTGGAATTTTAAAGGGTGTCTCAGTAAGAACGGTCTTTTTCTTTTTAAAATAAAATCACGTATTTTTGAGGAAGTTGCGGTTTTTAATTAGATCGTAAAGAAGACATCTTTCGATTTAATATGGATTTTAATATCCGTTAAATAACACGACTCTGATGACAGCACATAACTCTTTTCATGAAAATTTTTATGAAGTATTCACAGAGATAATCCCGAGGTAGCGTCACCTTCTCTGGTCAAATCTCCGGGGAATATTCCTCTAGCACTAAATTCACGCCTGATAATTTCGATGATCTAATGGATCTCTTTTGTACCGTTGGACCTCTCTCTCTAGATCATGAGGATCGTACCGGATCTGCCTGGGCGGAGGCATCTTGTCCATGAGATGGAGGTTGGGGTGACTGCTGCGAAGACACCCAAGCATGTTCTGCTCCTCAAAAGGCATACACATAAATACATACAAAGGGATATACCCTGTTGATTTTCTCAGGGCGGCATTCTGGCAAGTCCACTGTGTGGTAATCACGTTCGCCGACTACAACGGTGTTGCGTAGTTCCCTACAGACCAACCTATCGCTTTGTAAGAGGTCAATAAGGTGTCTTCATCGGCACTCCAAGTTCCTACTTTTAAGCTTATTGCAGATAGCTGTAACATGTGCAGAGGATCGTAAAAGGCTGTTCGGGGTATTTGGTAGTGTGGATTTTGGCGTCATTGACTTTCACATTAAGTACGAGTAAACAGTGTGACTGATGATTTTGAGAGGGATATTTTCATATTCCTCACAGTAAAAATGCTATATCAGTGAGGTAGCAGTTGATTTTCTCACAATTATCATGCACCGTCTGGTGGTGCATGAGTTTTAAAGAGGTAGAGGTTAAACAGTGCCGGAGATATATTACTCCATCCTATGGAACTTCCAGTTGAGCTTTACGGTACTTTAACATCCTGTTTCTAAACTCTATATATGACTAGCGGCAACAAATATAGTTTATGACCCAACCTAGACGAAAGAAAGGCCTTGTAAGGTCAAGAGCCACGAGGACCGTCCTGTCAATAGGCTTGTCCTCAATTAGGCCGCGTGGTGATGACGTGTAAAGCTGTGCCGCTTTCCGAACCCATGCTGATGATCCGCACATGGAAGATGTTCGATCAGACTAGGGAGCAGTGATTCAAGCGTCTTTGCTACGATTCTCATGTTCTTGAGTATTTGCCTGGCTTCAGCAGCGGTACCACTCTGCCCATTTGCCTCTAGCACTAAGTTAGTGGGTAAAGACAGATTGAGAACTTTGATCATGTACTCTACTCCTGGGGTAACGAAGTGCTTTAACATCAGCATTATGTAAGATTTTATCTAGACCCAGCGGCTTCGATGACTTTGCGCTGTGAGTGACATGGCCACTAAGTTGTGGTGGTGCCTCTTCTACTAGGAGAGAGCGGATACGACGCAATACTCTCCTTTTAGACTTATAGCACTCTGGTTTCTTAATTAAAGTAACACGCGCACCGCTTCGGATCTGTCACCGAACGTGACGATTGTCCGATCATCCTTTCTTTCAGGGTTCAAGAGCCATTTGACCGTTGTTCACGATTTACCAATTTAGGAACTTAAGGTGCACTGCTTTAAGTGATATAGCCATTTGTTTCGCTTATATTTGATGACCAACATACTGATCTCCGAGCTGAGGTCCCTAATTATAGGTTTCGCAGGGTTGAAGTGTAAAATGGCATTACGCTCATCTGCGAGTCCCGCTGACTCTGCTGGGATATTTGCTCGTTTCTCCGGTATTCGACCAGCAAGGATATGTCGAACGGTTGCTGCGTTGATAATGGCCCGGAACTCGTCTAGGAGAGATTGCACAGTTCATGGTGGGCATAAAAGTCCCCTTGGATCAGACCCCAATAAACATTGACGTAAACTAGTTTATTAACAATTGTTTTCCAAACACTATTTCCAAACAAGTTTACGAAAATTAAAATTCACAAATTTATTGTAATGTATTTATAATAGATTTGTAAAAGATGTACTAAAATAGACATTTACAATACTTTCGTAAGTATACTGGCCTGCTTGAATTACAATCGTCGCCACATCCGTATTTACAATCGTATTTACATCCAATTTTGAAACAAACAAATATACACATTTACAACAAACATTCCACATGATTTATTAAATATTGTTTTTTCAAATTGATTTCCAATTGTTTTCCAAGCATGGATACAATTGTAGAATAAGGGACCCTTTTTGTTTATCCGATAATTGGAAATCAACATGTTACAATGATTACCATAAAGAATTTCCAAGCTTACGTTTACTAATGTAAGTTTATAATCAATTTATAGTAAGTTTATAATGTTTATTGGGACAGTTGTTGCCTTGTAGCATGCTTTGTGTTCTCTGTGTATGAGTTGTAACTGCGTCTGATGCCGATGGCGACTTTGTTTATAGTCCCTAAAAAGCTTCCCTTGTATTAAAGTGCTATTTCTCTTACATTTGCACACAAGAGATCAAGAGAGTACGATACGAAAGAAGAACTTTTACACCAACACATTGACACAAAACGCCGAATAACTTATAAAAAATAAACAAAAACTGAAAAATCAAAACAGCACTCACTCTCACTTCTCACCGTCTGTTGTCACTTGTACGAGTATGTGAATGTGTCGGTTTGGCTTTGTTAGCTATCCTTGTTTGGCAACAACAAAAAAGCCGCTAATTAGAGTATGTACATATGTTTTGCGTGTTGTCAGTTTTCTCTTTGGCATGTGAGCGGTAAATATGAATTATTACTGTTTACTGCTTTGATGCAAGACGCGACGCCAAGTAATACAATTATAATCGATTGACGTACTTGTGGCGTCCACACACTCATGCACACAGCTACACAGCAATTGCAAAAGATACTTTGTGCGAAAACAAGATGGGAACATGAATTACTGCACCGAACTAAAAGATACACAGAGAGTGAGCAGCGAGTGTGAGTGTAACATTTCCATTTATGGCATATTGCAAATAAAAACAAAACAAGATTGAGAGAATCGCAAACTTACCGAGTGAGAGAAAAAGTGTACAAAGTTGCAAGCCAGCAGGAGCGAAAGAGAGAGCATATTGTTATTATTTTCATAAGCCTACGAAAGAAAGTGAGTGCATAAACAAAACATACACGAAATAAAGCGAAGCACCGCAACAACAAACATTTGGCACTATTTTTGCTGTGAGTGGCGGCTATTGTCAGTGTTGCCAATTTAGCCATTGTCTAAATCAGCCGGAAAATTTTGTAAATTGCTTTTAACCAGAAATCTCGCTTAAAGTAAATGTATAAATCCTTATACATTTACTTTAAGCGAGGGTTTGATTATTTGACATATGAGGATTTAAGTTTGCGACGATTTTCGCATACACTAAAACATTTGGTAGACGCGTTTTGGCGATAGTGACGGGTTTTGACGGCTGCTTGTTAATCCAAACTGCCATACTTGCTTATGAGAATAAGTACCGCCGACGAGCGAGGAAAAGACACGTTACTAAATTAGTCCTTCATTTACTTGACTGGTCGACTTACTTTTTCTCAGTACAAGTTGTTGTTTTTACTACATTTTTTCTTTTATTACATACCATTGTCTACAAAAACTACTAAGCTGGGAGGCAGCTCTGGAAAACTAGATTAGAAAATCAAAATTTATTTCCTTCAATTAGATTTATTGGGATTGTGCAACCCGAATTTTGACTTCAAACTCATTCGAATCGTTAAATTTGTATTTGCTTGATATTAAGCTATCGATAAGTAAGTAATGGATCGGATACACAGATGCTTTTTTTCTTACTCTGAGTTTTTTTCAACTTCAGGTAGTCTTAAAACCATTGATATATGTGCCAAAAATTTAGGATCATAAGAGGACTTTTCTACGCCGACACTAAAATAACATGAACCTTTTGTAAGTTTTTAACATATATTTCAATGGTTTTTGGACAATCGGAAAAAAAGAATAACGTAGCGCAAAAAAGCATCAGGAAAAACTTATGGTTTTTGTATTTAATTGAATTATAATGACATTCGTGGGCTGCCATGGTATGCACGATGATTATGTCGTACACGTTTTTTTTATCAGGGTTAGATAAATATACGAAGGTACGAGTACTTTAATAATATTGAACACCTTATATTATTGACCAGAATTGGATAATTCAAAACGAATACGATGAAAGAACGGCCAAACGGTAAAAAAAAACTTTTTGTATTTCTCAGTCGTCGAATAATTTTAAGCAATACGCAGTGTTTGGATGACACTTAAAAATATTTAAGGCTAAAATTCGACATGAATGAGTCGACTTAAAGACTTTTTTAAAAGCAAAAAGTCGACTTTCCAACTTTGAATTTTTTATACCCAAAAGTCGATTAATCGAATTGTCGAAATCGACATATAGTACCCTACAAAGACGAAGCTGGACGAAATGCTTTTTGTGTGTAATAATGTGGAAAAACAGCACTTTAGTAACGCACAAATTCTCGGTTTATTTTTTAAAATTAGTTTGTACTTAGCCCTTTCCTGCCTAATGGGTATTTAAGTACCCAAGAAAGTGTTGATACATAATTAATTTAAGCGTGGGCCAGGGGAGCGATATCGCGGTAATTTTTTTTTTGCAGAAAAGGGGAAAGATTGGTCTTAATTGAAGCATCTAGCAAGATTTTTTTTATCACTTGTGTTTTGCAGGCAAAAATCGAAGTTTTTTTTTGAAAATGCTCCCGAAAAGCGCAGTCAAACATAGGAAAATATTACAAATTAAAAATTTCTAATTTTACCAAATAGCTTAAGCTGTCTACTATGTAATAAAAAATCAAGCAGCGATATGTCAACACACCTGGCCTCCAGATCCGGTCAAATGCAAATGAGTGATTTTATTAAGAAAACATGGTAATTAAAAAAAATAAATCACTTAGCCTTAGCAATTTTCTTCTGATCTGGTGCAACAGCGTTGTGATAATCCAGGAAGCAAGTAACGGGATGAAAATTCAACTTGCACTTTAAACAAACACCTTGCACGGGTATTTAAATACCCACGTCATATCTCAGGTAAAAATTGAGGTTTTTCTTTTCTTTCATAAATTTCGCATTCATAAATTTCCAAATTTCATAAAAATCGTACGAGCCGATCTATGGGCAGCCAGTAACGGGTTAATCACAAGAACGCTAGAAGGCCAAAGTTGAAATAAACCAAAAACAACATTCTCAAAATGATTTTTACTCATCTTCTGTTTTTCGTTTCCTCAATAAAGCTCATATCGTCCACCTTTGTTTTTTAATATTGTAGTTTTTGAAATTTTCAACAAATTCTCAAAAATAAAAAAAAACTTCATTTAAAGTTTGAGTTTTCATGTCTCTTTCTTATAAATATACAAAAAAAATCTTGAAATAACTATAGCATTTTTGTTCATAGTCTTGCAGTTTTTTTTACCCTTTTTATTTTTAATCTAGCCGTTTTTGATCATCTCTTGTTGGCAACACTAGCTATTGTGTATGTGTGTGGATACTGAGAAGAGCGCAGCAAGCTGTTTTTGTTGTTGTTGTAGCAATGTATTGGACTTTTCTGTTTTAAAACGCAATAAACCTTGACAGGAAGCATACGCAAACAACACACAAATGTTTAATAACGTGTATATCGCTCGGATGAAATGAATTTCATATGAAATATCAATTAAAAAGTTAACCCAAAGAAAGGCATATAATAGAGTGAAAAATTAGTAAAAAAAAAGGAAATTGAAAAATTATTGAAAATTATTACAAAAATTAAATCCGTTGGATATGAAATAAATACATCAAAATTGATATTAAAGGTTTTGAGAATCTGTGTGTGCGTGTATTAAGTGTCAGTCAAGTTCAAGTGAATTGTGTAAATTTTCGATGAAAAAAATATTTTCCCCATTTCACACTCAAATGTGTGTTCAAAACAAATTGTTAAAATAATTAAATGAAAACCCCCTCCAAAAAAAACATCATAACAATATCAGAGTAGCAACAACGATTACCATACATATGTACATACAAACCTCACACAGTGCACAGTGGTTCGAATGAGCTTTTGTGGTGTATGTTTTTTATTTTCGTTCTAAAGCTTCTCGTTGATTTATTTTGCGAAGAAAAGAGTAACGGCGAAATGAAAGAATATACAAATATACATTCCTCTCTAACGCGCTCTCTCTCTTTCGGCTTTTGGCAGTGCAATTCTCTGTTTTGTTGATGGCGGTATTTGCCGTTGTGTTCTTTTTTTCGTTTCCATATAATAAAATATAAATAAACAAAAACAATCATGTGTACATACAAGTTTTTATTTTTGCATTTGTGTGTGAGGATATTTGCTCGTTTATCGAACACAACAGCGTCGACACAAACAAATAAAAAAAGACGTCAACAACATTCGTTAAAATAAAACCTTTACAAATTATCCATTGCACAGTGGAGCGTCAGCCTGGGTGCCAACAAAACATGAATACAGTAAATCTTTGAACATCGGCTACAGAGTGGCTTTCAAACTCAATTAAAGTCGATAACAGGAAAACAGACTGATACGAGTACAAGTTTTCGCTGGCGACAGTTTGTCGGCTTAATTTCGTCTCGGCTGTTGGAAAATCATTTGGTTGTTTTGGATCGAAAGTCTTCCAATGTTGATTTATTGAAGTGGTGTGAGGATTTGTGCTAGTAATAATGGTATAAGGATCATATCTTCTGCCATAGTTTGCACAGTGTTTAAACAAGAAGAGAACGTACACGAATAAGCAATTAAGTCGTTAAGTTCCAATATTTTTTTGGCAGTATTGAGTTATATAATTGTTCGTTTGGTGGGTAGTTTTCTTTCAAAGACATGAATCGATATCCTACACAGCAAGAAGGATATCGAAAAAATTCAGTTGACAACACCGAATGTTTTTAATCATAATGAATATTCGGTTCGACATACCACTAGATAATAAATATGGTCAAAGTATTGTGCACACATGCAATATATTCACGCAGTGAATATATAAACATAGTTACTATATGGTCACGGCAACAATAGTATGTTCTCTGCAATAAAAATATGTTCTTCATAGTATTATTCTTTGAAAAATACTTTGATAATAGTATGAATGCGACAATATTTATATTATTTAAATGTAATAATATTTTTGTTGCCAAATTTCAAAACGAATATATGGTTGTAGCAACAATATAAATATAGTTGGTGCGGCAAAAGTATAGTTTTTGGGTTTTATGTTACCAATAATACGGTCACGGCAATCATACCGCATGACTGTAATTTAAATAAATACATGGTTTTTGGAAAATGTGTTGTTACGAAACATGTACAATAAGAGTACTTTTTTCCGTAAATTAAACTTTTTCAAAACAGACTGCTTCGGTTTTATATATATAGGGCGATCCATCTAGAGGTATTTTTTCAGAACAAAACAATATAAATATTCAAATCAAGTGTGGAATCTTTATTGGTAATTTGAAAGATATTGAATGGCATTTATTTTTTTAAATATAATTTCCTTCAAATGTTGCCCGCAACTACGCCTCAAGCTTTCCATTCTGAGGGTCCTATTTTGGATGACTCGTTCGAGCATTTCGACCGGTATGGGTTTAATGACACTCGTGATGTTGGCTTCCAAAACCTGAATCGTAGCTGATTTGTCAGCATACACTTTTTACTTTACGTTACCTCAAAGAAAAATGTCTTCAGGTGTGATATCACTCGATCTAGGTGGCCAACTCACCTGTTCAAAACGTGAAATTAGGTGCTTTTCGAAATGACCTCTCAATAGATCCATTGTTTGAGCAGCTGTATGGCAAGTGGTAACGTCCTGTTGAAACCAAGTGTCGTTAAGATTACGTGCTTCAATTTCAGGTAGCATAAAGATCGATATCATGGCGTGATAGCGAGCACCATTTACGGTTACGTTCCGGCCATCATCATTTTTGAAAAATGCACCCATGATTTCACCAGCTTATAAACCGCACCAAACCGTGGGTATAATGACACCTTTCGAACCTCTTCTTGTTTGTCTTCAGCCCAAATGCGGCAATTTTGTTTATTGACTTTGCCGTTGAGCCAGAAATGGGCCTCATCACTGAATTAAAAAAAAAATTGGTCGAAAAACAGCGAATCTTCCCGTTTCTCACCGAACGCTCGTTTCCACAATACAGTTGCCAACATTTGAAGGTAATTATTTTCAAAAAATAAATGCCATAAAATGTCCTTTCAAATTACCAATAAAGATTCCACCCTTGCAAAAAATTTGATTGTGGTAACAAATCTCTGTGTGTAGATCAAAATTCTATTAAACATCGTTGGGCATTAATGAAATTTAACAACATTTATAATAAAGAAATCTACAAAAATGCACTCCCCTTTTACGGAAAAAATATTAACAAGAGATGACAAAGTCATAGATGTATTAAGAGACTTTTGGGCTGGCCCTGGGTCAATATGTAAAGTTTTTTAAAAGTAACAGATTCTAAACAAATACAATGTATACTAGAAATAGATAAACAGATGAAATAACTTGTCATTAGAAATTGTATTCTGAAGGAAATAAAACCAAATGAAATGAAAAAACAAAAATGCACTCAAGAAAATTTGGAATTCAATACCAGTAAAAGTGTTGAAAAATCAGCTTCACTTAATGCCAAATAGATTGATTCCAAGCAGTAAGAAATGCAAACAAGCAGAATATAAAAAAGCAAACAAAAATCAATTTGCTCATAAAATTTAAACTTTTTTAATGTATAAGTAAAAGTATTCTTTATTGCTTAGTAAAAATTTATATTTTTGTAGTTGTTATACGAGTATTTTCCTTGAAATTACTCGTATAACTACTGCTCGTAGTTATACCCTGCAAAACTTTTTGGAACAGGGTTTTATTTATATTTAAAGTTATAACAGACATTTTAAGCTTTAAGGATAATTTTTTTGAGATGTCAAAAACGGAATAACAACCTATGGCACTGCACCAAAAATTAAACAAAAATTAATGTTTTATTGTTCTGAATTTTAATTGCGACTTTTAAATAGAATATTCGGAATTACAATTGACGTACTTTAAACTCGTATTGTCTTATGGATTTTATTTCATGTTTTCGGAATTTGAAATAGAATTTATGAAATTTAAATGGAATTTATTAACAACAAATAATAACGCATTTATGTTTTTTACACCTTTTAAATGATAGGAGCTGCATAAAACATCTTTAAGCCTGGCCGGCACTTTCTCCATTTGCATGTGATTTTTCCCAAAGCACTGTGCTGTACGACGAGTATCTCTTGTATATGTGCATATGCACCACGTATCCGTACCCCTACACGTACTCTGGCCGTCGTCCCGTCGTCCATCAAACACAAATAAAAACAAATAATTATTTTTACTGTTTTCCTTTTCCTCGCTGTTGCTTTTGTTGTTGCCATTGCATTTAGTATAACTTGTAAAAAAAAGCATGAAAATAATGTAAAAGTAATAGAAAAAATATTCTGAGCGCCGTATCTTAACAGTTATGTACGTACATATGTCCAGAGATAGTATAGATGCATTTAAATGCGGGGGTAGTATGATAATTCAAGGAGTGTTGGTTGGTCATTGTCTGTTCTCCTTAACTGGATTTTAATTTTACACTTAGCGCCGAACGTTTCTTCATGCGTCAATTTTTGCCAGTTGAATGAAAGCCGTAAATTAGGGCTGCTAGCAGAATGTCTATTGAGTCTCTCAGAAGGCCCATTTTTGTATGTCTCTTAAGTGCCTCTACATTTCCGTAACTGGGATACGATCTCGTGCTTGTGTGCAGCCATACCCTGCAAACAATTTGACGATTGTTGGATGATGGTATTTTCCGAATTTGACGATCAGTAGAGGATGGGTCGCTTGACCAATACCTAAGCGATGGGTTTTTAAAACTCAGCGCAGCAAACAGCCGGATGATGCTAAGAAGAATAATTTCCCGAGCTAGGTTACCGCAATTTTCCCTAACTATAATTTACCAATGCATTATCATTGTTCAAGCGATGCTTTCGCTATCCTTCCTGGCGTCCATTTTACGATAAATTTATAAGTTATATAAATTGTAGTTGTAAAAGTTGAACTTGAAGGTTGTGTATTACATGAACATTTACAAATTTTTGAAATATTTTAATAGAAATGTTTTTGGCCAAAGGAAAAAATAAAAACAAAGAGTAGAGAATGAAAGCAATTATGTATGTACAGTGTTATCCATTAAGGACATAACAATTTTATAAAGGGTTGTAATGTTGGCTTCCAAAACCTGAATCGTAGCTGGTTTGTCAGCATAGACTTTGGACTTTACATAGCCCAAAAGAAAAAAAAGTCTAAACGTGTGATATCACACGATCTATGCGGCCAACTAACCTGTCCAAAACGAGAAATTAGCTAGTCTTCGAAATAACCTCTCAATAGATACATTGTTTAAGCAGCTGTATGGCAAGTGGCACTGTCATGTCGAAATCAAATTTCGTCAATTTGAGGTAGGAAAAAGCCCGATATCATGGCGCGAGAGCGGGCACCATTCACGGCTACGTTACGGCCGTCATCTTTTTGGAAAAATATGGACCGATGATTCTACTAGGCCATAAACTGCGCAAAATCGTGAAGCGTTCCACATTTTTTTAAATGTTAAATTAATTTGATAATTTGTCATACAAATTGCAATCTGTTAAAAAGAGTTCAACTCTAAGAGAAAATAAAACCTGAAACTAAAACCGTGGTTTTCGCCTCTTGGACCTCTTCTGGTTGCTCTTCAGCCCAAATGTGGCAATTTTGTTTATTGACGTTGCTGTTGAGCCGAAGCCAGTTTCTTACCGATCGCTCATTTCCATTATACAGTTGCACAATTAGGAGACGTTGTTGCGGTGTAAGTCTTTCCATGATGAAATGTACTGAAAACAAATAAAAATAAATTTTAAAACAACTCACGCGTAAACTGTGAAAAAACCCTATTGAAAAAATACCTCTAGATGGATCACCCTATATATTAACAAAACACAGAATATTTAAGATATAGAGCTCAAATTTATTCCAGGTGAAGTGCAAGTATTACAATTTAAGAATGAAATTCGATTTCGGTCCTATAACCACCATGAGCCCGTGTACAGAAATATTCTTTGGACCCATTTTCCACCAATCTTGCACACATTTCGACCGGAACATTGGCAATTTCACGTTGGATGTTGTCTCTGAGCTTGTCTAAAGTTGTTGGCTTCTTGACATAGACCAATGACTTGATGTGGCCCCATAAAAAGAAATCCATTAACGTTAAATAGCATGAACGAGGTGGCCATTCGACCGGACCATTTCTCGAGATAACACGTTCACCGAATTTGCCTTTCAGTAAATCGATAGTAACGCGTGCTGTGTGGCAAGTGGCACCGTCTTGTAGAAACCGAATATCGGCGATTGCAAGCTCATCCGATTCCGGCTAAAAATATTATTCTAACATTGCGCGATAGCGCTTTCCATTGCCGGTAACATGACGATTAGTTTCATCGACGAAAAAATACGACCCAATCACACCTTCGGCATGAAAACCACATCACAGAGTAATTTTTTGCTGAAGCAATTGTGTCTCTTGAAGCACATGTGGTTTTGTTTCGCTGTCCAATAACGCATATTTTGTATAATAACAAAACAACTCAGCCAGAAATGAACTTGATCGTTGAAGATGGGTTTTCGATGCAATTCTGGATATTCGTAAAATTTTGTCAGAGCCCAATCGGAGAAGTTTTGGAGTTTCGGCTTTAGCTGTTGAGTAAGTTTGATCTTATAAGGATGACGGTCAAGATTTTTGCGCAAAATACGCCACAGTTTGGTTTAACAGATGCCCAATTCCTGAGAACGACGTGGAATCGATTGATCACGGTGCGGCGTCTCTTTGGCGCCGGAACATCCAAATTAAAAGTTTGGATCCAAATTAATCTACTATAGCACGTACAGCCTGTCGGCTGGGACGACTGCTACTGCTGAAATTGGAGTAAGCGCTCTTAAAGTTGCGACCACCGTCGTAGAATTTTGTAGTACTTTTCAATGAATTCCAAACGTTGCTCGTAAGTAAACTTAAAATGTTGCCTTCGACTAACGTTTAGACACTGAAAGTTCATTAAAAATGTTTGAGGGTGCGTTGACATAAAGATACGAAATTGTTTTGTTCCTATTAGAACACCTGTTATTAGATTCATCATAAAACTTTTATGTAATCGCACAATCCTATACTTTATTTTATTACGAGCCTAGCACAAAAAGCGCGGTATAAACAGAAACAAGTTAAGTGTTTTGGAAACTTCCATCTCTGCTATGAACACATGTTAAATTTTGTTTCGATCTGGCAACTCCTTTATATAGAAACAGGTGTTCACAAAAGACGCATCCGCGATTTTTTTACAATGGAAAAATTAGAAATGCGTGGTGTCATTAAATATTTACATAAAAAAGGTTTATCGGGACAAGACATTTATAATGATATGGTGAATGTGTTAGGTGAAAGTGCTCCTTCATATGCAACAGTAAAAAATTGGCTTGCTGAAGTTAAACGTGGTCGTACAAGCATTGAAGATGAACCACATAGTGGACGTCCAAAAACAGCAACAACAACAGAAATTGTAGCCAAAGTGCATGATATGGTATTAAATGATCGACGAATAAAAGTGCGTGAAATAGCTAATATCATGGGCATCTCAAATTATCGAGTCCATTTAATTTTGCATGAAGAACTACAGATGAAAAAGCTTTCTGCAAGATGGGTGCCGAACTTGTTAACAGTCGACCAAAAACGCATAAGAATGAACATTTCTCAAGCTTGTTTGGATCGTTTTCAGCGAAATAAAGTGGATTTTAAGCGTCGTTTCATAACTGTTGATGAGACATGGATCCACCACTATACTCCAGAGACAAAAGAACAATCCAAACAATGGACTGAAGCTGGAGGAAGTGCCCCAAAGAAGACAAAAACAATTCAATCGGCTGGTAAGGTTATAGCAACGATTTTTTGGGACTTCAAAGGTATTTTATTGATTGACTATCTGCAAAAGGGTAAAACAATAAATTCAGAGTACTATTGCAACCTTTTAGATCAATTAAAAGTACAAATTCGAGAAAAAAAAATCCTTGCTGGCAAGCGTTTTACCTCAAATTAAGATGCAATTACAGTTGTAAACCACTATTTTGGAAGACCTTGAGGAAAACTATTTTAATCAAGGGATAGAATTGCTAGATAAGCGTTGGACTAAGTGTATTGAAGTTTCAGGAGATTATATTGAAAAATAAAAATATTTTTGAAAAACTAACTATTCTCTTTCATTGATAGGCTAAGAACTTTCCGAACCGCCCTCGTATGATGATATTCTTTCAAGTAATGTAATTCCTCTTTTCATCGCCATTTATTATTTCTGGCGAACTGGTTCACCACGGTGAAATCTCTTAAGTAAATATAGTAATCGAAACGAATCTTCTTGGCTATGCATTCTGCACAGAGTTCTCCCTCGCAAATTCCTCAAAGTGTGCATTTATACGTTCAATTTTGCTGCAATTCTGCAGCTATTCTTATGTTCTTAGGAGAGAGCGGTTAGAAGAACGGAACGAGGAAAAAACTACAGACTTAGCAATTTATTTTATACTCATTCGCTATTTAGTTGACTCTAGAATAAAATAACGCTCCACTTTAATCGTTTGTTCCTTTTTGATGATTAAAATAGGCTGGCTTAAAAAAGAAGAAAAGTGGATAATTTCATAGTGTTTGGTAAAAAAGAGAATCGTAAAGAATTGCTGCAAGTAAAATTGTACTTGTACAATCGTACTAAGGGATACAACTATGTACATTCACTAGAGGATACTCAGGCGATTCACAGACAACAATCGCCACGATTGTATACATCGTACGGGCGAATCGCCTAAGATTCTTTCGCAATCGAAAATGTTTGCATGCATAAATTTGTGAGTGCTCCCACACATACTAAGGGGTGCAACTACCTATACATTCACCAGGGGATACTCAGGCGACAATCGCCGCGATTGTACAAATCGTAGCGGCGTATTGCCTGAGATTCATCCGTAATCACAAATGTTTGCAGGCATAAACGAGTGAGTGTTCCCATACATAAACATTGTGTTTACATCACAATTTAAGATAAAGACGTCCATTGTACATACAATCCAAGTTTTATCATATGTTTTGTGGCGCATTGCAAGTGGATATGCAAAAATCTTTAATATGTTTTCTCTCTTGGTCTAAGTTATTACTTGTATGGCGTGTCCGCTTTCGTTTCTCGTTTCAGCAGTTGCCTTGTTTTTTGCGTTTTTTACCATACTCGTACAAGAAACAAAAGCAATAACATTAAAATAGGGAATAATAAAAAGAAAAAGTTAAAAAGAAACAAAATAAAAACAAAACACAAATTCATAAAAAGAAAGATTGCAACAAATAAACAGAATTTTGATTTCAAGTACATTTGTGCTGTGTGGTGTCGTATCTACCCCGCGCGAATTAAGAGCGCAAGAGAAAGACGCGCAAAGTGAAGTGAGATGCAGTGGAATAAAAGACCAACAGTTTTGAGAATAACCTCAAAACTCTGGTAACCGCAAAAACTTTCAATACGAAACTCACTTGCTATACAAAGTTTTAAATCAAAACAAAAATAAAGAGGGAAACATGATTGATGTGTATAAATATTCAATAACATATTCAGACATATAAGTTATTCGGTATGCCTCAAGGGTCCCACTTAAATAGTTTGTTACAATTTTGTGAATACGCAATTGACGTTAGTTATCATACTTGGATAGCACAAAAAAGGTGCCGTTCACTTTTTTTTTTCTCCAAAATTTTACATATCTTGAATTGTGAATTTCTTTTAACCACTGGCTTGCTATTAGAGTTTCTTGTTTCCCGGAATTTTTCATTTCCCGGAAAAACACATACGAGTATGTGTACTTTTAAATGTTTATTATAATACTGTCTCAGTACATATTACACTTGAACCGGACGATAAATGTCAGAGCAGGGGGCCAAGTGGGGTAAAACTGCATTTACAGTTTTTCATTAAGTCCTTTAAATAAGAAACTTTTTTTATTTAAAGGACTTTAATTTTCAAAGGACTACATTTTTAAAAAAAAATTTAGAAATGCTTTTGCTTATCCTACGTTGTTCAAATTGTTGTCATATGAAAGAGCAGGTTTGGGGCTATTTTTTAAATATTTTTGTATTAAAAAATATTCTTTCAAAAATATATCTTCATTAACCTTCGGAATTTCCGTCCGAATTTTTTGAAAACAATATGTTGGCGACCTATATATTATCTAATACACATCAAAATTCCACATTTCTAGGTATATTTTTCATATAGAATAAATGTAATATATTTTACACTCCTAAAAATGTATTTTCATACGTTAAATAATATAAATTTGAAAATACATATTGTTTATTTAGATGTTTTTATGCTTTTGCTATGTCGGTTATGTTTTGAATTGTAGTGTCCCGACAAATTGACCAACAGTTCTTCGCCAGCACATGTGCGGTATTTTTTTTTCACGGAACCGTTTCTCTATTGTGGCGTTTGCTTGGTGATACCTTTCGCCAAGTTTAAAACTAAAATCTCCTAAATATCTTTATATTATTTGGTGATATACATATGTTCAATGAACATTGTTCACATTTATGTGTTTATAGTTTTACAGCCCCATTTTATGGCGTAGGGTATAATAAATATCTGACCAGCATTAATCTTGTCATCACTTAGTTTTGGAAATATCGTCCTAAAATGTGTCATAGCTTCGCCTTCAGTGTCGAGTGCCCGAACAATATTTAATTTGCTGAGGAGGAAGTGTTATTTTAGACGATGAAACAAGTGGTATATGTTCAACGCTATCGATTCCTAGCTTGTAACAGTGGCGTTGTTGCCATTTTTTTGTGGTAATATGTAGCCTTCCCAAAGGCATCCTTTTTTTAATCCCATTAAAATTGCTACTTCTTTTAGAACGCAGCATGATACCTAGCGTTGATCATTTTAATTTATTAACTATAGAATAGTATTCATATTGTCATAATTTTAATTAACGTCGGTACCGTAAATAATGGGCACCGACGGATACGCATGTTGAGGGCTGCTAAATATATTTCTGGCCTAATAATGAAAATGCGAATATTTATCATCAAAAAGGGTTTTATTGTTTTTTCAAGGTATTCTCCAGCATGATGTATACACTTGCATGTGCTCAAACAAATTGTCGAAGCACTATTTCCACTCCGATTGTGACACCACCAAAACATGGTTTTGAACGCATCAACAGCATCTTCTCGAGACGATGTGCGGGAATAAAAAGAAGTCATTGGTTGCCAAGTCGGAGCTGTACGGCGGATGACCCATCAATTCGACGTTTTGGCCGGTCAAAAAGGCGCTGGTTTGAGCCGATGTGAGAGCTCGCATTGTCATGGTGCACATTGATTCGTCTTCTCTTGTTCGTTTTTCGAATTTCTCCGAAGACTTCAGGCAAACAAATTTTGGTGAACCACTCAGAATTGACCGTCCTACGTTGCTCAAGCGGAACAGTCGCCACATGACCAGTTTTGCCGAAGAAACAGGCGACCATTCGCTTCGAAGTGCTTCTTCCACGAACAACTTTCGTTGGATTTGGCTCGACTTCGAAGACCCACACGGTCGATTGCTGTTTTGTTTCGAGCTCATACGCAGAGATCCATGGTTCGTCACCTGTGACGATCTTATAAACATCTTTAGAAGCACCGCGATCGTATTTTTTCAAAATTTCTTTGCACCAATCGACACGGGCCTTTTTTTGAGCGATAGCCAAATTGCCAACGAGAACAAAACTTGTTTACGGCCAGTTGTTCATCCAATATCGTATGTATGCTGGTGTAAGCAATGCCCAAGGATGCCTCTATCTCACGGTATGTCACATGACGATCTTGCATTATCAGTTCACGCACGGCATCAATGTTCTCTGGCACAACGGCCGTTTTTGGACGACCTTCGTCTTTGAGCAAGCGTCGGCTAAGATTGAATTCATTAAAATAGTTTTTCACAGTGCTATAGTTTGGTGCTTCATCGGCATACAAAGATTTAAGTTCATCGATGCACTCTTGCCGTCGAAAGTTCTGAAAAATGATCGCACAAAAATGTTCACGAGTTAATTAATTTTTTTTTGCCAAATTGATTTTTTCAAGTCACTGTAAACAACACAAATAATGGTCGTACGTCAAAACGTTCTGAGTACGTTTATGCTAAAAAATGTCAAACTTTCCAATGGAAATGTCAGATGGCGCTAGAAATATATAAAGCAACCCTCGTATCGTATTTAGTATGTGATTTGCATCAAATTTTTCATAGAACGTCATAAGGGTCCAAAAATAACTCTAGTGAATCTATCCCTGATGTATAGACCCCATCCATCCCGATGAAAGGCCGTGGCACTCTAGAAGTCACCTATTATATCCGACTATGACCAAGTTTTGCAGAGAGTCGTGCCTGCAAGAAACACACATCTCTGCATAACTTCAAAAAGCCACATATCATATCCGACCCATCTGCAATTTAGCATAGTGGGTTATATGCGGCTTAAAATTAAGCCCACATACAAATGATCTTTCCAATTTGAAGTCTTGCCTTTATATAGAAAACATTATTAATTTGATCTTCCTCGAATGGAGCATTGAGCGTTAAGTGTGACCTACAACAACTCCTGGAATTGGACCTTATAACTACTCGTATGTATGAGTTCGTGAGAATAGAAATACGACTGATTTAATTGTCTACGATTCCCTCAGTCGTATTTCCATTCTTATGCACTCATATGTTATATTGTATTGAATGTGACAATGTATATTTCTATGTATTGTGAAAGGTAGAAAGGTAATATTTAAAATGTATATTCTTTTTTTATTACCTCCAAATATAAACATAATAATAAAACTTTAGAAAAGTAAAAAAAATGAAATTTGTGCGCGTCGAAAATGTTTTTTTTTTGATATGTCATGGTGGAACTTTTTTTCCTCATGCCAAAAGCTATCGAAAAATCGATGGCACAATATCGATTGCCAAATCGACACATCCTAATGTTTATGCCCTGTTTTCCACAAGTTTACGTTAGTGACAGAATTTAATTTTATTTATTTAGCAAAAAAATTCAAACTAATCCGAGATAAAGCCGTATCAAAGTTTTAAAAAAATCCTAAAACACCACTTTAAACCAAAAAAAAATCCGATGCGATAATCAACAACATAAGCCAAACTGGTGAAACATAATATATCAAAAATCTAGTTTTGGGATGTTCTTTCAGCCACCACTAACAAAGCTTTTGCCCGAAAAAGTGTGTTATTTTTGTTTTACGGATTTTTTGACGTCCACCATTTATTTCTTGTAAAATATCAGCTTAGTAGATAAGTCGACTGAAAATTGTGAGCCGTGGCCAGCTGCTAGTTTTGACGGCAGCTCTTACTATAATACAAAGTCGGCTGCGGTTTCTGCCACGAAGCTGCGCTCGCGTGACTATACGATGTTTGTCCTTTGGGCAAATTTGATGCTTACGAGCTTAGGAGTTCAATACGTATGAGCTATTTTAAAATTTCAAAAAGTAAATAGCTAATATGCCATCAAAGCCATACTACAGGGTGACCAGATGTGAACGCTCCAAAAAGAAATTTAAATTAAAAAACATCATTGTGAGATAAAAAAAAATTATTGGGATTTGAAGGGATGGTTCAACTAAAACGCACGATGTTCATTGTCTATAGAAAAAAAGTTTTCAGAGGACTATCTTAATTACGCAGTAATTTTTAGGTTTTGTAATCGGCCTTTATTTTAAATTTTACTAAATTTATTTAATAAGGCCTTGAGCTCGATATATTAATTAATTATATTTAATAAGGATTATCTTAATATTTTTATTATGGTAGAAAGATCTATGTTAATTATATGTAAAATAAAATATCGGCCACGGCTTCGGTGACACCTCTATCCGATGGTCCGTTTTTCAATGACTCTGAGACATAATGGAAGGTTCAATGTCGTTATGTGCCGAATTATCTCATCCTTTAGCACTTAAATTATTCTTGGTTTATTGACATACACTATTTCTGTTAAATATAAACAAAGAGAGAAACATATGATAGTTGTGGCCAACCAACATTGACACGACGTGAGATAACACGGCCTCGCAAAAAGAACCATAGTTTCTTTGGCTGTGTGGCAAGTGGCACCATCCTGTTGGAACCACATATTATCCCGGTCCATACCCTCAATTTATGGCCACAACAAGTCCGTTATCATCTCGCGATAGCGAACATTATTCACGGTAACTGCTTGGCCGTCCTCGAAGAAGTATGGCCTGATGACGCCGCCAGCCCTCAAACCGCACTAAACAGTCGCTCTTTGTGGATGCATCGGCTGTGCCTAAATGGCACAATTCTGCTTGTTAACGAATCCACTGTGGACACTTTTGGTTGATTGTGCTGACCAAAAAAATCACGCAATGCATTTAGGTTTCCACGCCCATCTTTGTAAAAGTCTTCAACAATCTCAAAGCGCTGCTCAATTGTATCCATGGTTAAATTGCTAAACACTAAAACAAAGATATGTCAAATTAAGTCGGGCAAAAAACTTGAAGTTAAGGTGTGACTGACAATCAACATTGTGCATTATGTTTAGGCCACCCTATACATATATGTGACAGCGCTTAGAGAAAGGGACCTAAGGGTAAAAAAAATCAATTTTCACTTTTTTTCGATGTGGACAACATCTGAACATCGAATGAGACCGATCCCATGCCCCAAAAGTGTTCCCTCCCAGAAATATGCGCGTTTTATGAAAGTGGTGGTACACCAAAGATACACGTATTTAAATCTTTAAAATGGCTCTCCTGAACAAAACTGGTTTTTACCCTTAGGTCCCTTTCTATTTTGCGCATCACATATATGGAGTTTTATCATTTTAATGGTCTCCTTGCATTTGCTTTCCATATAAGTATGTAAATGGCCGAAAGTTGGTCAGACTTACGCCTTGACATATCCCTAGAGAAAATAATCGGGGAAAGTCAAGCAGCATGATCGCGTTGTCTCTGATCGTTTTTTTCTTTCTAAAAAATATGAAATAGCCTCTCAGAGAATCGACAAGCGAATGAAAACTAATATTTTCTAATGACTGGACGCCAGCCTCGACGAGTGACGAAGATTATTTGAATATATGATATACATTTTAATTTTTATAGATTCTTTTGTTACTTTTTCAAGTTAAAAAATATTTTATTGCCTTTTGGCAAGTTCGGCATGGACTGACTGCAATTGTGCATGAATATTTCCACTGTTATCACTTTATTTTTTTGTGTTTGAGCGAAATCGCTTTTATTGTATGCCTCTCGAAGTGAGCCCGCGATTGTGTATGAGCGTTATTAACACAAAAAGTTGACTTCTCTGCCATAGTTTATGATCATAAATCGCTAAAACGAGTCGCAACGACGTCAAGCAAAGTCAAAGTCAACAAACTGAAAATATAAATATAAGAAAATGGAAGAAGAAAAATAAATATATAAACTCAAGCCGTTACCGAACCCATAACTTATGCATTTAAGCCCTTTTTGGAAATTAAAAAGAATAAAAAAAACGCAAGCCACCACATCAATAGTGTCAGTCAGCAACATCATCAACCATTAAGCCACAGTCATACTTATACATACAGACACATATACATGCGAGTGCATACAAACATTCGATACACCCATCCACATGTATGCACATAATCTTGCCCATCGATAACCCCTTTATAGCCCCCTTTCGGCCAAAACTGCACAACAAAACGATAAAAAAAATATTAACTCGCCAAGTTACTCAAGTTGCCTCTTTAAAAAAATAAATAAAAAAAAAACGCGAAATTTTTGTTTGTTTTCCAGTGAAATATGAGCAACAACAGCAGCAGCAGAATGATGTCAACAACAGTAAATCCGCCGAAATTGTATTTGAATCAAACGAAAAATAATTATCCCGGCAAACTCGGTGTTTCAAGTGTCGTCGCCGTTGTTTTTATAAACTTGCATTCCAAATAAATATCAGAGAAAGTGAAGTGAAGTGAAAATAGGCAGAGCAAAACCAAAACAATACTAATAAACTACAACTACACGATCAATTGTAATTGTTGGATTTTTATTAGCCGTATTTGAGTTCCAACGATTTGAAAGGATTTTTCATTACCGCAACAAATAGGTAAGTGTTATTTTATTTGTAGTGAGAGCCTTTTACCTCAACTTTCCCTTATTGTTTTATAAAAACGGTCTGTCTTTTTAAATGAGAATTCAAAACAGTGAAGTGTAAATGTATTCTAATAAACTCATTTTAATAAATACTACACACGCAACTGTTTCACAGAAAATTTATATTTTTTGGACACATTTGAGTTCACCCTGGAACGTACTCACGGGTCTGACCAGACCTTTTTCGATTTTAATTTTAAGTAACTTTAATTTAAATAACGCGTGATCCATTTCGAGGTTCCCTACTTTTTTAAAGAAAAAACAGAAAATTCAAATTTAATGGGGAATGTTTATTATCATTTGAAAGAACATTCTTTAGCAATTATTTTTTGAAGATTATGTCTATCAAATGTTGGCCGCGGCTACTTCTCAGATGCTCCATCCGTTGAGTTCAATTTTGGATGACTCGATCTAGCATTTCGACTGGTAACTGGCCTGAATCGAAGCGGGTTTGTCCGCATAAACTTTAGACTTTACATATCCCCACAGGAAAAAGTCTAACGGTGTGATATCACACGATCTTGGTGGCCAATCGACCGGCCCAAAACGTGAAATTATCTGCTCACCGAAGTGTTTTCTCCATAAATCCATTGATTGATGCGATGTGTGGGAAGTGGCGCCGTCTTGTTGAAACCAAATGTCGCCAAGATCACTAGCTTCAATTTCAGGCATAAAATGGTCGGTTATCATGGCACGATAACGGTCGCCATTGACGATTACGTTCTGACCGGCATCATTTTTGAAGAAATATGGAATATTATATCATTTTGATGGCCTCCTTGCATTTGCAATCCATATATAAATGGACAAATGTTGGGCAGACTTAAGCCTTGGCATATCCCTAAAGAAAATTATCAAGGAAAGCCAAGTAGCATGATCGCGTTGTCTCTGAGCGTTTTTTTTTTCTAAAAAACTGAGAAATTGCTTCTCTGAGAATGGACCAGAGAATGAGAACAAATCTTTTCTAGTGCCTGGACGCCAGCCTGGACGAGTGACGACGGTTGAAAAACGACAATCCCACGACAGCCGGTTCTATGGACCGGATTGACCCGAAGCAGCAAATCTTCGGCCAAGGGCTGTCACCCCGGCACACAGTTGCCGCTACAACAACAACAGTGACGACGGTTATTTGTACATTTTAATTTTTATAGATTCTCCTGTTTTTTTTTCAAGTTAGTTTTCGGTTATCGCCATTGACGGTTACGTTCTCACCGGCATCATTTTTGAAGAAATATGGAACGATGATTCCACCGGCCCACAAATGAAGTGGCAGCTCTTGAACCTCTTTTGGTTGCTCTTCGTCCCAAATGCGGCAATTTTGCTTGTTAACATACCCATTGAGCCAGAAATGGGACTCATCGCTAAACAAAATTTGTCTCGAAAACGTCGGATATTCTTGGAACTTTTCAAGTGCCCATAGAGCGAAACGATGTCGCTTGGTAACGTCGGGCGGCTTCAGTTCTTGCACAGTTTTTGTATTTTTTAATCTTTCAATTTAAGATCTCGACGTAAAATACGTCAAGTCGTTCCATACGCCAGTCCGAGTTGCTGCGAACGGCACCGAATCGACTCTCCACGGTCTTAGTGTACACTCTAAGACGGAGGATTCAATCTAGAGTTTTTCGGTTTTCGGACTTTTCCATTGTTCTAAATGGCCGGATTTATTTTTCGTTAGAAAAACTCTAGATTGAATCCTCCGTCTTACACGCAGAGTAAAAACATGGTCGAGGCAATAATAATATGTTCTCCACAACAAAAGTATGTTTTTCGCAACCATTGCATTGTTAACTGAATTTATTTTTGACAATAGTATAATTGCTGCAATATTAATATTGTTGAAATGTAACAATAGTATTATTGCCAAATTTAAAAATGAAAATATGGTTATAGCAACAATATAAATATGGTTAGTGCGACAAAAGTATTGTGTTTTGCGTTTTATGTTAACAATGATATGATTACGGCAATCATACTGTATGATTGTAATTTATCTTCATTTAAATATGCTTTTAAGAACAAATGTTATTGGTACGGATCTAATGCAATAATAGTACTTTTTTATCGAAATTAAAATTTTTTAAACAAGCTACTTTGGCATTGTTTAACTGAAATATTTTTAATAAAAACGCTTACGTTTATTTAAACTTATTTTTTCTACTGTGAGATAAATCACTCCTATTATTTTGAATTTAATGTATTTTTGAATAATTTTCATAATTCAAATCTAATGTCGACAACTTAAACCAATTTTAATAAATAACATTGGGGATCAAATCTATTGTCGACAACTCAAACAAATTCTTTTAAATAATATTGGGGATCATAGTTTAATTGTGTGTGATCATACTATGGTTGTATGGATCATAACATGGTTGCGTGTGAATCATACTATGGTTGTATATGAAACATACTATGGTTGTGAGGATCATACTATTGTTGTGGAGATCATAGTATGGTTGAGTGTGAATCATACTATGGTTGTGGGGATCATAGTATGGTTATGTGTGAATCATACTATTGTTGTGAGGATCATAGTATGGTTGTATTTAATTCATACCATTGTTGTGAGGACCATAATATTGTTGTAGCACAACCATGTACCCAACAATATTATTATCCTCTTCGTATATTGTCATCACAACCATAATTTTTTTTCTGCGTGTACTCATGTCCCTATAGTCATATTCGCACGAATATGATATGTACACCAACATATCCTTATGACTAACCTTTTTCATACCTTTTTAGGTACCTGACATTTAAAAAGGTATCCGACGTTTCAAATCTACAGCTGAATTATAAATGTATTTAAACCAAAATTGAAAAAGGACGGGTCAGACCCATAAGTACGTCGCAGGGTGAACTTAAATATGTTAAAAAAATATATTTTTTTTCTGGAACACTTGTTTGTGTAGTATTTATTACAAATTCTGTGAAAAAGTTTAACCTATACTTTGCTTGTGGCCGAATCTTGTGAATCATCAAAGCTAAATTAGATATTCAAATGGGAGAAATTACATGCATAAGCGGTGTTAAAGGTCGAGCATTGTTAACTGAGACTAAAAAGGAAAACCGCAATAATTTAATCAATGGCTTTTTGCTGCAATATAAAAAGTAAGATATGTCTTTATTTGCAACTCTTTTTTCTTGTACATATAAGCCGTTTTTGGGAGCATTGAGTCTGAGCCCTAGCCTCAGCTTATTCCTCAAAATTATACCATGTTTCGATTTGTAGGAAAATTTGCTATTAGGTGCTTGTTGCGAACTAAATTGAGTTGTAGCCTGTCGGGGTGACAGCCCTTGGCCGAGGAATTTCGCTTCTGTCAGCACGTCTTCTCTAGGGCTTTAAGCAGAGTATTTGTGTTAAGATTCCAGGAGAGTGCACCTCCTTGTGGTGTTCCCCGTACTGCCAAAAAAAATACTAGAGGCGCCTAGACTGGAATCAATCCGTCTATATTTCAGGAGTTTTTCAACGAATGAAGTGACAGCGTAATTTATTCCTACTGTCCCATTGCGTCAATAACCGATTCCTGTATTCATGCAATATGTATTTATTGACGCAATATGTGCAAGAACCTTTCAATATTGCCAACGAACGAGTGTAGCGCAGGGTCTGCATACTTGCATACTTCGTATAGGCAGCTGGACCTCAGGCAAAGTGCCAGGTCTAAGAGATGATCTGATGTATACATCGATGATTCTTTTCAAAATTTTAAGCAAAATTTTACAGACAGACTCGACAGCCTGCAAAGTGTTTTCCATCTGGACCTCTAGGGTATAGGATGATGTAGCTGGACTTGAAGATAAAATTTCGTGTAGCTGACTAGTGTCACAGGAGCATTTCACATCACTTCAGAAATTCCTCCAGGATTGTCTGTAAGCTTCTCTAGTTAGGTTCTTTAAATTGTTAAGTGAGAATTTATATGCGGCCCAGTTGCCAGTTTGCTTGGCCTCATTAAATAGTTGCCTGCATTCCTGTCGCTTCAATTCAATTTCTGTATTCCACCATGTGGGTTCAGCCTTGTCCATTATGACGGTTTTTGCACAGAATCTATCTCCTTTCTCAGTCAAATTATTAAAATAAATTCCATTTGTACATATTTACTATTGCTCGTTTTATTTTGAACAACGTGACTATTTTTGCGCGATTCAGAGCCCATGAATCCTAGCCTCAGCTTTTTCTTTAAATAATGTATATTTTTATTTGTAGTGAAATTTACATGCCCATATTTGCTATTGAGCTAGGGTCCATGAACCCAAATCTCAGCCAATTCTTAATCAGTATTTCTAATTGTAGTTAATTTAGCTTTAAGCCCATTAAAAGTACGATATGTCCATATTTAAAACTGCATGTTTTGTTTTGAACCCTGAGTCTGAGCCATAGCCTCAGCTTATTCATCAAAATACTTGCAAATTTCGATTTGTAGTAACATTTGAATGCCCATATTTGCCATTGAGCACTTGTTTTAAACTTAATGGGCTTTGTCGGATCCTAGGGTCCTAGAGTCTAGCTCCAATGTCAGCTTTTACTACAAAATGAATCCAAATTTGAACATATTCGTGGATATGTCCATAATTTCTACTGGATTTTTATTTCGGCCAAATAGATAATTTTTGTACACCAAGGACCCATGGACCTGAGCTGTAGGCCCAGCTATTTCTTCAAAATAAATCCATATTGGGATTTGTAGTGAAATTTGCTTTAATTTGTGTACCCACGTGGCCGTATTTGCGCTTGTTTAAAACATAAGAACCGTTTTTTGGGAATCTAGGGTTCTTGAGCCTGAACCCCAATTTTATCCAATTTAACATAAATCCATATTTGAAGAAGCAGTCAAATTTGCTGAAATTTATCTTCTGTGAAGGGTTTAAAAATAGTATGGCGTATGGGCTACAATAAATACAATTAAAACTATTGCTCATACGCATTTTATTCTTAATACAAGAGGATTTAAATCTATGATGCCCACGCAAATATTAGTTTCCAAAATAGTAGTCTGGCAACATTGAACAAAATTGAAATACATATACACATAAAAAAAAAGTGAAAATTGATTTTTTTTTTACCCTTAGGTCCCTTTCTCTATGCGCTGTCACATATACTTCGGCACACTTGTCAATAGCATAAAATCAAAGCAATAAATTGCAATAAAATAGCCAATAAAATATAATAAACCAATTATTTCCTACACTTTTGCTTTGTAAAAATGTGAAAATTTCTTTCAACTATCATTTGAGTTGATTCAAAGTTTCACTTATTCCATCTCGTGAATATGTACCCAACCCGAAATCGCCGATGACGCCTCGTCCTATTTGATTATCTTTTTTTTGTATAAGTTAACATAACAAAAAACTTTGTTTTTATAAAGCAGGCTGTGACACATAAGATTTTTTGTTGAAAAAATAAGTGTGGTAACTCTAACCCGTTTCTTTAGGGACTTGAGGTCAAACCGTACAAATGCTAGTTCGAGTAACCTGAAAAGAACACATCTATTATCACATATTCTAATTGTATGTGCATGACAAATCGGGAGGAACATTCTAATTGGGACTAAGTATATGAAAGCATAGACCGATATTGTCCAATTTCTGCGGCTTGTTTAGAGGGCACTCTTTAAATAAGTGCATGCTCTAGAAGGCAGGACCTGAACTCAGATACGAAAACATGCGAGACATACGAAAACATGGAACGATAAGGTCTAGTTTTACCAGAGTTGGGTATTGATTTTATGCGAAATTTGGTCTAAATCGGATGTTATAGCAGCAGGTTTTAAAATCGAAAAATATAGTTATATGCTCCGCAACATCGACCGATATAGACTATCAATAGAGCTCGTCCTTGGCCAAAATTTAAACAATTTGTGGTTGAAATAGGTTTATATGTTGAGGGAGCCTGTAGTTTGATTGCAACGATAGATGGACAGACGAACAGAAAACGGTATACAAATTTTGGGATCGAACTCCTTTCCTTTTGCGTTTCAGCAAACATCAGCACTGTTACCAGGTAAAGCAGCGTGGTGTAGGTTATAATTATAAAATGAACAAGTAATAATAATATATGTTGCTGCCCCGTATAATAGGTTTAATACTCTTACTTACAAAAGCATTAAGGACCGAGCGTACCAAAAATCGATATTTCTAGTTTTTTTGTGCTCAAATGGCCCAAGCAGAACAAGCTACAAATGGCCCAAGCAGAACAAGCATTTTAAAATACGCATGGATATAAGGTGACCCAAAGTAAATCAAATTTCGTTTTTATTCGAAATAGAAAAATTTTCAAGATGTGCTTGAATTTCAAACTTTAAATTTAGCATGTTGTAATATTTTTTTTATATCTTTATTCTTGGGATCTGACTAAAATATTTACTTTAAATTGAGCATGTTGTAATATTTTTCCAAAATGTATTGAAAATGTGCCATACTCGTATTCCCATACCCCTTTGGGTACCTTCCGCAAAAATTTATTATTTCGCCTACTTTTGGTATTCTTTTTATATCTTTATTCTTGGGATCTGACTAAAATATTTACGAATGGAGTTATAGTGCAAACTTGGTGAGCCTGCTCCAGTACACACGCAGAGAAAAAACATGGTTACTATATGGTCACGGCAATAATAATATGTTCTCCACAATAAAAGTATGTTTGTCGCAACCATAGTATTGTTTACTGAATTTAATTTTGACAATAGTATGATTGCCGCAATATTAATATTGTTGAAATGTAACAATAGTATTATTGTCAAATTAAAAAATGAAAATATGGTTGTAGCAATAATATAAATTAGTTCGGTGGGATAAAAGTATTGTTTTTTGTATTTTATGTAAAAAATAATATGATTACGGCAATCATACTGTATGATTCATTTGAATATGCTTTTTAGAACAATGTTATTGTTACGAATTGAATGCAATAATAGTACTTTTTAAAAGGAAATTAAATTTTTTCAAATAAACTGCTTTGTTTAACTGAAAATTTTAAATAAAAACGCTTACGTTTTTTTTTTTACTTATAAATTGATTTTTTCTACTGTTAAATAAATCACTTCTATTATTTTGAATATAATGTATTTTAATAAAATAATAATTTAATAAAATAAAATAATTTTCATAATTCAAATCTATTGTTTACAACTTAACCCAATTCTTATAAATAATATTGGGAATCATAGTATATTTGTGTGTGATCATACTATGGTTGTAGGTATTATAACATGGTTAGGTGTGAATCATACTATGGTTGTGAGGATCATAATATGATTGTGGAGATCATAGTATGGTTGAGTGTGAATCATACTATGGTTTTGGGGATCATAGTACGGTTATGTCTGAATCATACTATTGTTTTGAGGATCAAAGTATAGTTGTGAGGATTATAGTATGGTTGTATTTGAATCATACTATTATTGTGAGGATCATAATATTGTTGTACCACAACCATTCACCCAACAATGGTATTATCCTCTTCGAAAGTGTGACCGCAACCATACTGGAGTTCATGCTTTCATTTAGAATTCTGACGCCTTTCCCCCGATTTTAATATGAATCTCTAATCTTATTACGCGATTTTCTACGGATCGCGTCTCTTAAATCGTCTCTTATTTGTATTCCTTAGAAATCATTGTTTCCAGATTAATTTATTATATTTTAGTAATTCGATTTTGTGGGCTGCCGTGGTGTAATGGTTAGTGTGCGCGACTATCATACATGTAAACCCAGTTTCAAATTCGGTTGAAAACATCTAAAAAATTCAGCGACGGGTTCCTACCTTGTAAGTATTGGCGACTTCACGAGCAAGAGATTTATCTGGTCTGGTTCGTAGCCGGCGTTAAACAGAAGGTCCGGGTCGGTGAGTATACAAAATATCTCGTGCATAGCTCACTGGTCTGAGAGAAGTTTCCCCTTGTTCCTTAGGAAAAATGTGTGACTTGGCATGACTTCATATAACATTAAGATAGCCAAACTTTACTTTATTGAAAAAATTTTTTTTAATAAAAAACATTGTATCATTTTAGCTTCACACGGTTTCGAAATACGTTTTGAACATTTGGACAATTAAAAAAATTGTAGGTTTCGCAAATCATTTTGCTGCATTAAACAACCACCTTATGGTAGATGAGTAATTGTATTCCTCTATAGATTCTTTAATTAATACTTTCAACGCCGACATATGGCTATAAACCACATTGATAAATATAGTTTTATTTTGATATTTATTAACAAAAAGGGGAAAAATCGACAACCACCATGACGAAATTGTCAGGTTAATAATTAAGGGATGTCCTCACCACTACCATTACTAAACTAACCTGCAGTGGCATGTAGCGGCGACAAAAATAGCAGCAAAATTGTGATGAGAGGAAACAGGAGAAGTGTTGGCAGACATACAAGAACAAGAAGAGTGACAAGGTTACCACAGGGTGGCCGAAAAAAGCAGACAGGGTGGTCTAAAAACTTCGCCATGTAAATACAATTGATTTTTTATAAAGTGCGTTTTTTGAGTTAGACCTATTTTAAGGTGTACTAATCGACTTAGAATTACAAGCTGGTTAAATTTAACGTTAACTGTCCATTTCAAGCATGTAATTAAACGACAGGTCGCCATTGTGGTCCAATATTAATAAAATTTAAGAAAAGTAATTTTTGTTTGTTTGCACAACTATTCTTCATTTTTACCTATGTTTAACTCTAAAACTTGTTTAGCGGCGGGTTTTCATCCTCTTAAATCCTCTTAATCCCTAAGCCACGAAAACCCTTCTCATAAAATGCATTAGCCGTTTAGCGCCGGCGTTCAACAGTGGTTCCTGGTCACTAAGTATAAAAATTATATAGTGCACAGCTTAGTACAGCAGATTACGGATAAATGAAAGTCAAGAAATCTCATAAGCTTCTACCAGTACGTTTTTTCTTCTTATAAGCAATTATAAACAATTTAAATTAATTTAATTAAAATAAAACAACAAAAAGTTTCGAACCAGAATAAAAACTGTTCAAGTCATAATAAGTAAAAGACCGAATAAATGTAAACAAAACAAAAAAACATATTTAATAAGGATAGATACGCCCTAATGTGCAGCGCGTGTATAAATACATGTACGCACATAAAAACGCACACTTTGTGCTTTTGCATGTGTGGTTTTCAACGAAACCCATGCGAAACAGAATTGGTGGAAATGATTTTGCGCTACGGAAGATTGCTCAACGCACAGTTCGATGATTATACGCAAAGGGTAATTCACAGTAATGCAAATGAGAGTCCCGTATAAGTCATTTGATTTTTAGCCGAAGTAAACGTTGCCGATGACTGCTAAAGAAGAACCTTGGCGGGCTTATAAACAGTGGTACAGTATGCCTGCCACCCAAATCAGTACACCTTATCAATTTTTACGATGATTCTGAAATAGAAAAAACAAAAGGTCTCGCTGCCGTTCAAACGACTCAATCAACGATCCTGAAATTTGGTTTTGAAGATATGTCTGAGATTAGGGACGGACTCATGGGCCAAAAGGGCACAAAAATCGGACCATTTTTTCAGCTTTAGTATCGGGGACGGACTGTGGAGCGTATATAAGGTTCGGCCTAGCCGAACTTAAATACGTTTTTACTTGTTTGATTTTGAAAATATCTTTCCTAAATAATCTAAATTTATAAACTCCCATATACATGGGCACATCAATAATTCCGTGACTTTTCTAACACGCCTCGTTGCTATATGCAATGCAACACTGCTCCCATCAAGTACCATCTGTTAAAGGACTACTGTCAAATTTTGAAACAGTTCCGTCATTTAGTTTGTGTTTAACAGCTGTTCAAAAAATACAACCTCGTGGATTTTGTTAAAAATGGAAGAAAGTGATTTTCGAGTGCTCATTAAACATTATTTTTTGCGGAAAAAAAATCCGTCAATCAAACCAAGGAAAAGCTTGATTAATACCCTACTATGGGTACTCTGTGCCATGGATTTCAATGGTAAAAAAGTGGTTTACTGACTTTAGTTGTGGTCGCACAAGTGCAAATGACGCTGAACGTTCGGGACGGCCAATTGAGGTCAATACAGCCAAAAATGTTATAAAAATTAACGATATGGTGATGTCCGATCGAAAAGTAAAAGTTCGTGAGATTGTTGACGCCATGCGCATTTCATATGGCAGTGTGGTTTCGATTTTACATGAGAAGTTGGGTTTAAGAAAGCTGTCTGCAATATGGGTACCGCGTAATCGTGTGACAACTTCAAAGGATTGTTTGATGTTGTTTAACCACAATTCGAATTAGTTTTTGCGGCGTTTTGTAACTATGGATGAAACATGGATCGATTACAACACTCCGGAGACCAAGCAGCAGTCTAAACAAAGGGTTTCTCCGGGTGAACCGTCTCCGAAGAAGGCCAAGGTGACTGTGTCGGCCAATAAAGCAACAGTTTTTTTGGGATGCACGCGGGATAATCTACATCGATTGCCTTTAAAAGGGAAAAACAATAAAAACGAATATTATGCCAACTTATTGGACCGATTTAATGACCCCATATGGCCAAGAAAAAAGTTCTTTCCCATCAAGATAATGCACGGGTGCACAAATGGCAAAATTGTATGAATTGGGCTACGAATAGGTACCTCATCCGCCATATTCTTCGGATTTAACCCCTAGTGACTATTTTCTTTTTCCAAACCTAAAAAAATGTCTCGGTGGAAAGAGATTCAGCTTTAACGATGAAATTATTGATCAAACCTATTTTATGGACTTCGAAAAATCCTATTTTTGGACTAAGTGTAGCTTAATGGATATCATGTAAACAAATATTTTTCTCGTGCAAAAAACTGAGTTGTATTCGAAAAGTCACGGAATTATTGATAAGCCCTCGTTAAGGGAAATTACATGTTACATTCTGGCGCATTTTAGAAACATTTTCAAAGATTTCAATGAAAAAGATTCAAAGTATCGCAATGTGTTAGAGAATAACGGTTTGCAGTAGGGAATTTAGCGTACTTTAAAGCCATTTTTTGGAAATGTTCCAAAGGGACAGAGAATTTGATGATCCGGCCTTTTGCCCAAGAAATGTAAATGCCATTAATATTGTTTGGTTAACAACTATTTTCAGGCAAAAGCATCACTAATCTTGGAAGAATTACGGGTTGTTTTTTTATAGGATTCATATTCATGACCAATGTTTTGCACTCTGTATTTTAACTAATAATAATGTCTAGTTACTTTAGGCCCAGCCTGTAGTTCACAAAAAGCAATAAAAACAAATAGTGAACGATTGAGTTGCCAGTAAATGACATTTATAACTCTCCCTTTTTACCGGTCAAAGCACACACACTCAATAATGCAGACATACATATGTATTTCGAAAATGCCAAATATGTATCTGTGTGTGTGTGCGAAGTCTATATGTATTCGTGGCTACTTTTACACAAGTGACGTGCCAAGTAATACCAAACAAAAGCAACAGCAATAACGAAACTTTATCCCAGGACATGCTGAGAGAAGGTTTCTAGAACATTGAATACGAGAGTACATGACCCATCCCCAACTCATGCACTGCAGAAAAATCTGGAAAGGCGAAAGAGAACTGAACTCTGCTATGCCATTCTAGACTTGTACTGTTGTGTAGTCGACGTTGGCGCTGTTGAACTTTCAATGGTAGATGTAACCACCAACCCACCAACCGACCGGGTTTGGGTGGGAGGGTGGCTGCTATGGGCAGACGCAACAAGGACTTGGGCAAATTCTACGGAGTACAGAAAAAGAGAAAGCTCTTGTTTTGAATTTCCAGAGAGTCGGCCAAAAATATGGCATGTTTGTGTATATCAAGTGTCCCTAGTTACTGTCAAGAGTAGACTACTGAATGGTTGCCTGGCTGGCGTGTCGGCTGGAGGTCCTCAAACCTAAACCTACCTCAAACTCTTCACAATTGCGCCCACACATATGTACTTATACATGGAAATTTTGAGATAGAGATTGTTTTTTTATTTACTTTGAGGCAGAAAGAGAAAGACATACAAATTAGTCATAGATATGTATGTACATATGTAGAGTACGACTAAGTTTGTTTCTAAGTGCACGTGTATGTGTTAATTCAATCTAATCTTTTACATTTTATGAGATTAGAATACATTGTTGGAATGTAGGGTTGGCAATGCAGAAAACTAGTCGACTTGAATATTTCTATTTGATTACATGGAGGGATATTTCGAACAACAACTACAAACAAATAGTCCGAGGGTTGCTCTATATATTTAAGGCCTAAGCAACACTAATTGTTGCCTGGCGCCATCAGACATTTCCATTGGAAAGTTTGACATTTTTTAACATAAACGTACTCAGAACGTCTTGACGTACGACCATCAATTGTGTTGTTTTCAGTGACTTGAAAAAATTAATTTGCCAACAAAAATGGAATTAACTCGTGAACATTTTTGTGCGATCATTTTTCACAACTTTGAACGTGGATTATCACGAGAAGAGTGCATCGATGAACTTAAATCTTTGTATGGCGATGAAGCATGTTCCGCTTAAGCAACGTAGGACGGTCAATTCTGAGTGGTACACCACAATTTGTTTGCCTGAAGTCTTCGAAGAAATTCGAAAAACGAACAAGAGAAGACGAATCATTGTACACCATGACAATGCGAGCTCTCTCACATAGGCTCAAACCAGCGCCTTTTTGATCGACCGAAACGTTGAATTGATGGGTCATCCGCCGTACAGCCCTGACTTAGCACCCAATGACTAACTTTTATTCCCGCACATCAAAAAAATGCGTGGTCAATGATTTTCGTCGCCAGAAGATGCTGTTAACGCGTTCAAAAACCATGTTTTGGAGGTGTCCCAATCGGAGTGGAAAAAGTGCTTCGACAATTGGTTTGAGCGCATGCAAAATTATATAAATCATGCTGAAGAATACTTTGAGAAACAATAAAACCATTTTTGATAAAAAAAAATATTCGCATTTTCATTATTAGGCCAGCAATATATGAAGCAGCCCTCGTAACAATGTCTTAAGTAGTCCGATGTGGACTTTGTGATACCTTAGACCACTCTGATAGCCAGAAGACACCGCGTCTCTGCTTGGAATTTGGAAGTTCCAGATCCCCAGTACGTGGGGGGAAATGTGATAACTTTAGCATCTGTAATTTCCAATATTACTATGATTGATTATAGATGTTCTATAACGCACTTTGCTAAATTTGAGCAAAATCGGATGTAAAATGTTGATTGTGTAGTGGCAGCACCTCAAATTGGAAAGAACCTTTGTACACATAGAAAAAAAATTAAGATTGGGATAACAATATTCGAAGAGCATCATACTATTGTTGGGTATATGGTTTTGGTACACCAATTTTTGATCTTCACAACAATAGTATAATTCAGATACAACCATATTATAATCCTTACAAATATACTATGACCCGCACAAAAATAGTATGATTCACACATAACCATACTATGATCCTCGCAACAATAGTAATATTCGCACATAACCATACTATGATGGGAGATCATTTCGAACCGCACAAGAATAGTATGATTCACACTTAACCATATTATGATATCCACAACCATATTATGATCCTCACAATTATAGTATGTTTCACACACAACCATAGTATGATTCTCACAACCATAGTATGATTCACACGCAATTACACTATGATCCCCAAAATTATTTATTAGAATTGGCTAAAGTTGTCAACAATAGATTTGAATTATGAAAATTATTTAAAAATACATTAAATTAAAAATAATAGGAGTGATTTATTCAACAGTAAAAAAAAAACAGTTTAAAAAAAAAATATTTCAGTTAAACAAAGCCAAAGCAGTTTGTTTGTGAAAATTTTAATTTCCATATAAAAAGTACAATTATTGCATTAGATCCGTAACAATAACATTGTTCTAAAAATCAAATTCAAATGAAGAAAAGTTACAATCATGCAGTTTGATTGCCGTAATCATAGTATTGTTCACATAAAACCCAAAAAACAAAAGTTTTGTCGCACCAACCATATTTATATTTGGCAATATTACTATTGTTACATTTCATATATATTAATATTGCGGCCATCTTACTATTGTCAAAATTAATTTCAGAAAACAATACTTTGGTTGCGACGAACATAATTTTATATCGGAGAACATGTTATTATTGCCGTGAACATATAGTAACATATGTTTTTCTGTGTGTATGGGGGCTATATAAAAACATGGCGATATGGGACCCACCGGAGTTTATTATTGATAGCCCGTAACATAATTTGACCACAATCGGATTTAACTTGTGGCTTCTAGACTGCAGGTCCTCAAATTGCAGAGCATTTTTTAAGGAAAAATGAGTATTATCGACGAATACCTAGAAATTTCGATTCGGGACGTCCATTAAATACATGGAAATGCCTAAACTTTATCCTAGCTTATTTTGCGATACGAATTGGGCCTACCTTCTTTAGCATTGGTTTATCAAAACTCATAAAAGTGTTTTGGAAATGTTGGGCGGAGATCCGGATTTCGGCCAAGAAATCATTTTTTGGCCGGCGCCCTTTTTAGGCTCAGCGAATATGCAAAATTGCAGTTATTGGAAATTGATCCCAGGGTTTACGTGACTAAAAAGTCAACATTTAAATTTCTTATTCCGAAAATTTGACAACCTCTAGAGTCAACATTCATGATTTTGATTCCGACATTACGAGTCATTAAAAATTGGACTACCTTTTGAAGGACTGCAGGCAAACCGAATAGCTTTCAAATATGGAAGAAATCGTGTTGGCACTACAACTTATTGTTTGCCTAGGCATAAGAACTTTTTTCAATGCACTTTGATCTTGTGTATGCTGTGTCTTATTCCTAACATCAAGGTCATTTTAACTTGACAGTTGCTGTTATACGTTTTACGTTTGCGGATCATGCTGGTCCATTTGACCGACAAGTCCTAGATAATACAATCGCTGTATTTTTATGTGCTTGACTACAGGGTGTCCACCAGGAAGGTATACTACTTTGTTTGCTTATTATTTTTTATAAAATGAAAGAGAATGGATCTTATATTGATAATTTTTTTATTTAATGTCGACAATTATGTATGGAACACAATATCAGATATGTCCGCCTCTGTTAGTCTCACAATTGCCCTTTTGCGCACATTCTTCATTACATTCAGCACGGCGTCGAATTGAGGTTAATGGCTTGTTTTGAACACTTTCTTTGAGCAGCAGTAATGTTTTCAGCCGATCTTACAGTACTTTGTGGTCCATGCTTGGACCTACCAGCTACAGACCCTCTTTCTTCGAAATCATTCACTACACGATAAATTTTTTTTTAAATTAATTATTTATTAATCCAATGAATACATGTCAATCTTACGTAGGATATGTTACAGTAGTTTGAGTTTTATCACAAGAATATTTCAGCAATTGGAGATACATGGTTGTTTTTTAAGAAATTTATTTTGTTATAATAGTTTAGAAGGTAAAATGGATAAGAAAAACCTTATTCTACTTTAAGAGTCAAACATAAGAAAAAAAATATTGAAAATAGGGTCATTATTGCGATAAATAATTTTCTATATAAACAATATTTTTGGTTTGTTAATTTTTTTTGTAAAATACAAAGATTTATAATAATTCGTTACATTCTCTTAATATTTCATAAGGAGAGTCTACAGTTTTTCGGAAATGATTTTCATTTATGCGTTGAATAAAATTTTTAAGGAGTTCATAGCCGGTCTCGTCGTGGAGGGCCGTTGTAGAGTACCGCCAATGTTTGTTGTTAATCATCTTTAAACATTTATTTTGAATCCAGTCCTAGTAAATTTGGACTTTTTCGGTCTACAGTTTAGAATTGCCTTCACGATTCAAGGTTTTCTAAATTTAAAGCCACAAAATCTATCCGTTCTGACAATTTTTGCATGATACGTTGCGAGCGACTAATCGAACTTGGTGAAATTGTACCATTTTCGTTTATGTGTTTATACATGCCCCACTAAAAAATGTTCTCCAAGTTTAAGGACATGGTGCTGCAAAAGCCAAATTTGTAAATTCTGTCTTGCTTAAATTTAGCATAGGGTGTATATGTGTAACATTTGCCTATACATCCATACAAATATCCACTCTTTTTAAGGTGTGACCGTTCTAAAAGCGACATTTTAAATTTGATATTGACAAAATTGAGAATAGTGCCATGCAAAGGCCCTCCTATTTTGAGCCCTCCCAAACTGGATAGGACATTTTTATTTTGATCTTGCTTAAAATTTGCATACGAGTAATATGTTAAGAGCGACGAATAAGCAAACCAAATAGCCTCGATTCAAATATCGTTTCCGCATATTAAATCCGATCTTGCTCGTATCCAGATCCATATATATAACAAACAATATATGTACAAATTCAGTTCTAATAATCATCTAAGTCTGTTAGAATTATCGATAATTGTTTTCTTTAATCGAAAGTTTCAGTTCCCTATACTGAAAATTGCGTTCTTCTCAATCAACATTCGGTTGTAACGATGGCATACATGGATAGTACGCGCAATCACCAACATTGTTGTAACAACTAATCCGTTATCTGTGTGTAAGTATACCGATCCACTAAGAATCACTATTTGATTCCATTGAGCGATGTCCGCCCGCATTTCCGTCTGTCCGTTTGCCATCTATCGTTGTAATGAAATGCAGGTCGCAATTGATTTCGATTAAATTTGGTACTTTCTTCAAGTTTGGACCAAGAACCCTACTGAAATTGTTCCACATCGGTCCATATTTTGATTTCAAAGATCGATTTTTCGAATTTTAAAACCCACAGCTCTAAAAGCTACATATTACGAGTACATCCGATTTTGACCAATTTTAGAACAGAGCATTGCGAGTGACCAGCACTCATATCTAATAAAATTTGTCCAAGTTTTCGAATAGCATCCAACACAAAGGACCTTCAGCTCTAAAAACCACAAAAACACCCGATCACTCCATTTTGTGCATGGTATGTTGTGAGTAAACATTAATTACCTGTTGTGAAACTGGACCACATAGGTCCATATTTTAGTATAGCCCACATACAAAGGTCCTTCCCGATTTCAGAACCTACAGCTCTAAGAGCCACATATTACATCCGATATCGACCAAATTTGGCACAGAGCATTACGAGTGACCAACAACTATTAATTAACTGTTGTGAAACTGGACCAAATAGGTCCATATTACAACCTACAGCTCTGAGAGCCACATATTACATCTGATTTCGATCAAATTTGTCGCAGTGCAATGCGAGTGACTAACAACCATAAAATGTGTCCAAGTTTTCGAATAGCTTCCGCACAAAGGACCTTCTCGATTTAAGGTCCTTCAGCTCTAAGAACAACAAAATCACCCGCATTTGCGAGTGACTAACACCCATCTGTGATAAAATTTGTCCAAGATTTCGAATAGCTTCCGCACAAAGGACCTTTTCGATTTAAGGTCCTTCAGCTCTAAAAACAACAAAATCACCCGATCACGCCAAATTTTGCATGGTATGTTATGAGCGACCATCAATAACCTGTTGTGAAACTAGACCATAGGTCCATATTTTCGTAAAGCCCCCATACAAAGATCTTTCCCGATTTCAGAACCTACAGCTCTAAAATCCACGTATTACACCGGGTACCGACAAAATTTTGCACAGAGAAATACAAGCGTCCAACACACATCTATGGTGAAATTTTTCATGTTTTCGAATAGGTCCCATCCAGATTGAGGCCCTGCAGCTTTAGAAGCCACAATTTACACCAAATCACGCCCAAATGCTATTTATGTGCTATATTATTATTTCTAACAGACAGAGGTGCTTTTTCCTCTAAATAGAGAGTAGAGTGGTGTAGGGTATTTCATAGTTGGTCATGCCGTCCTTAACTTTTTTTACATATTTAAACTTTCCAACGTGTCAATGATGCCACTGCCATCACGACCGCCTACACATTTTCCTCAACTGCTACTCTTAGTCCTGGTCCTCCTCAATCATCGCTCCTGTGATTTTGAACTCGATTTGACCGTTATCTCTTTTCTGTCTGGTACTTAGTTGCTCTCATTATATCTGAGATACATATGTATACTTACAAGCATAGAGCACACATACATATACAGATATATGTATATGTAATTCAATTATTTCATAATAAATGCTATATACTTATATAAGTGTGTATATATATATACCTTATATACATTTTAGATATTCTAGACTTCATGTTGTTGTCTCTTCTTCTTCTATGTAATTTTCCGACGTTGTTGTTGCCATCGTCGTTTTTTGTGTATGTCTCTACCCACCAGCCAGCCAACCGCATTCCCACGTTCAAACTGTAACATCAGCTGAGAGCTGCGCGCCGAGCTCCCTTCGCATCCATGACATTGACATTGAAAAACTTTGGTATTCATTCTTTGCGTGCATTGCTTTTTACATATTTTTTTTCTGCAACAAATTTTTGATGTCGTCATTGTCTTCTTTTGGCAACCAAAACTTCATGTATCCAAAATTTGGCAATTTGAAGAGAAGTTTCTTCTTGTTCCTTAATGGGATGTTGTGGGACTTCAGTAAGTAAGTTAAATTTCCCAATACCCGGTGGTGGGGTTAACCGTCTCCAGTAAATTTGACACCGAAACCACAAAATTACCTTTAAGCGAAAAAACATTTATTGTGCAGCCTTAAGTTCTCGTACAAGTTTGTATGTATGTGTGCACTGAAACTTACCTTTATTCCCAACATCTTCTTTTCAGTCGAATTTGGTGGAAAGGAATTTCATCATTGAAAAGGGTCACGCGAAATTTGGTTTTAAAAGCCTACTTCAAAACGAACTGCATAAATGATTTGAAGAGGGACATTTCCCCTGTTGAGGTATGCCCTCTTTTGGCACTTCCTTCTAGAGCTCATAAAAGATGTACAATTATGAGCCTCAATCGTGTAATGGTATTTACATTCCCTACACCACTGTGTGGGTTTACGCTTGAAGGTAATATTTGTAACACTTTTAAGGAATATGGATATATCGCATGTTAGGAAGCCCGATTGTTTCAGAATCACTTTTTGATTTCAATGCGCAATGTTCATCCGCCCGCCCGTCTGTCCATCTTTTATTGCCTTCAAGGTACAGGTCGCAACTATTAATCGATTTCGATGAAACTTAGATCATTGTTTCGGTTCGGATCTATTGAAATTGGTCCACATCGATCCATTTTGTAATAGCATACATAGCTTTTTCCCTATTTCGGAAACTACAGCTCTAAAAGCCACATATTACATCCGATTCTTACAAATTTAGAGCGGTACGAGCGTCCCACACCAGTCTCTGGTGGTATTGGATCATATCGGTACATGTTTTCGAGTAGCTTACACATAAAGGTCCCTCCCAATTTGAGGTCCTGCAGTTTAGAAGCTACATTAACATCTGACTTCCGAAGAAATTTCGCTTAAAGCTTTGAGAGTTACCAACGCCTATCTCTGGTGAAATTGAACCATATCGTTCCATAATTTTGAATAGCATCATAGCTGGCCAAGCTCGACTTAAGCATTTTTTAATAGTAAAGGTATGTTTGTAGTCTGAAGTAATACAATTAGCATTGTTATACCCTCCTCCGAAGATTCGATGACATGCTAATTACTCGTATATCATTTCTTTTGTAACAGCACGAAATATTGACCCCATAAAGTATAGGGTGATCTATCTAGAGGTATTTTTTCGGAGCAAACAAAAATATTAAAATTCAAATCAAGTGTGAAATCTTTATTGGTAATTTGAAAGGACATTGTATGGCATTTATGTTTTAAATATATAATTCCCTTCATATGTTGGCCGCAACTACGCCTCAGGGTTTCCATTCTGAGGGTCCAATTTTGGATGACTCGTTCGAGCATTTCGACCGGTAAGGCTTTAATGACACGCGACACGTGTAATGTTGGCTTCCAAAACCTGAATCGTAGCTGGTTTGTCAGCATAGACTTTGGACTTTACGGAACCCCAAAGAAAAATGCTAAAGTGTGACACCGTCCTGTTGAAACCTAGAGTCGGCAAGAATACGGGCTTTAATTTCAGGTAGCAAAAATTCCGATATTATCGCGCGATAGCGAGCAGCATTCACGTTTACGTGCAGGCCTTCATCATTTTTGAAAAAACATGGACCGATGACTTCACCTGCCTATAAATCGTACCAAACCGTGGTTTTCTCTAGGTATAATGGCACCTCTTGAACCTCTTCTTGTTGCTCTTCAGCCCAAATGCGGCAAATTTTGTTTATTGACTTTGCCGTTGAGCCAGAAATGGGCATCATCACTGAACAAAATTTTGGTTGAAAACAGCGGATCTTCCTGTTTCTCACCGAATGTTCATTTCCATAACACATTTGAAGGAAATTATTTTCAAATAATAAATGCCATAAAATGTCTTCCCTTGATTTGAATTTTTATATTTTTTTGTTCTGAAAAAATACCTCTAGATGGATCACCCTATATATATATTATTTTTTTAGTTCTTTTCTTTTTAATAGTTTTTTCTTTTTGTTTATATTTATTCGGTCTTTTATAATTATTATGACTTGAACAGTTTTTATTCTGGTTCGAGACCTTTTTGTTGTTTCATTTTCAAAATTGGTGAATTGTATTGGCTTGGTAGCCTGGCAGACAGTACAGCTGTTTCTAAACCCGCCAATGGTTTTCTTCAGCAGTCTTTGGCAACGATTACTTCGGCAACAAATCAAATGACTTATACAGGAAACTCATTTGATTTACTGAGAATTACCCTTTGCGTATAGTCTTCGAAACTGTGCGTAGAGTAATTTTTAATGCGAAATATCATTTCCACCAATTCCGTTTTGCATGGGTTTTCGTTAAAAATCACAATTAATTTGTATTTATTGTTTTTAACAAATGACTTTACAAACTAAAGAGTTTAGAAATACAACATCCTTTTCGACTTTGTAATTCAAATATAAGTATTATAAATAACAATGAATTTGCAACTAGATTATAGAAAACATATCGAGCCATAAGCGCTAACCTATCGTAAGTCAAATTTTTGGAAAAAAAAAATTTATTGCTGAAAAATAATCGTTAGGACAAGCCTCATCGTTTTGTATTTTTAAAATGACAAAATTGTTAGTAAAACATCAAAAAAAAAGCTTTTGCATTTTATCGTAAATGATTGTTTAAATTTTATTGTGTAGCAATTTTATCGTAAGTCACACATCAAATTGCTGCAGCAATCGCAAATGTGTTCAGATTTTTTTTTTTGTTTTTTGATACAGTTATATGAGTAGGTAGAAATCTTAAATTTTTGCATTAAAACATTTGCATTTTTAATAAAGTTGTTTGAAATAAATAATAAAAACCGTCTCCTGTAAAATTTGCATTTTTTCACTTACGATAGGTTAGCGCTTATGGCTCGATATTTAAAGCAATTTTAGTCTAAGGCAATGTACAACTCGTATATATTATTGATCGTCTGATCGTTGTAAACTTTAAAGACGATCTAGACGTAACCGTCCCTCCGTGTGTCTGTCAAAAGCACAATAGCGGTCAACTGGATCAACCTAGGATCCTGAAATTGTATGATGATGGCTTATGGTCATAAGATGTTAAGGATTCTAAATGGGCGAAATCGGCCAAGGCGAAACTAAGTTTTCCTTTAAGGGACTAAATTCAGCTCGAAAAATATACACCTTTATATTATTGGATCAGAATATTTATTACGTACCTACAATTTTTTTTGCTCGAATAGTTTATAAAACTTTTGTAACTAATCGTATAAATGTTTTGTATCATTTTTGTTTTTGGCTTTTTGAAGACTTACGCATAAGTCTAACAAATCCAAAGCAGTACTTAGATTTTTGGGACCCCCATAATGTTGAAGTTATGGGCAAAACAATGGCATAAAGCGCCTTTTTTAAAAATTTATATTAAAAAAAAATCAAATTATTTGTATAAGAGTTCGTGTTCGCCGATTTTTTCTTAAAATTTTTGCAAAATTTGCGCATTAGTCTAAAATAATGGCGATATACGTCAGTATTTAGCCCAACAATTAGGGCGTTCCCAAATACTGTTCCGGATTTGTAAGACATACGTGCAAACTTAGTAGTTTTAAAAACAGCAATCATTTAAAAAACAAACTTTATTTATGTTTTTTATGTTAAAAAAACATATTTTATAAAAATGTTTTTTATAAATGAAAAAAATTATATAAAATTTGACTACACAATATTGATTGTAGTGTTTCAATTCATATGACCCAAATTTCTTACAAATCGACCAATCCCTTCCCGAACAGTAAGACATTTAGTAAAGCCTAATAATGTTTGCGTTGGACCAAACAACAAAAGAAAATTAATAAAATGGCAATTATACGTTTTTTATAAGTTTTAAAAACGAAAAGCATTTGAAGCTGCAGATAGGGACGCGGAATCTTCTGAATAGCAAAGGGGTGTAGGGTATCTCACAACCGACTACCACCAACTTTATCATTTTTTCTTTGTTAGGTCATGTTAGTATTTTGAAGTTATATATTGTGGGTTTTTAAAACTTAATTAAAGTCAGAAGGGTGACGTAAGATTTGTTAGACAGCCAAGCAAGGGTTTGACTACTGTAAAAAAATCCATTACTTATATTGGTAATGCCTCATCTCAAGTAGATATAGATTGCCAATATAGATTGCTTAGATGGGTAGTGCTGAGCTTACATTTACCGCGCGTTCGTCATAAGAATGTTGAACATGAAACAAAGTCTACCGTCAGGCACGACCGAAAATGCCGTGTCCGTATTCTACAGATTCGTCGCATCTGTGCCATACGAGGGCGACCGCAAAACTACTGGCCTGGCACATTTTCTGTTTTACTAGAAACTGTTTTGTTTTTTAAAAGCAATCTTTTATAAGCCTGTCAAAATTTCCGAAATATTTAATGATTATTTTCTTTGTTACAGGCGATTGAAGTAAACAAGTTTTATAATTTTTGAAAAATGGAAAATAAAAAGTTTCATGCGGTTATTAAACACTTTTATATGAAAGGTTATACGCCACAATTAATCAAAGATGAATTGGATTCTGTTCATGGTGATAATGCACCATCATACTCCACCGTGAAATCCTGGGTTCAACAATTTAAAATGGGTCGTTCAAGTACGGAAGATGAACAACGCTCTAGAAGACCGAAAACTGCTACTACTATTGAAAACATTAGAAAAATATTTAATGAAGTGACTAAAGATAGACGCATAAAGCTCAGAGAACTTGCTGATATTGTTAAAATACACGTAAAACAAGTTTGGAGTATTTTACATGTTGAACTCCACATGAAAAAGCTATCCGCAAGATATGTGCCGCGTTTGTTGACTTTGCCCCAAAAAATCGTCCGTTGGACCAATTCCGAGGAGCTTTTAGCGATTTATCAGCGTAATCCAATAGAGTTTTTGCGCCGATTTATAACTGTTGATGAAACATGGATCCATCACTACATCCCAGAATGCAAAGAACAGTCAAAACAATGGATAGAAGCTGGTAAAAGTGGTCCCAAGAAGGCGAAAACTGTTAAGTCAGCAGGAAAAGTAATGGCCACAGTATTTTGGGATGCAAGGGGTATAATATTTATTGATTATCTTGAGAAAGGAAAAACTATAAATAGTGAGTATTATTGTGCATTATTGGATCGGTTGAGTGAAGAAATCAAGATAAAACGACCGCATTTAGAAAAAAAAAGTTCTTTTTCATCAAGATAATGCTCCTTCACACACTGCATTTTTAACTCAACAAAAACTGGCCGAATAACGATTTAAAATTGCTCCGCATCCACCATACAGTCCAGATTTAGCTCCTTCTGATAATTTCTTGTTTCCAAATTTAAAAAAAAATTTCGGTGGCAAAAAAGTTTCGTCCAATAGCGAGGTTATTGCTGAAACTGAGGCATATTTTGAAGGTCTTGAAAAATCTTATTTTTCGGATGGAATTAAAAAACTTGAAAAACGTTTGATGAAGTGTATTGAGTTGGAAGGAGATTATGTTGAAAAATAAATAATAATAATTCCAAAAAAACGGTTTTTTTTATGTTAGGCCAGTTACTTTTGCGGTCGCCTCGTACATGATGTAGTTTAGAATTAAAACGTGGCTTGCAGATCAGCGGGATTTAAAAACGGGAGTGACTGACGTTTGAGTCTACATAAAAACAAACACCGATTTGGCCCAATTTTGCCAGGGTTATAAGCCGCCCAGTGCAAAATTTTAGCGTGATCAATTTTAATCTGTCGCTTCTGAAAGGCTTAAATTCATATCCGGAGGTATGGAAACTATATGAAAACATTGGCTGATAAGTCCTTTGAGTTTTTTGGATTGCGAGGATAATTTGTTATTATTATTTTAGAAAGATTGAATTACTCCACAAGCTTATTATATTAGATTAGATTTGTTGTTGTTTGTCATATGGAGAAGGAAAAGTAAGTCAGCGAAGTTTAAGCAAACCCATCGCAGTCTGGTAGACACATGTATGGAACGGCTCGTTGGTACCTTAAATGTGTGCTGCTTACAAAATCTCTACTCATTTAACGATCCATATATGTGACAGCGCATAGAGAATGGGACCTAAGGGTAAAAAAATCAATTTTCACTTTTTTTTATGTGGACAACATCTAAGCATCGAATGAGACCGATCCCATGTCCCAAAACTGTTCCCTCCCAGAGATATGCGCGTTTTATGAAAGTGATGGTACACCAAAGATACACGTATTTAAATCTTTAAAATGGCTCTCCTAAACAAAACTGGTTTTTAACCTTAGGTCCCTTTCTATTTTGCGCGTCACATATATGAAGCAAGTCCGATTTCACCATAATTATAGCAATTTCTACCTCAAATTGGACATTGGATACGAGCTATAAGTATAAGTACATGAAAACGTGAAGCGATATATATTTTTATGAGGATTATTTTTCTATATGAACCAGATTTGTAGCTGGATACTTGGGGCTCATATTGTTTTAGTAGAATCACCCTTTGTGGCACAAATTAAAAAAAAAACTTCACAAGCTAAATTTTGTTGTAATCTGGTAAAAATCGCCGCCCATTTAAGGTTACACCGAAAATCGGAAAGCTAACTTGCGTGACGGTTATATCAAAACATGGACCTATACCTTAAAATAATCAAAACATAAACCGATCCGAAAACGAAATTTCATGGAAATCTGACTAAATTTACCGCTCTTGAAAACCAAATTCGTTAGAGACAACAAAAATGTTCTCTGTGTGTACTAATATTTTCGTAAGAACTTATTTTCAGAAAGATCGTTAAAAGATCGAAATGGTCATTTATGTGGAGGGGTTACCAAAAGTACCTCGGTGTTTTTACCATTACCAATATTTATATATTTCGGTGGCATCGCCGTAATAACAACAATGCACAAACGATAAATGGCTATTGAAGTTGCTTCAAATGTGTTTATACCCATAATTCGAATAGTCCTATCGTAATTTTTCAAAAAACGGAAAAGTCCCTATTTAGTTACGGTGGCGTATGCTCGGTCTCTATAAGCTCTAGGTCACTGTTCGAAATGCCGGAATGTCTGCTGTTTAGCCACAACTGTAACACACATTCTTACATACTCGTAGAATCAACAGACTGAAAGTCTATTTGAAGTCCACCTTACCCGTAGACACAATGTCTACTACCATTTTTAGTACCTAAACACCCAAGACTACAAGACAAATTAGCAGCATAAAACGGCTAACATTGGTGTCAGACTGGCGTTGCATATTGGAAAAAAGACAATTAAGTCAACCTAAAGACACCACATGCTCAGAAGTCATTTACTAAGTATTAGAGTAAGTGAAGACTGTAAAACGGTCAACACCTCAGCAAAACATCGGTCAGACATTAAAAATTCAATACACACTCACAAGCCCATACATGCCGATGTAGAGCCAAGAAGGTGAACAGATTATGGTCATATGCATAATGGCCATAATCTGTTCAGCTACACGTTCCTGGTTGTAAAAAGCGAAGGTAATTGGCCTTTTAGACAGAAATTTCTTAACAACAGGCCCTCCACACCTGTGTTCTCGACAAAAGTTTTATGATTTTTTTTTTCTTCCCGGACGTTTTTTGTTTTATTCAAAAAACGGACTTTTGCCGAATTTTTGAACGGACTTAAGCTACACGCAGAGAAAAGACATGGCTACTATGTATACTATGTCGCAACCATAGTATTGTTTTCTGAATTTTAATTTGACAACAGTATGATTGCGGCAATAATAATATTGTTGAAATGTAACAATACTATTATTGCTAAATTTAGAAATAAAAATATGGTTGTAGCAACCATGTTAATATTGTTGGCGCGACAAAAGTATTGTTGTTAAAGATTTACGTTAACAATAATATGATTACGGCAATCATACTGTATGGTTGAGCATAACGGGTATTAAAGATTATGTGTGTGTTTGTTTTTCTTGGTACACAAAACAAAACACACACGATACAGTGCATGGTTGTTTTTCATTATACTTATAAAAAACGACAACAATCGGAAGACAGTGTGAGGGATTTTTATTGTGTTTACTTTGTTCGGTGGAAAACTCTACTGATGACTTGTTCTCGCTTATTTAAAATCTGCCTGCACTTAAGTACGAGTATATAGCTATTTATCATGGTTTACTGATGTTCATCACTTGGATGGTAAAGAAGCATTCATCCCCTGCAGTCACCACCGCTAGCAACTAAAAGTCTTTTTGACTGCCTTTTGAATACATACTTATATATTTTTGTTTTTAAATAAAATGTTCAATAGAAACATTGTCTCAAATCTGGCTATGAACAAATTTTAAAAAAATCCTTAATAAGAATCTCTAATGTTGAATAATAACATAACCCAATTCTAAAAAATAAATTTGGGGATCATAGTATGGTTGAGTGGAATCATATTATGGTTGTAGGGATCACAATATGGTTGCGTGTGAATCGTACTATGGTTGTGAGGATCATACTATGGTTGTTTGTGAAAGATAATATTGTTGTGAGGATCATAATGTAGTTGTGGAGATCATAGTATGGTTGAGTGTGAATCATACTATGGTTGTGGGGATCATAGTATGGTTGCGTGTGAATCATACTATGGTTGTGATGATCATACTATGGTTGTATGAGAAACATACTGTGGTTGTGAAGATCATAGTATTGTCGCGGAGATCATAGTATGGTTGAGTGCGAATCATACTATGGTTGTGGGAATCACAGTATGGTTGTGTGTGAATCATACTATTGTTGTGAGGATCATAATATTGTTGTGACACAACCATATGCCCAACAATAGTGTGATCCTCTTCGAATATTGTCACCACAACCATACTTTTTTTCTGCGTGTATGGAGGCTGCGCTAGTTGATCCTCCTCGTTTAAACAGCTTCTACAGAAGTCCTCAATGTGCGTAGTGTTTGGCCTATTACGCAGTATCCGGTGACGACAGTTGTCAGACTACTTAGCTTAAGCCGCACGCAGAAAAAAAAAGTATGGTTGGGGTAACAATATTCGAAGAGCACCATACTATTGTTGGTTAGATGGTTGTGGCACAACAATATTATGATCATCACAACAATAGTATGGTTCATACACAACCACACTATGATCCCCATAACAATGTTATGGTCCTCACAACAATAGAATCATTCACACACAACCATACTATGATCCCCACAACCATATTATGATCCTCATAACCATAGTATGCTTAACGTACAACCATAGTATGATTCTCACAACCATAGTATGATCCTCGCTACCATAGTATGACTTACGCACAACCATACTATGATCCCCAAAATTGTAAAGACTGGAATACGTTGTTATTCAACAATAAAGAGTTTTGTTAAGTAAGTTATGTAACAATACGAGTGATGTATTTAACAGTAAAAAAAAATCATTTATTATTAATAATTTATTTATAATAATCCGTATTTTTTTTTGAAAAAAATATTTTTTATTACTATTATTGTGTAAGAATCGTAAACACAACATTGTCAAATTAAAAAAAATTAAGGTTTTTCCGGTATGATTGCCGTAATCATGTTATTGTTAACATAAAATCCATGAAAGCAATACTTTTGTCCCACCAACCACATTTATATTGTTGCTACAACCATATTTTCATTTTTAAATATGGCAACAATACTTCTGTTACATTTCAACAATATTAATATTGCCGCAATCATACTTTTGTCAAAATGAAATTCAAAAAACAATACTATGGTTGCGACGACCATACTTTTACTGCAGAGAACATACTATTGTAGTCGTGACCATATAGTAACCATATCTTTTCTCTGCGTGCGAGGGAAAGCAGAAAAAATTTCAATTTTGATTAAATAATTCGCATATACAATTAAAAATTGAGTTATTGTATACCCTTCACTTCCATATTTGATTAAATAATTCGCATATTCAATTAAAAATTGAGTTATTGTATACCCTTTACTGTCCATACGCAACTAAAGCGCAAAAAAGGTCCGTATTTTGGGCCCTTTCGGCCCACGCGTCCCTCGCTAAACTCAGCCAACACTTGAAAAATACTCTATTTTTGGATTCGTAGCTTTATTTTGAGTTCCCATGTAACCATATTGACTACTGATCGCCCGTTTTGACCAGCGGAGCGTTTTTTGGGCCAGCAACTATGGCCTTTCTTGAGGTATTTAGTGCGTCCCAACTAACAGTAACCATTTAACTATTGTCTGTCCACAATAACTTATGATTTGTAAAGAAAATACCCAACACCATATGTTCCAAATATTAACGTCATATCTCTTAAAGTTCATGAGATATGATTTTCTCAGTTCATTGTTGTATGGGCAACATTTTTACCAGTGCCAACTGTTTTAGACCATCAACACATACTCGTATATTTGCAAAATTTTACCCGACATAAGTAGCTTTGATAGTACGACCTATAGTTTGAATTAAAGAACATACATTCCTATGCCCCTACTCTTCCACCACCTTCCTTTCTTCGTTTAGTTTGTCAACAAACTTTAAAATGCGCGCCATATCTAGTGTTTGTCTAGCCAGCAGTCATGCAACCATTCAACCCATCACGTAACTCCCACCAACCTAAAAACTTATTCTCCTCTCCCATAAATTAAGAAAAAAAAAACATCCAAAGAGAATAACAAATACAGCTGCTCTGTTTATAACTCTCTAACTCTTATCATTGCACTTTTACTCTTGCGAACTCTGGTTGTTGATGTCTGTATACGCATATTGGAGGCGGAGAAGCACGAGTCTGTCCGTGAGTGCACTCCCCCATAGTGAGTGCAACAATCGATAATGCAACGTCTGTCATAGTCACAACGTTTATTACTACACGCAGAAAAAAGAAGTGTAAAGCCAAACAATATTAACAGATAATTTACATAAGTTTGTTGATGATAATCATGGCCGTACTTATATTCACTCTACTCTAACCAAGGCAGCAGGATAGCGGTCCACGTCACACAACTTACGCCACAATCAATCTCTTGCGGCCTAGGTTCGGTAATGTTGTTTCCAGTTGTCTCAGCATCGTCAATTGGTTATCGTGAAGCTGCGATTTGAAGCCGTTAGAATTTTGTGGGGTAACTTTAAGGCGAGGGGCGTGGCACCGGTCTCTTTTCCATTAGAGTGTGTATTTTTTCATACTAACATCATAAATACTTGCTACTATCGTCATTTCGGTGGTAATACACGTGATATATTCTTATAAAGTCTAGTGTTGTATGGGCTAGGCTTCGCCCTCTTGGCAAATTTTTAAACAATATAATCTGTAATAATATGCCAATCATTGATTTTATTCTGTTAAAAAATTTAAAACGATCAGTTTAATAGTAGGCGTAACATCGCCCACTTTTTTCAAGACGTGTCTCGAACCAGCATCATATGTTCCAAAGATCATCGTCATATCCCTAATAATTCGTGAGATATTTCCTTTTTAAGTTCAGGGTGGTGTGGGCGGTATCACGCCCAATTTCACCATACCATAGTCTAGAATAATTGTCTGATAATTGATTACTTTGGCCATAAATGCGACTTTTTATAGGCGACTTGGCCTACTACTTATCCTACTTATCCTCCGGTATTCATGGATTAGGATAAAATATATTTGAGTTTCAATCTATGCTCTGATTGATTCATTGGTGTGGGAGGTACAAGAAGTGGCCTAATCTCTTATTTTTCGTCAGCTAGTCTATATACATATACTATAATACTACTATATACTTTATATACTACTTGCTATATATTTCTGGCCTAGGCAACACTAAGCGTTGCCTGGCGCCATCTGACATTTCCATTGGAAAGTTTGACATTTTTTAGTATAAACGTACTCAGAACGTTTTGACGTACGACCGTCATTTGTATTGTTTACTGTGACTTGGAAAAATCAATACGGAACATTTTCGTGCGATCACAACTTTCGACGTGGATTATCACGACAAGAGTGCATCGATGAACTTAAATCTTTGTATGGTAATGAAGCACCATTCTGTAGCACTGAGAAAAACTGGTTTAATGAATTCAATCGTGGCCGATGCTCGCTCAAACACGAATGTCGTCCAAAACAGGCCGTTGTGCCGAGAACATTGATGCCTTGCTTGAACTGATAATGCAAAATCTTCATGTGACATATCACGAGATAGATGCATCCTTAGGCATTTCTTCCACCAGCATACATTCGATATTGCATGAACACCTGGCCGTAAAATAAGGTTGTTCTCGTTGGATCCCGCACAATTTGACAATCGCTCAGGCTCGTGTCTATTGGTGCAAAGAAATTTTGAAAAAAAAGACGTTTATAAGATCGTCACAGGTGACGAATCATGGATCTATGCGTATGAGCCCGAAACAAAACAGCAATCGACTGTGTGGGTCTTCAAAGACGAGCTAAATCCAACGAAAGTTGTTTGTGGAAGAAGCACTTCGAAGCATATGGTCGCCTGTTTCTTCGGCAAAACTGGTCATGTGGCGACTGTTCGGCTTAAGCAACGTAGGAGGGTCAATTCTGAGTGGTACACCACAATTTATTTGCCTGAAGTCTTCGGAGAAATTCGAAAAACGAACAAGAGAAGACGAATCATTGTGCACCATGACAATGCGAGCTCTCACACATCGGCTCAAAGCAGCGCCTTTTTGACCGGCCAAAACGTCAAATTAATGGGTCATCCGCCGTACAACCCTGACTTGGCACCCAATGACTTCTTTTTAATCCCGCACATCAAGAAAAAAATGCGTGGTCAACGATTTTTGTCGCCAGAAGATGCTGTTGTAGCGTTCCAAAACCATGTTTGGAGGTGTCTCAATCGGAGTGGAAAACGTGTTCGACAATTGGTTTGAGCGCATGCAAAAGTGCTGGAGAATACTTTGAAAAACAATAAAACCATTTTTGATGATAAATATTCGAATTTTCATTATTAGGCCAGAAATATGTATAGCAGCCCTCGTAGATAACTCTTCGATTCTCTTCGCCCCAAATGCGGCAATTCTGCTTGTTGTAGTAGCCATTAAGCTGGTGAAAATCATTTTGTTAAAAAAATTCTCAATTTATTCTTGTTTTCCGATGACCCAAGAAACGATATATAAACAAGTTGATCCTTCGTATAACGTTCCATATTAACTAAACGGAATGAATCGGAAAATAAAAATTACAAGTAAAAAAATCAAAGATAAGGTAAAACATGATAATGTCGGACAGGGCCGACTGTGAAATGTCCTATACCACATTATTATTCATAACACTCCGCTCCCCTTTTGAAGTTCGAGCAATGCCGGACTTAATATGACAGCTCTAGAGCGGAAGGAAAATGTTTTGTTTCGGCTATATGAAAACATAGTCCGATATGGTGCAATTTCACCAGAACATATTAAGGGTCAACATAACGCCATATTCTTCATTGTGCTAGATGAAGTTTTAAATGTGCCATGTGTAGAGACAGGACTTCAAATCTGAAATGTCATATAAACTATCCGCAATATATTTACAATCTGAAAATAAAAATTGAAAGTTGAAAAAAAGACAGCAAATTAAAATGATACCTTAATTTTGGACACCCGTTATAACAAACATGCGAGCGAATTTCACGTCAGGAATGCAGGATTTACCTATTTTTTTATGGGATCTCCGATCAATATTACAAAGAGTTGCAAATGCAACAACAAAACAAGTATACTTATAAACTGGATGGCGGGCGGAGGGTAAAATTATACACGAATTCGGTATTTTTGATACAAGTTTCTTTTCTGCGTGTTATCTGAAATGCGTTAGTATGCAACCGCATGTATGCATGTGATTTTCGTGTACTTTTATTGTGAATTCTTCGTCTGGAACTTGTTTCGTCTCTCGTGTTGTTGTTGTTATTATTATTCCTTTGGGTACATGCACTCAATCGAGCGACTAGCATTGGGCAACCATCTGTTCGCTGGTGAAAGTTATTGTAACCTAATGCAGCAACAATGTTGCAGGCACATATACTTACGAAGCACACACACATATCCATGTGCAATTTCGACACACTACGTACACATCCATATAAACATATACATTGAATACTTTTTGTTGAAAAGTTTAGCAGTTTATTTCTTTCTCTCTTATGTATTCCAGGTTAACTGAAGGTCGTCTTTTACTTTTTGAAACAAACCGGGGAACTTCTCTCAAATTGTGGAAGTGTGCACGACTAAGTGGTTTTCGTCTCTCCTGATGTCAGCAAGAGTTCAGTTTTTTTTGCCCTCCAGTATAGAGTGTACTAATTTATCATTCTCTTGGGAATACTTAATACCAATTAAGTATACGTATATGTGACGCGCAAAATAGAAAGGGACCTAAGGTTAAAAACCAGTTTTGTACAGGAGAGCCATTTTAAAGATTAGGTCCCTTTCTATTTGCGCTTAGAATCGTCGACTTCACTTTCATAAAACGCGCATATCTCTGGAATGGGAACACTTTTGGGGCATGGGATCGGTCTCATTCGATGCTCAGATGTTGTCCACATCAAAAAAAGTGAAAAGTTGATGAAAAGTTTTGTTCAGGAGAGCCGTTTTAAAGAGCAGGTCCCTTTCTATTTGCGCTTAGCATCGTCGACTTCGCTTTCATAAAACACGCATATCTCTGGGAGGGAACACTTTTGGGGCATGGGATCGGTCCCATTCGATGCTCAGATGTTGTTCACATCAAAAAAAGAAAAAAATGAAAATTGATTTTTTACCCTAGGTCCCTTTCACTATGCGCTGTCAACCGTGATCGAAAAATAATATATTAAGAGTTGCCGTAGTCATATATTATGCTAACGAGACATTTAAATTTTATTAATTTTTAAGCTTTACCAGCATAACTCTCCTGTTACGACAATTAAACTGACTGAAAATCAGGAAGTGCTCTCTTACTCTCATTGCAACTTTATTTTGCGTTTTTTCTTTGCTAGTAGTGAAAAATTACATAAATCAAGCCCAGAGGTTCAACCGTTCCAAAGTTATGACTATTTGACTCAAATGCAAAAATTTTTTTGGATGCAAAATAACATTTGTTTTTGTAAATTATCTAACACAAAAAAAATTTTTTTTTTAATTCAAATAGTCATAACTTTGGAACGGTCGACCTCTGGGCATCGTTTAGGTGATGTTGGAAAGGTAAGATGTATTTTAAAACCGCTGCTATTACGCCCCCTTGCATTTTCGGACATAATCGTAGATGGACATATTTTCATGAAATAAGCCAAGGAATACTCTGGTGAAATTTGTCCAGTCGTGAATACAGTAAAACAACAGAGTTGGGTATCTTCAAAAGTCGTCACTGAATTCAATTGTACACACAGAGAAAAAATTAGTTGGATATCGGTACGAACTACAAATAATCGTTTTGATAAACACACTTTCTGTTGCAATCACCAACATTCCCTGGTATTTATGGATATCGGTACGAACTACAAATAATCGTTTTGAAAAACATACTTTCTGTTGCATTCACCAACATTCCCTGGTATTTATGGTTACATGGTTCGACTTGCCATAAGATGGTAGCTACAATAATATAAATACAATCACAGCCAATAAGTCGTTTATATCAACCGAATGCTGTAAAACTATTGGTTGCTACGACTGGTTGTTATAACAACCTACCAACTATGAAGTACATGTTACTTTGGTACCAATAATTTGTGATGACAACAAATAATTTCTTTTCTATTAACCAACCCCCGTATAGTTCGCTGTTACATATTACACTGTGCAACAAAAGTTCTCCGGGGGTGTATGACTTGCATTAGAAATGAAGGAAATTTTCGTTTTGCAACGCGCTAAATAAATAAATAAAGGAAATTTTTGTTTTGCAACGCGCTAAATAAATAAATAAAGTTAATACTCCTAAGTTTTACCGAATTGTCGCAATGAGATGTTTGAAGTCAAATCGTCTGGAGTTCATTTTCGAAGAGCATTTTACATCCTTAAATTGGAGTCTCATTTTCGTCTTTTTTCGAAAAACTGAAGAAAATGTCCTTTCTTTTTACAATTGTATAAATATTTTTAAAATTGGTCGTTATTGGGTTAAATGTTTCACTTAATTACTACTTTTATCCTTTACTTATAGATCGTCTAAAAAAAATAGAATTATTTAACAAAACCGAAAAAATCTCAGGACACTCGACGTATCAGTTACCAGATTCCCATTAAATTTCCCTTAGGAGCCAAAAAATGACAATTATATTCAAAATGAGTAACCAAAAGCAATTAAATATACTTTTTTTTATCATTATATTTAATGGGAATGTTATTAAAACTAACAAAACATACCAATTATGATGATATTTTCAGTAGTCACTGGAAATAATTCTTTTGATATTTCTCCCTGTATTTCTGACAAGATGAGGAATATTTTAGCAATTAACTACAAACTGCATCACACCATTCCCCCTATGTGTGAAAACCATTTAAACCCGCAGTTGCTGTTTAATTCAATTTGTTGTATGAAACTCATTTAAGGATTCCAGGTAATCTGATGACATTAATTCAAATCCATTAAGGAAAAGACCCCGGCTATTTTTTCAACCAACGCAATTATTAATTAATAATTCATTCAGTGTCATGAGACACATACAAACCAACTAATGGAGATTCAGACCAGGAATGCAAAAGTTGCTACAATTGTTCTTTTCTGAGACATTTTCGGCTCGTTTGGAGCTTATTTGATCAATTTTACAAATGTTCCGAACTATTGTGTTAAGGGAATGGCGAGAGATCCCATGTTTAATAAACCAATCGATTCAGAACCACCATCTGATTGCATTGAATTCCGTCTGCCCATCTAACAGTTTTAACCAAAGCACTAGGTACATTGCTCAGGTTGTTAGAATAGCTCCATGTTTTCATATAATACAAAAGTTTTCCCGACATGAGGGGCTGCAGCTCTAGGAACAAATTAACCATGACTGTTATCATATTTTGCATGGTATGAGTGAACAATAATAAAAGTTGGTACAACTGGACTGTTTTCGCCGCAAAGAATTAATGAACCTGCTGCTTTAGAACCCGCCCAAATTTAACATTGCGGTTAGTAGCGACCACTGCCCATTTCTTGTAAAATTGGACCATATCGGTCCATGTTTTTTTAAATTGGACCCGTTACTTTGCCTTATCGGTATATGTTTTATACACTTATACGTAGCCTAAACGAAATATGTCCCTCCCACTCTAAAAGAATAAAGTCCGAACTTGCTTTAACACCAAACAGAGCCGTAATTCTTCTGAATACCAAAATGATGTAGGGTATCTCATAGTTGAAACCGTCCGACATTTTTTTTTCCTTTTTTGTTTCAATGAAATAGGTTTTGATAACTAAACATATTTTTTTCTTTGTTATCAATGGTATCGAAAAAGTGCATTTTAATTATAAAATGAAATTATAAAAATCTCAATTTACATCCCTGATTCAGACTTGTATGTATCTTTGTTGCAGAAACCATGAAACTAGGAATAGCAAGAGATTTCGTTAAACCCGGCAACTTTTAATGGGGCTTTTGGAAAACGTGACCAAATTAGTTTTCACTTCACCAGGGTTGGTAATGGGGCTATAGGACCAACATGGTTCAATTTCATCACGGTTGGTTAGAGGGCGTTCGTAACATTCCATGCGAAATTCAATCATGGTAGTGGCTGGCTCCATCTTCGGCGTTTTGGCTGACTCCGGACTCAAGTTCCTTAGCCCGGGCGAGAAAACAAAATAAACATTAGAAACTTATATATAACGTCTATAGGCAATATTCGTAACATGTTACGGAAGGTTCGAAATTCAAACTTCTATTTTAAAAATGTTCTTTAAACCTATTGCAACCGTTCAGCTTTAGTACGATGTTATGCTCTGATCTAGAGAATGAAGTCACTTGTCTCTGAGAAGCACATTCCATTGAAATACATATAAAGTACTGCCGATGACCTTTTATACAAGTACCAAAAACTTTACTATCCTGATAATCTAAAAAGGTCTTGAGCCGGTTTAATCCCTGTTCAATGTGTAAAAGCAACAGACCAAAATAAAACAAACGAGCTAAACATCTCAAAAAACATTATATTAACTTACCAGATATATGTCTTTAGTCGGCGATCGGTTGGTATCGTTAAGGGGGTAAAAGTTTTCCAAAGGGGGAAAAGTTCCTCTCTGAGGGTTTAAAAAAGTTCTGATCAAATTTAAAGTTTTTTGAGATAAGCACTATGTTATCAATTTAATTAACTTTTAATCCATTTTTTTGGGAGTGGTACGAATGCACGTTTTGACGGTAAGGCGACTAATGTGGCAATTTGGCCCTTTTTTGAAGCCGTGCGACTTTTACTGCCCCTTTCTGAAAAATCCTTTTTTTGCCCCATTTGTGCTACTTTTCACAAATCGAAGTATTTGTTTGCCATAAGACATAAACTATTTTGACCTAGAGTCCGAATATAGTCATATAATAAGTAAACCTGAGATAGATAATTTTTAATAATAATTTTAGTGAACGTCAATATAAGAGTGTTATGGAAAGAATACAAAAATATCAAAGTAGAAATTTATTAACATGTATGTACATATCGTCGTAGTTCCCAGCGGAAGGCCTATGTGTACATTTTTGATTTTTTTCATGTACCCACCAAACCGTTTTTCGATATCTTTATTAGTTCGGGATTTAGAAAAAGGCCTATGTGCATTTGATTATTACAATTATCGTAAAATCATTGTAGAAGGCCTATGTGTTTTTCTTCACATAGGCCTTTTCAATTCCCAAATCCATAATTCTATTTAGCCATTTATATATTGCCCACATAAACGAAACTAACTTTCAGTGTAGAAGGCGCTAAGTTCGGTCGGGCTGAATGTTATATACCCTCTACCATGGATTATGTTTAAAGCGTGAATCATAATTCGGCGTCTCTGTATGTCAGCTAAATTAAATCGTTGGCCAATAGGGTCCTTTGCAATTAATTGTCATTCCATAGAACTACTAAATTCTGTCCAAATCGAACAGTAAATGTGGCTTCCAAAGAGTCAGGACCTAAATCAAGAGGGACCTTTGTATGAGGGCTATATAAAATCATGGACCGATATAGTCTTAATTATAAACAATGCTATGAAACTATGGAACTACTTCGTGTCAAATTCCATTGAGATCAGACTATAAATGCAGTTTCTAGAGCACCGGTAGCTAAACTTGGAAAGGTACTTTATATACTGGCTATATCAAAGCATTTACCGATTTGGTCTATATTCAATCCTAAATAGGCCTTATCCAAACGACATTTTCTTACCTTGTTTCAGCGGCCTAGGTCAATCCCATAGTACCGAATTTTTTACAAAATACCCCTAAAAAGTAGATTTGTGCAGATGTTGTTTGAGTCCTTGTAAAGAGAACATTTTTTCCCTCTAAATGGATTTGGTCCATTATAAATTCCAAACAACTTGCAACAACAATAATTTTTCTCTGCTAAGTTTGGACTTTCTAGGTTGATTATTGTGACCGCTATCTCGCTTTCAACGGACACACTGATAGAAGGACGGTCGAACATCGCTAGAGCGTCTTAGAAATGGACGCTGATCAAAAACATCTTTACTTTATAGGGTATCAGCCTATGTGGAAATTATCAATTTGTTTAATTTTAATACAGAAAACGCAATACTAAAAGGGCCTATGTGACATTTTTGTATACGAGTATATTGTTGTGTCACACGAAATGGCGCCTTAAACGGAAATTTTTTTAAGTAAAAACGTGTCAAAAAATATACGATTCGACTGCCGTTACTAATTTTCGGAAATTCCGCGGTATAAATAAATGCAACAGTTTTTTGGCACTCCTGTTAAGTATCGGAAAAAAACATAGGTCTTCTGCTGGGAACACCTACGATATGTATGTGCCTTCTAATGAATTGTTTTTTTTTTACTGTTATGTGTATTTTGACGCCCATTTTTTTAAGACCGGTTTTTTCGTTATTGTTTTAATTTCAATGTTTTTTTAAATAAAATAAATGAATATGTAAAATTTGCGACTTTTTTCTTGCGACTTTCTGTGCCTCCTTTTTTGAGAAATCCCCTTTTTGTGCCATTTTTTGAAATTTTCCAACGGTAACGCTGGGCCCTGGTGCCCAAGCGACCGTTACCTTTTGTTAAGGGACATATGGGTATGCAAGATTTAAGATTTGCAAGATTTAAGATTTCTCTGCATTGTTTCAGCATCTTTTTCGTATTCCTCCCTTCGTGTCGCTTCGATACCAGCCCCAAAGCGGACAATTTTTATATACGAAAATGCACGATGGGCTGAGCTCAACCACTTTTTCCAGCATTTCAATTGGAAGCTATGAAAAAAAAAATATGCTTTCTCGATAACAACATTAATGCTGCGGCTGAAATGATCGAAAATATAATTTTATTTGGAATGAAGACGTTTATTCCAGCTAAAATTATGTCGGTTAAGCCTGCCAAAAATAGTTGGTTTAACCAGGCATGCAGGGATGCTGTCAGATCAAAAGAGGAGGCGTTCAGAAATTGGCGTTTAAACAAAAACGTCAATACTGAACTGCTGCGTTAACAGGCAAGAACGTCGTGTGCCAGAGTGCCTAGGCTTGAAAAGTTTCTTTACGAGCAACGTCTACGTACAATGATTCTTAATTCTCCCACGGGAAGTAAAAGCTTTTGGTCGTTTGTAAGAAGAGTAAAAGATAGTTCTTCATCTTCATAGACGACCGGGCATTCACTGACCCGGTTGATAAAGCCAACCTATTGGCTGAAATGTTTGCAGGAAATTCTTCCTTGCCGGAAAACAATCAACCACTCCCCGAGATCGAAAACGTATCTAGTTCCATGCCTAAGATATTTTTTCGAACTCGTGGAGTTAAAAGGGTTCTTGCGAATCTCGATGTTAGTAAGTCCCCAGGCCCGGATGGTATCTCGGCGCTAGTCCTATGTAAGTGCTCCTCGACGCTAGCCCGTCCACTGCGCAACCTTTTCAATCTTGCATAGTGCAGGAGTCTTCCCAGCGTGTTGGAAGGTTGCGAACGTCCAGCCGATCCCTAAAAAGAGTGAAGCCAATAATCCTGCGAATTATCGGCCAATCGCGATCTGCTCTGCGCTCTCCAAGGTAATGGAGAGCATGGTTAACCACCATCTTGTAGGGTATCTCGAGTCCAACGACCTGCTTAGCGATCGACAGTATGGCTTCCGTAGAAATCGCTCTACGGGAGACCTGATGGCTTTCCTGTTGGAAAGCTAGAGTCGGTCTATATATCCAAGCCATTTGATAGAGTCTGGCACGGTGCACTCTTATCAAAGCTGATCGCTTTTGGTGTCGGTAATACATTTGCTCGATTTATACCGAGCTTTCTTAGAGATCGCACTATACGAGTTGTTGTAGATGGGTTCTCATCCAATAAACATAGGCTGACCGCAGGTGTGCCACAAGGCTCTGTCTTTTCTCCCTCATTATTTCTCATTTTCATTGATAATCTTTTGGGTCAGACCGTGAATCCAATCTACTCTTTCTCATCCGCGAAAGCAGCATCCTATGTCATTCATATTCATTCGACCGTAGGCCGAGTCTTCAAGATATTGAAGACAAAAGGCGAATAATGGAAGAGACACTTGGCCGGGATTTAAATAGAGTAGATTTTAATGCGCGTAAGACACAGTGCTGCTTGTTGTCTCACAAGCGATTTACTGATCCAACAGTGTCGTCATTATCTATCGATGGTATGGATGTCGAACAATCAGATGCTCTTGATGTTCTGGGCATGAAAATACAATGTGACGCTCGTTGGGCGAGACGTGTATTCGAAGTGTCGAAAGAAGCACTCAAGTTATAGGCTTCCTAAAGCGGTGCAAGAAATATTTCACTCCTTCTGATCTTTTCGATATCTATGCAACCTACATCAGGCCAAAGATGGAATACAACTCCCATATATGGGCAGGTGCTCCAAAATCATCCTTGTAGCTTCTGGACCGTGTTCAAAGGAGAGCGATGGTGCTCATAGGAAACAGTATTCAACTCTATTGTTTCCCTGAAGCATCGTCGGAATGTGGGTTGTGTGTATCGCTGTTCTATCGCTACTTCCATGGTGTGTTTTCTTTAGACATTCGTGGTCTTATTCCTGACTTGAGGATGTTCGGCAGGGATACACGACTTTCCAGAAATTCACACCCATTTGTTGTCGATTGGCCGGTTGACCGCACTATACACTACAGATCGAATTCGTTTTTCGCCCGTACTGTCTGTATGTGGAATTGACTTCCGGCACCAATTGACTTCCCACCAATTACGACATCCAGAAATTCAAGATGAATGTCAATAAACATTACTCCCTCTTTCCCCCCTTCGATCCCTTGCTTTCCAACGACCAACGCAATGCATTGCATGTGTAGGAAAAAACCCCTGAGTGTTGGATAATCAAAAAAACATTGGATACCTTGACCTGTGGGTGAAATCTATAGGCCTGAGGGCCACAAACCGTCCCCTTAAATATGGGTATCCAAAACAGGGAAATTTTCTAACAAAAATCCGAATATGTAGCTATAATTAAGATTTGTGACAATTTAGAACTCGGACAGGACCATACGGACCCTAGGGAACCAAAAACCGGCCTCCTTGAGCAATGGACATGTGGATATTAAAAAACAATAATATTTCGTCACGGATCCTAGTATATTAGTTTTACGATACGACAAATTAAATTCCTTGACCTATTGGTACTCAGAAACATTGAAGTTTCTGACGACTCTGTATACGACATTAATTTTACGATTTGAATTCGTTGGGGGCCTTGATCTATGGAAGTAGTTTATGTGCCCTGGATCACAGAAGTCGTTCCGTAATGTTCAGTGACATATGGGCATTCAGACATGTCATGGCACCAAATATTTCCTTATATTTAAGATTTGGATTAATTTGTAACTCGTACAGGCCGATACGGGCCCCAGGGACCCAAAAAACGGCTTTATAGGATTTTCTTCCCGGATCCAAATATTATAAATAATGTAAGTCGACCCATGGGTACTGTGAAACAGTGGAATTATCTGAACAATCGAAATATGACATTAATTCTGCAATTTGGCTGACTTGAAGGCCTTGACCTGTGCGTGTTGTCTATGTGCCCGGGGCCTAAAAACTGTACCCTTATGTTCGGCAACATATGTATAAGTATGTATGGGTATCCAAAAACAGTGCAATTTTCTAAAGAATCCAAATATGTACCTATATTCAAGAATTGTTGTAATTTGGAACACGGACAGGCCCATGCGGGACCTATCGGTATCATTGAACAATGGACATATGGATATTAAAAAACAATACAATTTCGTCACGGATCACAATATCATATTAGTTTTACGATTGTACTAATTAAAGTCCTTGCCTATGGAGCAGTGGAATTGTCTAAATAATCGAAATATGACATTAATTTTACGCTTTAGCTGCATTTGAAGCCTTGACCTATGAACGTGGTCTCGTTATGCTCGTTATGCTCGGTGGCATATGGACATCCAGAACACACTGTAAACTTTTCTCACAAACCAAAAAACATCCCTATATTTAAGATTTGGACCAACTTGGAACTCGGACCAACTTGGAACTCGGACCAACCTATATGGCCCCCTTTGGATATTAAAAAACAACAAATTGATTCTACGATATGACTGTACTTGAGGTCTTAGTTGAAAGAGCAAAGGTCCATAGAGCGCCATGAATGGGGTCGCTTCGAATACGTCTACTTAGAAACTGAAATTTCCTCACTTATCTGAAGATCCCTAAACTTCGACCTTTGACCCCCTTCAACAATTGATTTATGGGTTTTCTAAAGTAATGAAATTCACAAAAAAATTAGTTCAGTCTTGAACCCGCCACTAAAAACAATGTCCCCCAAAAGTGCTAGTACCATACTACAATGCAATCCATGGTAGAGAGTATGAAAGATTTAGCCCGTCCGAACTTACGAATTGTCCACTGGTTTTTAGCTGAAGTCGCCTCGTGACTGAAAAATAAAAAACAACTCTAACAGTCTTGGTTTCATATTGAGATGTGAATGTTTGCTAGATTTTGACGTGCTGTATGCTAAGATGCCGTAACATTTTATCCAAAAACATGCCCTAAACTAAAATTTAGTTAATCTGCTAGTGTAAAACGGAGAATACCCAAAACCAGGGCACTTGGTATGAACGACTCACAACCAAATCCTTAAGTAATCAACTGAAACAATGATATTTCTATACTCTTTTGACTATTCTTCAGATTAACTTGCACAGATTTCCTATTAAACTGTTCACAGTATTTTAAAGTAAGCACGAAACTACACAATGGCATAAAATCTCTTCCGACATAAAATTGCAGTACAACATAAATGATAATTACAGTTTTCATAAAACGCCTTTAAATCAACAATACACGATTCGGCTTAAATTAACAACAATTTCTTACACATGAATGTACATTTATAAGCCTCGCATATGCCTATAAAACAACTTAGCCAGAAGATATCTGCCTCGACTGTATTAATAAGGTGAAAACTTGTTTTTGGTGTTTTTTAAAAGGGTTAAAAAATACTTTCAAAACGGCAAACTAAATCTCAAGGCTGTATAATTTACATGGTAAATATTATATATATTTCCGTTTTTTTTTAATTAAACTTAAACGAAGAAGGAAGAAATTACATTTCTACAGGTTTTATGGTTATATATCTAGATAATATGAATGCCACCAGTATGGTGCCGCAAACAAAACAAAAGGCAAACGTATAAAATGATTCCTCCGTAAAGATGTCCGTAAACGATGGTATGTCCCCGTAGATCTTCTCAATGACCGCTAATGTACCTTTGTGCTTGTTGTGCTTTGCCATTTTTGGTTATTTACTTTTTCTTTATGACCTTCTTGCCGGCACTGGCTATTTTTTGCTTTTCTGCTTTGGTAAGAATTTTCGTGGTATCCTCTTCCTCGGGCGCAAGTGGCGAAACGTGTTTGTTGCACAACTGCAGTATTTCCAAAGTATTGAGGTTGTTGCTTAGGAAGCGGACGTCTTTAACTTTGATTTTTTCTATAAAAAAAAGAAGCGTAAGTAAGGTGTATAAGTAGGTGAAAAAAAATTAGATTTACAAGGATAGGAGGCTGTAATATTTTATGTTAATTTATGTTTATTGAACGAAATATACTTATAATAAAAATGATCGTTTAATGTTAACTTGTAATGTCGGTGACTACGTAGTTTGTCTGCTGTCATATAAGACTTTTCCAGAAATGCTTTAGCCCTTCATAACTGGCAGCTAGTTTCGATCAATAGGTTTAAACATTGCTCCATGTTTAGTATTACAAATTTCAGACAAACCCCGTTGAAAGTTGACCAGATCGTTCCATGTTTTAATGTACCTTCAGTAGGTTTCAATGAAATTATGTACAGTTTTCTATTTATTTGAACTGTTTGAACCTCCCTTCTTAAAGTTGACCAGATCGGTCCGTGTTTCAATATACCTCCACTAAATTTCAATGAAATTTGGTTCAAACAGATAATAGTTTTTGACGATCTTGACTTAATAAGAGATAAAGGGTGGTTATATTTTAAGGGGTTGATGCTGTGTGGCAAGTGACACCGTCCTGCTGAAGCCACATATCGTCCACATCCAAATCTTCCAATACGGGCCATAAAAAGTTCGTTATCATCTCACGATAGCGAACACCATTCACAGTAACAGCATGACCGGCCCCATTTTGGAAAAAATACGGCCAGATGATGCCGCACCAAACAGTCACTCTTTGTGGGTGGATTGTTTTTTCGACAATCACTCTTGGATTATCATTCGCACAAATGCGGCAAAATGTGCCTCATCACTGAAGATGATTTTCTTCGAAAATTGATTTTCATTTTCATAATAAGCCTGAATAACTTTAATGCGTTGCTCGCTTGTGTAACTTTCCATGGTATTTCGTAACACTATAGGTAAAAGGGTTATCAAGTAATATTATTAATATTTTTCGCCATATGTAACTCATCAAAAAATACCTCTTAAGATATGTTAAACGGCTTTCTTAGGTGTCGCTCAATGTTGCGACAGCGGCCATAATCGAAAACAAATGTTTGGCATGTATAGTTGGTCTACGCAAACTGTTATGCTTAGTTCATAGTCAGATTTGAGACCATGTTTCTTTGGAACATTTTGTTTAAAGAGAAAACCTAAAAGTTATTCAAAAGGCAGTCGAAGATTTTATTCGCAAGCAGGTGTTAGTTACTGCAGTAACCGCAAGCAACGAATGTGTTTTTGCAAAGGCTATACATTTAATTCTTTTCAGAATGAAAAATGTTTTATCTTCAGTTCAATAGAAAAGACTATAAACAAGAGATGTTTAAAAGATTTTAAAAAAATATTTTTTGTAGCAGCTATGAAAAAAAAATAATTTTTGGAGCAGCTATAATATCCTCACAAAAATTTTACGAAACTTATATTTTTTCTGATGCTTGAATTTCAAATATATTTTAGTAAAAGGGCAAAAAATTTTTTAACATAGTAAGTAGAGCTGTAATAAACTAAAAATAAATAATTATGTTGTTCATCTCTTCGTATACAAAATTACGTCAGAAAGCTAATGCATTATCTAAATGTAATTTTAAAAGAATTTTGAACCTTTAAAGCCTTTTATATTTTTTATATTTATATTTTTTTTTTGTATCTCCATGTTTTCACTAAATGTTATGCAATGTGTTCTAAATCAGATAAACTTAATTTAGCTGTTGATATCTACTAATGCAACTTTTATGCACGTTTTAGTGCACAAACTCCAGATAAATTTTAAAACTCCTATCGAATGCTCATATAGTCAAATGACTCAACCGATTGAGTTTTTGTTTGATCATGTGTGAAGAGAATAGGAAAACCGGTTACCGGTAGATGTAGTTCCAGCTAGTGGATGATCATTGAAAGCATGTCTTCATCCTTGGTCCAGTTGCATATACCATCACTCATTTACTAGTCATCTCAAAAGCTTCTAATAACACTGTGCGACAGCCACAATCGGTTTGGGATGAAACCACCGGGGAAAGTTATATCGGTCAAAAAAAGGTCATACGTGTCCCAGCGTTTCGTTGGGTCTCATCTAGGAATCGAGATATATCGATTTGAAGTTAGTAAGTATCGTATAGGGGAATTTGTCACGTTTTTGGCTCTTTTGTTTGACATAACTTGAGAACCACTCGCCCGATTTAGCTGAAATAAATTTTAAAAAACCAAGAATTACAATTCCCTTAATCTGTTCATATATTATTTTCCTTTACAAGTAATAGTTTCCAAGTTAAAAATAAGCGCATGAAGAAATTTTTTTTTTTTTTTATTTTTTATTTTTTTTTTTAAATACATTTATTTATAATTGCGAAACTGTTGCTTAAGTAGGAAAACGGTTTAAGAACAGATTAGAGGAATTGTAATTCTTAATTTTTCTAAATTTGTTTCAGCTAAATCGGACGAGTGGTTCTCGAGTTATGTCAAACAAAAGAGCCTAAAACGTGACAAATTCCCCTATACGATACTTACTAACTTCAAATCGATATATCTCGATTCCTAGATGAGACCCAGCGAAACGCTGGAACACGTATGACTTTTTTTTACCAATATAACTTTCCCCGGTGGTTTCATTCCAAACCGATCACTGACCCTTACCATTTGTCGCAGAGTGTAATTATCGCTTCAGACAATTGTGATAGGGTATTGCATAGGGTATTCTAATGGTGTAGACAACAAATGCCGTAAAAACGACAATAACGCCCTAAGTATAAAACATGATAAAAAGTGGGCGGAGTGCGTCTTATGTAAGGGATGTTTAACTTCATGTAACTACTTACTACTAAGTACAATTCCAGCAAAAATTGAGAAACTATAAAGAATTTAGAGTTTCCTCAAAACTGATCATAAATATTAATGAAGTCTCGTAAAAGTCTTTTAAATGATAGTTCCATGAATGGGCGTGGCAACCATTTTTTCTCCCGCGTGAGGAAAGATAAAATATATAAATATTGATCAATCACTGATTATATGATCAATTTAAGCGAAATTTTAGCTTAGGGGAAATGTTTTGTTAATTTCAATCATCTATTGTGTTATTTTTGTATGGTTCCAGAAGGGGCGTGGTTATACCTCCATTTTTTCGCTTGGGTATAGAGTTATCGTTTTTTAAAATACAATTTTCAACAGTATGGCATGCGTGGACACATGTCAACTACTCTTTTCATAACCTCTAACAAAGCCGTTATACAATTACTGCGATGTTCTTAGTTTAAGCGAATTTCATGCACTAGGTGACAAATTCTATAGGTTATGATCAACATTGAACCCGGTCATTTGTGTGGGATATACCAGGAGCGTGGCCAGGTATCCACTCTTTGTCACCAGATTTACCTAAAAGCTCTATGCTTAAATATTGATTTTTAGTCAGAACGTGTAAATAACTTTAAAGATTTTTGGCGCAAAGCAAAAGTGGGCGAAGCGGTTAATTTGCATGATAGGTTCCAGAATGGGGCCGGTTAACCACTATTATCGTACATGCATATAAAGCCATATTGAAAATATTGAGACAAATATTAAACGATTTTCAAGCATTAGGTGGCAAGTTATTTAGGTTCAAAAATGTATGTGTATATGAATGAGATATCAGAAGGGACGTGGTAAAGAAACAAATATCGTTGTCACATTATTTATATAAAAATTCTAATCATAGGAAATAGTTTCGTTCTAGGTGGTACGAACAGTATTTAAGATATGATATATTTGTGTAGGAGGTACCAAAAGGGGGTAGACCAATTTGAATCCTATGAAGAGTATTAAATAATTATTACGACGTGCAGTATATTAAAGTTATTGGTAACTCCTTTCGAAAGTTATTGTGTAACCCGCCCACTGAGGGCAGACGGACAAGGCTCAAATTTCTTAAATAGATAACCAGACGAATTGGGCAAACAAAATTCCATGATCTTACATACTTTTTTAATGCGCTACATTTTGAATCGAAATAAAATGAAATACACCTTTTTACTCTGTAGGGTGTACGTAAAACAAATTACCAATAATTTGATATTGATTTTGTTATAATGGATATGGTGTATTTTTTCATCCGATTTTGTCCAAAATTTATTTGTCACATCACATTACGTTGCATAGATTACTTGTGCCAAATTTAAGTTCTACGATCACTCATTGCCGAAAAAAATTTCACTTTTTAGAGTATTTTCTTTCAAATCATACTTCTCTGTTAAAGAACAGTGGTTAAAATTCGAATTATTAGCTGGGACTTATTTAATACCTCTGAAAAGGGCAAAGTTGATGGACGTTTTGGCTCTGTGGCCCAAAAAACGGCCCGCATGGTCAGCGGATCAATAGTCAATAGGAATATATGGGTACTCAAAGAAAATTGCTACAAATCCAAATATAGATTAATTCTAAAGTATTTTTCACACATGAAAGTCGGAAACACGGGCCAAATATAGATTAATTCTAAAGTTGTTTTTTCTCACATGAGTGTCGGACACATGGGCCAAAGGGGCACAAAAACGGGGCATTTTTTAGGCGTGATGGTGGAGTTCGACTTGGTCGAACTTTAGGACGTTTTACCTTTTTATATTGCCCCTCATAAAGGATTCTCACGAATTGAGGTTCTGCCCCTATAGAAATCGCAAATTATATTCTATTTAAAGCTCCAACATATATGTATGCCTCTAGAATTTGGCACAGTTCCTTGCGACCGACCAGTAACCAGCTCAGGTGAGAATGGACCATACCAGCCTACGTTCTAATATAGCCCGAAGGTCCAAACTAATTTAAGATACAGCTGCTTAAGAAAACCCCTATTATTTCTGATTTCAATCAAACTTTGTATAGCATACGAGTAATGCTTATGCAATGGATCAACAACCAATTTCGGAAATTTTTAATATTTTATTCTATTTCACAAACAAATGGACATCATATAAAAAATATTTCCTCAAGATGGCACAAATGTAACTATTTTTACGGCTTGAATAAATTTCGGGCACCGGCCGGGAAACACTGAGAAAAACACTTTCTTATTTAAACCTGGAAATGTGGGGTCTAAAAATACAATGGAATCTTCTCACAAATACAAATACGATATTAAATTAAAAATCTAAGCATTTTTGGAGCTCATTTGACCCTTAAACCTTTGTTCTATACACTAGTACACATGGAACCCAATGGGTATGGAACAGTGAATTTTAGTCACGAATACAAAAACGTAACTTTTTGTAAGATTTAGATAAATTTGGATACTACTTTCGGTTAGGCTAGAAGTACTTCTAACCTTAAAAAGTTGACACGCCGTACATCCCATGACAGCTGGTTCATTGGAGCCGATTGAACCGAAGAGCAATTTCGGCCAAGGGCCGTCACCCCAGCATACAGTTGCTGCTACAACAAAAACGCGGTACATCCACTCGGTGTCCAGGACTATCATACATGTAGACCCAAGGTCAACCTAGGATAAGAACATCTAGCAACTACTCAGCCGAGGGTTTCCATTTTGAAAATGACGTTGAGTTTACGAGTTAGATATTAAACTCTGATTCATGAACAAAAATCTCCAGCAAATACGTAAGCCATGCGGAGGCGCCGTAAAACTGTAGGTCCCTTCCCGTTCAGTAAGTATAACAATTAGATCGTGCATAACTGATTTAAGAAGTTTCGCCTTGGGTGTAAATGCGATGTCATGGAATTTAAGTAAATAAATTTGGTCCCTTAAAACCTGGCCATAATTCTCCTTTAACTTAGGGCTATAGTTCGCAGGTTTTTTTGATGAAGTTTTAATTGAAATATTTTCAAATTGCACCTTCTCCGTTAAGGCGTTGCTGCTCTAGAAACCTTGCTGCTCATGAGATGCAATATAAACCCCATACAAAGATCCTATCCCATCTAAGGCCGTTTATTCTTGAAGAACCAAAATTATGTACAGACAAGATGAATCGCTTGGTGAATAGACCAGCCATGAAACTAAAGAACACATTCCATATTGTAAAGACTTTAGAAATTATTCAGTTTTATCAGTATTTAGCGAAAGCTCACTCACCCTGTGCAGCTTCAATCAGGGAAAATTTCACTTCAGCAGGCTGCCGATTGCACACAATATCAGTTTTGACAACGCACTTGGGGTTCGTCAGCACAACACGGGGTGTTGACAAAAGAAAAAGGAACTCTCTAGAAAGACATAAAAAGAAAATATTTTTAGAATGTTGTGAAGTATTAGGGTTTGTAACAGAAAATCCCTTAGAACTCTCTATTTTTAGACCTCGTTGCGGGTTGCACAAATGTATAATAATATTTTTCTTCCTTCTTTCCAGCTAATCGGTTGTGGTGAAGCCCACAACATTTTTCTCTGCAAATTGGCTGGAAAATAAAGGCTTCAAGCTGACGCCCACACCGACCAAAATGTCCACGGAGCGGGAGTTGGCCCAAGGGCCAACTCAGCTCCACACCTTACCTATGACGTTTCCCGATTTAGGAGCCTCCCTGGCCGTTGGTATTATTGGCAAAGTGTACCGTAAGTACAAGACTTTCTATTTTTCTCAAGTTATTTTTTTAGAATTGTATATGTTTAACTTGGCCACCAGCGACCTTTCCATAAACTCTGACTGCAATAGTTTGACATTTCATTGAAAAAAATAAAGAAAATTTATTTTCCCTTGTGTCACTTTTCGCGCATGGCATTTGCACAATGTCCGAAAGAAATTCGGAAAATTCTTCTAAAAACAGAACATAAACAACTGCGCTCATTTACTAAAAGACAGTCATAACTCAAAAACAAATTCCGAATCATGTTAAACGCCAAAGTTTTCATTTCGTTTCGCGTACAATGAAAAACATAAAATTAAAATGCGATATTAACTGGAGTTAAGTTACGTTCCCAGTTTTTTTGAAAATACTCTATAAGAAGCGTATTTTGTAGTTATCAAGCCAAACTGTAATAATTTTGAGTTATGACGCTATTGCATCGCCGCGCTCTTAACATTTATTGATTTTCTGCTCTCATGTTTGCACATTCTCTCGCATTGGAATTTCTTTTCTCACCTCGTTGCTTTAACATTTTCGGCGAAGGGGTCGAACGTAATTGTTACGCGCTTGACTCCCTTAAGATTTACACGTTTTAATTCTTTTCCTATGGCCGATACAATGCCTTGGGAACGTTTTAAAGTACCGCTATAATATATGGACATTTTTGCTTTTATTTAAGTTAATTCATAAATCTTATTTTAGAAATGCGCTTTTGTTTTGTAATCTACGTCTTTCTGTTCTTGTTTAATTTTACCACTGACAAATGTCAGACTCTTCCAATAAGAAACAGTACTGTCAACTTTGATAAAGTTATATTGTTTAGTCGTGTTCTGGAAATCGATAAATTTTGATTTAATCGATTTAGTGGTGAGTTTAGTCAAAGACGGTAAATGAAAGACGATATGCTTCTTCTTTGCAACATCATAGAAAAACAGCGCTCAGTAACGAGAATTTGAGACACAACAATCATTTTAGGCCGAGGCCACGCAATGAGCGGCAAAGCGGTTAGCGGCAAAAAATTAAAACATATGAAAAAGTATTGAATTGGCCACGCACTGAGCGGCTAGGCGGCGCCGCTCAGAAATAAAACTTGCTCTAATTTTCAGTGGGTTTCTGAGCGGCAAGGAAAAACATGCCAAAAGTGAATGCGGAGATTTTAATTTCCTCTGTGCAAAGCCCTCTGCAATTACAAAAAGAAGAGAGCACAATAAACATTGATGCAGAATTTCTTAAATAGGAAAAAGAAAGGATGGGAATACTTAAAAAGGAGGTGGATAGAAGAGAGAACAATAACGACCTGCAGTTTTTCAAAAGTTTACTACTGATAGTTTGAAAAAATTAAAAATTCGAGGAGAAATACAAAACTTAATTTTACAAAAATTAAAATCAAAAGTAAACAAATAAAAAAATTACTTAAAACAAGTCTTTGCTCTGCAGAAATTGTTTTTCTTTGTTTTTCAATCTAGGTATAACTTTTTTCAACAGTGTGTCAAAGGATTCCTCAGGCTTATAAGTAAGAATGCGATTTTTGCGTAATAACATAAAACAAACCTCACTTGACAATGGCATTTTAACAACTAACCGCTTAAAAATGACGCTCAGTAATAAGCCACGTGCCGCTCAAATTTGCCATTCAGCCGCTCGCCGCGCATTGCGTGGCCTCGGCCTTAGGAGAGATGTTTTGTATTTAACGCGTGCGGTTCTCGATTCTGGAAGAAAAAAGTTAAAGAAGTAATATGTTGTAGCCGTAGCCTAGAAAGAGGCCTGTACTCGATAGTTATGCAAACTAAGAACTTAAACGACAACAAAAAATTAAGGCGCTACTATTTTTGGACTACTCCTTGATATACGAAAGGGATTACCAATTTCTGTTAACAAATGACTTAACTATTGCGGTATTGCTATCCAGTCTTAATCTAAAACACCCTTTTTACTTACAGGGTAGAGGCCTTTTAAATATTTTTCCAGCCAATATAAACCCCAAATAAAACAAGAAAAACGAATTCAAAAATAGGCGTAATAGTCAATTTGTTGGCGTTAACAACTTATTTCTAAAGTACAAACCCTTACTATATCCTTAGTGCTTTCTAGAATATTTTTTTTTTAATAATTCCCTTGATTATCAAGGAAATCTATACTATATTGTAACTATAATGCATTAAAATTTAGCTATGTGATGTACATAGCAGTCAAAATCCATATTTTTCTAAATTCAAAACAGTGATATTATTGATTTAATCGAATGAACGTGATTAGGTTAAAGATACTTGGACCGGAAAAGGACTAACTTTAAAAAGTGTCAACTTTTACATCTATTTGGTGACCTATAGAGGATCCATAATCATTGTTCCTTGCCTTTGATAAAAAAAAACCCTTTAAGTTTTGTAGGAAGGTGCCATTGAACCACGCAAACTTTTTATAAAACAAAAAAGGCTTCTTAAGGGACGGTCATCAACACAAAAGGTGCTTTACTGTCTCGATCAACAGCTCATTCTAACATTTGCGGCAGTATTCGACCCAAACCACCTGCCATTTTCTTGTCATTTTTCTAACATTACAATATCCCGCCAGGACACCCATGAGCACCCTGACATCACTTTTGTTATTTTCAAGAAGGGCTTTGGTTCTGTTTCTATCTAATTTAGGCCACAGAGCCCTACCAATCTTACATTTGTCAGTCCTTTTCTATGCTAGGTTACAAGTCAGTTCATTTGCCACCATATTTCTTTTACCACTACTGTGTCCAGAAATTGTGCTGCTTTGTCGATAGCTATTTTCTCGGCCTTGAAAGCACTACAACCTTCACGCTTTGGATATGACTCGCGTATCTGAAAGTCCTTTATACAAAAAGCAGTTCCTGTCCCTACTTCCATGAGATATTTTCGAGCAGTTACCATAATGTATGGAACACAATTTCATTAATGTGGCATCCTCGGCTGGTTTTGTATTTTCTAAGCAAAAATGGACCAATCTTGCCACCGCTCCAAATTGTTACTCTTTGAGGACAGGTTAGGTTTTAGGCGGCCACATGGCAGTTTTATTGGAAAACAAATGAAATTAAGAGCTAAATTATTTTAATTTCGTGCTGATCTAAGACTGAAACATGAAATACGATAACGGACCGGATGTTCATGTGCCATTAATTGTTAAGACAGTTGGAGTTATACTTTTTTTGCTTTGCTTTTCATTTAAATTATTAAACTAATTTTAGGTGCTGAAAATTATTAAGTACATAAATGAAATATTAAATAAAAAATATATGGAATACTCGTATTAAATATAAAATATATAAACTATTCATAGTTCAATTTGGTAATTTAAAGTTTGCTAATTAAATGGTCTTTTCTAATAGGACCATCGAGACGATTTATATTTCCATTGATTTTATGATTGAGAATAGCAAAGCAATTTAAGAATTTGTATTTATTAATATTTTATGTTTTCGTTTCACAAAGCAGGCCAAAACAAATCATCGCACAGAAACTTTTTTCTGGGAACTTAAATTGTATTCTGGATAGTAAAAGGTCTCAATTTTGACGCTATTCTTGGTTTTTCGAATTTCTTCGAAGACTTCAGGCAAACAAATTGTGGTGTACCACTCAGAATTGAACGTCCTACGTTGCTCAAGAGGACCAGTCGCCACATGACCAGTTTTGCCGAAGAAACTTCTTCCACGAACAACTTTCGTTGGATCTGGCTCGCCTTCAATGACCCACACGGTCTTCTGACGATCTTTTACACGTCTTTTCACAAAGAAAGCCAAAACAAATCACCGCACAGAACCTTTTTTCTGGGAACTAAAGTTGCATTCTGGATAATAAAAGGTCTCAATTCTGTCGCTATTGTGTTATTGCTTATTTAAAAAGGAACTTTAAAGAAAAAAGTAATAATATAGGATTTGGCACACATTAAATTCATTGTAAATTTATTACAACACTTTTATAAATCAGCAGATTGTCTGAGCGCTTAGGGTAGGGTTTATTATCTTCATCTACAATTATAACTTTGTTACAAATTACCCCTTTAACGATGAGAGATTCAAAGACCTTTGAGTTTTAACACTTCTAAAATTTTCTTCGTTTTTTCATATCCTGATCTTAGTCCGTTCTAAAACCAACGATATGTAACACAGCAAAGAGAAGTGTAAACACAACTGGTGGACATGAAAAGAAACGGACACATCAGCTTTCGAATAAAGATAACGCACAAATCTCGGGGTTTATTTTTCCACGTCCGTTTGTACACAATTACAAGAACTCAAAAAAGGCAAAATTGAAACATTAACAACACAGAAAAAGCTAAATTCGAGCACTTTAAATGCAAAAAACAGTTTTCCCAGAATATTTGTTGTGTTTCTCAAATTCTCAAAGAATTTGGCATATCGTCCATTTACAATTTATTTGCATCTGACCTTACTAGAGTTGACATCACTGTATTCTAGTCAATAACAACTGTATTTGGTTATCGACAAATATCGAAAGAAAAACAATGCTGCCAAATTGGCAATTTTGGCATATATTTCCATAGCTCTTATCTTTTGCATATATCGTCTTACGCTAAAACGCCACTTTTCGTATAGCTTTTCAATGTTGTCAGTATTGTTTTTATATTGTGAAAGAACGAATGTCGAGAAAATCGTGCAAAGTGAAGAAATTGTAATTTTCAATTGGATTTTTTGCATAGTCCATGCAAGGCAACTGCTTAAATTTTACAATAAAAATAAATTGTAAAACCTCCTTAACGCGAGTACATAAAGATTCAATGAAATTTACAAATTTAAACGCCAAAATTTAAAGACGGAAAAAGTGGTGAAAACGGGCCAGCAAGCACTCAACATACAACACAACACACATTGTCATTTTTACGTACTTGATTGCCGAGCGTTTGATTCCCACCGCCACACCACTACTTACTAAAACGGAACGACCGAACGGCCAAAGAAGTCACCATTTCTAGGAAAGCAGGACACATTCTCGACAAATCGCAATCGGAAAACATACATAAAGAAAACGCATTTACATTTTACAAACAAAAAGTGTGATTAAGATTATTATTTTTTAACAAATAAGCGAAGAGCGTGTAAAAGATTAAATAGAATATTGTGCCTAAATGTGTTCTTCATTTGCTGTGTTTCAAATACAAGGAAATTTAGAAAAATTCTTCTAATTCTAAGCATTAATTTAACAAAGAGAAAATATTGCCATCATTTGTGTAAACGAAACCAAAAGAATAAATCCAACCAACAACAAACAAAAAATCAATTCTCTACCCAAAGTGTGATACAACAAAAGGCTGAACCCAACCAATCCATTAATTTATCAAAACAAGCAAGAGAATCGAAGTCTTTGAAATAAATACATCCGAATAAAATAAAAATATCAAAATGTATCCCGTTGGCCAACGTAAGTTTTTTTGTGCGAAATGATAACGAAAGGGAAAAAAATACTTCGATCTCGAATTAGATCCAGTTTCTAACATTTGGACATTTTTTTTTCTTTGTTTTAAGAAAAAAAATGTGTGTGTATTCTCTTTTGGTGTTATTCGTTGCATTTTGTATAGGTTCAACTTGGCATCACTTGATTGCAATTTGTGTATAGTGTCCGCAGTGCTGCCAACCTCGAGTATGAAGGACTTTAAACTAAAGAACGGCAACACTATTTTTACGACGAAATTATTACAAAAGAAAGACAGCGTTAAGAAAGTAAACACTAAATGATCAACATCAAGAATGTGGGAGAAAGAGTAAAACAAACAGCTGTTCGATAAAAATAAAATCTAAAAGAAAGCTAAAGATGAAAAATCCCAATTCTTGTTTGTGCAATTCTCTTTTTTTGTTTGTAGGTGCAAATGTAGATTTTAGGGAAGATACCCCTTTTTCCTGAGCTCAATATATTGCCATTAAGATTCAACTCCAAAATTGACTAAAGCTTGACTACGCGGAGCAGAAGTCTCATAGACCGGTGAACCATATAATAAACCATGAAACAATCCCATGACAGCCGGTTCTAAGTACCGGATTGGCCCGAAACAAACACACTTCGGCCAGGGGCAGTCACCTCAACAATTTGTGTCCATTTTTTCGTCGTGGGAGTAACACTTCCCGGAATGCCTGCACCGAATTTTACTGGTCGGTTTGTCAGAACCGTATACACCACCAAGCTACGCCTGTAAAGTGCAATCGTTGCATAGAGTGGGAGGAGCTGATCAGGTCTGAACCAAGTGGGAGTGTAGCAAAACGGACTGTGTTGCCTCTTGCTGTATCAGTGGGTTTTTGGTGTCATCGTGGCCGTCTACGCCTTTGTCTTCGTCATCATCTTCCAACTCTGATTCTCCTCCGCAGTCCCTCGCAACAGCGTCAACAAATATAGTACCCTACACTAGAGATTACTTTCGGCTGCCGGTTCTATATGCGCCAAATCGACCCGATGGAAGAATTTGTTGGCCAATGGCTGTCACCCTGGTATTATGTGCCGCTGCAACAACAACAGATTACTGTTGATACTACTAATAGTGCATCATAATTGCAATGACCTACGCTTCAAAATCAGTGTGGTATTCATGGTCATTGTTATCCAGGAAACTTAGCTTAGTGTTACCTGCAGACAACATCGTTGTGATGGATACAACGGATGCTACGTAAGGACTTGCTTTATTGGTAAACAATTCTTTACAGTACAGATCTATAGCGCCTTAGCTTGGCTATAAAGACCCGTACTTGGAATGTATGATCTTTCTGCCGAGAAAGATCAGTGTAACGTATACATCCCCTCGTTATTTGCCTAACATTAAAAATCTTTTACAAGGCAATAACGCCTTGGTCCGCTTACCACTAATTGTGTCATTATCTCTTAGATAACGAGAGGGGCATAGCTTTGACAAGGCGAATTGATAGCTCTACGTTTTGCACAGTGAATAAGGACGCCCACAGACGGTATCGCCTGGCCTGATCAGCGATGTCACCCTGCAACCTTCTCATTATCCTCCAACAACGGACTATCCAACTTCATGAACGTCGTACGTTTCTCAACCATAATAAGGCTGATTGGAATGCCTTTAAAGAAGCCTCCAATCGCAGCTTTAATGATCTGCATATTCCTTCGGAATTTCTAGTAGCCGAAAAAGTTCTGGGCCATCATCAACGCAGCAGCCGTTTGCCACATTCCCGCTGGTCGCATACCCGAGTTAAGATTGAATTTTCCAGCAGAGGCGGCAAGATGACTTTAATCGCCTCAACCCTACCGATCGTTTTTTTAAACTTAGGGAGGTTGTTCAGACAGCCGCCACGTTCGGCGACATAACAGTGATCGGAAGCGGTGCGCGAATTTTTTTAACCGGCGAAATGGAGAGTAGAAGAGGCACCACCACTTTAGTCCGTTGGCGAAGTTGCTAATGTCTATAAAGCGCTGGGCCCTGGCGGAATCTTAATGTTGATGTTGAAGCTCTTGGATACTACGGGACTAGAGTACCTTAGAAAAATGCTAAATCTGTAGGTAGCCAATCACTTAGTCCCCAAGGCCTGGATAATGGCCCGATTGGTAATGGCCCGATCTCCTTGCTTTCCCCAGTAGCAAAGACGCTTGAGGCACTGCTCCTCCCCAGCCTGATCGAAAACTTTCCTTGTGCTGATCACCAGCATGGGAACCACAAGCAGCACAGGACTACAACTGCTTTACACTCGATCACCACACGTCAAGTCGCGGCCTTAACCAGAAAAAGCCCAACGAAAGGATGGTTATCGTGGCTCTTCGTCCCTTCGGCCTAGTTTTAAACTATGGGTTGTAAACTATATGTATGGGTGCCACTCGTATGTAGAATTTAGAGACAGGAAATCAAATCCCCGTAGAGTTAAACGGGGAGTACCCCAGGGAGGGGTGATACGAGGGCTGCTATATATATTTCTGGCCTGATAATGAAAATGGGAATATTTATCACAAAAAATGGTTTTATTGGTTTGCAAAGTATTCTCCAGCATGATTTATACACTTTTGCATGTGCTCAAACCAATTGTCTAAGCACTTTTCCACTCCGATTGAGACACCTCCAAAACATGGTTTTTTAACGGTTCAACAGCATCTTCTGGCTACAAAAATCGTTGACCACGCATATTTTTCTTGATGCGCGGGAATAAAAAGAAGTCATTGGGTGCCTTGTCAGGGCTGTACGGCGGATGACCCATCAATTCAACGTTTTGGCCGGTCAAAAAGACGCTGGTTTGAGCCGATGTGTGAGAGCTACGCATTATCATTGTGCACAATGATTCGTCTTGTTTGTTTTTCGAGTTTCCCCAAAGACTTCAGGCAAACAAATTGTGGTGTACCACTCAGAATTGACCGTTCTACGTTGCTCAAGCGATACAGGCGACCATTTGCTTCGAAGTGTTTCTTCCACGAACAACTTTCGTTAGATTTGGCTCGCCTTCAAAGACCCACACCGTCGATTGCTGTTTTGTTTCGGGCTTATACGCATAGATCCATGATTTGCCACCTTTGACGATCTTGAATTCATTAAACCAGTTTTTCACAGTGCTACAGGATGGAGCTTCATCGCCATACAAAGATTTAAGTTCATCGATGCACTCTTGTCGTGATAATCCACGTCGAAAATTGCGAAAAATGATCGCACGAAAATGTTCACGGGTTAATTCCATTTTTTTGCCAAGTTGATTTTTTCAAGTCACTGTAAACAACACAAATGATGGTCGTACGTCAAAACGTTCTGAGTACGTTTACGCTAAAAAATGTCAAACTTTCCAACGGAAATGTTAGATGGCGCCAGGCAACACTTAGTGTTGCCTTGGCCTGAAATATATATTGCAACCCTCGTATCGGTGCCAGTCTTATGTAGAATTTAGAGACAGGACGTCGAATCCCCGTAGAGTTCAACGGGGAGTACCCCAGGGAGGGGTGCTCCGACACAGTTAACCTATTCCTGCACTACCAGACGTCATACGCTGATGATTGCACAATTATGGCGTCAGGTCCTAAAATTTATGACATATGCGAGAAAATCAACTGTTACCTCACTGACTTAGCACGCTTCTTCACTGCGAGGAATATTGTTGGAACAATGCCCTCAAGTCACTAGCCGGCAGTACTTAGGGAGCTGATACAAAAACCCTTGTTGACCTCTTACAAGTTGATAGGTTGGTCTGTAGCAAACTACGCATCGCCGGCGTGTTGGGCGAACGTGAGTATAACGCAGTGGAAGAAATTCGGACTTGCCAGAATGCCACCCTTAAAAACTTCAACAGGTAGTCTTCTAAGGACCATCTGCATGAGGAGACGAATGTTCTTACAAAGCGCAGACACAATTTCCTGTTGTCTACGCAGTAGTCATCCCAATCACCATCTCATGGACAGAATGCTACCGCCCATACAGATCTGGTATGACCTTCGTGATCTAGAGAGAAGGTTCCAGCGGTACAAGAGAGAACCTCTAGACCATCTTAACTAACAGGTAGTTCTGAACCATATTCACGTTTACGAAGTTGCAGCGGCAGTGTCTAACTGCAGCGTGAATGTAAATCTTTGTAATAACCATCGGAGATTTCTGCGGAGGTGAAGACGTTACCTCGACAGACGCGCGTGCACAACATATCTCAGCCAGCGCAATAAGTTGAAGAATATTTCGATTTGGATGTGCATTCTTTAGTTTCCTATACCAATGATTCTCGCGCTTTTCTGTACTGGGTCTCATCATCTGGCATAGGAACAACGACCAATTACCAAGCAGTACCAATTACCCAATTGTTTTTCGTTATTGAAACGAGTTTAGATATTTTTCAATCATCATCAATAAACCATCTTAAGATAAACTCAAGATACACGAATTGATATGAAACGTTTTCAAGCTTTTTCGTAAAATACACATCTTACTCAAAGCAGGCTTCATGCAGCAGGTATCGATCGTTGAGAAAAGGAAATCGACCGAAGTCGAATTCTAAATATGGCGTAGACCTTTCATTAGCCCGCTAATTTCTTTAGTCGGAATGTGACTTTATGCCCTATCTTTTTCTTAAGTCATGCCATATAAATCCCTTCTTAAAATTATAGATACAGACTGAAGATTTCTTTTAAGCGTCTGGAAAATATTTTACACCATTTTCGTGCATAACTTTTGCATTCCAAATATGCTTGTCTGTTTAATTGCACCATGAGTCGTGTTGTACACGGGCTGATCTCTAAAAAAGCTGATGCAATCATTTGTAAGATTGAACTTCTTAACTTGACTGTTCTTATCCTCAATTGTCTTTTTGCGGGTGATTGGGGTTATTGACTTTAACTAAAATGAAAATATTCTAAAATATATTGCGTTGCTTTATTTTGTTATGTTTTTTTTGTTTACGTTGTGTTTTTTTTAGATTCAATATCGTACGTTTAAAATGAAAAAAGTAAACTAAACTAGAGTCACTAGCCTCGACTTTCAGTTGTAAGCGATAAAAGTTTATTGAAGACAACCTATTCAAATTATCACTTTAAGTATTTTTTTCATTCTAAAAAGAATGCAAGCAATTTTGTTTAATAATAGTGGTGTTTTTGGTTTAGCCTTGATAAAAAAAACTAAATAGTATAACCTTTATAAAGGGTGATCCAAACAGAACAAACCAAAAATATAAAAATTCAAATCAAGTGTGGAATCTTTATTTGAAAGGACATTTAATGGCATTTATTTTTTGAATATAATTTCCAATTTTGAATTTTTTGAAGGGTCCAATTTTGGATAGCTCGTTCGAGCATTTCGACCGATGTGGCTTTAATGACACGCGTAATTTTGGCTTCCAAAACTTAAATCGTAGCTGGTTTGTCAGCATAGACTTTGGACTTTACGTAACCCCCCAAAAAAAGTCTAAAGGTGTGATATCATTCGATCTAGGCGGCTAACTCACTTGTCCAAAACGTGAAATTAGCTGCTTTTCGAAATGACCTCTCAATAGATCAATCGTTTAAGCAGCTGTATGGCAAGTGACACCGTCCTGTTGAAACCAAGTGTCGTCAAGCTTACTGGCTTCAATTTCAGGTAGCATAAAGATCGATATCATGGCGCGATAGCGAGCACCATTCACGGTTACGTTCCGGCCATCATCATTTTTGAAAAATAAGCACCGATAATTCCACCAGCTTATAATCCGCACCAAACCGTGGTTTTCTCTCTGGCACCTCTTCAATCTCTTCAGCCAAAATGCAGCATTTTTTTTTTTGACTTTGCCGTTGAGCCAGAAATGGGCCTCATTACTGAACAAAATTTTTGGTCGAAAACAGCGGATCTTCCCGTTGCTCACCTAACGCTCGTTGCCATAATACAGTTGCCAACATTTGAAGGAAATTATTTTCAAATAATAAATGCAATAAAATGTCCTATCAATTTACCAATAAAGATTCCACACTTGATTTGAATTTTTATATTTTTTTTGTTCTGAAAAATAGCTCTAGATGGATCACCCTTAGTTATGTCCTTTATCAAGAAAAAGTGTCAATTCTGTCTGTGTCTAATGGAAAAACCAAATGTACTAGTCTTTCAACAAAAAAAAAACTAGAAAAGTTGTAAAATTGATTTTTTTTAAGCCAATTTAGTACTTATAGCCTGAATAACTATAGAGTACTAGCGTACCCGGCGAACTTTGACTCGCCACAATTTAACGCCTTCAGACCGGAAATTGTGGGAAAAGGACTTCCTCTCCTTTGAATTTGCCCCTGATGATCGTCGCTTGAATCTTATCGTTCATTAGTTTCTTGATGAACAACCGCGTACCTATGACAATTTCAATTGATTCAGATTCCGCAACATGATTATGATCGATCCCACCTTCAGCAGAAAATTATGCGGCGGAGTTCGTGGCACATCAAGCGAGTTCAAAAATATGTGTGTGAAGTTAAATTCCGAATTTAACTAGCAAAGACAAAAACCATCGCCGTTAGCAGTTCGCTGTAAACGGATCAACAGAGTAATGTTAAATAGTTACTCTTAGTATAAGTATATAAAGACGATTTCTGAGATATCAGTAAATAACAAAGTATAAATTTTCATAAAATAAGCAAGATCTATACAAAATTAAGATAATATAACAAGAATGGGGAGTGTTTCCTGCTATAGAAGGTGCATTTTTTCATTATCAAAACGCATGTTGTTTAAAATTCTATTTTTGGATATGCCCCCACTGGGGGCAAACGGGGAGGTATGCTGGAATGACATTTATACCAGGAGTAGCTCCTGGACTGCTCTCCTTATTGGTGTAATCAGAATATCCAAAAACAATTTAGTATTTTGAACATTTTGCATATAAAGTTAAATTCCATTTTTGGATACCGCCCCATAGGGGGCAAACGGGGAGGGATGCTGGAATGACACTTATACCAGGAGTAGCTCCTGGGCTGCTCTCCTTATTGGTGTAATCAGAATATCCAAAAACAATTTAGTATTTTGAAAATTTTGCATATAAAGTTAAATTCCATTTTTGGATACCGCCCCATAGGGGGCAAACGGGGAGGGATGCTGGAATGACACTTATACCAGGAGTAGCTCCTGGGCTGCTCTCCTTATTGGTGTAATCAGAATATCCAAAAACAATTTAGTATTTTGAACATTTTGCATATTAAGTTAAATTCCATTTTTGGATACCACCCCATAGGGGGCAAACGGGGAGGGATGCTGGAATGACACTTATACCAGGAGTAGCTCCTGGACTGCTCTCCTTATTGGTGTAATCAGAATATCCAAAAACAATTTAGTATTTTGAAAATTTTGCATATAAAGTTAAATTCCATTTTTGGATACCACCCCATAGGGGGCAAACGGGGAGGGATGCTGGAATGACACTTATACCAGGAGTAGCTCCTGGACTGCTCTCCTTATTGGTGTAATCAGAATATCCAAAAACAATTTAGTATTTTGAAAATTTGGCATATAAAGTTAAATTCCATTTTTGGATACCGCCCATAGGGGGCAAACGGGGAGGGATGCTGAAATGACACTTATACCAGGAGTAGCTCCTGGGCTGCTCTCCTTATTGGTGTAATCAGAATATCCAAAAACAATTTAGTATTTTGAACATTTTGCATATAAAGTTAAATTCCATTTTTGGATACCACCCCATAGGGGGCAAACGGGGAGGGATGCTGGAATGACACTTATACCAGGAGTAGCTCCTGGACTGCTCTCCTTATTGGTGTAATCAGAATATCCAAAAACAATTTAGTATTTTGAAAATTTTGCATATAAAGTTAAATTCCATTTTTGGATACCACCCCATAGGGGGCAAACGGGGAGGGATGCTGGAATGACACTTATACCAGGAGTAGCTCCGGGACTGCTCTCCTTACTGGTGTAATCAGAATATCCAAAAACAATTTAGTATTTTGAAAATTTTGCATATAAAGTTAAATTCCATTTTTGGATACCGCCCATAGGGGGCAAACGGGGAGGGATGCTGAAATGACACTTATACCAGGAGTAGCTCCTGGGCTGCTCTCCTTATTGGTGTAATCAGAATATCCAAAAACAATTTAGTATTTTGAAAATTTTGCATATAAAGTTAAATTCCATTTTTGGATACCGCCCCATAGGGGGCAAACGGGGAGGGATGCTGGAATGACACTTATACCAGGAGTAGCTCCTGGACTGCTCTCCTTATTGGTGTAATCAGAATATCCAAAAACAATTTAGTATTTTGAAAATTTTGCATATAAAGTTAAATTCCATTTTTGGATACCACCCCATAGGGGGCAAACGGGGAGGGATGCTGGAATGACACTTATACCAGGAGTAGCTCCTGGACTGCTCTCCTTATTGGTGTAATCAGAATATCCACAAACAATTTAGTATTTTGAAAATTTGGCATATAAAGTTAAATTCCATTTTTGGATACCGCCCATAGGGGGCAAACGGGGAGGGATGCTGAAATGACACTTATACCAGGAGTAGCTCCTGGGCTGCTCTCCTTATTGGTGTAATCAGAATATCCAAAAACAATTTAGTATTTTGAAAATTTTGCATATAAAGTTAAATTCCATTTTTGGATACCACCCCATAGGGGGCAAACGGGGAGGGATGCTGGAATGACACTTATACCAGGAGTAGCTCCTGGACTGCTCTCCTTATTGGTGTAATCAGAATATCCAAAAACAGTTTAGTATTTTGAAAATTTTGCATATAAAGTTAAATTCCATTTTTGGATACCACCCCATAGGGGGCAAACGGGGAGGGATGCTGGAATGACACTTATTCCAGGAGTAGCTCCTGGACTGCTCTCCTTATTGGTGTAATCAGAATATCCAAAAACAATTTAGTATTTTGAACATTTTGCATATAAGTTAAATTCCATTTTTGGATACCGCCCCATAGGGGGCAAACGGGGAGGGATGCTGGAATGACACTTATACCAGGAGTAGCTCCTGGGCTGCTCTCCTTATTGGTGTAATCAGAATACCCAAAAACAATTTAGTATTTTGAAAATTTTGCATATAAAGTTAAATTCCATTTTTGGATACCACCCCATAGGGGGCAAACGGGGAGGGATGCTGAAATGACACTTATACCAGGAGTAGCTCCTGGACTGCTCTCCTTATTGGTGTAATCAGAATATCCAAAAACAATTTAGTATTTTGAAAATTTTGCATATAAAGTTAAATTCCATTTTTGGATACCGCCCCATAGGGGGCAAACGGGGAGGGATGCTGGAATGACACTTATACCAGGAGTAGCTCCTGGGCTGCTCTCCTTATTGGTGTAATCAGAATATCCAAAAACAATTTAGTATTTTGAAAATTTTGCATATAAAGTTAAATTCCATTTTTGGATACCACCCCATAGGGGGCAAACGGGGAGGGATGCTGGAATGACACTTATTCCAGGAGTAGCTCCTGGACTGCTCTCCTTATTGGTGTAATCAGAATATCCAAAAACAATTTAGTATTTTGAACATTTTGCATATAAGTTAAATTCCATTTTTGGATACCGCCCCATAGGGGGCAAACGGGGAGGGATGCTGGAATGACACTTATACCAGGAGTAGCTCCTGGGCTGCTCTCCTTATTGGTGTAATCAGAATATCCAAAAACAATTTAGTATTTTGAAAATTTTGCATATAAAGTTAAATTCCATTTTTGGATACCACCCCATAGGGGGCAAACGGGGAGGGATGCTGGAATGACACTTATACCAGGAGTAGCTCCTGGACTGCTCTCCTTATTGGTGTAATCAGAATATCCAAAAACAATTTAGTATTTTGAAAATTTGGCATATAAAGTTAAATTCCATTTTTGGATACCGCCCCATAGGGGGCAAACGGGGAGGGATGCTGGAATGACACTTATACCAGGAGTAGCTCCTGGGCTGCTCTCCTTATTGGTGTAATCAGAATATCCAAAAACAATTTAGTATTTTGAACATTTTGCATATTAAGTTAAATTCCATTTTTGGATACCACCCCATAGGGGGCAAACGGGGAGGGATGCTGGAATGACACTTATACCAGGAGTAGCTCCTGGACTGCTCTCCTTATTGGTGTAATCAGAATATCCAAAAACAATTTAGTATTTTGAAAATTTTGCATATAAAGTTAAATTCCATTTTTGGATACCACCCCATAGGGGGCAAACGGGGAGGGATGCTGGAATGACACATATACCAGGAGTAGCTCCTGGACTGCTCTCCTTATTGGTGTAATCAGAATATCCAAAAACAATTTAGTATTTTGAAAATTTTGCATATAAAGTTAAATTCCATTTTTGGATACCACCCCATAGGGGGCAAACGGGGAGGGATGCTGGAATGACACTTATACCAGGAGTAGCTCCTGGACTGCTCTCCTTATTGGTGTAATCAGAATATCCAAAAACAATTTAGTATTTTGAAAATTTGGCATATAAAGTTAAATTCCGTTTTTGGATACCGCCCATAGGGGGCAAACGGGGAGGGATGCTGAAATGACACTTATACCAGGAGTAGCTCCTGGGCTGCTCTCCTTATTGGTGTAATCAGAATATCCAAAAACAATTTAGTATTTTGAAAATTTTGCATATAAAGTTAAATTCCATTTTTGGATACCACCCCATAGGGGGCAAACGGGGAGGGATGCTGGAATGACACTTATACCAGGAGTAGCTCCTGGACTGCTCTCCTTATTGGTGTAATCAGAATATCCAAAAACAATTTAGTATTTTGAAAATTTTGCATATAAAGTTAAATTCCATTTTTGGATACCACCCCATAGGGGGCAAACGGGGAGGGATGCTGGAATGACACTTATACCAGGAGTAGCTCCTGGACTGCTCTCCTTATTGGTGTAATCAGAATATCCACAAACAATTTAGTATTTTGAAAATTTGGCATATAAAGTTAAATTCCATTTTTGGATACCGCCCATAGGGGGCAAACGGGGAGGGATGCTGAAATGACACTTATACCAGGAGTAGCTCCTGGGCTGCTCTCCTTATTGGTGTAATCAGAATATCCAAAAACAATTTAGTATTTTGAAAATTTTGCATATAAAGTTAAATTCCATTTTTGGATACCACCCCATAGGGGGCAAACGGGGAGGGATGCTGGAATGACACTTATACCAGGAGTAGCTCCTGGACTGCTCTCCTTATTGGTGTAATCAGAATATCCAAAAACAATATAGTATTTTGAAAATTTTGCATATAAAGTTAAATTCCATTTTTGGATACCACCCCATAGGGGGCAAACGGGGAGGGATGCTGGAATGACACTTATACCAGGAGTAGCTCCTGGACTGCTCTCCTTATTGGTGTAATCAGAATATCCACAAACAATTTAGTATTTTGAAAATTTGGCATATAAAGTTAAATTCCATTTTTGGATACCGCCCATAGGGGGCAAACGGGGAGGGATGCTGAAATGACACTTATACCAGGAGTAGCTCCTGGGCTGCTCTCCTTATTGGTGTAATCAGAATATCCAAAAACAATTTAGTATTTTGAAAATTTTGCATATAAAGTTAAATTCCATTTTTGGATACCACCCCATAGGGGGCAAACGGGGAGGGATGCTGGAATGACACTTATACCAGGAGTAGCTCCTGGACTGCTCTCCTTATTGGTGTAATCAGAATATCCAAAAACAATTTAGTATTTTGAAAATTTTGCATATAAAGTTAAATTCCATTTTTGGATACCGCCCCATAGGGGGCAAACGGGGAGGGATGCTGGAATGACACTTATACCAGGAGTAGCTCCTGGACTGCTCTCCTTATTGGTGTAATCAGAATATCCAAAAACAATTTAGTATTTTGAAAATTTTGCATATAAAGTTAAATTCCATTTTTGGATACCACCCCATAGGGGGCAAACGGGGAGGGATGCTGGAATGACACTTATACCAGGAGTAGCTCCTGGACTGCTCTCCTTATTGGTGTAATCAGAATATCCACAAACAATTTAGTATTTTGAAAATTTGGCATATAAAGTTAAATTCCATTTTTGGATACCGCCCATAGGGGGCAAACGGGGAGGGATGCTGAAATGACACTTATACCAGGAGTAGCTCCTGGGCTGCTCTCCTTATTGGTGTAATCAGAATATCCAAAAACAATTTAGTATTTTGAAAATTTGGCATATAAAGTTAAATTCCATTTTTGGATACCGCCCCATAGGGGGCAAACGGGGAGGGATGCTGGAATGACACTTATACCAGGAGCTACTCCTGGTATAAGTGTCATTCCAGCATCCCTCCCCGTTTGCCCCCTATGGGGCGGTATCCAAAAATGGAATTTAACTTTATATGCAAAATGTTCAAAATACTAAATTGTTTTTGGATATTCTGATTACACCAATAAGGAGAGCAGTCCAGGAGCTACTCCTGGTATAAGTGTCATTCCAGCATCCCTCCCCGTTTGCCCCCTATGGGGTGGTATCCAAAAATGGAATTTAACTTTATATGCAAAATTTTCAAAATACTAAATTGTTTTTGGGTATTCTGATTACACCAATAAGGAGAGCAGCCCAGGAGCTACTCCTGGTATAAGTGTCATTTCAGCATCCCTCCCCGTTTGCCCCCTATGGGCGGTATCCAAAAATGGAATTTAACTTTATATGCCAAATTTTCAAAATACTAAATTGTTTGTGGATATTCTGATTACACCAATAAGGAGAGCAGTCCAGGAGCTACTCCTGGTATAAGTGTCATTCCAGCATCCCTCCCCGTTTGCCCCCTATGGGGTGGTATCCAAAAATGGAATTTAACTTTATATGCAAAATTTTCAAAATACTAAATTGTTTTTGGATATTCTGATTACACCAATAAGGAGAGCAGTCCAGGAGCTACTCCTGGTATAAGTGTCATTCCAGCATCCCTCCCCGTTTGCCCCCTATGGGGTGGTATCCAAAAATGGAATTTAACTTTATATGCAAAATTTTCAAAATACTAAATTGTTTTTGGATATTCTGATTACACCAATAAGGAGAGCAGTCCAGGAGCTACTCCTGGTATAAGTGTCATTCCAGCATCCCTCCCCGTTTGCCCCCTATGGGGCGGTATCCAAAAATGGAATTTAACTTTATATGCAAAATTTTCAAAATACTAAATTGTTTTTGGATATTCTGATTACACCAATAATGAGAGCAGCCCAGGAGCTACTCCTGGTATAAGTGTCATTCCAGCATCCCTCCCCGTTTGCCCCCTATGGGGTGGTATCCAAAAATGGAATTTAACTTTATATGCAAAATTTTCAAAATACTAAATTGTTTTTGGATATTCTGATTACACCAGTAAGGAGAGCAGTCCCGGAGCTACTCCTGGTATAAGTGTCATTCCAGCATCCCTCCCCGTTTGCCCCCTATGGGGTGGTATCCAAAAATGGAATTTAACTTTATATGCAAAATGTTCAAAATACTAAATTGTTTTTGGATATTCTGATTACACCAATAAGGAGAGCAGTCCAGGAGCTACTCCTGGTATAAGTGTCATTCCAGCATCCCTCCCCGTTTGCCCCCTATGGGGTGGTATCCAAAAATGGAATTTAACTTTATATGCAAAATTTTCAAAATACTAAATTGTTTTTGGATATTCTGATTACACCAATAAGGAGAGCAGTCCAGGAGCTACTCCTGGTATAAGTGTCATTCCAGCATCCCTCCCCGTTTGCCCCCTATGGGGTGGTATCCAAAAATGGAATTTAACTTTATATGCAAAATTTTCAAAATACTAAATTGTTTTTGGATATTCTGATTACACCAATAAGGAGAGCAGCCCAGGAGCTACTCCTGGTATAAGTGTCATTTCAGCATCCCTCCCCGTTTGCCCCCTATGGGCGGTATCCAAAAATGGAATTTAACTTTATATGCCAAATTTTCAAAATACTAAATTGTTTGTGGATATTCTGATTACACCAATAAGGAGAGCAGTCCAGGAGCTACTCCTGGTATAAGTGTCATTCCAGCATCCCTCCCCGTTTGCCCCCTATGGGGCGGTATCCAAAAATGGAATTTAACTTATATGCAAAATGTTCAAAATACTAAATTGTTTTTGGATATTCTGATTACACCAATAAGGAGAGCAGTCCAGGAGCTACTCCTGGTATAAGTGTCATTCCAGCATCCCTCCCCGTTTGCCCCCTATGGGGCGGTATCCAAAAATGGAATTTAACTTATATGCAAAATTTTCAAAATACTAAATTGTTTTTGGGTATTCTGATTACACCAATAAGGAGAGCAGTCCAGGAGCTACTCCTGGTATAAGTGTCATTCCAGCATCCCTCCCCGTTTGCCCCCTATGGGGTGGTATCCAAAAATGGAATTTAACTTTATATGCAAAATTTTCAAAATACTAAATTGTTTTTGGATATTCTGATTACACCAATAAGGAGAGCAGTCCAGGAGCTACTCCTGGTATAAGTGTCATTCCAGCATCCCTCCCCGTTTGCCCCCTATGGGGTGGTATCCAAAAATGGAATTTAACTTAATATGCAAAATGTTCAAAATACTAAATTGTTTTTGGATATTCTGATTACACCAATAAGGAGAGCAGCCCAGGAGCTACTCCTGGTATAAGTGTCACTCCAGCATCCCTCCCCGTTTGCCCCCTATGGGGCGGTATCCAAAAATGGAATTTAACTTTATATGCAAAATTTTCAAAATACTAAATTGTTTTTGGATATTCTGATTACACCAATAAGGAGAGCAGCCCAGGAGCTACTCCTGGTATAAGTGTCATTCCAGCATCCCTCCCCGTTTGCCCCCTATGGGGCGGTATCCAAAAATGGAATTTAACTTTATATGCAAAATGTTCAAAATACTAAATTGTTTTTGGATATTCTGATTACACCAATAAGGAGAGCAGTCCAGGAGCTACTCCTGGTATAAATGTCATTCCAGCATACCTCCCCGTTTGCCCCCAGTGGGGGCATATCCAAAAATAGAATTTTAAACAACATGCGTTTTGATAATGAAAAAATGCACCTTCTATAGCAGGAAACACTCCCCATTCTTGTTATATTATCTTAATTTTGTATAGATCTTGCTTATTTTATGAAAATTTATACTTTGTTATTTACTGATATCTCAGAAATCGTCTTTATATACTTATACTAAGAGTAACTATTTAACATTACTCTGTTGATCCGTTTACAGCGAACTGCTAACGGCGATGGTTTTTGTCTTTGCTAGTTAAATTCGGAATTTAACTTCACACACATTTCAAAAAATGTGTGTGAAGTTAAATTCCGAATTTAACTAGCAAAGACAAAAACCATCGCCGTTAGCAGTTCGCTGTAAACGGATCAACAGAGTAATGTTAAATAGTTACTCTTAGTATAAGTATATAAAGACGATTTCTGAGATATCAGTAAATAACAAAGTATAAATTTTCATAAAATAAGCAAGATCTATACAAAATTAAGATAATATAACAAGAATGGGGAGTGTTTCCTGCTATAGAAGGTGCATTTTTTCATTATCAAAACGCATGTTGTTTAAAATTCTATTTTTGGATATGCCCCCACTGGGGGCAAACGGGGAGGTATGCTGGAATGACATTTATACCAGGAGTAGCTCCTGGACTGCTCTCCTTATTGGTGTAATCAGAATATCCAAAAACAATTTAGTATTTTGAACATTTTGCATATAAAGTTAAATTCCATTTTTGGATACCGCCCCATAGGGGGCAAACGGGGAGGGATGCTGGAATGACACTTATACCAGGAGTAGCTCCTGGGCTGCTCTCCTTATTGGTGTAATCAGAATATCCAAAAACAATTTAGTATTTTGAAAATTTTGCATATAAAGTTAAATTCCATTTTTGGATACCGCCCCATAGGGGGCAAACGGGGAGGGATGCTGGAATGACACTTATACCAGGAGTAGCTCCTGGGCTGCTCTCCTTATTGGTGTAATCAGAATATCCAAAAACAATTTAGTATTTTGAACATTTTGCATATTAAGTTAAATTCCATTTTTGGATACCACCCCATAGGGGGCAAACGGGGAGGGATGCTGGAATGACACTTATACCAGGAGTAGCTCCTGGACTGCTCTCCTTATTGGTGTAATCAGAATATCCAAAAACAATTTAGTATTTTGAAAATTTTGCATATAAAGTTAAATTCCATTTTTGGATACCACCCCATAGGGGGCAAACGGGGAGGGATGCTGGAATGACACTTATACCAGGAGTAGCTCCTGGACTGCTCTCCTTATTGGTGTAATCAGAATATCCAAAAACAATTTAGTATTTTGAAAATTTGGCATATAAAGTTAAATTCCATTTTTGGATACCGCCCATAGGGGGCAAACGGGGAGGGATGCTGAAATGACACTTATACCAGGAGTAGCTCCTGGGCTGCTCTCCTTATTGGTGTAATCAGAATATCCAAAAACAATTTAGTATTTTGAACATTTTGCATATAAAGTTAAATTCCATTTTTGGATACCACCCCATAGGGGGCAAACGGGGAGGGATGCTGGAATGACACTTATACCAGGAGTAGCTCCTGGACTGCTCTCCTTATTGGTGTAATCAGAATATCCAAAAACAATTTAGTATTTTGAAAATTTTGCATATAAAGTTAAATTCCATTTTTGGATACCACCCCATAGGGGGCAAACGGGGAGGGATGCTGGAATGACACTTATACCAGGAGTAGCTCCGGGACTGCTCTCCTTACTGGTGTAATCAGAATATCCAAAAACAATTTAGTATTTTGAAAATTTTGCATATAAAGTTAAATTCCATTTTTGGATACCGCCCATAGGGGGCAAACGGGGAGGGATGCTGAAATGACACTTATACCAGGAGTAGCTCCTGGGCTGCTCTCCTTATTGGTGTAATCAGAATATCCAAAAACAATTTAGTATTTTGAAAATTTTGCATATAAAGTTAAATTCCATTTTTGGATACCGCCCCATAGGGGGCAAACGGGGAGGGATGCTGGAATGACACTTATACCAGGAGTAGCTCCTGGACTGCTCTCCTTATTGGTGTAATCAGAATATCCAAAAACAATTTAGTATTTTGAAAATTTTGCATATAAAGTTAAATTCCATTTTTGGATACCACCCCATAGGGGGCAAACGGGGAGGGATGCTGGAATGACACTTATACCAGGAGTAGCTCCTGGACTGCTCTCCTTATTGGTGTAATCAGAATATCCACAAACAATTTAGTATTTTGAAAATTTGGCATATAAAGTTAAATTCCATTTTTGGATACCGCCCATAGGGGGCAAACGGGGAGGGATGCTGAAATGACACTTATACCAGGAGTAGCTCCTGGGCTGCTCTCCTTATTGGTGTAATCAGAATATCCAAAAACAATTTAGTATTTTGAAAATTTTGCATATAAAGTTAAATTCCATTTTTGGATACCACCCCATAGGGGGCAAACGGGGAGGGATGCTGGAATGACACTTATACCAGGAGTAGCTCCTGGACTGCTCTCCTTATTGGTGTAATCAGAATATCCAAAAACAGTTTAGTATTTTGAAAATTTTGCATATAAAGTTAAATTCCATTTTTGGATACCACCCCATAGGGGGCAAACGGGGAGGGATGCTGGAATGACACTTATTCCAGGAGTAGCTCCTGGACTGCTCTCCTTATTGGTGTAATCAGAATATCCAAAAACAATTTAGTATTTTGAACATTTTGCATATAAGTTAAATTCCATTTTTGGATACCGCCCCATAGGGGGCAAACGGGGAGGGATGCTGGAATGACACTTATACCAGGAGTAGCTCCTGGGCTGCTCTCCTTATTGGTGTAATCAGAATACCCAAAAACAATTTAGTATTTTGAAAATTTTGCATATAAAGTTAAATTCCATTTTTGGATACCACCCCATAGGGGGCAAACGGGGAGGGATGCTGAAATGACACTTATACCAGGAGTAGCTCCTGGACTGCTCTCCTTATTGGTGTAATCAGAATATCCAAAAACAATTTAGTATTTTGAAAATTTTGCATATAAAGTTAAATTCCATTTTTGGATACCGCCCCATAGGGGGCAAACGGGGAGGGATGCTGGAATGACACTTATACCAGGAGTAGCTCCTGGGCTGCTCTCCTTATTGGTGTAATCAGAATATCCAAAAACAATTTAGTATTTTGAAAATTTTGCATATAAAGTTAAATTCCATTTTTGGATACCACCCCATAGGGGGCAAACGGGGAGGGATGCTGGAATGACACTTATTCCAGGAGTAGCTCCTGGACTGCTCTCCTTATTGGTGTAATCAGAATATCCAAAAACAATTTAGTATTTTGAACATTTTGCATATAAGTTAAATTCCATTTTTGGATACCGCCCCATAGGGGGCAAACGGGGAGGGATGCTGGAATGACACTTATACCAGGAGTAGCTCCTGGGCTGCTCTCCTTATTGGTGTAATCAGAATATCCAAAAACAATTTAGTATTTTGAAAATTTTGCATATAAAGTTAAATTCCATTTTTGGATACCACCCCATAGGGGGCAAACGGGGAGGGATGCTGGAATGACACTTATACCAGGAGTAGCTCCTGGACTGCTCTCCTTATTGGTGTAATCAGAATATCCAAAAACAATTTAGTATTTTGAAAATTTGGCATATAAAGTTAAATTCCATTTTTGGATACCGCCCCATAGGGGGCAAACGGGGAGGGATGCTGGAATGACACTTATACCAGGAGTAGCTCCTGGGCTGCTCTCCTTATTGGTGTAATCAGAATATCCAAAAACAATTTAGTATTTTGAACATTTTGCATATTAAGTTAAATTCCATTTTTGGATACCACCCCATAGGGGGCAAACGGGGAGGGATGCTGGAATGACACTTATACCAGGAGTAGCTCCTGGACTGCTCTCCTTATTGGTGTAATCAGAATATCCAAAAACAATTTAGTATTTTGAAAATTTTGCATATAAAGTTAAATTCCATTTTTGGATACCATCCCATAGGGGGCAAACGGGGAGGGATGCTGGAATGACACATATACCAGGAGTAGCTCCTGGACTGCTCTCCTTATTGGTGTAATCAGAATATCCAAAAACAATTTAGTATTTTGAAAATTTTGCATATAAAGTTAAATTCCATTTTTGGATACCACCCCATAGGGGGCAAACGGGGAGGGATGCTGGAATGACACTTATACCAGGAGTAGCTCCTGGACTGCTCTCCTTATTGGTGTAATCAGAATATCCAAAAACAATTTAGTATTTTGAAAATTTGGCATATAAAGTTAAATTCCGTTTTTGGATACCGCCCATAGGGGGCAAACGGGGAGGGATGCTGAAATGACACTTATACCAGGAGTAGCTCCTGGGCTGCTCTCCTTATTGGTGTAATCAGAATATCCAAAAACAATTTAGTATTTTGAAAATTTTGCATATAAAGTTAAATTCCATTTTTGGATACCACCCCATAGGGGGCAAACGGGGAGGGATGCTGGAATGACACTTATACCAGGAGTAGCTCCTGGACTGCTCTCCTTATTGGTGTAATCAGAATATCCAAAAACAATTTAGTATTTTGAAAATTTTGCATATAAAGTTAAATTCCATTTTTGGATACCACCCCATAGGGGGCAAACGGGGAGGGATGCTGGAATGACACTTATACCAGGAGTAGCTCCTGGACTGCTCTCCTTATTGGTGTAATCAGAATATCCACAAACAATTTAGTATTTTGAAAATTTGGCATATAAAGTTAAATTCCATTTTTGGATACCGCCCATAGGGGGCAAACGGGGAGGGATGCTGAAATGACACTTATACCAGGAGTAGCTCCTGGGCTGCTCTCCTTATTGGTGTAATCAGAATATCCAAAAACAATTTAGTATTTTGAAAATTTTGCATATAAAGTTAAATTCCATTTTTGGATACCACCCCATAGGGGGCAAACGGGGAGGGATGCTGGAATGACACTTATACCAGGAGTAGCTCCTGGACTGCTCTCCTTATTGGTGTAATCAGAATATCCAAAAACAATATAGTATTTTGAAAATTTTGCATATAAAGTTAAATTCCATTTTTGGATACCACCCCATAGGGGGCAAACGGGGAGGGATGCTGGAATGACACTTATACCAGGAGTAGCTCCTGGACTGCTCTCCTTATTGGTGTAATCAGAATATCCACAAACAATTTAGTATTTTGAAAATTTGGCATATAAAGTTAAATTCCATTTTTGGATACCGCCCATAGGGGGCAAACGGGGAGGGATGCTGAAATGACACTTATACCAGGAGTAGCTCCTGGGCTGCTCTCCTTATTGGTGTAATCAGAATATCCAAAAACAATTTAGTATTTTGAAAATTTTGCATATAAAGTTAAATTCCATTTTTGGATACCACCCCATAGGGGGCAAACGGGGAGGGATGCTGGAATGACACTTATACCAGGAGTAGCTCCTGGACTGCTCTCCTTATTGGTGTAATCAGAATATCCAAAAACAATTTAGTATTTTGAAAATTTTGCATATAAAGTTAAATTCCATTTTTGGATACCGCCCCATAGGGGGCAAACGGGGAGGGATGCTGGAATGACACTTATACCAGGAGTAGCTCCTGGACTGCTCTCCTTATTGGTGTAATCAGAATATCCAAAAACAATTTAGTATTTTGAAAATTTTGCATATAAAGTTAAATTCCATTTTTGGATACCACCCCATAGGGGGCAAACGGGGAGGGATGCTGGAATGACACTTATACCAGGAGTAGCTCCTGGACTGCTCTCCTTATTGGTGTAATCAGAATATCCACAAACAATTTAGTATTTTGAAAATTTGGCATATAAAGTTAAATTCCATTTTTGGATACCGCCCATAGGGGGCAAACGGGGAGGGATGCTGAAATGACACTTATACCAGGAGTAGCTCCTGGGCTGCTCTCCTTATTGGTGTAATCAGAATATCCAAAAACAATTTAGTATTTTGAAAATTTGGCATATAAAGTTAAATTCCATTTTTGGATACCGCCCCATAGGGGGCAAACGGGGAGGGATGCTGGAATGACACTTATACCAGGAGCTACTCCTGGTATAAGTGTCATTCCAGCATCCCTCCCCGTTTGCCCCCTATGGGGCGGTATCCAAAAATGGAATTTAACTTTATATGCAAAATGTTCAAAATACTAAATTGTTTTTGGATATTCTGATTACACCAATAAGGAGAGCAGTCCAGGAGCTACTCCTGGTATAAGTGTCATTCCAGCATCCCTCCCCGTTTGCCCCCTATGGGGTGGTATCCAAAAATGGAATTTAACTTTATATGCAAAATTTTCAAAATACTAAATTGTTTTTGGGTATTCTGATTACACCAATAAGGAGAGCAGCCCAGGAGCTACTCCTGGTATAAGTGTCATTTCAGCATCCCTCCCCGTTTGCCCCCTATGGGCGGTATCCAAAAATGGAATTTAACTTTATATGCCAAATTTTCAAAATACTAAATTGTTTGTGGATATTCTGATTACACCAATAAGGAGAGCAGTCCAGGAGCTACTCCTGGTATAAGTGTCATTCCAGCATCCCTCCCCGTTTGCCCCCTATGGGGTGGTATCCAAAAATGGAATTTAACTTTATATGCAAAATTTTCAAAATACTAAATTGTTTTTGGATATTCTGATTACACCAATAAGGAGAGCAGTCCAGGAGCTACTCCTGGTATAAGTGTCATTCCAGCATCCCTCCCCGTTTGCCCCCTATGGGGTGGTATCCAAAAATGGAATTTAACTTTATATGCAAAATTTTCAAAATACTAAATTGTTTTTGGATATTCTGATTACACCAATAAGGAGAGCAGTCCAGGAGCTACTCCTGGTATAAGTGTCATTCCAGCATCCCTCCCCGTTTGCCCCCTATGGGGCGGTATCCAAAAATGGAATTTAACTTTATATGCAAAATTTTCAAAATACTAAATTGTTTTTGGATATTCTGATTACACCAATAATGAGAGCAGCCCAGGAGCTACTCCTGGTATAAGTGTCATTTCAGCATCCCTCCCCGTTTGCCCCCTATGGGCGTTATCCAAAAATGGAATTTAACTTTATATGCAAAATTTTCAAAATACTAAATTGTTTTTGGATATTCTGATTACACCAATAAGGAGAGCAGTCCAGGAGCTACTCCTGGTATAAGTGTCATTCCAGCATCCCTCCCCGTTTGCCCCCTATGGGGTGGTATCCAAAAATGGAATTTAACTTTATATGCAAAATGTTCAAAATACTAAATTGTTTTTGGATATTCTGATTACACCAATAAGGAGAGCAGCCCAGGAGCTACTCCTGGTATAAGTGTCATTTCAGCATCCCTCCCCGTTTGCCCCCTATGGGCGGTATCCAAAAATGGAATTTAACTTTATATGCCAAATTTTCAAAATACTAAATTGTTTGTGGATATTCTGATTACACCAATAAGGAGAGCAGTCCAGGAGCTACTCCTGGTATAAGTGTCATTCCAGCATCCCTCCCCGTTTGCCCCCTATGGGGCGGTATCCAAAAATGGAATTTAACTTATATGCAAAATGTTCAAAATACTAAATTGTTTTTGGATATTCTGATTACACCAATAAGGAGAGCAGTCCAGGAGCTACTCCTGGAATAAGTGTCATTCCAGCATCCCTCCCCGTTTGCCCCCTATGGGGTGGTATCCAAAAATGGAATTTAACTTTATATGCAAAATTTTCAAAATACTAAATTGTTTTTGGGTATTCTGATTACACCAATAAGGAGAGCAGTCCAGGAGCTACTCCTGGTATAAGTGTCATTCCAGCATCCCTCCCCGTTTGCCCCCTATGGGGTGGTATCCAAAAATGGAATTTAACTTTATATGCAAAATTTTCAAAATACTAAATTGTTTTTGGATATTCTGATTACACCAATAAGGAGAGCAGTCCAGGAGCTACTCCTGGTATAAGTGTCATTCCAGCATCCCTCCCCGTTTGCCCCCTATGGGGTGGTATCCAAAAATGGAATTTAACTTAATATGCAAAATGTTCAAAATACTAAATTGTTTTTGGATATTCTGATTACACCAATAAGGAGAGCAGCCCAGGAGCTACTCCTGGTATAAGTGTCACTCCAGCATCCCTCCCCGTTTGCCCCCTATGGGGCGGTATCCAAAAATGGAATTTAACTTTATATGCAAAATTTTCAAAATACTAAATTGTTTTTGGATATTCTGATTACACCAATAAGGAGAGCAGCCCAGGAGCTACTCCTGGTATAAGTGTCATTCCAGCATCCCTCCCCGTTTGCCCCCTATGGGGCGGTATCCAAAAATGGAATTTAACTTTATATGCAAAATGTTCAAAATACTAAATTGTTTTTGGATATTCTGATTACACCAATAAGGAGAGCAGTCCAGGAGCTACTCCTGGTATAAATGTCATTCCAGCATACCTCCCCGTTTGCCCCCAGTGGGGGCATATCCAAAAATAGAATTTTAAACAACATGCGTTTTGATAATGAAAAAATGCACCTTCTATAGCAGGAAACACTCCCCATTCTTGTTATATTATCTTAATTTTGTATAGATCTTGCTTATTTTATGAAAATTTATACTTTGTTATTTACTGATATCTCAGAAATCGTCTTTATATACTTATACTAAGAGTAACTATTTAACATTACTCTGTTGATCCGTTTACAGCGAACTGCTAACGGCGATGGTTTTTGTCTTTGCTAGTTAAATTCGGAATTTAACTTCACACACATTTCAAAAATACCGTCGAATAGTTTGTCGGTCACGCTGTCAATGGATTTGTACGAATGCAGTTCCCCAGCGATTTGACTTTGAATAATGAAATTCAAGCTATCGACGTCTTTATTCTTCACTGCTAGTATTGCCCGTTCACTAATCCAATCGAGATTTTAATAATTTTGTGCAATGCCGGGGTGCTGATTTCCTCCTTCGACGATGTGATCTCGCAAAAATTTGCCAGGAACGATATCAATCCATTAAAAACTTCAACAGAAATGTGTCTATTGCCAAGCTCCTGCAATTGTCTCGATTATTCAAGAGCTGATGAGTCGTTCTGCGAAGCGACTCTCATGTTCGTGATCAAGTTCAACTTTTTGATATGCCGCCACAATGTCGACATGCATTAAGCTAATCGGCAGCAGTAGATTTCGAGATGACGGGAAGCGTTTGACGAAAATCTCCGGAGGACAACATCATAGCCCCACCAAATTGTCTCGAATTACCACGTAAATCCTTCTTCGTTAATTTAACTTCCTCCAAAGCTCGTTTATGCGCCATCATGCATTCTTCCCAAATTATGATTTTGCATTCTCGCGTCAATTTCGCTGTCGCCGAATTCTTGGTCATTGTGCACGTTGGCTTGTCTACCGTGAAAAGATTCATCGGCAGCTTCAAATCGAAATGTGCAGTTTATTCGGCTTCCAAAAATGAGGCAGCAATGCCAGAGTACGCAACAGCCAATGCAATTTGAGATCTTGACCGAATTGTTGCCAGAATCAACGATATGATGAATGTCTTGCCTGTCCCACCGGGAGCATCGAGAAAATAAATCCCTCCCTTTCCATCGTCAACAACCTTCAACAGCGAGTCGTACACTTTCTTCTGCTTGGCATTTAACAGCGGCACATTTCTGCCGACTCTTTTTCCCCGATTGAATTCATCATTTATCGAACGATTTGGCGCTGGCATTCCCAATGCCGCACATGAGCACTCACATATTTTCGATCAGAACTAACGCTTCGTTGCGCATCTCGCCGTTAATTTCTAGATCGAATTTCATACGAATTTGACTCGCTGGCGCAGAAACAGTTGCATCGGCGAGAGTGGAGTCTCAATGTGTATCGTTTTCGAGCAAATTCACACGTTGGTGGCGTATAGCACACCATCCACAGTAGACATGAAATCGAAGGATGTAGGGCCACTAACGTTCTCCAAAAGCAAATTTACCATTTCGCCTACTTTTGGGATTCTTGTAATATATTTAATACTATGCACACGATATAACCAAAAATCGATTCTTTAGAATTTGGTTAAAAGGTAAACTTGGTGAAATAATAAGTCCCCAGCCACGCCTCTTTCGGAGCCTACCCACAAATTGACCTGTTTTCACCGATTGAGTGTTTTTCACGCATAATGTTACATATACTCGTAGCTACCACAAAAAGAGCATAGTTGCTGGATTTTTTGGCTTATGTGGCACAGAAGACGTCCTGCATGGTCAAAACGGGCGATTAAGAGTCAATATGGACATATACTCAAATTAAAGCAAACTTTGCTACCAATCCAAATATAATTAGAGTGTCCAAAACACCGGCATTTCGATTTTTTCAAAACAACCAACTGTCGGGTTTTTTAAAGTAAAAAACTAGCAATAGCCGACATTCCGGTTTAAGACTTTTTCCTAAGAAAGGACAATATTTTCCCATCCAAAAGTGAAGTTTTTGACCGCATTTATAGACCTCGACAATGTATTAAAAACAAATTCTGCGAATAGAGTTTTGTTTTTTATTTAAAAATAAACTAGTAAGGATGCTCAAATCGGCGTTGGCCGACTATACTACGAGGGTTGCTATTTATATTTCGGGTCCGGCAAAAAACACTATAATTTATCATTGGAAATGGTTTTATTGTTTTTCAAAATACACTTTTGCATGCGCACAAACCAATTTTCGAAGCACTTCTTCCACTCCGATTGAGACACCTCCAAAACGTGATTTTTGAACGCTTCAACAGCTGCTACGGGCGATGAAAAACGTTGACCACGCGTTTTTTCTTGATGCTAGGAAATAAGATGTCATTGGGTGCCAAATCAGGGCTGTACAGTGGATGGCCCATCAATTCGAGATCTTGAGTGGTCAAATAGCTCATCGTTTCAGCTGATGTTTGAGAGCTCGCGTTGTCGTGATGCAAAATGATCCGTCTTCTCTTATTATCTTTCCTCATTTCTTCGAACACTGTTGGTAAACAGATGGTTGTATAACACTCAGAATTGACCGTTATACGTTCTACTAAAGGCACTGTGGCAACATGGCCGGTTATACCGAAAAAAACGCAATTGTTTGCTTCGATATACTTCTACCACGAACAACTTTTGTTGGATTTGGCTCGTCTTGAAAAACCCATACGGTCGATTGCTGTTTTGTTGCGGGTTCATATGCATAGACACATGATTCGTCACCTGTGCCAATGTATACAGTGCCTTTGAGCTACCGCAGTTATACTTTTTCAACATCTCTTTGCACCAATCCATACGAGCCTTTTTTTGAGCATTCGTCAAATTACGTGGGATCCAACGAGAACAATTTTTTTTCACGGCCAAATGAACATGCAATATCTTATTGATGCTTGTCATACTAATGCCCAAGGATGCCTCAATCTTACGGTATGCCACATGTCGGTCTTGCTTTATCCGTTCACGCCCAGCACCGAAGTTGGAAACTTAAATATTTATTTCGAATTTCTTACAATGCGAGTGGCACTTACGTCTTTTTCGCAGTTAGGGCTCGATATTAAGTCCGACCTTGCTCAAGCTCCAGACAAAGGTGATTAATCCTCTGAATTACAGAGTGGTGTAAGGTATTTATAGTTTTAGGCTTATTATCAATCTCTCGTAATAAACTGCTCCGAATTTCTTCAAGATTAGATGTTATGATGTTTGAATATATGTGTGGAAGCTATCTCTAAATCTGAGCTTTATTTCTTTAACTTAAATAGAGTCCGCACTTGGTCCAAAGAACTTACTTCGGCCATATTTCATGCGTACGTGCAAATTATGAATTTTCATTGCTTTTACATTCAGCAACAATATAAAAACCGAAATCCGACCGCAAAAAACCGGGTAAAGAGCTATTTTCAAAAGCTGACTGTCGGGCTAAGACTAAACCCGACAATCGGTTGTTAAAAATAGCCGGAATGTCGGGTCTTTTGGGTTCGGCCTGGCCAAACTTTACGTTTTTACTTGTTTTGTACGAGGGTATATCAATAGTTCCGTGACTTTTCCAACTTCCCCCCTAGTTATATGAAATGCAAAACTGCTTCCACAAAGTACCATCTGTTAATAGACTACTGTCACATTTTGAGAGTTCCGTCCTTTAGTTCGTGCTTAACAGCTGTTCAAAATATGCATCCTGAGGGATAAATTATTTTTAGCGGGCAAAAATCGTCAATCAAACCAAGGAAAAGCTTGATAAATACTATGGGAACTCTGCACCAACGATTTCAAGTACAAATGACGCTGAACGTTCTGGACGGCCAATTGAGGGCAATACACCCGAAAATTTGGAGAGAAAAAATCCACGATATGGTGTTGACCGATAGAAGAATAAAAGTGCGTGAGATTGTTGCTTGTGGTTTCGATTTCACATGATTAGTTGGGTTTAAGAAATCTGTCTGCAATGTGTCTGCCGCGTTAGCTCTCCATTGACCCTAAACGTAACCGTGTGACAACTTCAAAGGATTGTTTGGAGTTGTTTAACCGCAACTCGAATAAGTTTTTGCGACGTTTTGTAACTGTGGATGAAACATGGATCCATAACAACACTCCGGCCACGAAGCAGCAGTCTAAACAATGGATTTCTCCTAGTGAACTGGCCGCGAAGAAGGCCAAGGTGACTTTGTCGGCCAATAAGGTGATGGCAACAGTTTTTTTGGCCTGCACGCGGGATAATCCACACCGATCACCTTCAAAAGGGAAAAGCGTTAATCGGCGAATATTATGCCAACTTATCGGACTGATTTAACGAGGATTTAAAAAAATGGCCCAATATGGTCAAGAAAAAAGTTATTTTTCATAAAGATAATACAGGGGGCACACGTGTGTAGTCTCAATGGCAAAATTTTATGAATTCGGTTAAGTATTGATACCTCATCCGCCATATTCTCTTGATTTAGCCCTCAGTGACTATTTCCAAACTTAAGGAAATGGCTCGGAGGAAAGTGATGCAACACCAACGATGAAATTATTGACCAAACAAATGCCTTTATAGACGAAAAATCCTATTTTTGGAAGGGATACAAAAATTGAAGAAACGTTGAATTAAGTGTATTGAGCTAATAGGAGATTATTTTGAAAAATATTTTTTTTGGAAAAAACTTTGTTTTATTCGAAAAGTCACGAAATTATAGATTGTCGTATTAAGAAATCTTATATTCAAAAAATTAATTTTTTTAAATATTAAGACATGTTTTTATATTAGTTTAGATATTAAGGTTAGACACTTATTGTTATACTCATTTAGATGCCATTCAATTAAATACATTAAAACTATTGCAATCTTTTTGTCAGGGGAATTGAAAATAAAATGGATTTTTTTACATTTCAAGTTAATGCTGTTAAATTAGTTGATCAGTTTAATTGACCTACTTACCTAAACCTTAATACAAAACAAAAAATGCAAGAAAGAACACCAAAAAAGAGAATTATCTTTACAAAAAAACATCGACTACTATTCTTCCATGACGTTATGGAAATCATAATCGTATATGCCTGATTTTCTCTCTAATCGCCATATTTCCTTCTATTCCATGTTTTCATTATTAATTGCACCTTCTTAACGCTATTTTTTGTTTTCTTTTCTTCATTTGCTTTCCTTATGTAATTGGTACTTATAATAATTTGAATTTTTATTTTAATTTTTTTCTTTTTGTTTTTTAATTTTTCTTATTTTGATTTTTTGGTTTTTATAATTTTTTAATTTCATTTCTCAATTATAGAAACACAATGGACTACTCCCACGCACACGAGGCCTCAGAGCCCTTCTCAACAGCAGACTAGCTTCGATACACTCACATGTAAATTATCCAATTGAATATCCTTTTTCCTTAACCAGCAAAATTGTTTAAATTGATATTGATGAACGTAACAACAACAAAAATAACCCATTTGACTATTTTTTTTTCTAATTTAAACAAAGGCGGTTGAATAGATCTTATGTAAAACAATTTTGATAGTAGTTAACAAAACCCTCTTAAGTTATAATGATTGTTATGACTTGAACAGTTTTTATTCTGATTCGAGTCATAATAATGATTAAAGACCGAATAAATGTAAACAAAACGATTACTCATTGAACAGGGATTAAACCGGCTCAATACCTCTTGCTTCTATATTTAAATAGAAGACAAGTTTTTAACAAAATGGCAAAGTGACATTGATTTTCGTGGCTGCACACTACTTTTATCATGATTTCGGGTCCGTGACAACCCTCTTCAGAAAGACGTGCTGCAAATGTTGAAAGTAAAACCGAACTCTATAAGGCCAGGCTCTCCCCAAACGAATGAGAACTACTGTTGTAAACCTTAGTTTTTAAGTTTTCTTCTCACAATTGCCCACGAAAATACAAATCACTCTTGCCACCTCTACTAATGATTTTATTTAGAAGCATTTTTTTCTATTATGGAGTGCCTTGTAGTACAGCGTTGACAGGATTTGGGTGTTTGGCCGTTTGTTAATGTTTGATTTGGGGCCCGATGACCCATTGTCCTATTCAGATTCGGGAAGAAATGTTATTGTTTTAGAGAACCATTTCTATTGTTAAAGTGGACCAAAAGGATCATAGCAAGCCCGTAGATTAGTTCCTAAAATTTAGATAAATCTTAAAAGTTAATTGACATTAGTAAGATAATTCCACTGTTTCTGAGCAACAGTTTGTCGATGTTCTAAAGCACCATATTTTCGGAACGTTAGATCCATGGGCCAAGGCCTCAAATTAGGTCAAATCGCAGATTTAATGATATGTTCGGATTCTTGACGATTTTTTGTTTGTTTTTAATACCCATATGCCCATAGTCAAAGTAGCCGATCCGGGTCCAAAATTGACTCATATCTAAATTATAGGTAGTTATGGAAGATTTGTGAGAAATTTTTAATGTTTCTTGATACCCATATGTCCCCGAGTATTAGGGGACTTTTTTTTGGCCCTACGACCCCAAGGCCCTATGACCACGCTTATTTTTGAAACTGTTAGTGGCTCCATGGTTACAACTTCCAAGCATAACTTGTTTTAATCTAATTAATAAAGCTATATAGTGGTAAAGTCAAAAAAATGCTCAGGACTTTAGTCCCTCAAAGAGAAACTTTTGCCCGATTTGGTCAATTTTCAATACCAACCGATCTGCAACCATAAGACAAATATCTGGTAATTTATAAGCCTCCAGGTCTTTTTGTTTTGATTGAATCGTGCTTTCAACAGACAGGCGAATGGACGGACAGACGATCAGACGTCGCAGATAAGTATTTCGAGATGTTACAAACGGAATGACAAACTTATGTGGGGTATTTTCTCTAGTCTTATCGCTTCGGCGTCTCTTTTCAACTAACTCGTGTGAGAGAATGCTGAACATGGGTTGCCATATTTCTCTCATCCTACACTTATAAATACTCCCATCCTATGGTGGAGAGTATAATAATGGTAGAAAGTGGAACAGTTTAAGTGTTCCTCTAAAACTTTTCTTGGATAATAGTATTTGGTCCATTTCGACAAATGCATATGGGCTTGCTCTCGACTTTGTAAAAAGTACTTGAACTAGCTAGATTTTTCGTTTCTGGGTTTCTGTTGTCATTGGTCTTGGCCAATAAGCCGCAATCTATATCTTATGTCAACAGACCATTGTTCAAAACTTAACCGGATCTATTAGGCAGAGTCACTGAAATTACACCTTACAGAGGAAATAAAATTATAATATAATAATTTTTAATAAAAAAAAATTGCCTTTTTGTATTTTCTAATACTTTAAAAGCGATGTCACGGTGGAGGGTTTCTAAGGTTTGGGCTGGCCGAACTTTGCCACGTTTTTTCTTGTACCACCTGCAACATGTGCTTTGCTATTATACTTTTTTTTTGAAGCGTTCCTGTGTTCATTCTATTACAACAGCAACCCTCTTTATTATGGGCAAATGTGCCAATTCTTCCTCTTACGGACTTCTAATGTAAAATGAAAGAGGTTAAATTGTGGTTATTGTTCTGTTAGGTATCCGCATCCCTGGTCATTCCTATTATATTCTGTATTCTGATAGTATGACTTCACCCAGTTCAACTAATAGTATTGCCCGAGCCATTTTTGTATGTGGCGCTTAGTCCACTCTGTGGAACAGAGTGTGTGTTATAAGTTAGTTTTAAGGAATATGTTCGTAACAATAAAAATAAATGACCTACACCTTTAATATATCTATAATTACCAGCTGATTATTAGATGCTCGTCCATTTAAGTTTTTGGACCAAGGACGGACGCCATTGAAATTAAAGGATACCGCTTCAGATTTAGTATAGCTCCCAAACAAAAGTTTATCCGATTTCATGTTTCTAGCTCTTGAAGCTACGCATTACTTGTACTCGTAATCTTAATGGAATTTATTTAGCACATGTTAGTATTTTATCCCATAGAAGATCGCTATTAAAATTGAAGAAAATCGATGCATTCACCTTCCCGTATGTTCATCGGATTTTAAGTTTTTAGCTCTAGAAGCCACATATAACATCCGATATTGATAATTCATTTGATTGAACAATTACCAGTTCATAAACATAGGCCATATAGGCCAACGTCTTGATACAACCCTAGAACAAAAGTATATCCCGATTGTACATTCAACCGCTCTAGAACAACCATTTTTATACCGATTTCGATCTAATTTAGTATAGTATGTGATGGTGGACAAACTGTTTCAAACTTGGAACATTAAGGCCGATTTTAAATAACTATAATTATCTAACGAAGCCAAAACTAAATTAGGGCCGAAAATACAGTCCATTTAAACATGGACATATGGGTACCAAATTATAATTCAATTTTCTCACAAATTCAAGTATGACATGAGTTTGAAATCAAAACAAATTTAAAAGTGCAGGGTACAGAACAGGTCTAGTCAATTGAAGTGTTACCAACTTTACGTTGGCAATACTAGCAAACTGATAAAGCGTCCTAGGCCTAGGCCATCGAAGTGTTACCATCTTCACGTTGGCAATACTGGTAATCGATAATATCAGCCAACCCAACTCAGTTGACCCCCAAGTCTCTGTGGACGCATCCAGTTCAAATGGCGCGTTATCTCCACCTGGATATCGAAGCAGAATTCCCATAGTTGAACAAGACTTCAAAATAAATATATTGTTGTTACAACAACAACAGCCAGCTGTGTCAAATTTATACCAATGACAGCTGTCTATATTTTTTCACCTCTTAGTGGTAATCAAATGGCCAAAGAACTGAAAATATCCCATTGAAGCATCTGACGCATACTCCAAAATGAGCTCAGGGAAAGGCCTGACGCCAAAAGTCACACGCCCTAACACCAAAGCATAAAAGTAAAACTCTAAAGAGCAAAGGATTTGTTACGCTTACGTGGCGGATTTCTCTGATAAAAATTTTCCCTATTGGGCAGTTCATAAACTCTCATAATAATTGTGTTTACTAGCAACTTTTTTTTATCAGTAAAATGTTTTGGAGGCTGCTTTAGAGCTACAGAACATTTCGGCCGTAGACCAAGACTCGGCACCGTCTCATAAAGCTCATGTAAAAGATGAATCGTTAAAAACCTCGTTTCACACTTCATTTCGTTCACACTATAGCTTCATCAGGTACAAATCCGATGGACTATTCCATCTAGGTTATTGTGATAGCAAAGTGAGCTCTAAAATATGCCAATATCGATGCGCTGAAGGAAACTATTGTAAGGGAATGGGCCAAAATATCGCAAGATTATATTGGTGCAACATGCAACTCATAAGGCCACCTTGGCCACAACGAGCTAAAGTAAATGAAATCTAAATAATTAATTCCACACATATTTTAGTCTAATCAATAAAAAATGATTTCACACAAAAAATATGGTCGTTCGAATGACACTTCACTTCATACAGTTCAGTTTTATATCCAGAAATATATCAATCTATTTCACCTTATCTGAAAGCATTTGTTGTATATCATAAGCCTAAACCACATCGTGAAGCCCATGACCTTTTCTCTCCATCCTTATTAAATATATCCGTATAGTTCTTTGCAACTACAGATATTGTATATTAAAAGCTCTAGAATATAGCCGACAGATTCAGAAATGAGAGATCACAAAGTTCAGGTTATTTTTAAAAGAATAATTGTTTTTTGTAACTTGTAGTACGTCCATTCATGATTTTAAATTAAGATTTATGTAAATAAATATACTGGTAGTTTAAAAAACAAAAATAAAACGACCAGTAAAAAAGTGTTAAAGCAGGAAGTATCCCAAATGCTACCCGCTCTGTAGCCTTTATATAAGTATTTTTCATATATAAAATCTCTGCAGTGCCGCCTTTGTTTAGATTTTTTTTACTAACACATTAATCTGAATTTTATTTTATTGTTTTATTTTTGTTCTTATATTATTTAACCTTTTCTTGTTTGAATGCAAAATTTGAAATTCATTATACCAAAACCAACTAACCAACCTGTCTACTAACCCGAAAAAAGACGTAATCTAATTGTATGCACTGCTTGCTAGAGTTGAAAGTATATATTCGGGAAACTCTTCCGATTTTTTTTTGGAAAATAATGTAGTTAGTATAAGTATACGTATGCACACATACATTTGTATGTTTGTATTTGTTTGTTGTTCTGTACAAATGTTTGATATTTTGAGTTAAGTGCAAAATTGCGTAGCATTTCAATGGAGAAATCATAATTATGTTGAATAATTCAAGAGTTTTCTTTCTTGAAGTTCCTATGTCAGTCGATCTTATCTTTTTTGTTAATCTCATCATGCTATTAGAAAACATTAAGAAGAATTGAGATTTTAAATATGTTGAGCGTAGGGTACTCGAAACATTGAGAAGCCCATAAAAGCAATAGTGTACAGTGACTCATAAAAGTATTCGTTTCAATGTAAGCAACAAGGATTATACTGTTAGTTAAATCAAGTTATTACCATTTTTCTCCTGCCAAACAAAATTATTTTGGCTCCAAGGAAACTCAATAATCCATTTCTTTCTGCACCATATTAGATACAAGCGTGTGTGTTGAAATATTTGTACGCAGTTTGAGCCGTTGTAATGCTTAAAATGAAATTTTTCAATTTTAAGTCTAACACAGGGCTTCTTGGAACGTATTATTATAACTGACACTGTTCTGCAACAAAATCCTCCTTTGGACGAAACTAACTGAACTAACCTTATGTAAAATAATCTCATGAATCCGAATTATATATCCGGTTTGCCCCATCACGTATAGTTTCGTAAAAATGAATTTTTTTCTAAATTATTTCATTAGTTTGCCTAAAACTTCCACAATTCTTGTCCGATTCACTTGAAAATGGACAATATAAATTGTAAAAAATTTTACCTTTCATATAAATCACAATATATTAAAATCGAATAAAAATGGATTTTTTGACAGATTTTTTTTTGCAAAAACTGCTATAACTCAGAAAAAGTTCGTCGGATTATCAAAAAAAAAATACCTCGTTGGTTACAGTAGATTTTGTGAAAAAACGATTGGTAAAGACCATAAATGGGGTCAGTTGAAAACAATTTTCTTTGACAACAGAAACAAAATGTTTACTTCTTTTGGCTGTAACTTCCACAATTTTAATTCGTCGTAATAAATTATACTTTATATGTACAATCCCACGACAGCCGGTTTTATGGACCGGATTGACCCGAAGCAGCAATTCTTCGGCCAAGGGCTGTCACCCCGGCACACAGTTGCCGCTTCAACAATACTTTATATGTAAGATGCATTTCTTACCAATTAATATTGCCCATTTTGTTTTCAAGCGAATCGGATCGAAGTTTAAACAAATGAACGTAAAAAGCAGCAAACACCATTCCCAATATCTCGAAAACTATACGTGATGGGTCAAAAATGGACACTAAATTCCGATTCTGAAGAAAATTTTACAGAAGAAATCAGTTGGTTTTGTCTAAAGGAGGGCTTAAAAGTTAATTTTTGCAGAACAGTGTAATTAACATTCAGGCCACGGCTAGAAATGATGTAGCATCGGTTATGTTTTGGCACTATATGATGGAGTTCATTTTAATCATATGTTATTTGCGATGACCAAAAGTCTACGCTGTGTAGTTTTGGTTGAAATACGGCATCCTCCGCGCCAGCTGTACGCAAGTTTGTGTAAAAGGTTTGTGACGCTAGCATGCTAGTAAACAACACTCGTCGACTCGATATTTTAAAAACTCAATATTTCACGCAACAGTAGGATTCGATTTTTAACCTCCGCAATTTTTGACTCCGCAATTGAGTGCTCACGTCCATTCGCCTCGCTATTGCTTTTTAGATTGAGCCTATGAGCTTCAAATAGACAACAATTTTGCCCGAAAATTTGTCTTTTCTGACGATTTGTTTTTCATCTCGGCCGCTTTGGTAGCAAGCAAAATTGCAAGCAAATTTATCCTCAGAGAGTGACAGTTTGGAGCGATGGCGTCATTGGCCCGTTTTTTTCTTTGTATAAAACGCCAGTTTTAATGACTGAGCGTTACAGAAACATGATAAACCATTTGATAATACATATTGTTGTTTTCGCGAATACTAAGCATGTCATTCGTGGAAAACTATCACTTTGCCATTTTGCAAAAAACTTGTCTTCTATTAAAATTCTATTAAAAGGGGTCTCGAGAGCCGTTATACTCGTATCACAAACTTTTTTAAACTTCAAACCACCCTTTACCTTTTATTAGTGTGTTTTGCCGTTTAAATGCATTTAGACATCTTAAAAGAAAATGTATAACACACCAAGTACACTCCAGAAAACTCATCCGCAGACTGTAAATACCAACCCCATTAAGAACAGAACACTATGGGTAAATATTCCTTTTAAATCGTGCCTGAAATTGTTGGAGTCAATGCCAAAACGTCTAGAATCCATTTGTAAACAAATTTTACCTCGTAAATGCCTGCAACTTTAAAATAATAGATTAATGTTAAAGCCATGTACTTTTCTACAAAATGCGGTCCCGGTCAGTAGGTATAAGAATTAGATCGTCACACATGTAACTGATTTGAAAGTAAACTATAGATGGGGTCAGTAAACATATATAATCCAAATACTTTTGGGGTCTACCTTTTTTTTTGTACCCTCCATCTTTTTGTAACACCTCGTAATACTAGTGGAGAGCACATTAAGTATATGTGACGCGCAAAATAGAAAGGGACCTAAGGTTAAAAACCAGTTTTGTTCAGGAGAACCATTTAAAAGATTATGTCCCTTTCTATTTGCGCTTAGAATCGTCGACTTCACTTTCATAAAACGCGCATATCTCTTGGAGGGAACACTTTTGGGGCATGGGATCGGTCTCATTCGAAAAAAAGTGAAAAGTTGATGAAAAGTTTTGTTCAGGAGAGCCATTTTAAATATTGTCCCTTTCTATTTGCGCTTAGAACCTTCACTTTCATAAAACGAGCATATCTCTGGGAGGGAACACTTTTGGGGCATGGGATCGGTCTCATTCGATGCTCAGATGTTGTCCACATCAAAAAAAGGAAAAAAAAATGAAAATTGATTTTTTTTACCCTTAGGTCCCCTTCTCTATGCGCTGTCACATATATATTCTGAATCGTCGCAAAAATCTGAAAAGATTTTGACATGTCCGCCCGTCTGTGGAAAGAAAACTACAGGACGCATTAACGAAGCTAGATTGCTGAATTTTTGCACATTGTGTTGTTGGACTGAAACAGTTTGAAAATCGGTCAAGAGGTAAAAATGTTCCCCCAAAAGGACCTCTGGTCAACCTCTGAAAAATCACTATATGTGACGCGCAAAATAGAAAGGGACCTAAGGGTAAAAACCAGTTTTGTTCAGGAGAGTCATTTTAATGATTTAAATACGCGTATCTTTGGTGTACCATCACTTTCATAAAACGCGCATATCTCTAGGAGGGAACACTTATGGGGCATGGGATAGGTCTATTCGATGCTCAGATGTTGTCCACATCGAAAAAATAGTGAAAATTGATTTTTTTTTACCCTTAGGTCCCTTTCTCTATGCGCTGTCACATGTATGGTATTTTTTGGTGGTTTTTAGCTTTTATATCACCACTATTAACTCCGATGGTTAAGAAATTGTAACATTATGATATGTTCGGCCAGGTAATATATGTAGGGAATATTACCATATTTGGGGCGAGGCACCGCCCACACAACCCTAAACTTAGGAAGACCATATCTCATGAACTACTAGAGATACTCGTATGACGATGTTATTTAAAATAAATAAAATTGGCATGTATCGAAATACGCAGTGAAATAAATGTTTAGGTATCACGCCCCCTTTTCAAAATCGCACTTTTGGCCAGGCAGTGCAGATCGATACTTAAAAATTTTAGCAGTATTAAATTATTATAGACTATTTTGGGTTTAAATTGAACAAGAGGTCGTGCACCACCTACAACACTAAAATTATCATACCATACGGGGGTTGCTATTTATATTTCGGGTCCTGACAAAACTAGTGTTCCCAGATGCAAACTGGAACTTCTATTGGAAACTTTGACATTTTTTAGCATAACTTCACTCAGAACGTTTTGTCATTTAAGGCGAATTGTTGTTTACAGTGTGTTGAAAAATTCATCTCAGTCAAAAATGCAATTATCCCGTGAACATTTTCGTGCGATGATTTTTTACGATTTTCGGCGTGGATTATCGAGCCAAGACTGTTTAAATCAACTTGTTTCGACTTTTGGCGATGAAGCACCATCAAAAACCACTGTAAATCGCTGGTACCAAGAGTTCAGTCTCGGACGTCGTTCGCTTCAGGATGAATTTCGTGAAGGGCGTTCAACTTCGGTCACTTTGCCAGAAACCATCGATGCTGTGCGTGAACTGATTAAGATTGAGGCATCCTTGGGCATTAGTATGACAAGCATCAATAAGATATTGCATGTTCAGTTGGCCGTGAAAAAAATTGTTCACGCTGGATAAAGGCTTATATGGTTTCGTGCAAAAAGATGTTGAAAAGTATAACTTTGTCACAGGTGACGAATCATGGAAATTATGCATATAAACCCGAAACAAAACAGCAACAACAGGAGAATATTTTGAAAAACTATAAAACCATTTTCAATGATAAATTATTGTGTTTTTATTGCCGGACCCGAAATATAAATAGCAACCCTCGCAATGGACTGAAGAATGTAATCAATTATTAGAAATTTATTATAGACTATGGTGTGCTTAAATTTGTCAGAAGGGCGTGGCACCAATCATTCAACTTTGAATAGCCATATCTCGTGAACTGATACCGGTGTGACGATATTAGTTGTTATAAACACATGTTTGAAAGTACAGAAAGAAACAACCTAACGGAAAAGTGGGCGGTGCGACGGCATGGCCAAACTTAATTTGTCCACTTGTTTATTTTTTTTTTGTCTAAAATATCTACTGACAAATAATGAAATACTATATACTTTTATAAATAACTTAACATTTTTTATAAACATTCTGATTGAAAATAGTTCTTATTTTTTAACAGTTATTTTATTTCAAGGCAGAAAAATTACAAATACTTTTGTGGCATGGCCAAACTTAATTTGTCCACTTGTTTATTTTTTTTGTCTAAAATATCTACTGACAAATAATGAAATACTATATACTTTTATAAATAACTTAACATTTTTTATAAACATTCTGATTGAAAATAGTTCTTATTTTTTAACAGTTATTTTATTTCAAGGCAGAAAAATTACAAATACTTTTGTGAGTCATTGTATATGTAAAAAAAATTTAAATTTGAATACAATCCTGATCCCTAAAGTAACATTTTCAATGCATTTCCATTTTCCACGGTCGTTCATATTTAATATAATTTTTCCATAGGCAAATAATCTAAGAGTACTTTTATTTTGAAATTCTATTTGGTATTAAAATGTTTGACAATTTTCAGTAAACCTTTTTAGACATGAACGCAATGACGTAAGCATTTACAGAATTCCATTTTTTTCGTCAGTGACTGTCTGCGTTTACGTTTTGATCACTTACCGCGTTTTTTTTTTAATGAGGGTCAATCTTTCTAACTATGTTTTCTCGAATATGGTGGCTGGATGTCGTAGTTGGCGGGAAATCATTTACCGCACATAGCGCGTTTAACGGCCAATTGATCGCGTATTCCTGCCGAACATCCTTACGTCAGAAATAATTCGATGGATTTAGTTGAGAACACACCATGAAAGTAATGATAGAACAGTGACACTCGAGGTAGTTGACTACCCTACTCTCACTAATCAGCACCATCGCTCTCCTTTAAGCACGGTCAAGTAGCTCCAAGGAAGGTTTTTGAGCACCTGCTTTTATATGGGAGTTGTATTCCATCTAGACTTGATGTATGTTGTGCAGATATTGAGGAGGTCAGGAGTGAAATATTTACAGTTGCGTGCCTATTTCGACACTTTGAAAACATGTTTCGCCCAACGAGCATGTTTCGCTTGTAAGTCAACAAGCAGCACTGTGTCTTTCGCTCATTTATATCTACTCTATTTATTGGACCTTAATCGGAAATGGCCATTAAATCCCGGCTAAGTGTCCCATCCATAATTCGCCTTTTGTATTCAATATCTTGAAGACTCGGCCTGCGTCGGAAGAAATATGAACGACTGAGGTTGCTGTCATTCATGAAGAAGTAGATTGGATTCACAGTCTGACCCAAAATAAGAAATAAAGAGGGAGAATGCACAGAGCCCTGCGGTAGGCCTATATTTGTAGATGAAAACTCATCTACAATAAATCGTATAGTGCGATCTCTAAGAAAGCTCGATATAATTCGAGCAATAGTATTGCCGACACAAAATGCGATCAGCTTTACTTTTAAAAGAATAAATTACTCCATAAGCTTCAAAGATCAGGTTTGTTATTGGGGAAGGAAAAGTTAGCCAGCGAAGTTAAAGCGAACACATCACCGTCTGATAGACGCACGTTTCAACGATGGTGGCTTATCAATACCATTATGTAAGCTGCCGACAAGGTCTCTGCTCGTTTAAAGAACTAGATATACGAAACTTTGCATTAATTTGGATTTGTGAACGACTCAATGAAACAATTCCTACCATACGAGGGCTGCTATATATTTCTGGCCTAATAATGAATTCGAATATTTCGAATCAAAAATAGTTTTATTGTTTTTCAAAGTATTCTTCAGCTGATTTATACACTTTTGCATGCGCTCAAACCAATTCTTCAGCATCTTCTGGCGACGAAAATTGTTGACCACGCATTTTTTTCTTGAAGTGCGGGAATAAAAGAAGTCATTGGGTGCCATGTCAGGGCTGTACGGCGGATGACCTATCAATTCGACGTTTTGGCCGGTCAAAAAGGCGCTGGTTTGAGCCGATGTGTGGGAGCTTGCATTGTCATGGTGCACAATGATTCGTCTTCTCTTGTTCGTTTTTCGAATTTCTTCGTCCTACGTTGCTCAAACGGAACAGTCGCCATATGACCAGTTTTGCCGAAGAAACAGGCGACCGTTTCAAAGTGCTTCTTCCACGAATAACTTTCGTTGGATGTGGCTCTTCGAAGTCCCACACGGTCGATTGCTGTTTTGTTTCGGGCTCATTCGCATAGATCCATGATTCGTCAACTGTGACGATCTTATAAACGACTTTAGCTGCACCGCGATCGTATTTTTTTCAAAATTTCTTTGCACCAATCGACACAAGCCTATTTTTGAGCGATTGCCAAATTGTTAATGCAATATCGAATGCATGCTGATGGAAGAAATGCCCAAGGATGCCTCTTTCTCACGGTATGTCACATGACGATCTTGCATTATCAGTTCATGCACGGCATCAATGTTCTCTGGCACATCGGCCGTTTTTGGACGACCTTCGTATTTGAGAGAGCGTCGGCCACGATTGAATTCATTAAACCATTTTTTCACAGTGCTATAGGATGGTGCTTCATCGCCATACAAAGATTTAAGTTTTCGCTGCAGTCTTGTCGTGGATTATCCACGTAGAAAGTTGTGAAAAATGATCGCACGAAAATGTTCACGAGTTAATTCCATTTTTTTCCAAATTGATTTTTTAAAGTCACGGTAAACAACACAAATAATGGTCGTACGTCAAAACGTTCTGAGTACGTTTATGCTAAAAAATGTCAAACTTTCCAATGGAAATATCAGAAATATATATAGCAACTCTCGTATCAGCTTTGATATAAGTGCACCGTGTCAGACTATCCATGACGTTGAGGATATCAGGGCCACGTAAGTACTCTCACTAAACTGATGGATAGACCGACTCCAATGTCCCGACATGAAAGTCATCAGGCCTTCCATAGACTGGTGTAGGTTATTTCGTAGTCGACGTTCGACTTAAAATAGTTTTACTCTTATCGTTTCTTGGTTTTAGTACTGTCGCTATCCAAAAAGGGCAAAACAAAAACCCATTTTACATCCCTAAAGCAACAGCTTTGGTTCAGGCAAAAATGATGAAATGTATTTCCATTGTAATTGGTGGACACGGTTTTAAATGGAAAATTTTGCATTTTTTCAAATTCAGACCTTTGTAAAACAGAAACCCTTTCAGTTTGAAGTTGTTACTATTAGGTTTTATTAATGAAAAATTTGGGGACCCCTGTTTTAAAATTTTATATTTTCAAAGAGTTTGCAAAAATGTAGGTAAGACAAAATAAATACGTTTTTTTCTGAACAGGATTAGGCCAAAAATAGGGAACTTCTCTCAGATCAGTGAGCTGAGCACGATAAAAAAACATGTGGTCGTTGACAGACCTGCATTTAAGAGCCGTTTTCAAAAGACTAAATGTAAGAGTATTTTGTTAAGTAACGAGGTGGAAAAACCAGCCGCCTAATAATGTTTGATGCTCCTATCCAGTTTTTACCTCCGTTACTTGTGGAATAGTAAAATGTAATTTCTGAATTTGATGAAAGAAAGCTATGCTTTACAATACTTATATATGAAAAATTATGGAACTTGTTAAAAGTTAAGCCATCAACATGTCCGTCGTATAGACATTTCGCAGCCTAAACGTTGTGTCTTGCCGGTTAAAATCGATACAACTTTTAAATTAATACAAATTTGTTACTCTCCCTTAGAAATTGTTTCGTTTTTATGTTAGACTTTTTTGATTCTTTTTTGCATACAGCATGATTTTGGAAAATATAAGATACTTAAGTATTACGACTGACATTTTCGCATGTGCTAATGGCTTTGTTGTTTGGTTTTTGTTTTCTTGTCTTTTCTAGCACCACCAGCACCTGGTTCGTCTGTGAATCCCACCGCTGTAACCAGCCCAAGTGCTTCTAGTGTTGCTGTAGGTGGTGCCGTCGGTGGAGCGTCTTCCACCCAGGCAGCTGTTGACTCCGCTTTAGGTGCTTCATCGACTGTGACCACAGCAACAGCTGCAGCGGCCGCTACACCCACCACTCAACCCGAACTGCCTGTATTTACATGTCCTCGTCGTCCGAATTTGGGCCGCGAAGGTCGTCCCATAGTACTGCGCGCCAATCATTTTCAAGTTAGCATGCCCCGCGGCTATGTACATCACTATGACATTAATATACAGCCGGATAAGTGTCCACGCAAAGTTAATCGCGAAATTATTGAGACCATGGTACATGCCTATAGTAAAATTTTCGGTGTTTTAAAACCTGTCTTCGACGGTCGCAACAATCTGTATACGCGTGATCCCCTGCCAATCGGTAATGATCGTCTTGAATTGGAGGTTACTCTGCCGGGTGAGGGCAAGGATCGTATATTCCGCGTGACCATAAAGTGGATGGCTCAAGTGTCGTTGTTCAATTTGGAGGAAGCATTGGAGGGACGTACACGTCAGATACCTTATGATGCTATTTTAGCTTTAGACGTTGTCATGCGTCATTTGCCGAGTATGACCTACACGCCGGTGGGCCGAAGTTTCTTCAGTTCTCCCGATGGCTATTATCATCCACTGGGTGGTGGCCGTGAGGTGTGGTTTGGTTTCCATCAAAGTGTGCGCCCATCGCAGTGGAAAATGATGCTGAATATTGACGGTATGTTAAAGTGATCTCTTACTTGAAATGTGTATTATTTCATTACAATTGTTATGTTATTCTAGTATCGGCTACGGCTTTCTATAAATCCCAACCTGTCATCGATTTCATGTGCGAAGTTTTAGACATAAGAGATATCAATGAGCAGCGCAAACCCTTGACTGATTCTCAACGTGTCAAATTCACGAAAGAAATTAAAGGCTTAAAAATCGAAATCACCCATTGTGGTCAAATGAGACGCAAATATCGCGTCTGTAACGTTACGAGGAGACCAGCCCAAATGCAATCGTACGTATATGCAGAGTGTAGATATAACGATTTCTTAAATATATGGATATTTTTCTCTGTTTAGATTCCCTCTACAGCTTGAAAATGGCCAAACGGTCGAATGTACGGTGGCCAAATATTTCCTCGACAAATATCGCATGAAGTTGCGTTTCCCCCATTTACCGTGTCTCCAGGTGGGCCAAGAGCATAAACATACCTATTTACCATTGGAGGTATGTCACATTGTTGCTGGCCAGAGATGTATCAAGAAGTTAACCGACATGCAAACATCTACTATGATTAAAGCCACTGCACGATCCGCGCCGGATCGTGAAAGGGAAATTAACAATTTGGTTAAGAGAGCCGATTTTAACAATGATTCGTATGTGCAAGAATTCGGCCTGACCATTTCGAACTCCATGATGGAAGTTCGTGGTCGTGTCTTGCCGCCGCCTAAGCTCCAGTATGGGGGAAGGGTGTCCAGTATGACGGGTCAAGTGAGTATTATTGTTTTGCTGTTATATGCGCAATTTCAAACTTTTTGTTTTCTTTTTTTCCATAGCAATTATTCCCACCACAAAACAAGGTGTCTTTGGCGTCACCCAATCAAGGTGTTTGGGATATGCGTGGCAAGCAGTTCTTTACGGGCGTGGAAATTAGAGTGTGGGCCATTGCTTGCTTTGCTCCTCAACGTACTGTCCGAGAAGATGCTTTGCGAAATTTCACACAACAGCTGCAAAAGATCTCAAACGATGCTGGAATGCCGATAATCGGTCAGCCGTGTTTCTGTAAATATGCCACTGGACCCGACCAAGTCGAGCCCATGTTTAAATATTTGAAACAGTCTTTTGCCAGTTTGCAATTGGTAGTAGTAGTGCTGCCAGGCAAGACACCCGTTTATGGTAAGTTCTCTTTTAGCGCCTATATAAGATCCAATTATTAATCGTAAACGTGGTTCCCTGCCACAAATAGCTGAAGTAAAGCGTGTTGGCGACACAGTTTTGGGAATGGCCACGCAATGTGTACAAGCCAAGAATGTAAATAAAACATCACCGCAAACGTTATCGAACCTTTGTCTCAAAATCAATGTTAAATTGGGTGGCATAAACTCCATTCTCGTGCCCTCCATACGTCCTAAAGTTTTCAACGAGCCGGTTATATTCCTGGGTGCCGATGTTACCCACCCACCAGCCGGCGACAACAAGAAACCATCTATTGCAGCCGTTGTCGGTTCTATGGATGCTCATCCGTCACGCTATGCCGCTACAGTGCGCGTTCAGCAGCATCGTCAAGAAATTATACAGGAATTATCCAGCATGGTTCGTGAATTGTTGATTATGTTCTACAAATCAACCGGAGGATACAAGCCCCATCGCATTATCTTATATCGCGATGGTGTTTCGGAGGGTCAATTCCCACATGTGCTGCAGCATGAATTGACAGCTATACGCGAAGCGTGTATTAAACTAGAGGCTGAATACCGTCCGGGTATTACGTTTATTGTTGTACAAAAAAGACATCACACAAGACTATTTTGTGCTGAGAAGAAGGAGCAGAGCGGCAAATCTGGCAATATACCCGCTGGTACCACCGTCGATGTTGGCATAACACATCCCACAGAATTCGATTTCTATTTGTGTAGTCATCAAGGTATTCAGGTAAGTTTGTAATAGTGACAAATGTACTTCGATCGGTAATAATTTGTTAAAACATATTGTGTTGCAGGGTACCAGTCGGCCTTCGCATTATCATGTTCTCTGGGATGACAATCATTTCGATTCCGATGAGCTGCAATGTTTAACATATCAACTGTGTCACACGTATGTCCGTTGTACCCGATCTGTGTCTATACCAGCACCAGCCTATTATGCTCATTTAGTTGCTTTCAGAGCCAGGTAAGTAAATAAATCTTATTTTGTCATTAAAATAAGTAAACACGGAAAATATGTTGAAAAAATGCACAAAATCTTTCAAGTATGTTTAGAAAATTGACTTTGGGGGTATTTGAAACACAACAGCTAGGTGAAATATAATATTGGTCTTGGCTGTTTGCTTAAATTTATCTTGGTTAAAACTTTAAACAACTAAACAAAGCTAGAAAAATCATTTTTGATTAATGTTACTTTACTAGCATTCGTATGAAACCTACTGGGTTAACAGGTTTGGTGTGATCAGATCCTTTTGTTGCTGTAAAATGTAAAACTGCAACACCTCATGGAAGACCCATTTCGTCGTTTCGACGACTTCTCAATGCCGTTTTTGTGAGTTTTTTGTGTTATATTTTAATTGAGCCTTTTTTTTATTATTTTTAACAAAAAATAAAAAAAAACTCAGCGAAAAATATATTTTACATTAAAAAACGACATTTTGAAGAAATCGACAAAGTGAATGAAATTCACATGATACAAAATAAGTTGGTGCGGTTTTACGTGTACGCATGAGTAAGAATTATTTCTTGTTTTACACGCTACGAAAATATAATTGTTCCTGCTAAAAAAAAAAATTAACAAGCATGAATTGCAATGAAAGGCGACAACGCCATTAGTGAATTGTACACAGCTGATGGACTCACTATGTGCAAAAAAAGTAATTCAGCCCTGTTCCCGTTGCAGTTGTTTTTGTTGCAACATTACTAAGGACCGACGTCAACATGACATTACCACCAGGTTTATGTTGTTGTTGTAACAACAATATATTTATTTTGATGTCTCGTTTGTCTATGGGGGATCTGCTTCTATATCCAGGTGGAGGAAATGCGCCATTTGAACTGGATGCGTCCACAGATACCTGGGGCTCAGCTGAATGGGCTTGGCCGGACATTTGAAGAGGTGCAGCACATAATGTGGTATCTGGTTGCAGGCGGGACTGATGTCTGGAACGTTAGCATCAATTCGTGCACAGTAAGATCTCAGCTGCGCCAGAACCACGGGCGTCTGCAGAGGTAGTATCTTCTCCTCAGGTGAAATCTCCGGGGGATGCTCTAGCACTACGTTCACACGGTAGCTGGATACTGCTGCTGCGACTTCATCGGCTTGAATGTTGTTCAGACCTGCCTGATAGTTTCGATTATCTAAAGGTTTTCTCTTATACCGCTGGATCTCTCTATAGATCATGAAGATCGTACCTGAACTGCCTGGGTGGAGGCATCCTGTTCAAGAGATGGTGGTTAGGATGACTGCTGCGAAAACACTCTAGCAGGTATTGCTTAGACAACAGGAAATTGTGTCTGCGCACGGTAAGGACCTTCATGTAGATGGTCCTCAGAAGACATAAGAACCCACCCTGTTGATGTTCTGATGGCGGCATTCTGGCAAGTCTGAATTTTCTTCCACTGCGTCGTACTCACGTTCGCCGACCATACAGGTGCTGCGTAGTTTGCTACAGCCGACCTATCGCTTTGTAAGAGGTTAACAAGGTTTCTTTCCAAGTACTGCCGGCAAGTGACTTGAGTCCTTGTTCCTACTTTTGAGTTTATCGCAGATAGCTTAGGCATGTGCAGAGGATCAAAAAAGGCTGTTCAATGTGTGACCCCAAAGGATTTTGGGGTAGTTGGTAGTCGGGATGTTGACGTCATCGGCTTTCGCATTGAGTGACAACCAACAGGTTTATATTCTGTAATGACGTTGGCAGTTTATCGATCATTTAAATTAAACAAAAAAATACAATCTTAATATGCGAGTGATAATGAAAAAGGATATTTAATGTTGCAAAGTAGGCTACTCAGAGGAGTCAAAAATCTTCAACTAAGAAACACTTATCTGTCGTGACTGAAACCGCGTACACCTTGCCCAGTTTCTAAATGAAAAGGAATTTAAATTTTGTTTTATAAAACATTATATAATTTTTGACCACAGCGTTTTTAAGATTGTGAACAAGCCTTCGTTCTAATCATGATAAAATTTACGCATAATGTTGGCCTGTGATGAACCGCCCTTTTGTCCGCCGATTTAGTAATTTTTTCAAAAGGATTATAATTTACTGATTTTGCCAATGTGCTTGGAACCATTTTTTCGATTCGTTACACTTTTTTTTACCAATGTCATTTGGTATGAACCCTCTTACCCACTATGGTGGGGGTATAATTAAGATTACTAATGGACATTGAATTGTCATCTTGAATTGTTCTTTTTAAACGTTGTTTGTATTTCGAAATCACATGCAACGTCGGTGTACCCAGGAGAAGGCCTATGTGTTTTTCGATACTTTTCAGGAGATCCAAAAAAACTTGCATTTATTCATTTCGCGAAATTTCCGAAAATTAGTAATTGCAGTCGATGGGTAAAAAGATTTGCCACTTTTTCACTAAAAAAAATTGCGCGATTATGTGTGACACAACAATATATACAAAAATGTCACATAGGCCCTTTTAGTATTGCCTTTTCTGAATAAAAATTAAAAAAATGATAATTTTTCACATAGGCCTTTTTTGTCCTCCGCCACAGGATGGGGTGTACCAAATATGGCTTTTAAAGTACATAAGTTTTAGATCAGCGTACAGTTCTAAGACGCTCTAGAGATGTTCGATCGTCCGTCCGTCAGTGTCTGTTGAAAGCTCGATAGCGGTCACAATAGTCAACCTAAAAGTCCAAACTTTGCAGAGAAATGTATTGTTGTTGCAAGTTGTTTCGGATTTATAATGGACCAAATCCATTCCGAGGAAAAAGGCTTCTCTATACAAGGACTCAAACAACATTTTGTATAAACGTCAATACCATAGGCTTATTTAGGATTGAATATTAGCCAAATCGGTACCGGCGCTCTAGAAACTGCATTTATGGTGAGATCTCGACGGATTTGACACGAAGCACATAGTTTCATGGCATGGGAATTGACTGTTTATAATTAAGACCGTATCGGTCCATGATTTTATACAGCCCTCATACAAAGGTCCCACCCGATTTTAGGTCCTGATGCTCTTTATTGTCCGATATGGACAAAATTTAGTACAGAGTAGTTCTATGAAATGGCATTAAACAATAAAGGATCTGGACCATATTGGCCCTTGATTTGGCTCACATACAAAGACGCTTAATTATTATGATTCTTGCTTTGAGCATAATCCATGGAACTGGGTATATGAGATTCGGTCAGACCGAACTTAGCGCTGTTTTTACTTGTTACTCATTAATATTAATTTTCTGTAAATTATATGGGCAATACTTAGTAGGGACATAAATACTGTTACACACGTTTTATGCTGTAAAATAAAAAAGTATTGAATGTTTTTGGACCAAATATTTTTTAATATATTTATTAATGTATATTGTATCCAAAAAGAATCTACTTATTCGAAATGTCCGCCTTTTGCCTTTACACACGCCTTAAGTCGCACTGGCCAATCGTCAATAGCTGCACGAACCTCGCCCATTTTAAAGTTGGCCATAGCTCGAACCAAAGCAGTCTTAAGAGATCCAATGTTGGGGTATCTCTTGTGATAAACCATGTCCTCTAATACCGTCCACAATTTGCAATGGGTTCAAATCTGAGCTGCCTGAGGGCCATTTTTCAGAGGAAATGAACGCTGGCAAATTGTTTAGAAGCCAGGCCTGGGACGTTTTAGCCTTATGGGCCGGCTCAGAATCCTGCTGGAAAGTCCATGGCTGCTTTTGGAACAGGGAATTGTTAAGAGGCTTCACAACAGCTTCCAAAACGGTTTCTTGGTATACTTTAGCCGATGTTTTGACTCCGTGTTCGCAGAAATGCAGGTCATAGACCCCATCGTAAGAGACATCCCACCAAACCATGACTGAAGCTGGGTGATTTCCCTTTCCACCCTTGGGATCAGTTCAGATGCGTCCTTAGATGACCGCGCATACACTAGCTTGTTAAATTTTTTCATCGGAGAGCAAAATTTTTCTGTGCAAGTTATCGGCGTGCTTCACCAAAAAACGTTTGCATATTTTTTTTTAAGCTGCAGTCAATAAATGTCCGTTACGTCGTTTGAAAGCCCCAAGTCCCAAGTCTTTTTTAATGATTTGACTCATGGACTTTTGCGTGATATTCATCTCACGGGCCATGATTTTCTGTTTTCGGAGCGGATTTCTGTGAATTCGTGATTTAACGGCTTTGATGACATGCGGTGTTCGAACAGAGCGTGGGCGCCCTGACCGGTGGCTGTCTTTTACATCTCCAGTTTCCTCAAACAGTTTTATGCATCGGTAGACGAACATGCGGCTAATCATTAGTGGCCGGAGCGTTTTGAAAATATCGTTATTTTTTATTTCACACTTGAAAAGCGCTATTACAGAGATACGGTTCTCATTAACTGACCACTCCAGGATGAAAGTTGAAACAATTTTAAAATCCCGTTACGGACTAACGCTATTGACGTTAGCTTTCAAAACCCATATGACATTAACGGGGTATTTTCAGTTCTACTATTGGAATGGGTGTGTTCAATGTTGTAACAGTATTTATGTCCCTACTAAGTATACGTATAAACGACTAAGTAGAATTATTGATTTGGATATTAAAACGTGTGAAGAAAAACACAGGCCTTCTACAATAATTTTATGATAATTTCAATAAAAAAATGCACATAGACTTTTTTCTATATCCTGAACTAATAGAGATATCGAAAAACGATGTGATGGGTACATGTGTGACAAATAGGACTACTAAAAGCGACAGTAAAAAATTGACACTTAGGCCTTCAGCTGGGAATTAAGACGATATTAAATATTAAGGTATTGACTACTCCTACCGAAAAATGCACTTAGAACAGTAAAATTTGACATTTACAAAAAGGCCAGCCAATTTTATTTTTTAATATTCGATAGGAATGTGGGTGTACTTTTTATGGAATTCGAATGTTTTACATGGTACTAAATAATTTTCGAATCGAAAATAACTTTTTAATCGTACTAACTTTCGAATCGACTTACATATGTAGTAAGGGCACTGTTTAAGTATACTGCATCAAGCCATACGAGTATTTTAAATATAGATAGGGGCGTTCGCAGCATTAGTCAGTTTCTGCAAAGGAGACTACACTTGAACCTTGAAATGTTTTCTTCATGCATTCGTTATATCTGAGTTTTTCCAAGAGTTCCATTTCACATATTCTATGTTTTTATTTTGTATGTATAAAATGATCAAATTCCTATTGAACCCAAAAAAAAACAGTGTAATCGTGTTATATGGATTCCAATTTCCGACATCAATTCTGATTCGAACGTGAAACCACCTATCGTGATCCTCTTGACATCAGAGTCAATTTTTTTTGTCGGTTGCAATTTTGATTTCGACAACAATCAAATTCTTCTTAATTAATATTGTTTATCGAAATTTTTCATTTCATTTTAGATATCATTTAGTTGAAAAGGAACACGATTCCGGTGAAGGTTCACATCAAAGTGGCTGTTCTGAGGATCGTACGCCCGGAGCTATGGCCCGCGCCATTACTGTACATGCGGATACCAAAAAGGTTATGTATTTTGCTTAAATCCATTTTATATATATTGACTACTATATATAAAAGTACACTTCGAAAGCAAAATGAAAGTAAAGTGTCTCTCGCTCCCAGTCTCTCTCCCCCCAACACACACTCTTATGAAAGATGAACAAAATGCCAAAAAAAAAATAACGAAAATTTTTTCCAAACAAACTAAAGAATAACACAAAATCTTCGAATAACAAAAAAAACGAGAAACTACAAATTACACAATACAAACAAACACAAATCAAAGCATTTTAAAGAAAAGAAGGAAAGTTCTACGACAAACGACAATTATGATTAAAATGTAATTGAAAATAATGCAAATTTCTTTCCTTTGGGAAGATATCTTAGATACTTCATTTTATTTAATGAAAGAAACAAAACAAAGCAAGAAAAAATACAAAGAAATATTTATAGTTTTTAGAATAAGTTTTAAGTTTAATTCAATACAAATACAGAATTAGGATAAAAATACACGCAAATAAAAACACAAATGCGAAAAAAGAAAGAAATCTAATCAAAAAAACACGGATTTGCAAAATATTGAAAATAGAAAGAAAGAGGTTTTCATTCAAATCTTAATTTTTATGCAATATCTCTCTATATAAAACAAACCATTTGTGAAAAACACTAACTAATCAAATAGGGATCAACTTTCAAATAAAATAAAAATCAAGTAAGGACGGAACATTTTTCGAATTCTTCAAAAGAATTGTATGTACACAGAATAAGGGCGCCGCTGATTTTTTCTTTTTTTAATCGTTTATTTTTTTTTAAACCAAAGCTTTTACTTAGAAATTTTGTTGTTATTTTATTTATTACAAAAATTATTTATTATTTTTCCTCTTTTTTTAAAATGAAACATGATGCACATACATACATACACAACAACAAACAAACCATTTACAAAGTTTTTTTCAATATTTTGTTTTCTAAAAAAGCTTTAATTGTCCTTTTTCGTTATGAAAAACTTATATTTGGTTTTAAAAAAATTAGATTTCAACTCTGCCGAAATGATACAAACAAATGCAATACGATCTAATGGAGGAAGTAGGAGAAGTTGATAGATGTAATGTGGGGTTGGGAAAATGTTGGAACATCGCGAAAGTCAACAATAAAATTATGCTTAGAAATGGTGAATGAAATCTTTTATAAAACTGAAATCAATCATCTAGAGGCAAAATGAAAACTTTGCAATCAATACAATACAACACAATTTTATACAGAATATTTGAACTCTGAATCTTCCGTAACTTTTTGGGAATTTTGGGTGTTAGATGCAAATTGGTTGTAATTTTTATGTTTCATTGAAAAAGTTGTATTCTTGAACGTCTCGTTCAAACAACGAACCAATATTCATTTACGTTCATTTGGGTTTAAGTTACATGAATTAATCATTCAAATTCAAATTAAACAAAATTTTGTAATCTATTTTGTATTTCTTGACAAATGAATTTTTGTGATTCTCAAATATTTTTTCTTTCGTCTAATGACGCTTTGTTTGGTCTTAAATGATAGGACACTAACGCCTTGGATAATAATAAATAATTAATAAAAGATCATATCAGCGAAATATTTCAAGACAACTATCAATAAAAGATCATATTAGTCAAATCTTTCAAGACAACGATTTGGTATAAAACATTAAAGATTGATCCATGAATTAAACATTATTTCTTATTCAGCCCGTTCGTTATGATTTTTAAATTGAAAAGTGATGCAATTACACAGTGTCAAACTACGCCTAAAATCCTATAAAGCGTAATAAAATGGAGTAAACACGCGTTCAGCAGTAAATTAAACAGAAATAGCCTGCTTTTAGATTTTCGGAAACGAATTCGTGTATAACGAAACAAACTTTCGTTAGAAGAAGGGAATATAATTTGGACTAACACACGGTTTTGTTTGTCAACACACATTTACTTTACAACAATTTTCAATCTGAAAGTGTTCTAAAACCCATAACGAACGATAATGAGTTTGTGTTCGTTGTTTAAACGAAACGGACAAGACGTTTAAGTTTGAAAAGGGGGTTAGTGTGTCACATCTAATATTTTATGTATTGTCTTTTATTTATTTTCAATAGAAAGTAAATTTACTAAAAAAAAATTCCCGAAAAAATAAGACAGCTTGTCTAAATTTAAGACAAGAACACAGAATTATTGTTGGATTCATACAGCTTTGTCATAGAGCACCATTTCGATTAAAAGTGAATACAGTTTCGTTAAATTAACAGTGCAGCGCAAAATCGCTAAAAAAAAACAAAGTTTTATACTTTTATTGATGTCTATCCATTGAAACATATTTTTCTAGCACACTCTTTAGAAAAACAATAGTTTCGTACACCTTTTATTTTTTTTATAAAACATTTGCAGTGTTTCATAAAAAGGTGTATAATAACTGCTGTAAAAAGTTTTTGCAATTTACAAAAAAGACATCACATTTATAAATTATTTTAAACAAAGAAGAAGAATTTGTTTAACAGAGAATTGATTTGAAATCAAAGCAAAACATACACACTGAAAAAAAACAATGGAATTTCGAAATTCAAACAAACTTTAAATTGTGAACACACTGAAATTCATGTTAAATATTAGGAAATTTCGTAAGTGAAAACTTTAACAATGAGTACAATAAGTGTATATGTTTGATGATTTGAAATAAAGTATAGAACATGGTACAATACACGAGGTATAAACAGTACACTGTACTGTCAAAGTTGCTTGAAAGAAAATGCCAAAAATTAATTTTTGTGAATGCTTGATGAGTATTGTGAATATTTTTTATTGAAATTTAGCTTTTCAAACTTCAAGACCTGTTTTTGTCAAATTTTAAAATTAAAAGGTTAAAATTTCTACCAAAAAATTGTAAATCAGCTTATAGCATAACTGGTATGGTATAGAAATCAGAGAAACAGAATTAAAACGTATCGAACTGACAACCACGAAAATATTTCTTTTTGATAAAAAAAAACACATGACAGAGCTTATAAATGCAGTTATTACCAACGGAATGTTTAATTTAAAATATGTATTTAAGAATACCCAACAAAATCAATCTGAAACAAAAGACTTGTCTAAGCGATCTCGCCAACATTTTTCAAACCAACACTACAGGTACAGGTCTTCTTTTTCGCAATCCTCCTTTTATTAAAAAAAAAACAAATCTTTATTAGTTTTAAGCACTTACACACGCTTTTTCCTTAGTTTTTAAGTGCCTGTCATAGAAATGCAATTTTGTTTTTTTTTTAAACAAACTCCCTCATATATGTACAACAGAATAAACGACCGACCACATACGCTATTTATATATAAATATATTGTTTCTTCCACACACTTACCTTCCTCCCATCACCCTCAATCAATCAGTTTATAAAGAAAATACAAATTGTTACATAAGTATATATAAAAATATATATGTATACTTACTTTTAGTTTATAAGTTTTACCAAAACCACAAGAATAACGTGAAATATAAGAGAAGTAAACCAAGCATGATGACTATATTTTAAGTACATTAAATTTGTTTCAATTCTTTATTTAAACACAAACGGAAACAAACAATATACATAATTTTAAAATGGTGTACGGGTTTTTTTCTAATGTTTAATTTTACTTTTATTTATGATAACAACGCTAATTAAGTTATAATTTTTAAAACACTCACATACAGACACAAATCTGAAGAAAATCAACGGAATAGGTTATTCTATTTTTCTCTTATCTATTATTAAAAACAATTAAGAAAACAACAAATAAGGACACAGTTCAAGTTAACATTTGATTTTATAATTTTAATAATATATTATATAAGTAATTCCACATTGCAAAAAAACAACGTTTATGAATGAAAACATAAAACAAACATATGATGTTAATTATATTTATTTCCATTTATAAGGAAATGCTTTTTAGCTACGGTAAGCAGGTGTGGACATTGACTGGCGTTTGAACTTTTCCTCTTCGTTAAACGATTTTGTCAATTTTAGAATAAATGAATGGAGTGGGACATTGAATGCTAAAGGTTTTGGAAATTTAAAAAAAAATCATTTGAAATATCGTGCGAAATTCCACATTTGTTCCTTAAAGGAATGTTAAAGAATTCTTTTTTTTTAGAAAAGCCCAATTTATATAATTTTTTAAACTTCAAGCTTATAATACTCGTAGGTGTGTGTTCTTTTGTTCTGTTTTTAAACGAATTGAAGGTAATGCGATAACTTTGCACGATTGTACGAAAATAAAAAAAATGTGTTGTCTAATGAAAACTATTTATAATTTGCGTCACAAACATTTTGTTTTGGAAATTACAAGTTTTTAGGAAAAAGAGTTATTTAAGAATGACCTTTGGCGAGCTCGGTTATTACTCGCTTGTAGTAGGCGTGTTCTATTGGTACTCGCTTATTAAACGAGTAAGTGGTCGCTTAAGCGATAACTTCAAAACTCACTAAATTTTTGTTTTGAAACCCCTTGATGTGAGTATAACAGCTGGTGCACCTTGTCGTCTCGCTTGAACATTAGGTGTGTTTTATTCGACAATTAAAAAAATCAACTAAATCACCGCTAAGGATATAAGCATATTATGTTTAATTATTTGTTTGTTATTTAAAATAAACTATTTTAAGATACCAACACATTTTTAGTAATTAAAAAACTTAAACAGATTTTTTTGCTTGTCAAGTAGTACAGGTCTTTTTTTATAAATAGCTACAATGTCGGCGGGTCGTCGCACGCCTCTTAAAAACTAGGTTCAAATTTGAGTAAGAACATAACATTTTCCAGCGTCGCATTTTTTACCGGCGACTTGACTAGTAGGAGTTTAATCACTCGAACGCTAGTGAGAATGTTGATTTAATCGTGTCTATTATGCACGCCGACGGATAGCTGCGGATAGGACTTTTTCCGAAGTTGACTATTTTAGTATTATGTAAGCCGTCAGTAAAGAGCACTCCTAAAATGCGTATTATGTATACCGCATGTGATTCACTTCTCATACAAATGGATCCGTTAAATATCCGTCCGAAAATTTCGCGGATTAGCTGCGGATCAAGTAATTTGTTGAATTTGTTTGCGAGTGGATGACTTTTTGCGAATACAAACATTTTTTATATCTTAATATGGAAGCAAAAAGGAAAGATGAGAAACCAGTGGAAATAGTAAAAATTTATTCCATTTGAATAAAAATTAATCTTGCTACTTGCACTGAATGGACTAATTTGAAGACACTAACTGTCCTCTTTCGAACTTCTTTTCGTGTACAACGATTTTATTCCATATTAAAAAAGCCAATTGATGAATTTATTAATCGCTGTCAGTTTGTTTTGCATAATGGCTGCGAAAATAAAAATTTGACAGTTGGCATGCACCGACTGCATGTCGATAATAGAGATCTTCCGACAGTTTGCATAATACCATTTTTCTTATGAAGTGGTACGAATGCGGATCAAGTATATTTGTCGGCGTGCTATTATGCACGCGAATAAATTAACTATTTAGGCCTTTAAGAACTCCCGCTTGAGCATACTTATCGACAAAACGTTTAAGGGTTTACAATTATTAGGGCTAATATGTGAATTAATTGTGGAAACTCATGTACTTTTTATTCATGCTCCCATTCTGTTCATATTTACTGAAAATGTTTAGATATTAAATGTTAAAAAAAAGTTTATCTTAAAAGTAGAGCTGTAAGTGGACGTTGCACCTGCTATTCCTCCCCCCCCCCACACTTATAAATAATTCCCTTATAACTTATACGACTGGAGGGAGTTATAAAAACATGAATCCAAACCCACATAAACTTAGAATTATTGCATCAAATCAATTTTATAGTTTAGTTAGTTTATTTCATATCACACCATTTCCAACAGTTATATACAATTGATACTTGCATTTGTTCTAAAATCAATTTGAAATGGACGTAGTCGTTGAAAATATACTATTATACAAAGATCTTACATTATTAAGAGGTTAGAGGTATTGTGCACATAATGGCCTACGAAATGGCATCCTCGAAAATATGTAGTTTTAAATTTCTTCAAATTGTGTATACCATTTATTGCCCAGCCTCTAGGCCATTCATAATTTTTTTTTATAAATTCCTCTGATCAACTACGGCCAAGAGTTTTGAGCTTCGACAATTGCATATGTCCGTAACACATTAAGCCAAACACCAACAATCAATTACAAAAAAATACTTCAATTCAATTATTATTATTTTTAATTAAGTACATTATATTTTATTTCTTTTTCTAAAAAAAAACCAACAACACTACACAAGGGATTTTTTAATTTAAATTTAATATTATAATTATGAATAATAAAGAAAAATACAAAACATACATACTTAACATAAAAAGGTCTACATTTAATCAATTGACACGGAAAACAAAAAATACATAATTATTAAAAAAAAATACCACACACCATACACATCATCTTTTAGTTTCTATTCGTTTTCAATTTTTTTTCTTATTCTCTTTAAAACAAAACTAAAATTAAAAGAGCATCAAAAATTTAATAAAAAAAATATAACAACAAACTCGATTGTTTTTATAATCTTTCTCGTATAATTTTGATTTATTTCTGTTAAATTTTATACACGAAAAGGCATTCACATAGTAAAATTATTGAATAAAAAAAAACATTTATGCATACATACAAGTATATAAATATTAAGCATAAAAACAATTAAAACTTGCAAGCTTTAAATAGTTATCGAAAAAAGAAAAACCCAAAATGCGTCTGAGTAAATTAATAATTTCGAAGCAATTTCGAAATTACGGATATATATTGTATATGAATGTGATTTGATTAAAATGAAGATGTGAACAAATGGAAACAAAGCCCCACTCTAAAAAAAACTAAAGGTAATACATAATGAACATAAAAATGGTTTCTTTAAATAAATTTAGCAAAAATAAATGAACAATATTCCAGAAAAATTATCCTACATTAAAAACCAATTAGAATTATCCTAAACTCTTGAATCACACCATTTTTTAATGAAACCTCAAAAGATTAAAAACATACATTTTAGTATAAACTAGCGAATACCCGCCGTGTGCTCCTACAAACTATTAACTAGGATTTGAATGTTTTACAATTCGAATACTAAACATGATCGACGCGATAATAACAAATGATAAACTTTTTCATATTCTGAATTATACTTCAACTGTCAAAATAATAGAATGTGATGAGAAAAATTGGCAAAAGTTCGCGTTAAATTTATTTGCGCAGGACACCACACTTTGATGATTTTGTGAACCATTTTCATTTATTAAAGGCGATTTGAAAGGGGTTGGTATCGCTGAACAGTCGTTTTGGCTGTAATTGACATACGAAACGCAGGTGTTTGGGGCTTCCCCAAAATATAGCTCAATATATCGAACAAATACATTTAACAATAAATGAAAATTAAATTAATCCAATTAAAAAAATTCAATCTATCCTCTAATCCGAGCTTTGCCGTAAAATATAGTTAGAAATAGTCTAACCAAGATACAAAAAAAAATTGAAAATTCCTTTCAAAGATGTTTTTGTGCTGTTGTTTTCGAAAACAGCACAATATAATAAATATTTATACAGTTTATATACAACACTGTTCAATAGAAAAGGTAAAAACTAATTTTTCTCAAATTATTTATTTATTAATAATTTCTATTTTCAAGTATTCCCTCAGATATAAAACACTTGTGCCACCAGCGTTCTTTTTCCAATTCTCGACGACGTCCTTTCACAGGTCTCTTCAATTTTGGGAACAGGAATAAGCTGCAAAAGGCCAAATCAGGTGAATACGGCGGCTGATGCATTAATATGCCGAGTGAGCAGGTGCTTGATCGTGATGCAAAATCTATCAATTGTTGTTCCACAATTCCGTGCATTTTTTTCGTTTTGCTTCTCGCAAGCGGCGCATAACTTCTAAATAATACTCCTTATTAAACGTACGGCAAGAGCTCATGATGCACTACGCCGCTGTACACGATGAAAACAGTGAGCAAAACTGTTGCATCAACGATGGGATGAGCCAACCTATATGACGATATCCTCTGCAACTTCTCTAATAGTGACCGTCTTCTATTGGAAACTCACTTAGGAGATCGCTAACGCAACAACTTCACACCATTGTAAAGAAATAGATAAATGATTTTGTTTACAGAGAGCTATAAACAATTTGCGTTAAAACCCGTTTGTTCTAATTAACTAACAATTTTAGCAAGAATGTTATTCAAGAAAAACCTTTCGCGAGTTTAAGTGATTATAACATTTCTCGAATAATTTTTATTTTACAATGTATTTCAAATCAAACGGCTTATGATACATGAAGCCATTTAGTTTCTGTATACAAAGAAATTTCACAAATTTTTCGTATAGTTTTGAAGTTATCGCCTTAGCGACTACTTACTCGTTTAATAAGCGAGTACCACAATCGAACACGACTAGTTTTTCGATTCTCCATAAAAATGTTCTTCTCTGTCTCAACATATTCGTTGGTGTTGGATTTAATGGATCGTCCAGGACAAGCATTGTCATTCACAGGTCGAGCGTCGTCTTTGAGATCAAAAAATTAGCATACAATTTTGTGTAAAAAATGGAATTATGTGCCCAAAAGCACTTAAAATGTTTAGAGTGACATATGGTGACTGTAATCTGAGTCTGGAAAATGTGTTACAAGCTTTTCAAAGAAGGTCGTCCTGGATGATCCATCAAATTAAAAACCTATAAAAATGTTGAGAAGGAGAAGAACATTTTTATAATGAATCGGCATATCGGTTAACTTATGCCATACTGTTTTTCGGAAATTTTGGAAGCGTGTAGATCCAAAATTGCTGAATTTGGAACAGAAAACCCTTCGCATGAAAATCGCCCCAGAAATGTTGAAGTTATGCGAGAAGCATTGCGAAAAAATTCCCGGAATTGTGGAACAATAATTCATGGCCTGCTCTCTCGCCATTGCGTGTCGTAATTATTTGGCCGAAAGAAATACCGTAATCATGCCGCAACCACCATATCCGACGGATTTAACCCCTACGACTTTTTCTGTTCTCAAAATTGAGAGGACTCATGAAAGATAAATAAAACGTATAGCTAAGAGAAAGCTCAGGGTCAAAATGTGCATATCAAAACTGCATCGAGGATTGGAAAAAACGAGGGGGACAAAATAGAAATTTATAAATTCTGTCAAACAGACTTTGTATATATATATTGTTTGTAATCGCCCATGTGCTGCATTCCAATATTGGTCAGTTTTAAAATACTTTGCCAAAAATATCTTGGGTTTTTTATTCGACCACATTTACCTTTGTGAATTGAACTAGAAATAGATTTTTTCTCCCCATATTAGCACTTACACTTTAAAAAATTCTATACAGTTAAAATTTAAAATGTTGTTATATTATATTTCCAAACCCATTTTCACATCACAGCGTTTTATTAATAAATTTTTATAAAAATAAAAACGAATTCATTTTTAGCAACGATTCTCTGCTTATCTTGGAAATGGCGGCGCACATTTTTTAGCTGAGAAAAGTATTTTCACACATTTTGATAAGTTTCTCTCGGAATGTTGCACACCATTATACTTACAAAAATGTCGGATTTTTTCTTCGTTGACATATTTAAATCGTCGTTTTCCAAAAACAAATTCACAGCTAGATTTCTTTAAAAAAATGGTATCGCCTAAGAAGAGTTTTAGGTAAATGATTAATCACTAAGCCATGTAGAAAGCCATTTCGTTGGGTGCTGAGCAGAATAAAATCATGCCGATCTTACTAATTTGAGTGAAGCTCCTCGACCCTTAATTGGCTAATGATTAATACATACCTGTGTTCTAAGTTTTTTTTCCTATTGTTGGTTTCATTAGAAAAATGTGAAAAATTTAAAAACATAAATAACGAAAACTGCGTTAAAAAGGGAATATAAAACAAACAAAAAGAAAAACAATACATTCTCTCTTTATTAATAGTATGACGTAAGTAAATTACAAGAAACTATAAAAAACGCGTAAAACTTTACTTTAAATAAAACCGAAACATAAAATATATATGTAATACAATTTAAGAAAATATATTTATAGAGATTATAAACATATTCACATCAGATCTGTCCATTGACTTACTATTTATAATTATAATTTGTTTTTCTCAAAACTTAAAATCATATGGAAACAATATATGTATAATGATAATAACTAGACCTCCGAAATATTAATTAGTTTTAGTGAACTTATGTACAGTTCACACCACCAAATCACTTCAAAACAATTTATATCTTTAGAATTCAGAAACATAGCAGTAGGTATCTATCACACACTAAACGATTTTGTTAATTCGCAACACCCTAAGCACTTGGTTAAGAAAATGTTTCAAGATAAAATGGAAGAAAAAAATCCTTTTTTCCACTACATTTTTTCGTACTCCAAGCAATTTATTTACTTCCACTTGTGTTTTCCCTTTTCAAAAAAAAAATAAAAAAAAAACCTTATCAGGTTTAATTTTTTATTATTATTTTTAGAAAAGCAAAAATGGACCCTAACAAAACCAAATGATAAAGCAATGTTATTGAAGTTAAATGTGTATTACTTATGATTTTCTATTTATCCATATCATTTTGTTTATGTTATATTTAGTAATTAAACCACAACTAACATTACCAACATAACAAACGTAGCCAGGAAACTGGAAAGAAACAAATCCTTTGAAATAGTGGTGTATTCTCGGTTGGAAATTGATACTGTCAAAGGTAGGCCTTTATCACAGTTTGTCAATTGTCAAAATAATCTTCAATTACATTTATATTTATCACCCCTTACCTAAGCTATATTTCCCTCGGAATTAATATCCCTCTTAAATATATACTTTGTCAATTAGAAGAATTTCCAAAGAATTTTTTCATTGATGTGTTCAGTGAATTTTAGGTGAAGAAAATGAAGTGTATTATCTAACGTGTTTTTTTTACTGAATATCATCCCAAGTGGATGTAAAATTTCGGGTGAAATAAATTCCCCTTTTATATTCATCACAATTTCACAAGTTGCCTGGAATTTGCAATGAACCAATTGTCACCATCACTAAGTGAAAGTTATGTAAAATCAGTTTCAAATAATTTATTGACATATTTGTCGGTTTGTTTTAACTTTGTATGTATTTAAATATAAAGAACTTTGCAGAATTAGGTGTCGGAATCCTTATAAAAACGCAAAAGCAAAATCGCTGAAATTTACTTGTTGAAGACAGATTCATTTAAATGTTTGTCGTAGGTGATCTATTCGGAATGTGCAACTTTCTATGACTCTTTCGATGGCACTGTCAAGTTAAAATCGTGGCTGGATTATCGACAAAAATAACCCAGAAGAAAACAAAGTTACAAAGGTTACCTGGCAAAAGAAAATCAGTCCTGCGGGCTTTAGAAAACGAAAACCAAAGTTCAACCCTTCCTATAAAACCAGAAATTGGAATATTTTTCAGGCCCTTTTTTACAGCCAATTTAATTTGAAATTGCCCACCCTGTAGTAGCTACACCCATTTTGGCGGTATCTGATCGCCTTCGCCTCTTAACTTTCGTAGAAGGACCTACTTCAGAATCTTAAAAAAAACGTCCTTTTAATTATGTTTTCAGACCGTTGATAAAAAGTTGTCCTGTCAAACTGACCCAAAATCTTATACAATTCAAGAAGCTGCTTGAGCTCATTTTTACTTTAACTAGTTAACTACTGGAATGTTGCAGAATTTGCTATTATCTCATTGTACAAAAATGTCCCCAAAATTTGTTTAATCAATTTCCGTTCCGAGAACCATACCACAAATCATAAAACTAAATCAATAAGAACAAAATATCGGCGTCATTTATCAAAAACAAAAAAACATGCATGAATTAGATTATAGTAGTAAAATATATCAAAATAGATTTAGAGAACAAAAACAAATTATTAAAGTTATTTGAAGGAATTGTTAATGAAAGATCAACATTTTCCAAAAAAACATTACATACTATTATTATTGTGTAATTATTTTCAAATGCCGGGAATAATATTTAAATACAATTATCAAACAGACAATTAATAAAACATTATACAATTAAGAAATACTTTCAATTTATTAAATGTTAAGATTAACAGCAAGTAAGGTGCAAACCATCTAAAATAAACTTACTTGGGTAAAAATATTTTTAAAGAACCTGAAGATATCCTCTGACACATTTGTATGCAGATTTACAAAATTCAATAGCATTGATGGCATATTTTTGTATTTTTTTGTTTTATTCAATTATAAAGAAAACCGATACATTAAAACTTTGAACGGTGTCAAATGACTATTAAACATTTAACTTAAAATTCTCTTTTATTACAACATTAAACATGTGTTTAGTGCCGGAATCTGTTTAACTTAAAAGTTTTATATGTAACTTAAACAATTTTTCCTTCGCTTTTTAGCTATTAAATTGAGTTTTTAGTTAAGAAATAACAGTCCCATTTATTTGCACAATTTAGGATTTACCGAAATTTATAGAAAAATGTGATTTATTGATACTCGCTTATAAAACGAGTAAATGGCGGCTTAGGCGATAAAACCAAAACTTTACGAGAATTTTTTAATTTTCTTGGTATACAAGAACTAATTGGGTTACGCTTCATAAACCGTTTGATTTGAAAATTTGTAATTTGTAAAAGAAAAGTTATTCAAGAAATACTATTAGCAAGTAATAACCGAGCTCGCTAAAGGTTATTTTTGAATAACTTTCTTCCTAAAAATTGTAATAATTTAAAACAAACGGGCTTTATCACAAGTTGTCTATAATTTTCTGTAAACAAAATCGTTTTTATATTTTTGTACAATGCGTTGGTGACCATCTCGTTACGATTAGAACACGGCTATAATTCTTACGAATATTAGGTTTCGGACTTAATCGGCCTTTTGGTACGGGAACTATGTTCTGACTTGAACAGTTTTTGTTCTGGTTCGAGACCTTTTTGTTGTTTCTTTTTCAGAATCAACTAAACAATTGGTGAAATGTTTTGGCTACTGTTGCCAGAAAGGTCTCGAACCAGAATAAAAACTGTTCAAGTCATAATAATGATAAAAGACCGAATAAATGTAAACAAAACAAAAACATAAGGTACTATGTTTCTGCACGAAAACGAATATTGAGAACATCTGCAATTTGCACAATCTTCCGGAAGCCAGAATTTTAGTTGCCATAAGTTTTAACATCATTTATTATTTTCATTTAAAAAAAATCAGCGTTTTCCAATAAATTTCGAATCACGTCAATGGCTGATAGTTTTTTACTTTCCCTGTGTCATGCCCTCTTTAGTCTTAAATACTTAATATCGGAATTGTTTGGAGTGTCACGGAAGTTCATTATTTTAATTTGTATTTGCCTTTAAAACTTATTCAATTTGAGACTCAATTTGTTCAGTATGGCGAGTAAGAAACTAATCTCGTAACATTTTAAAATGAATAGTTTTTAGAAGTCGTTTTTAAATAATGGTTCTGGTCTATTAAGTCAATCATGGCCAGCTGATTTCAGAGAAGTTATCCGTATGGTCTGTAATTGGATATTGGGAGAAGTAGGGATCGGAATTATATGCACTAAAAAACACGTTTTAGGCGCTTTAGTATGTACTATAAAATCAAACAAAATATGCCATAATATATGCTTCAAAACATTCAAAAAAATGCAGTAAAGAAAGAAAATATGAAAACGAATATTGAGAACATCTGCAATTTGCACAATCTTCCGGAAGCCAGAATTTTAGTTGCCATAAGTTTTTAACATCATTTATTATTTTCATTTCTGTTGCTTGTGGATAAATTCCCTCATTCTCTTTTAATTGGCCACGATTCGAATATCAAAAATTGCATTTATTGCAAACTTATTGATTGATTCGCAAATATATTAACTTAAAGATACTTTTAGACCGACGACAGAAAATATGCATATACATAGAATTCCGATTCCTAGTGATAATGTACACTTGTTTTGAATGTATATATATTACACCAATAAAGGCACAGACAATTTTTGAGAAAGGAGCTGATGGTGCTTTTAAAAAAGCGGGTTGAGGAAAATGACTGTTCATGTTTTATAGAAAATGGGGTTTGTTTAATTTTAAAGCATTTTTGTTATTATAATCTCGATTATTTTCGCCGTAATTAATTCTCATTGGAGCCTTATTTGGGAATACAATTTTAATAAAAACTTAATTTACTTTCGGGATCGCGAACAAAACATTCTTGGGTTTATATCTCTTAAATATTTACTGAGTAATAAAAATGCTTCTTATTTCATATTAATAATCAAATATCAATGCAATTGAATTTTGTCAAATTCATAACAAATTTAAAAAAAAAATACATGAAAAACGATATATGGGAATTATTGTAAACTTTGGTGATCAGCAACTTATTGTGTGTGTATGTTTTTATTTTTTTATTTAAGAAAACAAAATCAAATATTTCAATAATTTGTGAAAAAACTCTCTTGAACTTAGTAGTAAATTATAAAACAATTTTTGTCGGTATTTACAATACATACATATAAATAAATATTTTTTGTAAGACAAAAAAAACTAAAAAAATCGCAAAAACGAAAAATCTAAATTCACAAACACACACACCAAACAAGACATTGTATTCTGTCAAGAATTGAACTCAATGCAAAAGAAAGGCAAAAAATACATAATATTAAATAAAAATAAAAAAAAAAACTTATAAATATACATGCATACATGTATACATATTTAAATGTATACATACTGTATGCAATAAGAGTCTAAACAAATTCATGTAATGAATCAAATAATTTTCGATGTATTAAAAAAACTAAAAATCAACAAAAAAAAAACAATAACCAATAAAAGTATATTAACAAAAAAAAAATTATTGATTTTTATTTTAGTTTGAGGGCATTGGGTTGATTTAAGTCACACCTTTGCCTATATTGGGCAACAGAATACGTACACAATAGCCGTGTTCGTTTGGAGTAACTAGCTTAGTTAGCTAGTTGCCCACAATATTAAACATACTTATAGTATACAAGTCTGGTAACCAAGTTACTTCCATACTAATGCTTGTTTAATAACACAATTTCTAATTTTCTTGGAGAATCTTGGTTTCAATTCTACAGAGGTCAACTGATTTCTGTTTTTAAACTTTTTCGTACACAACGACGACTACTGTCATAATGCCGAGACAGAGTTCCGGAGTTTAGAGCGGATAGAAAATTATTGGCGGCGGAGCGGGTGTTTTTGATTGGATGCGCGGCTTGATTTGGGCAACCGGCGACGGCTTAACATCGGCTCATTGTTTTTCTTAATCGAAAAAACAAAGTTCACAAGAACGAGAAAATATATACAGTAGAATTCGGATGTAACGCCCTTGAAGGCACTGGAGATTTTCGTCGTTATATCTGAATGACATTATAACCGAATTGCTTTTAAAAAAATATTTTAAACGTCAATAATTGTATTTTTCTTTTAATATGTCGATGTTTATTTATAATGTTGTTTGAGTATTTAGAGATGCAGGGTGGGCCAAAAGTTACCTTGGGGTTCAAAATTTAATAACTTTTTCGTTTATATATTTTTTTTAGATTATATAAATAACACATGGAGATTAAATAATGGAGAGATCCACAACTGAACATAGAATCAGAATAATAGAATTTTATTATTTAAGAGCCATTCATTAACGCCAATTGCACCCTATTACGTGTACAGTATGGTGTGGGATCACATCAGCAAATATAATTGGGCCTTACTTCTTCCAGAATGAAGATGGAAGTTGTGTAGGGTTACATGGAAAGCGGTATCGGTTTATGATAGAAAAATTGAAAAAAATATCTGAGATGTAGTTTCTGCAGGACGGCGCCACTGCCCAAACTGACCGAGACACAATGGCACTTTTACGTCAAATTTTTGAAGTGCGATCAATTTCCAGAAATTCGGAAATTATTTTGCCAGCGCGATCGGCAGATTTGTCATCACCCGTCTATTTTCTTTGGGGTTATTTCAATTATGCTTCAACTCAAGGCCAACATTGTTGCAGAAATTCGAACGCTACAGCCACAAATTTTGAAAGATGTTATGGAAAATGCTCTAAAACGAGCCCATCATTGCGAAGCTGAAAACGGGGGCCATTTAAATGACATTATTTTTCATACTTAGTGTAAAAGAAAATTTTTTTTGTATATTAGATAATCTAAGAAAATAAATAATAAAAAAAAATTATTGACGTTTATAACCCCATGGTAACTTTTGGCCCACCCCGTATTGGAATTTTTTTTTAAGTTTTGTTGACGTAAATATTTTCAAGCTATTTTTCAATTTCTGAAATGTTTTTCCTATTTTAGAAGAATACGAAATTAGTACTTTTATTCAGTCAATTGCACTAAATGCATCAGAAATAGAAGGAGGCTCGAAAATACTCTCGTCATTATCAACATCAGCAAAATAATCAACAGACGTGTTATCATCTTTTATATCACAGACAATGTCCTAAAATGTGGTTCAACTGCTACTATCATATTGTCATTTGTAGACACGAAGTCCGCCCATATGACATTTTCTGAAATGAGATGTCTTTTGTTGAATATTTGTATCCAGACAGCTAGAGAAATGTTATCACTTCATCGAACTGGGTATCCATCGATATACCAACTTTGGCCGCACTGGTTCTTATACCCGCGTGTTAAAAGCAATTGGAAATTGTTGATGGCGTAACACAATCCCATGCTGATGCTCATTGCATCTAATAAGGAAATACAACTTCTCTCCTTTACTAACTCTATATCTTGAGTGGCTTTAAAAACTAATGATACACGAAATTTAAATTTTAAAGATCTTATATCCCCAATTCGGTTAGTTGCAAAACTGATGCTTCATTAGGTGGTAGGTAAACATACTAGTTTTAGTTTTCCACCAATATTAAAATTTGTTTTATTCGGTCTTTTCAATTCTCTGTCCCACTCTTAAATATTTTCAAAACTTTTGGAATTCATCCACGCCTATTTGTTCGATGGGTGCTCATGACATTCCTATGACCAACAGATCCGTCTATATTGGCTGCAACTGCAATTGTTACCCTATCTTTTGACATTTTTCCTCCTGTGCATTTATTTCCTTTAAATCTGTAATTTTGCCGGGCATCATTTCATAAACAAACTGCCCTTATTCACATCAAACATTTAATTTTTATGGTATCCATCACTAGTTTTTGGTCATACCTTTTCCCACCAGTCACTACATTGATCGAGGTTGACTTTTTTGCCTCAACACAAATTTTCCCAAGAATAATGTTGTAAAGTATTCGAAAACGAAAAATGCAAAAAAAACGTACTATGCCAAAAATTTAGTTTTGGGGTGTACTTCAAGCCGTCATTAACAAAACTACTGCCCATGACAATGACTCAAATATTGCATTATGCAATCTATGGGGTCTGCGATCAGTATTTTAATGTGTTGTAAAAGTTCTATCATCGTATTTCCTGAGACGTATGAATCAGCAGCGGCTAAGTTCAGCAAAATAACACGGCTCGTTGCGTTATTCGTATCGCCTTCATACTCTGAGAGGCTAGCGACTTCGATTATATCATGTTTAAATAGATAAAAATCGATTTTTATAATTATCGAATTTTGTCCAGTCACTAACTTGTAGGAAAAACAGAAAATTTTGGTTGAATTAGACAAAAGGAGTTCATATTCTACAAATAAAGTCATAAAATGGTAATTACGTTCGAAATTAAACTTAAAAACTGGTTGTTTGTAAGAACGCTTGCATGCAATCAAGTTGGAAGCTGAATTGATTAACAGCTCATACGTTTCAAGCAAATAATCACCGACCACAAAATATTCCTTATCTATTGTTTTATCTACATTTAAATTATTTGTAGGATCCTACAACAGAAGAGATAATTAATAACAGCGAAGAAACCGATACACTGACATTGGCTTCAAATGCTGATAATCGAACTGACGTTCAAGACCTAACAACGCCCACCACAATACAACCTTTGAGTTCAGCTCCACAAATCGCTGCACAAAATAATGGCGGTAGTGCGGCCACGTCCGAATCATCATCATCGGTCCTATCGCCAACCATGGACGATACCCTACACGTTGAGATTAGCGACGCATTAAGCGAAAAGGACAAAGTCAAATTTACTGTACATACACGTACCGCTCTGCCGGGATTCTCGAAACCGGATAACAACGTTGTGAGACAGCATGAAGAGTTTGTGTGGCTGCACGATCGTTTCGAAGAGAACGAAGAGTACGCGGGTTATATAGTAAGTAAAAGCGTACATATAAATATTTTGAATGCATGTAAAAATCATTATATTTTGTGTTTGTTATAGATACCACCTTGTCCCCCAAGACCGGACTTTGATGCATCGCGGGAAAAGCTACAACGTTTGGGTGAAGGTGAAGGCAACATGACAAAGGAGGAATTTAGAAAAATGAAAACGGAACTGGAAGCGTAAGTGTGACAATTGTTTGTAAATATTTAAATTAGATTGCGTTCCTCCTGAACGAGCGATGACTTCGACCGTTGGTGATTGTTTTATAGAAGCTTTGTGATTTGCCATAGTATCAATGCGCCATCAAAATTAGTTTCATTATTTTGCAGAGAGCTTTTTATTGCAGTAAAAGTTTTAGCCAAATTGGCTAGTTAAATAGAGCCTATAGCCTCAATGGTACAAAAATAAATGGAGTTTGTGTCCATTTATCGTCGTCTGTTTATGTAAAATAAAATAAATGCCATACGAACTAATTGTCCCATTTAAAACAAAGGAACGTACAGTGTATTAGATTGCAAAACCCCAAATACGAGGCAAATTGTTAAAATTTGAACAGTATGCTTATGTCAAGGAAAGTTAGTTGAGACTGCGCTGCAAGAGTTAGTACACCTGAAAGAAAGTTGTTTTGGGGATAACCGTGGACACTTTTATAGATATACAGCGTGACTTCCGACGTTATTATGCAATCCTAAACCAGTTTGGTGCAGACCGGGTGCTAAAAGTCTGCACCAGTCCACTATAAACAGTCTGCCAAGGGTCTTAACCGAAGATGTATTCAAACCTGTCCGGTATGCAGACGACGTTGCAATAGATATCACGGGCAGACACACAAACATCCTCTGCAGAATGGCCTCTGATGTATTCGAACTGTCGGTACGAAGATTGCAACGATCGAAGAACCTCTCTTTCACGAAGTCATCAAACTTGACTGGTAAAGTTTAATACTTTGGTGAAGTTCGGTGTCGGAATCTATCACGGAACGATCACAAAAAATACAGAGGGAAAAACACTTCGTCTGCACCTTTTTTATCTTCATCTTGTTTCGTATTCAACTTGTTTCGTTTTCACCTCGCTCGTTTCGACTTCACCTTTTTTCATCTTCATCTCGTTTCGTATTCACCTTGTTTCGTTTTTTCATATTTCTGTTGGTGGCTACATGAGAGTGGCCTTAAATGTTTACTGCGCCTTTTTTAATATTTTTGAACTAACGTTCCCAACACCAATTAAAAAAAATTAGAAAAACTAAGTTTTCAATTAGTAAATGACAAGCAGTTAGAATTCTTATGATGGCAATAAATTTAAATACAAAATTATTATAGATTTTAATGCATTTAAAATTAAGGTAAATCGTCATTTAAATGATATAACGAGATTAAATCAGCTCACATTCTACGAAAGGGATCACCACATGCTTAATTGTACCTTTTGAAATCCAAGTGTAAAAAATTAAATTATCTAGAAGGTCTATATGGGACGTTAATAGAAAATTTTAATATTAAACATTAGAAGCCACAATCTCGCCGATAAGTTTTACCTTGCTGTTGTAAAAAGGGATTTCATAACCAGACTTCGTAAGTAGAATATTAAAAATTGTTTCTGCACGGACTCGTATTGGGATTCCAAACAACTGATTCATATTCTAAAATTGGCCTGACTACTTGTAGCTAACCATAGAGCTGTTTCGTAGTTTATGAGTCAGTAAACTTTTTTGCCCAGCTTTGCATAAAATAAAAGACACCATAGCAATGATATGGTTATTAAAATGTAATAACCAATTGATATGTCCCTAATGTGGATTTTATAGAAAAACTTGACATTGCTCACATTGCTCTCACCATGCTTATTAAGTTGAATAAATTACCCTCTTAAATGGGGTTCAAGTGAAATTCAGCACTACCTTACTGTGAAATGTTTCACTTCAATGTTCAAAGTGAAAAACAGCACATTATTGATAACGACTGCTTTCTTGCGACAAACAAATGCATTTGTAACTTTAGAGATCAACTGGAGTAGATAATTTACACAGTGGAACATTTTTGGGGTTATTGTCTGGGGGGTGAGAAATTCCAAGTCAGGGTGATGGTACTAGGTCAGTATATTAAAACCCTCAAAGGCGTTCGTATGTGCCAGTTTTTTTTTATGACCTTTTACATTTTTTCCTTATCTTGATGTTTTTTCGCTTAGTTGTAAAATGTTGGCAAAAACGTAGTTTGACATAACTCGAGAACGACTAGTTCGATTTTGCTGAAATAAATTGAGAAAAATTAATAATTACATTTTCTTTAATCCATTAATATACTGTTTCTCTACCAAATCAACATTTTTGCAATTAGAAATAAATTTATGAAGAAAATTTTGCCAAAAAAAAAATTTTTTTTTTTAAAAACATATAAATCCCAAACGGAAAAACGTGTAGAGTCTTATAACTTTCACTTAAAGTCACATAACCTATAAACAAAATGCGACATAGATCATAGAAATCGATTAACGCGTTCTGCTTTTATTCAAAATGTAAATTGAGGGTTTTAATATACTGACCTAGTACCATCACCCTGACTTGGAATTTCTCACCCCCCAGATTGGCTGTTGTACTGTGTTATGGATGGAGTATATGGTCCACATTATGTGTAGCAAAATTCGTTACAATTAATGCTATTAACTTAGGAATTTTCGCCGATAGCCTTCTTCGATACTAGTGCCTTTTAACTTAGTTTATTATAATTTTAATTGTTATAAATACATATGTAAATAAATAAAATAACTTAGAAATTGCGCTTAGTTTGGCAATCCTTTTGTAGTTTAATATATCCAACAGATTACCAGATTTATAAAGTGGAAACAAGTAATGATGAATAACATTACAAGGATAAGTGTAAGACAATGAATTCAGAATAGCCTATGAATTGCAAATTTAATTGAATAAGTGAAGGACCTAAAATATAAAATATGATTTACCGAAGAAATGCTATAAGGATACGAAATTGTAGGATTAAACGTAAATAATATGTATATTTTTATTTTTATTTATTTATTTCATTGTAATATACAAAGCCTATAAGACCAATTAATCTATAGTACATAGTTTAAGTGTTTTCAATTACTATTTTTAAAATCTAGTTGTATATAATAAAACTTAATTTAACAATACTAATATTAACTAACTTATTCCAATAATGGCTCCACAGCCGACATGTAAAAAAAATAAAAAAAATCTTATAAAAAGAATAGATAACGTGTACCCCAAAAACTTCTGCCGAAATACATAGTTTGAATAGAAAAAAAATTTGGCAAACACATTGGAAGATGGTTCCAAATTCTGGCCACTCTTACGACAAATTACTTCTCATACATAGACATAGACGTAGCAGTAAAAACAGTTGCAAATTTTTTGCAGATCAGACAAATACAAACTCATTTCGTAACCCTGGCGGTGAATTTGAAACAATTAATTTATAAAAAGATTGAATGATGCGGCTTTAGAAAGCCGGTAGCCTGTTGAGAAAGTCTACCGAATTTTTGACTGTACTTGATAGCGCCAAATTTAAATGCGGACTCTACATGGCTCTGTCCGGGACAACAGCTCGCAAACACACGGGCCAATTGGGCCATTCACGCGTTTATAGTTCTGTTGTTGTTGTAACAGTTCTGTTAAGACTATATCTTACGGAATAGATACAATGAATTGATTTGTTTCCCCTTTTTTAGCACATACACATTAAAAAATACTACGCAGCAAAAATTAGATTTTATGTTACCTATATTAAATTTAATTAAACAGAAATTGGAATTTTAAAAATAGAATTACAGGGTGGCTGGTGAATATTGCTACATTAAGAAACTCAAATTACTTTTTTTTCAGTGTATGGAATTAATTTTTTTATTTATATTGAAGCTCGTTAAATTTTATTAAATATAGCTTAATTAGTTTTAAAACAAATGGAACTTAAATGCCCCCGGCTCATTGATGCATGTGCTGCATCTTGCCAATAAAGTTGTTCATTACTGCTTGATTAGTAGAGACTGGAATAGCCACAATTGTTTCTCGAATGGATTGCTTTAGAACATTCAAATTTGTTGGTTTTGCTTTAAAGACTTGCAGTAAGGTCGGGCGACTTGGGGGACCAACGGAATGTGGAGTTCCTGGATATCAGCTTATTGGGAAATTTTCGTCGCAATTCTGCCATTACAGGCCGGGCTATGTGAGGAGTTGCACCATCTTGCTGAAACCACTCAGAGCGGAAATTCCCATTCGGCGTAATTCTTGATAGAAACACGCTCTCAACATGCTTAAGTAACGATCTCCAGTAACCGTAACGGTGCGACCGTTTTCTTTGAAGAAGTAGGGCCCGACAATGCAGCGAGATGAAACTGCACACCACATTGCGACACGAAGTGGATGCAATTCCGTCTCAAGGAGTATCCGTGGGTTGGAAGCACTCCATATTGTTTGCTTAAATCGAAATGGGCCTCGTCAGACATGAAAAGACAGTTCAACATGTTTCCGTCCTCTTCCACCGCAAAACCTTAAATTGAGCCAAGCAGTGGTCAAGACCGTCTTAAAGATATTGTTATTATAATTTTACAGATATTGTTATTATATTCCAAAAATCGATATTATCTCAATTCTAAGTGTTATTATATTGCTAGAGAATATTATTAATGCCATGGCGAGCGTAATACAAGAACGTGAAATGGTACTTTATGCAAATGATATTTAAATATAGACCTTATGTGAATCACGATAAGCAAAAACTTGTTAAAAAACAAACTCAAACAATTCGAGAGCAAAACCAACCTAATAAAAATTATTATGGATACAGAGAGGGCTCTACATGCACGAGTGGAGTGTAGAACCATTTTGAAGTGAAGAAGTGTTGTTCTTAAACTTAATTTTTGACATTCCATTTAAGAAAAAATATTCTTTTTTTTCCACAGAAATCAGTTGCGTCTCCCAACAGCTAATAATTTTTTTTAATTTGTTTATTTATTTTCCGTTACGCAGTAATTTTTGTTTTTATATACTCGTACTATAATAAACAATAGTTCATAAATAGTTACACATTTCCAATGACCCACAGGGGGTATTCTAGAAAAGCCTTATATTAAATTAAAACATTATTATTAATATACCTAATTTATAATTAGATGTTTTACATGAGTATTCCAGATTTTTTTCTTTTTGAAATGAAAATTCTAAAAAAAACATTACATGTATTATTAGTTACACTAAAAATAATTAGGAGGTAAGCAAGAAAATTATTGTGGGCGCAGCCACCAGTATTTACTATTATCATAATGCAGCGCAAAATTCCTATGCTTCTGGGAAATTGATGTATCAGACCTACAATTATCCATATCGTCCATATTGTAGTTAATAGCGTTTTCGACTCGATAAGTTTCGGCTACACTGTATACTGCATGGATCACAGTGCGGTTGTCACTTAATGTGAAAGTCGATGACGTCAACATCCCGACTACCAACTACCCCAAAATCCTTAGGGTCACATTGGACAGCCTTTTCGATCCTTTGCACATGCTACAGCTATCTGCGATAAGCTCAAAAGTAGGAACAAGGTCCTCAAGTCACTTGCCGGCAGTACTTGGGAAACCGACAAAGAAACCATGTTGACCTCTTACAAAGCAATAGGTCGGCTGTAGCAAACTACGCAGCACCTGTATGGTCGGCGAACGTGAGTACGATGCAGTGGACGAAAATTCAGACTTGTCAGTATTCCGCACTCAGAACATCAACAGGGTGTCTTCTTATGTCTTCTGAATTTCCTGTTGTCTAAGCAATACCTGTTAGGGTGTTTTCGCAGTGGTCATCTTAACCACCATCTCTTGGACAGGGTGCCTACTTGCCTGGGCAAGTACGATCTTCATGATCTGGGGAGAGAGGCCCAGCGGTACAAGAGAGCCTTTACATCATTGAAACTATCAGTCAGGTCTAAACAACATTCACGCTGATGAAGTCGCAGCAGCTGTATCCAGCTACAGTGTGAGTGTAGTGCTAGGGGAACATCCCCCGGATATTTCACCTGGCTCAGCTGAGATCTGGATGGTAAAGCCGCCTAAATAATTGGGCATGAAATGATGCTAACGTTCCAGTCTCTGTCCCGCATGCCATCAGGGACCACATGACGTGCTGCACCTTTTCAATTGTCTGGCCAAGCCCAGACCTGGGGGTCAGGTCTCGAACGTGAATACGACGCAGTGGAAGAAAATTCAGACTTGCCAGAATTCCGCCCTCAGAACATCAACAGGGCGTATTCTTATGTCTTTTGAGAACCATCTTCATGAGGAGACGAAGGTCCTTACCGTGCGCAGACACAATTTCATGTTGTTGAAGCAATACCTGCTAGGGTGATTTCGCAGTAGTCATCTTAACAACCATCTCTTGGACAGGATGCCTCTGCCCATACATATCGGGTGCGATCTTCATAATCTAGAGAGAGAGGTTCAGCGGTGCAAGAGAGAGCCTTTAGATCATCGAAACTATCAGGCAGGTCTGAACAACATTTACGCGGATGAAGTCGCAGCAGCATCCAGTTACTGTGTGATTGTAGTGCTCCCCCCGGAGATTTTACCTGAGGAGAAGGTGTTACCTCGACAGACGCGCGTGGTTCTGGCTCAGTTGAGATCTGGATGGTGCAGTCGCCTCAATTATTGGGCATGAGTTGATGCTAACGTTCCGGACACATGTCCCGCCTGCCATCAGGGACCATGACGTGCTGCACCTTTTCAATTGCCTGGCCAAGCCCACTCAGCTGACCCCCAGGTCTCTGTGAACGCATCCAGTTCAAATGGCACCTTCCCCCTGGATATCGAAGCAGATCCCCTATAGACGAACTGGACTTCAAAATGAAACATATTGTTGTTACAACAACAACATCCAGCCTCATAATGCTCCATCTACTTAGGGCAGTTCCGCCAAAGTCCCGCCTAAATTTCCTTGGACGGAAATGCAGGACTGAAAAGCATGGTACCACTGCACTATCCAAATCATCATTTCGTCATCTACTAACCTTCCAAATAAAATATAGAACAAGCCGATTGCTCACACAGAAAAAAGTTATTACGTTTTGTTTTTGTTGCACGATTCGTGCGCCACCCTGTATTTCTGGCAATTGCTAATACATTTTATAGGGACGTTTACAAGGCATACATTTATTTCTTACTCGAAAAGTCGCAGGCATTCACGAGCTGTGGAAACACCGTCGTTAAAAATTTAACGTGTAAAACACAGCGGCTTACACATTTAAACATCTTAATGAATCAATTTATTTTTTGAAAAATCCCGAAATTGCGTTATTGCCGATTTGGCTTTTGTTTCAAGAATTGAGCTTTAAAAATTTAAATTGGAAATATTTCATTTCAATTTATTAATCAATCAACGCCATTAGAGAATTCCAAATTTAGTATTGAAATTCTAGGCAAACGGATTCGTGCGGATTACATCATCTACTGAGACACAAATACCATCTCATCTCTTATTTCCATTTTATGTTTTTCTTGTTCTTCTTTGCCTTTTCCTATATATGATGTTCTGATGGCGTCTGTCAAAAAGCCACTAAAAAGTTGTTTCCTCTCTTTATTACAGCGAGTATCTGGCCACATTTAAGAAAACCGTTGCCATGCATGAAGTTTTCCTCCGACGTTTAGCCAATCATCCCGTTTTTCGTAATGATCAACATTTAAAAGTCTTCCTCGAATACGACCAGGACTTGTGCGCTAAGCCACGCAAGAAGTCGGCAATTTTCGGCGGCCTTGTCAAATCTTTGGGCAAAACCACTGATGAAATTATATTGGGTGTCACCGTACGTGACGTCAATGATTTCTTTGAAAATGAATTGCAATTTCTCACCGAATATCACGGCCACTTACGTGAAGCTTCATTGCGGACGGAAAAAATGACACAGCGGCACAAGGATGTTGGCGAAAGCCACCAGAAGATCTCGAATGCATTGAGACAGTTGTCCACGGCCGAAAAGGGTACGATGGAAGCGTTTTGTGCAAAATCCGCTGATATATTTGAGAAAATTAAGGTAATATAAGATATTGGTTTAGAACTGCGGGTTAAATGTGTTGCTTACGAATTTTAGAATCAGGAAGTGCGTGTTGCTAGCGATCAGGACTTGAAGTTGGGTGATACCTTGCGTTATTACCAACGTGACAGTGAAGCTGCCAAGGCTTTGCTCATACGACGTTTACGCTGCTTGGCAGCTTATGAAGCAACAAATCGAAATTTGGAAAAAGTTCGAGCTAAAAATAAAGATATCCATGCGGTAAGTTTATTTTAGTTTATGTAAAAATCAATTATATATTTCTGTGATCTTTCAATGTGACATCACAGTCCGTTGATACATACATAAATACTTAGTTCTATTCAATTTGTTTTTCTTTTATTGTGCTGGCTAACAAATTATATGTGTGTGTGTTTACTATTGTAATACTTTAAGATATGTGAAAGAGTTTAACTATTGCAACTTAAGAAAGTTCAAAAAGTGCAATTTAAATATTTTTGTGGCAAAGTGTACTGAAAATAATGGAAACATTTTACAAGAGCGCATAATATGTTTCGATAAAGGACGGATAGAGGATGGACGTTATGACGTATGGAGTTGTAGTGATCGGAGATCACAGGAATTTATTTTTATTTATATATGGTACAGAACATATCAATTTTATCCTAGTACCCTCCGACTTCCAGTCCGAAAATTTTCAATTCGCTGCCATTTCGCCCCCTTGCGTTTTCGGAAATGGTCGTAGATGCACATATTTTCATGAAATGGGCCAAGGAATACGCTGGTGAAATTTTTCCAGTCGTGAATGAATCACCCTGTATAAATAATTTGATTGTTTAGGAATGTTCTCTGATGTGAGTAAATTTCTGTAAAATTTACATGAAAGGTGACGTCTCAATACCAAGGTCATGAGTTATAGGTAGGGACTGGAACTCTATTTAAATGTAATTTGGGGTCGTCTGTCAAAATCAATAGTTTTACAATAAAATGCCGTTGACTTGTGTCTGCATATTTTACCAAAAATGCATAACTTGCATATTTTGGAACGAAAAGCATTTTTAGTGCATATTTTTTTAGAATAAAATGTTTTATGCATAATTTACCTCAAAACTAATAAACAAAACGTTGTTTTTTAAGTTTTAATCAAATATTGTTAACATACCGTATCGTGTGAACGGTGTGTGAACCTCTAATTTCATGTGTTTATTTTGGAAATTTTAAAAAAAAACCTTTAATACTAGGGTTGCTATTTATATTTCGGGTCCTTACAATACTAGTTTTCCCGTGAAGGACGTCCAACTTCGGTCACTTTGCCAGAAACCATCGATGCTGTGCTTGAACTGATTGAGCAAGACCGATATGTGAGATACCGTAAGATTGAGGCATCCTTGGGCATTAGTATGACAAGCATCAATAACATGTTGCATGTTCATTTGGCCTTGAAAATAATGTGTTCTCATTGGATTCCACATAATTTGACGAATGCTCAAAAAAGGTTTGGATGGATTTGTGCAAAGAGATGTTAAAAAAGTATAACAGCGGTAGCCCAAAGGCAGTGTATAACATTGTCACAGGTGACGAATCATGGATCTATGCATATGAACCCGAAACAAAACAGCAATCGACCGTATGGGTCTTTCAAGACGAGCCAAATCCAACAAAAGTTGTTCGTGGAAAAAGTACATCGATGCAAATGATTGCGTTTTTTTGGTATAACCGGCCATGTTGCCACAGTGCCTTTAGTGGAACGTAGGAGGTCAATTCTGAGTGGTACACAACCATCTGTTTGTCAACAGTGTTTGAAGAAATAAGGACAGATATGATATGAAGCGTTCAAAAATCATGTTACGGAGGTGTCTCAATCGGAGTGGAAAAAGTACTTCGAAAATTGGTTTGTACGCATGCAAATGTGTATTGTTCTTAAAGAAGAATATTTTGAGAAACAATAAAACAATTTCCAATGGTAAATTATTGTGTTTTTATAGCCGACCTGAAATATAAATAGAAACCCTCGTATGTAGTTAGGAGTAGCATTTATTTTTACGGAGATTTCCTGTTCATATTAAATAACCCTCAAAATGGGTTTTAACTATCGTTCCCAACGCCTCTTATACCCGTCCTTGCCGATCGATTTGACGTAGGGACAACGTACACATTATGGACCGATCCATAATGGAGAGATGACAAGAATCATCATAAGTGTAAATTAGCTACAAATAACACTCTGCGACAAATGGTAAGGGTCAGTGATCGGTTTGGAATGAAACCACCGGGGAAAGTTATATTGGTAAAAAAAAAGTCATACGTGTTCCAGCGTTTCGCTGGGTCTCATCTAGGAATCGAGATATATCGATTTGAAGTTAGTAAGTATCGTATAGGGGAATTTGTCACGTTTTAGGCTCTTTTGTTTGACATAACTCGAGAACCACTCGTCCGATTTAACTGAAACAAATTTAGAAAAATTAAGAATTACAATTCCTCTAATCTGTTCTTAAACCGTTTTCCTACTTAAGCAACAGTTTCGCAATTATAAATAAATTTATTATTTTTGCCTAAAAATTAATTTTTTTTTTTTAATTCATAAAAAATCCAAAACGGTAAAAAGTGTCAAGTCCTATTACTTTCACGTAAAGTCACATAAGAAAACGAAAATAAATGTATTTAAAAAAAAAAATAAAAAAAAAAAAAATTTTTTTCTTCATGCGCTTATTTTTAACTTGGAAACTATTACTTGTAAAAGAAAATAATATATGAACAGATTAAGGGAATTGTAATTCTTGGTTTTTTAAAATTTATTTCAGCTAAATCGGACGAGTGGTTCTCAAGTTATGTCAAACAAAAGAGCCAAAAACGTGACAAATTCCCCTATACGATACTTACTAACTTCAAATCGATATATCTCGATTCCTAGATGAGACCCAACGAAACGCTGGGACACGTATGACCTTTTTTTGACCGATATAACTTTCCCCGGTGGTTTCATCCCAAACCGATTGTGGCTGTCGCACAGTGTAATTATCAACAGCCAATCAGTGCAAAAAATTATAAAAATCACTAGAAGACTGTAAAAACTGATAGTATCTAGAAGGTCTAAATGGGACGTTGATACAGTTTTTTTGATATTAAATATTGAGAAGCCATAAAGTACACTAACGAGAATATTCCTACTGATTTAGTATCGGGTGATCAATCTAGAGGTACATTTTTCAAAATAAAATCTTTATTGTCCATTCGAAAGGTCATTTTATGCCATTTATTTTTTGAATATAATTTCTTTCATATGTTGGCCGCAACTACGTGTTTATTCTGAAGGTCCAATTTTGGATGACTCGTTCGAGCATTTCGACCGCTATGGCGTTAATGACACGCGTAATGTTGGCTTCCAAAACCTGAATCGTAGCTGGTTTGTCAGCATAGACTTTGGACTTTACATAGCTCCAAAGAAAAATGTCTCACGCGTAATCTGTGTAAAAAACAAAAAGGCATTTTTGCTGATATACGTCAAAACCAACGACGCCACAGCTATTCACACCGTCAACGGTTGTATATCATTAGAGGGCTCCTATATATATTTCTGGCCGATTGAGACACCTCCAAAACATGGTTTTTGAAAGCTTCAACAGCATCTGCTGGCGACGAAAATCGTTGACCACGCATTTTTTTCTTTATGTGCGGAAATAAAAAGGAGTCATTGGGTGCCAAGTCAGGGCTGTACGGCGGATGACCCATCAATTCGACGTTTTGGCCGGTCAAAAAGGCGCTGGTTTTAGCCGATGTGTGAGAGCACGCATTGTCATGGTGCATAATAATTCGTCCTCTCTTGTTCGTTTTTTGAATTTCTCCAAAGCCTTCAGGTAAACAAATTGTGGTGTACCACTCAGAATTGACCGTTATACGTTGCTCAAGCGGAACAGTCGCCACATGACCAGTTTTGCCGAAGAAACAGGCGACCATTTGCTTCCAAGTGCTTCTTCCACGAACAACTTTCGTTGGATTTGGCTCATATTCGAAGACCCACACGGTCAATTGCTGTTTTGTTTCGGGCTCATACGCATTGATCCATGATTCGTCATGTATTTTGAAGCACCGCGATTGTATTTTTTCAAAATTTCTTTACACTAGCCTTTTTTTGAGCGATTGTTATATTGTGCGGGATCCAACGAGAACAAACCTTTTTTTACGGAAAGGTGTTCATGCAATATCTAATGTATGCTGGTGGAAGAAATGCCCAAGGATGCCTCTATCTCACGGTATGTCACATGACGATCATGCATTATCAGTTCACGCACGGCATCAATGTTCTCGCACTATGGCCGTTTTTGGACGACCTTCATTAAGCCAGTTTTTCATAGTGCTATAGGATGGTGCTTTATCGCCATACAAAGATTTAAGTTCATCGATGCACTCTTGTGATAATCCACGTCGAAAGTTGTGAAAAATGATCGCACGAAAATGTTCACGAGTTAATTCCATTTTTTTTTTGCCAAATTGATTTTTTCAAGTCACTGCAAAAAACACAACTGATGGTCGTACGCCAAAACGTTCTGAATACGTTTATGCTAAAAAATGTCAAACTTTCCAATGGAAATGTTAGATGGCGCCAGGCAACGCTTAGTGTTGCCTAGGCCAGAAATATATATAGCAACCCTCGTAAAAGCTGAACTCTGTAATTAGAACCAAATACTGTTGTATTTACCCGATACTGCGCCATATACGGTAAAATCAGACAACGCTCGAAAGGGTTTGTCCAAGAACGATTTACATAACTTGCCTAGCCCATGCTATGCCCCATATTGCAAAAGAAGTAAGGAACCAATTTGAAGATATTGATTTATGAACTAGTTATGAAAAACAATATTTTGTATATCACCTTCACGTATTGCAACCAACAAGAATAACTATCCTGACTTGGCTCTTAATCCACAGCCCATAATAAACAGGCGAGAAACGTGGTTGGAAGCAGTTGAAAACTATGTTAAATATTTTGAACAGTCCAAAAATGTCATAGACAATTTAGACGGACACAATACCAATACCCTAACAAAATGATAACAAATTTTGTATAAAACGAATTTTAAAGCACGGTTAGCATCTGTTCATTCAAGTTATGGACTTATTCGAGACCCAAAATTGTAAATGATGCTAAAATAAAAAGCTTGGCGTTCTTTTAAAAAATAATCAAGGATTTTACAAGATAGATCAAACTGCAGTGATTTATGCCACTAGTTTCGATACAAGTTCTGACCATACTTTAATGGAACTGACTTGAAAATGTTTTCCAATCACTTTCCTCGATGTTGAACGTTCGTATAATATACGTATTATCATATTATGAGCTTTTTGATTTAGTTATGATAGTAGGAAAATAATATCTATCTATGTAAATAAAACTCTATGAGTATTTAATCGTCAATTGTTTTTGTTATTTAAATTACTTAAAACTTGTTTTTTGATCTACTATTAATAAAAAATAAAATAAATTTCTGTGCTTATTAATCTTTTTACTGCTAATTTGAAGATTTGTTTTTGCATATATTTCATTTAGGCGCATATTTTCGGAATTTTTAGTGCATATGTTACCCTTTTAAGGGCTTTTTCGATTTAGACGCTTAAAACGCGCTTTTTTTATTGCATATATTTCCGATCCCTTGTTATAGGCATTTTATATACGAGTATAAAGAATTTGTCTGTTGGTTGGTTATATGATTCAAAACTAAACCTATCTTATTGAAATTGTCATAGTTTATGAATAACATATACTATTGCTATATAAAAAACAAGTTTTGAGAAAAAGTAGGCGGTGCCACGCCCCTTTTTTAAAAGCCCTGTTTCGACATTAGTCTAAAAAATCCTACCAGTTTGATACAGTGTGCCAGGAAATTGTCAAAAGTATACATGGATAAACTTTTACAAAGGAGCGTAGCATCGCTTACAAATCAAAAAAACTTTAAAAAGTAAAGTTTTTGATTCTTGTTAGAGTTAGGAAAATTAGATTTTGCGTATACTCGTATGTTGGTGTGTGAAGAAATTAGTAATTGCATAAACTGGTCGGTGCCCTGTTCCTAAAAGCGCTATAACGCCAAGAATAATTAAACAGAATTAAAAACTTTAAAAGGCCGCAACTGAAGGAACATAGCAAATATTCCTTAAGTTGAATCATTCTAGCTGGCGACTGTAAATATGATTGACGCTCTATTAGCAGAGGCAAGACCCCAGTTTGTAAAACCAACAAAGCGAACCTGTTCCAGCTAGTTTATTATAAAAATGTACACAAGTACGCAGGGTAACATGATCATTATGAGTACAAAGTACGTGGAATTTAATATGCCGTTCATAATCATATGGGCAATCTATAAATATATATGACTGTCGAATATGGGCATTGCGCAAGTTTCACCATCTCCATGTATTGGTCGCTTAGTTTTCAGTTGTTTTAAGGATTAAATGCTAAACATAATTGGATGTTCACTCTCCATTGTTGTTGTGTAAGCTGGAATCATATTAAATTAATTTATATCTTAAGTAGCCATGAACCTTCTTAAATTCCCAATAAGTCATGACGTAGAAACCAATAATGTGTTTCCATTGATTGGAACTAGATTAAGATCTCCCGCTCTTATACTTCATTTTTGCTTCAACAGCTCTTATGTAGTAGCGACCCAGCTTTTCTTAACATTTGGTTGGACTATATCGACATCAATATTTTTCATAAAAAGTTCTCAGGAAAAGATAGCAGTGGTCTTTTGGTGCAGCGTTTTCAGAAACCAGCATTTTTTAGTACAGCGTTCTCCCAACTGGACAATTTTTACGTTGATTCTAAAAAAAACCACAAAGGTCTTGAACCAGAATAAAACTGTTCAAGTCATGACAATAACTCCAGTTAAACTTATTTCTCGAGTTTTTAGACTAATAAAACTAGATGCTGGTTATTCCCATATAAACAAAATATAAGTGGCCAACCATGTAGCGGATTTGTATGGAAAACGACTCGGAAAACTACTATGCCATTTCCACGTGTAATTCTGATAATATCAATTAATAGTTCAAATGAAATTTCGAAATTACAACTGAAATACAGAAAACATCAATTGAAATTCAGAAAATATAATTGAAATTCAGAAACATCAAATGGAATTTAGAAAATATCCATTGAATTTCAGAATAAATTAATTGAAATTTAGAAAATAATTGTGTTTGAAAATTTCAATTTAGAATGAAGTATTGGAAGGATGTTTCCTATATGTGACGCGCAAAATAGAAAGGGACCTAAGGGTAAAAACCAGCTTTGTTCAGGAGAGCCATTTTAAAAAGATTTAAATACGAGTATCTTTGGTGTACCTTCACTTTCATAAAACGCGCATATCTCTGGGAGGGAACACTTTTGGGACATGGGATCGGTCTCATTTGGTGCTCAGATGTTGTCCACATCAAAAAAAGTGAAAATTGATTTTTTTTTACCCTAAGGTCCCTTTCTCTATGCGCTGTCACATATGCCTTCTAAATTTCAATTAATCTTTTCTGAATTACATGGGCATATATATGGTGAAGTTTACCTCTTCTAAATTGGCTGTTACTGTCCTTCTACATTTCTAAGGTTTGCTTAACGCCTTTTAGTCTGGCAAAACTTATAGTTTTCTTGTTCGTTTTTTTCTATGTTTGTGGTAACGTCCGCCAAAGCTACGATAAACATGTGAGAGGCTACCTGCCTCAGACCAAAGAGGTTTAATTTGTGTTGGTCGTCAACACCCAATGTCTATCCAACTGGCGAATGTCGTCCAAACCCACAAGTCTGACTTCAGATCATCGCCGTCCGGGAAGTGACAGGGCGTTAAGAAAATGTATAACTGCGATGTATATTAGAGCTGTCATGAAAATAAGCGTCAATGCAGATGTGGATATGTTGTAAAAAGCGAATGCGTCATTTGGTCAACGGTTAAGACGAATGTCTGCCTTAATCCGCAGCAATAATATTTTTTTATTCTAGCCTAATTTATGCTTGTATAGGAACCTGAACCATTAATGTGTCATTTCAACCCAAATTCCAATCGTTTATGGTTTCAATCAAATCCCGATAATAGACACAATCATAAGCTTGTTTTTTTTCAGACGTGGCTTTCAAGAAGAAATAAAACGCATATGTGACAGCGCATTGAGGGTAAACAAATCAATTTTCACTTCTTTTTTTTTATGTGGACAACATCTGAGCATCGAATGAGACCGATCCATGCCCCAAAAGTGTTCCCTCCCAGAGATATGCACGTTTTATGAAAGTGATGCTATACCAAATTTACACGTATTTAAATCATTAAAATGGCTCTCCGGAACAAAACGGGTTTTTACCCTTAGGTCCCTTTCTATTTTGCGCGTCACATGTGGGTTTTGAAAGCTAATCTCAATAGTGTTAGTCTGTAAGGGGATTTTAAAATTGTTTCAACTTTCATCATGGAGTGGACAGATAATGAAAATCGTATCGCTGTAATAGCGCTTTTCAAGTGTGAAATCCGCCCACTAGGGATTAGCCGCATGTTCGTCAACCGATGCATAAAACTGTCTGAGGAGACTGCAAATGTAAAAGACCGCCACCGGACGGGCCGCCCACGCTCTGTTCGAACACCGCATGTCATCATAGCCGTTAAATGAAGAATTAACAGAAATCCGCTCCGAAAACAGAAAATCATGGCCCGTGAGATGAATATCACGCAAAAGTCCCTGAGTCGAATCATTAAAAAGACTTGGTGCTTTCAAATGACGTACCGGACATTTATTGACTGCAGCTTTAAAAAAAATAGGATTGAAAAGTGCAAACGTCTTTTGGTGAAGCACGCTGATAACTTGCACAGAAAAATTTTGTTCACCAATGAAAAATTTTTTACCGTTCAGGAAAAATTTAACAAGCTGAATGAAAGAGTGTATGCTCGGTCATCTAAGGAAACATCTGAACTGATCCCAAGGGTGGAAAAGGGTCATTACCCAGCTTCAGTCATGGTTTGGTGGGGTGTTTCTTACGATGGGGTCACTGACCTGCATTTCTGCGAACAAGGAGTCAAAACATCGGCCAAAGTTTACCAAGAAACCGTTTTGGAAGCTGTTGTGAAGCCTCTTATCAATTCCCTGTTTCAAAACCAGCCATGGACTTTGCAGCAGGATTTTGCGCCGGCCCATAAGGCTAAAACGTTCCAGGCCTAGCTTCGAAACAATTTGCCAGCGTTCATTTGAATGACCCTCAGGCAGTCCAGATTTGAACACATTGGATTGCAAATTGTGGACGGTTTTAGAGGACAAGGCTTGTCACAAAAGATACCCCAATATTGGATCTCTTAAGACTGCTTTGGTTCGAGCTGTGGCCAATTTGCCAATGGACGAGGTTGGTGTAGCTATTGACGATTGGCTTTTTGGATACAACATACATCTATAAATATATTAAAAAATATTTGGTCCAAAAACATTCAGTAATTTATATTTTACAGCATAAAACGTGTGTAACAGCATTTATGCCCCTACCAAGTATGGGTGGGCGCCAGTCTTATGTAGAGTTTATAGACAGGAAATCGAAGCACCATAGCCTATTCTGGGTGTTCCCCAGGGTGGAATGTTATATCCGGCTCTATTTAACCTCTACCTCTTTTTAAATTCCTGCCTGACACCAGACGGCGTTGAAATTGTGTCGATGCACAATTCTGGCGTCAGGACCTACAGTGGTAGCATGTGCGATAAAATCAACTGTTACCTCACTGATTTAGCAAGCTTTTTCACTGTGAGGAATATGGAATTATCCGCCTCCAATTTATCAGCCACACTGTTTACTGCATGATCCGCAGAGGTGCGGTTGCCACTTAATGTGAAAGTCCATGACGTCAACATCCCGATTACCATCTACCCCAAAATTCTTGGGGTCAACTTCAACAGCCTTTTTGCGACCCTCTACTCATGCTTTAGCTATCTGCGATAAGCTTTAAAGTAGGAACAGGATCCTCACAGGATACTCGTACTTGGGAAGCCGACAAAGAAACCTCTTACAAGGCGATAGGTTGGTCTTTGCGGAACTACGCAGCGTTGTCGTGGTCGGCGAATGTGAGTACGACGCAGTGAAAGAAATTCAGATTTACCAGAATGCCGTTCTGAGAACATCAACAGGGTGTCCGTTATGTCTTTTGATGATCATCTACATGAGGAGACGAAGGTCCTTACCTTGCGCTGGCACAACTTATTGTTGTCGAAGCAATTCCAGCGAGGGTGTTTTTGCAGTAGTCATCCTAACCACCATCTCTTGGACAGGATGCCTCTGTGCATGCATATTAGGTGCGATCTTCATGATCTCGAGAGTGAGAGGTTCAGCAGTACAAGAGAGAGCCTTTAGATCGTCGAAACTATCAGGCAGGTCTGAACAACATTCACGCTAATGAAGTCGCAGCAGCAGTATCCAGCTACAGTGTGAATGTAGTGCTAGGGAAACATCCCTCGGAGATTTCACCTGAGGAGAAGGTACTACATCGGCAGACGCGCGTGTTTCTGGCTCAGCTTAGATCTTGATGATTTAGCCGCCTCAATTCTTATTGGGCACGAATTGATGCTAACGTTCCGGACATCTGTCCCGCCTGCCATCACCTCTTCAATTACCCGGCCAAGCACACACAGCTGACCTCCAGGTCTGTGTGAACGCATCCAGTTCAAATGGCGCGTTTCCTTCAAATGTATCTGCAAGCAGATCCCTTGTAGATTAACAGGACTTCAAAATAAACTATATTGTTGTTACAACAACAACCGCTGCACTATCCAAATCCTCTTTTCCTTCCAAAAAAAGAAAGAAGTGCGCTACACTGCATTTCAATATTTATAATTTTAAATGCTTCAGTTTAACAGCATTTCCATAATAATATTGCCACCGATATCTCGCCAATTACACGATTGACCTCATGTTCTTCGAAACGCAGCCATTTCTATTTCAAAAGTAATTAAAATACGCGGTGTTTGGAGTTACGCGGGTTTTTGTTTGTTCGAAGTTTTCTTTGAACGAGATAGAAAAATAAGAGTTTAACGTCAAAAAAACAAATTAATATGCTTTCATTTATCGTGAAATTATGAAATTTCTTTGAAAATTGTATTCAGCAGACCAGCACAAATATACAAACGCAGATCGCCTCGACTACATTTATTCTTTAATAGAAGTAATTTCAAACAAAATATGTAAGTCCGTTTTGATTCTTTTCTATCGTTGATTTTTAATTAAAGATCAATATTTTAGTCGAGTAGTAATGTCGACTTTATTTGGGACGTTTTCAAGAACACCTACAGAGGCAACATTTTGACCAAACCACGCAAATCGTTTATGAAATCAGGGTGTAATAGCGTAGACAGACGACAGAGTTAATTTGTATTTAAATTTCACTAAGGCAAACTAAAACTTTTTGGTGATAGACGACAGTATCCGCATAGGTAACAGCATTCAGTAAACAGCTGTTTAATTGTAAACAACTGTTTGTCAACATTTTTTCGCCATTTTTTTCGATATACAAGAGCTGCTGTATATGTTTCAGGCCTAATAATGAAAATGCGAATATTTATCATCAAAGATGGTTTTATTGTTTTTCAATGTATTTTCCAGCACGATTTATACACTTTTGCATGCGCTTAAACCAATTGTCGAAGCACTTTTTCCACTCCGATTTAGACACCTGCAAAACATGGTTTTTGAACGCTTCAAAAGCATCTTCTGGCGACGAAAATCGTTGACCACGCATTTTTTTCTTGATGTGCGGAATAAAAAGAATTTATTGGGTGCCAAGTCAGGGCTGTACGGCGGATGACCTATCAATTCGACGTTTTGGCCGGTCAAAAAGGCGCTGATTTGAGCCGATGTGTGAGAGCTCGCATTGTCATGGTGCACACTGATTTGTCTTCTCTTGTTCGTTTTTCGAATTTCTCTGAAGACTTCAGGCAAATAAATTGTGACGAACCACTCAGAATTGACCGTCCTACGTTGCTCAAGCGGTACAGTCGCCACATGACCAGTTTTGCCGAAGAAACAGGCGACCATTTGCTTCGAAGTGCTTCTTCCACGAACAACTTTCGTTGGATTTGGCTTGTCTTCGAAGACCCACACGGTCGATTGCTGTTTTGTTTCGGGCTCATACGCATAGATCCATGATTCGTCACCTGTGACGATCTTATAAACGTCTTTTGAAGCACCGCGATCGTATTTTTTTAAAATTTCTTTGCACCAATCGACACGAGCCTTTTTTTGAGCGATTGTCAAATTGTGCGGGATCTAACGAGAACAACCCTTTTTTACGGCCAGGTGTTCATACATTATCGAATGTATGCTGGTGGAAGAAATACCCAAGGATGCCTCTATCTCACGGCATGTCACATGACGATCTTGCATTATCAGTTCACGCACGGAATCAATGTTCTCTGGCACAACGGCTGTTTTTGGCCACGATTAAATTCATTAAACCAGTTTTTCACAGTGCTATATAATGGTGCTTCATCGCCATACAAAGTTTTAAGTTCATCGATGCTCTGTTGTCGTGATAATGTGAAAAATTACCGCACGAAAATGTTCAAGAGTTAATTCCATTTTTTTGACAAATTAATTTTTTTCAAGTCACTGTAAACAACACAAATAAATGATGGTCGTTCGTCAAAACGTTCTAAAAAATGTCAAACTTTCCAATGGAAATATCAGATTGCGCAAGACAACACTTAGTGTTGCCTAAGCCACAAATATATATAGCAATCTCGTAAAACGATTAACAGCTATGCTGTTGGCGAAAATCACAACTTATTTGAAAGAAAGCTAAATTTGCTTTTGCTGAAATTGGCCCACAATGTAAAAATTTTACATGCACTACCAACCATAAACCTAAATGTGTTGCTAAAGATGGGATCGCAGGACCCTCTGAAATGAGAGCAAGGCAATTGTAGAAATTTGTTGGTATATTATTTTCGTGAAGGATATAATTCATATAGAGCATTTTTTAAAGGGCCGCAACAGCACTTTATGGGAATGTGGCGTGCTTACGATGGACGATAACAGATTTAAGGAAAACTTCCGGCTCAAAATAGGAAGGCTTTCCAAAAAGTGTGCGAAAATGTTCAAAATATTGAGAGGATGGAAGTTTTTTATTCCATTCGAGGAAAGAGTGGCAATAGCATTGTTCGTATTGGAATCGTCAGCGGAACATACGACTATTGATAGCTTATTCAGTGTGGGACGCAGTACCATTGGTGAAATTGGTTGACTTTTGATTTGATAACAGCCGCTGATTGTGAGTACAGCGGCTGTTTATGATAACTTGTGACAGTGTTGCCAGGTTGTACGAGTAATACCTAAGTTCATTATAAATTCAGTTTGATTTTGTGCATTTACGGCAGAGTTAATGCCGTTTTGGGGGAGATAATTCACGAGCCAATTTGCATTAAGTCTGCTAATTCACATTAACGCTGTCGTCTGTCAAGGCTAAAAGTCTTGAATCAGTGGTATCTTGTCGACAAATGCGTTTGAATTTACATAACGCGTGATCCATTTCGAAGTTCCCTACTTTTTTAAAGAAAAAAACACAGAAAATAAAAATTGAATGGGGAATGTTTATTATCATTTGAAAGAACATTCTTTGGCAGTTTGTTTTTGAAGATTATGTCTATCAAATGTTGGCCGCGGCTACGTTTCAGATGGTCCATCCGTTGAGTCCAATTTCGATGACTCGTTCGAGCATTTTGACTGGTAACTGGCGAATGTCACGCGTGATGCTTTGCTCCAAGGCCTGAATCGAAGCAGGTTTGTCCGCACAAACTTTAGACTTATCTTATATATTAGACATATCCCCACAGGAAAAAGTCTAACGGTGTGATATCACACAATCTTGGTGGCCAATCGACCGGCCCAAAACGTGAAATTATCTGCTTACCGAAGTGTTCTCTCAATAAATCCATTGATTGGTGCGATGTGTGGAAAGTGGCGCCGTCTTGTTAAAACCAAGTGTCGCCGAGATCACGAGCTTCAATTTCAGGCTATCACGAGCTTTAATAATAGTCGGTTATCATGGCAAGATAACGGTCGCCATTGACGGTTACGTTCTCACCGGCATCATTTTTGAAGAAATATGGACCGATGATTCCACCGGCCCACAAACCACACCAAACCGTTGTTTTTTCTGGATAGAGTGGCAGCTTTTGAACCTCTTCTGGTTGCTCTTCGTCCCAAATGCGGCAATTTTGCATGTTTACATACCCATTGAGCCAGAAATGGGCATCATCGCTAAACAAAATTTGGCTCGAAAACATCGGATCTTTTTGGAACTTTTCAAGCGATGTTGGGCGGCTTCAGTTCTTGCACAAGCTGTATTTTGTACGCTTTCAATTTAAGATCTCGATCTCTCGTAAAATGCGCCAAGTTGTTCCATACGTCAGCCTGAGTTGCGAATGGCGCCGAATCGACTCTCCACGGTCTTGGTGTACACTCTCAGCTACGGCCACTACATTTTCTTCACTGCGTGCTGGACGTGGTCTATTCAGTCGAATATTATCCAATAATAAATGCTGGTTTTCAAGATGGGTGATGGTGTTGCAATTAGTGCGCTCAGTATTCCGATTATGTTGACCATAAGTTGAACGAAGTACACGAAACACATTCCTCTCAGAACGTGAATTTTCGTAATAAATTTGAACGATTTGTAAACGTTGTTCAGGCGTAAGTATTTTCATGATGAAATGCCAAACAATACTAAACAAATATAACATGACAACATGACACGACTCACACATGATCTGTCAAAAAAAGGCTATTGAAAAAAGTATCTCTACTTGGATCACCCATTAGCTTCTAACAACAACAAAAATCCAGCGGTAAGATATCACGCGATCTAGGCCGGCAAATCTGAAAAGCGAAATTATTATGATTTGAAAAACAACCGAATTCAAGGTGCAGTAGCGCTCACTAGTTAAGAAATTGAGATGTATCATTAAAAAAAAGGACAGGCTCATTAAAAAAATGACAGGCTTAAATCGTTAAGAACGATTTAAATCGTACTTAAATCGTTATTTTCTATCGCCGAAAGAGGGCTCTGCTCTTTAGCTGTTTGCTTAGTCCTAAGAAGCAAATATTTGTCAATAGGTCATTTTGTAAATTTTAATACTGACTGAAAGCCTTCTTCCTTTTAATACTGAGGAAATTGCAATTGCCTGTCTCAACACAGTCGTTGCTCGTTGTAAGCACACGCGTCCACGTAAAAGCTTCACTTTCAAAGACATTAGCCGATTGGGAGACGATTTTAAACAGTCGACCAGGTAGAAACAGGATAATTCGTCATTTGTTGCTCGAGGGAAATACGTACCTAATTTGTTGGCCAGTGTTTAAGCACAATTCTCTTTCGATGCTTCTCATTTAATACCGAAATCACTTTGAATATTTTTTCTATTCTATACGAAATATTATTATATATTTTTTACAATCATTGTCAAATAACGTACACCAATTTTATGTTTCACTTTTATTGCTTTTTTAACCTAAACAAAATCTATCAAACCAAAATCAATGCTTTCTTCTACAAAAAATAATTCACTGCAGCCTTTGGAAGTTCAAGAGGTATATGGTTTTTCTTAAATAATTATTAATGTAAAAGTATAACGTTAATAACAATAAAACAAAACAGAAACTATAATATCAATCATCATAAACATGCGATTATAACAAAGAAAAAAATATCTAAAATCTAAAATTTTAAAAAAGGAAGCAATACTAAAATCACCCTAAAACACATTTCTGTTTAAAATATCTACTAATGTCCAGTTTAATAGCACGTAGTTTTTAGTGGAATGTGTGTCGTTGTTTATCACCAGATTTGCTATCTTCGATATCTCTAATATTTGCAATTTATTTGTTGTCTTTTTGTCAATAGGCAGAAGCAGCCCAAGCCGAAGCTTGTGAAAAGTTCGAAACCATGTCCGCTTGCGGTAAAGAAGAATTGGTGGGCTTCCGCAATCGAAGAGTTCAGGCTTTTAAGAAAAGGTAGGTGGTTTACATGTATACCCACATATCGTACATGCCAGCGAAAATAACATCCTGATCTTCTATTTGCAGCCTTATTGAATTAGCCGATCTGGAAATAAAACATGCCAAAAATCAATATGAATATTTACGTCAATCTTTATTAGCTTTAAAAGAAATTTAATACATATTTTTCTTTATATTATTATCATTTTTATTTTGTCTATATTATTTACATATTGAATTAATTATGTATGAAACATTGTCGTATCTCTATTATATCTCTTTTCTGTCGTTATATCTTGTGTATTTCTTTTCATTCCATACTGAATGTTGAACATTCTAAACTTATAAACAAACAAAAATTATTTACAAATTGTATTTTTTATTAAAAAATTTTTACTTATGAATATCATTATTACAGAACAAAACAAACAAAGTGAAACAAAGCAGAATATATTGAATATTATTGAACTTGCTAAAAGTAAATATCTTTAATAAAATCGTATTTATATTTATAAAAGTTAACTAGACTCTTGTGTGTTTTTGAATTCTATTTATTTTACTTTCTATGGAATTAGAATGAATAGCAGGTGATTTTTTATAAAGAGAAATTTCTTCTACATTAGTTATGGTATTTTTAAATCTAGTTGAGTATTACATAGGCTTATAGTTGTAATTATCGAGATTGTGTCGGATTCCCAATGTACCATGATATACCCATATATGTTATTCGATATTTAATATATATTGACAGTTTTATAGAGCAAGTATTACAGTCAGTTTCATAAAGTGAGCAGATCGTATTGAAATATTACTTATTTTAAACAAATAAACGTAAGTGTCTACTGGTAAACTCAGGAGTTGCATAACATCTATCCTTTCGATCGCCACCAAGCTGTAAAAGGGATGATGGTGTGCAATAATTTCTAGTGAATTCAAACCCAATGAAACAAGTACCAAGGAAAATACAAAAAATAATTAAGGAAGTTATTGTCGGTTGTTACGACTTACATTTGCCCTCATCCATATATGAATTTTCCTTCTTCGTCCGAAGCGTACCGATTTTATTGAAATATAGTAAAAGGTCGTTTAAGTGGAGGCTACTAGATTAGGGCCTCACATCCCTTTTTTTCCTTATTAGCATCCAAAGCGAAATTCATTCATTAAGGATAAAACTATGTGCGTTTCAATCTACGCTCGGATAGTGTAGTTTGCGTGGGAGATGCAATAAGGGGCGTGGCCAGGGCTCCAATTTTTCGTCGAATAATCTGACTCATAATTGATTTTCTGATTACTTATTTTCAGCAAAATTATATGAAGAGTTACAAAATTAAAATTATTAAAAGTGCACGGAATGGTGCATTTGCAATAGAGGTACTAGAATAGGGCGTATCACCCACTCTTTTCGTAGTCGCTTTAAAAAATATTATGGAATTTAAGTGAATTTCATGTATTTGGTGACAAGTTATATGGGTTCTAATGCTCACTGAAACCGGGTCATTTGTGTGGGTGGTTCCAATTGGGGCGTGGCTATTAATCCAATTATTCGCCAGTAAATGAACCTTATATCTCTGTTCTTATGTTTTGATTTTAGATCGTATGAATAACATTAAAGATATTACAAGAATTGGGGCGTGGCTATTAATCCAATCATTCGCCAGTAAATGAACCTTATATCTCTGTTCTTATGTTTTGATTTTAGATCGTATGAATAACATTAATGATATTACAAAAAGTGAGCCAATTTGTGTGGGAGGTACCACAATGAGCGTGTCAACCCGCTTCTTCATATGCGAGTTCACATTTTAATCCAATTCTACGACACTGGCTGACAACTTATGTGGGTTCTAATCTGCACTTAAATAGGGTTTTTTTTGTGTGGTAGGTGCCAGAAAGGGCGTGGCTAGCAGTTCAATTTTTTGTATGCCTCATAACTTGATTGCTTAGTATTGATTTTTAGTGAGTTCGTGTAAATCGTATTAACGATATTTCAAGAATATCAAAGTGACGTAAGGAGGGTACATTTTTGTGGTAGTTACCAAAAGTGGTAGGACGTACCAGGATAAGTGGGCGATATGGGCAAAATTTAAAAACGTTTAGAAGCTTCTTTCGAGTGTTCTTATGCGAACCAGACGGGTAGGCGGACATGGCTCAAATGATTTAAAAATCGCGACCGGGTACAGTGTTAAAGATTTCGATTACAATTATTTCGTAATGAAATATATATCGCGTTGTTCCTGAAGCTAAGCCACTCGAGTTTTTAACGACGTCTCGACAACTAAGGCTTGATAACAAAAAGGCAATAGCTATGCCATTTGTTAACAAAAATTAGGTGTGGTTTATTTGTCAAGCAAAATTATCTGCTTGAATTCCGCCAGGGCGAAAGTTTAAAATTGTACTGTCGAAATTTAAGTCGAATACAAATTGCCCACAAGGTTCTATTGAAAGAATTATGTGAACGGCAATAGCCTCGCGTCACTAACAACAATGGCCCGTATCAGTGTGACTTTGGACTTGTAGATCTAGAACTAACATTGTGCCAAAACTTGGAAGAGTCCCGAGAAATTGACAGATACCATCTCGTGTCGATTATAAAGCCGCCGTCGATAGTAAGATCATGTCGGACTTTCTTATACCCGTCAAAATAGTACATCTAAGCCAAAAGAAGTAGACCGACACAAAATCTGCAGTTAAAATAGGGAAGGACCTCTCCCATCCATTCGATTTGAAAAGATGTCTTAGGTAAGGCTTTAAGCTGTCGGGCAACTTGTTTAATGTTCTTCTTCAAAAAATTGGTAGAAAAGACAGCAAACGACAAGGAGTGAAACATAGGAAGCACACTAATACGAGTATCATCTCAGAACACGCTACTCGCGTGCGCAGATGAACATGGGAATAACTGTACGATCAGGGGCTGCTTCCTTTGCTAGTATATGGAATGGAGGAGGACAAATAAAGCTACTGGTTTCATACACTAAAACAATTGTGAGGCAACATCCTGAGGGCAGAGTAAATGCAGGCATTTGCAATTCCGGGGTTATCGACGAGTTCGTCTGTCTTGGATTCGCCGTTAACAAAGAAAATGAGGTCAGCTAACAGGTGTTATTTTGGGCTTTACAAACAGATAATAAAGCCCTCTCTCGACGAACTAAAGTAACACTCCAGAACATACTTATAATGCAGTGATTTTTTATGGCGCTAAAAATATGGGAACTCGCGTAAGCAGATGAAGCGATGATGAGAGGAAGGTTCTTTGGAAAATAAAGAAACGCCTTTGCCATAATGGCGAATAAACAGTGAGCTAAATGCCCACATCGACGTAGTCAAGAGCATCAAACCAAAACGATTCCGCTGGCTAGGATATGTTGAGCAGATGGATGCAAATGCTCCGGCACTAAGATTTTCGACGGCAAATTCGGCGGTGCACGCAGTAGGAGCCGACCTAGTCTCCGGTGGTAAGACCAATTCCATCAAGTCCTACGAAATCTTGTCTAAACCCACATAAGTTCATGCAAGATCGGCCAAAGATCTTTTTTATGGTTGAGAATGGCCATTTTTGTAAGTATGAAACGTCCAGTAGTTCCCGTTCACACTCCCAAGAAAAGTTTTGCTAATTTGTACTTTTCCATAGGTTAAATTAAAAAGGTTTTATTAAGGGCTCTTGCAACTATATTTTAAGGAAAGTACGTTTTTTCCAATATGTCAAAGTGACATGTATTATCGAGCGCCCCTCCGATTTTATCCCTAGTTTTGCTCCGTGACGACCTCCATCAGAAATTTACTAAAAATGGTAAGGAAACTTTTATCCTTAAGTCCAGGTTCTCTCCAAACGATTGAGAACTACTGGTTTTAATCTCATTTTCAAAGAATTTCCCACAAAAATTAGAAAAAAATAAAAAAAACAACATTTTTTTGTAGCCGTTTTCTACTTGTACTGGCCGAAATTCAGTTTATAGAGGACATGTGTTCTTCATGGAACCATTACCAAGCGACGGCCAGAGCTCTTTAGGCCAATCCAGCCGGCACCAATTCAAAGCGTGTTGTATAGACACAACTTTCCCCATGTTCAGGGTCCGATGCCTATCTTAACTTATGCTGATTTATGGGGTTAGCACTCGGTCCTCACTGAGCCTAAACTCTTCCCGCAATTTAGGTTAAACAACAGCCACAACGGTCTTACTAGCCAGACACGATACTACTAGCCGCAATTTAGGTTAAACAACAGCCACAACGATACTACTAGCCAGACATGAACAGATCTGCAGCTCATGGCTACCCGTGTTACTAGACTTAAGTCTTCGGTCAAACCTAGTAGCCAAGGACTATTAGCAGTTTGCTATCCATTCAACGCGGAACTGGTCACCCAAAGTTGAAGACATTGGCCGTAAGAAAGCATATATGCAGACACAAGTGCCTACATACTTATATACCTAGGGTTTTAAACCATGTTTTACATGGGCAAGGCTCCCCCACCGCTCAGAAGGATGTCTATCTTTAACTCTTCCATGAATTAGGGCCCCCAACAAAATGGAAGGGTCTTTAATGACAGGATGAAGTTTTTTGTAAACCCTATTTCTCCCCGTCACCCATGGTACTAATTTCCCTTCGGTCAGGATTCGTAGCCAAAGTTACTTCCTAGAAAAATCTATGCCATACCTGGCCATTAATGACCCTGCCCACTTACCTCGACAAAATATGAATAATGAAATAGGTAGTAGCCTCAAGCGCTCAATTGAAATCAAGCACAATTACTCGCCCTTAACTAACTCAGCTCAGTACCGGATGGTCTATCTAGGGGTTTTATTTTTAAATATTTTTTTATTTTGGCTAGGGAACAGCTCTGTCCTGCTCGAAATCTTGGCTGTGAGTATCATAGAATATTGATAATTATGGTCTAATAGGTACACTCCAATTACGAGGGTTGCTATATATATATTTCTAACCTAGGCAACACTAAGTGTTGCCTGGCGCCATCTGGCATTTTTATTGAAAGTTTGACATTTTTTAGCATAAACGTTCTCAAAACGTTTTGACGTACGACCATCATTTGTGTTGTTTGTTGACTTGAAAAAATCAATTTGGCAAAAAAATGGAATTAACTCGTGAACATTTTCGTGCGATCATTTTTCACAACTTTCGTCGTGGATTATCACGACAAGAGTGCATCGATGAACTTAAATCTTTGTATGGCAATGAAGCACCATTGCACTGTGAAAACTGGTTTAATGAATTCAATCGTGGCCGACGCTCGCTCAAAGACGAAGGTCGGCCGTTGGTCAGAGAACATTGAAGCCGTGCGTAAACTGATAATACAAGATCGTCATGTGACATACCGTGAGATAGAGACATCCTTGGGTATTTCTTCCACCAGCATACATTCGATATTACATGAACACCTGGCCGTAAAAAAGGTTTGTTCTCGTTGGATTCCGCACAATTTGACAATCGCTCAAAAAAAGGCTCGTGTCGACCGGTGCAAAGAAATTTTGAAAAAATACGATCGCGGTTCTTCAAAAGATATTATACGATCGCCACAGGTGACGAATCATGGATCTATGCGTATGAGCCTGAAACACAACAGCAATCGACCGTGTGGGCTTTCGAAGACAAGCCAAATCCAACGAAAGTTGTTCGTGGAAGAAGCACTTCGAAGCAAATGGTCGCCAGTTTCTTCGACATAACTGGTAATGTGTCGACTGTTCCGCTTGAGCAATGTAGGAGGTCAATTCTGAGTGGTACACCACAATTTGGTTGCTTGAAGTCTTCAAAGAAATGCGAAAAACGAACAAGAGAAGACAAATTAGTGTGCACCATGACAATGCGAGCTCTCACACATCGGCTCGAACCAGCGCCTTTTTGACTGGGCAAAACGTCGAATTGATGGGTCATCCGCCGTAAAGCCCTGACTTGGCACCCAATGACTTTGTTTTATTCCCGCACATAAAGAAAAAATTGCGTGGTCAACGATTTTCGTCGCCAGAAGATGCTGTTTAAGCGTTAAAAAACCATGTTTTGGAGGTGTCTCAATCGGAGTTGAAAAAGTGTTTCGGCAATTGGTTTGAGCCCATGCAAAAATGTATAAATCATGCTGGAGAATACGTCGAAAAACAATAAAACCATTTTTGATGATAAATATTCGCATTTTCATTATTAGGCCAGAAATATATATAGCAGCCCTCGTAAGGAGGGTCCAACGATCTTAGTCTACTATGGGGGGAGCTTTGAAGCTTATTGTCAAACAATATGCACTTCAATTGAGGAGTGTTCAATGATCCTAGTCTGCTACTTATTGACTAAAAGGCACACTTCAATTAAGGGGAGTTCCTACATTCATGCCTCTGTCGGGAGTCGCAAAATAAAATTACAAAAAAGGAATGTGTCTGGTATACCAAAAAGGACCTCTTGGCTGTTTGCGTCACTAAAATGTCACAACTAAAAATTAACTAAGCGCATATTCATCTCGTCGGCTATTAAAAATCAAAACTGTCTCTTGCGGTGATCTGAAAACATAAATGTGATCGTCAAATAACTTATGCATAATCAATCCTTAAAGCGAAACATTTAAACGACTGCTGGAAACGCCATTGGTACAGAGCCGTCCTCATTTTTCATTCATCATTTTCTGTGGCCGATGACTGATTGAACAGATAATTGTACGATCCTTGGTTTCTTCGAGATGACACCTATCAATTCTTTGCGTTCTAAGATAGGTTATCGTGCGATCATTCTTCTCGACAATGTCAATTGACCACCTCGGAGATGCGATTTTTTGTGTTTTTGCAGGTAATGTGGCCAACACCGAGCAATCCACTGGGGAGATAGCGCCAGAAATTGTGGAAAGGTCTTGGAAAATTGGCTTTACAGGATGTGCTGTGCCAAGCCATCCGATATATTCACAATAAAATTTTGTTAGGTTAGGTTGAGAGGGTAGCACGCCAGGAAGAAATGTCGAGTTCACTCGAAGGCATTTAAGGGCCCATTGTGAAACCCAGAAAGAGAGAAGGGGGAAATTGAAGGGTTATAGGACGGGGAGAAGGTGTATACCTATTTATAAAAAGAAAATGTGTAGGCAGTTATCTGTTTTGTTATATCCGTTAGGGTTTACCAGCTAGTTCGAGCTTTATGAAATTGTGTTAACCCATTATTGCCCATTGGCAACATAAGCTGCCAGTAGAATTGTTTCAATTCAATTCAGAATGAAATGAGTGGGTATTTTATAGAAATAACGGTATTATTATTAAGTTAACAAAATCACGCGTCTTTTTCATTTTATTTCACTTCATTTGCTTTTGTGGTTTGCATTTTATAAGTAATTAGTTTTGAAGCTTATTTCGAAATCAAGTTTTGACTGAGGTTGCTGATTTAAATGTAAGTTTTTCAGGTATGTTCGATTTTATTACTGGAACCAACACACTGGTTTAGTTAGAAATAAGTCTAAACTAGCGTTTTCGATTAAAATTTTGTCAATTTACTGTGTGCATTTTTGAGTAATGTGGTGATTTTTGTTGATGGCAACTTTAGATGCCATTGGGCACTTGAATGAATGTCAGTAGTGTGTGGATTTTGTTTCTGAAGATGATTTTATATAATTTTAACATCTTAGGTCATCATATAAAAGGGCACCTACTTTTGATGAAATTTTGAATAAACTGGAACTTTCTAATGATGAAGAGACTACCAATGTAGTGCTAATTCCACCAGTAGAAACTGCAGAACAAGACACAGATACGAGTAATGATTTTTATACTTTAAGTCTGATGTTGAAGTTGTTGGGAACCTAGAGAGATAACCCCGTTCAATTATGAGGATTGAAGCAGAAAAATCCAAAGATTTTGAAGTCGGCACTGGGCAATAGAAAGTGCCTCGACAGAAAAGATTTAATTTAACAATTCGATTCAATTTAAGATTTACATTATGCAGACAATTCAAAAATCATTGAAAGCGATAGAATGCACAAAGTTAGTCCAATTTTTGAAATACTAAATAAGAATTTCAAGAAAATACCTCATAGTGCATTTTTAAGTGTTTATTAGAGTATGGTTCCGTATTATGGAAGACACGGACCCAATCAGTAAAAACGTGGAAAACCAATTAGATTTGGGTTCAAGCTGTGGTGTTTGGCGGATCACAATGGTTATATGATTCATGCAGAACCTTATTGTGGATCATCTACAAATATAACATCTCTAGGATTTGGTAAGTTTGCTTGAAAAGCTATACAAGCGCGTTATCGCAGCTATTGAAACATTGCGCGAAAACTATGCATCGGATGAAATAAAACTGTTACCTAAACCCAAGTTTGTAAAAGAACCTCGAGGTACTTATGATATTAATTGAACAGAAGAAATAAATAAAATTCTTTGTTACCGTTTAAACTATATGTCTTTCAAATTTGGCTATCTGCCAAGTGGCATCTTAAGTTGCCGGCCGAAAACTCCAGCCTACCCACTTTTATTCTCAAAGTTGCTGAACAAAGTGTGTTTTTAAGCCCCCAAGGAACATGTGTGCAAAATTTCTCCTCAAAATTCCAAAATTAAAGTTCTGGGCATTAATGGGTTCATAATTGAAATATTTGTTTTTTCGAAGTCAATTGCTGTTCATTCTTTTAAGCTTTTAAAAGAAACTTGAATCTGGACCACTCCAAAGTATATAACATACGGCAATCAGTCATTCATTAAGTACCGGTGCATCGTCTACATAAAATAGGGCAGTTCGGTCCGGAATTGACTTTCAGCTTTAGGTCTTGTTCAATACAGGATATGCGAAATAGACAGTCATTCAGCCCAGCCGGGTTCATTATATCGACTACTAAGCGGTATAAAAACTAATCGATTTAAATATTGGTGTGAAGTTTTATAGCAGTCAGATCGCATCGCATCAGATTCGTACTATCCCCACCATTGAAAAATTCAATGCATAGGTTGGTTGGCAGCCCTTTTAAAAACACACGTTCCAATTCACTTTCGTTCCCCGTTCATATTTTGTTTTAAAACCCCTAGATACGTTCATATACCACATTTTCTGTTTCCCATTTTATTTTCTTCAATCCCGTGTACTCACCACTTTTGTTTTTCACTGCGTTGAGTATGAAAATAGCATGTGCCATCATATGCACTTGGCGCTGAGGAATGACCAAACTGAGAATATTAGTAGTGTTTTTGGTTAAGCCGAGATAGCGAAGACTGGATAGCAATATGGCAATAGTTGTTATTTGTTAACAAAAAATGTCAATTTCGTTCGTGTTAAAAGAAAAAGTCTAGAAACACTAGATACAAAAAATATTAGTCAACAACAATAAAAAACGCATCGCGCGCTCGAAGAGAACGGTCGTTAAAAGAACTCCTCTCGGAAATTAATTCTAATAAAATAAAATAAGCAGGGAAAGTGCAAAAAAATAAACTCAATTGTCGGGAAAACAATTATCTAAAATTGTTTGAATTCACTATAAGTATTAACTTGTAAGGAATTCAAACAGTTTTTTGACAAAATAAAAATTTTAAGTTGAACAACTAACCCAGTTGTGTAAGAATCAGTGTAACAAAACAACCAGAATTAAAAAAGGCACACACACAGCTAAACAAACCCACAGCTTGATGAGCCATCGTCTCACTCAAGAGTTGGAACAACGCAGACACTCTTTCTGCAGTGTAAGTTCGCGGAATGCATACTTCGCGATAAATGCAGATGTAAACAATGGAATGAGAGAGGTAGCGCCACTAAGACAAACTCTCTCACCAGGCAGTGCTAGCAACAACAGTAATAACAAAGAAGGTGGAAACACAGCGAACACAGAAATAACACACGAAAACAACGACAAACCATTAAAGGCGGTACAGACAGGCATGGATCGCTACATTACTATAAAGCGTAAATCCAGCCCAGCCAAAGGCAACTCTAACAAAAAAAGTTGCAAAACTGTGAACGGTGAAGAACCAACAACGTCCGTCACGGGTAAGAACCGGTTTGCATTGCTGAGCGAAGAAGAACCTCAATCTTCTACCTCGGCAAATGCCGCAACTCCAAGGCCGCCCCCAATATACCTACGTGAGAGTAGCTCAAATGAGCTAGTAAATATTATTGCCCAAGTTGTTGGTAGTGGTGGCTTTCACATAGTGCCAATAAAGAAAGGGAACATTAACGAGACTAAAATTCAGGCATACACCGAAAACGGCTTTCGCGCTATTTCTAGTTATTTTAACGATAGAAATAAAAATTTTTACACGTATCGTCTTAAGAGTAGTAAGGGTATCGCGGTAATCTTAAAAGGCATTGAATCATTTGTAGGACCAGATGAAGTAAAACGAGCACTGGAAAAAGAGAATTTTAACGTTCACTCCGTGGTGAACGTTCTTAACAATAAAAAGGTTCCCCAACCAATGTTCAAGGTCGAACTTCAACCTGACTCGCGGAAACTAAAGAAAAATGAAGTTCATCCTATATACAAACTTCAATATTTGTTATATAGAAGAATCACGGTCGAAGAACCCCACAAAAGAAATGGTCCCGTTCAATGCCAAAATTGTCAAGAGTATGGACACACAAAATCATACTGCACTTTGCCAACCGTTTGTGTTGTATGTGGTGATCTACACCAATCGTCCGCCTGCAAAGTTAAATCGCAGGAACAGAAAAAGTGCAGTAATTGCGGGGAACAACATACCGCAAATTACAGAGGTTGTAGGGTTTACAAAGAACTTAAGCGTAAACTAGAAGAGAAGCGTAAACTCATTTCTAACCGAAACGCGCCGAATCCTATAATCGACATCCAACAGACTCCAGTTTACTCTAGCAACGGAAACGGCATTACAAACGGTATAACATACGCGAATGTTCTAAGGGCGCATACACCTAATGCCCCAGTGCAACAACATGGTAACTCTGAATCAATGATTCAACAACTGGTACAGAGTATAAACATGTTCATGTCAACTATGCAATCAATGATGCAAGAATTCATGCGAAACCAGAATCAGTTAATTCAAACTCTACTTACCAAAAAATAGGCCCTCTTAAGATATGTACATGGAACGCAAACGGTGTGAACCAACATAGACACGAACTGACCGAGTACCTAGATCGGCAGAATATTGATATAATGCTACTATCAGAAACTCATCTCACAGACAAATACAATTTTCAGATACCTAATTTTAGATTTTATGGTACTCATCACCCCGACGGTAAGGCTCATGGGGGCACTGGAATCCTAATACGTAAACGAATGAAACATGAAGTCGCTGAAGGAGTCTCACAAATCTACCTCCAAGCGACAACAATTCGTATCCAGATTCAAGGTAGTTTTCTTACCATTTCAGCAATATATTTCCCCCCGCGGTTCGCGATATCAGAAGATATACTTCTGAACTTCTTCAATGGTCTCGGACACAACTTTATTGCTGCTGGTGACTACAATGCCAAACATACGCACTGGGGATCCCGCTTAGCAAACCCTAGGGGAAACCAGCTGTATAAATGTCTAATGCGACGTCAAAATAAATTGGACTTTATATCTCCCAGTCAACCTACATATTGGCCTTCTGATATTAACAAAAAGCCTGACTTGATAGACTTCGGTATAATAAGAGGAGTTAGTAAATCTAACTTATCTGCTAGTACCTGTACTGACTTATCGTCAGACCACTCGCCAGTTATATTTCTTCTTCACGGGAAGACAGTACTTGTAGATGACCCACTAAGGCTTACTTCATACAAAACTAACTGGTTAAAATACAGGAAGTACATTAGTAGTCATTTAGATTCGAATCATCTAATTTCTAACGCGGATGAGATCGATAACAACGTATCCAACTTGAACGTAATCCTGGAACAGGCGGCCATTCACGCTACACACAGACAAATAAAAGTGACAAATAGTTTGAATACTTACACTAACCGGGAAATAGAGCACCTTGTAAGTGAAAAAAGGAGGTTCCGTCGCGAATGGCAGCGAAATAGGTCACCAGCGGCACGACTAAGACTGACTGAAGCTACTAAAAGGTTGCAAAGCGCACTTAGAAAAGAAGACAGTAGACAGCAGGCTAGTTTCATTGCAAGTTTAACTCCGACTGCTTCAACCAAATTCTCATTATGGAAAACATTAAGAAATACTAGTATGCCCACCGAAACGCAATTTCCAATACGCGACGCAAATGGCAAGTGGGCAATATCAGAAGAGGAAAAGGCCAATGTTTTTGCAAACCATCTATCACAGGTATTTCGCCCAAATCCTGCAAGTAGCGACATCCTTCCACCTGTTGATAAAATGTCTGCCGTAATTCCATTGTTTACTAACGCAAATGAAGTTCTGAATGTCATTAAAGAAACCGTGAATCCAGGTAAAGCACCTGGATATGATCTTATCACGCCTAAAATGATCTTGGAACTTCCCTATATTGCTGTGAAGTTCCTGGCAAAATTATTTAACTCTATTTTGAGACATGGGTACTTTCCTAAAGTGTGGAAAATTTCTCTGATTCAAATGATTTTAAAGCCAGGAAAGGACAAATCAATACCTTCCTCGTACAGGCCGATCAGTTTGCTTCCCTGCTTATCCAAACTATTTGAAAAAGTTCTTTTATCGAAAATAAAACCGTTTCTCGTGTCAAATAACATAATACCAGACCATCAGTTTGGGTTTCGCGAAGGTCACAGCACTATCGAACAAGTAAACCGTCTGACCCAAGCAATTGAAAAATCATTTGAACGGCGAGAATATTGCTGCGCAGTATTCCTGGATGTTGCTCAAGCATTTGACAAAGTCTGGCACTTTGGCTTGACCTACAAAATTTGCAAATACTTACCGGCAAATACGCATCGAATTCTTGAGTCTTACTTAGAAAACCGCAGATTCAGAGTCAAATGTGGACAACACGTCACCGATGACCGCGAAATACTAGCAGGTGTTCCCCAGGGAAGCGTCATGGGGCCTATCCTTTACATTCTGTTTACCGCAGATATTCCTACCAGCCCAAACGTGCTAACATCCACTTTTGCCGATGATACCGCTATAATGGCCACACATAAAAAGCAGGATATTGCATCTATGAATCTAGGTGTACATCTCAGACGAGTAGAATCTTGGCTCTCTGACTGGAGAATAAAAGTCAATGAGGCTAAATGCACACAGGTAACTTTCACACTGAATTTTAGCACTTGTCCGACATTGAAATTAAACAATATCCCTTTTTCTCAATCTGATCATGTTTCATACCTTGGAATCCACCTGGATCGCCGACTCACCTGGAGAAGTCATATCGAAGCCAAGAAAACTCAACTGAAACTTAAGGTCCATCAACTTCACTGGCTCCTAAACGCGAACTCAAAACTAAGTCTTGAATATAAGGTCCTGCTATACAACAGTGCAATCAAACCTATCTGGTTATACGGTGCCCAGCTATGGGGCAAAGCAAGCTCGAGCAATCTCGACAAAATCCAAAGAGTCCAATCGAAGACATTGCGGCTTATTACCGGTGCCCCTTGGTATATGAGGAATGAAAATATCCACCGAGACTTGAAAATACCTCTCGTTAAAGAGGCAATTCAAAAAATCAATATAAAGCACAAAGAGAAGCTCGAACGTCATGATAACATACTTGCTAGACAATTATTGTGCAGTCCCAGATCTTTAAGACTTCGGAGAAACGAACGCCGTGTTTTCTAATCTTCATCCGTAACAGTAATCGCGAACACACGCGCCCGAAAGACTGTGTAGAATCCTTTTCTACGTCACGTGGCTTAAACGCTCTTATACGTGATCTTTAAAACAGTCAATATCAATCGCGGACGAACAATCAAAAAAGACTGTGTAGAATCCTTCATTCTACGTCACGTGGCTTAAATGCTCTCATACGTGATCCTTAAAACAGTCAACGCGAAAAACCTACAAAACCCAAATTACGTCGTCCACTCTGCTATTCTAGAGTTATCCGTTATACATACATAACTAGAGTTCTTCACTCTACATAATATCGCGAACACTCAGTAAATGACTGTAAGGGTCCTCTGGACCTTTATCACGAGGTTTAAGCCAAACCAGGTTTAAAATCCTCACGTGTGATCCATACCAGTTATATACTATTTTGACCAAATTAATTAAAATTCCTGCCAATTAGCAGAGACCCACATTACAAGAAATCCATACTAGGATTCATTATTGAATTATACTTAAGATTCGTATACTTATTGTTAGGCTCCTTTGGAGCAGATTCAATAATTCAAATAAAGCTTATATAAAAAAAAAAAAAAAACAACAATAAGATCAATATACTTTTGCATACGCACAAACCAATTTTCGAAGCACTTTTTCCACTCCGATTGAGACACCTCCAAAACATCATTTTTGATCGCTTCAACAGCTGCTTCGGGCGATGAAAAACGTTGACCACGCATTTTTTTCTTGATGCTAGGGAATAAGAAGAAGTCATTGGGTGCCAAATCAGTACTGTACAGTGGATGGCCTATCAAATCGACATCTTGAGTGGTCAAATAGCTCATCGTTTCAGTTGATGTGTGAGAGCTCGCATTGTCGTGACGCAAAATGATCCGTCTTCTCTTATTATATTTTCTCATGTCTTCGAACACTGTTTCCTAACAGATGGTTGTATACCGCTCAGAATTGACCGTCCTACGTTCCACTAAAGGCACTGTGGCAACATGACCGGTTATACCGAAACGCAATCATTTGCATCGATGTAATTCTTCCACGAACAACTTTTGTTGGATTTGGCTCGTCTTGAAAGACCCATACGGTCGATTGCTGTTTTGTTTCGGGTTCATATACATAGATCCATGATTTGTCACCTGTGACAATGTTATACACTGCCTTTAAGCTAACGGAGTTATACCTTTTCAACATCTCTTTGCACCAATCCATACAAGCCTTTTTTGAGCATTCGTCAAATTATGTGGAATCCAACGAGAACAAATTTTTTTCACGGCCAAATGAACATGCAACATCTTATTGATGCTTGTCATACTAATGTCCATGGAGGCCTCAATCTCACGGTATGTCACATGTCGGCCTTGCTTAATCAGTTCAAGCACAGCATTGATGGTTTCTTTTCATCCTGGAGCGAATGGTGCCCGAGACTGAACTCCTAGTACCAGCGATTAACAGTGGTTTTTGATGGTGCTTTATCGCCAAAATTCGAATCAAGTGGATTTAAACACTCTTGTCTCGATTACCCACGCCGAAAATCATCGCACGAAAATGTTCACGCGATAATTCCATTTTTTTGACCGAGATGAAATTTTCAATACACTGTAAACAAAACAATTCGCCCTCAAATGACAAAACGTTCTTAGTGAAGATATGCTAAAAAATGTCAAAGTTTCCAATGGAAGTTCCAGTTTGCATCTGGGAACACTAGTATTGTCAGGACCTGAAATGTAAATAGCAACCCTTGTACACATATTAGTACTTAGCCAAAAATTTTCTAAAATTGTGTTTTGAGAATCTAAAACAGCAGCACTATTCTCATATAAAGGGTTTTCCAATTGGCACATAACAATTTCGTTTCTTTATGTCGACGCACCCTCAAACATTTTTAATGATCTTTCAGTGTCAAAACGTTAGTCGAAGTCAACCATTTTATCATGGTAAAGTTCACGTTTGGAAATCATTTGAAATTACTACCGAAATTCTGAGTAGATGGTCGCAACTTTAAGAGCGCTTACTCCAATTTCCAGTCGAAATAATCGTCCCACCCGACGGGTTGAGCGATGAAGCTCATTTTTGGCTGAGTGGTTTTGTCAATAAACAAAATATGCTTTATTGGACAGCAACAATCCCACATGCTTTAAGAGACACAATTGCATCCGCAAAAAATTACTGTTTGGTTTTCATGCCATGTCAGAAGTGTAATTGGGGCTTATTTTTTCGTCGATGAAAACAATCGTCACAATATTGTCAATGGAGAGCGCTATCGTGCCATGTTAGAAAATTATTTTTCGCCAGAGTTGGATTAGCTTCACATCAACCATATGAGGTTTCAACAAGACGGTGCCACTACCCATACAACACGCGTTACAATCGATTTACTGAAAGGCAAATTCGGTAAAAGTGTTATTTCGAGAAATGGTCCGGACGAGTGGCCACTTCGTTCATGCGACACACCAAGACATTGGTCTATGCCAACAAGCCTACAGCTTGAGACGAGCTCAGTGGCAAAATCCAACGCGAAATTCCCAACGTTCCGGTCGAAATGTGGGCAAGAGTGGTGGAAAACTGGGTCCAACGAATAGATCGCTGTACACTGGCTCGTGGTGGTCATATGAACGAAATCAAATTTCATTCTTAAAATGTTATATTTGCCCAACACCTGAAATAAATTTGAACTATATATCTTAAACATTTTATGTTTTATAAATATATAAAATTGTTATGCCCTCAATGGAAAAACCCTCATTGGTATTTTTTGTTAACAAATGACTTTACTAAAGCGGGTTTGTTGTCTAGTCTTAGTTATCGAGGCTTAAACAAAACACCATTATTATTATAGTCAACATTGAATTTAAAAGGGTCGTGCTGGCAGATAAATGCAAATAAGTATACAGCTAAAAAATAGATGCCCCTCTCGACGAATACAACAACTTTATTCGAAAGCAGGAACTCGGCATATAATGCGTATCTGGCATCCCCGCCGCTAATCACCTGATGCCTGTCCTTTTCTGAAAATGTTCCAAAATAATTCAAAATAAATTAAAAAATAGATGTAATGAAATAAACTAAAAAATAAACAAAATTCGAATCTACCTTTCTGCCCATCAGACACTAGCTGTGGTCGATTGATGATACTAAACTAGCCTCAAAATCGCTAAAGAAACGAATAAGAGTTACCAAACCTCTTTTCTAACAAGACACGCCTTGCCATATAAACACATATGTTCTTGATATTTTTACTTAAAAAAATATTAAGGTAACGAGTGGTCTTATCGACGAATTTGTAGCGGGATCAAGTGGACATGATGGAATAAGTGTATGATTATCAGTTCGGATAAAACCGTTGGTTACTTTAAAATTCCCATTTTCCGGTTGGCGAATAACCGGGATTTAAATTCCTTTCAATAGCAATACACTGCAATCGCAATCATAGTTTTCTTATTAACAGCTACACAGATATGTAGAGCGTCGTCCAACCACAATGCACGATGTTAACTGTGCGTCAAATTTTTTGCCCGGCCTAATTGGACATTTCTTAGTTGTTGAGCAGCGCATTAAGACTGTTGAAGCCTTTTACGAAAAAGGGCGTTCAAATCAAAATGCATTTTGACATTTTTTTCATCTCAATAAATTCGTTAAAATTTAAAATTGTCTATTTGGGCATATGAGAACCCACGAGTGATTGTTGAAAAGTCGGATCGGCGTAACCAGTCCGTATTTCTTCGAAAATGAGGTCGGTCAAGCAGTAACCGTAAATGTTGTTCGCTATCGCGAGATGATAGCGGAGATGGAACGTATTAAATTTGGACACGGTAACATTACGTTTGAATGAACCACAGCGCCAGTTATGTCTACCAAAAGTGGCCCACTGGGCACATTATATCACAACCACTACCTTCATACTAAGAAAGGTGAGGTTCTTACCCATTTAAAGTTTGAGAATAGGTTAAGGTCGTTTTGACCCTAAGGCCTCTAATCATTCGCTTTACCATATAAGATTATTTTACATAATCTTTAAAAGCACCAACTATCCTGAGGGCCAGAAATTTGGGATATGGATGTGTACTATAGTGGTGTCACTTGCTACACAGCCAACGGAACAATGACTTATTTAAGCAAGAAATTCAATGGCCGTATTAACTCACGTCGTAGCGATATAAGTTGGCCGCCACGATCATGTGGTTTGGGTGTATTTTTTAGTGTACGTAAATAAGCCAAGCACAATTCAAGACCTAAAGGATGAGATTATTCGGCACAGTAACAACATTGAACCTCCATTATGCCTCCGAGTCATTGAAAATATGAACCATCTGATAGAGGTATGCCAACGCAGCATTTGGCCCGCGACTGCTGTTTCTATGTACCGGACTGACCCGAAACTCTTCGGCCAGGGGCAGTCACCTCAACAATATATGTTTTTGTTCGCCGATATTTGTTTCACACATAATTGTCATAGATCCCTAAGATAATTCTCTGAAAACTTTTTGTTTTATTTACAATTAACATCGTGCGTTGAAGTTGGACTTCCCTATATGCAGGGTGGCGAACCAGTTGTGCTACTATAATAACTTAAAATAACTTATTTTTTATCAATGTATTTAATTCATGCTTTTTACTGTATAGAAAATTCAATTTAATTTGACTAATTGTGTTTGAAGATGATGGACCGTAAATGACCTCATCTACGCATATTTGACAACTGATAGAAAATTATTCAATGCGGCCTGAAGGGATCGCTTCAATTACTGTTTTAATGGACCGCTTCAATTCAACAAATTCAATATCTTGGTTACGCTTGCTTGACATATCCCTATAAACAAAAGTCGGGTGCAGTCAGTCCGGACACCTTAGGGGCCAGCGGAAATTTCTGGCTATTAATATGTTTGGGAATTTTCGTTGCAGCTCTGCCATATCCGGTCTGGCTATATCTGCAGTTGCTTCATCTTGCTGGAACAAAATGCTGTTGAATGGGATATGTCTTCGGCACAATTCTAGGTAAAAAAAACTCCTTCAACAAATTTAAATAACGATCCCCGCTGACAGTTACTGTTACACCGTTTTCTTCAAAGAAGTATGGCCCCACAATACAGCTTGTTGATACTGCGAAACACACAGTAACTCGTTCTGGGCGCAGTTGCGTCTTATGCGGTATTTGTGGATTAGATTCACTCCATATACGGCAATTTTGCTTTTTTACATTGGCATTTATGTGGTTCAAAAAGGGCTTCATCAGACATTTAAAAGCAAATTTTCGAGCTGTTGTCTTCGTCGGGCATTTCAATATTTTTTTGTCAAAGTTCCATTTAAATGGCGAAATCCGAAGGTTCAACTTGCTTTTAATTTGGACTTTGTATGGAGTCAAATGTAAGTCATCTCGAGTTATCCATTTTATTGGCCATCTGCTAACTGCAATTTGCGCCAATATGTTTCGAGTCGAAACGCTTGGATTTACCTGAATTAACGATGCTACAACCGCGATGGTATCGTTAACATAGGGATCTCGATGCAACAGTCTTAGTGCGATGCTTCCAGATTCGACAAATATGTTTACCAGCCTCTTAATAATCCATCTTCTCGGGGGAGTTCCGCAAAGTCGCTCCTAAATTCCCTTTGAACCGAAATGCGGGACTGCAAATCATGGTACAGCTTCTCTTCTCGGTATTCCTAGCCATAATTTTAACTCTAAATACTAGCTTTCCAAATAAAATAAAAAATAAGCCGATTGCTCACACAAAAAAAATATATTTTTATTTAGCAACATTTGAAGAAACGAGGAGTAAAGCCACCGCATGATTAAAATCAATTGGAGTTAGCAAATAAAAAAATAAAAATAGTTTAAAATTACTTGAACAGTTTTTATTCTGGTTCAAGACCTTTTGTTGTTTCTTTTTGAGAATCTACTAAAAAATTGGTGAAATGTATTGGCTATGGCTGCCAGGCAGACTGTACAGCTGTTTCTAAGCCCGCCAAGGTTTTTCTTCAGCAGTCTTTGGCAACGATTACTTCGGCTACAAATCAAATGACTTAACGGGAGTCTCATTTGAATAACTGAGAACTACCCTTTGCATATAGTCGTAGAGCAATCTTCATAGCGCAATATTAAATCATAAAATTGATTAAATACGAATAAATGTAAACAAAACAATAATTCAAAATGTAAATACATTAATAGTAAAATATATTTTCTTTTAGCAGCATGTGTCCATTGTAATGAAAACCACAGTTTCACCGGTTATTAAAAAATAAAAATCAGGTTTCTTAGATGATGTCATTTAAATTGAAAACCGGCTTTTGAAATAGGGTGGTTAATTGATCACCCTAATATTAACTTTTTACTTATTTTTACAGTGCAAACTTAAAGGCCCTAATCACAGATCAAAGAAAAGACTTAAAATCCGGTGGAAGTACTGAGTGGGTTGCAATTTAACGCACAACATTGAATTTAGCAACAAACGGGCACAATCAGTAAGCACAATATAAATGTTAACACTCACTGATATTGATCTACTGCTTAATGCTGTGTTCAGACCGACGCGGCACGATTGTGATCGTCGCGTCGATTTCATTGTGTCAGTCTTGTCGCCTCTTTTATTCGCATAACAAAGAACAAAAACTGTGTAACGAGGTACCGTAAAGGATCAATGTTATGCGAACAATCCGTTAATGGATGTCGGAGTCGAGATTGATTTCTTTTTGTAAAGTCGCAGGAATTTCGATGTCCCAAACGTATTACGATTTTAACTGGGATTGCTTTTGTGATGTCAGCACGGTCTAAAAAAAAAACACAAAAAACACGTCAATTATCGTTAGTGTCTCGATTATTGCGCAGAGTTCCATCGCCAGATCGAGTGCCTTTTTATGTGCAACTTCTTTCCAATTCCGTAATTATTGGTCGTTCAATCCCAAATGGTGCTACAGCCAGAACGATACAACATACATAGTGCACGAATTAAACTTTTAATTAATGATATATTGAACATTTTATCCGTTCCATCGGGAGCATCATTGAAATATTCTTATACGTAGCCATAGTTGACTGCATTCTTCGTACGCTGTGTTTTGCTAATGATTCATAACTGTGGCGTTGCTTCGATTAAATTCTTACGAAGCACACGGATTACCTTTCCGTTTTCGTCCCAATTTTGGATTGAGAGCCTTTTTAAAGATTAGGACCCTTTCTATTTGCGCTTAGAATCGTCGACTTCACTTTCCTAAAACACGCATATCTCTGTGAGGGAACACTTTTGGGGTATGGGATCGGTCTCATTCAATGCTCAGTATTATCCACATCAAAAAAAAAAGTGAAAAGTTGATGAAAAGTTTTGTTCAGGAAAGCCATTTTAAAGATTAGGTCCCTTTCTATTTGCGCTTAGAATCGTCGACTTCACTTTCAAAAAACACGCATATCTCTGGGAGGGAACACTTCTGGGGCATGGGATCGGTCTCATTCGATGCTCAGATGTTGCCCACATTAAAAAAAAGAAAAAAAGTGAAAATCGATTTTTTTTACCCTTAGTTTCCCTCTCTCTATGCGCTGTCACATATTGTGATATGTGAGGAATTTCTACTAATTACACTCTGCGACAAATGGTAAGGGTCAGTGATCGGTTTGGAATGAAACCACCGGGGAAAGTTATATTGGTAAAAAAAAGTCATACGTGTTCCAGCGTTTCGCTGGGTCTCATCTAGGAATCGAGATATATCGATTTGAAGTTAGTAAGTATCGTATAGGGGAATTTGTCACGTTTTAGGCTCTTTTGTTTGACATAACTCGAGAACCACTCGTCCGATTTAGCTGAAACAAATTTAGAAAAATTAAGAATTACAATTCCTCTAATCTGTTCTTAAACCGTTTTCCTACTTAAGCAACAGTTTCGCAATTATAAATAAATGTATGAAAAAAAAAAATTATTTTTGCCTAAAAATTAAAATTTTTTATTCATGCGCTTATTTTTAACTTGGAAACTATTACTTGTAAAGGAAAATAATATATGAACAGATTAAGGGAATTGTAATTCTTGGTTTTTTAAAATTTATTTCAGCTAAATCGGACGAGTGGTTCTCAAGTTATGTCAAACAAAAGAGCCAAAAACGTGACAAATTCCCCTATACGATACTTACTAACTTCAAATCGATATATCTCGATTCCTAGATGAGACCCAACGAAACGCTGGGACACGTATGACCTTTTTTTGACCGATATAACTTTCCCCGGTGGTTTCATCCCAAACCGATTGTGGCTGTCGCACAGTGTTATGAATAATCATAAGTCGAAGTTCGATGGGACCTCATTTTCGGCACTCTAAAGACTTTGACACATAGGCCAATACCTCAAATATAGTCAAATAGAAGAATTAATCTATTAATTAAGGGACGGGTTTTGGGCTCCAGGACACAGAGACCTCGCCCATAGGTCAACCCCTCCGAGTACCCGTATGTCGATGTTCGAAAGGATGAGTTTTTCAGGACCCAAGACCTATAGATCAAGGACTTATAATTAGTCGAATCATAAAATTAAAGTGATATTTGGATCCGTGACGAAATTTCGACTTGTTTTAATACCCATCTGTCCGTAGTTCGAGGAGCCCGAGTTTGGAGCCCCAAGGGCCGTATGGACCGGTTCGAGTTGCAAATTGGCAAAAATCTTAAACATAGCTACATATTTAGATTTGTGAGTAGATTTCAATATATATGGACAGCAATTTATCCGACTATTAAGGAACGGGTTTTGAGTCCCTAAGGTCCAGGGCCCAATGACTATGCTCTCTTATAAAAAAAGAATAATCTATGCCTACCACGTCGAAAAAAGCTGATTTAATAGTTAATTAATCAAATTGCATATTAAAAATATCCTAAAATATAAATATGATCAGAACTTTTGTTAGTCCCTCCCTCAAAGGGAAACTTTTTTTCTTTTGCCGATTTGCTTCATTTGCAATACCAACTGACTTGACTAGACTATACGACATATATCTGGTCTCCGCACACAGCCAAAATATTCACTAAGCATATAGCTTTATAAACAGATGATATACATATATGTATGTGTACCAAATTTTTGCGAAGCTGGATAGGCGTGGTTAAAAAAAATAATAAATATCAGGATATGTAGCCTTTTTATAATGTTCAAGTCTGCTGCTACTAAAAGTGTAGAAATCATATAATTTATCTATATTTAAAAAAATTTAATTTGTGAATTTCAAAAAAATTCATACCACAAATACGGAAATATCCAAAATATACCAACAAATCAGTTGTTCAGTTTTATCACTGACACTCGGTCTGGGTATTCGATAAAAATGCGTTCTTATCCTTTAGCAAGGATATTAATAGGCATTAACTGACATTAACGCATCTCTAAACGCATAAAAAATAAAAAAAAACTTTAAATAACAGTTGAAATGACAAAATATGCAGTCTTTTTTTTATAAAAGATACTTTTTAATTCAAAATCAAAACCGTTTGTAATATTCCAATCTTCAGTACCAGAGAATTCCATATGAAATCAAATTATAATTAATAATGGTAAAGACACTTCAAAACATCTAAAATAAAGTTTAGAAAATAACATGGCCAAAATGATGGGGTAGAAAAAAACACAACAATAATTCAACTTTGTTGCCTGCAGTCGATGAAAAATAAATAGTATGACCTAGAAGTAAGGACATCTGGAAATAATCTCTTCAATTTATGAAAGTAAATTTAACACATATTAACACTCAAAAATATTACAAAAATAGCTTAATAGTATTTACACACAGTCTAAAGGGGACTTAGCTAGATAGAAGGTATTCATAGAAATATTGATCGAAATAATACCTTAATAATTTAATCTACGGCGATTTAATCGTCTATTAATATCGGTTCACTCATAGACGTGACACTTACAACCTTTTGTGATTTATTAGAATCAGACCTTGACGTATTTAATATGGTTGCGCGGGTTGGTGATTTCATATCCGTTGATGATTTTGAATTGCGGACGAGTAATGATTTTTGATGCTGAAATAAAAGAACAATACGGTGCGGTATTAAAATTTGTTCACAATATGTAGTATGTGTGTGTTGAGTATTTAATGAATATAAGTAAAGAATATAAAGAATAGCACTTCAAATCAACAGGAACAAAGCAATTGGTAAGTTTCCCAGATGCAAACTGGAACTTCCATTGGAGCGAATTGTTTTGTTTACAGGGTGTTGAACAATTCATCTCAGCCAAAAAATGGAATTATCGCGTGAACATTTTCGTGCGATGATTTTTTACGATTTTCGGCGTGGGTATCGAGACAAGTGTGTTTAAATCAACTTGTTTCGACTTTTGGCGATGAAACACCATCAAAAACCACTATTACTAACAGTTCAGTCTCGGACGCCGTTCGCTCCAGGATTAGTTTCGTGAAGGACGTCCAACTTCGGTCAATTTGCCAGAAACCATCGATGCTGTCCGTGATTAAACAAGACCGACATGTGACATACCGTGAGATTGAGGCATCCTTGGGCATTAGTATGACAAGCATCAATAAGATATTGCATGTTCATTTGGCCGTGAAAAAGATTGGTTCTCGTTGGATCCCACATAATTTGACGAATGCTCAAAAACAGGATCGTATGAATTGGTGCAATGAGATGTTGAAAAAGTATAAGTATAACTCCGGTAGCTCAAAGGCAGTGTAAAACATTGTCACAGGTGGCGAATCATGGATCTACCCATATGAACCCGAAACAAAACAGCAATCGACCGTATGGGTCTTTCAAGACGAGACGAATCCAACAAAAGTTGTTCGTGGAAGAATTATATCGAAGCAAATGATTGCGTGCTCTTTCGGTATAACCGGCCATGTTGCCACAGTGCCTTTAGTATAACTTAGGAGGTCAATTCTGAGTGGTATACAACCAAGCATCTGTTCGACAGTATTCGAAGAAATGACAAAAGATAATAAGAGAAAATTGATCATTTTGCATTACGACAATGCGAGCTCTTACACATTAGCTGAAACGATGAGCTATTTAACCACTCAAGATGTCGAATTGATGGGTCATCTACCGTACAGCCCTGATTTGGAACCCAATGCCTTCCTCTTATTCCCTTGCACCAAGAAAAATATGCGTGGTCAACATTTTTCATCGTCCAAAGCAGCTGTTGAAGCGTTAAAAAATCATGTTTTGGAGGTGTCTCAATCGGAGTGGAAAAAATGCTTCGAAAATTGGTATGTGCGCATGCAAAAGTGTATTGATTTTCAAGGAGTATATTTTGAAAAACAATAAAACCATTTCCCTTGATAAAATATTGTGTTCTTATTGCCGGACCCGAAATATAAATAGCATCCCTCGAACTCTCAGCCATGGATTGTGTTTTATAATGTATTGGCAGTAATATACGATATGACGGTCCATTGGCCCATGGGTCAATGGCAACCAAGTCAGCCTAATGGCATATGCGCATTTTCATGGACATGCACGTGACATTCGTACACCTTTGCTTGGAAAAAAAGAGTAATTTTTTATTAATTTTTAAAAAGTTTTTTTGCAGCACTATATTTATTGTAAAAGTAAAGAGTCAAATAGAAGCTATAACATATTTTGGTGCAACTTATTTCAGTATGAAGTGGAGTTATAATACTCAATATTAGCGACCGCGAAGTTTAACAATTATCAGTAATTAATTGTACAAGCTTGTCGAAGGGTCTAAAAATCGCTTCAACGGGATAGCATTTGTATATAAGTTACTCAGTTAGCAAGCGAGTTGGCTACAAGTCGCTAAAGAAACGAGAAATCATTGCAAAAAGTCAAACATGACACGTCCTGCTATATAAAAACATATGTTTTTTATGAACGCGTTTTAAGCGCTTTTCTTGAAATTTAAAAATATTCGAAAAAAAAACGAAAAAAAATAGTATAAAATAAAAAGAATTTTACAAAAGATTGTTTTAACATCATTCTGTGGAACAGTTTGTCTGTGCACCCGTCCGTCTAAAGCTTGCAATCAAACTACAGGTTGCCATTGTTGCCCGTTTTTCATGGAATATTATTTTGGAGCAAGGACGGACGCTATTGAAATTGAAAAAATAGGTTTAGATTTGAATATTCGAGGGAGTGCCAATAATTCCGTGACCTTTCGAAAAAAAAATTTGTGCAAAAACACAATTGTTTTTTAACATGATCTCCTTTTAGCTCAATACACTTAGTCCAACGTTTCTCTAATTTGTGTATCCCTTTAAAAAAAATAGGATTTTTTAAGGTCCATAAAATATACCTTTGCATAAACAATAATTTCATCGTTGAAGCTGAACCTCTTTCCTCCGAGCCAATTCTTTAGGCTTGGAAATAGGAAATAGTCACTGGGGAGAATATGGCGGATGAGGTATCAATTCGTAACCCAATTCAGGCAATTTTTCCATTGAGAATGCACACGTGAGCACCCGTGCATTATCTTAATTAAAAAGAACTTTTTTTTCTTGGCCATATGGGTTCTTTTTTTAAATCATCGTTAACTCGGTGCAATAAATCCTCCTTAACACGGTTCCTCTTGAAGGTAATCGATGTGGATTATCCCGTGGGCACACCAAAAAACTGTTGCCATCACCTTAGCCAGTTCACCCGAGGAAACCCAGTGTTATAATGGATCCATGTGTCATCCACAGTTACAAAACGCCGCTAAAACTCATTCGAATTGCGGTTAAAAACAGCAAAAGTCCTTTGAAGTTGCCACACGCCATATCGTGGATTATTTCGACATTTTCGGGTATATTGACTTTAATTGGCTGTCTAGAATATTCAGCATCATTTGTACTTGTGCGAACGCAACGAAAGTCAGTAAACCACTTTTATTATTTATAGATTAAGTATGTTTAAGTAGTTGCCACTCATAGTTGAACCAGATCTCAGTGTGGAAGTATTTCCAGAAACACGTCAAAGGTCCAAATAAATCGAAATGTTGCAAATGTAAAAAAAAAAACGTTGGTATGCAGGGGATATCTATGCCTGCTGCACATTCACAAATTGTGGGCAAATGTGTGGCATTTGACGGTATGTCTATAAGAGCTGTTAAAAATTCGAAAGTTCGCTTCTAAATTTAAGGGATATAAAATTGCCAGGAGTAAAGCAAAATTGCGAGAACTGCCACTAGTATTCAAAACTTAGTTTCGAAAAGGCTTACAGCTTTAGCTATTGATTTTGAAATGGATGGGTAATTCTAAGCACGGCGGAGCCTCAGTTATAAAAAATGTGTCATGAACATCTTCCGAGAATCTAAGCTAAACCAGAATTACTCTGTGTACTTTTTGAAATGTTCATTAAAATCTTTTAATGAATAAGACACTTGTTATTTGTTCAATCGACTTCTTTTAGCGTGTTATTCCGAAACGAAATTTCAGAACTTAGATGTGATGCCCATCTTTTATACATTTAATGTGATCTTGCTAAAAAAAATCAGTACATAAGAATAGACATATGTCGTAAAACTGGATTCCTAACAACGCCCTCCAGATGCCTTGTTTGAAATGGTCCACATAGAATTTTCTCGAGAAATTACTCAAAAAACCTTTAGAAGTGAAGTCTATAGTTCAGAATATACGTATGTGGTTACAGCGTGCTTATGGTTTTAAACAAACTAAAAAGTTTAACCGGTTTCATCGGTTATGCAAGAAAATTATAAACGGTTTTTCAAAAAAATGATAAGACGTTCTAAATATAAGGCATTCTAAAATAGCCGTTTATTTGGAAACTCTAATTCATAGTTCATTTACCTTCCTAAAATGATTTTGCCTACCTAATAAGGACGAAAGTCAGATACAGGGATAGTATAAGGATAAGTTGATGTATATATGACCTTCGTAACCCATTTTTTTGACGGAGGATAAACATATTACACGTATAAATAATTAACATATATAAACTATTTGTCATTTAATTAAAATTCACTTACATTTTGCATTTGTACAGCTTTACTAGCCGCCACAAACTTCCAATCACCCGGTGGTGTGTATGTTTCGGAAATTTTCGCGATATGCCTAGTGATGTTATTAATGTATTAGACTTAATATTTAATGTAAATATGTCTGCGGTAAAGCAACTTACTTGTTGAGATAATTATTTACAGCTGCTAGACCCAACAATTTTAAAATTCCTACAGATGGTACTTTTACATAAAACTCTTCCATAACACGCTTTGCAACAAATTTAAATTCCGTATGTACCGTGGCAGATATAATGTAACCATACTGTATGTGGGATGGCAGATGTACAGCACCTCCACCACCACCAACATCATTGTTATTATTTCGCTGTGGTACCGGAGCCCCAAAGGATTGAACATTGGTTATGGCCAGATTTGTATTTGGAGCTTTCTTGCTTGTAGAAGATGATGTAGATGTTCCAGTAGATACTACTGGTAGCCTCGAGGCAGTTGTTATTGTTGTTGACGATACCGCAGTCAGTGATGTGGATTTGGGTAATATTGGTTTATAGGTAGTCGCTGTGGTAGCTGTATTTGGCAGACTGACACTTACAGCTTGCGTTGGCTTCGCAGTTGCTACTATTGGTGTTATAGTTACAGATCTTGTTGGAGCGGGGTTTGTTATGGATTTTGCTGTCTCCGTAGCCTGACCGGTGACTACGGGCTTTGGAGCTATTCTAACGGGACTGTTTGCATTTGTTAATAGTTTAGTTGGAGCTTTCAAGGCGGGTATTGATGTTATAGAGGTTATTTTAATGGGGTTAGTTGTATTCAGGACTTTCTTGGTCAATAAAGAGTTGAGTTGACTACCTCCATTAGTAGCTGCCGAGCTATGAGAAGATGAAACGGTGGTGTTGGCCTTAGTATACAACAATCTGTTTAGAAGTTGTGATTGACCCGCAGTAGTCACAGTAGATGTTGCAGAAGAAGGAATTTTAACAACTTTATATGGAACGTGTCTTGAATTTTTTAAACAAAGCTTAGAGTTTTCTCCTCTTATCAAAGAATTTGAACTAGTCGTTACCGGTGGCGGCATAGTCGTAGGCTTACAGGAGGCAATTGATGTAATTGATTTCGTGGGTGAAACGTTAGGTTTTATGACTATTGAAGCCGCTGGCTCATCACCATCATCCACAAAACTTACATCAAATACTAGGGGTTTCGATGAGTTACTTTGATCTTGTTTCGAACTTTGTTTGTTATTTGAAATATCTGATATTTTTGTGATTGTTGTAGATCCTATTGTTGACACCGTATTCAGAGTACTTTCTGGCTGATTTACTTGTATATCTTGAATATTTTCTGGAAGAATCTTATTTATTACGGCATTAACAGCAATATTCTGAGAGGTTCTGTCGAAGGAGGGATTATGGCAAACCACGGAAACGCGTCGTCTCTTTTGAACTGTAGCTTGGCACTGAGAAGAGTTGTTGTTGTTACTAGGCACAATGACTTCCGGAGCTGTCAACTTCATTGTCGTAGTCGATGCTTGATTCGCAGCAGGAGAATTTGAAATTATATTTGGAGTGTTTGTAGACGAAGCCGATATAAATATTGTTGATCCATACGAAGCTTCTTGAGGCGCTTGCGTAATACCCGTTACGATTGCATTACTATGTGGCAATGTTAGAATTGGTGACGGTGAAGGCATTTGCAGGAGAGGTTTTATTATTGTATTGGTGTTTGGAATTTTTAAAAGCGGTGATAGTTCCCCATTAAATGGCGTGGCAGAATTTATTAGTGTCTGAATGGGCGGTGGACCCGGCAATGAATTAGATTGTGGTGTAATCATAATAGCCGAATCATTACTCATAGATCCTATAGTGAAATTATAACGTTCTTGTGGCTGCTGCTGTTGTGGGGGTTGTACCAGTCGTGATTTATCCGGTTGAGAATCATTTGCTACTTCATCAACGATCATGCAATCTTCATCGTCATCGTCCACCACATATTCGGCACTAGCCGCCGCATTTATCTGTGTTGCGCCGGTCAAGTCTTTTATTGCGCTAGTGGCTACACTGGAAGCGACACTTTCCAAACCCTTGCCCGTTGCAGGCTCTACTTCGAAATGAGTCTGACCATTCATTTGCAATAGCCAGAACGCTTTTGTTCTTTCCTCCAAAGGCTTCTGTATATTGTGTTTCATTTGATACAACTCCCTCAGCATCATTTGTCCGTCAACACTTTGTAGCAGTATCAACGTGGGCGATTTCATATTCAAGTCTAAAGGGCCAAAGTAAATTTTCTTTCCCGATCTGGGTGTCACAAAAGCATCGAATGGAGCATTTTGGAAAAATTGCAGTTTAACAATTTTGTTCTTTTGTTTAGCAAAATTGATAACTTTTTGTATGCGATCTAAAGAAACGAGATCCCGAAAGTCCGGCACGAAAATGTGGGAGAAATCATTGTGAAGGTCTAAAACTAACCATTTGTGATTTCTTTTGTGGACTTCCGGTAAATGGATTTCATTAATATCATCCGGTGTAACTTTGCGAAATTCGATATTTGTATTCATTTTTGCATACGAATCCATTTTAGTTGGCATTATACCATTCGATGTGGGTTCGGCCACAGATTTACGCTTTCTTGTATTTTGCGAGTTATTCATAGTTTGAGTTGAATTAGGTGCTTTGGTGGGTAAAGTTGATGTTGGTGAAGAAGTGATTGGAATTGGTGTTTGCGGCAAGATATGATGTTGCTGCCCTTGATATGACGGTGGTGGTGTTGGTTGGGAAGGTGGTACTGAATTCTGTATAGGGGTCGGTAGTGGTAATGGATTTTGTATTGGTTGTGGTGGTGGTAATAGATTTTGTATTGGTTGTGGCAGTGGTAATGGATTTTGTGTTGGTGGTGGAGTTGGTAATGAACTTGTGCTTGGTGCTTGTGTGGCGCACTGTTTTGTTGAATGTTGCAGTTGCGGTTGTACACTCCTAGGTGTAGTCAATATTTGTGCCGCTTTGGTTAAGTTATTTGCTGTAGTAGGTCGCTTCGTCATTAACAGCTCTTTTTTCTTTTCTTCCTTTTGTCTCTGCTTAACCAGCGAGGTACATAAAACATTGATTTTTTTCGTTAGAGAGGGATGTGTTTCGGGCGTCGGCTTATTGCACGCCATAGAGGGATCGGCTTTCAGAAATCCTTTTACCACCCAATACGAAAGCTTACCTTGCATCACAACCGCCAATTTCGCGGTATGTTCGTTGCGTATATTGTGGAGAAGCATTCTGCCCATTAAGGGTAACCTTTCCGGCTTCATGGCTGTTATATTCACTACTCCCATAACTTCACATATCATGGGCATCATGTTGCGAATAGTAGCAACCATGTAGGTGCCCTCCTTTGATTTCACTTGCCATAAAAAGGCGAAGCCTTGGCAAAAGGCGTCCAAAAAATTGGACCACTTCATAATGCATAATATATCAGCGTTGGGAGCAGGTATTATGTGGCTTTCACGTCTCAAGGCAAAATCAACATCCTGCATTTTCTTGCTGACCAACGAATTCATGGTCCGGATGACGCTATTGTAGATATCACGTACACTTTCATTGTCCACATTTGGTGAAACCGCATCTACTGTTGGCACTTCGTTATTAGATTTCAATGGCTTATCTAATACATTAATGGAACTTGTAGTAAACGCTGGCGAGTTGACAGACGTTGCTGAAGTCAAATCTGCTAAGTGCTGCTGAAGTTTTTGTTCGTCGGCCGGTGAATTTATTGGTTTGTCCTTATTAGCTTTGGCGTTTAAAGAGAAACAATATGAAATTTTCGGCAACATCAACTCTTCACCACTACGGCTGTTGTTAGGAGTAGAGGTGTTACAATTTTCAATATTTACACTGGATAAGGTAGCAAACCTTTTCACCGTTATAACGCCGCCAATATTAGAATCAGTATCCTGTGTAGCAGATGCGACGGAACTGTTATCGATATCATTTGATTCCAGGTCAGCCGACAATCTCGTTTCTTCTTCGTCATCTAGGAGATCGACAATTTCACGTATTTGTCCTTCGTTTGCGTTATTCTCCGTGGTATTTTTATCGGGCGCAACGGGCTTTTCATTTTCCTTTAAAGTGAAAGGCACGTCTTTAGTTTCCTTTTTCGTTGCGACTTCCTTTCCCTTCGATGTATTAGTGAGTCTTTCTGCAGCTTTTTGAGTTGAGCTTTCATTATCTTTTTTATGGTAATAAACCGACCTCATGACATGTTCATTCAACAGCAGTCGAGTTTTCTCCGTTTCGTTTTGCTTAATATATTTTAAAACATTTAATCTCCTCTTGCGATTACAATATAAAAACATGCGCCTGGGTATCGGAATTTGACGCCTGCAGCATTCCGGACGGGAAGCATAAAATCGTTCTCGTACATCTTCTAAACTGCGTTTTGGTTTCTCTGCATCAGGTTTGCTAACTTCCAAAAGAGGATCCTGTTCCTCTAGAAGTTCAGACGAGTCGTTTGTAGATTTCTTATCGTTCTCCTGTGCACTGTGCGAATTCTCATCTCGTTCGGTTTCATTGACATTCGCGGGTTCATATTTAGCATTAATATCATCATCTGAGTCATGGGCATCTTTGTACTTCTTTTTCTCTACCTTCTCAAAGGTATATCTGGCTTTGGTATTTATCTTGTAATCCATATCCCATTGCTGTTCATCCTGGCCGTGTTCTATGGTCGTGTTATTTTCGTCTTTTTCAATAACCACTGGCTTACCCTCAAAAGCACGACCTTTGCAAAAACATTTGTACAAGTTGTGAATCATGCACCAGGGAGCCACATTGTCCATATTTTTGAGCCTCACCAGATTCACGGTACAATGTTTTAACTGTTCCAAAATGGTATCTTGAACATAAACAGGTTCTCGAATTTCTTTTATTTCCACTGCCAAATTCTTCTCGTTGTCAATGGTGGTCAAAGCAGTCTTCGTAGCAGAAGGTTTTCGCGACTCATCATCCGTGTCATCGTCGTACTCATAACGTTTTGGTACCTTGGTGCATCTACGCTTTTTGTCGTTGTTAGTCTCATTAATTAGCAGAGTTTCATTCTCGGTAAGTACGACTGTGGAGGTGAACTCCTTTTCCATGCGTGCCAACCGAGCAGTAGCCTTACGGCGTAAAATAAAAGCATCCTCAGTAGTTATTGTGCGACCCTGGAAGACATAGAAGCAAACGATAAAAATAAGTGTTTGTCGAAATAATTAACGTTTAAAGAACTATCGGATTGGTTGAGATCGACCCTATTATCACTTACGTCGGTTTCCAAACGCATTATACGCGATTGATTTGAAGATTTGCAGGAACACTCCCACATGCATTTAGTTTTGCCACAGTGTTCACGTTGCGACGCCTCTGACAAGCTGGAGCAAATACAGCCCATTGTGCAGTATTCTTTGGAGCAGGGCTTTTTATCTAATAATAAAGAATTTTATTAAGCAATCTAGAAATAGAAAAACCGAGCATGTCTGCCATTAGTTTTATATACCTTTTTCTGGTTTAACAGCTGCATCAATTATTGTAGCGTTCAGGCGTTTTAGTTCCGATCTATAAGAATATCATATTTGTAATATTTAGATAGTTTTATGAAAGTCCCTAATGCATGTATGTACTTACAAAACTCTCTTTTGTTTTGACTGTTTCTTCATCTCGCTGTTAGATGCCGCTGATGTTGGCCGACTTAGCTTTTCAGTTTTTACTGTTGTTGGTGATTTCAGCAAACATTCCTTTTCCCCACTAAGCATATCCGGATCATTTTTGATGAACGAATTTTCACTGCAGCTTATGGCCACGGTGTTGATCATGTCACTAACGACATCGGCACAGGCTAACAAAGTTGCATCCGATTGATCCAGATTTTGACGGAAGGTGAAGTCTGTTTTTGGCACAAGCTCAGAATCCAAACTGTGTTCAAATGACTGATCCAACTTTTCCGAACGATCTACCACTCTTCGCACCAGTACATGATTGCGGTCATTGAGATACGGTATAACAAATGTGAACGTTTTCTGTGGAATACTATCAGTTGCGGCCTGAACAGCATCCTTTAGCGATCCTGGTAGTTTAAGGGTAGACACACTAAATTCCGCCCATTCCCTGGAAATATCATGATGCGGTAGTATGTATTGCAAGTAACGCTTGGCAATTTCATTTAGTGGCCTTCCACACTCTGGGAAAACTTCTAACTCTACCGTGGGCATGCGTACAACTGCCATACTCCCTCCAGCCAATAGGAGAGCTGCTGCGTCGTCATCTAGAGGCTTTTGGAAGGTTTTGTGAGATAGCGGACATGGCTTGAAGACAGATGGCAAAGATCCCTTATTAAGTTTCTTCGTTTTGGGTGATATAGTTTTGATAGCCTTAAAATCGTGCCACATGTCCTCGTCTACACATCGGGGAGGGCATTCTTTTAGATTATTTGTAACCCTACTCATATAGGGCTTTTTACGGAACTCTTCGTTGTTGCCTCGAACGCCTTTTAGTTTTACTTGATATTTTCCACAATCCACATCTAACATTTGATAGTAGTACTTATTGAACTCCGTATTTACGAAAGATGCTGCATGCCAGCCATTTCGTGTAAACGACATTGATGAGTTGGTTGACTGAGCAGATATCTGCTGACTGCTTTGTTTGCATTTCTGATACCGTATCCTCTTCTGCAACTCTTTATATATACTGGCCTCATTATTGATAATGGAAAGGCGGTAATTCTTGGAAAATTTCTGCAAATAATTTTTTCTTTCCGCTACCGTGCGGAAGCGTAGAAGATTGTCGGGAACTGCGGGCATATCGAATGGCGGGGCTGGTGTTTTTGGTGTCATCAAGCCTTCCATATCCGTGTGTACGACATGCATTCGTGTAATCGATTTATCTTTGTCGATGTTATAGTCGGTTTCTAAATCATTCTCGCGCATATATTCATTCAGTGTCTCACTAACGAACGCAGAGTTTTTGTTATTTCTTGTGGAGTTCGGTACTATGGGTGTCATTAACATCCCGGGTATTCGTTCAGAGTCTTCGAAACCAAGAAATTCATCCGTAGAATCCAGTGAATGTTCATGTTGATGGTAAACATCATTCAACGAGGAAGCTTTTATTAATTTCGTTTCCGTCGTTTTCGCTGCATTTTGGGCTAGGGCTTGTGCATTACTAACCTTACTCATGAGCATGTCCAAGAAATTGATTCCAGTTTTAATTGTCTTCTCTGATGTTTGGCATGGCGTCAATAGTTCATCCTCATGATGACTTTTTTCGGTTTTCTCATCAGTAGCTAAAAGTTTTATGGGTTGCACATTTTCTTGAATGGTCGCTTGTTTTTCCGGTGTGGACTCTAAATTCTCCTGCCAATCTCTGCATACACTGCTGCTTGATTCTGGTAGCGAATCGGAGGCGTTATCTGCTACTTGGTCAGTGTTCTTTTTCAAGGTATTTGGCAATTTATTAACATCATTTACTGTTTGATCAGACTTATTGGCATTATCTGGAGAAGGGTTAACGTCGTACCTATCTTGTTCACAGTTCGTGGGTGTTGCTTCAATCAACGGCTGTTGCCTTCTCCCACTTCTCAAAAGCTCCAATTGTTCTTTCAGCTGCTTACTCACATCGTCTGCGCTATTTACATTTTTATCTTCGCAGAGAGTTTCCTCCACATATTCATTGACCTTCTGTGTTCTTTTATGATATGCCACGATACGCTTGGACCACTGTCGAATATTTTGTCTCATTCGTTTAAGGATTTTTCTGTTGGCTTGGTCGAAGAGAACTCTACGCAGACGATGGTGGACAAGGAAAATTCGGTTTCTTTTGCGTACAGCATACCGTTTAATAATTATTCGAGGCCACGTCTCGAACCATACAATTTTTTGGATATTGGCCAAGTTATATCGAAGAAATTCGGTAGATACCTTGTGTTTTTTTTGTAAGCGGCGAAATAGGCGCCATTCGGATGGGTTAAATTTAATCATATCGGATTTATTCCTTCTTACTGCATAAGAATCACTAATCTGAAATAAAATAAGTATATTATAATTAAATACTTATATATGTACATATTATTAGATAAAGTAATGCGAAATTTAGCAATCACTTTGAAGATTCAGACTATATAACAAACGGACAAATTTAGAATATTAGTTTACAAAAGAAGAAGTTGTGTGAGGGCCACTGTGGTATTATGGTCATCAAGCATCTTAAACTTGTTCAGCGGATCCGTCCAGTGAGCATTAAGATTGAAATTGTTTGTACAACTCATTGATTTGTAAGTAGTCACCATTTGTTCCTTGACAATGCAGAAGAAAGTAAGAACATAAACAGACCAAAAAGAGTTTATACGAATACTTGTATTGTTCTTGTGACTGTTTGGTTTGCTTTCGTGTTTATAGTTTTTCTTGGAGTAAAAATAGTTCAGTGTTTTCCGGAGAATCGTCTTATGAATTAATTTTTGTGAACAAAGAAGTGTTCAAGTTGCTACGTGACAAAATAGCAGAAAAATGGAATGTCAGGATAAATAAAAATATAGGATATCTAATCAAAAGTATGTAATTACTTTTGATTAGATATCACAAAAACTTCTGTAAATCTGGATTATCGAGATTCGAAGCAGAACAACAAAACTTCCAGCCAAAAAATGCAAACGCCAGTATTTAACACCTCCGTCAAATAGTACCTATGAAATCACTCTGCCTCGTTCGCCAATAAATGTATTGACATTTGAAGCTATTTTGAAAACTACCAAAAAAGTTAGGTTATGTTTTATTCGTAAAGTTTGTTGTCACGTTTTCTCTGAATAGAAGGGACAATAACTACTTGTTAATGCTATTTTAAATACTTTCCTGGTAGATCCTTTGAAGGACTTACTTCGCCCATTTACAACATTTACGTACAATATACCACACTCGAAAACGCTTTTTTCTAGCTCTAGTTTTTATCTGTCCTGTTGAGATTTTAAAATAAAGACGTCAGCTGTTTTTGTTAAACCATGTATTTTGAATAAAAAGGCAGAAAACATTTCATTCCACCATTCCTTGTTTCACTTCCGTGGTATGAACTTTACTTTATTTAACACCTGGTAAGCCTGCGTTCTTGTATGTATTCCACAATTTTTACGATACTTGGAATAAGGGATTTAAATTTGTAGTCTTTATGATTATAAACTACGGATGAGATTCAAGGCGTTTGTACGAATTAAGAGGATTTTATTGTTTTAATATAAGTGGTGATATGTGAAAAACAAATTATGTATTGAAAAGGGAATGGTGAGCCTGAAAACTGTAAACCAAAATGAGGATTTTTAAAATCACTTAGGTCTGCTTAGTAGGTCCCCTTAAAACTTAAGTTTGCATAAAAATTTCAGCGGCGAATTTAAATCTCGTAAATGCCGCCAACTTTATGAGTAAGAGATTTGTCTCAAAGCCAAACTTCTCTATTAATGCCTAAATGTTAAACTGTAGGTCCCGGTCGCTAAATACCTATACGAATTTAATAGACATTTAACTTGTTTCCTAATGGGATGTTGTGGGAATTATAAAAGTAGTTTAAAATAAATCTTAGCTCAGATACGCTGTTACGTCTACTTTTTTGTTGAGTTCGTCAAGCGTACAAAAAAGTTCACATATCAAATTGGATGACATTTTGAGCTCTTATATCAGTTAGACTCCAAATAGGAAGATTCAAAAAGTAATTTTATTTGCAGGGATATCATATTCACATTTAAATGTTACACATAAGTGCACGAGTTTAAAATTCTATAAATAACTTAATGTAGTACGGGTCTTCGTAAAATATGCGCAGATAATTAAGTCTTTGATTATAGCGATACTTCAGTCGGGCATTGTGTGCCCATGTCTCGGGAGTTATACCTCGACGACAAAACTTTTCTTAAATGCAACCGAATTCGCCACCATCTTAGCCCAATAATTGATCAAATTCATATACGCACTGAGCTTGGACCAACTGTCTACATTTTCATAGAAATTCATATGTCTTAGAGATAAATCTCTTACTCGTAAAGACGCCAGCATTGACAGGGAAACCCCCAGCTGAAAAAAGTTGTAAATGCTTTTACACCGATTTGAAACTAGGTTTACTTTTATAATAGTCGTACACCACTGCGGCCCACAGTGAGATACTATAATGAATTTGTCCAAAGAAGAATATACAAAATGTGTTCCACTATAAATAAAAAAAATAATTACATTTCATAGAAAATGAAAAATATTTCTCGACCAAATGCCAAAAAATAGGATTGTTTGCATATCTAAACAGCAACGTCTTAAAAACAACACTACACAGCTTTGATTTTCACTGTTTCATGTTTCATCTCCACCGTTACATATCATAACGAAATACTAGACTCTCGGCAGCCCTATTATATCCACCAGATATACATACACACCACTGCCCGATATTGAACACTTCATCGATTCTTTCGGAATTACATTTTTCAACACCATTATTGCCAATTTTTTAAACTTCGAAGAGAGTAAACGCTTTCGCACTCAAACTTACCCAAAAAAAGACTAAACTGATGAATTTGTTACATCGACATTTCTCGTTTATCCACTGACCACTTTTCGCTATTCTTCACCAAATAAACAATAAACGTAAGAATTTGTTTTTGAAACAAACTAAAAAAAGGAACGAAGTGATAACATGAACAACGAGAACTAGCACAAACACCCACTTTGCAAATGGCGGTGGTGTGTGTTAATGTGTGCTCTGCGGCAAACACAAGTTATGCTTTGAGATTTCTTTGCATTTTTTTCACACTTTCACAGACATCTTTACTTCATTTTTAACTTGAAGTCACTTGCATACACTGTTACTTCATTTTCCGTGAAGTTAAACACAACTAACTGTATACTTTTTGTTAAATTCCAATCGAAAAGAATAAAAAAACCACACTGTGTGATCGCAAATATCTTTCTTCTTTGACGTTTCATATACTTGTGTTCTGTTCCCCACTGCATGGCTGTCATAACAAAAATCAGTTGTTTTGCTCACAAGAAGTGGGATGTGGTGACAATGTGAAACAAGAAACAGTACCGTATATTCCTTTTGAGCGCGAGTTTTTTTGTATGTTAAACACATGTTTTTTGTTTTCCATGGTGAAAAGCCTTTATTATATCACTGTGCTGTGTGACGGTATGTATATGCGTATGTTTGTATTTGTTGTTTGTATCTTCAAGCGATTAACACTCGTAATCAGCTGTTGCATTTTAATGGTGGTTAAAATGAAACATGTGGTTTTTGCAAATCATGTCTTTTTTGAGGTTATGTTTGGTTATGTAACACAAATTTTTATTTTCCTGCATTCAATGAATAAAATAGTGATTTATTTATGTACAATCTGGTTTATAGTGCGCTTTAGAATCAACGAATTTTCTTTATATTAGCAAGAATTGCAAAATACGTTAATATTTCATTAAATGTTAATTATTTGCCACCAAAAATTTGTCATCTTAGAAAATTTGTAAAATACAAAATACAACTCTGCGACTTATTTGTCATTTCGGATCTTTATTATTGTAAACAAGAATATTATATAAGAACCCATTTTCGTGATCTGTTTGAGTATCTTGATTGATGCTACCATTTTGAAGAAAAGATCCTTAAAGAAAAACGCCTGGCATCCTTACACAGGGGACATTTCTGACCTTCATTTTTCCTACTGTACCTGTTGTCAGGTACCGCCGCAGCATTTATTGTAGCTGTCAAATAGCATATAAGGTAAAATGTATCTACACCTTGTGCTGTTTACATTAAAAAAAACACTGAATCTATTTCACTATATGGGATCCAGAATTTGTACAAAGAGTTCAAGTATTGTGTGATTTGAATGAAATGCGTACATATTTTAAACAATTTTTTAGTAGGGTTTGAAAAGACAGAAGAGTAAAAGTAGGCAGCACAAAAAAGCGTCTAATTGCCAGCGCCAAAGTTCTCCCTTATAGAGAACGTCTTTTTTCTTTGATTGCGTTTTATGTCAAAAAATACTGAAATAATTTTTTTCATATGGAAGTACTCGCATAAAAAACTTGTTTTGCTGTAAAGAAACAAAGCTAAACAAAAAGTTGCCCAACTTCCAACTTTTGAAGGAAGAATTTTTCAGACTTGGACAATTGAAACCAAATAAGTTCACAATAGATAGATAGTAAAGAATGGAGTGGAAAAAGGAAACAAATATAATTTTAAATTTCTTGACAATATTTAAGTGTAAATTTAAGATACAGAAAGTGTTCTTAAGCGCAAAGAAAGCCTTCAATGTTTTTATTTCTATCTATCTGCTAAGGCCAAGAAAATTTTCAATTTGAAGAAAGTATTTCTGAAATTTTGAATACAATACATTTATATCTGTTTTTATTTTATAACCAAAATAATAAATATGCGTAAAATATATGTAAAAGGAAAACAAAAGAAAATGCAAACCAAAATTTTAAATTTGTTGACAGAATTAGTTTGGTAAACGCGACAAATCTGCGATAAGAGAGCATTTGTTTAATAAATGATTTAGATCGTAAGGTAGGGCAATCTGAAGCCTTCAAACACACTTATCAACCTTTTATTAAAGTAGCTAGATAATTTTTGGAAATTATATTTGGGCATGCATTTTGGTGCTTGGTCAATAACTTTCAAATTTGGGAAAAAAAAACTATTCAAGAACTGAACAATCCTATGCATCATAAGAACTTCGATATGAAAGCTTATTATTTATGAAGATTATTCAAGAATTTACTATAAGCGAGTAATAACTGAGCTCTCTGAAGGTCATTATTGAATAACTTTTTCTATAACTTTTTTTTTAAATTTTCAAAACAAACTGTTTATGACGCAAATTGTTAATAGTTTTCAGTAAACAAAACCTTTTTTTATTTTTGTACAATGGTGTAAAGTAGGACGGGTCTATTCAAAAATCTTTACCAAGTAACATGGAAAATCGTATTCTAGGGATCAAAATAAGAAACTTTGCCCGAGGAATCATATCTCTAAAACGAATTCTGATGTTCCGACTTTTGACCCGTAGGGTCAAATTTTGAAAAATCCCACTACGAGGGGAACCCCTTCGCTGAAAATCCGGAGTAAAGCCTGGGATAGCTGGCAGCCCACAAAAGAACAAGTAGGCGATAAGAAAAAAGTTTGGTATCACTTGTATTGAATGTTCAGTACCCCAGAAACGATTAGTTTGTTTATTCATGTAACTGCTAAGATGAAAATGAAAAAGTTTTGATGAAAAATCGTTCACATCTTCGTTGTGATTCCGAATGGCTTCAGCATAGGTTAGACGCGTTTGGCGGTCAGCAGGTAACAGCTAATGCACTTTTTAAGACAATATCTTCAAATATTGCACCAAAAGTCTGCGTCGTCTGGTCTATGTTCCGGGCTCCTCTTGGGCATATTGGTCAACAGCAGCCATATTCTCACCAGAACGGCTGCTCCGGGGTCGGCTAGCCCTGGGATGATCTCGTATTGTCCAGTCTCTTTAAGTCTATTAGCCAAACGACGCAGTGTTTGTTGCGCAAAAAATTTAGTTTGCTTACTTCACAAATGTAACCGAATTGGCATAATGCTCTTTTTTCACTAAGCACTTTTGAAGTGTTTTCAAAAGTTTGGCCAAAACAAGACAAAATGAGACGTTTTCCCATACAAATTCAAGTAATGAAAACGTCTCACTTTGACTTGTTTTTGTACGAAAGAGGAACGAAACCGTTTCGCACAGGCGATGCCACCTTAAATAAAATGTGTCATTTCCAAAATAATCGTTTTTTTATCGTTGGTTTGTCATCTTAAGGCAGATATTTTTAATCAATCGTCAAACATATTTGGTGAAATAGATATTTTATGAAGTAAAAGTAAAAATGAGCGTGCTAAAAGAAAAAAACTTAATTTAATTTATCCATTTGTTTAAGAAAAATATGTATTTAAGTATTTTAATAGTCACCACGTTGTTCTTTGTTTGTAAACAATAATGAACTGTCAAACGAGAACCAAAACGAGAATTAAAACGACCACAAATTGTGTGAAAATTGGTTGAGACGTTTTGAAAAGTTTCGAGCGAAAACGAGAATAAATGGCCTGATGAAAATGCAGTATAAGTCGCCATTAGTAAAAGCTATAACGCTATAACGAGTTCCAATAGGGTGATTACTATTGCATTCGATCGGGCAAAAGCTATAACGAGTTCAAATAGGGTGATTACTATTGCCCCACCTTGTACAACACTACTGTTTCTATACTTATACGTTAAGTTCTTGTTAAATTGCACGGATATTTCTTGAACGTGTCAGTTTGATGAAGCATTTTTCCTAATTCCCTCAACATACTATTAAGGAACAAACGGGAAACTTCACTCAAATAAGCGAACTTTCATACTCGTAGTTCGCTCGATACTCGTAAATTGTCGGCATTTAAGAGGTGGAAAACCCCGCTGCTGAAAAAGATTTTAGATGTAGGTTCCGATTTGAAAATCCTTTCTCTCCACTAAATCGGAAAGCAATGAGAATTGTTATTCAACTCACTACTTAATTTAATTAATATAGTTGCCATATTTTTGTGTAATCATACATACTTGTTCCCTTAGACGTCGAAGAAACTTGGCATTTTTGACTTTTTTTAAATTTATTTCAGGTACATGTGCAAGAGATGCGACATTCTTAAAAATTTGATAAAAACACAAAAAATATAATAATAGGCAACAGAAAAACAAATACGTTTTTTTACCGCAGTCGTGTCGTCTCGCACGTTCATATGGAATATCCGTCAGAATGTTCCAGTTCAGGAATGATAAGTGAGGTTGGCGAATTGTTACGTAATAAAAAAAAGATTTTGGACCAGAATGGTTTATATAAGTACACACTACTACGTTGTGCACCTTATAAGCAAGGAGATAGACTCGAATCGATTTTGAACCACTGTCTGATTCGATTGAGCGATATCCCTCTCGCCGTTGTTCAGGTTTAGTTCATGAACAAACGCTATTAAAATTGGGCAATTTCGGGAGATGCTATGATAGCATACAAAGGTCTTTTCCGATTTTCGAGTCCGCAGCTCTAAAAGCCACATAAAACGTTCGGTTCAGACCAAATTTTGTACAGAACGTTACAAGTCACAAAGAACCCTTCATGAGGAAACTATCGATCCATGTTTTCGAATAGACTCTGTACAAAGGTCCCTACCGATTTGAGATCCTGCAGGTCAAAGCCACGAATTATTTTCGTTGGACCATATCGGTACATGTTTTCATTTAGCCCCCATGCAAAGGTCCTGCCTTTCCACAAGCTACATTTAACATCTGATCTAGGTCAAATTTAGTATAGTGTATTATGGAAATTCTATTATCAATCTTAGTTATATTAAAAAATATTGATCCACTTTCTTATATATTAAGCTCCATGCCGATTTGAGGCCCTGTCGCTCTTGAAGTCGGATATTAAATTCGATTTAGTATTATGAGCGACTTAAGCAAACCCTGCCGAAGCTGAACCGTGTTGGTGCATCTTTTGATAAAGTTCAATAAAATAAAGCATTGTCCGGCCTATAACTGATTCTGGTAAAGTTTTACTATTCCAAATCTGTTTTTATAAAGTATCGCCGCTCTAGATGTCACATATTAAGGCTGACCTAGCTTATATTTCAGACAGACTCGCGTGTCGATAAGAATTAAGCCTTTTAAAATATCGCGTGGTTCTTTGGCGGCCTTGGTAACTGAAACTGATTGCAAATACATTCTTTTTTAACGAAAAAATCCCAATTATTTAAACTTAATTTTTGTTGTCGTTATGCCATATTTGGTTATAAAAGTGTTTCTATCCAGGCTATTTACATATTAAAAAAGCTATAATTAGTTTGTTTCAAGCCGTTAAAAATAAGTTAATAAGTTGTGCACAATGTAAACATTTTCGGGAAACTGAAAAAGCACGCAAAAAGTACCAAAGTATCAACGCCTTCGAAATAAGGATTCTCTGGAACAGGGCTGATAACCTGTTCCAGAGAATCCTTATTTCGAAGGCGTTTGACGTCTGTAAATTCTCCTAATCAACCGAGATCTTTGAAATGTCTTCAGACATTCATACGATTTGTTCTGCCAATTGCCTGAAAAGTTATCAGGAATACTCGTATTTGCACAATCGCCAAAATTGTGTACGAAATTTATCCGAAGGTAATTTGTACTTTTTTCAGCAAATACTCCCTCTACTCTTTATTATAAATACTTCCCCGACATCTGTCTAAAACGCCTGTACATTTTTGCCGAATAGCACCAGACATGTCTATCCCAGTTTGTGTCAAATTAATGTACGACGCTTGGCCATAACTTGAATCACAATAGAAATCTTTCTGTCTGAATTTGAATGTAATGGTACACTAGGATGTCAAAGGATGGAATATCGGGAGTTCTACAATTTATAAGTATCTATCATAGTGCCAAACAAAATTGTAAATTTTTAAATTAAGAGTAGACTTTAGGTTTGATATGTAAATTCACTTACATATGTAAATATACATGGTGGCTGATGAAAGCCGCTACGAAAAAAAATTAAATATCTCTTTTTCTATTTAATAAATCTGGTAATTTTTTTTTTTTTTTTGAAAATTGATTTTAAGATTCAACAAAAATGAATAACTGGGACACTGAAACAAGAATTTGGATTGTCCGCCGCTATCACGCACTGGAGTCCGTAGTTTTGGTTCAAAGAGAGTCTAGGCGCAATTTGGCGGTAATCCTCCAAGCACATGGACCATAATGAGACTTGTTAACTATTTTGCCGAGCATGGGACAGTCAACATAAGCCCTAACCATCGATACCCTTCAGTTTTGACAGAGGAAACAATCGCTGCTGCTATACAAAACAATCCAAGAGTTTCGACAAGAAGCTTATCTGTTCAAATAGGTATAAGCAGACAGTCATTGCAGTCAATTATGCACAAAGATTTGGACTTATTCCCATATAAAATTTAAATGGCCAATAAACTGAACGCAGCAGACTTCCCGATTCGCTTGGAATTTTAACAGAAGATGCTTCAAATGGAGGATGAAGACGGAAACATGTTGAACTGTCTTTTTATGCCTGACGAGGCCCATTTCGATTTAAACGGCATAAACAATCGAAATTGTGGAATTTGGAGTGTTTCCAACCGACAGATACTCCATGAGACGGAATTGCATCCACTTTGTGTTACAGTGTGGTGTGCAGTTCATCACGCTACATTGTCGGGTCCTACTTCTTCGAAGAAAACGGTCTTACCGTTACGGATACCGGAGACCGTTACTTGAGCATTTTGAGAGAGTTTTTCTATCCAGAATTACGCCGAATGAGATTGTGCAACTCTTCACATAGCCCGACCTGGTTTGACAGAATTGCGATGAAAATTTCCCAATAAGTTGATATCACGAAATTCCACATTCTTGTGAGGTTATTGCAAACAGGAAGTCTACAAAGCAAAACCAACAAATTTAAATGAACTAAAGCTATCCATTCGAGGAACAATTGCGGCTATTCCTGTCTCAACTCTTCAAACAGTACTTATAATAAACTAATTAAGCTATATCTAATAAAATTACATGAGCTTAAACATGACTAAAATAAAAATGAATTCCATACACTGAAAAAATTTATTATTTGTGTATCTTAATGTATCAGTATTAATCAGCCACCCAAGTACAAGGGTTTCTCTCAAATCATTGAACTGCGCACGATATAATCCTTACAGATACTAACCAGGACCTATTTTTAAAGCATGCTTCCTACAATGAATGCCTCCATATGTGACAGCGCATAGAGAAAGGGACATAAGGGTAAGAAAAATCAATTTTCACTTTTTTTCATGTGGACAATACTGAGCATCGAATGAGGCCGATCCCATGCCCCAAAAGTGTTCCCTCCCAGAGATATGCGCGTTTTATGAGAGTTATGGTAAACCAAAGATACACGTATTTAAATCTTTAAAATGGCTCTCCTGAAAAAAACTGTTTTTTATCCTTAGGTCCCTTTCTATTTTGCGCGTCACATATAGAGATTTTGTATGACTAATTAGCAAAGTCGCTGGTTTTTACGAGGTGAAATTTCGCTTGTATCTACTGGCAGTTCTCAACCTTTAATTGCGTTTTCCTCTAACATTTAAAATGTTGTATGAACCTAAATATCAATAAGCTAACGAATTGCCAGAGATTGTCCTATTCAATAAACTGATCATTAGAATGTTGGATTTCCATAGAGTGAATGAATCAGACAACATTTACATACACATACATACTTTGTGATTGACCATTACTTAATACGTGTACATAAAGACAATACGTATGTATGTTTGTATATGCATGTCATTGCATTGCATATGAACGTTGTAAACAGCGATTAATCTGACAGAGATAATCGTATAATTCTTAAGAATCTATTGTACAAATTGCAATAAACCAAAAGAAGAAATCTAATGATTTTTTCTTCTACAAATACATTTACTTAAATTTTTAAGCAGGCGTATGGATGTTTTTCATTTCCCCTTTGGACGTAATCTTCTGTATACACATGTGTCTCACAACAAACTTCACTGTGCAAGTTGGTTTATCTAGTCGGTCTGTTTTGGAATTGTCGCTCATTGGACAACGTCGAGATATGATTATTTCAGTTAAAATTTGGTTACTATTTTTTAAAATGATACCCAATTGCACTATTCATCGTCAAACGAGGGTTGCTATTTATATTTCGGGTCCTGACAATACTAGTTTTCCCAGATGCAACCTGGAACTTCCATTGGAAACTTTGACATTTTTTAGCATAACTTCACTCAGAACGTTTTGTCATGTGAGGGCGAATTGTTTTGTTTACAGTGTGTTGAAAAATTCATCTCAGTCAAAAAATGGAATTATCCCGTGAACATTTTCGTGCGATGATTTTTAAGATTTTTGGCGTGGGTTATCGAGACAAGAGTGTTTAAATCAACTTGTTTCGACTTTTGGCGTTGAAGCACCATTTAAAACCACTGTTAATCGCTGGAACCAAGAGTTCAGTCTCGCACGCCGTTCGTTCCAGGATGAATTTCGCGAAGGACGTCCAACATCGGTCACTTTGACAGAAACCATCGATGTTGTGCGTGAACTGATTAAGCAAGACCGACATGTGACATACCGTGTGATTGAGGTATTCTTGGGCATTAGTATGACAAGCATCAATAAGATATTGGATGTTCATTTGGCCGTGAACAAAATTTGTTCTCGTTGGATCCCACATAATTTGACGAATGCTCAAAAAAGGCTCGTATGGATTGGTTCAAAGAGATGTTGAAAAAGTATAACTGCGGTAGCTCAAAGGCAGTGTATAACATTGTCACAGGTGACGAATCATGGATCTATGCATATGAACGAGCTAAATCCAACAAAAGTTGTTCGTGGAAGAAGTACATCGAAGCAAATGATTGCGTTTTTTTCGGTATAACCGGCCATGTTGCCACAGTGCGTTTAGTGAAACGTAGGAAGGTCAATTCTGAGTTGTATAGAACCATCTGTTTGTCAACAGTGTTCGAAGAAATGAGGAATGATAATAAGAGAAGACGGGTCATTTTGCATCACGACAATGCGAGCTCTCACACATCAGCTGAAACGATGAGCTATTTGACCACTCAAGATGTCGAATTGATGGGCCATCCACCGTACAGCCCTAATTTGGCTCCCAGTGACTTCGTCTTATTCCCTAACATCAAGAAAAAAATGCGTGGTCAACGTTTTTCATCTCCCGAAGCAGCTGTTGAAAATCATGTTTTGGAGGTGTCTCAATCGGAGTGGAAAAAGTGCTTGGAAAAATGGTTGTTGCGCATGCAAATGTGTATTGATGTTAAAGGAGAATATTTTAAAAAACAATAAAACCATATCCAATGATAAATTATTGTGTTTTTATTGCCGGACCCGAAATATAAATAGCAACCCTCGTATTTCTATACAAATACAGCGTTGAAGCATTAGCATATATTTCAAATCTAAAGTACGTAGGAACAAATTCGTTGAATTCGAAAAATGGGTAAGTAAACAGGACGGTGTTTTAAAAAGCGAACAAACAAATTGATCATAATTATTGTTGGGGGTTAAGTTGAAGAAATAACCGGTTTTTTATTCCCCATTCATAATTGTGGAACTCCTCCTGAGAAGAATTCAAGACGTGCTAAATACAAAAATGCAATCATCTAGGATATGGTCCAATGCAGGGTTACCATACGACCTCCTTTCGGAGGACATGCCCTGCTTTTATAAAAAAGTCAAATTTGTCTCCCTTTAGCAACTTGTATTCCTTGTAGTACAATTAATAATTCTTTAGAAAATTATAATACTAGAAATGCATTTTTGACATTTTCCAAGTTTATTTTACATTGAAAAGACAACATTCAAGTTTATAAAGGGTAGGCCATTCAAAATTTAAACTACCGATTACTTTGACTTTGAAAGGCAGAAACACATTCATTTTTATTTTCAGGTTTATGTTTGACATTTGCAAAATGGGACGCTACGGGTATACGCTCGAACAAAATTTGCAAATATTAAACACTAACTTCCAAAGAAGTAAGTCTTTAACGCAAACTGTAGGAAATGTGCGGGAAAATGTTAATGAAAGATTGGCCTTCAGTTCAGTTTGTGCGTCAATTTGTGAAGCGAGTTCATAAAAATGGACAAACCAACCCGAGTACGTTCTAGTCCATTGCGTTGAGAATGTGGAATGTCCTGGAATGTCCAGGAGCATCCATCACTATCAACTCGTCATCGTGCTACGGATGTAAACATTGTGGCTGATAATGTCCAAGAGCATCCATCACCATCAACTCGTCATCGTTCTCAGGATGTGAACTTTTTTATTCTTTAAAAGTTCAATTGGTCCAAAAACTGAAGCCTCATGACCATCCGATACGTTTTCGCGTCGCCTTATTGATTGAAGATTGTTTGGCAATCGATGAAGAATATTACTGAAAAATCGTGTTTTCAGATGAAGCTCATTTTCCTCTCGGTGGCTAAGTCAATAAGCAAAACTGCCGCATATGGGGTTTAGAGAACCCACACGTGACAATTGATAAGCCAATCCGACCACAACGAATCACTGTTTGGTGTGAATTTTGGGCTGGCGGCATCATTGGACCATTTTTCTTCGAAATTGAGCAAGGAATCGACGTTACCGTTAACGGCTACCGCGCCATGCTCAACGAATTTTTGTTTCCAAAAATTTAAGAAAACTGTTTTTGAAAATCGAATAATTAGCCGAAATTGTGATGTCAATAGGCCGCATCGGATTTTAGCCCTTTGAATTATTTTCTGTGGAGAACCATTAAGGATAAGTGTAAAGCAAAGCCTCCAGATTTCATGTTTAAAGCGTTGAAACATGAAATCGAAGTTGGGGTTGATCGTATGAGGTACTGCTGAGCCAGTTGTGGTAGTCATATGAACGATGTTGTGTTCCATTATTATATGACAAAGTTCAACCTTTCCAATAAAACCAGAAGTTTAAAATAATTTTCAGTACATTTGTTAACAGCCGATTCAAATTTAAAAATTTTATTTTAAATGGCCCACCCGTAAACATTGTGCAATGTTATTGCAAGTGCATAAAAGACCTAGAAACCATCACATATGGAGAAATGTAATAAAACATTTTGCAGTATTATGTTCTAAAGGATAATGAATTATTTAAAACGAAATAGTTTTTCTAAAGATTACTTCACTGGATTTTCCAGAATTTGGCAGCTTTAATGGTGAAAAAATATAGCAAGAAAAATTAATCGTGTCTAGTATGCACGCCGAATGATGGTAGCGAATTTATTCTGCAGTTGACTAATTTGGTTTCGGATTGTGAGAAAAATGCGTATTATGTATACCGCATGTGATTCACTTCTCAAAGTGATCCGATAAATTTCAGACAGAAAATTTTTGCGGATTAGCTGCGAATTGAATTTGTTTGCTAGTTGACGACTTTTTTGGGAATACATACTAATATTTTTTATCTTGCTATGGAAGCTAAAGGTTAGATGAGAAAATAAAATATGTAAACGCATTAGATGATATTTTATGTTTTAGACAGCGTACGACAAATCAAAGAAATGTTGCCAATTTAATATCTGGCGAAATGTGCTCTGACCGCACACCAGCTTTCAAGTTTTCTTCTAGGATATTCAATAGATACTTGAACGCTGATTTGCTAAGTCGAAATTGCTTCGAAAAACTGAGGAAATATTGAAAATTAATTCATTTTATATAAAAATGAATCTTGTTAATCACATTGCATCGACTAATTTGAAAACACTAACAGCCCTCTTTCAAAATTCATTTCGTATATTACAATTTTCCTTTATATTAAAAAAGGCCAATTGATGAATTCATTTAGCACTCTCAAATTTTGTTAGTTTTGCAAAATGGCTGCCAAAATGGCAATGTTTATATGCATGCATGCATCGACTGCATATCGATAATAGAGATCATCCGACGGTTTGCATGATGCCATTTTCCTTAGGAAGTGATACAAATGAGGGTCGAGTCTATCCGTTCGGCGGGAATCCGTCGGCGTACATTATATACACGAATATTTTATCAATTTTGAAGCAATAGGTGCAGTTTTATCGGATTAGTTTGTTGTACTTCCTTCTCCTTATATATAGCCGCAATCGTGGCGAAGACAGGAAAACAAAATTCCAATTGGTTTTAAACGATATTGCAGTGAGAAAAATTACATGTTCTGTGAGAAAATAAATTTTTAGCCAAAATATTCATGAGCAGCTAACTAGCAAAGTAGCTAAACTAGCAAAACCCAAATGAGGTTATGTTAGTTTCAGTAACGACTTCGAAAAACCCCACAGGAGAAGAAGTTGTCATTTGTTTTTTATGCAGTAGAACTTTTTCCGAAGACATGATCAAAATTGACCTATTATGTTTACGAATGACCAGGTAACCTAACCTTACCTTAAACGCTATTATGATTATTTAAGTTTTTACATGTTTATTTCGCCCATCAGCGCCAAACAATTAAGTCTTTTAAATTATAGTCTCATTTTTTCTCTTGTCTTTTATCCATATGCACTTTGTTCATATGTAAATAGGACTTGACCCCTTTTAAAACAATTTGTATTTCTTACAATTGCTGACTCTTATTTTTAAATGTTTAGCACAAATGTCCTTTCCGAAAAATCGTTATGGTAACTCTGGTCCAATGCAATAATTGTGTTAAATGATATTACTTCGAATGCATCGGAGTCAACCAGTGTGTGGAGAACAGTGACTGGATTTGCTCCGAATGTGAAGGGAATATCCGCAAACCAAAGGAAAGGAAATAAAAGAAATCTGCAGGTGCGAAATATTTTACTCGTAGAACCATACAGATGAACATTGTTGAATCAAAAGAAAAACCAGAAATGGTAAATTCGATCGAGATTGACGCCGAAACGACTGAGTACTTTCTCTGCTAATGCCAAGTTTTTGCGAGATCAAGACTACGAGATCTTTCAGCCAGTTTGACAAACCCAACAGTTTCGTAGATGATACAGAACGTACGAGTATATAGAAGTTGACAAACCATTGAAAACAACCACACAACATTTCGTGTACTGGATACGGTGTATCTTGTTAGTGTATGGGTACATCCTTTTGGTCCCCTCTTTTTTAAAACAACAAATTAAGATGAAGTCTACAAATTCTCAGAAAGGAAAGAAGAAGAAATGTTAAAGGAACAGCATAAGCTGAAAAAGAACGTTTCTTGCCAAAATGTTCTACGAAATTTATAAATCTTTGCGGGTACCTGTCCAAAAAAGGTTTTAAGGGCAATGTATATTATCTTGTATCTACTGATTCTCAATAACGTCCCTAAAGAATTATAACTCTTGAATTGATGGTTGATGTCATGGTGATTATTATAAACACAATGCTTGAAAAATTACCATTTGGTTCACCACAGAAAACTGACAAAATGGATAGTTAATTTCCTACGCAATATCTACTAGAAATTTATGTTCGACCTCCAAGCGTCCAAGCTGATTTGTCATTTGATCAATTTTTTGATGTTACAAGCAACATGAGTCCCCGAAAGAAACCAAGTGCGAATGTGCACGCTCCTATAACAAAAAAACGTTTTAAAAACGAATGCACTAGGTTTGCAGGACCAATGAAACAATAGGTGCTCATAGAATACGCAGAAGGGACATAGCGAAGATCCGGTGGTTAGACTTAGTCCATGAAGTCCTGAGTAATCGTTGTGTAAACTGGCGGAGGACATGCGCACATGATAGAACCGCGCTAAACTCTGATACATATGAGTATTATCGCGACCTACTACGGTCGTAAACAACCTTATAAGTAAATATGCTTTCTTTTTGTTAACGCTTACTTTTAAGATTAGGTTTTTTAAGCCTCTGCAAAAAAGAACATCAATAATATCATATTCCCTAGTTAGACAGTAGTGATTTCTTTATTAATTAATTCTCGTTTTGTGTGCTTCCAATTTCTGTACCCATTTTCTAATCGAAATATATGCTGATGTTTCACCTCTGGTACCGTAAGTAAGTGGTTTGTTCTCCTTTGCTATTGCGGCTTTTCTGTATGTGCATTTCAACATCGCCGTCAGAACCTTAAATGGGTGGGAGCCTGCAGCTGATTTGCCAGCTGCCTCCTTCAAAAGTAGGCATTTAAGACGATTAATTGAAGCTTTGAAATGTTTTGAAAAGCCAAGTACTAAGTCCGTTCATGTGAAAAAACAATAATCGTCCTCTAAATGACTATTTTTACACCAAGAACTAAGAAAAGTATAAACAATTATTTGCTGTGCCTTTGGAAATACCAAAATCTACTTTTTGTTAAAAAATTTGTATCAGTTGCAAATTTGCTATCAGTCTTAGTTACCAAGGTTGTCAAACAACCACAATTTTTAATTCTACAAAAGGCTAAAATTCCTATGCTGACTCCGCACATTTGTCGGGAATTTTAGTTCATAAATAAAATGTAAAATGGGCTGGCCTCAGGGCATTTAAACTTAAGTTAAATCGATATACGAGTAAATTCCAGATAGATACTATGGTATACTTGAAGCACGTACTAGATATAATAAGATGAATTTAATCTGTAAAAGTTAATGAGAAAAATAAATAAGCTATCGGCTGTCGGGAATTTTAGCAATGTCGGCCGTAATACGAGTATTTAACTTCTATGTGAAGCGGCAAAGCCTTAAATCGGAAAAAAACATCTTTGCATTGGGAGTACATAAAAAAAATATTGGTTGGGGTTTATATAAAAACGTAAGCCAAAATGGAAAAATGTCAGCAGAATTAGTAATAGGTCGCACTAGGTTTCTATAAATCGATTTTCGACTAATCGACTTTTGGGTGGAAGTAATTTAAAGTCGGTAAGTCGACTTTTTGTTTTTCAAAAAGTCTAAAAGTCGACTTTTTCGACTTTCATTTAACTTCAATTTGTTTGAATTGCCATCCAAACAATGAGTGCTTGATAAATACAATGGGCCGCTGCACCATCGATTTCAATGATAAAATAGTGTTTTACTGAATAACGTTGTGGTCGCACAAGTTCAAATAACGGCCAATTGAGGTCAATACACCCGAAAATGTCGAATCGATCGAAGAGTAAAAGTGCGTGAGATTGTCGTGCTATACGCATTTCTTATGGGTTTAAAAAAAGCTGTCTGCAAGAGCTGCGACACATTTACTCTTAATTGACTATAAACGTAATCGTGTGACAACTTTAAAGGGTAGTTTGGGGTTGTTTAACCACAATTCGGAAAAGTTTTTGCGGCGTTTTGTAGCTGTGGATGAAACATTGATCCATTATAACACTCCGGACACCAAGCAGCAATCGAAAAAATGAGTTTTCTCGGGTGAAATGGCTCCGAAGAAGGCCAAGGTGACTTTGTCGGCCAATTAGGTGATGCCACATCGATTACCTTTAAAAGGGAAAAACAATAAATATCGTGCCAACTTATTTTATCGATCTAAACGATCAAGACAATTCACGTGAGCAGTCTCAATAGCAAAATTGCATAAATTGGGTTACGAATTGGTACCTCATTAGCCATACTCTCCGCATTTAGCCCCCAGTGACTATTTCCAAACCTAAAGAAATGGCTCGGTGAAGAGAGTTTAAGCTCCAACCATAAAATCATTGATCAAACAAATGCCTATTTTATGGACCTTTAAAAAATCCTATTTTTCGGAAGGGATACAAAAGTTGGAGAAACGATGTACGAAGTTAAGTGTATTGAGTTAAAAGGAGATTATGTTAAAAAATATTTTTTTTTGCTAAAAAAACCGTGTTTTATTCGAAAATTCACGGAATTATTGATATGCCTTCGTAGTTTCGCCGTTTGTGAAATACACATAGGTATTGAATTTCACTCAAAACAATCAATCAAGTCGGTAAGTATAGTGCGAGTATAAATGAAATTGTATTAAGCTGTATGGCACGTTTATTTTTATTATTCTAAGGCCAACGAAGAAGTTTCATAATATAATTCATTTAATAATTCGAATAAAAAATCTTTGTTTTTTTTTAAAAAAAATTGCCAAAATCGTCATTTTTTAAATAAGCTATAAATCGTTGTAAAATTGGCACACTCAATTTAGGCAATTTTTACATTAGAAGTTACCTTTATAAATACTTAATGAATAATATCGAAAGCTATATGATCACGGTTCTGGTTGTTTCTCAAACAGTCAGCTTAAAATTGATATAAACAATTCCACTGCTTAGACATGCTTTGTTCTGCTGAACGACGATTTATCGATACCTGTTTTGGGCTTATTATGCCAACCTGACTTACACTAATTTTCCGAGCAAAAAGTACTAATTACACTGTGGAACATTTTTGGGGTTATTGTCTGGGGGGTGAGAAATTCCAAGTCAGGGTGATGGTACTAGGTCAGTATATTAAAAAAGTAACTTCACTTAATTGTAAATAAAAGCAGAACGCGTTAATCGATTTCTATGATCTATGTCGCATTTTGTTTATAGGTTATGTGACTTTACGTGAAAGTTATAAGACTCTACACGTTTTTCCATTTAAGATTTATATGTTTTAAAAAAAAAAAATTTTTTGGCAAAATTTTCTTCATAAATTTATTTCTAATTGCAAAAATGTTGATTTGGTAGAGAAACAGTATATTAATGGATTAAAGAAAATGTAATTATTAATTTTTCTCAATTTATTTCAGCAAAATCGAACTAGTCGTTCTCGAGTTATGTCAAACTACGTTTTTGCCAACATTTTACAACTTAGCGAAAAAACATCAAGATAAGGAAAAAATGTAAAAGGTCATATAACTGGCACATACGAACGCAAAACCCTTTGAGGGTTTTAATATACTGACCTAGTACCATCACCCTGACTTGGAATTTCTCACACCCCAGATTGGCTGTTGTACTGTGTTATGGCTTAATATTGAATATGAGCAAAAGCAAATATAAAAGAATTAAATAGTATTGGCCTGTGAGCTGCGATATATTTATTTCATAAAAAAAACATTTATGTGGAAACAAAAAGAAGTATTTTTTCCTTCCTTAGTCTTGCTGGAAAACATTTATAAGCAAACAAAAAAAAGTATTTTTTCTTTCCTTAGTCTTGCTGGGATGTCAATCTTTGCCACATGTTTTTGTCTTTGTATCTTATTGCAAATACACGTGAAGCACATACAGTTTTTTACTAAGAACTTAGCGAATCCTAAGGTTTGTTATGATAAATAGTTGCAAATGTATACTCGTACATGGCCTCCTCTACTTTACATTTCACTTAATTTATGCGTTTTTAAAAATCGTCACTTTTTGCGTTTTTACACTGAAATGTCTTCATTTGGTCAAATTCTGGCTTAAAAATCGTCAAAATTGGCAGCCCTGGCCTTTTGTGGTATTTAATATAACTGAATGTGCTCTTTTGCCTCTCCAAAATCTAGCGTCCCACCTAGATACTGCGGCGCTATTCAAGTTTCTTAAATTATTAGGCAAGTTATCCGATGCGTTATACCTTGAGAACTACTCTAAATTCATATCGGTACATATTTATTAGATGTGGCGTATCGGTTCAATTTACTAAGACGATTGATTCGACTTCGAAAACTCCGGTTTTTTGTCCTTCGACGTACCACGTGCACAACTGTACTACCCAAGATCACTATGCGCGTCTAAGAGCACCGAAAACAAAATGTCTGCCGACATAACGTAAATGGGGAAATAGTGAAAATGAAATGAAAAACATGCGCAGCGCAGCGAACCACACAAATAAACACAACAAATATTTTATATACACACAAATTCTAACCTAGCATTTGTCGTCAAAGGAAATTTTCATGTACATGTTGTTGCTACAAAAATACTTGCCCATCGGTAATTTATATTTAGTATGGCGTAAATTTTACTAAACAAGTGTTTAGCGACAAATTAAAAACTATTCCGAAGTTCTTTATCGCGTTAAAATTGATAAATTCCTTAAGCACATCACACGTATAAACGAGCAAACTTTGTTCAATGTACTTCACTTTGTTGTTTCGTAACAAAGAGAGCGGGCGTCACAGATAGAGGGTGATTTTGCTAAAATGACATTTGGAGGAACAGCATGGAAACGGAACGTGGTAAATATAAAATCGGCTTGAGTTGAATAGGGTTTTGGGTAAGAACGTAAAGAAAGAAGGATAAATTGTTGTAGTATTTATTATCAATTCTTTTTTCCATTTATAATTGTATTGCAATTAGATCGAAGAAAGTGCATTTGTGTAGATAATTCAATGTGATTTAAGGCGATGCAAAGTAAATTACAACTTTTTGCAAATCAATGAATAACTGTAAAATAACACTTATACGAGTATAAATATATCAGAAAAATGTGCACTCCCTAAAGCCTGAATGCACTCCCTAAAGAAAGAATAGTTTTTGATCAATATCTGTCACACTTCACACAAGTGAAAAACATTTTTGATTTTCTTGAGAAATAATGTACAGTTGCGGTCAAAATAATAGTAGTGCCGCTGTTAAATTGGTGGTACTTTTCGTATTTTCCGTCTATGTCATGTTTTTCGGTCTTTCTTTCTACCATTCATTATGGTCAAATGTCAAATCATTTGTTGTAATGATTTGACATTTTTGCAAATGAAGTGTTGTTTGCTTCAGTCAAAATAATAGTAGTAGGTGCTTACATAACGTAAAGTAAATTAAACTGCAATTTATTGCAGACAAAACATTACAAGAGGATAAATATTTATATATAATTGTTCATTTAAATATTTGATCCATTTATTTTAATTTTGTGGTTTAACATGGTTAGAGCGAAGCATTGCACTGATGAAAAGCGCGCTCTGATAGAAACAAATTATTTCGGAAGGAAAAACATGCGTGGAAGTGCCAAATATTGTAGGCTGTTCTTTTATGATGGTACGAAATGCAATTGATTTAAGTTTACTTTTTAATTAATTTTACTTCACGACCTGAAACACGTGGTGGGCCATGTGCTATGTCAGAGAAATAAGTGTAGTGGGTAGTTAGATACTCAAAACGTAAAGCGTTTGCTCCCGCTACATTTATATAAGATAAATAAGGTGTAGAAGCAGGCATTGAAACCTTTCGTAGACGGTTATGGGATAACAATTTGGAAGCCCGCAGTCGTCGAAAAGTGCATTTACTTACAAAAATTCATGTGCCCAAAGATTAAATTTGCTAAAGTGCGCCTTAAATGACCTATAGAGAAATGTAGAAATATTTTGTGGTTCAATGAGTCGAAAGTTTTACTATATGGTGGCAGAAGTTCACGGCAAAGTCAGAAGGCCGCCAAATATTGAACACCACCCGAAATTTATTATGAAAACCATTAAACACGGAAGATCTAGTATCATAATATGAGTGAGCTCTTTATACTACGGTGTGGGACATATTTATTGGATAAAGAAAATCATGGATCAGCACCTTTATGTTAAAATACTGCAGGAAGTGATGCCAGACTTTAAATGCCACTGATTTGGACATACCAGCAGAGTAGCGAAAGAGATACTAACAAGATTAGTGTCTTGGAATGGCCTCAACAGTCACCAGATCTGAATCCAATCGAAAATCTGTGGTGCGATGTTAAGAAGGCGGTAGCTCAGTCAACCAATAAAGAATATCAACTTTTGGAGGCTGTAAAAGATGCATGGTGGTCAATACCAGCTGAAAGATGACAAGACCTAGGGGACTCTATGCAGCGGTGCTGTAGTTATAGCGAACAAAGGACATGCTACTAAACACTAGTAGGCCGATGATAAATCAATTTGTCACATTAAAATAAGTTCCGACTTAAAATACAAAATAAATATTTCCAAAGAAAAATAGTAAGAAATATTTTTCAAACTTTTTCATTTTTGCTATGTGCACTACCATTTTTTTAACCGCATCTGTGCATGTCTATTATTTTACATATAAAAATATTAGAAAAATCGAACTAAAAAGTCGTTTTTGAGGTGATTACAAACTCAGTGCGAGGCTTGAGCTCAAAGCGTTTGCGAGCACCATTTGAGATAATTGGTCGACCCCACCTATGCATCTTGTATTGAAGCTATCGACTAAGTCTAATCTGCATTCTTGGTTTTCGTGCTATGTTTACAATGGTACAAATTCCATTATTTTTTTATAATTTGTATTTACCATGATTAATTCAATAACAACTATGAGATAATCTGTATTACATTTCTAAATCTATTCATCTATGCTTAAAAAATCTATTTTTCGGGACTATGGCTACAAAAATCTACTATAATTTTATGAAAATTGACCGCTGAAATATATTTAATGTAGATTTTGGTACATATCCGGACGCAGCATTGTAAACTGGATTAGAAAGGCTAGTGCAACAACACTTAACTTGGAGACCCATAAGATCAATTTCTATTCCCTTTAGGAAATACTACTAACTTAAGGCACACAACATCACGTTAAGATGCAAGGGAAGTCATTCTCAAATCAGTATGCCGACTTGAACCTTCTGTTTAACGCCGGCTCTACACGGCAAATGTATTTTATAGACATAGTTTTTAATAGATTGGAGATAATCGACGGCACACCCCCTAAGGAAATAATTAAAGATTGAGTAGTGTTGTAGGTAACTCTTTTGCATTTACTTTGTCATTGCCATCTTGTAACAGTATGTATTGCGTCTGGTCTAAATAAATACATTTATTCTATATAACCTCGAGTAATGTGATAAATACAATAATCACGGGCATAAACATGCTGTTGCTTAACAGACATCAATAGGTGCAACCTGTGTATATTGATTCGAGATTTGTGGACTCTTTTTTTTTTAATCACGTGCTGTTTCATAAGTCCGAACGGGGCTACAAGTTGAGATCCTCCGATTCCCTATTTCTTCTAAAAAGATTTCATCCAGTCTGAGTGTTTTATAAGATAATTCTTCTTGAAAGAACGTTAGTGTTAATCAGTATAATTTTTTGAGTGTTTATTCCGACACGCAAAATCATGTCAACAAATTAAAGAAAATCTGATGATTTTTTCAAATCGACGTGGGCAATTTTATTTATTTTCGGGGCGATTTTTTAATTATCACAAGGTTTGGCAGCCCTGTGTCGCACCGGTACAGTGGAATTGAAATTCAACAGGCACGTTGGCGCCAAAAACTATTTGTAGAATGCCGGCATCATGGCGCGCGCTTGCAAAAACTATAAAAAAAAGGTTCGAAGGTTACCAACAAAAAAAAAGCGTAATAAAAAAATGTGTTGACAGACTTTAAGGAATCATCCGAAAAGAATATGATATATGTACACATTTTATATTCAACCTAAAATTAAACGCATTATTTTCCCAGGACTACCGTAAACGAACTTGTGCTCCTAAAGCTAAGCCGTCTAACTTTTGCTGGACCAAGTAGTTGAAACGACAAACTTAAATGCGAAGCAGCTCTTTAAAAACAGTATGTAACAAGCATTAAGCTTCAGTTCTAACAAAAAAAAGACTTGTTGACTTGTCTTTTCTTAACTATCAATTTGAACTTCAACTTCATTAGACTGCAAATTTGGGAACGTATCAAATTTTTGCCTTTGTAAAACTGAAGTAATATCTCTAAAATTTGCCGGCCTATACCGCTATGCAGTTAAGTTCATATTCTACAAATAACTCCAGCCAATCTTCAGCCCATTTGGCAAAGCGAAAAGGCATCGGATGGTGTTCCATTATTAAATGACAAAGTTCAAACTTTAAAATAAAACCAGAAATTTAAAAAAATATCAGTATTTTTTACAGCAGATTCAAATTTTAAACGCCCACCCTTTACTAGTCAATATAATCTGTTTCCTCGATACCCGACAATTTTTTGTGTGTTGGGAACAACTTTTCTAATTGAATGAATTAGTGCCTAAAAACCTTCTTTATATACATTTTAATATGTTTCTCGTTACTTCTGTAGTACTTTTTCTAAAAAAAATAATCAAAAGGCAAGGTTTTTTGAAAAATCTTATTTATTTCAAATAATACAATAATATGATTTTTACAGAAAGATTGTAATTGTAGTGTCCTTACCTAAAAAAGAAAAGAAAATCCATTAGTTTTTTGTACGATACTTAAGAAAAATAAAACAATTTCTTTAACTGTTGAAAATATCAGCAGGACCTATTTTTAAGGGTTGTTTGTTGTTGCGGTTTTATGTGATCATGGCACATAATCTGAGTCCCTTTTTCATCAGTTAAAGTTATAGAAAAGTATTTTTTATTCTTCTGGACTTTTTTTTTGATCGAATGGCAACTTGAATTTTACGTAAAATAAATGACGCATCCAAAAAAGAACAGAACTAAATCGAATTTCGATCAAAACAAAAATTCCAGAGTATTATGTTAAACTATGAGGTCACCTTTAGTTTGCTGCTGTTGTGCGTCTGGAGTATACAGTTTATATCGATGGATAACCTGCAATATAAGAAAAAATTTAGACTCCATAAACTTGATGACACTTTAGAAGTTGTAAGTTTTTATTGACATATTTATTCAGCAGGACCTATTTTTAGGGTTGTTTGTTGTTGCGGTTTTATGTGATCATGGCACATAATCTGAGTCCCTTTTTCATCAGTTAAAATAACAGAAAGGAGGAATATGTTTTGATCAATTGCCAACTAAATTTTGGTTTATAATCTTTACAATTGCGAAAAATATGTTTATTTTCAAAAGGTACATTCAATACAGAACAAAGATAAATCGAGTTTCTATCAAAACAAAAATTCCAAAATACAAAACAAAAATTCCAAAGTACGGATATAAGAACATTTTTTATAAGAAAAAAATTACATAGAAAAAACTTGTTGCATTTCTTGACTTTCTTATATCCGTTATCTACTGTAGCATGTACAACTATGAGCTCACCTTTAAGTTTTTGCTGTTGAGCTTTTGGAGTAAGTTACTGGTGGATAACCTGCAAGACAAGAAAATTTACTATAATTAGTCTCCATATACCCGATCATGCCTTAGTAATTGTCATTTTCTATTGACATGGTTTTTTCAGTAGGACCTATTTTTAGGGTTGTTTGTTGTTGCGGTTTTATGTGATCATGGCACATAGTCTGAGTCCCTTTTTCATCAGTTTAATTTTTAATAATCAATAAGAAAAAGTTTCAAGGTGCTTACCTTACAACTTGCGCAATTGTATCTTCTTTTGATTATGAAAGTATTGAAATGAATGATTGTTGAGCTGCAAAAGAAACGAATTGTTAAAACTGATTTTATTAAAAAAAAAACAAAGTTTCATATTATGTTCATAATTTCATCAGCAGGACCTATTTTTTTTAAAGGTTGTTGTTGCGGTTTTTTGTGATATCATGCCACATAATCAGAATCCTTTGCTCATCATGAAAAGAGAGGAGTTACAACCAAATACACCACTGAATCTAGCATTTAAAAATCCAAAGAAAACTCTTCCTATATAGATAGGATATTTTTATGCCAGTATCGACGATGAAATAAGATCTACCTTTCAAGATAAATTGAATCACACCCTTTCCCCTTTTACAAATCATACTAAATGGGCAGCACATATCATCCAGATTTCAACATTTCTGATACTAAGAAATACCTGCCAACATCAGCCGTACTAACATGGTTTCCATAAGAAAGGAGTAGTGGGACGACTTTCTTTATTAAAGAAACTATGATCCTAGAATGAAGTGAAGGTGTACCTAAGCACGAACAGTGTACAGACAAATTAGCAATTTAAAAATGTCTGATTTACGTGTGCGGAAGACTGGAGTCTCGGGACATTGTTCGAAAAAAAATTCATCATTAAATTATTACTGCTATCGCAATAACATTTCCACTTCTATGAACCTTTTTTGCTTAAACTTTTTATGGTCGTGGGCCGCCGTATTGTCTATGACTATCATGAAAGTTACCTCTGGTTGCGCAAAAGAACATCCAGCACTTTTTAGCGGCAGGTTTGCCGACAATAGACGTTAAGATTCGGCATTACGCTATTGGTGCCAGTCAGCAAGTAACAGAATTCTATGGTGCATTTTCCTTAATAGGATGTTAAAGGAAATATGAAATTGGAAATAAAGTTAATATCTATCCAAATTCCAAATAATAATGAATGAAAGAATTATTTTATGTACGTATATTAGGGTCATATACCCTCACCACTCTGTTACTGGAGTATTAGAAAATGACATAAACTTGTACCCAGGATAATACTGAACAGGTTTTCAATACGTTTTAAAATTGATTAAAGCCCCAAGTTCTGTTTGTAGCAGACAATTTCTAAAAAAGTGGTTGTTTTGGCATTTGTATAAAGGTGATTCGTTTTGATATTTAAGTATATTTGGTTATAATCTCTTCGCAAGTCCTATGGTAGCTAAATACAACTACTTACCTTTTATCTAAAAAAATATACTCGTAAAATATTTAATCTTTATCACACATCAATTTGGACATTCATCAAATATGTATTCCAGCTAAAATAAAAAAGTTTGGTTGTAATTCGTAGTCTAATCTATCGATGAGTTAGAAAATGATTTGTATTTTCAGTAAGACCAATCAAATTCGCATTCAACATGAGAAGTTTCCAACTTTCAGTTAGGGGCGAAAGATAATTTGTCATCATTTGAAACAAAAACTGCTTTAGTTTGTTAAATAAAACGTACCTTTGACTAATTCTGACAAAGCATTTTAATATTCATCGAGTATAGATTCCAGCTGTAATAAAAAATGTTGGGTTGTATTTTGATGTCTTATTTAAAGATCAGTTTGAAAAAGTTTTGTATTTTCAGTAAGACCAATCAAATTCGCATTCAACATGAGAAGTTTCCAACTTTCAGTTAGGGGCGAGAGATAATTTGTCATCATTTGAAACAAAAACTGCTTTAGTTTGTTAAACAAAACGTACCTTTTGAATAATTCTGACAAAGCTTTTAATATTTATCGAGTATAGATTCCAGCTGTAATAACAAAAAGTTACGTTGTATTGTGTTGTCTAATCTCAAGATCAGTTTAAAAAAGTTTTGTATTTTCAGTAAGACCAATCAAATTCGCATTCAACATGAGAAGTTTCCAACTTTCAGTTAGGGGCGAAAGATAATTTGTCATCATTTAAAACAAAAACTGTTTCAGTTTGTTAAATAAAACTTACCTTTTGAATAATTCTGACAAAGTAATTTAATATTCATCGAGTATAGATTCCAGCTGTAATAAAAAAGTTGGGTTGTACTGTGTTGTCTAATATCTCAAGATCAGTTTGAAAAAGTTTTGTATTTTCAGTAAGACCAATCAAATTCGCATTCAACATGAGAAGTTTCCAACTTTCAGTTAGGGGCGAAAGATAACTTGTCATCATTTAAATCCAAAACTATTTAAGTTTGTTAAATAAAACTTACCTAATAAATAATTGTGGCGAACCATATGAACATTCATCAAATATGTATTCCAGCTAAAATTAAAAAGTTTGGCTGTAAATCGGTGTCTAATCTAACGACGATTTTGAAAAAGTTTTGTATTTTCAGTAAGACCAATCAAATTCGCATTCAACATGAGAAGTTTCCAACTTTCAGTTAGGGGCGAAAGATAATTTGTCATCATTTGAAACAAAAACTGTTCAAGTTTGTTAAATAAAACGTACCTTTTAAATAATTCTGACAAAGCATTTTAATATTTATCGAGTATAGATTCCAGCTGTAATAACAAAAAGTTTCGTTGTATTGTGTTGTCTAATCTCAAGATCAGTTTAAAAAAAATTTGTATTTTCAGTAAGACCAATCAAATTCGCATTCAACATGAGAAGTTTCCAACTTTCAGTTAGGGGCGAAAGATAATTTGTCATCATTTAAAACAAAAACTGTTTCAGTTTGTTAAATAAAACTTACCTTTTGAATAATTCTGACAAAGCATTTTAATATTCATCGAGTATAGATTCGGGCTGTAATAAAAAAAATATTTGGATTATATTTTGATGTCTTATTTAAAGATCAGTTTGAAAAAGTTTTGTATTTTCAGTAAGACCAATCAAATTCGCATTCAACATGAGAAGTTTCCAACTTTCAGTTAGGGGCGAAAGATAATTTGTCATCATTTGAAACAAAAACTGTTCAAGTTTGTTAAATAAAACTTACCTTTTGAATAATTCTGACAAAGCATTTTAGTATTCATCGAGTATAGATTCGAGCTGTAATAAAAAAAGATGGATTGTATTTTCTTGTCTAATCTCAAGATCAGTTTAAAAAAGTTTTGTTTTTTCAGTAAGACCAATCAAATTCGCATTCAACATGAGAAGTTTCCAACTTTCAGTTAGGGGCGAAAGATAATTTGTCATCATTTAAATCAAAAACTGTTTAAGTTTGTTAAAAAAACTTACCTAATAAATAATTGTGGCGAACCATATGAACATTCGTCAAATATGTATTCCAGCTAAAATTAAAAAGTTTGGCTGTAAATCGGTGTCTAATCTAACGATGAGTTTGAAAAAGTTTTGTATTGTCAGTAAGACCAATCAAATTCGCATTCAACATGAGAAGTTTCCAACTTTCAGTTAGGGGCGAAAGATAATTTGTCATCATTTGAAACAAAAAATAAAAGTTTGTTAAATTAAACTTACCTTTTGAATAATTCTGACAAAGCATTTTAGTATTCATCGAGTATAGATTCGAGCTGTAATAAAAAAAGATGGATTGTATTTTCTTGTCTAATTTCAAGATCAGTTTAAAAAAGTTTCAGTTAGGGGCGAAAGATAATTTGTCATCACATTAAAACTGCCTTTTATGAGTAAATATAGCATTGAGAACTTACTTTTTACGAAATCTTTCCAAGATTTATCCGATTCAGGTGACCACATAAATGTGAACTTCTCGCAAAGTACCGACCAACAAGTTACATTTCCAAAGAACTGCAATCTGTAATAAAAAATTAGTTTACACTATAAATTAATTTATTATGTAAAATGTAAGTTAAATAAATTAAAAAAAAATATCAGTAAGACCAATCAATTCGCATTCAACATGAGAAGTTTCGTAAACGTTCAGTTAGGGGCGAAAGATAATATGTCATCATATTTAAATATTCAACAAACGGAAAGTCAAGGCAGAAATTTCTAACATGTCATCGGTTGTTATAACTGAAGAACAAAGCTAAATGGTTTTCTACAATTTCTGTTTAACCTTTTTTCAAATCCAAAAAAAAAATTACATCATCATCACTGTTGTAGTTAATGCGTAAGGAAAAGCAACAAAGGCATCCAAATATAAGTAGATGCAAAGCGAATGAACACAACACAATGGAAGATAAGGAAGTATTTTTTCTTATTTGTTGATAACTACACAATGTATCAACTCTGTTTCAATACTATTTGATACATTGTAAATATTCGTTTAGAAAGTCAGCCGTAGTCATTAAAGAGACGTGGAAACAAATCCCCTAGTCAATAATACCCATCACCTATTTTACACCTCTCTTGGACTGATTTAGAATGTCTTTTTCGTTTCGTTTATTAGGCCTAGTTAGGCTTAATGCATTCAAGAAGAAACCCCATACAAAAGCACGTCAGTTAGAAAAAAGTACAAAAAACGTAATTAGCTTTCAAGTGGCATTTAAAAAATTTATCACGAGACTAATTTTTGTAATTTTCTAAATAAATATGCCAATTAAACTGTACCATTATCAATAACATGTGACTTGCCAAAAAAAATGCCCATCGAATATTCCGCCCACTGTTTTTTGTTATTTCCTTTCTCTAAATGGCTTTTTTGTACCATAATATGTAAATTTTGACACCCATGGCTGCAAGAACTCCTCGTTTAAAGATGCCATTACTTAAGTTCCACAACATTCTATTAAGGAACAGTATGCTGTGCAAGATATAATTCTTATACTCGTTGGCCGGGACCAACAGACGCCTGTTCCGAACAGCTAATGCATTGTATGGCAAGTACTTTTATGGCATCTCTTACTCGCAAACTCGTCGGGGCATTTACAAGGTAGAAACCCGCCACTGAAATATTGTGAAATGTTCTTAACCAGAGTTGAACCTGGGTTTATTGACATGATAATCGCCCACACTAAGCATCCCAAAATGTTCCCATTACGACCGTTTCAAAGAAACGACTTAAATGCTTTCTTCTCTTTTTAAAATAGACCTCATCTTCACAGCAACATTCTACAAAACGAGTCCATTTAGATTTCAAAAATTGAAAATCGCGTGAATTAGGTGTGTTTGCTTATTATTGTGTTTGACGATTCACGCGTTTTCTTTTATTCGAAATTTTCTTCGAGAGAGAAATGAGCGTTAAACGTTTAAATAACATTTCCCTCCATTTTGCGCTTATGAAATTTTTACTAAAATTGTACGCAGCAAACCGTCATAGAAATGCAGAACATCGACAAAATTTTTTAATTCCGTTTCGGAAAAATTTTTCTATCATGAAGTGAGATAATAAAATGTGTCTTGTTTAAAAAGGGCAATAACCCCTTCCATTTTAAATTTAGTTTAAAATGAGATTAAATTTAAGGGCTCTTCCTTTGCCTGTCTATTAAGGTGTGCCAGAAGCAAAGCATCTCTTCTTTTACAGTTTTTGTCTTGAAAATGTAAAAATATTGTTAATACCGGTTTAGAAAGTTCTGTGGAAATATTATAAGACTTTGGAAAATTGTATTGGCTATAGCTTCGCTATTGCAACAGTTGCAATCGCAAGAAGACAAAGAACCCTAGCAAATTGTATATTGACTGAAGCAAATATTGATAAAGTAACCTCGGACAGAAGAAGTTATAATGGATTGTATTAGAATTGGCAGAAAATCTAGCTATAGATATTTTTAAATACGATTTGGAAAATTTGAAAAAGCTAAAGAAACAAATTACTTGTACTTTAATACAAATAAATTGAGGTATAATAAATACACTAAATTATATGAAATAAATATTTATTAAGACTTGTACTTACATTTTGTCGGCAAGTGCGGAAGAGAAGAAGCGAAGACGACTCTGAAAATCCCTATGTTTTGAACAATAACGTTTGAAATAAAGCAATTTTTTGTTGTTTAAAAAAATGTATGTACATTTTCTATTTAAAAAAATAGTTTTTTTCTGTTTTTTTTACAGACGAATACAAAATCCATTTAAAGGGCATCTTTGTTAAAGGTATATATACATGTAAGCCATATTGGAAAAATTGTTTTCAGTTTCAGTCATTTTTAATGGCTGTAATTTCAAGCTACAGAAACTATTGATGCTGTAAAGCGTAACACCGAGAAATTCCTGATCAAAATGACCGACACTGCATACATTTTTTCTGCCTCAAGCGTTTATGTATACATCTCAAAAACACCCTTTATAACTAAAAACTAATAGTTTGAACTATTCTTCTTTACTCGAGAGTTGAAAAGGAATTAAGACTTAAAGCTAACAGGGAGGACTGACTTACTGACTACTTAATCTTCATATACTTGTTTAAAAGAAATCTCTAAACTTATGTGTGAAATTGTGTAAAAATGCATTGCTTTCAGAAATTGAGGAAACTGGTAAAAAATTTGATTCAAACGTAAGTAATATGAAAACTCCTACAAAACTAGATTTTTTCAAGTTTTAGGTAACAACACATCATTCTGTTTATTCATCAGCTTTCTCCCTATCCTTGTCTTTCTTCTTCTTCTTTTTCTTTTCTTTCTTCTCTCCTTCGGGCTCTTCCTCGACTATCAGAGAAACATCAGCGGCTTCTTTATCGGCCTTGTGCTTCTTCTTCTTTTTCTTTTCAGACTTTTCCGATTCCTGTGACGCTTCAACAGGAGCAGTATCACTGGAAACGCTTAATTTACGCTAAAAATGAAAAGAGAACGCAAGTAAAATTATATACCGCACTCGTATAGGATTGCTTGATGATATTAACCTTTTTAGGTTCTTCAGATGCGGGCGGACTGCTGCCATTAGCAGCTTGTGGTGCTACAGCGGCGGCGGGTTTCTTTAAATTGTAGTCCACAAAACCGGTCAACCATTCCTTGGGTGTATTTTCGTTGGGTCTTCCGTATTTGTCCAGTTTGCCGGAAGCGATAAGAGCTTTCTTCGCTGAAGCCTTGGGACCCAAACCCCATTTGCGTGGATATGTGTCTCTTTCCATAATGACTCGCTTGATCTTGGCAATAACGCCGTGATCACAGGAAGCCATGGTGGCAGTGGTCATTTGGGCAATGGCCAGACATATAGCTTCACCTTTCGTCGTGCAAATAACAATTTCCTGATCCATTTCAATGCCGTCTTCATAACGCAAAACACCGGTTAACATAATTTTGGCACCATAACAAATTGCATTGACCTAATAGAGGCGGCGAAAAGAACGTAAAAATATATTGTATAAATATCGCTTTAACGTATTGAAAATAAAATGGAATGTATTTCTATATGTAGGCTTGAAACTAATGAATTATTTGTCAATATGGCTGTCTTAACTCGCATGGTTATGGTTACTATTATCAAAACATCTATACCGGAGGCTAAATTTCAAGCACAAAGATAATATACGTATGCATATGCAACGTCCTTATCAGAGGGAAACACATACAAGTACTTTTGTGTGTCTAAAGAAAGACTTCACAAAATCTGCTTTCATTTACAGACATAAACGTCCAAGTTCGTCATCAATATCTAAATCATGCACTATCAACTGTTCATACTTTCTATTTTCACCCAAATATATTTAGAAGATGCATAATAATTTTAGCTTTTTATTGTTCAAATTGTACTCTGAAATTTACTTTGTTATGAAGTGCGGTCAAGTATCACTTACAAACATACACACATCGGAGCAGATTTAATTTTCCCAATCATAGTCACGTCGTGAACTGGGAAATATATTCACATCGCCGGCTTATATCATGGGGTCTTGTTAAATGATACTTACTTAAATATACGTATATAAACAAACAGGAGTGTGCCCTATGCAATTTCCATTAAAACTTGATATCGATCTCGCAGTCCGGTCCGGTAGGAAGACCTAGGGTCAGCCAAGTGTCTCCAAGTCAACAATATTGTCTACTATTTTGGTTAAAATTTTCACCGAAGCGTCTACACTTTTGGTCTTTGATGTGTGCAGAAATATTTTACAACAGCAAAGATGTGCTTCTACTTAAAATACTTTACGCATCAGGGTTTAATACTTATAGATTCGACTACAACTGTGTGCACATTTTTTGTTTTCCTTCTCCGTTCCAATAATACTACGCAAAATCTGTTTCCATTGTTAGACATTCTAAACACCAAGTGTGTATGCCATTTTCATGAATACTAATAGTTTATTGCCAGGCTGAAGGTCTAAATCTTCCAGTACCAACCGTTCACAATTTTTATTCCCGCCCAATGTTTTAAAGTTAGGTAAATAATAAACTACACTTTCTTATTATTACAATTGTACTCTGAAATTTACTTTGTTATGAAGTGGGATCAAGTATCACTTTCAAACATACACACATCGGAGCAGATTTAATTTTCCCAATCATAGTCACGTCGTGAACTGGGAAATATATTCACATCGCCGGCTTATATCATGGGGTCTAGCTTTCTACAACTACTTACATAGACATAAATAAAGATATGTGTAGTTCTCTGCTCAATTACTATTAAAATGCGGCTAAGTACTTCTCAAGGGAATATTTAATTTTGAAAATTTACTTTAAATTGCAATTGCAGTAGAGTACCCCCCTAAAGTAAACACAAAACGTTCACTTACCGAACTGTCCTTCATGATGACTCTCTTGTGATTAACCAATAGACCTTCCAGGGGTTTGATGACACGCCTCAGCATTGATTCATCCTTGTGATTTTCATACAAATACATGGCATCGAGTACATCATGCATAGTTACCATGCCATCACGTTCCGATTGGATGCCGGAGCGTACACGACGCAATTCCAACATTTGACCGCCAACACCGAGTACCAAGCCAAGATGCACACACATGGTACGAATATAAGAACCAGCCTCACAACTAACCCAAAAAACACCTTCAAATGTTCAATATATATACATGATTGTTGTTAAATATAGGCCCCATATCATTGTATCAAGGCCATGGAATTGAGCAAGAATAAAAACGAAATAGATTGATTTAAAAAAATAATGTTGAATAATAAAATGTACAAATGTCTACCGTTAGAGAAAAGACAAATGGTTAGATTTAATGTTGCATTCCAAGATGTGGATTATATCATTTTTTTTTATGTACAACTCCCCAATGGAATCGTTCTTTTTAAAAATGGTAACACAACCTTATGTCGTTACAGGCAAGTGTCAACTATTTTCGGAAATGCATTTTTTTGTTTTTTTTTTTAATAAATAATCAAAAGTTTAGACTTACCCATATTACGGGATTCATCATAATCCAAAAGTTTACTGTCGTACACAGTACGTACACGCAATTGACGTTTCACCGCCGATATCAAAGGGGGACGTTGGAACAGAGCACCGCGCAATTTTTCCAAACCCTGACGCACTTTGGCCACTGATTCAACGGATGAATGCAACTTGAAAATAGCCACGTATTCTTTACCAGCACTCTGTTGAGATTTGACCAGACGTGTGGCACGATCGATGCAGACAATTAAACAGCCTGCGGAAAGAGAAAAGAAGAAGAATTACCACCAAGTCAAAAGAGGTGTATGAATGAATCGAAAGCAAAAATCAGTTTTAGCAGAGACAAGAAGAAGAAGAAGCGTTACAACAAGAGAACAATTTCCTTATGAGGAATTTCAATGTGGAAATTGGAACTGAAGCATATGGAATGTAAATAATGGCCCACCCACAAATATGTTAATCAATTGAGTAGGAATAACCTATCCTTACCAAACAAGTATACACTCTTTTAAGGGAGTAGGAGGGATGTACAAGGTAGTTTAGAAAATTAATGGTGGTTTGAATGAACCTACTTAAGGCAGATAAAAGGACTGAGCCGGTTTTCTAAAAAAAATGATGCCTATGCAAAAAGTGGTAATTTATATAAAATTTCTGATGTTCAAGTGCACGAGATTTTATTTAAATTTTTCCAATGCAGAAATGGGGCCATTTAATATATTTCGTTTATCTTCTATTCAATTATTTTTAGTCTAATAGTGGCGAAAACCCCATCTTATGCACTGGAGCTTGAATTTACCGATGAGATTAATTCGTTTTGGGCATATGTATAAGTCGTTATTTTACTCTACTACTTCAATTGATTCCACCCATTTTATTATTATTTCTTAAAGAAACCCTTCGCTGCGTGTTATTTTCTGATTTGAGGGTTTAAATAAACTCGGCCACAAATTCTGAATAATTCTCTGTGAAGTGGAGTTAAATATTCTTGGAAAATCAAAACATAGTAGGATTGATTTTCTCATCTTGAGACCACATCCACCATCCAGAGGCACTTTCTATATCGGCTTAATTATCTACGTATGTATAGGTATCTAACCTGTTTAAAATACTAAGCACGAGTTAACTATATGACGCCTTCTTTCATCATAGTGCATAGGCATTGAGTCAAAATCTTACCAGTTACTTTGGGATCCAAGGTACCCGAATGACCAGTCTTCTCCACTTTCAATATCTTCTTAATCCAAGCGACAACTTCATGGGAACTGGGATTCGATGGTTTATCCAAATTGATGAAACCAGATTTCATATATTCCTTGATGTCGCGATTCAAGGGCGACGAGCCACTTGGCAGTGGGGTGTAGTGGTTGGTGCGCACATTCAATTTATCGAAGTTCTTCAACAGTAAAGGCCATTGCGAGGTGTCCAATGTGGCCGATTTTTCGGAAGGCTTCACCGTAAAACTTCCCGATTTTTGTAAGGCACCCACATCATCTAAATCAATGGGCTCTTCCTTGATCTTCTTCTTTTTCTTCTCTTTTTTAATTTCTGGCAATGAAAAATTAAAGAAAAACGTGGTTAGTATTGTGCAAAGCAACGTGGGTTTCAATACCCAAATAAAGTTTGAACTAAAGGGGGAGAATTTGTGTAAACAATTTTATTTACTTCATAGATTCCAACTTACCAATATCTGCCATTTCGTTGTTTGGTTTTCAGTTATAAATTGTGGTTAAAAAATAAAATTTATAAAAACACAACAAATGTCTGGAGAGCAACACGTCCAGACTGCAACAACGAGGTTAGAAAAATTGAAAAAAATGCCGATTGACACTTCTCACGTTGACTTTTGTAGAAACACGTGTTTTGAAAAGGGTGACATCTGGATGTCAGATGTTCTTCTGAGTTTTATGATTACTGAACGAAGCATTTGAGCCCGAACACAACCATGTCGTTGTCGTATGGCGATTAGCCTTTTGTCATGCATTTCATATGGTTGGAATATGCCAGTGACGGCTGGCGTATAAGACGCCAACCCAATGTACAGTTCAGACCTTTGCGAGACGACAACACGCTACCGCTGCGACAGTTGTGCCTTTCACGCGACAACCACTAGTACATTTGCTTTAAAGATGTTTTGTCGCTTTCACTTTTCTTTGAAAATAGTATGTAAAACATTTGAATTAATAATCATTTTTACAATTTATTTTTGATTTGTGTTAACAATTATTAAAGAAAAAAGAACTAAAGGAGAGTTAAAAATTGTTTATTGACAATACAAAAAACAGTGTCACTTAAGACAAAAACGCTGTCAGCTCCGCCTTTTAATATGTCGCCACTCAGCCGATGTCGATTTTTTGTCTTGCCGCCTAAGTATGAATCCATAAGAGCGTGTGTTAAAGGAATTTGACATTTAGTTGCGTTTTGTCGTGTCGCGTCGTTTTTTTCTATAGTCCTTGTTTTGAAAAGTGATTTTCAAAATTACCGTGTTCATTCAAGAGAACCACTAAAGTAATATTGTTAATCTTTAGCGTAAATTACGTTTTAGGTGAATACTAGGCTTAATTGTTGGGGCAAGGAGTTTTTGGCATTTCCAAAAAAAAAAAAACAATAGGCGTGTTCTATTGGTACTCGCTCAGTAAACGATTAAGTGGTCGCTAATAACATAATACTTATATTACAATACCCCTATTTTATTTATTTATCTTCATTGTGATTGTAATTATTTAATTGGAACTTATTTCTTTTTCCCTTGTGGTTTATGTTTTTACATTTTTATTTTGACAGCTGCATCGATATTTTCAAATAAAAATTAAGAAAGGCAACGTAATTCAGAGGGTAATTAAAAATGAATTACTATCAACGTAAATCGCTCTCAGAATTTTGAATATTAAATTACGTAATTCGCAATGTAATCAGTGGTGGAACTACAAACCAGAGCACGAATCGCAAAAAATGAATGTAGTGTAAACTCCATAAAAGGCGATAACTTCAAAACTTTAAGAGAATTTTTCGAAATGTCTTTGTATACAAGAACAGATTAGCTTCATGCGTCATAAACCGTTGATTTGGAAATTTGCTCGCTTAAACTCGCTAAAGGTTATTCTAGAATAACTTTCTTCCCAAAAAAGTTAATTATTAAAAATAAATGGGTTTTAACGCAAGTTGGCTATAGTTTCTTGTAAACAAAATTATTTTTATACTCTTGGCAATGGTAAAAAGTTATCACGTTAGCGACGATCTAAGCGTTTTACATATAGAACACGTCCAATATATGTGAAAATATTTTAATAAATATTATAAAAATAATACAGCTGTAAATCAATAACAGCTTCTTATTTCTGCAATGCTCTTAGCGTCAATTTTTCCGTATTAGATATAAATTTAAAACTCCCAAACGAAAATTTCATTTGATTTGAGTGCTAGGATTTAGTAAAAGAGAACATATTTGTTGTGCATTAATTATCGAAAACAAGCGTTACTTTAAAAATGAATGACTTTACATCCGTAAAACAAGTACAAATGTAACGGCTTGTTTTGAAAGTTTTTCAAATTGCATGATAACTATCGATAACTATAGTTTAACAGCTGATAATGTTAAACAGTATTGACGTTTCTGTTCAATAATGTTTGGCCAACCATCTTGAATCGATTAACGCCAGAACAATGCTTTCAAATTGTTGAAATTTACTGTGAAAATATAATTCGGTAGCGAGGTTTAGAGAGAATCGAGGTTTATAGAGAATTAGCGATGAAGCTTATTTATGGTTTAATGGCCAGCACAATTTTCGCATTTGAAGCGAAGAAATCTACAAGCCGTTAACGAATTTTCCTGACATCCGGTTACACGCTGGCGGCATCATCGGTCCTTTTTGTTTTTGAAATAAGGAAGGAGCTGATGGTTTAACGAATAGCTACCGCTATAGATACATGCTGACTGAATTTTTGTTTCTAAAAATTAATCAGCTAATCATCAACGACCTTTGGAGCCAACAAGACTTGCCATACAGCGCGCCTAACAATCGTTTTATAGCAAAATCAATTTGATGACTTTATTTCAAGGTGTGGCCCTGCTTCCCAAAGACAATAAATTGTACAAGATGCGGGTATGCTTCTTCATTGCAATAATGAAAAATAACTTTAGTAATGCACAAATTCGCACACATTAAACACAAAAAACAGCATTCCCAAAACAATTTTTACTCATCTCTATCTATAGAGAAATCTATAAATAGACTCGTCCCCTCGTTCGTGCGATTTGACGCCTCTGGATTACTTTTTATGGTGCTATTTTAAAAGTCATTGGTTTATGCCGAAAGCTCTTGAATTATTGGAAGCCATTATTTAAGCCGCTATTGACTCCATACCGCCACATTGATTAGAAAAAGTAATCAAAATTAAAACTGTTCGATTGGTTCATTTAACTCATAGACGCGGCGGACATATGCAGATCATATTTAAAAAATAAATGCCATTAAATCATCTATTAGAAGTTATAAAAAAAATTCCAGCAATAAACTCTAACATAAATAAAAGTCGAAATTGTCCCCTCGGAAATTTCATTTCCTTAGGGACGATACTCAGTACATACCGCAAAAAAATTAATATAAAATGATCTCAAATAGCAAAATATTTACCTTATTGTTACAGCTAGCACATTCTAAATTTAGTGTCTTGCTTTTTGATCAATTGCTTTTTATCAATTAAATTATGCAATATGTAATCAAATGTGATTTTGCTCATACGAAAATAGTTAAAGAACTTGTTTTGGCCAGTAGCCCTCCCATTATCTCAATTTCATAATTGGATGCATTCTCAACTGCCTTTGCTTGTTTCGTTTTTTGCGTCTTAAATATAAGGTGATTAAATTTTAAGGGCCGATGTTGAAAGTGAACCACACCTAAACGTTGTTTTTTCTGCATTTCATTTGATATTTGAACCATGGAAAAATGCTCGTACACAAGCTTTATCAATGGTGGCAAGAAATGGCAACAGTGGACGATCAATTTTCGAAGAAAATCATCTTCAGTGACGAGGCACATTTTTACCTCAGTGGATTCGTCAATAAGCAGAATTGCCGCATTTTGGCGAATGATAATCCAATGGTGATTGTCGAAAAAACAATGCATCCACAAAGAGTGACTGTTTGGTGCGGTTTATGGGCTGGCGGCATTATCGAACATTTTATGGTCCGAATTGGAAGATGATATGTAGTCTCAACAGGAAGGTGCCACTTGCCACACAGCTAACGAAACAATGGCTCTTTTGTGCGCCAAATTCAATGGCCGTGTTATCTCACGTCCTGCCGATGTTAATTGGCCGCCAAGATTATGTGATTTAAAACCGTTGGACTTATATCTTTGGGGTTAATTGAAAGAAAAGAAGTACGTCGATAAGCCAGCAACAATTCAAGAGCTGAAGGATGAGTTAATTCGGCACATTAACGGCATAGAACCTCAATTATGCCTCAGCGTCATCGCAAATTTGAACCATCGGATGGAGGTGTGCCGCCGAGATCGCGGCGGCCATTTGGCCGATGTTTTGTTCCATACATAATTGAAACATAACAATATTATCATAATAAAAAGAACTGACGATAATTTCCAAAATAATTTTGTTTTTCGGCCCTTCAAATTTAACCACCCTTTATAACAAATAAAGTAAATACAATTTGTTTACTCTATTCATAATGATATTTCTTCGAACGACAAAAACAACTGCATGTCGGCGTCGTTTATAATGTGTAGGCATATCGCAAAAATCGTATCGGCGTCGTGCTGAGGTCGGCTAATGTGAAAACGCCCTTTCTAGTAAGAGTTGTAAAAAGTAGCTAGCATCTGATTTACACCAGAGATGCTCAAACGCGCACTAAAGTCAGGGCTGTAATAGAAACCAATGTTGTCACTATTGGTTTTAAAAACGATAAAAAAAATGCTTTGGTGTCATAAAAACCAATGTTATCGGTTTTATCAGCAACAGCTGATTCGAACATTGGTTTTATTTACATTAGAAATGGACAAAACCAACTTGGTTTCATGACACCAAATGAAACCAACATTGGTTTGAAAAAACGACAATTAGCAAAACCGACATGGTTTCTATGATAGCCCTGAGTAATTATGCACGTATTAACGACTGGGACCATGAAATTTTTCCACAAATTAGTTGTTACAAATTGTTTGGATCAATACGACTTCGTCACCTTGTTTTGACAAACTATTTATACCCCCCTAAATGCGCCCTGAACATATCTCTTTGAAAGAGATCGTACATGTTCAAACACAAAAATAATTTGGTGGCCGATTTTTAAATATTTTATTCGTAATTTATAAAATTGAAATAAAAAATCTTAACCTAGGACATTACATAAAATCGATTATAAAACTATTTGTTTTTTTTTTTAAAGATACAAAAGAATATAAAAATGAAAACGTAAGAAAAACGTGTAAACAAACCAAAAAATGTTTGCAAAAGAAAAAAAACGCTGTTAACAACGTTACGTTAGAGAAATTGAAAATAAAAAAACAAGAATTTTTTGCATTGCGATTTTGTTTGCTAGTACAATCAGGGAAACAAAAGAAACACAATTTACATGCAGCACTTGTTTTCTATAAAAGATAAATTGAAATATGAGTTATTTAATGTAAAGAAAAGACCAACAATGGCCTTTTTTGTACGTGTTCACAGATAAAATTGAAGTAAATCATGGTGGCGAAAAGGATAGTTTGTTCTATGCAGTGGCAATCAATGAGATTATTAATAATATTTAATACTAAATCATCAACTAAATAGAAAAAAATTACAAGATATAATATGTAGTTGTAGTATTAATTTGGGAGAACGTAGTGGGCTGGGGCAAAGGTAATTGGTAATAAATATACGCATAAACTTAATTTCTTTATCAGAAAGGCATTTTCGATCGATGATATTTGCAGATGAATACTTTGTTATAACAGGTTTACCAATTTTCGTGGCCTCTTTCTATCTAGTGTATGGTTGGCTGTTGGTCCTCTATAAGAAACCGGCTTTGTCAGCCATACTTACAATCTTGTCGATGTTGGCATGTAAAGTTCTCAATTGATCTAAAGTTTCGCGATCCATGGCTTCTAGAATGTCCGGTTGTAGTTCGGAAAGCTTCTTGGGACGCATAGAAATGACGCCATTGCGCAATGGTATATTAAGATGGGCAAATTTATCGGGTAACCTGCAGAAGAGACAATTAAAACAAAACAAAAACACAATTAAAGGCTTTCTGTTGCATGCTTACGTGTTGGCCACCAAAGGACTGCCACATTTGGAAAGAACCAATTCGCCGGGTTTGGGAAAGCGCAGGAATGTTGGCGGGGACATCACCAAATGATCATCGTTGTCCACCACTTTCGAAGTACGATCGGCACTAAGGGCTTTTGTCCTCGTTGCCATTGGTGTTCTCATTTTACTCCGCGAACTATGTTCGCCGCCGCCGCCATTATTGATCGATAGTTGCGACGAACTCTTGGTTTTAATGGCCGATCCTGGCACGGTGCCATACTCTCCGCAGGCAGAACGACTGCGTCGAGGACGTCTGGCTCTAGCTGAACTTAATGGCCCAGGTGTGCGTAGACGTGCTGTCTGATGTTGGGCCAACTGTTGGGTTCGCATATTCGACGAGTTCAAGAAGGCGGCGTTCGATGATCCTAAGCTGCCACCAGTGGAACTATCCTCTGTAAGGTAGCCTTTACCGAATGAGTCAATAGCCAAGAGAATTTACATAAATGTAATTAGGAAGAGTAGTAATGAGATGAGGCGTGCGCATTTTAATTAAAATAAATTGTAGTGCAGAAAAGAGAGAGAGGAAAGGGTAAAAAGTAAGATTTAAAAAGTTAAACCATTTACAACCCATTGAATGAAAGTATGTACATAGGGTGATCCATGTAGAGGTATTTTTTCAGAACAAAAAAAATATAAAAATTCAAATCAAGTGTGTAATCTTTATTGATATTTTGAAAGGACATTTCATGGCATTAATTTTTTGAAAATTACTACCTTCCGGATATTGCTGGTCACTTACACGGGATACTGAGATATTCAATAAAAAAACGGTCAAACAAATATTTCTGAGTAGTTTGCCCAAAAATTGTATTTTTTCAATTTTTTTTTTGTAAAAATGACACCGAATTGTATTCTTAAGAACACTCTCTTTATTATTCAGTTCAAAAATTGTTTGGTTTCTTTTAAAAAATTATGTGTAAAAACGCATCCAAAGTTAAAAAAGTACAAAAAATTTAAAAAAATGAGTACAGGAAAAATACACAATTTTTTTCAGTGTCATTTTAAAAGTGTATACTCCATTAGAAAGGCCGTTTTCTGTTTCTTCTTTCCAAATCAGCCGAAAAACTTAAAATCGGCTGATGTTCAACCAAGTTACTGGCATATAAGTGCGTAAGATCCGAAAAACCGGGTTTTTACCCCTAACTCCAGATTTTGGAGGTGTTTGGGAAATTTCAAAACCGGTTTCTTGTTGTTCTCAGCAAGATCTACAAGAAAAATAATACCAGGTATTTTGACTTCATACTTTTTTGTTACACTGTGTTATTAGTTCAATCTTTTCAATAAATCCAGAATTTTGAAAAAAATGTCGGTACTTTTTTACATCCGATTTAAATTAAAAATGTTAAATCGCCCACCCAGTATTTTAAAGGGTCTCCCACCAATATTTCAAAATTATAAACAAGTGTCGAAATAATGATTTGAATATGAAGTCGCCCAGGAGAGAACTTCAGAGCAGTCCAGTCAAAACAGGCCTATCATTTTTTTGGGTATCTACTCCGTGTTGTAATGGATTAGTGAGCAAAAGACTTTTACACAAGTCAACCCAGAATCAAATTCGGGTAGGAGCACCGGAAATAATCGTTAGGCCAAGTAAAAACATCACAATAAAAAGTAAAGGGTGGTCCAATCATAATGCACGATGTTAATTGTGAGTCAAACGTCAAGTTTTTTGCCCAACTTAGAATGACATTTCTTTGTTTGTGCACAATTGAGCCTCGCGTTAAAATTGTTGAAGTCTCTTACAAAAATGGGCGTTGAAATCAAAATGCATTTCGTGCACTTCGTTATTTTTTTTGTTCAGCATAATCGACCAAATGTGTCTACAGTGGATTCCTTAACAAGCAGAATTGCCGCATTTGGAAACATGAGTACCCACGAGTGTTTAGTGCGGTTTATGTGATGGCGGCGTCATCTAGCCGTACTTCTTGGAAAATGAGGTCGGCCAAGCAGTAACCGTGACTGGTGTTTGCTATCACGAGAAGATAACGGACTTCTTGCGGCCAGAAATTGAGAACATGGAACTGGACGATATGTAGTTCCAACAGGATAGTACCACAGCCAACGCAACAATAGCTCTTTTACGTGAGAAATCCAATGACCTGTTATCCCACGTCGTGGAGATGGTTATTTGGCCGCCACGATCACTGTTGGACTTCTTTCTTTGGGGATATTTTAAACCAGAGGTATACCTTATTAATCCAAGAACAATTTAAGAGCTAAAGGATAAGATAATTCGGCACAATAATGACATTGAACCTCCATTGTGTCTTAGATCGTATATGTCACCGAAGCCGGGGCGAGCATTTGGCCTATATTTTGCTTCAGACATAATTGTCACGGATACTTTTATTATAATACAAATTATTAAGATAATTCTCTGAAAACTTTTTGTTTTGTTTACAATTAACATCGTGCGTTTTAGTTGGACAACCCTTTTGACAGACAATAGCTTTGTTATTGTCTTGCCTGTAAAAATTGATGTAGGATTAATGTCTGAAAGTGTTGTTTAGCTTGGTAATAATAGTAGGTAAAATATAATATATATATAGACATATTTAAGCAATGACATTAAAAATGAATTTGTGGGAAAGAAATCTATTACCAGCACCAACAAGTGAGATTAAAATTAATGTCTAGGACAGATTCAGTTATATATGGGTCAATCCTTACAGAAAATGTCTGCAAAAACTTAAAGCAATTCATAACTACATAGACTGCTGCGATAAGGATGCTCTTGCATTGAGTTATTAAACATTAAACACAAATCCCAACCACCAGCTAACCCAAAAAATCAGGTCAGGAAGCCGCTACAACATTAATACAGAAAACTTCAACTCTTTGACCCGAAACAGCAATTCCCTGTCCAAGGGCTATCGTTTGGGTACTGTACAGCAACATCAATAAAAACATTTCGCCGAACAAAAAAGCCAGGCAAAAACGCCAGCAAAGGAGAATCGTACAGGCCGATTTCCTTGCTTTCGCCAGTAGCAAAGACGCTTGAAGCACTGCTGCTCCACAACCTGATCGAACACCTTCCATATGCGAATCATCGGCATGGGTCCCGCAAGCAGCATAGCACAACTGCTTTACACGCCATCACCACACGTAAACACATTTCGCGGCCTTAACCAGAACAAGCCCAACGGCAGGACGACCCTTGTGGCTCTTAACCTTAATAACCCTTCGACACGCTCAATCATGCCACTCTGTTCAAGGACATCGCAGAAACGTCCCGTCCGCCTAGTTTTCAACGTTGGGTCGTAAACTATGTGTGGGCGGCAGTCATATGTTGAATTAAGAGGCAAGAAATCAAAGCCCCGTACAGTTAAACAGGGAGTTCTGCATCATGGGGTGTTATCTCCGGCACTACTTAACCTACGCCTCCCTAAATTCCTGCACCACCAGACGGCGTTGAAATTGTGTCGAATGTTGATGATTGCACAACTCTGGCGACAGGACCTAAAGTGGATAACATATGCTAGAAAATCAACTGTTATCTTACTGACTTCGCACACTTCTTCACAGCGAGGACTATGAAAATATCCGTCTCCAAATCATCAGTCACACAGTCTACTGTGCGGATGTCCCGATAACCAACTACCCTTAAATCCTGGGGGTCACATTGGACAGCATCTTTCGATTCTCTGCACATGCTACAGCTATCTGCGATAAGCTTTAAAGTAGGTGTGGTCGGCGAATGTGAGTACGACGCAGTGGAAGAGAATTAAGACTTACCAGTATGCCGCCACGAGAATATCAACAGGGTGTATCCCTATGTCTTCTAAGGACCATATACATGAGAAGACGAAGATCTTTTCCGTGCGCAGACACAATCTCTTGTTGTCGAAGCAGTATTCGATTGGTGTCTTCGCTGCAGTCTTCCCAACCACTATCTCATGGACAGAATGCTTCCGCCCACTTAGATCAGGTACGATCTTCATGATCTAGAGAGAGACCCAGCGGTACAAGAGAGATCATCGAAACTATCAGACTGGTCCAAACGACATTGACGCAGATGAAGTCACAGCATCAGTATCCAGATATAGCATGAATATAGTGCTAGGGGAACATCCCTTAGATTTTACCAGAGGAGAAGGCGCAACCTCGGCAGAGGCGCGTAATTCTAACCCAGCTAAGATCTGAATGGTGCAGCCGCCTCAATTCTTATTGAGCGCGAATTGGTGATAACATTCCAGAAGTTTGTCCAGCCTACCATCAGGCACATAACGTACTGCACCTCTTTAATTGTCCGTTTAAGCCCACACGGCTGACCTCCACGTCTCTTTGAACGCATCAAGTTTAAGTGGCGCGTTTTCATCAGCTGGACATCGAAGCAAATCCCCTATAGATGGACAGGACTTTAAAACAAAATATATTGTTGTTACAACAACAACATATCGCCGAATTTAGCTATACTTTACTCTAAATGTTTTTGCAGAATTTGTAATTTTACACGTCGCCGACCTCAATTGTAACTTATTATCTTTTGATTCAACGTTGTAGCATATTTTTGAAAAGTTGTGATCAAAGTGGCTTACTTTCAAAATGCTAAGGTTCGAGTGAAATCAGAATTGTCTTTTTTCAAAGAGGTACTGCGCAGAGTTATCTTCGCTCACTATCCGATGTGTCATTTTAATTATGGTACGCAGTACCAGAGTTTGATTTAGATTCTTTTGGAATTAGGATTATGACAGTCTTGGTGGTAAACATCTACATTAATGAAGAAGTAGCCATCCATGAGACTCACAAAAAAGTAGCAATGAATAAATGCTAGCGGGACATTAATTGAATAGAGTATAAATGCGTTGAACTCGTAACATTCACACTCGGCACCACCCAGTCAGTATTCATTGAATGTGTGTAAGCTTCAATATGAATGAGGCGATTGCGAATTATACCATGGTAGTGTTTAAGGATTGACTCCTGTTAAATTTTATGAAGGAAAATCATTTTTTTACTCCGCGCCAATCTGTGGAACAGGATATTTATTGTTCCATTGAGTGGTTTAAGGTATAAAAAGTAAAAATGTTATTCCTTTTTAACATTTAACACGAGCAATTCAAATGATCTTGATTAAATCGAGTCATTTAGACCGATAGAGTGAATGCACATCATTTTCTGTCATTGAATGTTGTGAGTTCGAGTTTGATCGTTTTATGGGACGAATGAATACAAACTTCGCCAAATTCGAATTCAGTGGCTGCATTCATTCAAAGGCCACTTTCACAATCCATTAATGCGGTGGGTTTTCTTCGTTCGAAAGCAGATGTTTGCTTTGTAGGAATCAGTCCCTTAAAGCACGCTTGTTACCTACAAAGAATGTCTTCCGCATGATAAAGACAATTTTTGTAGTTGCAGTATTTTGACTTAAAAACAAAACATGAGAATGGAACAGAAAAAGGAAAGGCCACAAAACTTAACTGCTGAATTTCTCAAGTTTCAACCGTAATGACGCTCCAATTTTAAAACTTAATTTCAATAATGTTTTTCAATAATATTTTATATTTGGTCGCCATTTAGATTTAAATGCATGTCAAACCTCAGTGGCATGTGTTCAAACGAGGGTGGGTTTACTTGGAATTTCACAAGACGTAAACAATTATCAGCTGCCTTTAATCATTTTTTTAGTTTCATTCTTGATTATATACCATTACCATAAACAATTTAAACGAATAAAACATTCGTTTTGTAAACACAAAAGTATCCTTTCACCAAAGCAGATCCAGACAGATAACAGATGTCAGCCGAAAGTAGCAACAAAAACCTACTGTACAGAATCCGTATAAACTCACCTTCATCATTGGGATTTGTGACTTTGGCAGATCTCAACAATGTCGAATTGTTTGAATTGCATAGAGACGAATTTTGGACACTTTGTTGTAATTTTGACTTTTGTTCCCAATCATCGAACTTCATCAAATCCTAAACGGCAGGAGAAACAAAAAGAACTCAGTAAGCACATTCAACAACTACCATCAGCTGCCCCAACAACAAACACAAAGATAGCGCAAGTGTTTGAGCGGGGAGTATGATGTCTGTCTGCGGGGAGGAGGCAACACTTACCATTTCAAACAGATCACATATTTTCATTTGCAACAAAGCCGTGCTGGTACGTTGCATAAGCAAATGGAATTTGTGTTCATAGGAACTGATATATTCCTGAACTTTGATATCGAAGGTATTCTGGAAGCCCTCCAGTGTGTTTTCAAATTCACGTATTTTCTCTTCGCGGTTTGCAGCCTCTCGGTTGCGTTTAGAACTTTTTGAGACCTTTGTGCGCGGCATTTTTTTTTTGGTTTCGGCTGTGTTCGAACTTGTTAATAGGTTTACCAGTAGCACTGAGCGACTCTTGAATCGCTTAAATTACTTTTTTAACAATATTATTTGCCTCACTATTTTCCGAATGATATTTTCTTCGATTTAGTTTGAAAAATAGATACAAAATGCCGCTTTCAATGTGAGGATCTGTTGTGCGTTACTTATTTGGTTTATATTGTTTAAAATGTGTATATTGGCGGCACTGCAATTGCACAGACTTAGCGTTGCCAACTGCTATTAAGTGGTCAACATGACAGTGATGAGTTTCAACCAAAGTGTGAAGCCGTTTTGATTAAAACGGCGGTAAGCAATATGAGCTCGGACACTACACTAGCCCTTTGTCGTGTATTTTTTATGGACGAGCACATTTCTTTGGCGAATGCAGGTGGCGGCTGTCTACAAGACGCCAACTTAAGTTATTTTTTATTTTCTTGTCGTTATTCAATTATTGATTGACATTTTCTGGCAAATAATTTAAAAAAAAGAAGTTTCAATCCAGTTTTGATTAACTTTAATAGGAAAAAACATTAAAAAAGTTTTTTTCAAAAAGTTTCGAAGCCAAAAATATCTTAGCCAAACTATTGTGTATGTTCGGCAAAAAATTTTCATTCGTCGGTACTAAGATCGTTTTCAAGAACATCTTTAGGAAAAATCATTTTTTCCTTTGCAGAAACTGACATTACCAGATTAGTGCTGTCGACTCAAGTTTTATTTTTTTGCGTGTTCTAACGCATTATTGAAAACAATTTGATTTCATCTTTTTCTTATCCTCATTCATTTTATTGTTTGTAGTTTCCATTTTTGTGTTTGAAAATTATTTTATTTTAAATCACCATTTATAAACCTTTTTCCACATTTTCCCTATGCAGAACAATGGTTATGTTATTTTTTAGAATGAATAAGACAATGTTGCCAGATGCAAAATTATTAAATTTTTACGAATATTACAGTTTGAAGATAACGATTTGTTGTAGCCTGGGTAGAGGCTTATATTCAATAGTTGTTCAAGCTATGTACTAAAAGGGCTACTACATTTTTTTACTACTTTTCTTATTTTGTTGGAGGCTGAACTATTTTTTTATAACTTTAAAAACACCACTACTGTTTCGTACAAAAATCTAATTCAATTGTAGTATTTTTTTTAATTTTTTTTTCGAAAACAGTTTATAGTGTTTTTCATCAAATTCTGTGGCGATTTGTAGCATTTTTACTTTTTATCCGTAGCGATTTTTCCTCGGAACAGTTGGCGACACTGGGGAGAAACTTTTCAAAAATTTAATCTTTTTGGTTTTTGCTCAGCAAAAGTGTAGTCTAATATTTATGTCGTATAAAAATTTTATTATTTTTGGAATTGTTGATCTTGTTATAATTTCGAAAAGGTAAGACTTTGCGAACGAAAATTTAAAAGTTTGTAGGTTTCTTTTTAATGTGAAACAGAGTGACTGACATTCGTTCTCATAGACTTTCGTTCGAGATCAATCGTCACACACATTTCCATTTCTGATATAAGACACGATTGCAGCGTCTGAAATTGGTGAAGGTCAATTGAGAATGACTAGTTACTAGCCAACTAGTATTTTTCCATATAAATCAGAGAAATAGTTGGCAGCTCAAATTTTTTAATGAAGGAAACGAGTACGAAAACTGCTAATTTTGTGAAAAGATCTAACGTAATAACGACTTGGCAGTTTCTTAAAATAGTCAAAATGTATATGCACAGGTTTATGTACAAAGGTTCATGTAAAAAAACACTGGTCGCGGAATCTACAAATTTAGCACAAACAAGAGCATATTTCACTCGTTTCTACCATGCTAAAAAACTGAAAAATTATTTTATATGGTTTTAGTATCACTTTTATTGAATGTCAAACATTTTCTGTGAATTTATGAACACTTCATGTATTAAATTTGCACATCAAACGGTATCCATTTCTGCGGGCTATTGAATAAAACTTTCCCCTATAAAGTAGTGTGAGTTTGAACAGCAGAAAAGCAAACCAATTGTTATTAACATTTTGGGTACGATTATGTAATTTATTTTCTCAAAACGTTTAAAAAATAAACTTCCTGAGACTCGAACCCTACATCTTTAAAGCGGATTTTCTAGTTTCTGGGTTACGGCCACTATTTTTGGCCGAATATATCTTAAAACTTTTGTTGGTATAACTACAAATCGGTATAACTGAAAGAATTGGTTAGTAATGGCAGCTGAAAAGTGAGATACACGGGACTACCAAAATTCGGTTAAGGTCAAATTTGGTTGCTGCAAAAAAGTTTTCTGTGTCTATAAATATTATTATGTAGATAATTCTAAAATCGAAGAGTTTTTCCTGTATTACTACTGAATTATGGCAGTAGCAGTTTCAAATTTCTGCACAGAGATGAAATATGCAATGTTGAGTCCATTTTCTATTAAAGAACCATTTTTAACGACGGGCAATCAAATTTTCGATGTTTAAATTAGCGGCGGTTATGCTACGCTAATATTTGTTGGCAATATATGGTGCAGAAAAAGGGCTGCCATTGCATATTTTTGCGATAATTTCACCGAAAACAGTTTTTTAATGGATTTCAACTATCTCTTTTGTCAAATACCTCTAATGGCCTTTTGAAAACTAAAATACATATTTGGGCAAATATAAGTAATGTAAAACATTAGTGATATTTTAAGTTAAGCCTCGATAACTAATGCTGGATAGCTAAACCGCAATAATTCATTTGTTAACAAATATGTCTAATTTGGCCATGTCTATAGAAAAAGTCCTGTGTACTCCATTTTTTAAATAAAATAGAAAAGTTAATATTTCAGCCATTTTAGTACTTAGCCTGGATAACTATCAACTATCCAGGTTAAGTACTAAATGGACTTTAACAAATTATTTTTCTATTTTTTTAAGAATCAGTCTTAGCTATCGAGGCTTAGCATAAATCACAACTAATATCTTTCTGGTGTGAATTGTGATTAAATTATAGTTTACTTTAAACAATTTTAAATCTTTAGTTCAAGTTGAAATAAAGTATTATTCTAGTCGAACTGAACAAAAAAAGAGTGGCAATTCATTCTATAAAACAGCGTAGTACACTTTTTTCAATCCTTATTTTAAGTCAAACCCATTTAGAATCAGTACACAGTTTACTTGTCATATGTTGATGTAACATTAACACGTGCTTAAGTTTATAAATTCATTCGTATGCTATATACAGTTAACAGGAAAAAGGGTATTAGGTAAAATAATATCAGTTAGAAGTGGACTATGCATGTTGTGGACTACTGTAGAATAAGATGCACAGATTTATTTACAGAGTTATCTGATTGTTTTTGGATTTTTTTAAGTGGAAGAGGATTGTAAGATTTGGTGTAATACGAATTATAAAATGTCGATGAATGACTGTTTTGACCCTTTTCTCCAAGCACCAAATATTATTAGACCTAATGACACTTGAATCTATTAACCATATGGATCATGCGTAGGTAGCTGATATTCCGACGGATTTTATTATTTATGGAAATTAGTTTACTTTTAGCTCAATTTCCAAAAAAAAATTGTTTTGATTTTTTGATAAAATATATTCTTTAAAAATACAATTGAAACATACTAGAATGATATTTGAATTCAAATTCAAGCGATGTTTAAGCAATTGAATTTTAAAGTTTTTGCGCATATTAATAAAGTTTTTGCTTATATATATAACTTCTAAATAATGACAGTATTAAGTGTGCAATTTGAGCACAGAAATGATATATTCAACATTTAACACACTTGTTTATCAACGGCTCAGTCGACATTAATGGCGGCTTCATCATGCCCATTAAAGCCGGTGTAATCGGCGTTGACTGCTAAGCAAAGCAGAGTCAGCGCGGCCGTTTTTAGCTGATTCGGCTTTAAACTCTGGTCTCGAATCGGTTAAAAAAGATGGAGCTTACAAAGACTTTTTGTTCTGTTTATTACTCCACCGCCAATTAAAAAAGGTTCGGTTTTATTAATTTTTTGTGAATGTTTTATGTTTATGTTTTAACTTTATAAACTTCAAATATTGTCGTTATAAAATTTCAATCATTTGTAAGTTTAAATTCCTGCGAGAATATTGTACCATGTAATTGTACTTTATTTACTATATACTATGAAACTGACATTACCAGTAGCTCGTTTCTGTAAATAAATCCCGATACCGATAACTGCTGTTTCTGTACGTTGAAATCGGTAAAAATTTGATTTGTGATGGAAAGAAACACAAATCGGAAAGAAACGGTAGGAAATGAAACAGATGACAAGCAGCTTTTTATTTGCAAATATTGTACAAATATTTTGTGTTAAAACACTGCTATTTTAAAATAGCTTATATATTTAAACGACATAACTATTACTTACCTTCTCACTTATTTTGTTAAAAATATGCAAACAAATAAAAAACGAGGAATTAAATACTAAGCTGGAAGTTGGTGATGTACATTGCAAGTAAACAAACTTTTGTATTACCATGCCGATTTCATTGGAACCGGTTCATAAATTGTCGTAAATTCAACCCACTGCCATCTTGAGTGTTTATATTTTGCTGCCTATTTTCAAATTAAACCGCGGTAACACAATTAAAACATATTTTTTTAATAAAACATTTATTTGTCTAAAATAACATCAATTAAAATGTATTTGGTGTAAAATGTTATATGTATTTGGTTACTTGCTTTCTCATAATTGCAACAACACTGTAGCAATCGGCAGAGTTCTTACTTGCCTTAAAGTCAGTGAGAAAGTTACCGATTTTAAGTTGAGTCGATTTGCTTAGAAAAACACTTTTTTAAGCGATTTCTATAGGAGTAGAATAGGAACAATTTCATATTACCGATTTGGAACGAGTGAATGGAATAAGAAGCGTCAATTTTTTTACATAAACAGTGAAGGTGAGAATGACGTCAAAGTGACGTCAAATCGTTAATTTCAGTCGGTAACCTCGATCGGTACAGTTACAGAAACAAGCTACAGATTAGTGTTGCTGACAACTTTTTGTTGTTTTTTGCGTTTTTGACGCCAATTTACATGAATCTTTGTTGGCATCATTGAAAACAAAGTTATGCTGTTCGTGTCTTAAGGAACAGTCCAGAATATTAGTCTTTTTTGTAAAGATTTTAGTACTTAAACTGGAGCTGGATCCATGCTATCTACTAAAAAGGCGCCAACAAATTATTTTTCTAAAATGTTTTTTTTCCAGAATCGAGACATGCTGAAAATAGGCACTTTTTGTTAACACATTTTAATTGTTTTTATTTGTTTTTGTTATTTTAATTGTTTTTTTAATTGACTTCATTTTAATATATTTAAACTTATTTATCGAGGCTTAACATATAGTAATAAGCGGCAAAAATGCCCAAAAATCCAACCAAGATTCGACCAATGTACATTTGTACATTTATGTATGTACATTTTGAAAAAAAATGATTTTGTAAAAAACTCATGTTAAAGAAGCAACAGAATATTTTTATTTACCTTACCAATGCCGGAGTAATACTTATAAAGGAAAGCTTTTGAAATTTTAAAGTCCGCCCGAATCTCAGTTTACAAATGTCAATGGATTCCTAATTTTTGTTAGAAATTCCATCCAATGAACTCATGAAATCACTAAGTCATTACTTAATTCATCTTTATTTTGTAAAACAACTTTGTATACGAATTTTCTCAAAAAAGTGAGTTTTTGTAGAATAATACCTTTCGGTGCCATAAAAGGTTTTTTTCTACTTCAAATATAAACAATAAAAAATAGACTAGACTAGAAATTGATATTTTCTAGAACAGTGATACCAATTATTAAACTACTCGAAAGTTGCGTTAAATGTGGGGCAATATTTTACTCGAATCCGGTCACGTTACATGGTGCCATTTTAAATAAGATAGGATACAACTTTCGATTTATATTAACTTTCGAATCGAGTTGTATGGTAGGGACCCTGTTTGATGGTCACTTTTTCTAATATGAGTTGACTACACACTAATTCCGAATAAATATGTTTGCTCCTTTCTTTATGTTAAGAAAATGTGAAAAAAAAGTAAAAATCATTAGGCTAGTATAAAGTTCGATGTTTCTTTCGAAAAAGATTACATGAACTTACTGCTTGAAAAGCTATAAAATAAGCCGAACTGAGTTAAACGTCGTTAAAATTTAAAAAAGAAAGTTGTGTGGCAACATTGCCTATTTCATACTGAATATAACCAATGTTCTTCTGGGAAAGGTGTTCAAATGGGTTTACAAATGGTTATTTCCAAGTTAGTTTAATTAAAAGATTTTTAAACACAAAAATGGAAACTTCAAACAAAAAAGCAATGAGGAAAACAAAGAATAAAATATTAATTGGTTTTAAACGATGAAAACAGTATAATACTTTCATGTCAAAAAAACGTAAAAAACCAATATGTAATGTGTAGTTGACAACATTTATCTGAGAATGTCAGTTTCAGCAAAGAAAAATATAGTGCTGAATAACATTTTACTCGTGAACGCATTTAGTACTAGCCTATGCGGAGCAGATTATTAGCCTAGACAGACGATAACGTTAAAGTACATTAGCAGACTTATAGCCTAGACAGATGACAGCGATAACGTGCATTAGCAGACTTATTGCAAATAAACTTGTGCATCATTTCCTTCCAACTGCATTACCTCTGACGTGAATGCACAAAATCAAACTGAATTTATACTGCACTTAGGTATTATAGTCTGGCAGCACTGTTGCAACTTTTCGCAAACAACCGCTGTACTCATAATCAGCAGCTGTTTACACACGTACTGCTGTTGCAGTCCTTTAAAAAATTCTCTATATAAATTATATCCTCCACGAAAATATTATACCTACAAATTAAAATATTTATATGTAGCTACAAATTGTAAGTCAATTTCAGCAATAGTTATTTCCGCTTTCTTTCAAATAAATTGTGCTTTTTCGCCAGCAGCATAGCTGCGTAATTTCTTTATCCATTTTATGGCAAAAAATAGCAGACAAACAGTTGCTTACAATCGATCAGTTGTTTACTAAATGCTATTACCTAAATGCAGATACTATCGCCTATCACTATACAATTTTAATTTGCCTTAGTGAATTTGCAATGCAAATTATCGATGTCGTTTGCCTACGCTATTATCCATTAAAATGGCAACATTTCTTGTGGCAAGACCAGACCCCTTTTATAATCACCATTGGTAACACTTATACCACCAATAGCAGTATGGTAACATACCATACATAACGGTTGTTTAGAAAATAACGATAAAAACAAAATAACCGGAAATAAAAGTAGCGACCAAAACAAAATAAGCGAAGAATTGTAAACAAAACAAACTTCAATACCACATTCTATGTTCTCAGTTGGCTGAGGTGGAAAAGCTCATCGTCAAGGAAGATGGTGAACATGCTCGCAGAGAGAGAGAGAGAGAGAGAGAGAGAGAGAGAGAAGGATGTGAGCGAAAAGTGTCCTAGGTGAACATATATTAACTTGAGCGAGATACGAAAAACGAACAGTTGAGCATTAACTACGATACTAAGCGGTTGCTAAACGGATAATATATCAAGTGAAGAAAGCATAAGAATTCCTTTGTTATAAAAGAAAAAAATCCTGTCTGCAGCAATTACACAAGAGTTCTGGGAACGTGGAAAAAAGTTTGAAAATTTTCTTCGATTATAATTGAAATAACGACAAAGCGAAGCGTAATAAAGTTTAAATAAAAAGGGTCGAGTTCGTTCAAAAACGTGATAATATTAACACTTTAAAGTGTTAATTGAAAAAATTCTAAAGACTACTAAAGCTGATAATCTATAAAAATATTTTTTTCCACGAGGAGAATTAGTTTTCGGTTTACCCAGGCAAATCGCAATCATAAAACGCAAGAAAACCCATCGCACTGGAACATAATTGCAGATATCACATAAATTTCAAAGGCGAAAAATGCATTATTACTCTTATGTCGTCGAACGGAAAATAATTTATTGATTTATAACATAAATCTGCACATAACGTTTGCACGCAATCATACCACCCATATATATATATACAAGCGAAAAATATAGATAGAGAGAGAGAGAGAGAAAGAGCGAACGCAGAGCGGAAGTACGTACAACACTCTCACTCTTCATATTCTTTTTTGGTTGACTAAGGAACGGTAAACGGTTGTTGTTGGTAGAGACAACCCAACAAACTGCTGTTTTCACAACCTCTGACAAGGACAATAATAATTCTTCTTATACAACAGCCAGCACTCCACCAACCAGCATTATTTCAAAGCATCGCTAAAAGGCCGACGAAACAAAAAAAAACAAATACTCAAATCTAACCCAGTAACCTACAAAAGGCGACATTTTCACAACCTCAACCTCATTTCATTTTTGCAAAAATGTTGCCATAAACGCGTGTTGCACACAAACATTTTCCGTATGCTTTGGTTGAATTTTTCCCGTTAAGTTCGTTTTTTATAAAATATACTTCTCATCGAGACCGACGAAACAAGTGCCAAATATTTTTTTTGTACTAAACCAAACGAGATTTTTTTCACTGTAAACCGAAACAGTACCAAACAAATAGACGACCAATTATTGCTGTTGTAACGTGCAAAGGCAAAAACAGGAAACTCAGACAACGACGCTTCACGCACTTTTTTAAGTGCCTGAGCGGTTTTACGTTGCTGAAGTCGTTGTCGTTCTAACCGTTTTTAAGTAGTAACTGCGCAACTTCGAATTTGTTTTATAATAAAAATTTTAATAAAAAATCACAAAATTCCGCCGTTTGTCGCATTTGCGTTTGCGAAACTATTTTCTGGCGGCCTCAAGCGTAGCAGATTTAAACCAATGCATTTAGGTTTGAAACATCATAAACCAACAAATAAAAAACATCAAAAGCGATTTTCTGGCAGTAGTAAAATATGTCTTTATCCCGAGGAGAATTCCATTTACAGGTGTGTATCTATTTGTTAAAATCTATTATGTATGTATAAAAAAGAATATTTATGCGTTACTAAATCGTAACTTCGGCTAGAAATCTATTACGATAATTTAAATACGAAATGATCTAAATTAAAAATTGTGCGTTTAAAACGGCATTCGCATATGCCAATGAAAATACATAATTTCAAATTGGCTAATACGAGTATAAAGGTTCAGGCACACCAAAGCTTTTTTTCGAACGATGCGTATTTCGTAATTTCCGGTACTCTAAAAAATATTTCAATAATTGATCGAAACTTTCAATTAATGAGTCGCTGCTTTTTTCAACACCGACACTCCAAAATCATTGACTTTTTGTAAATATGCAACATATGTGACAGCGCATAGAGAAAATGACCTAAGGGTAAAAAAATCAATTTTCATTTTTTTCTTTTTTTGATGTGGACAACATCTGAGCATCGCATGAGATCGATCCCATGGCCCCAAAAGTGTTCCCTCCCAGAGATATGCGCGTTTTATGAAAGTGAAGTCGACGATTCTAAGCACAAATAGAAAGGGACCTAATCTTTAAAATGGCTCTCCTGAACAAAAGTTTTCATCAACTTTTCACTTTTTTTGATGTGGACAACATCTGAGCATCGAATGAGACCGATCCCATGCCCCAAAAGTGTTCCCTCTCAGAGATATGCGCGTTTTATGAAATTTAAGTCGACGATTCTAAGCGCAAATAGAAAGGGACCTAATCTTTAAAATGACTCTCCTGAACAAAACTGGCTTTTAACCTTAGGTCCCTTTCTATTTTGCGCGTCACATATGTTGATGATCATGACAATAACTTCGACTGTAAAGTGTGTGTTATATTTAATGTTAGCTCGATTCCTGAAGATGATCTTAGATGAAGATCGAAATAACAAAAATTATAAATATACAAAAAAATACTGACTCGAGCAACATTTCATTAACATTTGCAAAAAAAAAAGCTCGAATAAAAAACAAAAAATCAAAGATGCAACATATGCCTGGTGTAGCGCAGTAATTTTATTATTTGGGAATGAAATAAAATTATGAACCTTAGAATTTTTTTTTTTATATTTTAATTATATTGAACAACAAGGGAATTTTAAATTACACGATTTTTAATAGTTTATCTGGCAAATGTCGACGACCTTCGCTATCCATGCACTGCTGCATACGTTTTCTGAAGTTTTCATAAACTCGAACAAGCATGTCAACTGGTATTCTGCCAATTTCAGCCTTATATTGTTAATTAGGTCTTCCAAGGTGTTGGGACGGTTGATATATACCATCGACTTCTGACAACCCCAAAGGAAAAAATCGCATGGAGTTAAGTCTGGTGAGCATGCCGGCCAGTTCACATCAAAGAGATAAGTATTGATTGAGTGCGCATTTGAAAAATACGCTTCACCACAAAATGACCTCTCTTCACGTGTTCAATGCATGATAGCTAATGAAAAGCAACGAATACTATAAGCCACGCATAATCTCGACTCTCTTCGACCAACAGTGTCGCCACAGCCTGCAGTGCAAATTCCCGCGCTCCACCCTGCATTTAATTGGTTTTCAGACTACCGGAAAATGCAACGTAAGAAAAAAAGTGCCCAGATCTTTAATTGTAATAGATTTTTGAATGAAATTACCAAAGTACTAATCTAGTCAGCATATGCGAACGCCGTATTATTTTTTAAATTTTGCATATGCGATCCACATTAACGGATTTCGTAATTTTGTGCAGAAATATGATACAATTTCTATAGGAATTGACATACGAAATGAGCTTAATTTGCGATGGGCAGTTTAAGTTATAACTTGTTAAAATGCAATGCCTGCGATAATTTTTCAGAACTATGTAAACATAGATCGCGTTAATAGGTACATTAAAGAAGTTTCAGCAACAACATTTTATGATAGCTCGGCTCCGATAAAGGTTGATCTGAATATTGGAGATCATTACTTGTTAAGAAGTCGGTTTTTATGGCCATAGTTAGTGATTGAAGACGTCCTTCCGTCTTAGGTGAGGCTTATCTAGCTCTTCGGGTTCGGTTGTTTGCGGTTCTTCTTGCGGTTTAATGTATACAACTGTTGTACGTAGCGAAGATTTAAAGAAGTGTTTCCTTCAGAGTTTTTATGCAAAATTTTAAAGCCAAGCGTAGCATCGAACCCACCCCCCCCCCCCCCCCCCCCGACATAACCGCTGCTGTTTATCTCGATTCGAAGGTCCACTTCAGCAATGAGAACTAATTCAACGACTTGCCACCTTATCACATGGTTTCATTGAATTTTACCGGAAACTTTCTCTAAAGGAGTCTGTGTCACGTTATTCACTTGTTCGAATTAAAACTGTGATTTATGTTATCATATTTACAGATATTTACTTAGATTGGCACTGCAACATCTGCTTGATACTTACCAGCATAACAAATTGTATATTCAAGCACTTCAATCTTATATGCGCTGTCTCCAGTTCGTTATACAAAGGATTCTTAGAGCAACGTAATTTTCTCTTTCAGTATTTCGTCGTAGTTGTAGTCTAGAGCATTCTTGTCCATTCCAGAGTCCTGAGCGCTTAGCTACATCAAAGACAGAACACAGCTCACGGTTTGGTCGACGTTTACACTTCGCGTAAGCACACTTGGTCTGATATTTTTTTTAAGGATCTTCCTCTAGAAAGCAGCCTGCATAAAAAAACACTGGTAGATTAAGCACGTTGTATGGCGCTATTTTGGATTTTCCCTATCTGTTTTTTAGCTGTTTGCTTAGCCCGAAATAGCATCTAATTTCTAGTACGATCTTTCGGATATTTTTTATTTCTTTAAATGCCGGACCGAGGCAATCAATCCCATCGACAAAGCAACTGCTCGGTTCAAAAATGTCGAATTTCTCTTATCACAACATTCCTCAGGAATTCGGCAGACAAGAAAGACGAAAAAGGATGCAAACTATTTCAGAATTCGAGTTGGTTCAGAGCAGGGCTGAGTCCCTGGTAGGGTTTAAAAATGGTTTATGTTGAACCGTTTTAATGGTTCAAAAATCATTAGAAAAAAACATGATTTTTAAAATATTTTATTATTAAAAAATATTTAATTTAAACTATTACATGTATATCGTTATTTTGCACACAAAATAAATATTAGGGTGGGCCGATTTGTAAATGTTTTTTGACTTTTTCATTTTATTTTATTTAAAAAAATATTTTGTTTATTACCTACAAAAAAAAAACCTTAAAAATAAATGTTGCGAAAAAGTCAAAAAATTTAAATTTGGGAGCATTGAAAATGATTCTTTTGAACTTTTTTATCCTCATGCCAAAAGCTATCGAAAAATCGATAACACCATATTGATTGCTTAGTCGAACAACCCTAATAAAATTAGCTCAAAATAAAACAGGTCGGTCTAACTTTTGATACAGTCCCCAATAAAAAGTACTTCAAGATTTGGGGTCCAACTAACTTAAGAACAAAAATGTTCGACCTGCCTGTTCATGGTTCCATTCTCCAATTATACATCCTGATTTGGGATCTAACCTTTAAGAAAGTGGAAAATTTCACTAGATTTTAGAGAAATTTGATCACTTGTGACTTGCGATAGTAGTGTGTACTTAATGAAACAATTTTAAAATATTACTTTGGAATAAGAGGTCATACACTTAGACTATGGAGTCTAAATCATGTGGTGAAGGTATTATTTAGCCGTTCTCGCCCGCCGTAAGCATTTCTTTACTCGTTTTCTATAAAATCGTAGGACTTTTGCAAAGATTCCCTACATGGACATGGTTTTAAGAAGCCTTAACTGGTGGTATGTATCGATATTCCTTCGTGAGTCTATTCGATTTAAAGCCACAGTCGTGTGATAGTAAATGTGCACGATTACGTATCACTCAAAATAAATAGGCTCAGAGCATGGTAGGGACATGTGCAGTTTGTTCAGTGGCTGGTTGAAAATGCCAGCGAATTTATCTGTACCAGATCTCAAGGCTCAAGGAGCATCTGTTGAAAAAAGCATTAGCCGTTCTGAATCGGATTTGAACAGTAGGTTTAGGTCTTAATTCGTAAATCTGTATTTTAATCAGCTGCCACAAATTGTTAGATGTTTCCTCTCTCCTTTGAACCTGGGTTACTTGTGAGATATTCCATTATAAAAACTATCACTCCAATCACTAATAGAGTATACAAAAAATTGGGGTTTTTTTTGCAAAACCGTGTTTTTAAAAACTGAACGTCTAATGATTTTTTTTTAGAAAAAATCGCCATTAATCGACATTTCGGTTGAATCCTTTTGCCTAAGATTGGAAAATATATTTTTTCCCATTCAGAAGTGAAGTGATTGAAAGAGGTTAGTTTTTCTAATTGAAAAATAAAGTAGTACAAATGATTGCTTTTTTTTGAAAGAGTGAGTTACTGCACAAATTGATTAGATTAGGTTTGTTATTGTTTGTCATATGGGTAAGGAATAGTAATTCAGCGAAGTTAAAGCAAACACATCACCGTCTCGTAGAAGCACGTTTCGCAGTTGGTGTGGGACGGGTCCTCGGTGTTGCCGACAAGGTCTCTACTTATTTCACGATCTAAATATACGAAACATTGCTTGATATTGCATAAGCGAAATATTAAGCTAAAGAGTGAGGAAATTTTTTATTTGATATCGGCATGTCCACGAAGAACGATTGGGCCCCCAATCGTTTGTATCGAGACTATGTCAAAAATGGGCTTGTATTGTTCAACATCGGTTGTTTGTACATAATAATTTACTGTACCAAATTTGATCGGATTTAATACTCGTATGGTTATTATAGAGCTGTTGTATGTAAAATCAGAATGAACCATTTTACAAGGGCTATATATGTTAAATTATTGGACGATGCGACCCATTTTTATCTCAGCTGATCACAGATCAATCGTAATGAACTGTGGCAAATGTCATCAAGATTAAATATGATTGAACATATGTGTGAGAGCAATATCTAACTCTGATCCAATTTTCTTTAATTTCAATAAGTTCTATCCTTTGTCCACATAACTTGATTCTTAAGAATTGTTATCAAGATTTAATGTGTTATGTGGCTTCTAGAGTTTAATACATAACATCGGTTGAGCATATTTTGTGGGAGCTAGGTATGTCTAATCCGAACCGATTTTTCCTAATAGCATAGCGTCTGTCCTTGGTCCCAAAAACGTACTTCATGAAGATCGGATGATAATTTCGATCTTTAGTTTAGTTACAAGCTCTCGATTGATAGACAGACGAACAGACATACATCCTTAAATCGGATCATATGGTTGTTTTAAGTCGATTGGTACGCTTATAGGTGGGTCTAGGTCAACTATTTTTGGTAGTTACAAACATTGCCATGCTTTTACATACAACAACAAAAACCCCGACAGCAAAAACTGTGTAAGCCGGCATGTAGGTTATGGACATTTAAAACCGTAATATCAGTTTTTCGGTTTTGGACACTCTAGTCGGTATAAAATGAGTAAGGACGATAGCAAGGATATTATCATTGATACCGACACATGATGTATTTAAGGAGCATTTTCTTAGATACGGATTAAACAAAACGTATATTCGATTCAACGTAGTGAAACCCTATCGTAAAGAAGATTTACAAACAACACTATGCGTTGTGTCAGGTCGTTAGAAACTGAAATAGCGGCCCTAAATGTGGAGTCTCTGTAGAGGTGGTAAAGTTGAATGGTATTTTCGTGGGTAATTGTTTAGAGAAAACTTGAAAAGTGAGATTTACAACAGTTGTTCTAATACGTTTAGTGAGAACCTGGTCTTAAAAAGTTCGGGGTTTCCTTCCAACAATTGCTGCGAAGCTTTCTGATTAAGGTCGTCACGGACCCGAAATCGCGTTAAAAGAAGTGTGCAGCCAGGAAAATCTATGTCTCTGTGCCATTTTGTAAAAAACTTGTCATCTATTAAAATGTAGATGCAAGAGATCTCGACCCGGCTAATCCCTGTTCAATGTGTAAAAGCAAACGAGCTAAACATAGCGGGTAAACTTCATAGGGCTTGGTACCATTTCTCCGAGGATTTTTATCCAGAGGTGTATCCTAGAGATGGTACTTCTCAGGGATATGTTTTGTGAGCGATTATATCTGTTAGAAAATATAATTTTTTTGTTTAATTTTGACATGTAATTGAAGCTGCGTAAAAGTCACACTTATTTTAAATATTTATTACCTTTTTCCGTACGATATGTTAACAACTTTTATAAACGTTTTACAAAACCTTATACTGCATAGAAACCATCACATTCGTACCATTGACAACTATGGCAACCTCAACTTAAATTAATGTTGTTCCCAAATGCACGAGATTTGTGTAATTTACAATTCTATAATCTGTTTTCCATTTCGTGGAAAGCCTTAAATGTTTAAAACGTATTTATGGTATGACTCATGGGACGTTCGTGTTGAGTTGGACACATAAAGTGCATTTCCACATGATTATATGGGTACATTTGTACATGTTCTATATATGTAGTCACACATTTGTAGAAATCTCAAGATGTTGTGACCGTAACCGTCAATCCTTCGTTCGAGTAAAAATATAAATTTCTAAATCTTTTCCATTGCATTTGTTTATATTTTCATTAATGAATATACTTGGCGAACAGTCGAACAGTGGTTACAAGCAGACAATAAGTGGTCAAATTAAGTTCGACAAGCCGAAGTTTATTTGTCCCCATCATGAATCACAGTCTGAATACTTATCGCCAATCAAGAAACTCGAACCACTTATGCATTTCAAGAAAAGTTTTGACAAGGCTTAGAGATGAATTTCTTACTTGAAAAGTAGCAGGCATTTAAGAGGTGGAATCACGCCGCTATTAAGTCGTTAAATGTTCTTTTTCGAAGTTAAACCTTGGTATACATAATATGATATTCGGGCATACTAACCACAAAACCATAACAATTATATTTGGATTCGAAAACAATATTTAACTTTATTTGAATACTCCTTTGTCTATGTATTTTATTATTTGTTATTGCTATTTTTACCTCGATCTTCAATATTACGAGTATTGCATTTGTGCTAAGGTAATGAAAGTGGCTTTTATTTTATAGTGACTTTTGGTTTATCGTTTGTCCACACTGACCGTTTCTTTGACACCTAGGGTTCTAGCCTCTTTTTCATGTACTTTAAGTACCTTAAAGGCTAATTTGTGTCTTCCAGGGCCGATATGGTTCTTTTCTAATCCCATGCAGCGTATGGCATTCTATGGAGGAGGATATACAAATATTCAAGTGCAAATGAACTTTGCTTTATTTTGATACGGCCTCATTATCTAATTTGTCACACACTTCTTAGTCATGATGATAAGATCTGAAACTGTCTCGTGTACATATGTACTTACTTAAGCTGGCTTCCTCACCTTCTGTTGGAATTGGCCTGTAAACACTTCGTCTTGAGTCCAATACCAAGAATACGTTTTTCCTGAGCGATGGAGTCACCTAATTTGCTTGTCACCTCCGGTCTTGTACAGTTCTGCGGGCATTCAGCTAGCAGTATTGCTATTTCTAAGCCAGATTATCGGCAGGATCTTATGTCGGTAATAAATAAGAACATTTTTCTTTCTAGATCTTTTACATACTTACTTAACTTATTCCAGTCCAGCGAAGTTATGGCGCAATTCTAGTCTTTGTCTTTATTAGTCTTTATTTCTAGGAAGGCATAGGTAGGTATAAGAGTAACATACTGACAGATTCGAAAGAATTTTCAAGTTTGTTCCTTAATAGGGTATTAAGCATTACATGACTGTATTACCGGTCTACGTTTTCCTTTGTCCCTTCCGGTTTGAGATCCTGCCACTTCACAAACCACACTTTACTTCCGATCAATCAAATTTAGCATTGCGTATAATGGGAGCTAAGCATATGTATTTACGAGTACATATTTCCCTCAACATTCCACGGAAAATTGCTGTGCACCATGTTTTCTGTTACCCACCACTGACAGGAATACACTGTGTGAAAGCTGCTCCGAAGAACTATAACATTTTATAGAGATGCTGATATATAGATAGAAACAAATCTCCAACTCGTAAAATCGCCAACACACATAGGGTGATCCATCTTGTGCTATTATTTTCAATAGCCTTTTTCACAGATTTCGCGTGTTCAAATTTATTTTTTTTGTTAGTATTGTTTGCCATTTCATCATGGAAAGACTTAAACCGAAACAACGTCTCAAAATTGTGCAACCGTATAATGGAAATGAGCGTGATGAGGCGCATTTCTGGTTCAACGGCAATAAACATAATTGCCGCATTTTGGCTGAAGAGCAACCATAAGAGGTTCAAGAGGTGCCATTATACACAGAGAAAACCACGGCCTGGTGCGGTGGTGGTGGAATCATCGGTCCATTATTTTCAAAAATGATAATGGCCGGAACGTTACCGTGCTGCCTGAAATCGAAGCCCGTAATATTGACGACATTTGGTTTCAATAGGACTTTGCCACTTACCATACCGCTGCTGAAACAATGGATCTATTAAGAGGTCATTACGAAGAGCAGCCAATTTCACGTTTGCGACCGGTGAGTTGGCCGCCTAGACCGAGTGATATCACACCTTAGACATTTTTCTTTGGGGTTACGTAAAGTCCAAAGTCTATGCTGACAACCCAGCTACGATTCTGGTTTTAGAAGCCAACATTACGCGTGTCATTAAAGCCATACCGGTCGAAATGCTCAAACAAGTCGATATAAGGTGTTCAACCTGCCCCCGAAAATTTTAAATATTCTTACGTCGATTTGAACCTGGGCTTATGATAGTGGTGTACCTCAAAAGAAGCATAGTGCGACTTTTATTCAACCCTAGCGTTAAGGGGGTGTATCTGTCCGATTTGAGTCCGTGTCGCATATAATGGGCCCTCTTCAACTGCTGTCATTTAGCTGAATAGCGATGTCATTGATGAGGATCGCATTGGATTCACCTTGTTGAACCCATTAGCATCTTTATCTCATGAACAACATCCCTATTATTATGCTTTAGTTGCATTAATTCTAGAAGAATCTGCTAGATACAAAACTATTTTACCAGCCAGGCCGGGCTTAGTTCCGTTCTCACTTGTTTTATATTATTTTGCCAGACCAACAAACTATATTTTCCTCTTTGTGACAAACATTTTCCCGAATTCACGGCACTGTGCATCATTTCTATATTTATTTATTAATGCTTATATAAATACGAATGTAAAGGCGACGTAATAGCAGGAACTCGTACGTATACTCATACGATAATGTTGCACCACTCGTTAGGTGATGCATTTCTCCGAGATGAAAGGAAAAAACCGGAGGAAGGAAATCGATAACCTGCAACAGTGCTGTTTTTGCATCTTTTCTGATTAACACACACCACACACACAGTCGAGTTCACACAAGAGGAAAAAGAATTTATGTCACGTATACGCAATGGTGACCTCAATGCAGTAGTACACACGTATCAATATGTTGGTGTGTCCGTTTGTATGCATGTATGTGTATATTCCTTTCGTGCGTTACTTGTATTTTATGTCAACAGCTCTTCGTCATCATCGGGTTGTGTGCATGCATGTGTAACATGTTACGAAGTCGATGAAGATGTTCTTGAACTTTCCATGCTTACAACACGAACCCATTGAATTTGCAACATGAATTCAATTAGCATACACAACGGCCTCTATGCAGCAAATATGTCTGCAAATATATGTGTATGTATATATGGTGTGTATGTATACTTACATAAAAATGAGTGAGTCTCTTTCATCGCATTAACTGGCACTAACAACAAACATAAAATCGTCGTATTGTCACAATGTGCGAGTTGTAACATATGACAGAGCAACATCAACTCAAACGCGCAGACTCACCATTTTAAGGTCTCTTTTAGAAGCTCTCAGTCTTACAGTTGCCCATTCTCTTTGCATTTACTATCTCTCGTGAGTTTTCTCTGACGAACATCATAGTTCCGTTGCAGTGTCTGTGCTGTGTGAGAAGGGGAGCGTGACAGAGGCTTAACATACATATGTTGCTTCCGTTGTCCTTTGTCGTACATTGACTTTGACATAAACAAAAAAATGACTGTTAAACTAATGATGCTGTGGTTTGGCTTTTGTTTCTCATGTGTTTTTCTGCTCATCTTCAAATGGGTTTGTGTTCATTTCGGCGCTGACCTTTAGTTTCGTTATGACCCATTGATGCTGCTGCGGCTACTACTGAAGTAGTAAACAACACTCGATGAGTGTGTTTAAACAGCAACAACATTGTTGATATTGTTGTTGATAAGGGTTTATTTATGCTGTTGTCTTTGCTTTTCGTTATACCGAAAGGCTAGACGTACATACGTATACAGCGTACATACATATGTACCAAACTTGTGGTGCCCACTTTGTCATTGCGTTGACTGCAGTCATATTTTGTTGTTAGGTTTTTGCACCTTCAGGTGAATGTGTACAAATATTTACATTAGTCATCAGTTGTAAAAAGGCGTATAGTGAGAATCACACGATATCGCATAGTGATAGGATTTCCCCAGCGGAGGAAGAACGGATTTGGAAAACTGGCATTCTGTTGGTTATACAAATATGTATGTTACCGTAGCAGAAAATTATATGAATGTGTGTAATAATTTCTCGGTAAAAGAAAATATACATACAGTGGCTAAAAGAGTCCACGGACAAACATTAAAATGAAACAATGACGATAATTTTTTGCAAACTAAAAAAGTGTTTTAATGATTCGTATATCCTGAGAAGAGTGTAATAGTATCGTTTAAAAAAACATTTTTTTACTTGAATTGATTTAAAGTCGAACCTGGATAAGTGGGCTCGCAAGGGACCCACTGTTTATTTCCACTAAAACACTTACCCACTTATCTGTTTATTGGGATTAAATTCAATTTCGATAGTTGAATTAAACAAATAACAAACAGCAGCTTTTCTAAACATAACAGTAAAAAATCGCATCAGGGTTGTTAGTTTTTCTGGCCACTATCGCCAAATTGTTGGTCAAAACTACCCAAATAAACAACGCCAAACTATAAACGCAGTGATACTATTGCCAATATCTCTACCCCTCTATCCGATGATAGAAGGTACAAAAATACATAGAACGGAGTCATTCAATCGTATATGAGAAAAAATATCGAAACTTACTTTTGGAGCTACAACATGAAAAGGGAGGTAACCGAGTAAAAATTTCCACTTATAGAGGCAAATTTTAAAAAATTAAGTCCTACCTAAATAGTTTCAAACACCTGCTTAAAGAAGTTTTTTTTGTTGGTCAAAGTGTGCAGGTACAGCCAAAACTGTCCCACTTATAGAGGATTCCCACTTATGCATGTACCATTCATCCAGGTTCGACAGTTTAAACAAAAAATAACAAAATTCATTAATTTTTTAAGAATGATCTCCAGAAAAGCAGACGGACACTTGAAAAATTTGTCTCCTAAACTTTTAATAATAACATTAATACGAGTATCGCTCTTTTGAGGTCGTTTTTTGAAATCTATATTTAAGTTGGTGTTCCAAATGTCTCTATAAATGCTAGATAATATTAATATCCGGAGACTGTGTGGCGTTTTCATCACATGCGGACAATTATACAAGAGTTACATGCGGACAGCATGTGCCTTGTGTTTGGTCCATAATTCTATCTACTATGCACCGTTCTCCTGCTTTAGCCTGTGAATAAAACTTTATTTCAGTACGAAATATCCATGGAGTTGTATTGTTTGGCAAAATTGATTCGTTTTGTTCTATTGACACTACTTATGTATGGTTTCATACCAGCTATTACTCTACTTTTATACCTATTACTACGAGATGCTACTGTTTCTGGGTTATAGGCTTTATTTATTCGTTGCGAAATTTCACTAGCCAATTTTTGGGGCAGTAACTTTTGGTTTTTTTCTTAACCTATTGGACAATCCATCGTTCGTCGAAGATGGTAAACAGTTTTGTTCTTCCAGATTTAGGTTAACTTTCAACAAAAGTTCGATTCTTAATATTTTTTATTACACCATGAACTGTTGATTTCGGTCGCCCAACTAAATCTTCAATCTCACTTACTATTTTTCCTTTTGGCTTGCACATTTTCAGTAATTAAAAAAAAAAAAATAATATGGATATGAAACTCTTTCAATTTTGTTTTTAATTTTCCGACTGTCCGACTACTTTTTTGGCGACTTTTTTCATCTGACATAAACAAAATAATAAAACAACATAATCATCATTTTTTTATTTTTAAAGAACATTAAAAAGTAACAATATATTCCATCTTTGTACGAATTTTATTCTTGCAATAATTTTTACGTGGAAGGGAAAACTGAACGCGAAATTGCTAATATCATACGCAAAATAAAACAATAGTTCATGACACAATTTAAAGATACGAGGGCATATCAATAGTTCCGTGACTTTTCCAACTTTCCTCGTAGTTATATGAAATGCAACACTGCTCCTATTAAGTACCATCTGTTAAAAGGCTGCTGTCAAATTTTCAAGGATTTATTGATATGCCCTCGTATAATGAAGAGTATTCATTTATCAAGTAAGCAACGGAAGGTAGTAAATAAGAAGCTAAGCTTGAGAGACGAAAAATGTATTTTACGTACATAACATAACACGCACGATTGTTACAAAAATTTTGGTACAGGAAACGGTTAGGAGGGTACTGAGAAAAAATAATTGGAATGAGCGAATTATCTCGAAAAAATGACATGGGTTAGCGAGAAGAATAGAAAAGATCGCTTAAGTTTCGCACACGAATATATTTCCAAAGATTGCTCATTTTTGGGCACGGAAAATTTTATTTTCATTTTTGTTTGACTATTTCTATTTGTATTTAAATAATTGACAGGTTATCTTCACTAACGAAACCAAATGTAATTTGTTTGGCCCGATGGTCGTCGTGAAATAAGTAATTTTGCCAGCTTGGGTCTGTTATACCCATTTTCAATTTTACCAAGATGACTCAAAGCACATATCAGTGATAGTAAAAACGTGGTTAATGTACACTTGCCCTAAGGCCACAAAACACCTGCTTAAAGTCCTGATTTTAATGTTATTGAGCGTTTGCGGTATGAACTTATCGAATGCAAACTAGATTGTGCACCAGCAAAGACCACCTGAATTGCAGGAAGAATGTAACCAAATTAGTCCTGGTATTTGCAAAAACCTTGTTGAATCCTAAAAGCTGCGAAAATCAAAAAGGGTACGGTACAAAATTCTAAATGTCGTATAAATTATAAAAACCTGCGTCTGCCCGACTTTAGTTTTAAAGTATTTAGAATATTGCGTTTTTGGTTCTGTTTTAATTAAACTAGTAAAGCTTGTACACGCAGAGAAAAAAATATGGTTGCTATATGGTCACCGTACATTAATATGTTCTCTACAATAAAAGCATGTTCGTCGCAACCATAGTATTGTTTTTTGAATTTCATTTTGACAACAGTATGATTGCGGCAATATTAATATTGTTGAAATGTTACAATATTATTATTGCCAAATTTAGAAATGATAATATGGTTGTGGCAGCCATATAAACATGGTTGGTGCAACAAAAGTATTCTTGTTTAAAATTTACGTTAACAATAACATGATTACGGCAATCATACCGTATGGTTGCGAATATGAACATAACAAAACAGGGTTTATAGAGCATACATGTACTATGTGTGTGCGTATGTTTTTTTTGATATACCACAAAAACACATACACACGATACAGTGCATGGTTGTTGTCCATTATAAAAAACAACAACAATCCGAGGGCTCTACTGGTTCTCGTTTATTTAAAATCTGCCTGCACTTAAGTATATAGCCTTGGGGTCTAAGAATGGTGAAGTAGCATTCACCACTGCTAGCAACTAAATGTATTTTCGACTGTCGTTGGAATATATATTTTTGTTTCTTGAATGAAATGTTCAATAAAAACATGGCCTCATGTCTGGCTATGATCTAATAGTAATGCAATTTAAAATAACTTGCTTAATAAAACTCTCTATTTTTGAATAACAACATTATCCAATTGAATAACAACATTATCCAATGCCACAACCACATACTCAACAATAATATGATCCTCTTCGAATATTTCTGCGTGTATAAAATAAAACGCGTCCGTTTCGTTCGACTGTTACTCTATATGTAAATAAAGAGACGAAATAGTGTACCCATACCTACAGGTTGCTATATACGAGTATATTTCACAAAGTGTTGCCTGGCGCCATCTTACATTTCCATTGAAAAGTTTGACATTTTTTAGCATAAACGTACTCGGAACCTTTTGACGTAAGACCATCATTTGTGTTGTTTACAGGACTTGATAAAATCAATTTGGAAAAAAATGGAATTAATTCGTGAACATTTTCGTCCGATTATTTTTTACAACTTTCGACGTGGATTATTACGAGATGAGTGCATCGATGAACTTAAATGTATGTATGGCATCCTATAGCACTGTGAAAAACTGGTTTAATGAATTCAATCGTGGCCGACGCTCGCTCAAAGACGAAGGTCGTCCAAAAACGGCCGTTGTGCCAGAAAACATTGATGTCGTGCGTGGACTGATAATGCAAGATCGTCATGTGACATACCGTGAGATAGATGCATCCTTGGACATTTCTTCCACCAGCACACATTCGATATTGCATGAACACCTGGTCGTAAAAAAGGTTTGTTCTCGTTGGATCCCGTACAAATTGACAATCGCTCAAAAAGGCTCTTGTCGATTGGTGCAAAGAATTTAAAAAAAAAATACGATCGCAGGGCTTCAAAAGACGTTTATAACATTGTCACAGGTGACGAATCATAGACCTGTGCGTATGAGCCCGAAACAAAGCAGCAATCGACCGTGTGGGTCTTCGAAGACAAGCAAAATAGAACAAAAGTTGTTCGTGGAGGAAGCACTTTAAAGCAAATGGTCGCCTCTTTCTTGGGCAAAACTGGTCGTGTGGCGACTGTTCTGCTTGAGCCACGTAGGAGGTATATTCTGAGTGGTACACCACAATTTGTTTGCCTGAAGTCTTCGGAGAAACTAGAATAACGAACAAGAGAAGACGAATCATTGTGCACCATGACAATGGGTGCAATGACTTCTTTTTATTACCGCACATCAAGAAAAAAATTCGTGGACAACGATTTACGGCGCCAGAAGATGCTGTTGAAGCGTTCAAACACCATGTTTTGGAGGTGTCTCAATCAGAGTGGAAAAAGTGCTTTGACAATTGGTTTGAGCGCATGCAAAAGTGTATAAATCATGCTGGAGAATACTTTAAAAAACAATAAAACCATTTTTGATGATAAATATTCGCAATTTCATTACTATACCAGAAATATATATAGTAGCCCTCCTATATACACGGCTTTACCAAAGTAATTCCTTTTTGTTTCATTACTTTCTTTAATAAATAATTTATTTAATTTAAAAACAAATTTCTAAAATGTTTATTTGTTGTTTTTTAAATGCGTAGGAATCTTTTAAATAACTTGTCCGACTGTCGATGTAAGCCACTGTATGTATGTAAAGTATATGGCTGTTTATAACCTTAGCAGGGTTTTTTGCTGTAAGAATTTTTCGAATCCCACGCGCCTTAATCTTGTGCATGTGGAATCTAGTGGGTGATAGCAATACTTCTCAGGGTTTCTTGCACTTGCTCTTCATCGGAGCTTCGTTGTCAAAGATATTCAGAGCGGGGACATTCTAAGCTATAAGCACAACGTGTCCCAGCCAGTGTTATCCTTGTAATTCGATAAGTGCGACTACGTTGATGTAGGCGTACAACTCACTACTGTCCTGGTATTCACCGTTACAACGTATTCTACGAAGAGCCTTTTTCGCGAATACTCCCATCATTGCTTTAACAGCTTCCGCAAGTACCCACGTACAGTGGTTGAAAAAAAAAACAAATAGTAAGTATTTGTTTCACATAGGCAATTCGAATATACTTTGTAGCTGTTTGTAAAGCTCAAAGTAGCACCCGTTAGCTGATATGATTCTTTTTATTATTTCCAGGCTGTCTTTATACCCTTTAAACAAGTTTTATGGTAAATGTTTGTAATTACCAAAAAATTTTAGCTCGAACCACTTTTAAGTGTATTGATCGACTCAGAAACACTGAATGATTTGATTTAACAATGTCGGTCTGTTCGTCGTTCTGTTTTCCTCCCGTCATTTTTTTGCTTTTTAACGATTGTAATCAAGCAACAGTTTCCAATTCTGGTCCGAACTGTGATGAAACTTGTCAGAGAAACGTTTTTTGGACCAAGGACGGTCGCTTTTGAAATTAAAGAAAAGCGGTCTAGATTTAGATAAAGCTTCCAAACATTCTTTATCTCATTATACTCGTATGTAAGAGCAATATATTACTTATACATGCAATCGTGATGAAATTTGGCAAAGTTCATAATGACCAATGTGACGAAATTTGGAAAACAGATTCCATCTCAATAAAGTTAATTCGATTTGATTCTAGCAATTGACTACTTTGTTTGCTAAGTTACTTATTTTCATTTTTTTTAAATGAAAAATATATTACCTTCGGTTAATTAAGACATTATTAAAAATACTTATGGCCGCTTAAAGTGGAACTCCAGCGGGTTTCAATATCGTTTTTAAAATTTACATAGTTTTATGTTCTTTTACTATAAATATTTAAGGTGAACTAGCTTAGTAGGATTTTAAAAAAATCCCATGAACGGAGCATTAAATTCCTGAGAAAGCGTAAAACGTAAATTACTGAAATACCCCCGTCCCCTAGACAAAGGTCATATGTCTTTTGTCAGTATGAGCATAAACATATACAGGGTGTCCGCGGGAAAGGTATACTACTTTGTTTTGGCGCCATTTTGGTAAACATTAGTCTTGACAGTTCATACTTGGCAGTCGTGAAGTAGGGACGTTATGGAAAAATATTCGATAAACCAACGTGTTTTAATCGTTAAAACATTTTATCAAAATCAATCCTCGATTACTGTGACGTTAAGAAGGTTACGTGAAATTTTGGGAGAAACAACGTGTCAACAAAACGCACTATTTATCGTGTAGTGAGTGATTTCGAAGAAAGAGGGTCTGTATCTGATAGCCCCAAGCATGGACTACAACGTACTGCAAGATCGACTAACTGCTCAAAAAAGCGTTGAAAATAATCCATTAACCTCAATTCGACGCCGTGCTCAGCAGCTTGGTCTTTTAAGAAAAACTTTGGCAACAACTTAATGCAAGGATTTGCATTTGTTTCCATTTAAGATTTAGTTGACACAAGAGCTTCTTTCACAAGACCATTTACGCCGCCGTACATATGCCAATAGGATGTTACAGCTCGCCCATGACAACCCCGATTTTCATGAAACAATCATAATGAGTGACGAGGCACATTTTCATTTGAATGGATATGTGAATAAACAGAATAGTCGGTTCTGGGCAATGGCAAATTATTCATCAGTCACCTTTGGGGAACGATATCGCGATCGATATCGATATCGTGGGGTGCGATATCGTAATATGATTGAAAACATTTTAGCGCCAGAACTGTTTTGGGCTGGATTAATATGTGGTATCAAGAAGACGGCGCTACATCGCATACAGCCAGGATTACAATGGAATTACTGCGAGACACATTTTCACAACAAGTTATTTTAAGAAATGGCGATGTTGATTGGCCTCCACGGTCGCCTGATTTGACTGCTCCGGACTTATTTTTGTGGGTATATCTGGAAAGCAAGGTTTATGCAAACAAACCAGAAACGCTTGAGCAACTCAAACAAAATATTTGTGATCAAATTAATGAAATTCCGCGTGAAATGTGTGGGAATGAATTGAAAAATGTGCTCAATAGGGCTCCCATTTGTGAGGTTAACAGAGGCGGACATTTATCGAATATTGTATTCCATACATAATTGACGACATTAAATAAAGTATTTATCTATATAAGATGCATTCTCTTCTATTTAATCAAAAATTATAAACAAAGTAGTATACCTTCCCGACGGACACCCTGTATTAGGCTAAAGTAATAATACTTGTCCATGATGCTAATAACGTCCATTCGCTGCTCGTTGAAATTGGAATTTAGATGGCCAATCAGTAGATAGTTATTGGGATTTTCAGTATTAATAAGGAAATGTTTTATTAATTAGTGGAAATGGAAAAACATAGTTTCAAATAAAATGTTTCCATGAAAGAGAACATTTTTAAAGAGATGAATATTCTTAACCTAAATTTTAGACAGTCTATTTATGTCCGAACCATCCAAAGTACTTATATTAAGCAATATAATAATATTTTTCAAGGGATGCGAAACTAAATACAATTAATAACTCTAATAATAATATTAATTAAATTTTTAAAAAGTAATGATGGAATTTCCAAAGCTCCTCAAAGCTAATTTAATTGGTTTTTAAATCCTTAGCAGATTTGCGTGTATGTTTACATTATCCTACAGCAACTTCTTTGTTCACAAAACACGTGGCAACTCAGTTACACACTAAGCAACATTTGCTTTAGCATGGCAGTATTGCTGCAACGGAAGCATCGTGTGTATTTAGAGTTAGGTACATAACGAAGTGATTAGATAAGAGGGCGCGGCACCGCCCATACAACACAGAACTTTAAAGTCCATATATCGTGACCTCATACCGATATGACGACAGTAGTTGGTATATATTATTTTGGTATGGAAACAAACACACCCCGATAGAATAGAGGTCGATCATGCCCCTTAAACAAATTTCTTATTGAACTGGAATCCAGGGTTGAGGGCCAAGCTAAATTTGTGCATTTGTTTAATACCCATTCTTTCATAGTAAAGGCACACAAAAGGGATATTTTCCCCCAATTTGGTTTATTTAGTCCATTTTTGTTATCAACCGATCTTCAACTATAACTATAAGTGCTACTTTTCATATGTGGCCTAAGAAAATCGGCCCGTATGGTCAAAATATGCGATAAGAAATTTGGACACATGCGTGCTTATATTATAACAAAATTTACTACAAAACCAAGTATTGATTTATTTTGTAGTTTGGGCTTAGACTAGATCGTGGACAGAAAAGGTCCCAAAAATTAAGTTGGCCCATTTTCGGTAATTCAATATACATTGGTATTAAACGTTTGACCAGGCCGAGCTTAACGCAATTTTTTCTTCTTTTTTTCTTGATTTTATTGGAAAAAGATATTTAAATTTCATAAATTGTACACGAATATCATTGAGAAAATTCAACGAATAACTAATAAGCTAAGTTTTAAACATTATGTTCTTCATCTGACAGGACATGCACGACATGTAAGGCAATTAAATATCCTTGCAAGGACGAAACAATCAGCGTTGCTCCTACAATGACTTCTTCTCTGTCGACTTTTTTAAGTTGTTTTGAAAAGTGACATAAACTTGCAGTCATTTCTATTTGCAATTCAGCCAATTGTTGCCAGGAACTGCCAGTGTGTAACCACAAGAGAGATCGCTGCTAGTACGGCATGTTTACGAGACGATAACAGATAAATTCAGTTGTTGGCTTTTACATTACATTTTTAATTTACATTGCGATAAATGCTACATTAAGTAATTGAAGACAACAATACAGAGTACAATAATCGAAATTAACATTTGCAATAAAACGAGAAACACGCAATCCTGTATGCTGCCGCCTAAAAGTATGCACTGCCACCAAACAAACCCACATGCCTAAAAGTACAAGATGATTGTATGTTAAGTAAATAAATAATTAAATTGAAAAAAAAACAAAACTAAAGCAGCTGCAGAAAACCAAATGGAATGAATGAAGATGACGTCAGTGGCCGTAGATGCAATTGCAAGATACGAGAATTACGCCCCCGTACGAATATGATTCTTTATACACTTGTAGAACTTTCCCGTTTGCCGTTCGTGGCTCGTTTCGTTTCGTTCCGTTTTTTGTTTTGTTGTTCCATGCATTGAGGAAATTACATTTTCTATTATGACACAAGCTTCAACTTTGTTGTGCCCTCCGTTTTCGCCATTGCTGGCCTGTGGCGCGGTGCTCTTTGGCTATTTGTTTAGCTGTATGAGGGTGGTACGACAATTGGGGTATAATTTAATGTTTCATACCTTATTTGAATTTTCTAATGGATAGGAAATTTGATTCACTTTTAGCAGATCCTAAACTGCTAATTCTTGAGTATTGTAAGCATTAAGCTCTGCATATGCCTAATCCAAATAAAATTCTGTATGCTCAAGAATTATTGTTAACCATTGATGCTACAGTACGTTACTTCCACTACAGTAACGCCATCTGTGCGAGACTTTGTTCAATGCATTTGAGTGCGGTTCGTGACCTGTTCAATAATAGTGTGTTTTGTTGGTCATTTCCTATTTTAAGTAAAAGCTGTGAGAAGTGCAGAATTAACTATGATAAAGTCAAGGGTTATTCCATTCCACGCCCTTTGAAGGAGTTTGTGGGAAAAAGAAAGATTTCACATAAATGCAGAGCTATTCTTTAAAGGAGAGGTATTTATCAACGGTAATGCAGCGAAAACTGTCTTGGCCAAATCAAACTAAACTCTATAGGTTTAATAAGAAAGTAATAGATCGCCCTGGGGGATCATTTTATTACGAGACAGGAAGCTGATTTTGAAATTATTAGCTACTTATAGTTAGTTTGTAATATGTTACTTCTGGCAACATAAAAACAAAATTTAGAGTAATATAGCAGCATTGTTTCTTAATATACGTCAAAGATAATTAAACAGCAAGAGGATTCATCGGCGAATTTGTCAAAATCAGACAAAAAAAAAACTATAAATAGCAATAAAAAAATCAATAAAAAATAATTAATCAATTCATTGCTACTGTTTTGCTTTGTAAAATGTATACGCTATCTTTCAACTTTTAAATTGAATTATATCCATCCATCTCGTACAGATGTAGCCGATTTGAATTAGACGATGACAATTCTTTCCGTGTGAAAGAACATAAAAGCAAAGTCCACGCATGGAGAAAGCAAGGTGGATTTAATCTACGCTTGGATAGTGGCATTTGTGTGGGAGGTACAAAACGGGGAGTAGTTCTGGCTCCAATTTGAGTTAAATAATATAATCGTTTTTCTAATTACTAATCTTCATTAAAATCGCATTTATAATATAAAAAGTTTTGCGATTACTAAGGGTAGGCGGAATGGTGCAAATCCATAAGAGGTGCCAAAATGAAGCGTGGTAACCACGTGACCAATTCCCAATTTCACCAGGAATAGTTATAGCGTCAATATGACGCTCTTTGCTTCATTTAAGCTAGATGGAATTTAAAATGTACCATGTGTAGTGGCAGGACTTGAAATCCTTTGTATGGGGGCTATATTAAAAGATAGACCAATTAGGTCGAGGTTTAATAAAAAGGGTTATTCCATACCCTGAAGTACAATGGCAATGAAGTGCAACATAAACAAATTTATATAAGGGGTAGCGAATCGCTGCCTGGGTACCAGCAGAGCAGTCTGCACAGCTTTAATTAGGAAGACATATTAAACATAAGTCCGATTGATATTTATATCAAATATGTGGTGGCAAACACAGCAAAAATATTGTTGACAGGTGGCAAATGGATCACGGAAGACCGGACATAAACGCGCCAAAATAAAATAAACCGGGAATCTACTATAAGTATAACACCAAAGGCTTGAAGCTGGACAAAGAAACTGAAGCTGGAAGGGTTCTACATAGAGAACCTTTAAATCGAAAAATATTTTCGGCTACCGGAGCACAGTATGATATACCAAACAGAGATTAAGGCCCTCACAGAATGAGCACGATGTAAAGACAAGTAACGATCAAGGATCTTTCCTCATCGACAGTCAAGTCACGAATGCATCTGGAGTGTAATTAAGAAATGACGAAGCTAAAACGAAGAGGTACCCTAGATGTGGGTTCCTTTACATTCTAACATTGACTGCAACAAAAAAGCTGACGAGCTTGGAAGGAAAGGATCGTATAAACAGACAGTAAACATGGACAATGCTTTCCTTTTCCAGCAATAAGGGCTCAAATTAACTTTTGGGCGCTTGTCGTTGACAAAACGCTATGGAACGGCACAGCGGGCGGCAAAACCACCATAATGCTTTGATGCCTCGACAGCCGGTTCTATGCACCGGATCGACCCGAGGGAGAAATTCTTCGGCCAAGGGCTGACACCCCGGCACTATTTTCCGCTACAACAACAACATCATAACGCTTTGGCGAGAGCCTGATAAAAGAAGAACAAAAAAGTAATTAAGTCTCAAGAAAACTGTATTAAACAAGGTGCTGTACGTTTTTACTGGCCACTCACCACTAAAGGTACATTCCGTCCACATTGGAAGGGTGCGGTAAAACGATAGAAAATTGGCAATTTATTGAACAAGAGCGCACAACAAGCCATGTACTGGTATAGGCGCATATCCTTAGGGTATGAATTGTTCTTGTTGGACCCCTCTATTTCAAACCAACCTCCTTTAGCTTTACAGATACTCGAAATACTCAGTGTAGTGCACTCGGTTTTCGATTACTTTAGTTTCAATGCGACCGGTTCTCGAGAACCTATGTTTTGTACTCGTTAGGCTCTATTCTTCCATATGTTAATAGAATGCAGTACATACATACACTTAAATAAGACAAGAATTGTCATATGATCCTCGTATTCGTGCATTGTTAAATCGATTTGTGTTTATTTACAATTTCCTTTAAAAAACAGAGCTTTGGGAAGAGTTTTTTCCCACTAGAAACGGTTTTAAAAAGATGACGGACGACTGCCTAGAAGAGGAAAATGACGGATTTGTTGTTATTTTCTACAGGCGAACAGAAAATGGAATTTCCCCACTCACAAACACTGAGACGACAATATTTGCAATGGCAAGGTCAAGTCCATATAAAGCCGACACACACACACAAAGAAAAAACGAAGCCTTGAAATTTATATTTAAAACATAAAAAAGCGGCAAAATTTAAGAAGCTTTAAAGTTGTTGACAGTCGCAAGAAGACATTTTGTGTTCTCGCAGTGTGTTGTGTGGGGGCGGCTGGTGCTTTAAATCGCCAGAAGGATGAATGAAATTAAAGGAAAGAAAAGGGAAAGGAAAAAGGATGGTAGGTAGGGAGGGACGGATACGAAAGGAAGAGAAGAAACCGAAGAAAGGGAAAGTCTGAAAGAAAATGAAATAAAAGGATTGCCAGGGCGCGCTATGAAAAAGGGAAATAGACCAATTACCAGATATGACACCATGATAGTGTACAATCCTTTTGAATGTGCCATAGATTTCCCACCGAATTAATTACACTAGACAACAAAATTTGAAAAAATAAATCGGTGAGTCTTGATAGTCAACTTTGTTTGATAAGGGGATGCAGATCACGAATCTGGCCCTAGATTTGTTAGATTCGCTCTAGTTTAGAAGATTTATTATATAAACTGATTATTTGTAAACTAGTTTTTTAGATCCTTTGTACTTTCATAATAACTTCATTATTAAGGCAGCTCAACGTAATTTTTTGCAACGAAAATTCGAAATTTCTCTAGAATTTTGCCTATATAGGGTAATTCATTCACGACTGGACAAATTTCTCCATCGTATTCCTTGGCTTATTTCATGAAAATATGTCCATATACGACCATGCCCTTAATTCAAGGGGCATTTTATAAAAATATATGTCCATCTACGACCATGCCCGAAAATGCAAGGAGGCGAAAAGGCAGCGGTTTGAAAATTTTCGAATAGGGTAAAATTGCTAAGTTCTGAACCAGTGGTAGGATGTTTTTGTGTTAATTTACAAAAGCAAAAAAGTGTGCTGTTATTTCGCTTCCAAAAAAATTGTTTGGTATTTCACCCGCAGAAAAAAGTATGGTTGTGGTGACAATATACGAAGAGGATAATACTATTCTTCGGTATATGGTTGTGGTACAACATTATTATGATCCTGACAACAATACTATGATTCAAATACAACCATACTACGATCCTCACAACCATAGTATGTTTCATATACAACCATAGTATGTTTCATATACAACCATAGTATGATCCTCACAGCCATACTATGATTCACACGCAGCCATGTTATGATCCCTACAACCATAGTATAATCACTATTTAGATTTGAATTATGAAAATTATTCAAAAATATATTAAATTTAAAATAATAGGGAGTGATTTAGTTCACAGTAGTAAAAAATAAGTTTAAATAAACGTAAGCGTTTTTATTAAAAATATTTCAGTTAAATAAAGCCAAAGCAGCTTGTTTAAAAAATTTTAATTTCAATAAAAAAGTACTATTATTGCATTAGATCCATACCAATAACATTTGTTCTTAAAAGCATATTTAAATGACGAAAAATTACAATCATACAGTATGATTGCCGTAATCATATTATTGTTACCATAAAACGCAAAACACCATACTTTTGTCGAACCAACCATATTTATATTGTTGCTATAACCATATTTTCATTTTTAAATTTGGCAATAATACTATTGTTACATTTCAACAATATTAATATTGCAGCAATTACACTATTGTCAAAACTAAATTTAGTTAACAATGCTATGGTTGCGACGAACATACTTTTATTGCGGATATCATATTATTATTGCCGTGACCATGTAGTAACCATGTTTTTTCTCTGCGTGCAGTCAAATAGTGATAGCTTTGGAACGGTAGGACATCTGGGCTTCGTTTATGTAATTTTGGAAAGGTAAGAGGTTGGGCTATCTTTAAAGAGATACAAAAAAAAAACAAAAATCCGACAACTGCTCTAGAAATTAGCAATTTTACCTTAGAACCTTTCGACCACCAATCTGAAAATTTTCAAACCGCTGCTATTTCACCTCCTTGCATTTTCGGCCATGGTTGTTGATGGACATATATTTTCATGAAATGAGCCAAGGAATACTCTGGTGAAATTCGCCCAGTCGTGAATGAATCACCCTGTATATTCAACAATTCTTAGTCGAAATAAAAGAGCTGCATATCATTGAAAGGTCAAAACCTCTAAACAAAATAAAGGAGCTAGAGGTTCTTTTTTCTTTGATGCCGTGCGTGAACTGATAATGCAAGATCGTCATGTGACATACCGTGAGATAGAGGCATCCTTGGGCATTTCTTCCACCAGCATACATTCGATATTGCATGAAACCTGGCCCTAAAAAAGGCTTGTTCTCGTTGGAACCCGCTCGATTTGACAATCGCTCAAAAATAGGCTCGTGTCGATTGGTGCAAAGAAATTTTGAAAAAATACGATCACGGTGCTTCAAAAGACGTTTATAAGACCGTCACAGGTGACGAATCATGGACCTGTGCGTATGAGCCCGAAACAAAGCAGCAACCGACCGTGTGGGTCTTCGAAGACGAGCCAAATCCAACGAAAGTTGTTCGTGGAAGAAGCACTTCGAAGCAAATGGTCGCCTGTTTTTCGGCAAAACTGGTCATGTGGCGACTGTTCCGCTTGAGCAACATTGGACGGTCAATTCTGAGTGGTACATCACAATTTGTTTGCCTGAACTCTTCGGAGAAAGTGTATTAATAAAGCTGGAGAATACTTTGAAAAACAATAAAAACCATTTTTGATGATAAATATTCGCATTTTCATTATTAGGCTACAAATATATATAGCAGGCAGTTGCAGCGCAGATGTTTTTTTATGAAGCCTCTATAACTAAGACTGGGCTGGAGCAAAACCGCAATAGTTTAGTTATTTGTTAGAAAAAATTCTATTTTTTTATTTTTATAGGATAAAGCCTGGAACTTTAAATAAGAATTATAATTTTAGAAAAAAAATTGTTATAGCTTATTTTGTACTTAGCTTCAATAACTATCAAGTATAAGCCTCTTTCCAGGCTAAGTACAGAAACGGTAACAACAACTTATTTTTCTAAACTTTTTTTGTGACGAGTTAAGTTCAGCCGGGCTTTTACGATAGACATAAACAAAATACGCATTTTTTGTTAACAAATAACTTTCATATTGAGGGTTTGCTCACCAGTCGAGGCTTAACAAAAAACACCACTAATAACCATTGCATTTTTCTGGATTTTCTCCATTGAGTTGTTAAAGAAGTTAGGTGGTCCGAGTATGTAAAGTATACATTCGCAGGATTACGCGATTGTTGACTTATTTGGCCCGATGCCACACTGATACGGTTGGAGTAGCTCGGCGAGTTTAGAATTCAATCTTTCACACAGAATAGTTGGTAATATTTTATAACCGATGGATGGAGGTCCTCATTTCTTTTAAAACGACTTGGCATCATTTTTGTGAATTGGGCAAGCACCTTATCAGATCGCCTCCTCCGGTTTAAAGTCGCTCTGACAGTATTCCGTCTGCTCTTGCGGCTTTAGAGTTACTTGAGCCAGGTTAATACATTAAAATTAACCCCATAATCTGTGATTCATAGCGTGAGACTATCATCGGCAAGGTCTTCAGTCGCTAATAATTTTAAAAATGTAGTTTCAAGATCCTCAATCAGAGCTTCAATCTCCTCACGAATTAGACGATTCTCCTCCCTTCTCAACTCCCGATATCGCTCCGACACTGTTCACGCAAGAGTTGCCGTGTTCTTTGATACTGTCGTGGGCCTACACTTCTTGTGGAACCTTTGATACCTTTTTTGCGGCTTTTGTTAACTAATTTCTTCTTTGACGGCTTTTGTTATGGATTCATGTGTGCAATTCCTTTTTATAATCGTGTAAATGCCTACTATATTTTTTGTTGTATTGGGTGAGAAGTTGGGCTGTTGTGGAACGGAATGGCTCTTATGAAAGAGAACAGAAACAAATATAAATTGTTTTGAAATGTTTGTAGTCTTTGATTTTATTCAAAATTTTACCAAATTTACAATTAAGTCTTACAAATTTAAAACAGTGATTACATTTTTGGGACCACCGTAATTGTTTAAGTTACGGCCAAAACAAATCGGCGACCACGAACACTTTAGGCCATATATGCCCAAGGAACCCAAAAATCAGACTCCTTGAAGTATGAACATATGGGATTTAAGCCACAATAAAATTGTGTCGCAATACAGAATTTAGTGTTAATTTTACGATTTGAAGAAATTAAAGGCCTTGACCCACGGGGATAAGTTCTATGGGGCGCTGAAAAATATGCCATTGTTCACAGTGGCATTTTCTGGTGAGTCTCAATATGACATACAATTTACCATTTGTCTGAACTAGAGGCCTTGACCAATGGGGGACATATGGGTATTCAAAAACAGTGACATAATCTTACAAGTCCAAATATAAACATTTGTTTAAGATTTGTGCCAGTTTGACACTAGGACAGGCACATATGGGACTTAAGGGCCCAGATCAGATGCATTTTACAATTCCACCAATTATATAAGTAAGTCATTGACCCATGGGTTTAAGGTCTCTAGGGTGCCGGAAAATGTGTCCTTTTGAACATAGACATATGGGTACTTACACACGGTGGCATTTTATGAAGGATCTGAATACAAAATTTATTTTATGATTTGGCTAAATTGCAGGGCTTTGCATAAGTACGTGTGCTATGCGCCCTGGGACCCATAACGCTTCCCGTAATGTCGAATACATATGTGACGCGCAAAATAGAAAGGGACCTAAGGCTAAAAACCAACTTTGTTCAGGAGAGCCATTTTAAAGATTTAAATACGTGTAGCTTTGGTGTACCATCACTTTCATAAAACGCGCATATCTCTGGGAGGGAACACTTTTTGTGCATGGGATCGGCCTCATTCGGTGCTCAGATGTTGTCCACATCAAAAAAAGGAAAAAATTAAAATTGATTTTTTACGCTTAGGTCCCTTTCTCTATGCGCTGTCCAGATGGGCATCTAGAAACAGTGAAATTTTCTCACTAATCTATAAGTAAATTGTATGTACCCAGATTTAATATTTAAAACGGTGGTATTCTAAAACAACAAACATTTTAAGTAATATCTACGATACGACTTCATTCGAGGTCTTGGCCCTAGATCCGTGAAAATGAGGTCACTTCGAACATCAGCAACTCGAAACAATGGAATTTTCTCACTAAACTCAATCTTAACAGAACAGCGGACCTTAGGGCTCCATAAATGTAGTACTGGCAAACATGGACCCAACACCAGCAATCATATCCCGCAATACTGTCAATGCTGTACTACATCGCAATACCAGGTGGAGAGCATAAAACCTTCAGACCGGCCGAACATACGAATTTCCCGCTTGTTTTAATTTGTTTTGGCTTAGATTAGGGACGGACGCATTTTTGTTGTTGCTTTTTTTAAGGATCGCACTAGGTTTAGCAAGGTGATTCGCTCCAATATTTTGCCTTACGACGGCAACCCAGAACAAGAATAAGCCCTTAAATTTCTACAACATTTTTTTATTATTCGTAAGCCTCTCTAACTAATGATATAAACTCTACAAATATTGCCATTGAAACATAATTTTGTTTATCATTGCAGGATTCACGGGGATCGGTGTACTGCGCGAGTGAACCGGACCCAACTAGTCGAGTCCAGTACGAGTCGGGAAGGTTCATTCACTCCAACGCCAGCATTGGACAAAGACATCTCAACAGCCAATCTGCCCTTGAAGGCAACTCCACCGAAATCATCGAAGTCATGTGTGAACCGCAGTACACTAGAGCGCGAGATCACTGTGAGTTGCCCATTGTCGCGTGTTCTCAGCCGCCAGCTCCTTCGTTACTCACCGAGTGTCAGCAATCCAGTGGGTCGCTCTTCTCGATTGTCTCAGCACCGCCGGTGCCACTGGCGGATATGGATGGCAAGCAAATGGATACGCTCGGTGTCGGACTGCAGCCAGGCTGTGGACTCGGCCTGCAAATGGGAGGCAGCGCACAAAATCCGTTCATTTCGACCCATTCGGCGGTGTCGATCAATGAAGTTGCTGCCTCGGCCCCGGGCTCCGCAACGTCAACGATACCGAGGCGACCGGTTTCTTTACCCATCGAAGCGCCGTATTGCCCGGCACAGAGCCGTACGTTGCATGCCAGTTTGTTGGAACATCAAATATCGGAAATCGAGGAAGACGACAACGAGAACTTGTTAACGGTCTCAAGTATTACGGCAAGGCCTCTAATTGCTAAATCCCGTGAATTACGCTCGAATCGTAATCTAATCGGTGGCAATGATAAGAAGAAGCGCGGTAAGAGCTCAGTACAGAAAACGCCCAGTGGTATTTCCAGTATCTCAAGTACGCGGGATCGCGCTAGTTCTGGTCACCCGCCATCGTCACGTTCCTCTATCAGCACTGATCCGCCGGATGGTGGTTATGGCTGGTTTATTGTATTCGGAGCATTCTCTGTACAATTCTGGGTAGCGGGGCTAGTGAAATCCTACGGTGTGCTCTACGTTGAAATCATGGAGACGTTCCCCAGCTCCACTGCTACGGTAGCCTCGTGGATACCGGCAATACTATCGGCCCTCTGTTTAGCTTTAGCACCTGTCTCCAGTGCACTATGCCAACGCTTCTCGTGTCGCACCGTCGTTTTTGTGGGCGGACTCTTCTGTGCCCTGGGCATGACTTTGAGTTATTTTGCTACAAGTCTGGTACATCTACTCTTTACATTCGGCATCTTGACCGGCATTGGAGGCGGTCTCTCCACCACACCTGGCATTGTTATTGTATCGCAATACTTTGACAAGCATCGGGCTTTGGCTAACGGGATCTGCGTTTCCGGCACAGCAACGGGAAGTTTTATTTTACCTGTCCTCATAAAGCATTTGGCGGAGAACTTCGGCTTCCACGGTACGATTTTAATACTGGGTTTTTGTATGTTCGACGTGTGCATCTCGGCTCTTTTGTACCGGCCACTGGAATCAATGCAGAGCGACGACAAGACCATCGAAGAGGAGGACGCGACCAAGCCACTGAATGACATCAATCCTAGCAACATTGACATGTTGACCAACTCTACCTATTTGGATACATGTGACGATGGCTTGAATACTAAGTTCATAGAACATTTATTTATGGAAGAGTCAAAAAATCGTCTCAACGACTACTACAGCAATCGATACAATGGTGAGTATTGAGGTCTTCGTGATAACCCCTTAACTTTTTTAATTCGAGTATGTCTTTATTTTAGCATCTGAAAAATCTGTTCCTAATTGCGCTCAAGAGAGCGACGATGAAGTCAAAGACATCATTGGCGAGACAACCTTCATAAAGCCCATGAAGAAAGTACGCAGTTCGGGCATTATGCATTCCGTTGAAGATCTAAGTACCACCTCCACCTGGGTTTATCGCAAAAACTCCGGCACCGATTCGAATCGTGCATCTCGCCGCCGCCGTAATGTTTTTGCCAACGATGAGATTATTTCTAAGATTCAAGCCCACTTGGAAAAGCCCCTCTCGCCGCCGACCGTTGTAACGCGTGGCCTCAGCAAGAGCATGGAAATACCCACGCCCATCAGCAGTATGAGTGAACAAAAATCGGTCGAAAATGCCCAAAATGGCAGTATCGTGGGAGTCAATTCCTTGGAGGAAGAGGCGGACGATGTTCCTCTTACATGTATTGAGCGCGTGGAAATCTATTTGGACATAAGCCTTTTAAAGGATCCTACATTTATTTTAATGTGCTTGTCGGTGACTCTGATGTCAGTGGGTTGTCCCTATATGTTGTATTATTTGCCTGCTCATGTTATATCGATTGGTAAGTTCTTTGGTTTCAATTTCCAATTAAAAATCATCCTAACGCAGTTTTTATTTCTTAAAGGATATAATAAAAGCGAAGCCGGCTACTTAGTTACTGTTAGTGCTGTTTTGGATTTAGTTGGCCGTCTGGGTCTTGGATGGCTCTCGGATTTGCAATTGTTCGATCGAAGGAAGATCTATGTTGTGTGGTGAGTAAAGAGTCGAAAAAATATTCAGTCATATCTGTAAGATTTCATTGGTGCGCCATCCGATACATTTGGGAAATAAATTGGACAATGTGGTTATGTAGTTCAATTGGGGGAAAATTTAATTCGCAAGGCGGTCTATTGTAGGCAGCGGTGGTGTGATGGGGTGTGCACGACTATCTTACCAGTAAAACCAGGCTGTCAACATCTAGCAATTATCTATCTCCTAAATGCTGGAGACTTTGCGAGTAAGAGATTTATCTCTCAGCCATATACAATTTTATTTGTATAAATTGCATTAGCCGTTCGAAGCCGGCGCTAAGCAAGTTGGTCCTGGTCAGTAAGCATAAATGTTATATTGTACTTAGTAGGGACATAAATACTGTTACACACGTTTTATGCTGTAAAATAAAAAGTACTGAATGTTTTTGGACCAAATATTTTTTAATATATTTATTGATGTATATTGTATCCAAAAAGATTCTACTTATTCTAATTGTCCGCATTTTGCCTTTACACACGCTTTAAGACGCACTGGCCAATCGTCAATAGCTGCACGAACCTCATCCATTGGAAAATTGGACACAGCTCGAGCCAAAGCAGTCTTAAGAGATCCAATGTTGGGGTATCTTTTGTGACAAACCTTGTCCTCTAAAACCGTCCACAATTTGTAATCCAATGGGTTCAAATCTGGACTGCCTGAGGGCCATTCTTCAGAGGAAATGAACGCTGGCAAATTGTTTCGAAGCCAGGCCTGGGACGTTTTAGCCTTATGGGCCGGCGGTCATGGACTTTCTTGCTGGAAAGTCCATGGCTGCTTGGAACAGGGAATTGTTAAGAGGCTTCACAACAGCTTCCAAAACGGTTTCTTGGTAAACTTTGGCCGATGTTTTGACTCCTTGTTCACAGAAATGCAGGTCAATGCTGGACACCACCAAACCATGGCTGAAACTGGGTGATGACACTTTTCCACCCATGGGATCAGTTCAGATGCTTCCTTAGATGACTGCGCATACACTCTATCATTTTGCTTGTTAAATTATTCCTAAACGGTAGAAATTTTTTCATCGGTGAACAAAATTTTTCTGTGCAAGTTATCAGCGTGCTTAACCAAAAGACGTTTGCATTTTTCAATCCTATTTTTTTAATGCTGCAGTCAATAAATGTCCGGTACGTCATTTGAAAGTCCCAAATCTTTTTTAATGATTCAACTCATGGACTTTTGCGTGATATTAATCTCACGGGCCATGATTTTCTGTTTTCGGAGCGGATTCTTTCCCTCATTCCATGATGGGATATTGTGGGAATTAAGTAAGTTATGCGATCTGATCAGAAGAGTGTGAGTCTCAAACTGTCAAGTTTATTTGTAAAAATCCAAAAAAGTAAGAAAAAAACTTTTCCGCTTCTTATTTATAAATTCGTTCGAGCAAACATTCGCATTAGTACCGCATCCTCTTAATATAATAACCATATATCACAAATGGCCTGCCCGACGATTGTTCGCATAACATCGGTCCTTCGCGGTACCCCTCCAAAAAGTACTTACTGCGTCAAATCGCTGCTCCGAGGTGGCACATTAACATCGTCGAGGCGGCTGATAAGATGATTCCCAAGCTTAGCGCAAAAAGATTATCCATGTCTTCAATCTTCGGCTACTCAAATTTGGTTTAGGGAGCTTATAGCAGAATTTTCAAAGAAAAATTGGTTTAGTGATGCCTCCATTCCAAACTTTCAATCTCTGTGAATGCATTGGCTTTTTGACGATCACATGTGGGTTTTTCTTTCCCCAGATGTTGCAGTTTGCTAACAGACTTTCTGTCAATACTTCGAGAGGACAGAGCGAAAAGAAAAATATTTTTAAAGTTAAAGGAGCGATTTTTGGAAAAGAGTATCCACTGTTTTTGGGTTCCCATATGCCCCCATATCCATTTAGAATCTAGGGTCAAAGCCTCAAATTAAGTCAAATTCTAGATTTGATGTTAAAATTGGATTTGTGACTAATTTTAATTGGTTTTTTAAACCCATATGTTTTGTTAAAGGGGCCTTTATGGGCCGGTGTGAGTCCCAAGTTGACAAAATCTTAAATGTACAAGGTATAAACATATTTAGATTTGTGAAAATTGTACTATTGCAACATACTTATATGGCCGGGAAATAAGGGAACGGTTTATGGATGCCTATAAAGTAATGTCAATATTTAAGTAAATTATTTATGTATTGCATATAGTAAGGAAAGTAAAAATGACTAAAGTCGGGCGAGGCCGACTATGAGTTACTTTACAATACTATGCTATTCAAAATATTCTGCGCCTATGTCTGGAGCTTTATATTTTACTTCTAGAGCTGGAATTGCATATTCCGTGCGGCTATATAAAAGGCACATGAACCCGATTTATACTTACTACCGTCGTTCTATTGTGGATCATTGGGCCATGATTTCATCAGGGATAATTATAGTGCACACATAATTTACCATGCGTCATTATAGTAAGATTGGATTTACACTGAAGTTTGTAGAGTAGCACTACCTTAAATCGGAAACAAAAACATAAACCGATACTGTCCAGAGATACGAGTAGGTGTTAGTTACATTGTGTTCGAATTTGGTCGAAATTGATTGTAATATGCTGTATGTATGTAAACGATAACACTAGAATTAATAATTTGCCGTACCATGTAAAATTTGAGCGTGATCGGTGTTTTGTGGCTTCTAGAGCTGCAGGACCTCAAACCTGGAGGCACCTTCATGGGGTGCTTAATTTCAGACCGATCTAATCCAATTTCAATCGATATGGCTTTTGGTTACTCGTAAACGTTCTTTGAGAAATTTAGTCGAAATCAGATGTAATATAAGTCCTATTAAGCTGTTTGTTCTGAAATCGGAAATTTTTGAAGCTTAGAACGATGTCGACCTATTCGAATAGGGATCGCCTTTAGGCCAAACATAAACAATGTACCAAGTTTTATCGAAATAGATCTAAACTCTGATAACAATGATAGATGGGCAGACAGGCGAAGGGAGATACGGACAGACATCGCTCTTTGGAATCAGATAGTGATTCTGAACCTATCGATATACTTAACGTGGGGTCTACCTAACATCAGAATTAAGTCATACGAGTAGTACCCTGTACCATGGTATTGGGTGTACTTTTTTTAGGTTACTCAAGAGGAAACTTTTTCTCTTTCTCCTGATTTGGTTCATTTTTATTACCAACTGATTACCAACTATAAGACATATCTCTGGTTAGGTAAAAGAATTTAGATCTTTTCGTTTGCACTTAATCGTGATTTCCACAGATAGATGAAAGGACGTTCATGGCAAATCGTCTTTCAATTTTATGACGATCTACGAGTATAATATGTAAACATATTAGGGTGGGCCAATAGCTTTTGGCATGAGAAAAAAAGTTCCACTACGACATATCAAAAAAAATCATATATACTCGTGACATACAAATATGCATTGCCACATACATAGATATGGGAAAAGGTTAAATACCCAATTGGGAAATACCCGGTAAAATGGATAAAAATGGGTAAATACCCAGGTATTTACATAAAAGGTGGGTATAAACTATTTTGTAGAAAATTTGGCGAACAAACACATTGTGCAACAAAATTTTGTACATTTTAAAATAAATTTTATAAATAAAAATGATTACAGAGCAGTAGAAAAATAACAACTTAAGATAATAGCTATATTATATAGACATATTTATTTTTGCAATATTATATTACATTAATCGAAATCACTGTCATTGTAAGTTTCACTCCGAAAATAATTAAAAGAAGAGTGAGGTGTTGAATGTGAGATACCAGTTGATGTGGTAGGTGCTTTTTCAAATGAGTTAGCAGCAAAGATGATTTCATCATCAGCCGGTAAAATTGTTTGGAAGTATCCTTTTGCCGTATGTCTTTATTGCAGAGATTCCAATTATGTGATATAAAACATACTTTTCAGGCATTATCTGCAGTTAATCTGTTTCGTTTAAACAAATGCCTCATTTGAAATGACATTTCAGCTGATTAACAACTAGAGGTTGCCAGATGCTGCATTTCTAATGCTTTTTATAAATACCCAAAAAGGAATATTCCCGGTATTTACCCACACATCGGGTAGAATCCCATCTCTACACATACAATACAATATAAAATATGAGCGCGTGAGAATAGAAACACAGTAGACGCTCACAAATTAGAACCACTTTTTTGTGGTGGTGGTTCAAATTTCCAAAAAGTTATAATTTTTGGACGTTTTTTTATTTTACAAATATAAAGCGAATACACTATTTTTATCCAATTTTGAGTATTTTATTAAGAAAAACGAAATTTGAAATAACATAAATGTTTTAAACTTAAAATAGTTCATTGAACTAAAGGAAAATGTTATTATCCAACTGCTGGAATGCGGGGGGAGTGTATCTTATCATAGTTAGTTTTTGCGTAACATGTAATTAGAACTTTTGGTTCCAATTTCCGAATTTGCAATGCATCAAAATGCTGGTTCTAATTTCTGGAAGTTCTCATTTGTGATCGTCTACTGTACTACTGAGAGAATCGAATTAGTCGTTACCTTTAAAATAAAAGTTTACCTTTAAAATAAAAGTTTAACTTTAAAATAAAAGTTGAGAAGATGTCAAAAAATGTAAATTTGGGACCTCGAAAAAGATTTTTTTGATATGTTGTAGTGATTTTTTTTTTCGTAAAGCCAAAAGCTGTCGATAAATCGTTGACACATATATGTTGTTTTCTTAGCCCAAAGTACTAACTATTTTCTAAACAACCTAACTAATTTCTTTCCTTTTTTTCAGCATTTTCGGCGCTGGTCTGGCAGTTCTTACCATACCTTCGGAGTACACTATCTATTTAGTGGGTCTGTCCGCAGCAATTTATGGGTTCTGCTTGGGCAGCTGGTATGTCCTAATGCCAGTTTTGTTGGCCGACATCTTCGGCACCGACCGCATCAGTTCCAGCTATGGCCTAGTACGCATGTTTCAATCGATCGGAGCTATTTCAGTGCCGCCATTGGCCGGTTATCTGCGTGATCTATCCGGCAGCTATGCCATTGTATTCTACTGCATGGGTTCGTGTATGGTCCTGGGATGTGTGCCGCTACTGGTTTGGGCAGTTTTGGAGTGCCGTGAACGCAAGCTCTACGAGGGTAATGATAATGAGGACACCTCATCTGTATCTTAAGTGAAACGAAAGCATAAAATTGAAATAAGTACGTATTTTGGAATAATTTTAGTTGTAATTATTTTTTGTGTACTCGTATTGTACCATGTGGGTGTTGTCGCAAAATCTTCCCAAGAAAACCCTATAAGTTGTTGTTATATTTTTAGAAACTTAGCAATGTTATTTACATAGTAGGCGTTTGCAAAATGGATATCAAACAAATTACGAGTACACTGGCCTACCGGGTTTTATTCTTTTCTATAGTTGACGAGGTTTTGGTATACTCAAACGGAAGTTATCAAAAACCACCCATTATGTTCAAAACATTACTAAACCATTTGAGTTTGTAGGCCAGTGTTACCCCTTATATTAATTTTAATGTTGAAATTCGTTGATATTTTTAATGTGTCAGGTGGTAGTACGAATGAATGAAAAATACATGGTACATTTCATTTACCGACCCCCTCCCAGTTTAGGAATTTGTAGATGTTTATTTAAGGTACTCGTATTTAGACATTTCAGAAAATGTGGCGGTATTAAGTCGAATATTTTTATACACACATTAGTGGAATAGGCAAGTATCGTTAACTTATAAGTATATAAATTTTATGTTTCAGCGCAAAGAAGATCCTTATCGAATTACATTTGAAGTATTGTTTTGCTATAAATTTAAGATGTCGTAAATATCTGGAGTTTATTTAATTTAAAGCAACTCAAAGATAGAAAGAAAATGTAGTTTACAAGATGTTCGTGACTTTTTCTGTAAAACAACAAACTGTACTTCTTGGGAAAACTAAAAACTGAAAGCACTTTAAGAACCTCAAACCAATTGTATTGTAGCTAACCACAATTTTTAAAGTCCTCTGTTATATGCCACTATATTTTTTGATTACAAATAATTAATTCATAATACCCAACTGTAGGTAAAGCATTTGTTATTTGGTTGTAACAGTTGATATTTTCAGTTTTTTCTCAAGTATTGGATGCATTGCCCCTTTTTTTTTGATAATGGACACAAATGATATTATGTCTATTGTCAATAAACTCAGTAATGTAAAGAGTTAAAAGTAAAGAAAAAAATCTAGAAATTCATCTTCAACTCCCGCAGAACGAAAAGTAGAAAACTGTGTAATTTTTCAAGAATTGTCACAAAACTGTTGTATAAAGGCAGATCAAAGCGTCAGACTTAATAAACAAATTCTGTAGATTGTCCTGACAAGTCGAGCCAATTGTATTTGGTCTTCTGTTCGTTTTTACGTGTGAAATTTTGATGTTTTGATAAAAAAAATAAAAACTGTTCGTAACTAGGTTAATTTTAGAAATAAAAAATTTAAAGTACATATTTTTCTGTTTCATATGGTATTAATATCGTAGCAATACTCCGCGATAAAATGTTATTTAATTTTCAAAAGCCCAAAGTCTCTCCCAAACATATGTATACCAGTGTGTTGAAATATTTTTGAAACTTTGTTCCTTTTATACAGAGAGTAACACATAAATACAAAACACTGGAAAACACACAAAAACTTATTGAATATTTAATATCTTTTAATGCGAAGTCGTATCATTAAGATCCTTACCCCCGCGTGAGGGCGTACGCTTTGTCGCGTTTTCTTCATCCACTTAAATTGACCCGCCCTAATTTATTTACAAACAAAATCAAGTCTTTAGCTAGAACTAATAATTATAATTGCTTAGCCGAAGTTAACATCAGATTTATGTATAATGAAAATTTTATTTTAATTAATTTTGTTTCACTCTGTTTTCGTCATCAGTTAATTTTGTTTTACTTCATTTTATTTTCTTATTTATTTGATTTTTATATTTATTTAAGTTTTTATATCATTTTATTATTGTTAATCTTAGTTTATTTATGCATTTTTATTGTGATTGTTAGGACCTAAAGCGACCAGTGATAGACAGTAACCTCTAGTGGGAATCGAATCCACTACCCCTTGTTCAAAACTGTCAGTAAAAACTTCCGGTAGATGGCTTTTATTGTTTTATGCTTCATCGTTGGGTTTACTAGCTTAGTAACCTAGTTAGTTTTCAATGTGGTAATCTGACAACATTATAAGTAATAAAAAAACATCAGATTAACATATGGCAACATTGTGTCTCTTTATATAAATCAAAGAAAATAAAACGACGGGAGGTGTTATCGGCGAATGCGTCGAAGCAGGTAATAAAATTAATAATGTATTCAACAAAATACATTGAATCACTTAACTGTTACATTTTTGTTTTGTAAAAATGCGTAAAATGTATTTAAAATTTTAGTTTTATCGCGCAAAAAAAACGATACAAATTCGTCAATAAGACCTCTTGTTGTATGATTCACCTTCAAATATATATATCACGGCTTTTGTATATGTGGGTGTGTCATGTTAGTCTGTTTGTTGAAAAAATAAGTCTGGCAACTCTAACACGTTGCTTTTGCTTCTTAAAGACAACTCGCTTGCAAAACGAGCAACTTTTATACAAATGCTAATTTAGTAACCGTTAACGAACTCAGCTTTCACATTTGTCTAACTTCAACTAAGTATATTCTAGTCGCCCTATAACATATATTTGTCTTTTTCTAAAGGTTCGAACTAAGTACTTTCACAAGAAATTTTTTTGCAAGAACCATTTTTTTCTTTCTGAAACTGACATTGCCAGATTAGTGTTGTCACCTAAACTTTTTGTATTTTTTGACGACAATTTACATCAAAGTAAGGTACTGTTGGCATTATATAAAACAAATATTAATTATTTTTTTTTGTCTTCCTCATTCATTTTATAGTTTGAAGTTTTTTGAAAATCGCCACATTTCAACTGTTTTTTGCAGTATAATGTTTATCTTTATTATTTATCGTGTTGACAGACATCCATTTCTAAAATTTTAACAACGTTGAACTCAGTACCGCTTGTTTAGAGCTTTCAGCAGAGAGTTTATGTCATTATTTATTTATGGGGTTTGATACATTTTCAACAAATTAGTCTACTTTATATAATATAAAAATCTGTTCCGATTTCACGATCCGGACAAAATTTCGCATAGAACGTTACAATACCAATAACTAACTCTGATGAAATTGTAACATATCGTTTCCATAAAAATGTCCCTTCTGATTTGAATTTCTGCCCCCCTATAAACCACATTTATCCTAAGATCTTGCTTAAATGTAGTATGCAGCATTATGGGAGATAAATAATAGAGCCTATTTCCACTATGTCGGTCCATGTTTTCATATAGTCTTGATACTAAAGTTCCTTTCCGGTGGCGGAATTTGCAACAGTTGCGGGGATGCTTATCACTAGCAATGTAGACTTTTTTCGCCACCTGCAACGAAAATAAATGTTCAAAAAATTGTATGGTCAAGGAATTTTTGACATTTTCAAAAATAACAAATGTTGTGAAGTCATTTTCTAAGGGTATGAAAATAATAATTTATTTAAAATGAATATGTGCTGTTTCTTTCTTCACTGCTCTACACGACCATTTTTCAGTGTAGATTAAAATGTAAAACTCCTAAGCGAAAATTTCGTTTAAGGTGAATTCTAGACTTGAGCCATTATATTACAACAAATTATGATAAATTGGGCACATATACAAAGAAGTAATTTTATAGGTATCTTTAGATCCGTTAGGGGAAACTTTTTTCCCCTAGGCGGATTTCTCATATTACTAGCCCAAACATGTATAAGGCTTTATAATTGTCATCGTGCTTAAGCCAATTATTAACCTTAAATGAAATTTTCGATTCCCTTAAGAAATACATGTGACAAGCAAACGAAATTTCCGTCTTGCTAATTCAGTTTAGCAATTTTCGTTTGGTGGCGGAATTAGCGCCTATTACAGGGAGTTTATTACTGGCAATATAGACTTTTTTTCGTCATCAACAACAAAAATTAATGTTTTGGTAATTGTTTGGTCATGGAATTTTTGACATTTGCAAAGAAATAATATTAAATGTTGTGAAGATATTTAGGGTATTTCAATGAAGATGAGTAAATTAATTCATTTGATAGTGAAAAACAGCTGTTTCTTTATGCACATGTTTACACGGAATTTTTCCGTTCAGAAGCGAAAATTCTGGACTTTAAAGCCTAGAATTCACCATTTTAATCAAATATCCTAGAACATGTCTTCGCAACTTTTGTTTTTTTTTTAAATATCAAAAATTTCTTGATTAAACAATTATCAGAACATTAACTTTCTTTGCAGATGACGAAAAAAGTCTACGCTGCTAGTGATTAACATCCTTTTAAAAGTTGCGGGTTCTGCTGCGTACCACAAAACGAAAATTTCTGAGCTGAATTTCCGAAATGAAAATTTCGTTTGCTTTTCCAAATGTTTTTCTAATGGAAATCGAAATTTTCGTTTGAGGTGAATACTATGCTTAATAACAAAATAGCCTATAAAGGCAGTATAAAAATTAAAGCAAAAACAGTTTGCACAAAAGGCGTTGCAAAGCATTTAGCCCGACGAGGGGTTTTCCTTGCGTATACAATTTTGCTTATACCAGCGTACCAATATTTTGTATTTCTAGAATTGATATGAGATTATATTGACATTAAAATTAAATTGACTTGAAAGTAGTTGTAGAACTCGCACTCATCCTTATGTTTCGTTTACACTGAGGTAACCTTACTCACTTCCTAAGGAGATTTCTGGGAAGTATTCTAAGAATAGAAGATATACACAGTTACAAGAAAATATTGAAAATGATGTAAATTGTCTCAAAGTAAATTAGACTTTACTTATTAGTCTCAACCCAGTGATGATTTTAGTTTTCCCTAGATTGAATAAAATAAAAATTATTTGTAACAAACGCAGGTAGATAGCAAAATTTATTATTTTCATTATTATTGTAATAACACATACTATTTTTGTAGTAATTAAAAAAATATCATTTTCAAAACGTTACAAACCACTTGAGGCTTTATTCACAATGAAACGTTATACACTGCCACCTTCCAGTGTTCAGCTAGTTTGAGATTCATAGCACTCTAAAACAAAACATCATACGAAATCAATGGTCAGACAGTGTCGAAGTTTTTATTGTCAATAGAGCCCCTCTTATGTTTAACTTGTTTTCATTTCTCTGCCGTTTCTTCGGAGACCAGAAGAATATAAACGGGGAAAACAAATCAACCTAAAAGCACTAAAAATGCGCAAAGAACTGAGTTATTTAAAAAAGAAGACATTTAATGATTATAATAATATTAAAAATATATTTAAATAAAGACAAAGAAAACACCTGCAAATTATACATTTATAAAAACAAAAAACTGAAAAAAGTAATAATTTTTAATCAAACCAAAAATAAAACCTAAAAACACACACAAAATATATTAGTATTAAAATTAAGTTTAAACTAAAGAAAAAAGGATATTTTGTTTTAGTTGGTACAATGACAAAGGGACAAACAAACCACAAAAAACATGAATGAACAAAACATAAAGAAAAACCAATAAATGAATTTAAATATTAAACACATGAGATTATTTAAATAAAATAAACTGTAGTACGTACGTATGCAATACAAAAATAATGGACACAAAACAAACAAATAAGTGTAACAAAATAAATACTATATGCGAAATAATAAATGAAGATTATGTTTTAATCCCTTGGAACTGCCCCATATTGCTGTGTAGTTCCTGGCAAAATTATTTAATTCAATTTTGAGACATAGTAACTTTTGTAAAGCGAGGAAAATTTCTCTGATTCAAATGATTTTAAAGCCAGGAAAGGACAAATCAATGCTCTCCTCATACAGGCCGATCAGTTTGCTTCCCTGCTTAACCAAACTTTTTGAAAAAGCTCGTTTATCAAAAATAAAACCGTTCCTCGTGTCAAATAAAATAATACCAGACCATCAGTTTGGTTTCCAGAAAGGTCACAGCACCATCAAAAAAATAAACCATTTGACCCAAGCAATTTAAAAATCATTTAAATGGCAAGAATATTGCTGCGCCGTATTTCTGTGTGCTGCTCAAGCACTGACTAGTGTCCTGGGGCCTATCATTTTCCTTCTGTTTACCGCAGATATCCCTACCAGCCCAAATGTACTATCATCCACTTTTGCCGACGATACCGCTTTAATGGCCTCACATAAAAAGCAGAATATTACATCTATGAATCTAGGTGTACATCTCAGACGAGTAGAGGCTTGGCTCTCTGACTGGAGAATAAAAGTCAATGAGGCTAAAAATACACAGACATTGAAACTAAACAATATCCCTTTTTCTCAATCTGATAATGTTACACCTGGATCGACGAAGCGCCTGGAGAAGTCATATCGAAGCCAAAAAGACTCATCTGAAACTTAAGGTCCATCAACACGAACTTAAAACTAACCCTCGAATACAAGGTCCTGCAATAAGGTGCTCAGCTATAGGACAAAGCAGGCTCGAGCAATCTTGACAACCCTTGGTATATGAGGAACGAAAACATCCACCGAGACTTTAAAATACCACTCGTTAAAGAGGCATTTCTGAATATCAACATAAAACACAAAGAGAAGCTCGAATGGCACGATAACATACTTGCTAGGAAATAATTGTGCAGTCCAAGCTCTTTAAGACAAACGTCAAGTTTTCTAATCTGCCGTTACATCTACCTCGTGAGGTAAAATTTTTTATTCTACCTCACGAGGTTTAAACTAAACGTCGTTAAAATTTTCTGACACGTGATTTTTAAAACAGTCAACACAAAAAACCTACACTACCTGAATTACGGAAATGTCTGGCAGTAAAGGGCACCCCCTCTAGTTCACCAGGTTTGATACACTGGCTTAACATTTTCTATTATGGGATCACTTTAAGACCTTCAACAGTACGTACAATACCGCGCCTACGAACAAATTCGATTCAACAATTTTAAAGTCGTCCACTTCTGTAATCTAAAGTTATCCTTATACATACATAATTAGAATCCTTCACTCTACAAACAAAATATTGCGAAAGGTACTCTGGCCCATCATCACCAGGTTTAAGTTAAACCAGACATAAACTTTTCAGACATGTGATCTATAGCAGTTATATAATATTTAGACCAAATTAATGCAAATCCTGCCAATACGTAGATAACCACATAATCCAAAAAAATCTATACTACAGGGTGGCTGATGAATAACTTTTTTATATATTTAATAGATCTGGTTAATCTTTTTTTAATTTGCAGATTGATTTTTAGATTTAACAAAAATGGATAACTGGGACACTGCAACAAGAATTTGGATTGTCCGCAGCTATCGCGCACTGGAGTCCGTAGTTTCTTACGATCAAAACCCTTCAGTTCGGACGGAGGAAACCATCGCTGCTGTAGCTGCTGCCATACAAAACAATCCAAGAGTTTCGACAAGAAGCTTACGATATCTGCTCAAATGGGTATAAGCAGATTTGGACTTATTCCCATATAAAATTGAAATGGCCAACAAACTGAACGCAACAGACTTCCCGATTCACTTGGAATTTTTCCAAAAGATGCTTCAAATGGTGGAAGAGGACGGAAACATGCTGAACTGTCTTTTGATGTCTGACAAGGCCCATTTTAGTTTAAACGCCAACATAAACAAACAGAATTGGCGAATATGGAGTGCTTCGAACCTACAGATATTTCATGAGACGGAATTGCATCAACTTCGTGTCAGAGTGTGGTGTGCAGTTTCATCACGCTGCATTACGAACCGTTTCTTGAGCATGTTAGAAAGTTTTTCTACCCAGAATTAAGTCGAAAAAGAATTTCTTTTAACTCTGTGTGGTTTAGCAAGATAGTGCAACTCCTCACATAGCCCGGCCTGTTATGACAGAATTGCGACGAAAATTTTGCCTAACCTTACTGCACCTTCCTTTTTCTTGTGGCGCTATTGCAAACAGGAAGTTTAAAAACCAAAACCAACAAATTTGAATGAACTAAAGCAATTCATTCGAGAAACAATTGCAGCTATTCCTGTCTCAACTCTCCAAGCATTAATAAACAACTTTTTGGTAAAATGCCGCACATGCATCAACGAGCAGGGGGTCATTTAATTTCCATTGTTTTTAATAATAATTAAGAGATACTTATATATGGGTAATTCTGAGATTATGGGCCAATTTCGACATCATTTTTGGCATACGATTTTTGGCAGAATTTAATATTTAATTCGGGTAGATGTCTTAGTTCTAAGAAAGACTAGTCATTTTTGAAAGGTACACATCAAAATTTTAATTTTTAACGGATTTATGCAAGAATTTAAAAATATGACTTCCAGGGTAATGGCTCATTGAAAGAGAAATGCCGAAGATAATAAAATATATAGTATTTTTTCTTTAAAATCAACAAATTCATTTTAATTCAGTTCTCTTGTAAAAATAATCAAAGAAAAAATTCGTTAATCGTCATTCCCCTGTGAAAAATGTTGGCAGGGGAATGATGAATTTCTACAAAACCCCTGGAATGTTTATTTAAGTACTTACCCTTACAAAATTGACTTAAGCTGGAAGTTTATACTTGCAATAAACACAAAAAACACTTGCAAAATTATAAAAAGTATTAATTATCTTTTCAAAAAACAACACAGGGGAATGACCAACTTAAGTGTGAACGTTCGTAACGAGTGACAAAACACAACTTACTAAATTTTAATAAGACTGTTGACGAAAAAACTGTTAGATGTGCACCCAATTCAAGTAATGGTCAATCATATTTGAGTTGCTTGAAATCAGGATTGGTTTGTAATTTGAATTTTAGCGAATATTAGATTTTACAGGGGAAGAAGATTTTACAGGGAATACTGTGTATTTTCTGGGACAGAAAATAAACATCCATAAAAATATAAATTGAATAAAAAATTATAATCGTTATTAGCACCAAATCAATTGAATATTATTTTTTACTATGGACTGGTTTTATTAAATAAATAATTAATATTTTTGTAAAAAAAATGAGAAAATTTCAATTGAAAGTTGTGCTAGGGACAACCAGGGTAATGATATTTGCACACTTTGATAGGAAATTTTTTGAAGAACAAATATTTTTTTTTTAATACAATTTTAAAGACTTTAAAGATTTATTGTATAGTAAATAATAAAGTATAATATATTTTATTTTTCCCGCTTAAAACAACCAAGGACAACACAGTGGCCCATAATCTCAGAATCAACCATATACGAGTATTAAAAAAACTGAATGAGCTTTAACATAAATAAAAGAAAAATGAGTTCCACAAAAAAAGTTATTTGAGTTTCTTAATGTAGCAATTTTTATCAGCCACCCTGTAGGATTTATTATTGAAATTGACTTAAGAATCGTATTCTAATTGTTAGGCTCCTAAGATGCAGATTCAATAATTCAAATAAAGCATATATAAAAAAATGTTTTAATCCCAACACGATTTAAAAATTATTGGAGGGAAATAAAATTGCAATCTCTAAAGCCATGTCTTCAAAATTATATTATTATGCACATATGTTTATGTATGTCAAAATGACACATTTTTCGTAGCATATTGCATATAATAATTCTTGCTCAAATTAAGCATTGTTCATTGTAGGAACCCTGTAATTAACCATGATAAAATTTAATCTGAGAGGTCCAAGTTTTCGAATAGACCGGACCTCTCTTCCGATTAAGGTACCGCAACTGAAGTACGTAATGACCGACCAATAATAAACTCTGGAAAATTTTTTGGTATCGCCTCCATATTAAGGTCCTTCCTAATTTAAGAACCTAAAACTCTAAATGACTTATATTACATCCTTTGTCGCCGAAGTTTGCTTAGGGCAATACGAGTGACCAACAAGTTTGAGTAGACTCCCACAAATGCGACTGCCGGATTGAGGCCCAGCTTCACTAAAAGCCACATTTTAAATCCAGAATGTGTGACCTATTATTATCCATTGTAAAATTCCGTCTTTCTACTTATTTTTTATCAAACAGTTTTCGGGAGAAAGTAGTGCGTAAATTCGAAACTGTTCGAAAAAAATTTGGCATTTCAATATGGAGCTATTTAGCATAGACGTAGAGCTGACGTTAGCAGAATCTGACCTGTAAGAGCGCTTTAAGGATCAAACAACTTTGAACAGCCGCCAAATTGCCATTCGTAGCCCAATACAACTAATTTCCGAATTGAAAATGATTTAATATGTATGTATTGTAGGTTGGGTCAATTAAGCAATCGATACTCGTATTGTGTCATCGATTTTTCAATAACTTTTGGCATGAGGAAAACAAAGTTCCACTAGACATATCAAAAAAGAACATTTTTGATTCGCCCAAATATCAATTTGTTGACTTTGACTATTTTTAATGTTTTTTTAATAGGCAATAAAAAAAATAATTTTATAAAAAAAATTATAATTTGGTAGCCTCGAAAATGATTTTTTTGATCTATCGTAGTGGAACTTTAATTTGCTCATGCCAAAAGCTATCGAAAAATCGATGGCACAATATTGAAAAATTGTTGTCCTTAAAAATCGGCAAACCCTTATGTATAGTCCACCAAAATATTTATTATTTATTATCCCATGTCCGTCAAACAAAATCAGCTAGGACTCTGATGATAACTTATAAGTAAAGGGTATTTGTTTAACTGCATAGGATTTATCCACATCGATAACAATGGTTTGACAGCTAATAATGTCAAACTGTGTTGACTTTTCTGTTCACTAATAACTAATTCAAGTCTTGTCGAATCAAAACCATAAACAAGACAAATAAATGACAGTACCTAGGAGAATAAAGCTGCTGTAGCGCGAAGTAATGAAGAAGACTTGTTGGCCTTTGTACAAAATTTTACATAAGGATCGTGGCTTCCGTGACTGTTGCACATAGCTCATGCCAGAATTGAAGAGAAACGACTGTCGCTAACGTCGCTTTTTTGCTGATTGGGTTCATTTTAAACTGCTCGAATGAACTCTGTTAAGAAATGAAGCTCATTTCTGGTTAAACGTTAATAAGCAAAATTGCCGTATTTGAAGCGAAGACGATCCTCAATCACTATTAATCCATTAAAATTGAATGTTTGGTGTGGTTTACAGGTTGGCGGTATCATCGATCTCTATTTTTTTCAATTTAGGAGGGAGCTGCCCTTACTGTAAATGCCGTGGCTATCGAGCCATTCTGACTGATTTTTTGTTTTCAAAAATTAATCAGCTAAAAATCAACGAAATTTGGTTCCAAAAGACGGCCCAACTAGCCATGCAGCGCCCTAAACAAGCAATTTATTGTAGAAATAATTTGGTAGCAACTTTTTCCCACTAGAATAAGTTGGTAGCAACTTATTCACTAGCCACCTTGTTTATGCAATTTAACGCCTCTAAATTACTTTTTATGGGGCTATGTTTAGGTTTATGTCGAATAGCCAGCAACTCGTCGCGCATTGGAAGCCAATATTCAAGCCATAATTGATGGTTGCTGGATATTTGGTTCATGTGGTCAAAACGCGCATTAATGGCATATATGGACAAAGGTGTTTTCAAATTTAAGCAAATTTTGATAAGAATCTAAATGTAGAGTAATTCTAAAGTCTTGGCTGAGATTAGAGACAGAAGTATGGACCGAAAGGGTCCAAAAAATGTGAAGTTGCTAATCGACGGTGGAGGATGTATAAGTTTCTGCCTGGCCGAACTTAGAGGCGTTTTTAGTTGTTTTTTCTAAGATTTTCTTAACATTTTCTTTGAGACAAACCTTCAACGGTTAACACTGCAAATGAAATTAACATCGACTCTGAAGCTCATATCGTTTTTCGAACTATCTCAAGTTCGCTGCCACTAAGCGGCTACAAATTTCATTAACCAACTTAACTTTATTTAAGACTTATTGTTCGATTACGAATGAAATCGTTCAATAAATTCTAATTTTTGGACGACGCCGCCACCTATCGGTACTAAACTTAAGATAAACCTTTCGACTAGCATAACCTATGGTAACATATGGCCCAAATTTGAAGTTTATCGGTAAAGCGGTTACAGAGTTTTAGGCGCTTTGTAGTGTTGCAAACGGTAGAGAGAATAAAAAGATCACACTGAAACATGGTTAGTCGGAGTTGGATAATCTTTATAATTTAATCATATTCATATACATCCCTCAACTAAATTTAATGGTACCGATAGGATTTTAATATTAATTTATACACATGAAACAACAAATTTATTTTATTTTTCATATTGTAATTCTAATCCAAATGTAATTTTTAAAGATATGAAGTGGACATGCATCAACAAATTATCACTGTATCTCAAAAACCAAGCCAGATTGTAAAAAACTGATTTCAAATTCCGAACGAGCAGGTCAAAACAAAAATTGAACATGGCGTAAGGACCAAAATAGCGTTAGAGCGACAATATGTATTGGGAAATTTTCGTCGCAATTCTGACATAACAGGCCAGGCTATGTGAGGAGTTGGACCATCTTGCTGAAACCACACATAGTTGAAACAAATTCTCATTCGGCGTTATTCTGGATAGAAAAACTCTCTCAACATGCTTAAGAAACGGTTTGTAACGGAGTGACGGTTTTCTTCGATAAAGTAGGGCCCGACAATGCAGCGTGATGAAACTGCACACCACACTATGACAAGAAGTGGATGAAATTCCGTCTCATGGAGTATCAGTGGGTTGAAAGCGCTCCATATTCGTCAATTTTGTTTGTTTGTGTCAGACATGAAAAGAAAGTTCAACATGTTTCCGTCATCTTTCACTAATTGAAGCATCTTATGGCAAAATTCCAAGCAAATCGGGAAGTCTGAGGCTTTCAGTTTGTTGTCCATTTGAATTTTATATGGGAATAAGTCCAAATCTTTGTGCAGAATTGTGTGCAATGACTTCTGCTTATAACCATTTGAGCAGATAAGCTTCTTGTCGAAACTCTTGGACTGTTTTGTATGGCAGCAGCTGAGGAAGCGATTGTTTCTACCGTCCGAATTCTTGTGTCTGTGTCCCAGTTATCCATTTTTTTTAAATCTAAAAATTAGTCTGCAAAATAAGAAAAAAAATTTTATTTTTTTTTTGGTAGCGGCTTTCATCTGCCACCCTGTAGGTCGTATGTACGGATAATTGTGACTTCTAGGGTGGTTAAACCTTAACTCGGGAGAGACTTTTGTGTTGGGGCTATTCGAAAACATGATACGATTTTACTGCTTGCGTGTGACGCATTATACAAAACTTGGTGAGGATCGGATGTAATTTATGACTTCTAGTGTGACATGGTCTAATTTTACCAGGCTTAATAAGTGGTCGTGATCCAAGCGAAATGAGTGCATTGATCGAGTTTAATTTGTGGTTTGTAGAGCTGCAAAACCTCAAATTGGGAGAGACCTTTATGAAGGGCTTCTTAAAACTTTGGAACGATATCCAGTATCAGCGGATATAATTATTGGTCATTTATAACGGACTGTGCAAAATTTGAGCACGATCGGGTTTAAGCAGAAATGCAGGACCTGAAATCGGTAGGGACCTTTCTAAGGAGGGCTGTACGAAAACGTATACCACTAGAGGTTTCACTAGCGATACGTATAGCTGTATGAGAAATTTTGTCGAAATCGAATGTAATATGTGGTTTCTTGATCTGTGTTTTAAAATCGGAAAAAACCTTTGCATGATAATAAAACGTGGACCAATACGGATCAATTGCATTAATAAGGTTCATCTGATAGATTTGAGAATTGATCAATGCAATCAGATACCGACTCTGAATGAACATTAGCACCTGTAACACGTACTGCAGCAGCCGTCGGCAAATTCTGTAGCGGTTTTTTGCACATTTTATCTGTAGCAATTTTTGCTACGCCGCGGTTGGCGATACTGTGTGGTGCTGGGTATGAAAAACAGTCACGCAACCACAATCATTGTGGCGAATATATTCGGTTGTGCCGAAGAATATGTTCTCCGTGTCGCCATGCAGATAAAGGAGCAGTTAAAGTACACTTTAGCACAAACCAGAAGTTGCGCACAATGGATATGATTGGGTTAGTTCTAAAAAATGGTCACAGTTGTTGGTATACGTATAAAAATAATTTATTTAAAAGATTCGTTGTGGTTTTTCACTATCCTATCACAAAAGAAGAAGAACAATATTAATAACAAAAAAACAAGTAATGCATAATTAACAAGAATAGTTAACAAACTTAACGAGATTGTACTAGTTAACAACAGTGGGGAGGGTTTGGAGGAGGAGCATAATTTAAATTATGAATTTCTTTAAAATATTTACATTAAAATGTTAAATACAACCTTTCCGGCGGTGCCTTCCACTGATGGTCCTAGAATTTCTCAATGGGTGGTCCGTATTGATCGGCAGGTGCTGGCGGGGGACCGTACTGTTCGGCTGGCTTGGCTTGTTGCTTGTACTTAATGAAGTAGACCTCGGGTTTGCTAGGTTCGGTAGGTTGGGGTGTAGGCAGAATTAAGGGTAATTGTTCCTCGGGCTTCTTGACCAAGACATAGACCAAAGTCTTGTGTTCATCCTGCACGGGTGGTGGGACGACTTGACGTATGGGTGTGGGTGGATTTGGAGCCTTAATGAAAATGATCTTGTAGTGTTTCTTGGGAACGGCCGTCTGGATGGGAGCTGATGGTGGATAGGGCGTAGGTTCCTCTGGTGGCACATGCACATAGACGTTCTTCGTTACAATGGCCTCGGCAATTGGAGCTGGAGGTCCATAGAAAGGAGCTGGAGGACCATAGATGGGTAGAGGTTGAGCTGGTGGTTGGGTAGGTGGCGGGCCATACTGTTCAGCAGGTTTGGGTGGCAAGTATTCCTTTTGTGGTGCTGGAGCTGGAGGGGCGCTGAACCGGCTTTTGGGTGGCTCCGGCCGAGCGGCAACGACGGCCAGGGTGCAGGCGAACACAATTAATAATTTCATTTTCGCAGTTGATAATCGCCAACAGAATGGGTTGTTTGTTCTTCTGCGTGTGGTTGTGAATTGATACTTTTTCACGGAACGTACTTGGATTTTATACCACAGCGGAAGTTCAATTTTTCCTTGCGTTTTCGGTTTCGTTGTCGCTTACTGCTGTTTCATTTTCAATTTCGTTTATTACATATACATATTTATTTTTATTGTTTTCATTTCATTTTCAATTTCGTATCGAACGCGAGTACACATTTTTGTTTTATTTTAATGGAATTTCTGTTTACTCTGTGCGCGACTTTTTGGGGATTTTGATTTTTTGCATAATTTTTCAAATTGCCCGTACTCATCATATCGATCGATCACATACAGCAACGGCGAAGCAAAATCAAGCTCATAAACAATGTGCCTCGTACGCTTATATCGTTACGAGACGCGCATATTAATGCCGGCCTCAAGTGCTAGACTAATGCGCGATCCACGGCTGCCGCTGTCGCCTGCCGCATGGAGATGATGACAAAATGCAACCATGTTTGTACTACACATGCGCAATGCATTGCCGCGCTGCCCGGTTCATGACTGTGCCGAGCGTCAGCGTCTTTTTTTGCCAAAAAAAAAACACTATGACCGCCTCGCCATATTGGTTTGCTTCTTACAACAAATTATGTAACTTTTGTGTTTTTTTTTTGTCAATATTATTAATTTTGTTGAAGTTTGTGCCAATTGTTTGGCTTGCATTTAGTCACGGTGTCAGCAATTAGCGGACTAGCGTTTTTGCGCGAATTACTTTTGGCAAAAGGCTGAGGAAAAAAATCACTACGCAATATTAATTTTGCTGTCGAGACACTACACTCTGTTTCCAAGATTATGAATGAATGATGCCTCATACTATAAAAAGAGCACGCTACCGGGTCGGTTAATGGGAGTATACTATTTTAATACACCTCCTTGAGAAGATTTTTTAACCGTAGTAATGTTTGAAACACATTAGAGGAAGAATTAGTGTAAAGGTGAGTCTGCTTTAGCGGCGGCTCGCCGCTGCCGATTTAAACAGCTGAAATCGGCTTCATAAAGTCACCGTTAATAATGGGCAGGGTTACCATACGTCATCCTTTTTACCAACAAAAAAGTGAAATTTGTCCTACTTTTGCAACTTATACTGCATTTTCATTAGGCCATTTATTCTCGTTTTCGCTCGAAACTTTTCAAAACATCTCAACCAATTTTCACACAATTTGTGGTCGTTTTCATTCTCGTTCTGGTTTTCGTTTGACAGTTCATTATTGTTTACAAACAAAGAACAACGTGGTGACTATGAAAATACTGAAATACATATCTTTCTTAAACAAATGGATAAATTAAATTAAGTTTTTTTTCTTTTAGCACGCTTATTTTTAGTTTAACTTCATAAAATATCCATTTCACCAAATGTGTTTGACGATTGATTAAAAATGTCTGCCTTGGGATGACAAACCAACGATAAAAAAACGATTATTTAAGGTGGCATCGCCTGTGCGAGACGTTTTCGTTCCTCTTTCGTACAAAAACAAGTCAAAGTGAGACGTTTTCATCACTTGAATTTGTATGGGGAAACGTCTCATTTTGACTTGTTTTGGCCAAACTTTTGAAAACACATCAAAAGTGCCTAGTAAAAAAAGAGCATTATATTCCTTGTGCGAGTAACTAGTATTTCTTTAACAAATTATAATCCTAGAAAACGCATTTTTGACATTTCCAGCTGTATTTTACATCGAAAATACGAGATTTTAGTTGAGTACATTGTGCAATATTTTAGAAACTTGTACACATTGAGAAATGTAGAAATATTGAGAAAATAAGGAATAGTTTCTCTAAACTGAATTTAAGCAAAATATACATGAGCCATACAATTCGAACAGTAGCTAACCTAGCAAATCCCATATGGGGTTACGTAAGTTTCGATACGAACTTCGAAAAACCGCACATTGGAAGGAGTTTGCATTTTACGTGTTGCACTGTTTTCCAACTTTTTTTTAAAGAACAGTAGAAGTTGTTTCTGAAAAAGAAACAGCAAAAAGGTCTCGAACCAACCGGTCTCAAATTACCGAATAAATGAAAACAAAACAAAAACATATTTAATAAGGACCGGTACGCCCTAATGTGCAATGCATGTATGAATACACCCTCCCAACATTTGAAAGTTTGTTTCATGGTCTATCGTCAAATGCACTACGCTTTAGTCACTTCCAGACGATAATTGGAAGATAGTTTGTATTTTACAAGATCAATTTACTTAGTAGGGACATAAATACTGTTACACACGTTTTATACTGTAAAATAAAAAGTAATGAATGTTTTTGGACCAAATATTTTTTAATATATTTATTGATGTATATTGTATCCAAAAAGAATCTACTTATTCGAAATGTCCGCCATTTGCTTTTACACACGCCTTAAGTCGCACTGGCCAGTTTTTCTTTGGAAAAGAAAAACTGGCATTCTTAAGTGATCTAATGTCGGGGTATCTTTTGTGACAAACCTTGTCTTCAAAAACCGTCCACAATTTGTAATCCAATGGGTTCAAATCTGGACTGCCTAAGGGCCATTCGTCAGAGTAAATGAACGCCTGTTTCGAAGGCAGGCCTGGGACGTTTTAGCCTTATGGGCCGGCGCAAAATCCTGCTGGAAAGTCCATGGCTGGTTTTGGAACAGGGAATTGTTAAGAGGCTTCACAACAGCTTCCAAAACGGTTTCTTGGTAAACTTTGGCCGATGTTTTGACTCCTTGTTGGCAGAAATACAGGTCAGTGACCCCATCGGAAGAGACACCCCACCAAACCATGACTGAAGCTGGGTGATGACTCTTTTCCACCCTTGGGATCAGTTCAGATGCTTCCTTAGATGACCGCACTCTATCATTTTGCTTGTTAAAATTTTTCTTGAACGGTAAAAATTTTTTCATCGGTGAACAACATTTTTCTGTGCAAGTTATCAGCGTGCTTCACCAAAAGACGTTTGCATTTTTCAATCCTATTTTTTTTAAAGCAGCAGTCAATAAATGTCCTGTACGTCGTTTGAAAGCCCCAAGTCCCAAGTCTTTTTAATGATTCGACTCATGGACTTTTGCGCGATATTCTGACCGAATTCTGAACGTTTGGTTAGCTGGGTAGATAGGACTTGACAATTCTTTAACAAATTCATATGGAAGTAAGCCCTCATAATAAAATTTGTATTTATTCCAAAAACTGTCATTTATTATTTTAAAAAAGTGTCCTCCGAAGGTTCTAAAGGCTCTATGTAAATGTCCCAAACGTCATCCTTTTTTGGCACAAATGTTCTCCTTTTCGAAAAATCTTAATGGTAACCCTGATAAAGGCTGAGACGTTGCTACCTACAAATAGTTGTCTTATTTAAAAATGTGCTAAACATTGAATATTTTAACTCTGTGCTAAAATTATACACTATTTATTTAACAATGTGGCGATGTTCAAGCTGCCATTGATTGGCAAAATAATGAATAGATCAAACCGCAGTATCCGACTAAAAATACTGTCGCCGCCGATAGTTTTATATCCACTTTATACTCTGAAAGGGAATGCACCCCTTTAAGGAACAGAATATTACGAGGGTTTATACTTCGGGTCCAGCAATAAAAACACAATAATTTATCATTGGAAATGGTTTTATTGTTCTTCAAAATATTCTCCGTTAAGATCAATACACTTTTGCATGCGCACAAACCAATATTCGAAGCACTTTTTCCACTCCGATTGAGACACCTCTGAAATATGATTTTGAGCGCTTCAATAGCTGCTTCGGCGATGAAAACGTTGACCACGATTTTTTTTTTGATGCTATGAAATAAGAAGAAGCCATTGGGTGGCAAATAAGGGCTGTACAGAGGATGGCCCATCAATTCGACATCTTGAGTGGTCAAATAGCAGCTAATGCAAAATAATCCGTCTTCTCTTATTATCTTTTCTCATTTCTTCCAACACTGTTTGCAAATAGACGGTTGCATACCACTCAGGATTGACCATCCTACGTTCCACTAAAGGCACGTTATACCGAAAAAAAACGCAATCATTTGCTTCGGTGTACTTCTTCCACGGTCAACTTTTGTTGGATTTGGCTCGTCTTGAAAGGCCCATACGGTCGATTGCTGTTTTGTTTTGGGTTCATATGCATAGATCCATGATTCGCCACCTGTAACAATGCTATGCACTACCTTTGAGCTACCTCAGTTATACCTTTTCAACACCTCTTTGCACCAATCAATGCGAGCCTTTTCTTGAGCATTCGTGCAATTACTTATATATGAGATCCAACGAGAACATTTTTTTTTTACGGCCAAATGAACATGCAATATATTATTGATGCTTGCCATACTAATGCCCAAGGATGCCTCATTCTCACGGTATGTCACATGTCGGCCTTCCTCAATCAGTTCACGCACAGCATCGATGGTTTCTGGCAAAGTGACCAAAGTTGGACGTCTTTCACGAAATTCATCCTAGAGCGAACGGCTTCCGAGACTGAACTCTTGGTACCAGCGATTAACAGTAGTTTTTGATGATGCTTTATCGCCAAAAGTTTCTTTAAAACCAACACTGAACAAAATTGAAACATAAAAACTGAGAAGTAAATTAATATTAAGCTGGAAAATGCAAGTTTTTTATTATGATTGTTTTCTTTTCAACTGAAATTTATTTAAGAAACTGAGAAGCATATTATATATCAAACAGAAAGCAAAAAAGACTTAGTTTTGTGGAAAATATTTTCCAAAAGCATGAAAAATAATGATTTTTCCACCACAAAATTTTTCTAAATGAATTTTTTAAAAAATTTTAATTGTTGGACAGGTCTCTAGCAATAATTTGGCTTTTACAGATTAAAAAATATCAATTAGTCGACGAGTTATAGCCAAAAAACCATATAAACAATATGTTGAAAATTGGCATTTGACTGCAAAGTTCGAAGGTCGATTAAAAAAAATTCGAACTAACATAAACAAACGCCGCGATACGGGTCTTCTAATTTTGCCTATATTTTCACCCTTCACTCTCAGAATCGACCTAACTTTTGCTAACCTGAATTTGTTCCACAGTGTAATTCTAAAAATCTATTATACGAGTATATTAGTTTGTAAATGCATCAATTACACTACTCAACAAAATGAAAAAAATTTCATGTACTCCGGATGCGATAATTTTTTCTGTGTAGATAACCTTGACATGAGCTCGAAAAACGCAATAAAATTTTTTTTTTTCGTTTGGTTTTTGTTTTATTTTTTTTTTTTTAATTTTAAAAATTTTTTTTTGGTTAATTTGTTTCGTCCGGCGTAACTCGGGAACCACTAGCCCGATTTAATTGAATTAAATTTTAAAAAATTTAAAATTACAATTCCCTTAATCTGTTCATATATTGTTTTCCTATACAAGCAACAGTTTCCAAGTTAAAAATGAATATATAAAGGAAAAAACTTATTTTTTGCCTAAAGATTTAAATTTTTTTTTTTAAAAAATCCATAAAAAATCCAAAATGAAAAAAAATGTCAAATCTTATTACTTTTACGTAAAGTCACATAACCTATGAGCAAAATGAGACAAAGATCATGAAAATCGATGCACGCGTTTCGCTTTTATTCGCAATTGAGTAAAAGTATGAATTTCAAAAATTTGCTCGACATATGCACAACTTTGTCTATGGTGAGGTTTTTTCTTTTTTATTACAAAAAAAATTAAAATTTGTTGGGTGACAAAAATATATGACTTTAAACCTTTAAACCTTTACTCAATTGCGAATAAAAGCGAAACGCGTGCATCGATTTTCATGATCTTTGTCTCATTTTGCTCATAGGTTATGTGACTTTACGCAAAAGTAATAAGATTTGACATTTTTTTTCATTTTGGATTTTTTATGGATTTTTTAAAAAAAAAAAATTTAAATCTTTAGGCAAAAAATAAGTTTTTTCCTTTATATATTCATTTTTAACTTGGAAACTGTTGCTTGTATAGGAAAACAATATATGAACAGATTAAGGGAATTGTAATTTTAAATTTTTTAAAATTTAATTCAATTAAATCGGGCTAGTGGTTCCCGAGTTATGCCGGACGAAACAAATTAACCAAAAAAAAATTTTTAAAATTTAAAAAAAAAAATAAAACAAAAACCAAACGAAAAAAAAATTTTTTATTGCGTTTTTCGAGCTCATGTCAAGGTTATCTACACAGAAAAAATTATCGCATCCCGAGTACATTTTGACTGTTGACTAGTGTTATTGTAATCACATGATTTCATTTTGTGTAGGGTGTCTTTCACGCCTTTCGCTCGCATAGTCCAATTTATTAGTTTCGAGCACATATAAGGTTCAATGAACTCTGCATGCACATTTCTTCCCATCATTTCAGAAGTGCATAAATCAAATATCTTTTTTATCTAAAACAATAAAATAAATCACTGCAATCGTACTAGTTTTTATAGTTTTTAATTTAATATCTTTTTTATAAAAAAAAAAACAAAAAAAAAATCTTTGAAATGTCAATCACGTACATCACACCACCATAACCATTATTTGTTTTGGGGCCGCGCGTGACCATGCAAACTTTATATGCGATACTGGCCGGCCGTTTTAAAGCGGGGAGAGAAAAGTGGGAGTTCTGTGAAAAAAGTCGATAGTGTCATCAAACTGACTAAAAATATTGTTGTTGTATTTTTTTAATCAATTAAAAATAATTATTTATGTAATGCGGATACTTATGTATCGCAAGTATATGATGAAAAAAAATGAAAAAACCCCGTATTTAGGTTAGGGTCAAGCTGTATTCGTGTGTGCCCACAATTCCCCTATATGACTGACCTACATTTCTATGATTTGAGGTAGGTCTTCGTTTTATGTATGCATGGAGGAAGAATCGTGAATTCAATGCGTGGTTTTAGAAAAAGTTGTTTAGGTTGTTAGTAACAATCGAGCTGGGAGACAGACTGGGTGTGTATGGGATTGGAGAAAATTTTGGGTCAATAATCCTGAATTAGTGAATTAAACTCATTTATATACCAGGTTATAACGAGGAGATATCGAAATTCGGTAGTGTGTTTAAGAACTAATGATATTCACAAACTTTAATACCAGTTCCCAGTGGCAGGTTTCCACCCCATAAATGTCGGGGACTTAAAGAGTAAGAGATTTATCTCTTAACCATGGAAAAACTTCTCTATAAAATGCATTAGCCTTTCGGAGTGAGCGTTAAGGCCCGATTAGTCTTGACGGTTGACGGTGGGCGGTTGATTCTGCAACCTGCAGAAGTCTACCGTCGTCAACCGTCAAACTGTAGTTATCTCCCTCTAGCACATGCAAAATGCAACCCCTAACTGAAATTGCTGATTGCCTACCGTCAATCGTCCACCGTCAACCGTCAAGACTAATTAGGCCTTTAACATAAGGTCTCGGTCAGTGAGTGTAAGAGTTGAATCGAGCACAGTTCACTAATTTGAGCGAAGTTTTCCCTTGCTCTTTACTACCCGTAGGATGTTTTGCGACTGAAGTAAGTAAGGCCAGTTCTAATCTATTTTTATATTCGGAACTGGCTTTGTTGTAAAAATATCTAACAGGACTTTGTTTTATGGAACAATGGGGGCTTCTCCCAAATAAGTAAGCTAAGAACGATACGAGGGCATATCAATAATTCCGTGACCTTTTGAATAAAACACAGTTTTTTTGAAACAAAAAACAAACAAAATTATTTTTTAACATAATCTCCTTTTAGCTCAATCCAAGATTTTTTCAATTTTTGTATCCCTTCCAAAAATAGGATTTGTGGAGGCATTCGTTTGATCAATAATTTCATCGTTGGAGTTGAATCTCTTTCCACCGAGCCATTTCTTTAGGTGTGGCAAAAATTCACTGGGGGCTAAATTCGGAAAATATGGCGGATGAGGTACCAATTCGTAACCCAATTCATGCAATTTTGCCATTGAGACTGCACTCGTGCGCACCCGTGCACTATCTTGATAAAAACGAACTTTTTTCTTGGACCTATGGGGTCGTTTTTTAAATCCTCGTTAAATCGGTCCAATAAGTTGGCATAATATTCGCCATGAACGATTACGTTTATGGTAATCGCGACAGCTTTCTTCAACCCAACTGATCAAGTAAAATCAAAACAACACCGCCATATGAAATTGCATGTGGCAATGTATAATTGTATGTATTCAATGTCCCTTGAAAAGGTTATATAATAATAAAAAAATATTTTTTTTATTATATATTTGTTCTTCTATTATAAATTTTTAACGAAAATCAGCGTTGTACACGCAGAGAAAAGACATGGTTACTATATGCTCAATGAAACAATAATATGTTCTCTACAATAAAAGCATGTTCGTCCCAACGATAGTATTGTTTCCTGAATTTTATTTTGACAACAGTATGATTCCGGCAATATTAATATTGTTGAAATGTAACAATTCTATTATTGCTAAATTTAGAAATGAAAATATGGATGTAGCAACCATGTAAATATTGTTAGTGCGACAAAAGTATTATTATTAAAGATTTACGTTAACAATAACATGATTAAGGCAATCATACTATTTGTCTGATATCAGACAATTCAAAGCAATATTTGAACTCTTTCGAGATTCTTACCGAAATCGTTACGAATTCTGTTCGGTTTGTCTGAGATTTTTTTGTTTAGAGAAGTAGTTCAGAGTTCCTGTCAACCCTCTGATTTGTTTTTTTTGTTACGACCTCGGTAAGAATTCTGATCCGCCAAGGTTTTTCTTCAGCAGTCTTTGGCTACGATTACTTCGGCAACAAATCAAATGACTTATACGACAGACTCATTGTTATTAATGAGAATTGCCCTTTGCGTATACTTATAGTCTTCGAACTGTGCGTAGAGCAATCTTCAACGCGCAAAATCATTTCACCAATTCAAGTCCTAATAATGATAAAAGACCGAATAAATATAAAGAAAAAAAATATTTGTTTCTTTTCAGTATTGTTTGTCATTTCATCACGAAATGAAAACCACGATTTTCAAGCATTTAGCCATACCGGTCGAAATGCTCGAACGAGTCATCCAGAATTGGATCCTCAGAATGGACACCTTAAGGCATAGTTGCGGCCAACAGTTGAAGGAAATTATATTCAAAAAATAAATGACATAAAATGTCCTTTTGAATGAACAATAAAGATTCCACACTTAATTTGATTTTTTTTAATATGAAAAAATAGCTCTAGATTGATCACCTTATATAACAGCAAAGAAAACTTATCTTTAAATGAATTAAACTTAGATGTCACATATGGAAAAGCGAGTGCACCTGCACGACTGCAGAACCGCTTGCACTGTGAACAATAGCTTTTGTCTGTAAGAAAAGCTTTTGTCAAAATTGTGTTTCTTTAAACAAATATTCGATTACAAACCTATTTCCAACTATCAATTAAAGAAAATCCCAAACAATTTTTTAATAAATGTTCAATTAAGTCTCAATTCTATGTACCTAGCTCGTATGCGATTGAAAGTATGTAATGTAGACAAATTCCATTTATTTATTCAATTTAGAAAGAAGAGTGAATTGTTTTCACTAACAATTCAAGACAGAACGACTGTATAACAAAGTATTTTCTCTCTTCGCATCTTTCAACCGAATTGGGATTTTCCAAAAAAAAACTTCAGATACAATAGAAGTCGCCATGTCATTGCACTCGTGTGTCATCGAAGATCATGGGACAAGAGTCCCAACTCATCCACGCAGAAGCGAGCAAGTTAAAGCTAAATTATCCAAAGAGTGCATGTGAGCAGCATTAAGTTGGAAGTGTGTGTCACCGATCATTGCCAGTGTACAAACATACGGACGCACTAATTTTAGATCAAGTGGACACCTTACTAAACGATCAGTCGCATGGGTCTTGGTGTGCATGGGGTTGTGTGGAAGGCTGACCAAAACAAACAAAGAAACAACGACAATAACAATGCGATCAAATGAAGCATGTTTGAAAATGCCAGTTGAAATGCAGCGACTTTGCGATACACTACACTACTTGAGGAGTCTTTTTAGAACAGTTAGAGGCTGAATCTGGTTTAATGGAGCAATCCTAATGATAAATTTACCAATGCCGGCGACTTCACGAGTAAAGCCTCGTGGCATAATGTCTCAATGATTTACTAACATTTCATTTCAAAAAAGTTTGTTTAACAAAGGGGTATTACCCACAATTTTATCTTTTGTTTTTTGTACAGGTGCCATCCCTATAAACTGTAAAAATTCGTCAACAAAAAGACATAATATTGTGGAATAAATACTTAACACCCTTAATTTTATGAAGTGGGCAATTCGTACGTTTGGACGGGCTTTTGTTCTCTTCACGATGGATTGCATTGTACGCGGTCGATTGTTGATTTGTTTCGGGCTCATACGCACAGATCTATGATTCGTCACCTGAGTCGATCTGCCACTGTAAACAACACAAATGATGGTTCAGAGTACGTTTATGCTGAAAAATGTCAAACTTTCCAATGGAAATGTCAGATGGCGCCTAGGCAACACTTAGTGTTGCCTATAGCAAACCTCGAATTATACCATTGCTTAAAATTACCTAATTTTCGGATCTCTATGAATAATTTGTAAATACGAGTAAGTCATGAATACAATTAAGACAAATCGTAAAGTAATATATGATTCAGATTCGTGAAGAAGTTTCATTGTTTTTAAATATCAAAATATCCATTGTTGAAGGGTCCGATTTGTGAAACTCTGAATATTAAAAGTTAGTGCCTTTATGTCGATTGTTGAAGGGGACCGATATTTCAGTTCTTAGGGTTCGTGTATCCGGACACGAACTTTAGTGTGAGAATTTCACTGCCTTTGAGTACTCGTACGAGATATGCTTTTTATACACGGTGGAGCGCGGTAATTTGCTTTTTTTGCACTGCAGCCTGTGGCGGCACAGTTGGTCGATGAGTGTGCTTAGCTTTTAGTGGCTGACGGGAGATTTGTATTCGTCTGCCTTTCAGTTGCCATCATGCATTGGACACGTGAAGAGAGGTCATTTTGTGTTGAAGCGTATTTTTTAATGAGGGACATTTTTTCTCGGCACATTTTTGCAGGCACATTTTCACCTCAGTGGTAAATAAACAAAATATGCGGTACTGGAGTGAAACAAACCCCAGAGAACTTCACCAGAGACCTCTGCATTCTGACAGCGTCACTGTGTGGTGCGCCATATCACTAGTAGGCATCATTGGCCATTACTTTTTCCAGGATAACCGCCTTGCCGTAACTGTGAACTCGGAATGGTACTTGACTACGATACAGGATTTTTTTCAGTCGGCTTCTGAGGCAATGCAATTAGAGGATACATGGTTCACACAGGATGGTGCCACTGTACACACAGCGAGGGTTACCAAGAATTGTTTAAGGCAGATGTTTCCTGGACGGCTTATCTCTTTGCGGGGTGATGTGAACTGGCCGGCACACTTACCTGACTTAGCCCCTTGCGATTTTTTCCTTTGGGGTTACCTGAAGTCGAAGGTGTATATCAACCGTCCCCACATCTTGGAAGACATAAGTAACAATATTGAGGCTGAAATTGGCAGAGTACCAGTTGACATGCTTGTTAGAGTTCATGAAAACTTCAGAAAACGTATGCAGCAGTAAATTCCCTTACTGTTCAATATAACTAAAATATAAAATAAATTTTTCTTAAGTTCATAATTTTTTTATTTCATTCCCAAATAAGCAAATTACCGCGTCCCACCCTGTATTTCGGGTCCTAGCAATACCAGTGTTGCCATATTCAAACAGCAAGTTTGACATTTTTTTTTAGCAAAGGTCCTTGTCGATTGGAGTGGTCCATTAATAATATTAAATTTAAATCGGCTGAAAACGCTTAAGTTGTCTTTGGATACTTTGTGTAACTTTTATCCTTAATGGCTCCCCACAGAAAAAAATCCAATAGGCTCAAATCACAGCCCCGAGGCGCCCAATGGGACATGTGGCCCTATCTTGTTGAAACCAAATGTTGTCCATGTCATTCTTGAGCATGGCGCGGTAACGATCACCGTTGATGGTTACGGAGTCAGATACTAAACCCGATCTTGCTGAGTCAAAAACTGACTCAGCACTAGAAGTTCTAGAATGAAATCCGATTTTGATAAACTTTCGCATGTTACGTTGCATGCGACCAGAAACTAAACGAGGGAAAATTTGTCCAGATTTGAGCATCCGCCTCATTAAACCCCATATTTTATACCAAATTTTACTCAAATTTAGTAAAGAAAGCTTTAGATCAATAATTGAGACTCTATACTTAATGGTACTTTTCAGTATCGTGTACCACGACGTCAGTATCGATACCTCATAAATTCAAAAAGCATATCTTACTCCCGAATAAAAATGCTTTTACTGAACAAACCACATTCTAAATCCGATTTTACAGAAATAGCGAATCGGGCGGAATGTGTGAAATATAACAAACTCTGTTAAAATACGACTACATCGGCCTATGTTTTCATACATCCCTCATTAAAAGGTTCCTTAGGTCCTGTCACTTTTTATAGAATTTTATTGTATACTACATATGCGCGATATGCTATTACAAATTGTGCTCAGTTTGTTTGTCAGTTGGGAGCCAGAAAGTTTTGCCGGGGAATCGGATATTGACTAATAATCATATTCTATGACGATGTCCATTTTTGTTCAGCGACAATGTCCACAGGAAATTTGAAATTATTGAAGATAACTCGATGGATGCTTTTCTATTGATGATTTTGAATTGTACTCTATACTTGATGGTAATTTTAAGTTAAAGTTTGGGGACATTATATTCATTCATTATTAATATATACTTATTTTACTTATATATTAAAATTTATTTATAAACCTTGGCATACACAGGGTTAGGGAATTGTGTGAAATTATTTTTTATTGATTTAAATTCCAAACTGTTTGGAATCAACATTTCAGAATCCATTTACTTTGCCATTACGATGACCTTTAAACGGTTAAAAAATGAGTTGCATCTCTGTAGGAAGCCTGGGGTCAAATGTCTCCAAGTTAACTAACGCACAATGTGCATCTTATGAAAGTAATCTAATTATTTTTTCCTTAACAAACAAAATATTTATAAAAGAATGGTTTTTATACTACGAGTACTAGTGCAAAAATCTAGTAAAATGATCCATGACATAATATATAGGCAATAGTGTGGAAGTAGGAAATAAGTCATCAATTTTAAAGATAACCTGATTTGTTTAGACAACCAATACAAAAATTATATAACATTACTTAAAAGAACATTTAGATCGAAAAAACGCCATTTTTACTCACTAGTACAATTTGTTTGAAAATGACCAACAGGACACGCTAAAATAGTGATATACATTTTTTGTGTTCGGTTCCCCCTACCGAAAGTAACTTGGCAACATTTTTGTGGGACTAATACCTTCTCAAGAACTCCCATTAAGGAGTATCCACACGATTGTACTTAAAACATCTCATCACAAAAATATTCTACGAGTATAACAAAAAAAGTTGGTAACTTATTTCATACGGTATTGCATTGAAAAATGCCCATAAAAAATAAACGAGTTATACCAGAAATCTGTGCTTTTGGGAATTTACTGTACACATCTGAATCTATTATTTCCCGTTAGAATAATCCACTTCACAGAGAAAAATCGAAATTTTGTTGCATAGTGCAATAAGACCCCAAGCATCACTGGAAGCGGACTCTATTTTTTTGAAAATGGCAAAGGAGGCACTAATTACCGTTAATGACCCTAGTCATGTTAACATTCAGTGGTCAAGGCCCATCAAATTAATATATCCGAGCTAAAATTTTTCCAAGTTGCATATCATGCTAGCGACGCAATGCTTAAAGCCAAAATCAAATTGGGTGACTGCGTCATCTCACGGCGATCGTTCATCAGTTTACTACCGCAATCGTGCGTCTTGACACTTAAGGATATTTTTAAAATTTTGCAGAATATGGCAAATTAGCGGATATGCCAACAAAACTACATAGTGAGCCAAAATTGCCTTTTTAAAATCTCTACCCTTGTGCCACCAGCGATAAGAATATTTAACGTACCGTAGGTAGGGTCCCGTCATGATTTGTTTTTTCTCTTTGTTTTGCAAAATAATCTTCATTGAAAGCTAATAAGAGAAGAAAACTCAACGATGATCGCCGGTAGGTAAAGAATGATGACGTTTGTAGTCACTAAAAGCAAAAAATACCAACAACAAGAAAAATACCAACAACAATTACTCGTTTAAACGTGGCTGTAGCAAAATTGGTATATTAGAGCGTATCGACATTGGTGTATTACACTGATTACTTAATATAACAAATGGAAGCAAATGCTAGTCAATTTTCCGCTATATGGGACTACCAAAGCGGAGGGTAAACCCCCATCTAGCGATATGGCCCTATTTTACTTGAATCGTTTCTAAGTTTATCCTACTCGACTAGGAAGAGGAACGGTAAATAATAAGTGCCGACTCGAAAGCCATGACTAATACAATTGTGAAACCTTTGAAATACGAGAGATAAAAGTAGAGGAAAGCAGAATGCTTGATGTAGAGGGAAAGAAGAGGTTGTCGAGCCATAAAACTACTTTCAAAGACAATCCATTACAATAAAAGAATTAAACAAAATATTTTGTAAGTGTCAGTAAGTGGACAATTATACAATGCCACAATTTCCAAATGTATGGCCATGACCATGGCTCCAGTCTCTGTCAAGTCAAAACGTTTTGTGCTTATTGCACTGGAAAACACCTGACTGCAAGGAACCCACCATTTACTTACTCGTATAGTGTGCAAACTGAAGTAATTCTGCTGAATGTAAAAGTATACATTATTATCCTATGTAAGTGCTTCTCGACGCAAGCCCGTCCACTGCGCAACCTTTTCAACCTTGCTTATCGTGCAGGAGTCTTCCCAGCGTGTTGGAAGGTTGCGAACGTCCAGCTGATCCCTAAAAAGAGTGAAGCCAATAATTCTGCGAATTATCGGCCAATCGCGATCTGCTCTAAGCTCTCCGAGGTAATGGAGAGCATGGTTAACCACCATCTTGTAGGGTATCTCGAGTCCAACGACCTGCTTAGCGATCGACAGTAGGGCTTCCGTAGAAATCGCTCTACGGGAGACCTGGTGGCTTTCCTGTCGGAAAGCTGGAGTCGGTCTATCCACCAGTTTGGTAAGAGTAAGGTCGTGGCTCTGGTTATATCCAAGGCCTTTGATAGAGTCTGGCACGGTGCACTCTTATCAAAGCTGAACGCTTTTGGTGTCGGTAATACATTTGCTCGATTTATATCGAGCTTTCTTAGAGATCGCACTATACGGGTTGTTGTAGATGGGTTCTCATCCAATAAACATAGGCTGACCGCAGGTGTGTCACAAGGCTCTGTCCTTTCTCCCTCAGTATTTCTCATTTTCATTGATGATCTTTTGGGTCAGACCGTGAATCCAATCTACTCTTTCGCGGATGACAGCAACCTACGTATGTCATTCATATTCATTCGACCGTAGGCCAAGTCTTCAAGATATTGAAGACAAAAGGCGAATAATGGAAGAGACACTTGGCCTGGATTTACTGGCCATTTCCGACTGGGGTCGAGTGAATAGAGTAGATTTTAATGCGCGTAAGACACAGTGCTGCTTGTTGTCTCACAAGCTATTCACTGACCCAACAGTGTCGTCATTATCTATCGACGGTATGGATGTCGAACAATGTGGCGCTCGTTGGGCGAGACATGTATTCGAAGTGTCGAAAGAAGCAGTCAAGTGCATAGGCTTCCTAAAGCGGTGCAAGAAATATTTCACTCCTTCTGATCTTTTCGATATCTATACAACCTACAGCAGACCAAAGATGGAATACAACTCCCATATATGGGCAGGTGCTCCAAAATCATCCTCGGAGCTTCTGGACCGTGTTCAAAGGAGAGCGATAGTGCTGATAGGAAACAGTAGGGTATCCAACTCTATTGTTTCCCTGGAGCATCGTCGGAATGTGGGTTGTGTGTCGCTGTTCTATCGCTACTTCCATGGTGTGTGTTCTTCAGACATTCGTGGTTTTATTCCTGACGTGAGGATGTTCGGCAGGGATACACGACTTTCCAGAAATTCACACCCATTTGTTATCGATTGGCCGGTTGACCGCACTATACACTACAGATCGAATTCGTTTTTCGCTCGTACTGTCCGTATGTGGAATCGACTTCCGGCAAATGTATTTCCCACCAATTATGACATCCAGAAATTCAAGACGAATGTCAATAAACATTACTCCCTCTTTCCCCCCTTCGATCCCTTGCTTTCCAACGACCAACGCAATGCATTGCATATATTGGGGAAAACCCCTGAGTGTTGGCTAATTAAATAAAAAATTAAACGCGTAAACGTATTCAGCCACCTCGTCCTTCTGCATCTGCGTTTACAAATTACAATGACAATTTTCCAAAAAGTATGTAGCAAAACAGACCACCTATTTCATCTTCTCGGCATGCTCCAAGTTTTACTCAAAATAATTTCAACATGAAAAATAACTCTAATAATTGTATTTAAAATTTAGCCTGTGAATTAATCACTTGTTTACGAAATTGCCGGAATGAAGCAGATCACTTCGAGGTGATAACCAAACATGCCTGCATTTTGTCGTAAAAACTGCCAACATTAAACTAATAACATGAATTGCGACGGGCATTAGAAAAAGAGTATAGAACTATTTGAATTTATAATTGTTAAAAACATACATATAAGTATGCACCTGCTTAGTCTCAGTGATAAGGTTCAAAATGCACTTATCATTAAATCACCAAGCTTTCTTAGGATATAGAAAGATAGAGAAATAGCACTTGGCGGAGGAGTAGTAATTAGGAGGAATATTTCTCAGCAAGTGTTTTTCGTAATACGAGAAAACACTAATTTAGTTGAAAATATTTTAAAACGGCTGGCTAACACAGATTGTGTGGGCATCTACTCGTGCTATTTCCCTGGCGGCCTTGTGGGTCCTGTGCATCTGACATCAGTAGACTTACTAGAATTAATTATTTTATTTAAGATGGAGATACAACCCCCAAGTGGAGTAGGCATCACTCTTGGGGTTGTATCCCTTCTTACTGCTGGGGAGACATATTACACCAGATACAGGACTCCTACCATTATGACATTATTTTTCTTATGATCAAACCTATGTTCCTTCAAAAATAAACGTACAATGTTCAACTCTGGATTGTTTCTTACCAATATGAATCGACAAATCACATCTGCAGAGGTTATTAACGACCAAAGTTTGGGTCATTTTCCGGCACATATCGCTGCAAAATAGTTTTTCCGAAATAGTTAGAAATGCCAATTGGGTGGATTTTCCTTCTTATAGAAACCGACATCTGTTCCTTTCCCGTCGTAATTCAATAGCAAGTACCTAGGTATTAAAACCATGTTGGTAGACTTTCAAAGAGTGATGAATGATGTTGTAGTTAATGGTGTACCGACGAGGCGACCCTCATATCAAAGGAAACCTTTTCCATTACATATTAGATCTCAGATTAATTCGACGAAATTGACATCGGAGAAGTTGGAAAAGATACAGGGATGCTGTGGATTTTTATGAGATGAAAAGTTTGGATCTTAGTACAAATGTGGAAATTAAAAAATGTTAGAATATGTGACAGCGCATAGAGAAAGGGACCTAAGGGTATAAAAAATCAATTTTCATTTTTCTTCTCTTTTTTTGGCGTGGACAACATCAGAGCATCGAATGAGACCGATCCCGTGCCCCAAAAGTGTTCCCTCCCAAAGTGAAGTCGACGATTCTAAGCGCAAATAGAAAGGGACATAATCTATAAAATGGCTCTCCTGAACAAAACTTTTCACTTTTTTTTCCCATGCCCCAAAAGTGTTCCCTCCTAGAGATATGCGCGTTTTATGAAAGTGACGTCGGCGATTCTAAGCGCAAATAGAAAGGGACCTAATCTTTAAAATGGCTCTCCTGAACAAAACTGGTTTTTAACCTTAGGTCTCTTTCTATTTTGCGCGTCACATATATCTTTGAATCGTATGCTAGGTAAATTTTGGAATTTGTCAAAAATTCCAAGCAAGAGATCTAATATATTTCCTAATTTCAAGCTAAATGTGAAATATATGAGACATTGGTCCAAAACTTTGCTTAAGACAGTTTCATCACATCAACTTATGGAAATCCTTCCACTAAAGCTGAAGTAAGAGACTTTCTTGATACATTTCGGACTGATATAATAATTCTTCAGAGAACTTACTTTAAAAATATCTGTCATTATAAAGTTTCTGAAAAACAAATAGATGTCTTAAGGATTTGCCGATGAAATGTATCCGATTTTTAACATTGAAAAGTTTTGAAAAGTTGGGCTGCTTCTTGAGAGAATTCAAGGTATCGCGCCCCTATAAGAAACCCGAATAAACCACTAGACTGTCCCAGTCCTTACAGACCAGTTAGTCATCTCTCTAGAATAAGTTATAAAGAAACAATTTCGAAATTTGTATATGCAAATGATAGGGAACACAAAACAATTGATGGGATCAAGAATAGATGTCTCAAGGCTTTGTCGAGGAAAGGTATCCAATTTTGTACTATATATATTTGAACATTTTTGTTTAAAGATGTATTTTTTTTCGAGAGAATTCAAGGAATCGCCTCCCTATAAGAAAACCGTATACACCACTAGACATTCCAATTCTTACAGACCAGTTAGTCTTCTCTATAGAAATAGTTGTTAAAGAAAAAATTACGAGTTTTGTAGGTGCAAATGCTATACTTCTCTCGGAACAGTTCGGGTTTCGTAGGGAACACAACACAATCCAGCCTTTAAAAAATAAACAACAACAATAATAATTTATTCGAATTTTATTGATAAGAAGTTTACTGTCATGATCCTATTGGAGATCAAGGCAGCTTTCGACTCCGTTTGGCACGACGGCCAAAAATATAAACTAATCAAGCTGAATTTTGCAGAACTCATTTTACTAAGGATTTTACATGGCATAACGTTTAGGGTTCATATCAATTCAGTTAGTTCAGCGAATGTACCCATTACTGCAGGTTATTATTATACTAAAATCTTTATACGGCTGGAATTCCTTAGCTTACTAATTCATTTTTGCTGATGACACCGCTGTATGTAGCTCTGACCAGGCAATGTACTTTACAAGAAACATCAAGAAATGTTTTCCACACAAAATAGTTTGATGATAAACAACAGGGAAATCCAATTGGAGCAAAGTGTAAAGTATTTAGATTTAATGTTAGAAGCTTGAGTAAAGTTCCAAACTCATATTCCATATGTCATTGATAAAGATGTTTTTGATAAGAACGCTTTATCCATTCAATAATAGAAAACACTGCATTAGTTTAATATTTAAGTCTATCTTTCAATCTATTTTGTTCTACGGAGCTCCAATGTGGGCTTCTAGTGCATACTACCACCTACATAAATGATTCGGTGCTCATCCAAAAACGCATGAAACGTCTTCATGATAATGCGGTGTAGAACTTGTTATCGACAAGATAGAAAGATTAACCCAACATGGAATACAAAGATGGAATACAACTACCATATATGGGCAGGTGCTCCAAAATCATCCTACTTGACCATGTTCAAAGGAGAGCGATGGTGCTGATAGGTGACAGTAGGGTATCCAACTCTATTGTTTCCCTTGAGCATCGTCGGAATGTGGGTTGCGTGACGCTGTTCTATCGTTACTTTCATGGTGTGTGTTCATCAGACATCCGTCGCCTTATTCCTGACGTGAGGATGTTCGGCAGGGATACGCGACTTTCTAGGAATTCACACCCGTTTATTATCAATTGCCCAGTTGACCGCACTATACACTACTGATAAAATTCGTTTTTCGCTCGTACAGTCCGTACGTGGAATCGACTTCCGGTAAATGTATTTCCCACTAATTGCGACATCCAGAAGTTCAAGGCAAGCGTCAATAATCATTACTCCCTCTTTCCCCCCTCCGATCCTTTACTTTCCACTCGCCAACGCAATGCACCGCATGTATAGGGGGCATCCCCTGAGTGTCGGTTATTTAAAAAAAAGTTTTTGTAGAGTACACGCAAAGAAAAAATATGGTTACTATATGGTCACGGCAATAATAATATGTTCGCCGTAATAAAAGTATGTTCGTCGCAACAATAGTATTGCTTTCTAAAATTTAAATTTGACTATAGTATGATTGTCGCAATATTAATATTGTTGAAATGTAGCAATAGTATTATTACCAAATTTAAAAATGAAAATATGGTTGTTGCAACAATATAAATATAGTTGGTGCGACAAAAGTATTGTTTTATGGGTTTATGATTACGGCAATCATACTGTATGACGGTAAATTTTTTTCGTTTGAATATGCTTTTTAGAACAACGTTATTGTTACGGATCGAATGCAGTAATAGTACTTTTTATAAGAAATTACTTTTTTCAAACAAACTGCTTTGGCTTTGATTAACTGAAATATATTAAATAAAAACGCTTCAATTGTTTAAACTAATTTTTCTCCTGTTAAATAAATCACTCCTATTATTTAAATTTAAAGTATTTTTAAATAATTTTTATAATTCAATTCTATTGTTGACAACTTGTCGCCATTCTAATAAAAGTATGGTTGAGCGTGATCATACTATGGTTGCACGGGTCATAACATGGTTGCGTGTGAATCATACTATAGTTGTGAAAATCATACTATGGTTGTATGTAAAACATACTATGGTTGTAAGGATCATACTATGGTTGTATGAGAAACATACAATGGTTGTGAGGATCATAATATGGTTGTGGGAATCATAGTATGCTTATGTGTGAATCATACTATTGTTGTGAGAATCATAGTATGGTTGTATTTGAATCATACTATTGTTGTGGGGATCATAATATTGTTGTGCCACAACCATATACCCAACAATAGTATGATCCTCTTCGAATATTGTCACCACAACCATACTTTTTTTGCGTGTATATAACGGGTGGCCCAATAGGAACAGCTGATGTGAAACACAAATAACTTTTTTTATTTTTTAACATAATTTATATTTTCTTTTGCAGATTATAACTGAACTCATGGAAATTTAAAATGAATACGTACAGTCCACAACAACGCATTAAAATTATCGATTTTTATTATTCTTCTCAACGATCAATTGTTCTGACGCAGCGAAATTATCGCCGTTTTTTTAACGTTAGATCAGCTCCCACATCTTCCATGATTACAGGTATAGTTTGCCGTTTTGAGGAACTGCGTTCAGTTGCCGACCGTCCAGGAAGAGGTGCTCATCGAAATATTCGTACTGAAGAGAACGTGTAAGCTGTGCAGCAGCTTGGTGCTAAAAACAGCCAATGCCTGTATCGAGCAAAATGGTGGTCATTTGTCTAACGTCATATTTCACACATAGTCACGTTAAATTTCCATAAAATGTATTTAACATATAAAAAAAAAGATATTACAAGAGTTATACGTGTTTAACATCACTAGGTCTTATTTGGGCCACCCAGTACATAGGTTTTTGTAATGTTTTCCTTTCCTCTATCTACATGTTGTACCTGGTAGGGGCATACGAGTACATGCTGTTACACACGTTTCATACTGTAAAATAAAAAGTACTGAATGTTTTTGGACCAAATATTTTTTAATATACTTATTGATGTATGTTGTATCCAAAAAAGAATTACTTATTCGAAATGTCTGCCTTTTGCCTTAACACACGCCTTAAGTCGAACTGGCCAATCGTCAATAGCTGCATTTTTCAATCCGTTTGCATTTTTCAATCCTATTTTTTGTTTTGAAGCTGCAGTCATTAAATGTCTTTTTAAATGATTCGACTCATGAACTTTTGCGTGATATTCATCTCACTGGCCATGATTTGCTGTATTCGTTGCGGATTTTTGTGAATTCTTGATTTTACGGCTTTGATGACATGCGGTGTTCGAACAGAGCGTGGGCGGCCCGACCGTTGGCGGTCTTTTACATCTCCAGTCACCTCAAACAGTTGTATGCATCGGTAGACGAACATGCGGCTAATCCCTAGTGGCCAGAGCGTTTTGAAAATATCGCTTTTTTTTATTTCACACTTGAAAAGCGCTATTACAGCGATACGGTTCTCATTATCTGGCCACTCCATGAACCATTTTAAAATCCAGTTACAGACTAACGCTATTGAGGTTAGCTTTCAAAACCCATATGACATTAACGGGGTATGTTCTGTTCTACTATAGAAATGGGTGTGTTCAATGTTGTAACAGTGTTTATGGCCCTACTAGGTATAAAAAAATACAAATCATAGTAAAATAAGTAATTTTGTTATTTAATAAAATTATTCATTCTTTATTCTTTAAATATAAAAAATTAAATCAACCAATATAATATAAATAAAACTAATTATTACTTTCTACAATTGCTTATAAGAAAACAACAAGAAAGAAATTTGTTGTAATTTATTTCTTGACTTTCTTACATCTTTTATCTACTATAATTGATAATATTTTCCCGTGGGTAATAAATATATTAGTTGTGAGTCTGTTTCTGTCTCTATTTCACTGTTTGACAAATTCAACCATTGAGAGGTACAAAATTGAGCAGAGCGTAAGGATTATTGAAGCCTTTTACGAAAATTGTCGTTCAAATCTAAATGCATTTTGTGCACTTTCTTGTCAAATGTGACCACAAGCAGGAGAATTGAGCGCATTTATTGGCAAATCGGGTTTGTCAGCAATGCGAAAACACTTAAGCATGCTCGCCCAGTTCGTTCTGCGAAAAACATTGGTTGATGTTGTTCGCGATAGTGTGGCAGACGAGCCGTAAACCTCGACTCATGAATGGTGTTCGCTATAGCGAGATGATAACGGACTTTTATGTTACCAGAAATTGAGGATATGGACCCGGCCGATATGTGGCTACAACAGGATGGTGCCACTTGCCACTCAGCCAACGAAACAATGGCTATTGTGCGAGAGAAATTCAATGGCCGTGTTATCTCACGTAGTGGCGATGTTAATTAGGCGCCACGATCATGTGATTTGACCCCGTTGGACTTCATTCTTTCAACTATTGCATTGGATTGGTCTCCTGTACGTTCACTTATATAAAAAATAGTCTGATCAAGCTTGTGGTGAAAAGCATAGTAGACTGGGTAACCTTAAACATATCTTGGATGCTTTAACATAAAGTATATAAGTATACATACTCGTATTGTGGATCGTCGTTCTAAACATCCCAGCAAACCAAACCTTCAGAATTCGGTCAGAATTCTGAACGACAATCCGCAAAATGTTCCGATTTCGGATCAGAATTCTTAGCGAGTTCGTAACGAAAAACATATGACAGGGACACGAATTCTGAACTACTTCTCTGAGGGAATTCTGATGTTTTTGTCGAAATTTTGAACCGATTTCTGACCGAATTCTGAACTGTAGTCTTGTGAAATTCGAAAGGAAATTTCGATATGTCGTATCGAATTCTGAACGACTTCAGTCAGAATTCTGGCATTAAGTCTTATTAAATTCTGAAGTTTTTACCGACATTTTGAACCGAATTCTCAACGAATTCTGAGCTTATGTCATGGTAAATTCTGAATGTAAACAATCAAAAAGAAAATATTTTTGTTCTACAAAAAAAAAGTTGTAAAAAATTTTCAAAAAGCGTTCGGAAAGACTTTTAGTTACAAGCAGCGGTGTCTGCAGTTTCGGAGATCGCCACTTTACTATAATAATGCCGTTAGCAATAAGTGTGCTGTAACTATGTTTAGTGGTTATACACTTAAGGGCAATCAGTTTTCCATTTAACGAGAACTGCCTGCAGTAGAGTTTTCCTCCGAACACAATAAAAATCCCTCGCACAGCCCAGCTAACCAAACGTTCAGAATTCTGTACGGCAATCGGACAAATTTTCCGATTTCGAATTAGAATTCTTACAGAGTTCGTAACGACAAACGACGTGAATTCTGAACTACTTCTCTGAGGGAACTCTGATGTTTTTGCCGACATTTCGAACCGATTTCTGAACGAATTCTGGGCTTATGTCTTGGTAAATTTTGAATGTAAACAAACAAAAAACAAGAATTTGAAATATAAAAATACCTCAGACAAACAGTTAAGAATTCGTTAAGAATTAGTTCCGACATGTCCGAACCCAATACCAATAACTGTAAAATATGAAGCAAATAATAAAAATTTTAAACGAACAGACTACCTTAGACAAATCGTTTAGAATTCGTTTAGATATTTCGGAACATTATAAATAAAAAGTCCTCAGACAAATCGAACAGAATTCGTAACGATTTCGGTAGAATTCTCGATAGAGTTCAGAATTGTCTGATATCAGACATTGTCGGAAAATTTGGTTAACTGGGATATTTATTCGTTCGTGCGTCTGTCTGCGTGTCGGCTGAAAGCACGATAGCGGTCAAACGAATTAATTTAGGATCCTCATATACTATTTGGAACGGTATATGGGCAAATCTGCCCAATGGGGGAATATAGACAAATGGGTACTCAAGTTAAAACAAAATTTACTACGAATGCAAAACTAGATTTATTTTGAAGTTTTGACTTTTTTGCGATTTAGTAGCAGGGTGACGTTTTTACTTGTTTTTCTGTAAAACTATCATCATCAGATTATGTTGCCTTCTATTTTATGCTACGTTCTGAGAGATCTTCGTTGTTACAATGGCTAAAATCTGGAATATCCATTTCATTGGCTTCAGAAACTTTTTTCTTATAGACTAATTTAAGCACTTACATTTTCTTCATTACTGGGCAAAAGGGTGATTTTTGACCTATTGTGTCGTGGTCATTTTCGCCGGTAAAAGTTGTTTATATACATACATATGTATGCATATAGCACCCTTAGCCATAAAAGCGGTCTTTTTATACGCTTTCTATACGTTTTTTACCGAGTTTTCAAGGAACGTAAGAAAAAATTGGTGTTTTTGAATGGATTGTATTTAGATACTCTCTAGCAAATACGCAGGTTCTGTAGTGTTTTAATAACTAATAAAATAATTAAAAATATCGATTCGCTCTAATGTCCACCATACCATAGCATAGCATATGAATGAGAAATCAAGATAAAGACCCATCCGTCCGTCCGTCCGTTCACCAGGCAAGTGAAATGAGAGTGAGAGTGTGACGTGAGTAAGTTTTACGGATGACAAAGAGCGTAGGTACGAGTAGTTAACGATGATTGCTTGGTTGACTCAATGACTAACATTTAGTGTTTCGCAAGACGGCACAGGGTGAAGAACGATCGCGGTCGTGACGGGGCGCCGCGTAAGAAGTTGCGGCGTAAACAGTTGTTAAGCGAATATAAATTACTCTGACTTTCGAGTGATATTTTAGATTCAAGCGTTTTTTGTCGAGTTTCCGCAAAAAGAAACGAACCAATAACAAAGAGTGCCATGAAAAGGAGTAGGAATAAATCGAAACAGAACGAAGACGAGGAGAATGGCAATGTCCAGAGCCAGGCTTTGGTGTGTCAGGATCCTCGTACTTCCGTTAAGACCACTTCCGCTCAGTCTGAAACCACCAATACGACCACGCAGAATGCGACCATTTTCAATAGCAATGCCAAAACCGTTACATACCAGTCGACCAAGCAAACTGTGACGTCACGACAAACAGCACGCATCACGGAAATCACAACACGACGTACCCCGACTCCCCAGGAACTGGAGGAAATGATGCGTTTGTTACACATGAACAAGAAGGCGGAAACGAAAACCTTCACAACCACCACAACGACGTCAAGTGTCCCACTCAGACGCAATCGTCCCAGCAACTTGCCAGCCTTACCGCCGTTGTCCTCACGTATTTCCCTCAATAGTATTTCACCCAAAAGTAGTACGAAATTTAAGAGTACTTCCTCGCCAGTATCGCGTCTTATCTTTAACTATGATTCACCATCGGCCAGTACCAGCGGCACTAGTGGTAGCTGGGCGGGTGGGGGCTCTAAGACACCGATAACACCCACATTGGTAAAAACTCAAACTACAACACTGTCGGAGAAAAATGGTCGAACCATAACACAACGCGTTGAAGAGCATCGCGTAAAATTTAACCCACAAAAGTTTAAGCTATCGATGCCAAACTCACCGCTTATTCGCAACTTTACGGGTGAAGACAGTTTTAAATTCTCGGCAAGTGATGCGAGACCCACTGTTCCTAAGCCGCCTCCGCCGGTAAAGGCAGCAACAGCAACTACAACGGCCAAGCCATTTACTACTAGCACATACACTTCTCCGTATAATCAGACTTTTACTATCAACACCAAACCGATCTCATCTTTAAGTTCCATCACTGTACCAAAAACCACCATCAGCTCCATCAGTAAGCCCGGAACACTGTTTAGTTCATGGGCTACGCCTTCCATCGCACCTGCTTTCTCAAAACCTGCCGCAACTACTACCGCTAAGCTTGCCGCAACTACTGCCGCTAAGCCTGCCGCAACTACTACCGCTAAGCCTGCCGCAACTACTACCGCTAAGCCCGCCGCAACACCTACCGCTAAAGCAACCTCAGGTCCTCGGGCCAAACCCGGCTATGCCTACATCATCAATAATGTTGTCTTTGACAATAATGATGAGCGTATCGGTAGCGACAAGGATGTCGAGGCTTTGGTCCTGACATTTACACATTTCAAAATGAAAGTGAAAGTCATTGAGAATGCCAAAGTGAAAGAGATAAGGAAGACCGTTGAGAAAAGTAAGTAAAAAGAAAAAAGATTTCCTTCTGAACTCACCCGTCCTGAATTTCGCTGTCGTTTTTATTTTTAAACACCGTCCGCTTGTCTGCTAGAAGTATTTTTTTGCTGGGCTATCTAACAATTCAACAGTGACTAAGTGATAAGCAAAGCGGATTAATTACAGTCATTATAAAAATTCAGATACTATGTTTGTAGTTAGATAATTTTATAACAACAATTTTGCTGCGATTGCGGGGAAATTCCGCACAAACACAATTTTGAGCGTCCACAACGGGCCCAAAAGATGCGATCGAAAAGAATAAGGGATATGAGATCAATGAGTCCATTGTGATTTCGCTCAACATATTTTCTACAACATGAGATAAGGTAACATGCACCATATAATGACACATTACGAGGGTTGCTATTTATATTTCGGGTCCGGAAATAAAACCACAATAATTTATAAATTTTAATATTCTCCTTTAAGATCAATACACTTTTGCATGCGCACAAACCAATTTTCGAAGCACTTTTTGCACTCCGATTGAGACACCTCCAAAACATGATTTTTGAACGCTTCAACAGCTGCTTCGGGCGATGAAAAACATTGACCACGCATTTTTTTTCTTGATGCTAAGGAATAAGAAGAAGTCATTGGGTGCCAAATCAGGGCTGTACGGTGGATGGCCCATCAATTCGACATCTTGAGTAAGGTCAAATAGCTTATCGTTTCAGCTGATGTGTGAGATATCGCATTGTCGTGATGCAAAATGATCCTCATACTAATAACGAAGGATGCCTCAATCTCACGGTATGTCACATATTGGTCTTGCACAGCATCGATGGTTTCTGCCAAAGTGATGACATTCATCCTGAAGCGACCGGCGTCCGAGACTGAACTCTTGGTAGGCGATTAACAGTGGTTTTCGATGGTGCTTCATTGCCAAAAGTCGAAACAAGTTGATTCAAACACTCTTGTCTCGATAACCCACGCCAAAACTCATCATCGCACGAAAATGTTCACGGCATAATTCCATTTTTTGACTGAGACGAATTTTTTAACACACTTTAAACAAAAAAAATCGCCCTCAAATGACAGAAAGTTTTGAGTGAAGTTATGCTAAAAAATATTGAAGTTTCCAATGGATGTTCCAGTTTGCATCTGGGAACACTAGTCTTGCCAGGACCCAAAATATAAATAGCAAACCTCGCAAGGAAAATTTTAACTTATGAAATTAACACACCGAAAAGCCTACATAACTTTGGGTCGTACAAATCTAAATATTTTGTGGACAAACAAGGGGTAACTGGGTACTGATAGTACCCTTGTAAAATTGATATAGCTTCTGGACGCTTCAGCTAATATGGCCCAAAAAATGTACCGTATTATCAACAAGAGCGATCAATAGTATGGGTACTTAAAATAACATTTTGCTCCAAATCCAAAAATGGATTTATTTAAAGTTTTACCCAAGTTTAGGATCGAACGAATTGACCAAAGTGGTTAAAAAAATGACCTAATGTTTAAAAAAGAGACCTCAGGTAAAATCGAGAATATGGGTACTTAAACCAAAGCAAATTACGTTAAGAATCATAATGTTGCTGGATTCAAAGACCCGGTCCAATTAACCATTATTATTTTTTTGTTAAACATCAATAGCGAAGTCATGGTGGAGGAGTATTGCCTGGCCGAAATAAACGATATTTTAAACGTTACCACGATGGCCCACGATTAAAGCAGTTAAAAAATAAAATGGAGATAGCCTTAAGAAACAAAGTAACAAGGAAAAACGTCGTTAAGTTCGGCCAGGCCGAACCTTATACATGCTCCAACGTCCTAACGCTAACAAAGTGCCTAATCTCTTCAAAATTTCTATACAATTAGATTCATTTCAAAATTTGATTTAATTTCAGTACAAATATCTCAATATTGACTTTTGATCGCCCGTTTTGACCATGTCCATCAACTATGATCTTTTTTGAGGTATTAATTGCGTCCGAACAAACAGTACCTATTTGGACTATTGACCGTCCGCAAACAATTATGATACCTTCATGGTACGTGTAGTCCCTTGAAGATAAACTTGTTATGCCCTGGGACGATTTTGCCCATTTTCAATCCAAAAAAGTTTATGATCATGTACGATTTTCATTCCTTTGACCGCTAGCGTGCTTTCATATGATTCAGATGATCAATAATATATATAACTTTCAACAAATAACAAAAGAGAAGGAGAGGTTAAAGTACAGTTGTATAGGATCCACTTATAAAAATGATTGTAATCTACAGTCTAAGCGACGTCACCCAGATCCTCAAACAATCTTCTATAAGCAACTTTTGGAAAGTTACAAAGAACGTTTCCACCACTTCCAGCTTATTCTCGTCCTCACACAACCTACAGATGCACTTGAGATCCTCGTCGCAATTAAATTGTGTCTTCTCCTGTCAAGACCCATCTGTACACTCGTTCTTTTAATATCTAACCTTGACCAGATGAACCTCGAATCACCCCATTCTAGCCTTCATGTCTACTCGCAAAGAAAATATATGGCCACGACAACAATAATATGTTCTCTGGAATATAAGTATGTTCGTCGCAGCCAGCATTGTTTTGTAAATTTCATTTTGACAACAGTATGATGGTAATATTAATACTGTTGAAATGTCACAAAAGAATTATTGCCAAATTTAAAAATGAAAATATGGTTGCAGCTACAATATAAATATGGTCTGTGCGACAAAAGTTTTGTTTTTTTTGGTTTTATGTTGACAAAAATATAAGTACGGCAATCATAGCATATGCTTGTAGTTTTTATAAATTTCAATATGTTTTTTGAATCATTTTATTGTTATGAATCTAACGCAGTAACTCTTATTGCGTAAATTAATTTTTTTTTCAAAACAAACTAGTTTAGACTTGTATAACTGGAATATATACCCTCGTATTTTGACTATTTGATTGTTAAAATAATCACTCCTATTATTTTTGAATTATATGTTTTTTAAAACAATTTACTTAATAAATTTCCCTATTCTTGAGGAACTACACAACGCAATCCTTATAAATAATTTTGGGAATACCACGATCTCACCATACTGTAATTCCCACAACCATATTATGATCCTCACAACCATAGTATGTTTCACACACAACCACAGTATGATTCTTGGAATGAAACCATAGTATGATCCCACTCAATTAAGCGTTTGAATTATGCCATGGTTGTGAGAATCATACTTTTGTATGGAGCTACATGATTAAACCTCAGCAGCTCTTAAAATCGCTACAACTTTCGCTTAAAAAAACACTGTACTTATTCGGCTGTCTGAAAGATCTCCAAATGTTTGCTTTTTTGTGTATAGGCTGGCTTCTGCGATCTAAAACCCAACCGAAAAATTGCACTCATTTCGTACAGATTTTCCATATTCGTCACAAATTTCTAGTAACATTCTATAAGTATTTATTTTGCCTCCCAACACGTTGTGCAAAATGTGTGAGGATTGGCCTTACACCTGCCGTTAGATCCATCACACTACGTGTCGTAGCAGTCCAAGTGTTTTCATATGGAGGTTCCTGCGAGCATAGTAGGCTGTGAATTAGCACACATGACTTAAAGAGAACGACTTTTGGTCTCCTATGACTAAACTACTTCTTTTTTGGGCTGCCAAAAGTCCATAAGACTTAGTTAAATAAAAAATAATCCATGTTTGGATACGTAATGAAGTTTGCTTTTATTAATCCAAAACGTAAATATACGTTTGATATTTATTTTTAAAATTCTAAAAAAGTATAAACCGTTTGATATAAAAGCTTGGTTTTATAGAAAAAATATTTTTTAAGACACACTATAAGAGAGTTAAGAGCGAGCTCGCTTAAGGTCATTCTTGAATATCATTTTTTCTAAAAACTTAAATTTTTTGAAACATTTTGTCTATGATGCAAATTGTAAAAGTTTTCTGTAAACTTAACCTGTTTTTTGTACTATGGTGCGAAGTTATCGCATTAGCGACCTCTTACTCGTACAGGAGTACAGGGTTTTAACTAATTTCGATGAAATTAAGTTCGGGCCAAGGACTAACCCTATTGAAATTGGTTGATATTGGACCATGTTTCAATATCATAAAATACCAATTTTCACATAGAGCGTAAAGTGAGACCAATAGCCATCTCACAATCTCTTTTTGATATGAGGTTTCGCAGCTCCAGAAACAACAAATTAAACCCGATCGTGCTAAATTTTTCCTTGGTGCGTTATGGGCGAAGAGTAATTAACTATCGCAAAACTGGGTGATCCATCTAGAGATATTTTTTTAGAACAAAAAAAATATAAAAATTTAAATCAAGTGTGGAATCTTTATTGGTAAGTTGAAAGGACATTTTATGGCATTTTTTTTGAATAAATTTTCTTTCAAATGTTGGACGCAACTACGCTCCAGGGTTTCCATTCTGAGGGTCCAATTTTGGATGACTCGTTCCATCATTTCGACCGATATGGCTCTCATGACACGCGTAATGTTGCCTTCCAAAACCCGAATCCTAGCTGGTTTGTCAGCATAGACTTTGGACTTTACGTAACCACAAAGAAAAATGTCTAATGGTGTGATATCACTCGATCTAGGCGGCCAACTCACCTGTCCAAAACGTGAAATTGGCTGATCTTCGAAATGACCTCTCAATAGATCCATTGTTTGAGCAGCTGTATGGAAAGTGGCACCGTCTTATTGAAACCAAGTGTCGTTAAGATTACGGGTTTCAATTTCAGGTAGCATAAAGATCGATATCATGGCGCGATATCGAGCACGATTCATGGTTACGTTCCGGCCATCATCATTTTTGAAAAAATATGCACCGATTATTTCACCAGCTTATAAACCGCACCAAACCGTTGTTAACTCTGAGTATAATGGCACCTCTTGTACCTCTTCTTGTTGCTCTTCAGCTCAAATGCGGCAATTTTGTTTATTGACTTTGACGTTGAGCCAGAAATGGGCCTCATCACCAAACAAAATTTTGGTCGAAAACAGCGGATCTTCCCGTTGCCAACATTTGAAGGTAATTATTTTCAAAAAATACTTATAAATGCCATAAAATGTTCTTTCAAGTTACCAATAAAGATTTACACTTGATTTGAATTTTTATTTTTTTGTTCTGAAAAAAATACCTCTAGATGGATCACCCTATATAAATATATTTTCTTTAAGGACCCTTCACACTAAAATCTTTCATACATTGTTTCTATCGAAGCTCGAGCAAATGCAAATGAACTTTGCAATGTAAAGCCTTTCGACAAAACAGAAAACATTAAAAATGTGATCGAACTCAAATAAAGTATTCAGCGTTAAGTGGAACTACACTACGAATCGTGCAACAATAACAAAACGTAATAACTTTCTTTCGGTGTGAGCAATCGGCGTACTCTTATTATTATATTTGTAAGTACAGGGTGTCCGTCTACTTTATTTTCAAAAAATAAATGCCACAAAATGACCTTTTAGATTACCAATAAAGATTCCACACTTGATTTGAATTTTTATATTTTTTTTGTTCTGAAAAAATACCTCTAGATGGATGACCCTATACTAATATATTTTCTTTAAGGACCCTCCACACTAGAAACTTTCATACATTGTTTCTATCGAAGCTCGAGCAAATACTTTGCAATGTAAAGCCTTTCCACAAAACAGAAAACATTAAAAATGTGATCGATCTCAAATAAAGTATTCAGCGTTAAGTGGAACTACAGGATGGCGTACGAATCGTGATACAACAACAAAACGTAATAACTTTCTTTCGGTGTGAGCAATCGGCGTATTCTTATTATTATATTTGTAAGTACAGGGTGTCCGCCGGGAAGGTATACTACTTTGTTTGTTTATACTTTTTGATTAAATGAAAGGAATGGATCTTATATTGATAAATGTTTTGTTTACAATATCAGATAAATGTCCGCCTCTGCTAGCCTCACAAATGCGAGCCCTTTTGAGCACATTTCTTATTACATTCAGCACGGCATCGAATTGAGGTTGATGGATTGTTTTGAACACTTGGGCCTATCAGCTACAGCTGTCTTCGAATTCATTCACTACACGATAAATAGTGCGTTTTGTTGGCACGTCGTTTCTTCCAAAAATTTCACGTAACTTTCTCATGGTCACAGTAATCTATTTTTGATTTTGATAAAATGTTTAACGATTTATTGAATATTTTTCCATTATAAATTTGCCACGTCTCTACTGCACGACTGCCAAATATGAACTGTCAAGACAAATGTTTACCAAAATGGTGGAAAAACAAAGTACGACACCCTGCATTTAGATTTATAAAAATGAATGCTTCGGATACCGTAAAGAGGATTTAAATAGTGCAGCGGAATAATGCTTTGCAGTCCAGCATTTCAGTCCAAAGGGATTTTAGGTGGGTGTTGGGCAGAAGTCCCCCTGGTAGATAAAGTTGGTGAACATGTTTGCCGAATCTAGAATCATCCTACGAAGACAGTACTATCGAGATCCGTATGTTCGGGTTCAAGACAGCATCGCAGCTGTTCTATTGTCAATTCAGTCAAAACCAAGCTTTTCTACTCTAAAATTATCGGCGAAAATTGCAGTTAGCAGACGGTCGTTACAACAGATAAATTATGATGACTCAAACTTTTTTCCGTACAAAGCCCAAATTACAAGCAAGTTAAACCCACCGGACTTGCCTATTCAAATGGAATTTTGCCAACAAATTATTGAAATGGCCGAAGAAGACAACAGGTTGATTAATTGCTTGTTTATGTCCGATAAGATCCATTTTGATATAAACGAAAATGTAAACATATGGAGTGAATCTAATCCACAAATACTCCATGATACGGAGTTACTGTGTGGTGCCCAGTTTCATCAAGCTGCATTTTCTTTGAAGAAAATGGTGTAACAGCGACAGTTAATGGGGATTCTTATTCAAAGATGTTGAAGGAGTTTTTTTTTATCCAGAACTGCGCCGAAGACGTATCCTATTAAACATCATTTAGTTCCAACAAGATGAAGCAACTGCACATATATCCAGACTGGTTATTGCAAAGCTCCAACGAAAATTTCCAAACAAATTAATATTCAGAAATTCCACTTTCCCATGGCTCCCAGTCTTTAGATCAGGTGTACCAAGCGAAACCAAGGAATTTGACTAAATTGAAGCGATCCCAACTTCAACCCTTAACACCGCAATGAATAATTTTCTGATCAGATATCGCATATGCGTGTCATATAAAATTAAATTGAATTTTCTATACACAAAAAAAATAAATAAAAAATACATCGATTAAAAAGAAGTATTTAAATTTCTTATTGTAGTACAATTGGTGCGCCACTCTGTATTTCCCGTGCAAATCAAACATATTGACATATGTTTTCGTTTAGCCTAAAAAAATCGCTTAAAAAGTCACATATAAGGTCTTCATTTAATACTCATTTACCTTCACCAAACGGACTCGGCAGTTGGGTAGCCCTAAAGACAATAAATAAGAACCTTCCGCGAAAAGGGAATTTCTCTAAAATATTTCCCAATTTGAATTTTTTTATAAAAAAAAACGACATATGTGACAGCGCATTGAGAAAGGGAACAAAGGGTAAAAAAATCAATTTTCATTTTTTTCTTTTTTTGATGTGGACAACATCTGAGCAGCGAATGAGACCGATCCCATGCCCCAAAAGTGTTCCCTCCCAGAGATATGCTTGTTTTATGAAGGCGAAGTCGACGATTCTAAGCGCAAATAGAAAATGGCTCTCCTGAACAAAACCTTTCATCAACTTTTCACTTTTTTTTGATGTGGACAACATATGAGCATCGAATGAGACCGATCACATGCCCCAAAAGTGTTCCCTCCCAGAGATATGCGCGTTTTATGAAAGTGGTCGACGTTTTATGAAAGTGGTCGACGATTCTAAGCGCAAATAGAAAGGGACCTAATCTTTAAAATGGCTCTCCTGAACAAAACTGGTTTTTAACCTTAGGTCCCTTTCTATTTTGCGCGTCACATATGTACATTAGACATCTGCTTCCTCTATAAAAATATAAAGTAAGTAGGACTTAATGATACTTAAACTGAAGCAAATTTTAGTTCAAATCCAATAATAAAGAAATTTCTCCCATTTTAATGTTGGAAGGTTAATATTAATTGGCCAAGCGGAACTTAACGCTTCATTTGCAAACGAAATCTTGTTTCACTGAATATCATACCAGGGTTATCTATTACAATTATTATGGAAACTGATATTAGATAAATTAACCTTAAAATGTTTAGGCTTTGTTGGCATTTTCCTAGAATTGCATGATTTTTATTTTGATTAATCCACTGTAGCATATAAAAAGTTTGGGAAGTTGCTTATCGATAATGGCGTCGACTGGCATTAAATTAGATTATATAGGGCTTGGACAGAACATTATAGTGTGTGAGTTTGTTGTTATTGGAAGTAAACATATTTTTTGCGCTAACATTTATCAACAAACTCCATTAACGATAAGAAATGATACCAGCCATGTACAGCTGTGGACATTAATACGGCAAAATTAGAAGAACTTTTTTTTACGAATATATACCAGTTCCTTGCATATTATTAAAATAAACCATTTTTTTCAAAAAGTTGTCATAATAGGACATTCGGTTGTGTGTTTATTAATTCTAGCAGCTATTACTTTTAACTACACACAGAGATTCGTTGATACAACCGAATGATTGAGGTTACTTGCACTTAGGGTATTCCATCAGTACAACCGAATATTCGTTGGTGCTCTGTAATTTTCAGTTATTGGAACTGTAGTATCGGTGCAACATAGTAAGTATCCGATCCTTCAGAAGAGAATTTTTAGATCTACAAATCCACAAGCCACTTTTGTTCAACGAAAAAAAATAAAATTTTAGTCAAAGGCAAAAAAGTGTTTGTTGACACAATTGAATAACTTGAAGCACTCATAGGAAGTGTCATGACGAGGAAAAGTGGAAAAGATGATGGATGCTTTCTACACACAGAGAACAGATTTGTTGCCACAACCCAATTTTTGCCAACCGAATTATGGTGGTTGCAAGAACTATCCATAGATTCCATCGTTACAACCGAATGTTGGTTGGGTAGACAGCAATTTGTAGTAGAGGGAACTGACACTTTCGGCTGAAGAAAACAAGTATTAGTAATCCTTAGAGACTAAGATGATTATTGGAACTGAATTTGTACATGTAATGGTTGTTGCTATAGATTGCAGGTTATAAGTACTTTTTGAAAAAGTGTTATATTTTACCGCCTTGCAATTGGTCAATTAAAAAAAATTAAGGTTAGTAACAATATTTATTGTCAAGCTTTAGGTGGCCGCAGCTCGGGATCAGTATCGCTTGGAAGCATTCACCGTCGAACTCAAGAAACATAAACCCTCTACCATTTTTTTGTATTTATAATCTTTTGCGGGTTTTGAAATAGGTTTTATTGTGACTAAACCCGATAAAATATTATTTGGTTTATTTGTGGTTATTCAACAATATTATGTTACAATAGCCAACTAAACAGGGTTTGGTCACTGCAAAGAACTGATCTGTTGTCACCACCAATTATTGGTATTAAAGTAACATGTAAATCACAATTAGTTGGGTGCCATAACCACCAGTTGCCGCAACCAATAATATATAGTTTTTGTTTGTGTATACCGTGTTATGGTATCTCGAATCATGTTACCATCAATGCTTTAGAATGTTGGTTATTGGAACAGAAACTGGGCTTATCCAACCGAATGTTTATAGTTCGGACCGATTACCGACAGATTTTTTCTCTGTATGTAATGAAAAAAATTTGGTTAATTAATTGGTTTAAAGGGAGTTATTAACGAATTATTTTTTTAACAAAAAAAATAGTTTCTGGTTCTGGCCATCACTAATAGTTGTTTACAGCTAATAAAATGTTTGCCAAACAACCACCATGAACTAAATTAGGTCTGTCATAGAAACCATGACGGTTTTGCTAATTGTGGTTTTTGCAACCCAATGTTGGTTTCATTTGGTGTCATGAAACCAAGTAGGTTTTGTCCATTTCGAATGTAAATAAAACCAATGTTTGAATCAGCTGTTGCTGATAAAACCGATAACATTGGTTTTCATGACACCTTTTTATCGTTTTATTGGTATGGCCGATCAATAAGTTTTGAGTACAGTACGATGATCTCTTGTACCAATATGTGGCATTTCGAACCGAATATCCATTACGATAATAAACATTTGGCGATTGCAAATGAAATTCCTCTTTTGCAACCGAATCATTGTAGTTCCAACCGATTTCCAACTACATTTTCTCTGTGTGTAGGGAATAATATGCAAATAAATATTTGTTGTCCTCAGTTTAAAAGTAAATTTGAGGTAAAATCTTTACGAATCAAACATTTTGTAATCAAATACCTTTGATTTGTTAGTAGACATTTTTGCATATTTTACCAACAATGCTTTTTTGTGCATGTTTTGGTAAGAAATTCATATTGTGTGCATATTATTTTAAAATAAAAGATTTTTTTCATATTTCCCTTAAAATTTCATCTCTTATCCATATTTTTCATAAATTCAAATTTAATATAAAAAAAAAAATAATATGCTTCGTCAGATTTGATTCCATGTTTAAAGTTATTCGAAAAGCAGTCTTTTAATTGCAGGGGTACCTACAATTTCTGTTAACGCTTCTTTACCATCCTTAGACCCCTAGCAACGAATGTGATTAAAGCATAACCAATGGCGATAAACTTAAGAGATCGTCGATTCCAAATAACTAAAACCTGCCGGCAGGTTCTTTCCGATGTTGCTCCTCACGGACCTTACTTAGATTGCCATAAAACCCTTGCAAATATATGTCAATTTCCCATTTTATAAAAAAACTTACAAGAGGTCTGCCGGTTGATGTGTCAAACCAAAGGACCGAAATAAATAAACAAGCTAAACAATATTAAGCAAGTATAAAAGTTAGCAGTCAGGCAGAACCGACTTTAAGACACCCCAAACGACTCTGGTGTACACAACACTTCTATCCTCTACCAGAAACTTTAGCGAGGACGGATTTTGTTTATGACTTCTTAAGAGGGAAGCACATGTTTCATGGAGTAGTGGCTATAAGAAAAAAAGGAAAATAAAGGGTGATCCATCTAGAGGCATATTTTCAGAACAAAAAAAATATATAAAAATTCAAATCAAGTGTGAAATCTTCTGTTGTTCCGCTGTTTTCGACCAAAATTTTGTTCAGTGATGAGGCCAATTTCTGGCTCAACGGCAAAGTCAATAAATAAAATTGCCGCATTTGGGCCGAAAAGCAACAAGAATAGGTTCAAGAGGTGCCATTATACCCAGAGAAAACCACGGTTTGATGCGCTTAATAAGTTCATTTCCATAATGCAGTTGCCAACATTTGAAGGCAATTATTTTCAAGAAATAAATGCCATAAAATGTCATTTAAATTACCAATAAATTCCAAACTTGATTTAAATACATATTTATATTTTTTTGTTCTGAAAAAATACTACTAGATGGATCACCCTATATATGGTCCAACTTCATGAGGGCTGGTTATAGCTACGTATTATGGACCCATTTAAACTGGACCTGTCCAAACTTTACGACCTGTGTATAAGGATTGATGGCGGACATGGAATCAGATAGTGCTTGAAGTGATCGGCATAATTAACGACCTTTCGTTTTAGCTGTTACAAACATCAGCACTAAGCTATAATACCCGACACCACAGTTTGGTGTATGGTATAATTATGTACGTCTGTCGTCAGTATATTAAAACTGGTCAAGAAGGTTTGATAGTAAACTTTATTCACATAAACCGTTATTTTCGGTATTTTTGAATAAAATGCGCCCTAAATGCTTTATTTGTGAACCCATTTAGAGGTCTTTAGAGGAGAAATTGACGTTTTCAACGATATGCTACTATTTCGGATAAGCGTTTTTGAAAATATAGGCACAATTTACAGAAATTTAGAATTTCCGTTTTGAGCACCCTACATTTTTTGGATTCTTTAGCTGGGTTTAATAATATAAAAATATTTTTTTTTTTTTTTTTTTTTTTTTTTTTTCGTTTTTTGTTATTTATTCGGTCTTTTATCATTATTATGACTTGAGCAGTTTTTTATTCTGGTTCGAGACCTTTATGTTGTTTCTTTTTCAGAATCAACTTAAAAAGAAGAAATTGGTGAAATGTATTTGCTACGGTTGCCAGGCAGACTGTACAGCTGTTTCTAAACCCGCCAAGGTTTTTCTTCAGCAGTCTTTGGCAACGATTACTTCGGCCACAAATCAAATGACTTATACGGGGGACTCATTTTTATTAATGAGAATTACCCTTTGTGTATAGTCTTCGAACTGTGCGTAGAGCAATCTTCAACGCGCAATATCATTTCCACCAATTCCGTTTCGCATGGGTCTTCGTTGAAAACCACAAATGCAAAAGCACAATCAAAGTGTGCATGTTTTTGTGCGTACATATACTCATACATGCGTTGCACATTAGGGCGTACCAATCCTTTTTAATAGTTTTTTCGTTTTTTGTTATTTATTCGGTCTTTTATCATTATTATGACTTGAGCAGTTTTTTATTCTGGTTCGAGACCTTTATGTTGTTTCTTTTTCAGAATCAACTTAAAAAGAAGAAATTGGTGAAATGTATTTGCTACGGTTGCCAGGCAGACTGTACAGCTGTTTCTAAACCCGCCAAGGTTTTTCTTCAGCAGTCTTTGGCAACGATTACTTCGGCCACAAATCAAATGACTTATACGGGGGACTCATTTTTATTAATGAGAATTACCCTTTGTGTATAGTCTTCGAACTGTGCGTAGAGCAATCTTCAACGCGCAATATCATTTCCACCAATTCCGTTTCGCATGGGTCTTCGTTGAAAACCACAAATGCAAAAGCACAATCAAAGTGTGCATGTTTTTGTGCGTACATATACTCATACATGCGTTGCACATTAGGGCGTACCAATCCTTTTTAATAGTTTTTTCGTTTTTTGTTATTTATTCGGTCTTTTATCATTATTATGACTTGAGCAGTTTTTTATTCTGGTTCGAGACCTTTATGTTGTTTCTTTTTCAGAATCAACTTAAAAAGAAGAAATTGGTGAAATAAAAAATATACTATAGCGTATTAAAATCCGCGTCCAAAAAGCTAATAAACTTTACAATCCGATTTAATTTGAATGAGTAATTCAAGATTTAGTCGATATTCTTGCAGCATATCGGTATATTAAACTAAACTTCTTTACATATGAGGTGTAGGGTTTATTCAGCAACTTTGTAGATAATAGTATGACAAATATTTTTGTAAAACATATTAACCCTCTAACTCCCCCTTATAACGGCATTTTTTGGCAATTTTTCAAACAGATGGTAGAAAACACACAAAAACAGGGGAAGGGCGGGGATGAAATGTTCTACAAAAATGTTGGCTACAAAATGTTACTAAACATATGTCAGAAGACATTGTTGCCTTGCCCATGTAGTTACCATATCTTTTCTCTGCGTGTAGGCAATATGATCTAATTTAACCAAAGGTATTTACAGATTTCTTTAAACGTACTATTATGCTAAATTTGATCATACGAGTATGATAACTCATAAACATGTGTGCATTCTCAAAAACATCGTGGCACCGAAGAGGAAAGTTGTTCTTATTTCCGACTTTAAAAGCATATCGTTGTAAATGTCAATTTCTCCTCTAAGCACAGCGCTCAAGTTTTTAAAAAATCGTTTTACAAATAATGCAGTTAGGGGTTCGTGAAAATCTCCTAAACTAGAGGCAAATCAGAGGCCAGATTCGTGATCAGCAGCCCCAAATCAACTAATAATGAGTATCAAATCCTTTGCCACAGATTTTCTGTTAAAATGTTGTTGCCTAGTGAAATAAATCAGCATGTTTTCTACCAAATCTGACGTCTCATGCCGCCCGTCAAAGAAATCGTATCGTCAGTCCACATGTCGTCCGTCAAAGAATCGTATCGTCAGTGCACATGCTTATCACATAAAACTATTGTACAAATGTTGATAAAAATCTAAAATTATCTTAACACACAAATCGCCAAAGGGGAATCACATATTTTAGTCGTCTAAGACCTACAGAATATATTACTCGATTGGGTATGATAATCGAAAAACAATTTCAGCAATTAAAACAAATATAATCTTAGCAATTGAAAAAAATAACAATAGCTTCCACGACGCCAAAGATTAAAAACGATATGAGATAGACCGACTTGCTAACTATTTCCAAAAGGCTGCAGTTGCACCGTCTTTCATTTCATAGGTATGCTGCACAAAATACTAAATTTACTATCAGTTTTTCAAACTTTATTCATCCATCGGGCTAGAATCAATTAAGTGATCCAGTTGGAATTCTTAAGAAAGATGTTATGTATTCGATACGGTCGATTTGTCTGATTTTATTTGTTTTCTTCAACAATAAGGGGCTATTAGAAACCTTTATACTTTGTTTGTAGTTTTTAATAGATATGTATGTATCTGCTTTTTATTTCCAGTTCAAAATACAGACTTCAACGATTATGCTTGCCTCGTTATTGTGATATTAAGTCATGGCTCGCGCCATGAAGAGATTGCCGCCAAAGACGGCCATTATTCCATTGATGACCATATACTCTTTCCCATCCTGCACAACACATCGTTGAACGACAAGCCCAAACTGTTTTTTATACAAGCCTGTAAGGGTTACTTCAAAAGCGATGGCTACTTCAAGGATGCGACACCCTTTTTGCCGCCAGGCAGTGCCAATGAGATCCTGAAATGTTACAGCTCATTCGAAGGTAGGTGATATGTCAAAATAATTATTGACTAAACACAAATTCATCTAAAAATTATGTCAATTTGTCAATGCCATGTTGCCCATAAATAGGATTTGTGTCGTATCGCACCGCTAGGGGTTCACCTTTCATACAGACCCTCTGTCAGAATCTTAAACTGTTCGGTAGCACCAAAAATGTGAAGGACATAATGGAGAAAGTAACGCAAATTGTTAAGCAAGAGACACAGTGAGTATCTTCTTAAATGTTTATGTAAAAATATATTGAATTTACGTTTAATGCTTACAAATATTTATAACAAAACCACAATATAAGGAAAGTCATCGCTTGGAATTTATTTATAACTGCACACATTATAATTGACAGTGTGCCACAAAAGAAAATGTACAAAATTAAAAGGCATTATTATGTTATCCAATAACTAAGTTTCTTTTTAAACATTCTCAGAATTTATGACTTGAAGTTTTTTTTAATCTGGTTCGAGACCTTTGTAGTTTTTCTTTCAAAATCCACGTAAAAAATTGGTGAAATGTATTGGCTATGGTTTCCCGCCAGACTGTACAGCTGTTTCTAAACCCGGCAAGGGTTTTCTTCAGCAGTCTCTGGCAACGATCACTTCGGGTACAAATCAAATGACCTATACAAAAGTCTCATTAACATTACTGAGAATAACCCTTTGTAGAAATAAACAAAAATAATTTTCTTTTGCGGCTTATTAGTCGTGTTTTAATTTAACAAGCGGACAAATCCGCTTTAAAGTTGTGAAAGATATAATTTCAAGCCATTATCAATAAACCTAAGTTTTTGATAACCTCCAGTTAAGAGTAGATGGTATGTTAAATTTGTCATTCCTTTTATAAAACCACGATATGAAGATCGGAGACCCTATAAAGTACATATACTCGTATTATTGAACGTCGTAAAATACTAAGACGCTTTATCCATATCCGCCTGTCCGTGTGTTTGTTAAAAGCACGATTGTGGTCAAACGAATATATGGTTATAGTCTGTTTGGAATTGTAAATGGGCGAAATCGGCCCAGGGAGGAAAAAGTTTCCCTTAAGGTATTCCGGACTAAAGGTTTCTCGAAAAAACTTGCACTTTTTTGAAAATTTGAACATAAAAAATACTAACTATATACTATATATTCAAAAAAGTATAAGTTTTAAAAGAAACCTTTAGTCCGAAATACCTTAAGGGAAACTTTATCCTCCCTGGGCCGATTTCGCCCATTTACAATTAATTATTATATAATGTTCTTAAGTAAATATATAAACTTAAGGATAGGACAGTAGTGTAAACGATGCTATTTGGAGCAAAAATGTATAAATTTTTTGAGAAAGCAACATGCGGTTGCCCTTGAGAAAAACATGGAGTTTGTAATGCTTGACTTTGACATTTGTTTATGGTAATAGCGAAGGTCAATTTGATTAGGAATTGCAAGAGTTGGCAAATGGCAAATCTGTCAGTACGATGTGTATACGCGGAATAAAAACCTCGTTACCCTTTGACGCTCCTGTCAATACAGTGGCTTGAATAATATTGCGACTGAGATGTGTTATCCGAAGCCCCGTTCCATTGCATAGTTTAATGGAATTAAGGTTTCTATTGAGAATTATTGAAGCACCTATTTTGAGTTCCAGTGTTTGCGGTGGAACTTTAGACAGCTTGATAGAATTTAGAAACTCAATTTGGTGAGAATTTGATGATAAATGCTATAAACAACACTAGTACTTGGTGCCAGTAAAGCTCGTTCGCATAATTAGCTTTCATCTGAAATCTGAATATCCATCTGTACATATAAAGAATATTAGGTATTCTTCGAATGACAACAGACTCCTCTTCGAAAACTTTTTTCACTGTCATCTGTTATATCTTCTCCATTTCCAATTCTAAATAGTTCGCTAGCATGTGTTCCAACCTCGGAATCATTAAAAACATGCACTCTCATATTGATTGTAAGACTAATTTTTGCTACTTCGGTACATTATTAAAAGGCCTTCAAGCATGCGTTTGTTTCATCTGCCGGTGTGCGTCTTGGTATCAGCAAGTAGTATGTACAACCATTCCAGCCATAAGTACTCCATGTTGGATCGCATATTTGTGAGATATGGTGCACTCATCCCAAACCATTAATTGCACTTTTTCAATATTACACACACCCCGACAGCTATTTTTGTTTATATTGCAAGTAGGAAATTCAGTTTGGGCCAAGTAAAGCGGTAACTTCAAAACGGAGTGGACAGTCGGGCCACCATTAGAAGAGAAGTCTCTATGCCAGAGGCAGCAACCGCTACGGCGATACTACGATCTTTACGGATATCAGCCAATAGTGAATTCAGCAGAAATGTTTTGCAAGTGCCTCCAGGGAAATCTAAAGATAATAAAGCTCTGTTTTTTCTGTCAATACCTTATCAAAAATCCGCCTTTGTTCAGGAAGCTGTTTGGGCAACATTTTCTTAATTTTAGCATTTATAGTAAAAAGATCATAGTTCGGTTCTTTGGACAACTCATTGAAAGGATGACGCAATCGAGCAGGTCTAGGAATGCTACAATGACTTAAATCATTTCCGACCATTTATATTAGTTTTTCCATAATTATGAGTGCTTCGGTGTGCGAAATTTTGGTTAGATTTGGTCAACTCTTTTCTGCGTAAAATGTCTTCCGATAAATAACTTATAACGCTCCCATATCTCCAAGGTTTTTTGTTGATTAATTTATTTGATGTCAACTGCGTACATGAAAAATAAGGAAAAGACTGACGCTGAAGGACAGGGTTGCCGTAATAGCTAAAATGTAAGTTTTGAATATTTTTGATAAGGAAATGAACATTTAACCGCCTCTTGCATGGCAAGGCCCCACTGAGAATCAATCTCCATTAATACCTACTCTTCACATGCTTCTCCAAACGTTTCACACACACGCCCATTAACTGTTCAAATACAGCAAAGCATTTCTTCAATATAATGAAAAAATCCCCTTTTGCCACGCTCACTGACTAAAAATCGAAACATCTAGTACGCAACATTTTCTTCCTGGCCGTCGTCCACATACGTAACAAATTTCAGTAAAAACGGTTGTAAAGCGTGATCCATTTTGTGGTTCCCTACTTTTTTAAAGAAAAAAAACAGAAATTTTAAAATGATTGGGGAATGTTTATTATCATTTGAAATAACATACTTTGGCATTTATTTTTGAAGATTGGTTGGCCGCGGCTACGTCTCAGATGGTCCATCCGTTGAGTCCAATTTTCAATGACTCGCTCGAGCATTTCGACTGGTAGATGGCGAATGACACGCGTGATATTTTGCTCCATGGCCTGAATCGAAGCGGGTTTGTTTGCATAAACTTTAGACTTTACATATCCCCACAGGAAAAAGTCTAACGGTATGATATCACACGATCTTGGTGGCCAAACGACCGGCCTAAAACGTGAAATTATCTGCTCACCGAAGTGTTCACTTTTCGAAGTGTGGAAAGTGGCGCCGTCTTGTTGAAACCAAATGTCGCTCAGATCACAAGCTTCAATTTCAGGCATCAAATAGTCGGTTATCATGGCACGATAATGGTCGTCATTGACGGTTACGTTCTCACCGGCATCATTTTTGAAGAAATATGGACCGATGATTCCACCGGCCCACAAACCACGCCGAACCGTTTTTTTCTGGATGAAGTGGCAGCTCTTGAACCTCTGCTGGTTGCTCTTCGTCCCAAATGCGGCAATTTTGCTTGTTTACATACCCATTGAGCCAGAAATGGGCCTCATCGCTGAACAAAATTTGGCTCGAAAACGTCGGATCTTCTTGGAACTTTTCAAGAGCACATAGAGCGAAGCGATGACTCTTGGGAACGTCGGGCGGCTTCAGTTTTTGTAAGCTTTCATTTCAAGATCTCAACGTAAAATGCGCCAAGTCGTTACATACGTCAGCCGAGGCTGCAAACGGCGCCGAATCGATTCTCCACGGACTTGGAGTTTACTCTCAGCTACTTCCGCTACATTGTCTTCACTGCGTGCTGGACGTGGTCTATTCGGTCCAATATTATCCAATTATAAATGATGGGCCTCAAGATGACGCTCAGTAGGCAGATTATGTTGACCCTAAGTTGAACGAAGTGCATGAAACACATTCCTCACAAAACGTGAAATTTCGTTATAAAGTTGAACGATTTGTAAACGTTGTTCAGACGTAAGTCTTTCCATGATGAAATGCCAAACAACACTAAACAAAAATAACATGACTCACACGTGATCTGTCAAAAAAAGGCTATTGAAAAAAGTATCTCTACTTGGATCACCTATTACCATAAAGGCGTGATGTTGCTTCAAACAGACCAGCAATGTTCGCCTGTGTCGATTGAAACACGATATAGGCCAAACAAAATGAGGAGGAACCATGTCATTGGCAATAGGAAAGCCTATAGTAGGATGTCTGTGCCAAACATATCTGCATTATTTGTGAAATGAAAAATTGTGTCATACCCAGAGATCGCCAGTGGAGACGTGATTATAGGCCCTCAAAATGATGCATATGGCCATGCCAATTGCTCACTAATGAAAAAGTAAGCAAAGTAACACAAAGTTAAACATGTTCGCTATTATTTGCAACTAAGTCTGGCCAAATTGGTCGATACTTGTTCTGGTTGAAAGGTTATGATCCAACAACTTCAGCCATAGCTGTTTAGTTTAATTTTTTTATAACTATTATCGATATAAGGTTTAGCACGAGCATGTATCGTCGGTTCATAATAACTGGTATGCTTAGTTCATAGTCAGATTTGGGACCATGTATCTATTGAACATTTTGTTCATTAGCCACCGATTATTATTTTTAATACTTTTTTTGTTTACTTTTTTAATTGCGTACATTATTAAATTATTCTGTTTTTTTTTGCTTTCAGGAATGCGCAAATTCCCTCCTACACAAGCACTTTAACGAAGCCATTCGTTTTTGGAGATTATGTCAAGGGTGCTAAGTAAAGATGAAGCCATCTAGCTGACCCCTACAACAAATACTTACCGTTAAGATCTAGTCTTAAGCAATGCAATGTCACTATTTAAGAACGCAAATATCCATTTATATCTTCCTCAAGTCCAACTATTTATCTATTATTTTAGTCAAATTGCCCTTATATATTAAAATAATTACGATAAAAACGTAGTGGATACAAAAAAAAAGCAAAATCAAATAAAAACTAGTAAAAAAAGCTAAAGTCGGGCGTGCACTACTGAATGTTTAAAAAGTCAACTGAAAATTGGTTTTTGTGTCCAATTAACGTAGATTTTAAAACATAGGTAATATTTGAATTTTGAGAAATTTCACTATTTTAAGTAAAATCGATTAAACAAATATGTGGGAGCCTATATCTAAATCTGAACCAATTTTGTTTCAATTTTAACAGCGCCCGCCCTTGGACCAAAAAACTTACTCGTGCTAAATTTCATTTACATTGGATGTGGCTTCTAAAGCTAAAAACATAAAAATCAGATTAAGCTACTTATATATATGGGATTTTCTTCAATTTAAGTAACTTTCTTCCTTGGTCCAAAAATTTACCGAGTGCATAGTTACATCAAGATTGGCACATATTCTAGAGCGAAAGACATAAAATCGAATGAACAATATTTTAAAACTATGTTAAAATTCTTAGTTTATGGTCATTTTGAGACCTTGTTTTTTAACACTTTTACAGAGAGAAAACCAAAAAGTTTACCATAAACCAAAAAAGTTATTCAAAAGGCAGCCGAAAAGACTATTAGTTGCAAGCAGGGGTGCCTGCAGTTTCGGTGATCGCTACTTCACATCCTCAAAACCCAGCAACAAATGTATTTTTCAATGATCAAAAGCTATACACTTAACTTCGGGAAGATTTGAAGTCAATGAATAGTTTTAAATTAATTTTTTAAAAATAATAATAAAATTTATTTTTTTTTAAAGTAATTTATTAAATTATTTAAAATTTTTAATTTTCATCTAAATTTAAAGAAATTTGAATATGCTGAAGCTAAATCAATAACGCCCTTTTTGGGGCATTAATCGTTCTCATCACAAGTTTTATCAAGATTGGATATAAGATGTGGCTCCAAGAGCTAAAATCAGAAAAATGGGATGAAGATATATGTGGGAGCTATACCTAAATCTGAATCGATTTGCTTCAATTTATATAACGTCCTCCCTTGGTCCAAGAAATAAACGTGTGCCAAATTTGATCATGCTTTATCTAAATCTGAAACCTTTTTTCTTGAATTTTAATAGTCCAAAAAACTAACTTCTGCCAAATTCCATAATTTCGGACAACAATTGCGACCTGTAGCTTTATTACAAGCTTTAGATGGACGGACAGACCGACATCGTTAAGCTGTAGTATTTGTGTGTCAACAATTCTAAATCTGTGCATTGAAGCATAATTTTTAAAATTCATGCTGTATAAAAATGTTTGACAATACAGATTGGGTTTATTTGAAAATTATCGGGAAATCCATAATGGAAAATACATTAATTCATAAAGATTTTAGTAATGAATATATAACAATGAAATTTTACAGTTACTTAAGTATTGACTGTAGAAACACACGAAATAATTAAAAAAATATTTCTTAAAGACCCCCCAGTTCCCAGATGTATTTAAACAAAAAAAAACCCAAAATTGGGATTTTTCGTGCTATATTTGACACGTTATTGGCGAAAAAGTGGAATCCTCTTGCAATTTGATTTACAACACTTATGTACATGTACAGGAATGCAATACATTTTTTGATGTCAGCTTTGCGATTGGAGAAATTAGGGCTAACTTTTGGATTTTACATAAAAAAATGCGTTAATTCAGATGGCAATAGCACCAACAACAAAAACTATTTTAAACTTTTTTTTTGAATATTTCCTTCAAGAACTTTTCTTTTAGATGAATACGAGTATATATAATTTATACGTTATATGTATAAAACTTTTTGCAATAACTCCAAAATAAGACAAGTATTTTTACCCAAAAAAACGACATTTTCAAAATTTTTAAATTTGAATGCATATAAAATTTTACTAAAAAATTAAAGGAATCGATTGGTATTCGGCTCAGTTTATACCAAAATATGTACTACGCCAAGGTAGGGAAACATTTTTTTTATTATTAAACACGTAAATCTCAGAAACTACGCACTTTTTTTGTTGGTTTCGACTAGAAAATTTATTTTTTAGAAAAATAAAAACATTAAAATCGATACACAAATACAAAAAAAAATTGTTTAAACTCGAGGTGCCCAACTTGAGGTGCTCTAGCTCCGCCCCTGCATATCGTGGGAGCCCAAACTCAAAACGTAAGCTCGAAAACAAACCTTCTACAAGTGTGTGAAATTTCAGTAAAACTCTAACTAATTTCATTTTTTTAATCTTAACCCACAGTGCTATTTAATAGGTAACAGGTGATCCATCAAGTATTTTTATACACTCCGTCGAAGATGGTAGCCATGTCCGGTTAAAGATATCAGCCTAGGCACTTAAAATTTTGCATGATGAGGGCATATGGCGGTTAGAATTGTAAATGCACGAAAAAGATAACAATATTCGAAGATCATCATACTACGAGTATTGTTGCGAATTTGGTTGTGTCAAAACAATACGATTCTCACAACAAAATTATAAATTACACACAACCATATTATAATTCACACTTAACCGTACTGTTATCGCCACAACCGTGTTATGATTCACACTAAGCCATACTATGATCTCCACAACCTTATTATGATCCTCACAACCATAGTATGTTTCACATACAACCATAGTATGATCCCCCCGACCATAGTATGATTCACTCACAACTATCTTTTGATCCCTACAATCAAAGTATGAACCCACTCAGCCAAACATTGACCCCGAAAAGTATTACTGGATTGGGTTATGTTGTTATTGAACAAGTAATTTTAGTGAAAAAAAAAGTATTTTGAAATTTATTAAAAGCAATATAATACGAGTAGGAGTGATTTATTTAACAAAAGATAAATTCTGTTTAAAAAACGTAAGTGTTTCATTTATTAAAAATATTTCAGTTCTGCAAACTCAAAGCGGTTTGTTTTGAAAAATTTTAGATATAACAATAATATATTAACAAAAACCATATCAAAATTTATAAATAATACAACCATACAGGTTTAATTGCCATACAGTTAGTGTCAACATAAAATCTTTAAAAAACATACTTTTGTCGCACCAACCATATTTTCATTTTGACAATTGACAATAATACTTTTATTACATTTCAACAATATTATCAGAAAACCGTACTATGGTTGCGACTAACATATTTTTATTGCAGACCTTAAGGGACTAAAGACACCACGGGAAAAAGTACACTTTTCGGGTATTTGCTGAACAAATCATTTATTTTTGGACGAACAATGATAAAAATTGGTACTGTTTGTTGGATCGCATTTTATACCTTAAATAAGTATATATATGATGTACCACAAAATACAGGTTTTTTCATTAAGGACATAACAATTGTATATATTAATATAACACAGAATATTTAAGATATAATGTTCAAATTTATTCCAGGTGTAGTGCAAATGTTAAATTGAAAATAAAAACCACCACCAGCGATCTGTTTTTTGCACCCACACATTGCACACATTTTGGCATAGACCAATGACTTGATGTGGCCCCATTAAAAAAATGCAATGGCGTTAAATCGCATGATCGTGGTGGCCATTCGACCGGACCATTTCTCGAGATAACACGTTCACCGAATTTGCCTTTCAGTAAATTAATTGTATCGCGTGCTGTGTGGCTAGTGGCATCGTCTTGTTGAAACCACATATCGGCGATGTCAAGCTCTTCCAATGCTGAACAAAAATAATTTTCTAACATGGCACTATTGCGCTCTCCATTGACAATGTTGTGACGATTGGTTCCATCGACAAAAAAATAAGGCCCAATTACACCTCTGGTATGGCATGAAAACCACACAGTTCATTTTTTGCGGGTGCAATTGTGTCTCTTGAAGAATAAGTGGGTTTGAAGCTGTCCAATAATGCATATTTTGGTAAAACCACTTAGCCAGAAATGAGCTTCATCGCTCACCCGATTATTACGGCCGAAAATTGGAGTAAGCGCTCTAAAAGTTGCGACCACCGACTCAGAATTGAGGTAGTATTTTTTTATGATTTCCAAACTTTGCTAGTAAGTGATGAAAATGTTGATTTCGACTTACGTTTTAACACTGGAAGATCATTTTTAAATGTTTGAGGGTGCAAACATTTAAATTTACTTATATGGAGAACATTGGAAAGCAAGTACCCATTTATTGAAAGCAGCGAAAAAAAAACTTTGTCAATCTTTGGCACTTCTGTCCAGTGTGACAGATGCAGTTCTTATTGCAACTCAAATTCGGAGCCAAATTTCTCCCAAAAAGTTAAATATGATTATCTTTATTAAATAAATTGATGCGGAAAAGTGGTTCCATGTACAATAATCGACTGATTTAAAAAATAAACTTTTTTTACAAGTTTTAAAATAAACGTGAGTATGTTCAAACTACTTAAAATTGCGGATGTTTATTAATTTTTTAATCATTCTTTTTTTTTTAAAAAATAAAATTTTATACAAAGAAAACTTGTTTTTTACTCTAAAATATTGCATTATCATTTTCTTAATGAACGAAAATGACTTTTCAAAGCTTATCAAAGTTATGTTAAAGTTTCAGTACAATTTTAACCTTAGATTTTCCTTTAGTTGTTATTTGTTTTAATAAAATTGCTAAAAAAAAAAAAGATTTTGACCTTCCTTCTTCTATCTATTAGCAACTTAAATATATTATACAGGGTGGCACAAAACTACCGTTGTAGTTTGAATGTTTAATAACTTTTTTATTTATTGCTTAATTATTACTATTTTTTGTTATATAATGGGTGATACATCTTAAGGTATTTTTTCAAAACAAAAAATATAAAAATTCAAATCAAGTGTGGAATCTTTATTGGTAATTTGAAAGGGCATTTTAAGTCATATATTTTTTGAATATAATTTCCTTCAAATGTTGGCCGCAACTATGCCTCAGAGATTCTATTCTGAGGGTCCACTTTTGGATGACTCGTTCGAGCATTTCGACCGGTATGGCTTTAATGACCCGCGTAATGTTGGCTTCCAAAAACTGAATCGTAGCCGGTTACGTTCCGGCCATCATCATTTGAAAAAATATGCACCGATGACTCCACCAGCTCATAAACCGCACCAAACCGTGGATTTCTCTGAGTATAATGGCACCTCTTGAACCTCTTCTTGTTGCTCTTCAGCCCAAATTGCAATTTTGTTTATTGACTTTGCCGTTGAGCCAGAAATGGGCCTCATCACTGAACAAAATTTTGGTCGAAAACAGCGGATCTTCCCGTTTCTCACCGAACTCTCATTTCCATCACAGTTGCCAACATTTGAAGGTATTTATTTTCAAAAAATAAATGCCATAAAATTTTCATTTCAAATTACTAATAAAGATTCCACACTTGATTTGAATTTTAATATTTTTTTTGTTCTGAAAAATACCTCTAGATGGATCACCCTATAGTATATCAATGGGGAATATTTTGGGCTTAACTATGAAAAATTATATCACGCAAGTGGTGGTCATTTTCGGCTACGCACATTCGTGCTCTTTTCGCGATAGACCCAGTTGTGCCGAATTTCTTGTTGATGTTTTTGGACTGTCCTGCACACTATCCACAACACTTTGGATAATTTCGTCCGTGGTCTTCCGGTACATGGAAGATGTCTTACTGTACCATGTTGTCGAAAATTTCCACCAAGCGGTTTATTGTTTGTTCTGTCCAGTACGCACATTAAAAAAGCGACGATAAGCAAGCTCCGTCAAAATAATTGACTTGATTTTTAAAATAAAATTCAACAATTGCTTATCGCTGTTCTCTTTCAAATTACCCAAGTTTGTTTCACAAAATTCTGAAATAAATATAAAAAATATTAATAAATTTAAAAAAATAAACAAACCACAACGGTAGTTTTGCGCTACTCTGTAATAAGCAATAGCTCAAAATTACAAAGATGAAACACAATACAAATCCTTAACTCTATTATTCTTATGCCCAATGTAAACATTGTAATATTATAAAAAAAAGAAGAATAAACTCAAAACATGTAAAAAGCCGGTTCCGCTATTATATACCACTCTGTTTTTTAGAGATTATGTGCTACTATCTGAGTTTAAGCAAGTTTGGACTTAATATGAGACTTTTAGTTGCTTATATCGTACTCTTGGCACTGAAAGAAAGAAAGTACTACAGAACTGAATTTGTCATCCCTGGTTAACAGTTAACATACTCTCTCTTCGCCTGTTAGGCAGTTTAACATAAAGAGTTTAAATTTTATAAAGAGGTTCTATCCATCCATTTTTGGGGTTCATGCACACGAGAATGAACACACATGGAACCTTTGTGAAAACTGAATCTCTTTGATTTAACATACCAGTGTCGCCAAATGTTCCGAAGCAAGCATCGCTATGGAAGAATTGAGCATTAAACCGCTACAAAACGCTACCGGACATGATGAAAAACACTACTGAAAATTGCAAAGAATATAAAACTTATAAAGCTTCTGGTGAAAATTTAAAAAAAACAAAATCACATACATATTTGAGATTATATAAAACCTTAACAATGGATAATTTGTCAGTCTTATTTTCGAGTCTAAATTCAGGAGGTGTAACCATACTACAGTTTTTAAATTCCGGTGCGATCAAGTTGATATTAGCCGTGTTCTTTTTAGGTAACCAGCTTAGTTACCTAGTTAGTTAGCAATAGGGTTTTCTGGCAACATTTAACAACATTTTAAATCAGATGGCAGCATACGCCCAAAGAAATGTTTGTTTACAAACAAAAAAGGCAATGCAAATTGTGAGAAACTAATTTTGTTACATTGTATTGTTTCTTGTTTTGTAAACATTTTATTGACAAATAAAATTTCGTTCAGTACAGCAATTAACATGAACTCCAGACAAGGACAAGTAAGAACCATGATTACTTTATACATTATATGTATGTAAAGCCTGGTATGTATATCGATTTTTTTAATTTACATCGCAATTTCAAAGAATTTTATTGTTAACGTTTGAGATTTCTTCACATGAAAAGGCGAACTTAGTAGTTGGCTTAAGGGTATAAATTGTTTTAACACAAAACATTAGATACAGATACTGGAGTTATTGATACAAATTTGCTACAATAAATATTTGGAATAGGCTGAAAATGATCTAAATTTAGAATAGTGTGTCCGTTTCTCATCATGGATAGATAGTATCAAATAAAAATGAATTTAACTAAATGCAAAAGCAAAACATTTCTTTAAAGCAAACGATTTTTTTTCCAAAAATACCAGGATTGCCCCAAGGCCGGTTTTATAGAAGAATTTATTTTACTCGCTCTGTGGTGTTCAAGAAGAAAGCTGGTCATTCGGCTGCTTTGTTTCTAAATTTTGTGGTTCCGATTCATTCCGAAAAAGGGCTAGATCGCTGCATTCCAAACTCTACTACACTATTCTAGAACTAAACCTTTACGTACAAGTTGCCGAAGAAGACAAAATTTTAGTGACTGCCTGATGTGTGATTTTGAAACTCGGAGACAAATCTGATAAACGAACATCATTTTTGACATGCTTATTAGTAATGCAGTCAAAGATTTATTCATTGACAACCTGTCGAGTGTTTGCATTTTTTTTGCGAAGCTTGCATTCTTTCGAGTTGTGACAATATGTGATGGCACAATTTTTTCACAAGACTGGATAAATTACGTATGTATAAGTCTTTACAGAAAACGCCACTAATACAAAAAAGGTGTTACAACACATTTTTTAGCTTTATAAAAATGTATAAAAAGACGTTCAACTATCCATTTAAGACTGGTAAAAAATGCCCCAGTAAATAGTGCGGTTAAAACCTCTTTGCACAGTTGACACTTCTTGGTACATACATCCATACATACCAACATATTAAATACCCCCGTTTGTTAGTAAACAAACTGTAAATTGTTGTCTCTTTCTGTTAAGATTTGTAGAGTTGCCAGCTCTCTGAATCAGCTCCATTGGCGTTTATGTTTATTTCTTTGGCGTGTTTACGTGGTCGACGATAACGATAACTTTAAAACTTAAAAGAAAGTATAGAAATTTCTGTGTATACAAGACCTGAAGACCTATATGCATGATAGACCGTGTGATATAAGAGCTTGGAGTTAAGCGAGTAATAACCAAGCTTCGTTCCTAGTTTTCTCGTTTTAAGGTTCGGGCACACTATTGTTTTTTTGTTACGCAGAGTATTTTTCGACTTCCGTCAGTCTAAAAAACTTTAAAATTAACGTCCAAAAACCATAAACACTGTGTGGCACATCCTTTTTATGCCGATAATATCAAGCACTATTTGTAAGTATTTAATATATATTTCAGTGGTTTCAGGCAGTCGGAAGCAAAACAAAAAGGAAGCGTAAAAAAAAAGCTTCAGGGTTTCTTTGACTGTAATTAACTCCAGTATGTTACTACAACTTACCAGAATATTTTCTTAAATAACCACTTAAATCAGGAAACTCACCAAATTATTTTTTTTTAATTTAATTAAATGCTTTTCAAATTAGTTTTATTCGAAAAGATAAAAAAAGCACAAATGTTTGGGAATTTTTAAAACCACAGGAAAGGGATGATCAGAAGACCTGAGAACAAGGACAATAGGTGCCAAAAAAATAATATTTAGTTGTGCGGAAATCGAAAAAGGCTCTACACGAAATAGTAAATATCGTCACCGTAGCGTTTATTTGAAAATCGCAACTTTTACAAAAGTACTTTGAAAACCACTGAGTTGGCATCGTGGCTGAAAACCCCAATTTTGTTTTTGGCATAAAAAGCTTTGCCTTGACTCGCCTCAGCTCCGATTTGAGGGCTCACACTGTCAGCACAGTCAGATACAGTCTTCTAGTCTTACAATATTATGCATTGAATTCCATCAGAACATATTCGACGGAAAAAATGGCGGAGCATACTGTATTATAAGCGGCATAATACCTGAAAGTTAAAAATCCATATCCAATCTGTTATTTCGTTGGCAACACCACGATATATTGATTATCGTAAAAAATACTAAGACGATCTAGTCATGTTTGACCGTGTGTCTGCTGAAAGCAAGATTAGGGTCGAATGAATTAGCCTAAGATCCAGAAATTTTGGGCGATGGTTTATGGTAATAATCCGTTTGGGATTGTAAATAAGCACAATCGGCGTAGTGGAGAGGTTTTCCTTTATCGGAAAAAAGTACCTCGAACGAAAGTACACATTTTTGAGGATTTGCTTAACAAATCGTAAATTTTTTACTGTAAGTTTAGGCGCGCTTTATACCTTAAAAAGAGCATAGCTGCTGAACGTTTTAGCTTATGTGGCCCAAAAAACGACCAGCAGGTGAGATCTCAACATTTTTTGGCAGGCATATGCAAAACTTTCATCCAATAGAAGATTTCATGTATACACTTTATTGTTTTATTGATTTACAACAATCAGAAAGATGTTTTCGTTTGAATTTTTGCAAATGGTAAGCTATTAACTAAGTTTATATAAGCTTGGACTGGAATTGGTTGCTAGCATTCCACTGACTACTTACCCCAGATTTATCAACAGTACCAATTAGTTGTAAATTCCACTAAATACTCACTCATCCTTTTTACTAGCATTTTGATTTTTTCTTACATCCCATTTTGTTGTCCGATCGATTACTAAAAACAAATACATACTGGCATAGCATTCAAAACGATAACGTCAATTCACGCTTGGCTGGTTGACTGTATTTAAGAGTAAATATACTTAACATGCGTTCAAATAAAACATCAATCAACGCACTGTCGGCCATATTTAATGTAGTGCTAAAAATATGTTAATCATTAGTCTCAAGAGAGCGCAAAAATCTAAGATACAACATTGGAATTACAGCTCACACTAAGAAATTCAACAAAAAATTTCATATGTTTTTGCATAATGAGTGTGGTGTAAGGTTGCAATTACAAGAAATTTCATTAATTCCGCGGAGCCGGGCTGTATAAAACAGAGACAAATTTAAATGAACACATACATACATACGAGTATATGGCTCCTATTTGAAAAATAGCTTAGTTTAATTGAAATTCGAGTTAATTTAAATAATCTTTTACTATACATGTTGACCGATTTTTAAGCTTCAAGGGTTCATAATTCTGAGCCCTAAATCTAAGTTTGAATTGCTTGAATTGATAACATTTTGGTCGTTGGTATCAAAGACGCTAACTGTACAAGATTGGCAATGTGAGCTCTATCGAGAAATCGAAAAAGGAAGATAAGTAAAATATATTTAAGGAATGCTGTTTTTTCGTGTTAAAAGTGTGCGAATTAAGTGATTTTTCTTTGTGTTTAATTTTGACTTTCTAGCGTTCTTGTGATTGTGTACAAACGAATGTGGATAAAACCGAGACTTTTTACGTTACTGAAGTGCTGTTTTTCTACATTATAGCAAATAAGAAGCACATCTCGTACAATTTATCGTCTTTGTTTAGAATGACAACGTTAAAAAATTAGAAATTAAAGAATTGACCAGATCCTTTTTTTCTGTGTGGCACAAATCCATAAGCACGACCTAAAAAACGGTTAAAATTAAAGGCGCATGCACCGAAAAGCACGGTGCGTTGTTTACTCTATTCTTGGTAACTCTGTACTGTTACCAAGAACAGAGTTAACATGTGAAACAGTAGTACTAAGCTCCTTAAAAATCGAACTCAAAAGCTATGGTCCAGAGCGTTTAAAGCGTGTTTGATTGATTGTTTCGTCAAAGACAGTGCCTTAAAAACAGAGTCTCGTCTTAGGGAGCTGTAATGTAGAATGTGTTGAGAAGCGCAGCAATATTTAAACAAACTTTTGCGGTCAGACTTAACTGTGAGAATTTGTGAAAGAACATATGAATGTTTGTATGTAAAAACAGTTGCGCCCGCAAATATAGCACCATTATACCCGCGTGTGTACCACCACACCACACTGTGGGACAAAGCATTCAAACTTGGTGAAAATGTTTGTAACACCTTTAGAGAAAGTAGATAGGTCCCATGTTTATTATACTGATCGAATCTTAAAATTTGACTCGATTGAGCGAAATACGTCCAAAATATGGCACAATAAACGAGGATTAGTTACTATCCCAACAACAAATAAACAGTTTGCTGTACTCTCAAAGTCATTAGAAAGAAAATGCCAAAATAAATTCTTGTGAATGTTTGATATGGAAATTAAGCTTTATTAACGTCTTTGTCAAATTTGAAAATTTTAATTTTAGCAAAAAGAAATTGTAGATCTGCTGATGACGCTACCTTCTTTATTTTACCATGGTCTAAAAAATAAAAAATGTTGTAAAGCCATTTCTAAAGGTATTTAAATGAATATAATACAGTGCAATTTTTTCGTGAAGAAAACTCTTTAGCGAAAGTTTCGTTTGAGTTGAATACTAGGCAAATGCAAAAAAAATGTAGTGCAGTGTAAAAGTAGCAGATGTTATATAGTATCAAATAAGTTATTTTAAGCATATTCATTCAAACATTCTTTAAAATTACTTCACAAAATTTATTTTTTTTTTGCAAAACTTCCTTCTTCAACCAATTATTAGAACATTAATTTTCGTTTACAGATGGCGAAAAAAGTCTACACTACCCTAAAAAACATTCCTGAAACAGTAGCAAATTTCGTCATCATTTCGTTTCAGCTGAGTTTCACAAAGCCTAGTATTCACCTAAAACGAAATTTTCGCTTAATTGTTTTACATTTATCTCTTCAAAGAAAAATTGTAGTTTGCAGCTGTGTAGAAGAAGCAGCCGTTATTCATTTTTAAATAAATTATTTAAATCAAATGCATTTAAATACTCTCAAATATGACCACATTTTTATTTTTTTTTTTGCACATGTCAAAAATTCCTTGACCAAACATTTACACTGTTCTGCAAAAACTTTTGAGATCTCCCTTAGACAAAACCAACTAATGGTTTTGTAAAATGATCTCCCGAATCCGTCCATTTTGTCCCAGCACACATATAGTTTTTGAGATATCGTGAAAATGAATTTTTTCAGACTTTTTCATTAATCTGCCTAGTTACAATTAAAAGATATCAAAATTTTGTTTTTTAATGTTGAAAAATTTTGTTTTCAACTGTAAATTATAGCACAATTCTGGAGCTCTCCCATTAGTTTTTGCACAAAATTATATATAACGCACTGCAACGATTTTAATGAAGTATAGTATTTTTATCATACAGACGTAGTAAAGAAATTACATGTTTAATTTTAAAACTCGTTCTTACAGTGAGATCAAATTCTATGATTTTGTAACAAAAACTGCTAAAACTCAGGCAATTTTCGTTCGTTATTTATAATTTTGTGCAAAAACTAGTGGGAGATCCAGAATTGGGGTACAATTGGCCGTTGAAAACATAATGTTGACTTATTTCCGCTGTAGCTTCCACAATTTTTTTCAGTTTTTATAAATTATAATTTACATGAAAGATGCATTTTATACCAAATATTATTGCTCATTCTTATGCGAATCGGATAAGAATTTCTAAAGTTTTAGGCAAGTTAATAAAAAAGTCAGAAAAACGATATCAGATGCCCCAAAATGGACATTCAATTTGGATTCAGAAGATCATTTTTCATAAGGATCAGTTGGTTTTGTCCAAAGGAGGATTTTGTTGCAGCACAGTGTTATCAGAACATTAATTTTCGTCTGCAGATGGAACACTAAAGTATAAACTGCCATTAAAAACATCTCTCTAACAGTTGCAAATTTCGCCAAGTATTCGTTTTAGCTGAGTACCTTCTAACGAAAATAGTCGAATATACATCTAACGAAATAGGTAAATACTAGGCTTGATACATGTATTTCTTATAGAAGCGAAATTTCGTGTTATAACCTAGTGTTCACCTAAAACGAAATATTCGCTTAGGAGCTTTGCATATATCTCTACACGAAAGAATTGTAGAGTAACGGCTGCTTCATCTACACTGCTCTAAACTACAATTCTTCCGTGTGTAGAGTTAAATTAAAAACTCCTATGCGAGAATTTCGTTTTAGGTGAATACTAGGCTTAAGTAAATACTGGTTTAAATCGGTGATACAAAAAATAGTGAAGTCGAAATGCCTGAAAAATGATATTATTTTTCAAAATAGGTTTTGAGTACCTTTGCTCGCATATAAGCATGTAACCTAGTTGATTATAAAACCGATCTTTAACTTTAAAAGTTTCTCTATAAAAACTGTTTTCTAAGGATAGAAACGCAGCGTCTTTTCCTTTTTTAAAATCCGAAACTAATTGAGGGAGTTACTGAAGTTTTTATTAAAACGAAATTTTTACAAAAACACTAGTTTGGGTAATTTAACTCAAAAGCGTTTTTTACAATCAGATTCATGTTGTATTCCTACAAGAAATACACTTTACTGTTGCACAGTGTAACTGTTTGTAGACGAATTGTAACTAAAACAACAACCCACTATGTTGGTTTTGATAGAACTCAATTTGTATACTGAAACATCTAACTACAAGCTGTAAATGCACAATAGTCGTGTTCTTTTCGGGTAACTACCTAAGTTACCTAGTTAGTTAGCAGTATGGTATTCCGGCAACATCCAACAACATTTTGAATCAGATGGGAGCACAAGCTCAAGAAAAGTTTGTTTACAAACAAAAAGAAAAAGCAAATTGTGGAAAACAAATTTTGTTATTTCCTATAGTTTCTTGCTTTGTTAACATTTTATTGACAAATTCAATTTCGTTGGTATGCATTTCTTTTTCGCCGGGGATATTCAAATTCGTCCTTTCTGGCTTTGTAGCAAGCCAACAGCATCCACGTCTCGTTCTCGTCCACAATTTTCGTTTAGTCACTCTAAAAAAATATAGCTACATCGAAATTTCTCTTAATCTTAACATAAACATTTTCACTTACCGTTTTTGCATCATTGTAATTTATGGAAATGGTTTTATCGTGCTTATTCTGTTTTCTTTTTCTTTCATTCTTTTAATTGTCTTTCTGTAGCAATAACAAAAATCATATGTTTTTGATTTTGTTATAGAAACCGGGTGTGTTATAATATTTTTTTGTTAAAAAAATAAGTCAGGTAACTCTAACTCGTTTCGTTACCGAGTAACAGCCAACTTGATTGCTTACCGAGTAACTTCCATACAAATGCTTGTTTAGTAACCTGAAAAGAACTCGCCTAATTTATGAAGACTTGATCGGATACATGAGGAACTCTTATCGCAGGTAGGTACAACGTAGCATCAATTATCTAGATGTATGTACATATAAGTACATAAAAACAGCCGGAGTGTACTCAGATGTACAAATACTCACAACACAACATTTATGACTTCGACCACTTGTGAAAAGGAAAGTAAGTCAGCGAAGTAAAAGTCTGGTAGACGCAAGTTTCAAAGTTGGTGTGAGACGGCTCATCGGTACTGCCGACAAGGCCTCATAACGATCTACATATATTATATACGAAACATTGCTTGATTTTGCATATGCGAAGGAAGTATTAAGTCGAAGAGGGAGGACACTAGCGACTCACTGAAACAATTTCTAACATATTGATATTTCATTTCTCTCTTTCTTTAACGAGATCATTTGGGGTTCATGCGCACTAGATGGAGTTATTGTCAAAATTAGGCAACACCACGCATAATAATGTAAAAATCAATTAAAGAATTCATCTATCCCATCAAGTGCACATTAACCCTAGAAAAAAAGATGATAGAACCTCTTTAAAAGTTTTTGGATGCACATGGTATTAGGGCACCACAAATTGTGTGATAAGGTCCGGAGACGTTACGTCACTTTTCAAAGGTTCACATCGTCCATTGTCATTCAGACGCCTTGAACAACTGTTGTTGGTTGAAATGGTTGTCAAACTTAGTTTTCCTTGATGTAATACATTTTGCCAAAATACTGGTCCTAGTCACAAATTTTACCTGTCCATAGACTTAGACCTTAAGTCCGAAGGCCGGCCAAACAGAAAGAGTTTTCAATAGGATAAAGATTGAATCTACGAGAGTCAATCTCACAAGGTAATTTCATAAGTTTGACTGATGGAGAGGAAGGTTACATATTTTTCTGAACCTTAAACTCGCCAGAGAGTACTTTGTCGGTATCAATATTACTCCGATCAAAAAAATATTGAAGGTAATATTTCTCGACCTTATACTTGCCAAAGTGTACTTTGTCGGTATTAATATTACTCCAATCACAAACAAAATATTTAAACATTTCGACTATGAGAACTATTTAAAACTTGGATTACATTGTAATCGTATTTGTTTTGTATCATAGTGTTATCATCGTGTATACCATTATATAGCTATGCCTTTATAATAAACTGCCGGGCAGATTAACCCAAGTTAGTAGCAAGGTTGATATTGATGAATGAGTACTATGTGCCAGTTAGAGAATTTAAAAAAAAATTGACTATAAATCAAGGATGGTTCGCGAAGTTTTAACTACAACCAATCCCATATCATTTGGCTACCTAAAAACTACGAAAAGGGGCCTAGAATCCTAGTGCTAGTTATGACCGTCACAACACTGTAGAATAGGGTATCACAACTTAGTGCTAATATTAATAACACCGAAAACGAAAGGAGATACGCCCCCATGCCGCAATTTGTTAACGATCGCGGCGGAACGGGGCAAATTTTATAAAATAGATGTAATATGTCGCTTTTAGAGCGGCAAGAACCTTATTCGGGGAACATTTCCGTGGGAGCTATCTCTCAATCTGGGTAGATTTTCTTCTCTTATTTTCTTCTGCAACCTGTAGTTTTATTACAAGCTTTATATGGGCATCAGACGGACGAACTGACAGATAGACATCGTCTGCATCAGCTCGTGACTCTAAGTCGGTTGTTGCACTTAAATGTTCTAGCTCAAGAAATTTTAGTTTCACAGAGTGCTGCAAGTTTTTTTAACTGAGCAAAAAATATCACTGTTGGTGTTTTAAGTTAAGCCTCGATGACTTAACAACTGTTACGGTTCTGTTACCCTGTCTTATTAGAGTTTCCCGGGCGGAAATTCCGGTCATTTTTCAATCCTAGTTTTTCGAAAAATACACTATTTTCTAAAGTGTGGGCGACTAACTTTTAATTTTGAATCGGCTGTAAAAAATGTTTTTTTTTTGAAAGTTTTTCAAATTTCTGATATTATTGTATTGGAAAGGTAGAACTTTGTCATTTCATAATGGAACACAATATCACTCGATAGTTCCGCATCAGATCAACCCCATTTTTCAGCACATTTCGATTGTTTCGGGTCGCATCTCTTCAATGGCAATATTGATTTCATGTTTTAACTCTTCAATTCTCTTTGGATGCTTTGCGTAACATTTATCCTAAATGGCTACCCACAGAAAAGAATCCAAAGGGACAGCTCCCACGGCCAATTGACACAATCAGTAAAAAATAGTTGCGTTGGCTGCAAAACATGTTGCCCCAACTTGTTGAAACCAAATGTCGTCAGGTACTTTTTTTTTGAAATTTAGGAAACAAAAATTCGTTGAGCATGGCGCGGTAACGCTCACCGTTGACGGCGGCTCCTTGCTCATTTTCGAGAAAATGGCCCAATGATGCCGCCAACCCAAAATTCACACAAAACAGTGACTAGTTATGTACGAGTATGCATTGGCTTCTTAATAGACAAGGTGTGGGGTCTCTGAAGATGAAAATGAGCTTAATCTACTAGAAAAACACGATTTTTCGGTTAAATATTTTATCTCCTGCCAAAAAATCAAAAGACTATTAGGCAAAGCGAAAACGCGTCAGATGGTGTTCCATTATTAAAGGACAAAGTTGAAAATTTTTAATAAAACCAGCAATTTGAATAAATGGCTATTTATATTTGGGGTCCTGACAATACTAGTGCTCCCAGGTGCAAACTGGAACTTCCATTGGAAACTTTGACATTTTTTAGCATTACTTCACTCAGAACGTATTGTCATTTGAGGGCGAGTAGTTGAAAAATTCATCTCAGTCAAAAAATCTAATGGAATTTTTTTACGATTTTCGGCGTGTGTTATCGAGACAAGAGTGGGTTAAACCAACTTGTGTTGACTTTTGGCGATGAATCACTATTAAAAACCACTGTTAATCGCTGGTACCAAGAGTTCAGTCTCGGACACCGTTTGCTCCATGACGAATCTCGTGGAGGACGTCCAACTTCGGTCACTTTGCCAGAAACCATCGATGCTGTGCGTGAACTGATTAAGCAGGACCAACATGTGACATACCGTGAGATTGAGGCATCCTTGGGCATTATTATGACAAGCATCAATAAGATAGTGTATGTTCATTTGGCCGTGAAAACAAATTGTTCTCGTTGGATCCCACATAATTTGACAAATGCTCAAAAAAAGGCTCGTATGGATTGGTGCAGAGATGTTGAAACAGTATAACTGCGGTAGCTCAAAGGCAGTTTATAACATTGTCACAGGTGACGAATCATGGATCTATGAATACGAACCCGAAACAAAACAGCAATCGGCCGTATGGGTCTTTCAAGACGAGCCAAATCCAACAAAATTTGTTCGTGGAAGAGGTACATCGAAGCAAATGATTGCGTTTTTTTTTCGGTATAACCAGCCATGTTGCCACAGTGCCTTTAGTGGAACGTAGGACGGTCAATTTGAGTGGTATACAACCATCTGTTTGCCAACAGTGTTCGAAGAAATGAGGAAAGGTAATAAGAGAAGACGGATCATTTTTCTTGATGCAATTGAACAGTGTGAGCTCTCACACATTAGCTGAAACGATGAGCTATTTGACCACTCAAGATGTCGAATTGATGGGCCATCCACCGTACAGATCTGATTTGGTACACCGGGGGGGGGGGGGGGGGGGGGGGGGTATATAAGGTTCGGCCTGGTTGAACTAATGTTTATGTTTTACTTCAACTGCAGCTTGTACTATACTTATATATTATATATGATATCAAGTATTAAAAAATAATTAAATATATTTATACTGCAAAAATAAGATGGTTAGTTTTATTTCCTAAACACCACCAATATTTATTCACATCTACTCTGAAATCGTTTTGCTATTATTTTAAGCACTGATGTAAGCACATCAGAACACACACATGGCCATGTCTATGGTACTTGAAAGCAATGCCCATGCTTCTTTCTTGTTTAGTATATGGACTATAATCGAAGCGATACGACGACCGGGCTCCCGGCAAATGCTATGTGGAAGTAACGTGTGAAGTGAAGCGTTCAAAACGAAATATTGTAAAATATGACAAGCGATATTGCCCGGCAATAAGAAAATATTTTAAAACATGCAATAAAAGTGATTTAAGCGAAAAAAATACGTTTAAAAATAAAAACAAAAAATACATTAAAATTCAAAAAAGAAAATAATTTACATTTCGGAGTTTATTTTTGTAAATTAATAACAAATTATTTTAGGTTTTTATTTATTTAACTTAATGTTGCACAATTTGGCGAAATACAAAAACACACACTTCTCCACAGGGCATTAGAAAAGGTCAGCCAGTAAGAAAGGGTCTTTTGCCACCGACCGCCGACCTTCTTTTACTCTTCACCATGCCGTGTTATTAACATAAATATTTAACAGGCACTTTGTGTGCTTCAGCACTATTTTTCCCACGCTTAGGTATATTTCGTTATTTTTAAATAATTTGATAAATGTACGAGCAAATGTTGTTGTACTACTGCTAATATCTAGTTCAATATGCAATGCATCGAGTTTATTTTTAAACAATCTTCCAGCTGGTGGGAGGTCTTTCTAATTTTGATAAATATGTAAGAAAGTGGATCGGAAGGCATACTCGTACCGTCTAGCACCGCATTCAACTTCAATGCATCGACTAAAGGATGTTCCAATTAAACCGCACGATGTTATTTGTAAATAAAATAAAAAGTTTTTAGTGAATCATCTTAATACTTTTTGTTATGATAGAAGAATCTATGACAATTATGTGTGAAACAAGATATAGGCCAAATGCTCGCCACAGCATCGTGGCATACTTTTTCCCATGGTTCATATTTTAAATGTTTCTATGACATAATGGAGGTTCTATATCGTTAATGTGCGGAATTATCTCATCCATTAGCTTTAAATTATTCTTGACTTATTGACGTACACATTTTCTTTAAAAGCCGTGTTCTTTTCAAGTTACTAAACAAGCATTTGTGTGGAAGCTACTCGGTAAGCAAGCGAGTTGGCTGTTACTTGGTAACGAAACGAGTTGGAGTTACCTGACTTATTTTTTTAATAAAAAAAAAATATTATAACACACCCGATTTCTATAACAAAATCAAAAACATATGTTTTTTGTTATTGCTACAGAAAGAAAATGAAAAGATTGAAAGAAAAAGCGCGAAAAAAACATTTCCATAAATTACAATGATGCAAAAATGGTAGGTGAAAATGTTTATTGTTAAGATTTAGAGAAATTTCAAGGTGGCTAAACGTTTATTGTTAAGATTTAGAGAAATTTCGGGGAAGCTATGTTATTTTAAGAGTGACTAAACGAAAATTGTGGACGAGACGTTGATGCTGTTGGCTTGCTGCAAATCGAGAAAGGACGAATTTGAATGTCCCAGGCGAAAAATAAATGCCTTTAGAAGGCATGCTTTATCAATAAAATTTTACCAAAACAAAAAACTATACAAAATAGCAAAATTCGTTTTCCACAATTTGCTTTGCCTTTTTTTGTTTGTAAACAAACTTTTGTTGAGCTTATGCTGCCACCTCATTCAAAATGTTGTTGGATGTTGCCAGAACACCATATTGCTAACAAACTTGTAAACTTAGCTAGTTACCTGAAAAACACGGCTAATATATCCCCAAAGAAAGTAGTCCAACGGTGTCATATCACATGATCGTGGCGGCCAGTTTACATCGCCACGACATGAGATAACTCGGCCATTGAATTTCTCGCGCAAAAGAGCTATTGTTTCATAGGCTGAGTGGCAATTGGCACCATCTTGTTGCAATCACATTTCGTCTAGATTCATATCCTCAGTTTCTGGCTACAAGAAGTTTGTTATCATCTCGCGATAGCGTACACCATATACGGTAACTGCTTGGCCGACCTCATTTTCGAAGAAGTACGGCCCGATGACGCTGCTAGCCCATAAACCGCACCAAAAATCATTTTTTGTGGATGCATCGGCTTTTCAAATCTTCCTTACATGTATGCTTTTGTTAATATAATTGAATGAGCTTGACATGAATAAAAGAAAAATGAATTCCATACACTGAAAAGAAAGATAGTTGAGTTTATTAATGTAGCAATATTCCTCAGCCACCCTGTCCAAAGATGCTAAAAGTACATACAATCGCTCTAAAACCACATTAATGGACAAGCAACCAATCTTAGATCATATATGCTAATTTTTTAACCCAAAATATGGCTTTCTATAAACATGGACATGTGGATTTAAAATTCATATAAAATTATCTCACGAGCCAAAAATAAAATTATATTTGCCCGAAATTCTTAGCCATTTAAACATGGACACATAGGTACAAAAAACAATGAAATTTTCTGGCAAAGTCAAATATAACCTTATTTTTAAATGTTAATTTAGAGCCCGAACAAGAGATTTCAAAACTTGTTTTTAAAATTATTATTAAATTATTTTTAAATAAAACATAAACCTCAACGAAGAAAATTTTGTATGCCAAAAAGAAAATTGTATCTTCTTTTTAAACAAATGCCAAATTAAACAAATGAGACACGTTCAAATGAAAATCTAAGAACAGTGTGCAATGTGCCACAAATTTGTCAAAAATGATTTTCACAGAATTAATTTTTGTATGGAGTTTGAAACTTAATGGTGTTATCACATTTGCGACCTCTTAAGCGGATTGCCACTGCCCAAGAAGGCATTAGTGTTTAAATAACACGTTAAATCATTATTGATTAAGTAACTGATTATTTCCAAATTGTCGTTGCAACGCCCACTTTGTTAGAGCATGCTCGAGAATCAATTTAGAAACCTTTTGTCAACGAGTTTTATTTAATACTCGGACTTGTGAAAAATTGTTCAGCTCTTGTACGAGCTCGCATATTCTAAATTTAAGTATATATGCCAAAGTAAACTTAATAGAAACTATAATGTTTTAAAAAACTACAATTTATATTAATTCAGTAGAGTACATAATGGGTAATCCATCTAGAGGTAATTTTTTAAACACAAAAGAAAATATAAAAATTCAAATCAAGTGTGGAAACTTTATTGGTAATTTGAAAGTACATTTTATGCCATTTATTTTTTGAAAATAATTACCTTCAAATGTTGGCGACTGTATTATGGAAATGAGCGTTCGGTGAGAAACGGGAAGATCAGATGTTTACGACCAAAATTTTGTTCAGTGATGAGGCCCATTTCTGGCTCAACGTCAAAGTCAATAAACAAAATTGCCGCATTTGGGCTGAAGAGCAACAAGAAGAGGTTCAAGAGGTGCCATTATACCCAGAGAAAACCACGGTTTGGTGCGGTTTATGTGCTGATGGAATCATCTAAAATTTTGATGGCCGGAATGAAACCGTGAATGGTGCTCGCTATCGCGCCATTATATCTGACTTTTTGCTGCCTGAAATTGAAGCCCGTATTCTTGACGACATTTGGTTTCAACAGGACGGTGGCACTTGCCATGTAGCTGCTAAAACAATGGATCTATTGAGAGGTAATTTTGAAGAGCAGCTAATTTTACGTTTTGGACAAGTGAGTTGGCCACTTAGATCGAGTGATATCACACCTTTAGACATTTTTCTTTGGGGTTACGTAAAGTCCAATGTCTATGCTGACAAACCGGCTTCGATTCAGGTTTTGGAAGCCAACATTTAGCGTGTCATTAAAGCCGGTATGCTTGAACGAGTCATCCAAAATTGGACCCTCAGAATGGAAACCCTGAGGCGTAGTTGCGGCGAACATTTGAAGGAAATTATATTCAAAAAATAAATGCCATAAAATGTCCTTTCAAATTACCAATAAAGATTCCACACTTGATTTAAATTTTTATATTTTTTTTGTTCTGAAAAAATACTCCCAGATCGATCACCTTATATACTCGTATATGTCAGAGTATACTTGATAGAAACTATAATGTTTAAAAAAAGTACAGTTTGTATTAATTCAGTAGAGTATATATCGAACATCCTTCCTCAATTTTTACGCCAGATAGTTAAAAAAATTTTGCGAGTTTGATTTTGCAGAGAATAAGCCATCATATTTTCTGGTGGGCACGACACCTACTTGATAGGGCTTTCTGTGACACGATCTTTAACAAAATGTATTTTCGTGTCAATGTGTTTATTTTAATTTGTATCAGTTACAAGCAGCTCTCGCTGTCTTCGAATATGTGACAGCGCATAGAGAAAGGGACGTAAGGGTAAAAAAAATCAATTTTAATTTTTTTCTTCTTTTGATGTGGACAGCATTTGAGCATCGAATTAGACCGATCTCATGCCCCAAAAGTGTTCCCTCCCAGAGATATGCGCGTTTTATGAAAGAGAAGTCGACGATTCTAAGCGCAAATAGATAGGGACCTAATCTTTAAAATGGCTCTCCTGAACAAAACTTTTCATCAATTTTTCACTTTTTTGATGTGGACAACATCGGAGCATCGAATGAGACCGATCCCATGCCCCAAAAGTGTTCCCTCCCAAAGATACGCGCGTTTTATGAAAGTGAAGTCGACGATTCTAAGCGCAAATAGAAAGGGACCTAATCTTTAAAATGGCTCTCCTGGACAAAACTGGTTTTTAACCTTAGGTCCCTTTCTATTTTGCGCGTCACATATAGTGGTCACTTGAGTTTGCTTCTGCATCATATCGCTTAACTGTTTAACCATAGGGCATCTTTGCATACTTCTGATAAAGTGACGAATTCAGCTCCTAACTAAAAAACCATTGATTTAAAAAAAAAAACCTAGAATTATATTTTCGGTCAAATTTATCCTCTGCCAATTTGCATCCGCTTAACCGATATGTATATCGGTGTTTAAAGAACATCTATCACTAAGCCAAAGAAAATGATGTGCAGCACGCTTCAAGTATTTTAGAACCCTTTTAATTCGATTCAATCTTCCTGAGAAGGCCAACTGAAGGATAGAAACCCTATATTTCTATCCTACAGTTGGCATTCTCTGTCGGGAAGGTATACTACTTTGTTCGTTTATAATTTTTAATTAAACGAAAGAGAATAGATCTTATATTGATAAATGTTTTATTTAATGTCGGCAATTATGTATGGAATACAATATCAGATGAATGTCCGCCTCTGTTAACCTCACAAATGCGAGCCCTTTGGAGCACAGTTTTTATTACATTCTCACACACTTTACGCGGTATTTCATTAATTTCATCACGAATATTTTGTTTGATTTGCTCTAGTGTTTCTGGTTTGTTTGCATGAACCTTGCTTTTCAGATATCTCCACAAAAATAAGTCCGGAGCAGTCAAATCAGGCGACCGTGGAGGCCAATCAACATCGCCATTTCTTGAAATAACTTGTAGAAAGAGGTCTCGCAGTAATTCCATTGTAATCCTGGCTGTATGCGATGTGGCACCGTCTTCTTAATACCACATGTTAATCAAGCCCAAAACATGCAGCTCTGGCGTTAAAAAGTTGTCAATCTCTCATTTGACAGTTACCGTTAAGCCGTTTTCATTTCCATAGAAGTAAGGTCCAATAATTCCTTCTGACCATATTGCACACCAGACTCTCACTTTTAATGGTTGCAAAGGTGACTGATGAATAATTTGCCATTGTCCAGAACCGACTATTCTGTTTATTCACATATCCATTCAAATGAAAATGTGCCTCGTCACTCATTATGATTTTTTCATGCAAATCGGGGTTGTCATGGGCGAACTGTCACATCCTATTGGCATATGTACGGCGGCGTAAATGGTCTTGTGGATGAAGGTCTTGTGTCAACTGAATCTTAAACGGAAACAAATGCAAATCCTTGTGCAAAATTGTGGCCAAAGTTCTTCTTTGAAGACCAAGCTCCTGAGTATGGCGTCGAATTGAGGTTGATGGATTGTTTCGAACACTTTCTTAAGCAGCAGTAATATTTTCAGCCGATCTTGCAGTACGTTGTGATCCATGCTTGGGTCTTTCAGCTACAGACCCTCTTTCTTCGAAATCATTCACTACACGATAAATAGTGCTTTTTGTTGACATGTTGTTTCCTCCAAAATTTTCACGTAACTTTCTCATCGTCATAGAAATCGATGATTGATTTTTATAAAATGTTTTAAAGATTAAAACACGTTGGTTTATGGAATATTTTTCCATAATAAATTTGCCACGTCTCTACTTCAAATATGAACTGTCAAGACTAATGTAGTATACCTTCCCGGCGGACACCCTGTACTTGCTTCTACGTCAGGACTTGAATTGACATTAGTGTAAAGATGAGCTCCAAGAAATTGCTGGTATTTTAAATTTTTCAAAAATAAGTTCTGATTCTGACGTGCCATATCCAGGGCTTATAGAATACTTTGACACTTTTGCTTGTTGTATTCCAAAATCCTTCAATAACGTTTCAATAAATTGTTTTTGCCGAACACAATATTTGAGTTCTTGTTGATAATAACTTTCAAGATTATTGATATCGAACTTCTCTCTTAGTAGGTTATCTACTGCTTTTAAGCACTTTTGAGACTTACATGCGAACAAAATATCGTCGACGTAGGCTAATATAGCATTATCAGATTAAATGAATCTTTTTTTTAATTACATTAAACCTCTTGATATTTTTTAAAGACAACCAAATGAAACTTTTTTCAAACTAAATAAAACACATGTTAAGCAAACGAAACATTTTATTAATAAAATGAAACCTTTTGCAAATTAAATGAAATATTCTGTAAATGAATTGAAACATTTTTCAAATTAAGTGAAACCATTCATCGTAAACTTCGAAATTACCCTTATAAGCTCAAAACCAAAAACATTTTATTTCGCGTTATTTTAAATGTACAAATTGAAAAAATATTTTCTTTTCTTTTGGTACTTTCGATGTGAGATTTAAAAATTTGTAGCTTTACTATTTATTATTTCGTATGACCTATTGGCAAACTGCTAGTTTGCAAAACTAGTGAAGAAGATGAGCATTTCCTGCTTGTGGAATTTTCAAAACCATATCCATTACATAGTTTGAGCAATTTGCATTATTTTGCACAATTTCGTATATAAACTGCTCTTTCTGAATTTTGGCATTATCCATAGTTAAGTTTACTTTTTTAATTGTGAAACTATTATTTGTAGAAAAATCTTGTGCGAATAAATTGAAACGTTCTACATTAACCGATGTATTTTCAAATACTATTTGATGCACAACACATGCGTAAATAGCAGCAATTAAGGTACCACTCCGCCCTCTTGCAGTTGGCAAAACAAAGTGCGCTTTTTTGCCTCCTTTGGAATGTGCTTGCTTAAATCCATACTCATCAATGAATATTTATTTTCCTTTGCTGCGGGACCCACTGTGTGGATTCCCTGGCATATGTTTGACGCATCTCTAAAGTACATCCTATCCATTTTAACTGATGCCATCTTTAAAGGAATCTTTAATTTACGAAGCCCCATGGTAATTGATGGTACTGAGAGAGATACTTACATTGTTCTCTTCAGACAATTTCTTTTTTATATTTTTTAAAGTTATTCCAGGCTTTCTTTCTACAAACTCTGTTGACTGCTGTTGACACTCTTAATCAATTTCCCTTTCGTTTGTGATTTACCTTATTAGGTGGTTAACACCAAGTTCTTCTTCCGTATTCAGCTGAGATCGTAAAACAACCTCTGGGTGGGTCAAAAGTTACCATGGGTTTAAAAATGTTATTATTTTTTTAGTTTATTATTTTTTGCAGATTATATAATATACAAAATGGAAATTTGTTTACACTAAGTATGAAAAATAATGTCACTTAAATGAGCCCCGTTTTCAGCTACGCAATGATAAGCTCGTTTTAGAGCATTTTCCATAACAGCTTTTAAAATTTGTGGCTGTATCGTTCAAATTTCTGCAACAATGTTGGCCTTGGGTTGAAGGATTGTCTCGGGCTTGTTCACAAATTGCCCCTTCAAAAAAACCCAAAGAAAATAGTCGGGTGCTGACAAATCTGGCTATCGCGCTGGCCAAAAAATTTCCGAATTTCTGGAAATTATTTACTTTCAAAAATTTGACTTTAAAGTGTCATTGTGTCTCTGGCAGTATGGGCAGTGGCTCCGTCCTGCTGAAACCACATCTCAGTTCTGTTCTCAAGAGCAGGACGTAAAAAATGTTCTCCTGGCTCTTGGATTTTCAGAACCCCAGAACCTACAGCTCTGCTTATAAACAAAGTCATTCAAACGAAAATGACTTTCATCACTTTTCGTTTAAATAATTGATCGCTGATTTATATAATAAAAATCTATTAATCTGGTTCTTTGTTCGGTTGTGAATCTCTCCATTATTTATTCTAAAAGTGTTATTTTTATTATCTGAAAATAAAATAAAAAACATATATAAACGAAAAAGTTATTAAATTTTTAAACTCCATCGTAACTTTTGGCCCACTCTGTACTTGTACGACCACAACGAAAGTCGGTAAAACAATTTTCCCCATTGAAATCGATGAAATCGCAGAGTCCCTATAGCATTAATCAAGCTTTTCCGTGGTTTGATAAACGGTTTTTTCCGAAAAAAACATGTTTAATGACACTTAAAATTCACTTTTTTTTTTATTTTTAACAAAATCAACGAGGTTGTATTTTTTGAACAGCTGTTAAACATAAACTAAATGACTTAACTCTCTCAAAATTTGACAGAAGTCTATTAACAGATGGTACTTGATGCAAGCAGTGTTTCATTTCATACAACTACGTGGGAAGTTGGAAAAGTCGGGGAATTATTGATATGCCCTCGTACATGGAAATATGAGTTATATAAAACTATAAAAATGTGCCCAAGAACAATTATATATTTTTCCAATTTTGCTAAATTTCGGCTCAAAGTACCAAAAATAATGAAATTTCCTCACGAATCCATATTATTTTTTAAATCTGGTTCTATAGGGAATACGATGTAGGGGTCCAAACACCTGTTCATATGGGTACCAAATAAAAATGACAATTTTTGGAAACCATATATACGTTACGAGTACTAGCAGTTATACAAATAAACCCTTACTTCCCTGACAGGGTTATGACCTATGTTTCGAGTATCAGTTACTTTCGTATTATTTTAGATGGTTTTTCTGCTTATCCAGTGGTGAAGTGTATAATATAGTCGATCACTTCCGACTTTAAGTTGTTTACTAGTTGTACTTGATGTGATTTGTTAGCTGTTTTAGCCAACTTGAAATTTCCCCTTTTCATGGAGCTTAGCAACCTTGAGCAATTGCTGGAATCAGCTGAAACAACAGTTTACTTTTTGTTAATACTAGTACTGCTAATATTGATGTTGTGTTACGTACCTGTACTCGTATAATGCCTGCTTCATAATTTACCAAATTATTCCTTTTGTTGTTTTTTAACCGTACAATATGTTTTTAAAAGCATGGATAAATTGTTTGGCTCTGTTGTTTTTGTTCACAGCTGTTTCGACAATTTCCATTTCCTATTATTTCAAACTATTTACAAGTGTATTTTTCCCGGCTTGTTTCTTTTTTTGTTTATGAGCGTTAAAGTAAAATTCTAGTAAAAGTACGAGGTCTCAGTTGGAAAGGGTTAGACAAACGTGTAATTTTTATAAATCACTATTATGAAATATGGATGCACATAGAGAAAAAAATAGTTGGAAATCGGTTGAGACTACAATGTCTCGGTTGCAAAAGAGGAATTTCGGTTCTAATCACTTAATGTATATAATCGTAATGGATACTCGGTTCGAAGAGAGGTAGTACGACTGGTGGTAGTGGCAACTAATAGTTTTGCAAACATATAATGCTGTAACCAATTATTTAATTGTAATTTTTTAACAATAAAATAAGTCGATTATTGCTGACATGCAATTAAACAAAAATCATCCATCTTCTTTTCTACTTTTTTCTTGTCATGACCCTCCCTATGAGTACTTTAATTGTGTAAGCAAAAAGTTATTTCAAAAACTCTTCTTAAAATTTCGGATGCTTGGTATGATAATGATGAAATACTTGAGGCCCATGTAAGCTTAATTATTTGGTTGGCAACAAAATTCGATTGTGGCAACGAATCTGTTCTCTGTGTGTTGGGCCTATGGCGATATTCGTCCATTTATAATCCCAAAATGCTAATGATTTTAACCAAGCATCGTTTGAAATTTAAGGGTCGTAGTTCAGTGGTTGGAAAACAAAATATTTTGGAAATAAGTCTCTAATTTCTGTTGTGTTTGTCACACAGCAATAATTAAGGTGCTTTCGAGTTGACAAGAGCATTTCTAGACCCCTAACAGGAATAGGTGTTGTGTAGCACGGCTTCAACCTCGGGTGTGAAAAAACTTATAATGCACTCCAAAATCACAATTTGTGTCCGATTTAAATGACGTTTGTCTTTTTAGGAAGCGCTAGTATCTCCTATAGCTTAAGAGTTATGTTAAATAAAAAAAAATTGTTCCTATCTTGCCCGATCTTGAGTTAGTTCTACAATCGATTCAGAGTATTATGATACCTTTCGAATTGTTTATCTGTTTTATTACTCTGCGTCCCAGTTAGTGTCTAAAAAAAACCGGCATTTCGTTTTTTTTTTTCAAAACCGTGTTTTAAAAAAACCGACTGTTGTCTTTTTTTTGAAGTAAAAAATAGGCTTGAAAAGACATTTTGGTTTTAGGCATTTGTCAAAAAATTGAAAATATTTTCCGAATCAGAAGTTAAATATTTGTGCTCTTGGACAGGCTCTATTTTTGGCTAGATTTTAAAAAATAATGGTATATTTGAATTTTGAAATTGTCATTGTTTTTGCTACCAATATTTCCATATATAAATGGGTCAGATTTTAGGACATATGGTCCGCTGCGTGGCACAAGTTTAGCCAAATAATATTATGCAAATATTATTTTATTGTTAGATTCGTAAGAAAATTTCATGGTCATTTTAAAGCCAATATATCCATGTATATGGAAAGCCTCCTTCAATTTTTACGGGGACTACAAAACTGAGCCGACTTACGACATAAATCGCTCAAAGAATGGTTGTTTGTCAGTTGTTATGTACCGTACCAAATTTGACTAAAATCGGAATTATTATGGATGCTCTACAGCGGTTGTATGTTACTTAGGAAGAGCTCTATGTACTGGAACTATATGAAAAGGTGGACTGATATAACCCATTATTATCTGACCTGAATACTGATCGATCGTAATGAACTGTACCAAATTCCAATATCAAGATTGGATGTACTATGTGGCCTCTAGAGCTAAAGACATAAAATCGGTTGAACATATGTTGTAGTGAACATTTCATTAAGATCGGACAAAAATTGCGACCTGTAGTTTGAAAACAAGCTTTAGATAGACAGCTGACGGACAGACAGATATCGTTAAATACAACCCTGCTAAACTTTACGTAGGGCCCATTCTAAAACATGAACCAATATGGTTCAAAAATACAAGAGTTAATTATTGATTTTTTATAAAGTACCATTCGAAATTTCTGCTAGATAGTAATTTATATGTGACATCTAAGGAAGACGAACCTTAAACCGGGAGGGACCTTCGTGTAGGGTCTAATTAAAAATATAAACCAATATCGTACGAGGGCTGATATATATATTTTATTGTTTTTCAAAGTATTCTCCAGCATGATTTTTACACTGTGGCATGCGCTCAAACCGATTGTCGAAGCACTTTTTCCACCTATTGAGACACCTCCAAAACATGGCAGCATCTTCTGGCAAAAATCCTTGAACATGCATTTTTTCTTGATGTGTAAGAATAAAAAGAATTTATTGGGTGCCAAGTCAGGGCTGTACGGCGGATGACCCATCAATTCGACGTTTTGGCGGGTCAGAAAGGCGCTGGTTTGAGCCGATGTGTGAGAGCTCGCATTGTCATGGTGCACAATGATTCGTCTTTTCTTGTTCGTTTTTCGAATTTCTCCGAAGACTGCAGGCAAACAGATTGTGGTGTACCACTCAGAATTGACTGTCCTACGTTGCTCAAGCGGAACAGTCGCCACATGACCAGTTTTGCCGAAGAAACATTGGCGACCATTTGCTTCGAAGTGCTTCTTCCACGAACAACTTTCGTTGGGTTTGGCTCGTCTTCGAAGACCCACACGGGCGATTGTTGTTTTGTTTCGGCTCATACGCATAGATCCATTGAAGAACTGCGATCGTATTTTTTCAAAATTTCTTTGCACCAATCGGCACGAGCCTTTTTTGGGCGATTTTTAAATTGTGCGAGATTTTTTCAAGTCACTGTAAACAACACAAATGATGGTCGTACGTCAAAACGTTCTGAGTACGTTTATGCTAAAAAATGTCAAACTTTCCAATGGAAATGTCAGATGGCGCCGGGCAACACTTAGTGTTGCCTAGACCAGAATATATACAGCAACCCTCGTACAATTTCATTAGACTTGGATGTTGTGTTCGCGCAACTTGATCGAAATCGGGTGTAATATGTGTTTTTTGGAACTGCAGGTTCTTAAAACTGGATGGACTTTTGTATGGGGGACCGAAAATATTGACAAGTCACCGTAGTTAATTACACAGTACAACAGCCAATCTGGGGGGTGAGAAATTCCAAGTCAGGGTGATGGTACTAGGTCAGTATATTAAAACCCTCAAAGGGTTTTGCGTTCGTATGTGCCAGTAAAAATAATAAAAATAAAAAATAATAAAAAAAAATAATTTTTTCTTCATAAATTTATTTCTAATTGCAAAAATGTTGATTTGGTAGAGAAACAGTACATTAATGGATTAAAGAAAATGTAATTATTAATTTTTCTCAATTTATTTCAGCAAAATCGAACTAGTCGTTCTCGAGTTATGTCAAACTACGTTTTTGCCAACATTTTACAACTAAGCGAAAAACATCAAGATAAGGAAAAAATGTAAAAGGTCATAAAAAAGGCACATACGAACGCAAAACCCTTTGAGGGTTTTAATATACTGACCTAGTGCCATCACCCTGACTTGGAATTTCTCACCCCCCAGACAATAACCCCAAAAATGTTATTATGTACCATGAAAAATTTGAGCAAGATGGTTTTTATTTGTGGCTTCTAGAGCACTTTCATGGACCGATATAGGCCAATTCCAATAGAGTTCTTCTTTGACCCATACCTGAACATTGTTCATCGTAATCGGTTTATAATTGCGATCTGTACATTGATTGCAACGATAGATGGATAGACAAACAGAAATCTCTCTTTGGAATTAGATTATGATTCTGAATCGATAGGTCTATATCCATTCCTTTAAGGTGTCATAAATATCAGAGCTAAGTCGTAAACCCTTAAGCCGCACTTAGTGTAGTGTATAATAAGACACTAGATCGGAACATTTTATGCTTATAAAATGCATCAAAATAGCCCCAAATGAGCCGCGGCTGTATTACGGTACTTTCGATGCCGAAAATGTACCAAAAAAGTACAATTGTATTAATTTTTTCTTCCCTGGTACAGCGTATGAGACAATCGGATAATGTAAGCTCGTCTCACTACAGTTTAATTATGATCGATGTTTGAATGTTTCATATACATACTCGCACTGCCCGCATTGATATTTTACAAATCAATTGTATTGCACGCTATTTAATTCATCTCAATTGATTGCAGTAAATATAAAAAAATAAACTTTGTCGAGCTTAAATGTGCAATGCGACATAGTACGATTAAGTAATATTTTGCAAAATATTTTCAAAAAATCGAAGAATGCATAAAATTCACAACAATTCTGGAATGGAATCATAATTTAAATATTTACATAACACATGGAAGTTGCCATTAGTTTTATGTTAATGGTCCATATTTATTAAAATGTAGCTAATGTTTTAAATTTAAATTTTCCATATGAAAATAAGTGTTTATTTAACCTTTTGACAGTTTTTATAAATATGGGGATAGACTTTATTTACATTTGAAATAAAGCTTTATCCATACTTAATAGAACTAAATCATAAAATCGTTCTATTTATATCCCCGTCTCAAAGTCAATATTTAACGAGTTAAATGAAAAGATGACGTTTTTATTTGCATTTAACAGTAGGAGAGACATGCAATCGCCTACTAAAAGTGTGAAAATAAATTCTTCACCATATACGAGTCATTTATAGTTGATAAGTACGACATGCAAACGATCTGTTGCGCCGTACTGACATGTGCCAATTACAGACAATGGATGGTCCATATTCAATGTGTCTAGTGGAGCATAAAGAGTTAATGGCATGTAAATATCCGCGTACAGTAGAGTGGGTGATTCCGAATGATATTGGGTTTCTTAATAACATAAAACCAGTGCCAATGAAAAATTGTCATTTTTATGAAATCCACTCTAGAATGGTAGATGTCATGCTACCGCAAGGAATATTCATCGCAGACCTTATAAGGTACTTATACATACATTTTTCATCATCGAAATTTTCAGACGAATAGTTCGTCTGAGTATGTTGAAAACAGGCACACGAACGGACGTAACTAGGACCCGGTACTTTGCACTATAAACATTGAATTTGCCCCTAGTAACTTTTCAAAAAATCTGCTTTTAAAAGATACAAATTTAAAAGTATTGAAATCGTAAATAAAACTAGGCGAATTGATTGAATATCACGATAATATTTTGAAAAAAAAATCAAAAAAGACCAAACATTTAATACATGGTGATCCATCTAGAGGTAATTTTTCAGAACAACGCAACTACGCCTCAGGGTTTCCATTCTGGGGTCCAATTTTGGATGACTCAGTGGAGCTTTTCGACGTGAAATTAGCTGCTTTTCGAAATGGCCTCTCAATAGATCCATTGAGCAGCTGTATGACAAGTGGCACCGTCCTGTTGAAACCAAGTGTCGTCAAGATTATCGGCTTCAATTTCAGGTAGCATACAGATCGATATCATGGCGCGATAGCGAGCACCATTCACGGTACGTTCCGGCCATCATCAGCTTATAAACCGCACCAAATCGTGGTTTTCTCTGGCTATAATGGCACCTCTTGAACCTCTTCTTGTTGCTCTTCAGCCCAAATGTGGCAATTTTGTTTATTGACTTTGCCGTTTTGAGCCAGAAATGGGCCTCGTCACTGAACAAATTTTTGGTCGAAAACAGCAGATCTTCCCTTTCTCACCGAACGCTCATTTCCATAAAACAGTTGCCAACATTTGAAGGAAATTATTTTCAAAATATAAATGCCATAAAATGTCCTTTCACATTACCAATAAAGATTCCACACTTGATTTAAAATTTTTATATTTTTTTTGTTCTGAAAAAATACATCTAGATTAATCACCCTATACATATATCCCGTGTAAAAACAATTTTTAAAATGAATTTAATGCAAAGTCCACGTACTGGTTCGGTTCTATTATACGAATTAGTCATGTTTGTGCCCAACCGTAAAAAGTCCAAAAAATTATTAAAGGAAAAAAAATAATGGTGTTTTAAAACTGGTCTAGCTCACAAATGGTGCAATTTTCAGCCAAATTATTTTGAGAATCGCTTTGAAACATGTCAATCTTTATTTCTTATGTATTTTATAAATTTATTTGTAAAATATATCTAAATAAATAAATAATCTTCATTTCTATTTGCTTCTTTTTTCGTGGGTCCTCACAAGAAGAGGACCCACAAACGTGGGATCGCACTCAACACCTCGAAAATGGGAGCGGCTGTTGGGCCTATGAGGATTTATTTCCATAAGAAAGGCTCATGTGGGCATAACAGACGATCCATACTTCCAGGTTTAATTAAGAAAGGTTTAATCAAGAAGTCAGAAGTTAATTCTAATCGTGCTCACATTTATGTGTGACCAAATATTAACTGCGGTTAGATTGGACCATATTGGTAAATGTTTTTGTATAAACGAGATGTCCCTCCCCTTTTCCGCTCAAGAATCCTCAAATTACTTCCGCTTTTTCTCAAATTTAGTACAGTCCATTATGGGATTAAACCGAAATAATTGGAAAGTACATACAAATATACAAACATCCATGTCGATTTGTGACCCATAAGCTTTAGAAGTCACATACTAAATCCGAATCTTTTCCTCTTTCTCCGGCTCGATTTAGATGTTTTTTTCTCTTTTTGCCTTATAAAAATGGCTAGATTGAATCCAGCCGGGAGATGTAGCCATAGGTATTCTGTTAAGCAATTTTTTCATAAGTCGATGTTGTTGTTATTGGGGGGTTTCAATAAAAATCAAACCTTTTTAGTTTTATCATACAATGTCTTCAAAATATGCAGGACATAAGTGATCCATACTGTAAAGATTTAAGACTATATGGAAATATATGCAAGGCTATATGCCTTAACTACAGACTCTGAAGGTCATACTTAATATAAAGCTTCGCAGAAGTAAGAGCGCCAATGAAATGTAAAGAAACGTTTCATGTTCGCACTTAAAATTGGAGTTAAGGAATTTCTTAGGCGACTCGAAGTACAGCCTTTTGATTTAGGAGCCAACTGACATATTAGTCATGTTTAGGTAATGTGTATATTTGTACATAAGAGTAAATTCATATAAAAAAATAAGACGTCATGCCTATAATTGAAATTTTGGTGTAATGATCACGGGTTAAAATAAAAATGTATCAAAAAGTATTATTGCATACATTAAATAGAATGGCAGAATAATGAGTGCACGATGAAAATTTCCAAAGAAGTTATAATCGCTTTGCGGAAATTTGTAACTTCGCTATTCAACTTGTAAATTTGCCTCGACCAAACGCAAGACTTAGTGAAACGCAAGACCGAAATAAAACATACGAGCAAACTATAAGTCGAATATTTTAAAAGGTTTTTAGATATTTATTAAGTAGTTCAAGTACTACATTTAGTAAAAAAATTAGAACAATCGACGTCCATTAACTGCCTGTGGAGAAAATGTACTAAATAAGTTCATATTTTCGGCTAACTTCCTGATTAAAAAACTTCTGTTCTAAAAGCAACATAATGCAGGGCTTTTCAATAGGGACATAACAATTTCGTATCTTTATGTCAACTCACCCTTAAAATTTTTTAATGATCTTTCAGTGTGAAAACGTTAGTCGAAGTCAACATTTTCATCGTGGTAAAGTTCACTTAAGAGCAACGTTTGGAAATCATTAAAAATTACTACCGAAGTTCTAAGTCAGTGGTCGCAACTTTAAAAGCGCTTACTCTAATAAGAACCTAAATAATCATCTTTAGCAATGAAGCTCATTTCTGGCTATGTGGTTTTGTTAATAAACAAAATATGCGTTATTGGACAGCATCAAACCTACATGACACAATTCCATCCGCAAAAAAGTACTGAGTGGTGTTGTTTTCATGCTGGAGGTGTGATTAGGCCGTAATTTTTCGTCGATAAACACAATCGTCATGTTACCGTTAATGGAGAGCGCTATCGTGCCATGCTAGAAAATTATTTTTGGCTTCAATTGGATGAGCTTGACATCGCCGATATGTGTTTTCAACAAGGAGGTGCCACTAGCTACACAGCACGCGGTAAATCGAGACAAATTCGTTGAACGTATTATATTGAGAAATGGTCCGGTCGAATGGCCACCTCGTTCATGCGATTTAACGCCATTTGATTTATTTATGGGGCCACCTCAAGGCATTGGTCTATGTCAACAAGCCAATTACTATAGACATGCTCTGAGACAATTGCCAACATTCCGGACAAAATGTGTGCACGAGTGGTGAAAAATTTGGTCCAAAGAATAGACCGCTGTACTTGTGGAGGTCATATGAACAACATTAAATTTCATTATTAAACTACACCTACACTACACCTGGAATAAATTTGAACTCTATCTCTTAAATATTCTGTGTTTTATTAATATATAAATATGCTATGTCGTTAATGGAAAACCTTGGAACAGCCCCCAAAGAAAGGTAGACAGAAGCGCGGAATCGTCTAAACGACAGAGTGGTGCAGGGTATCCCATGGTCGGACCCGTCCGACTTTTATTCGATGATTCCATCTGTATAAAAAAATGTTGAATGCAATTTAAAAATAAACAAAATATCATGCAAGGAAATTGCTTAAAATCTGGCGCGACGTTACGCACTTTTGAAATTCAATATGTGACGCGCAAAATAGAAAAGGACCTAAGGGTAAAAATCAGTTATGTTTAGAAGAGCCATTTTTAAGATTTAAATACGTGTATCTTTGGTGTAGAATCGTCGACTTCACTTTACATATCTCTGGGAGGGAACACTTTTGGGGCATGCGATCGGTCTCATGCGATGCTCAGATGTTGTCCACATCAAAAAAAAGTGAAAATTGATTTTTTTACCCTTAGGTCCCTTTCTCTATGCGCTGTCACATATGAAAGTAACGATTTGTTAAGAAACCAGTTTTCAATTATTTTTTCTATTGGCAACTCGCTAAGGAGGACGCTATTACTTTACACCAATGAGCAGAAATAAAAAAATGTTTAAATTTACAGAAAACTGTTACACATTTGAGTTATATCCCGTTAGTTTCAAATGTTTAAAGTTTTTGTGAAAAATGTTGTTGAATTATTGAAGCGAGTTTAAGCGAAATTGGTTATTACTCGCTTATAGTATTTCTTGAATAACTTTTACTCTAAAAATTACAAAAACTTTTAAATCAAACGGGTATACGATGCAGAAAATCATTTCTTGTGTACAAAAAAATCAAATTTGTCTAGTCAAGTTTTAAAGTCATCGCCTTAGCGACCACTTACTAGTTTAATTAGCAAGTACTAATTGAACACGCCTTTTATTAGTTTACTCTAATAAACTTTCTTTAAATCCAAAATTTCACGTCATTTGTGACCGTCAGTGTAGAGATAACGACAATAAATGTCTTTTTTATGGCGTGACAAAAAAATGTCCCTAAAAGCAATTCAAAATTTCCCGTTAACTGATATTTGTTAGATCACTTGCATTAATTTTGAAATTAGTTGTTATTGTAGCAAAAGTTTTGCTATAAAAGTTCAATTGAACAATTACACTAAAAAACGTAAATTGTAAAGAGAGATGCTCTGAGCAATAAACAAAACTGAACAAAGCGTGAACCAGAGCGGTAAAGCTTTGAAGTCTTTAATTTAAATAATTTTAGACATTTCTCTATAACTATTTAATTTTTGAGTCAGGGTGGACTTTTCTCGGGAAATGCCCATATATCAGCTGCTATCGCCATATCGGTCTTAGTTTACGAGTTAAAGCCTTTTAAAGTTCTGGTTTTTATGAGCGTAGCTACGCCTTTTTGTCCAATTTAATCACAATATAGTTTATTTTAATATGCTAATCATTGACATCGTTCTGTTAAAATGTTTAGCTGGGTTATATATTTCGGTCTTTTGCTTTCACACATTGAACAGGGATTAACCGGTTCGAGACAACTTACATCCACATTTTAATAGAAGACAAGTTTTTTACAAAATGGCATAGTGACATTGATTTTCGTGGCTGCACACTGCTTTTATCGCGATTTCGGGTGCGTGGCGACCTTTATCGGAAGCTTCACAGCAATTGTCGAAAGGAAAACTGAAATCTCTTTAAGACCAGGTAGTCACTAAACGTATAAGAACTACTGTTGTAATTCTTACTTTTCAAGTTTCCTTCAAACAATTGCCCACGAAAATACAATTCACCTGCACCACGTCTACAGAGACTACACATGCAGAGCCATCTATAGATTTTCCTTTACAACGTGTGTTGAGAAAAGAGTTAAGTTGGCATTATTTCTCAACACACGTTGAGTCGCCGCTTTTCCTCCAGGATGTGCTTCGCTCCATGCCAACATCATATGTTCCTTATAATGGGTGATCCATCTAGAGGTATTTTTTCAGAACAAAAAAATATTAAAAATTCAAATCAAGTGTGAAATCTTTATTGGTAATTTGAAAGCACATTTTATGACATTTATTTTTGAATATAAGTATAATTTCATTCATATGTTGGCCGCAACTACGCCTCAGGGTTTCCATTCTGAGGGTCCAACACGCAGAGAAAAGATATGGTTACACTATGGTCACTGCAACAATAATATGTTCTCTACAATAAAAGCATGTTCGTCGCAACCATAGTATTGTTTTTTGAATTTCATTTTGACAACAGTATGATTGCGACAATATTACTATTGTTGAAATGTAACAATATCATTATTGTCAAATTTAGAAATTATAATATGGTTGTAGCAAACATGTAAACATGGTTGGTGCAACAAAAGTATTGTCGTTTAAAATTTACAATAATATGATTACGGCAATCATACAGTATGGTTGCGACAATGAACATAACAAAACAAGTTTTTTAGATCATACATGTATGTGCGTGCGTATGTTTTTTTGAGATACAAAAAAAACACGAACAATCGGAAGGCTTTTCGGGGGATTTTTATTGTGTTTACTTTGTTTGGTAAAATACTCTACTACCGACTGGTTCTCGTTAATTTAAAATCTGCCTGCACTTAAGTATGTAGCCATTGATCATGGTTTAATCACATTTGTTACTTGGAATCTACGGATGGTGAAGTAGTATTCTCCCCTGCTGGCAACTAAAAGTATTTTTGACCGTTGGAATATATATTTTTGTTTCTTGAATGAAATGTTTAATAAAAACATGGCATCAAATCAGGCTATGAACTAATTGTAATGCAATTTAAAAAAACTTATAATAGAAATCTCTATTTTTGAATAGCAACATTACCCAATCCAAATAAAAAAATTTGCGGATCATAGTATGGTTGATTGTAAATCATACTATGGTTGTGGGGACCATAGTATGGTTGCGTGTGAATCATACTATGGTTGTGAGGATCATACTATGGTTGCATGAGAAACATACTATGGTTGTGAGGATCATAATATGGTTGTGGAGATAATAGTATGGTTTTGTGTGAATCATACTATTGTTGTGAGGATCATAGTATGGTTGTGGAGATCATAGTATGGTTGAGTGTGAATCATACTATTGTTGTGAGGATCATAATATTGTTGTGCCACAACCATATACCCAACAATAGTATGATCCTCTTCGAATATTGTCACCCCAACCATACTTTTTTTTCTGCGTGAATTTTGGGTGACTCGTTCGAGCATTCGACCGGTATGGCTTTAATGACACGCGTAATGTTGACTTCCAAAACCTGAATCGTAGCTAATTTGAAAGCATAGACTTCGGACTTGACGTAGCCCCAAAGAATAATGTCTAAAGGTGTGATATCACTCGATCTAGGCTAACTCACCTGTCCAAAACGTGAAGTTAGCTGTTCTTCGAAATCGCCTCTCAATAGATCCATTATATGAGCAGCTGTATGGCAAGTGGCACCGTCCTGTTAAACCAAATGTCGTCAATATTACGGGCTTCAATTGCCAGAAATGGACCTCATCACTAAACAAAATTTTGGTCGGAAACAGTGGATCTTCCCGTTTCTCACCGAACGCTCATTTCCATGATATATGTAGTTGCCATCATTTAAAGGTAATTATTTTCAAAAAATAAATGCCATAAAATGTCCTTTCAAATTACTAATAAAGATTCCACACTTGATTTGAATTTTTATATTTTTTTTGCTCTGAAAAAATTCCTCTATATGGATCACCCATTATTATCGTCAAATCTCTAATAGTTCATAAGATACGTAATTTTACGTTCAGGGTTGTGTGGGCGGTGTCATGCCACCTTTCAAATTTTTCCATAACATAGTTTACAATCATTTCTAGTCAATGATTTCATTATTTTAAAATTTTATAATGATCGGTTCATTTCTTTGGTCATAAAAACGGGTTTTAAAGGGGGCAGGATGTGTTTTGATCTATGGCAGCATCCTATGCTCTAAATATCTGCGTCACATCTCTAATAGTTCATAAGATGGAGATGTTCAGGGTAGTGTGGGCAGTATCCATTTTTACCATAACATAGTTTACAATAATATCTATAAGTAGTCACTGATTTCATTCTTATTAAATTTTACAACGATCGGTCCCTTACTTTGGCTCTAAATGCGATTTTTAAATAATGGCATCATCACCGTCTACATTTCCGCCAGGATGTGTTTTGATCAGGATGTGTTTTGATCCAGAGGTCGACTCAGTTGGCCACCTAGCTTCAATAGTGCGACCTGTAGATTGCTTTCCACAGACTGGCAGACGGACAGGCCAAAAGAGTGAACTCAGTACTAGGTTTAGTTGAAAGTAAACTTTTAAAATTTTCTCAGAACACGGAAAATCATGAAACTTAAGTAACTGGTATAACCGGAAACACACGGGAAAACCCCGTACTATTAAAGGTCTTGTTCATAAACACACTTTTTTAATTCATACGAAATTCACTTTACACAACAAACATTTCTAGTTATGGGCTACGAACTTTTTGATATCGGTCAAATTGAGAATTCCCAAAACTATATTCAACGAACTACTCTCATGAAAAGAAACACTCAGTAAACAAAATAAATTCTCAATAAACTAAGCCAAATAAATGTCTCTTAAATTAGCACTTTCGTAAACAAATATTCACTTATTCGTTCAATGTACGTACACTCTCTTGGCACAGATAATGCTGAGAGTGTTGATGTCGAGATACTAAAAAGTCCGATAAAGCATGACAGTCCCTGCATTCGTTGGGGGTGCGTGCAGGTGTATCGTCGTCACCGGCTGCACATGTACTTTTAAATTCGTCGGTGAAACGGTCGTCAGCCCGTCGGTTGTTCGGTCGGTCGGTCGTTATCGTTGAATATGCCAAACGATAGCAACAAATCACATATAAAACAAATATATTCATTTCTATACATATTTTGAGTGCTTAATTGTTATATATGTAAACTCCTCATTTTTTGTTTAGTCAGTCGCTTTCGGTCTATAGCAAATTGCATTCTAAATTAGAATTGTATTGTGCCTTGTAAAACAATTATTTAACGTGTGTTAACAATCGTAAAAAAGATAAAGATACAAAGAAAGTGTTTAATACCTGCTAACTGAAGTGATCTTTTCAATCAGTCAATGGTACCATGGATTTCGATCAAGTTTTAGAAGAAATTGGCGAATTTGGTCGCTATCAAAAGACCAATTATCTGCTGATCTGCTTACCGGTCATGTTCGCAGCGGCCAATAGTCTGTCATATGTGTTTACAGCCGGCACACCATCCTACAGGTTTTTACTCGATCTGTGGATTCCAACAAACACTTCCTGATTGTTCTTATTCTTCCCTTCTCTAAAGATGTCGCATACCCCAGTGCGATGGCGGGGCTGTTCAACCGGAATTATATCCTGTGTGGATTAAAAATGCCACACCTGGTGATACGGATAAAAATGGCATTTTCACGCCGAAAACATGTTATCGTTATCGCATCAACGAAACATTTAGCGGGGATGTCTCCCAGTCGCAGTGCCCCGAGGAGTTATTTATTGACAACATAACAGAACGTTGCTACGATTGGGTGTATGATACCGAGGAGCGGACAATTGTCCAAGAGGTAAGTGTTCCATGTATGTATGTATGTACTTATATAAAAAATGTAAGGACCGCAACTAATTGGTAGGGATCACAATTTTATATAAAAATAACGTAGTTAATTTAATTAAAGTGGTCTGATTATTGGGCTCTTTCAGTCCATAAGTCCAAGCCTAATCCCAGCCAAATCTTCAAAACAAATTAATATTTGTATTCGTAGTAAAACCGGCTTTAATACAGGGTGGCGCACCATGGGTCCTTCAAAAATAAAACGCAATAACTTTTTTTTCTGTGTGAGCAATCAGATTATTCTTTATTTTATTTGGAAGGTTAGTATATAATTTTATTAAAACGAATGCTTGGGATTCCGAAAAGAGGATTTGGATAGTGCAGCGGTAACACACTTTGCAGTCCTACGTTTCCGTCCAAAGGGAATTTAGGCGGGAGTTTGGCGAAACTACCCCGAGTAGATGGACCATTATGAGGCTGGTTGTTGTTGTTGTTGTAACAACAATATATTTATTTTGAAGTCTTGTTCGTCTATGGGGGATCTGCTTCGATATCCAGGTGAAGGAAACGCGCCATTTGAACTGGATGCGTCCACAGAGACCTGGGGGTCAGCTGAGTGGGCTTGGCCGGACAATTGAAGAGGTGCAGTACATCATGTGGTCCCTGATGGCAGGCGGGACAGATGTCCGGAACGTTAGCATCAATTCGTGCCCAGTAAGAATTGAGGCGGCTGCACCATCCGGATCTCAGCTGCGCCAGAAATATGTAAATATGTTTGCCGAATCTGAAAGCATCGAACGGAGACCATACTATCGAGATCCCTATGTTCGGGTTAAAGACACCATCGAGGCTGTCGCATCGTCAATTCAGGCAAATCTAAGCGTTTCGATTCGAAACTTATTGGCGCAAATAGCAGACTGGTTTTACAAAGGATAATTCATGATGACTTAAAGTATTTTTGCCAAAATGGAATTTGTGCCAACAAAATTATTATAAAAATTAGATCTTAATAAATTGCTTGTTTATTCTAATGAGCCTCATTTGGATCTTAACGGCAAGGTAAATGGAGTATATGGAGGGAATCTAATCCACAAATACTCCATAAGACGGAACTGCATCCAGGACAAGTTTCTGTGTGGTTCGCAGTTTCATTAAGCTGCATTGTTGCACCATACTTCTTTGAAGAAAACGGTTTAACAGTGTCAAGGAGGATCGTCCTTTAAAGATGCTGAAGGAGTTCTTTTCACCCATAACTGCGCCGAAGACGGACAGACAGACCAGTTTTGGCAATGCTCAAACGAAAATTCTCAAACAAATTAATATCCAGAAACTCGATTTTTCACTAGCCCCCAAGGTCCCCGGACCTGACTACACCAGAATTTTTTATGGTGTTATGTCAAGCAGAAGTTGTGCCAAACGAAACCAAGGAATTTGACTGAATTGAAACTGTCCATTAAAACAATAATTAAAGCGATCCCAACTCTTCAGGCCGCAATGAATAAATTTCTGGTCAGGTGTCGCATATGCGTAGATGAGCATGGAGGTCGTTTGTGGTCTATTAACAATTAAATTGAATTTTTTATACAATACTAGAAAATGAAATACATTGATAAAAAAGGTATTTGAATTTTTTATTGTAGCACAATTGGTGCGCCAGTCTGTAGGAGCATTGATGTGCTGCCGCTAGTCCCTTCTTTTGAACATAAGGGTCGTTTTTTTGGGCCCATGAGTTCGATCAGGATAAATATAAGCCTTTGGCTTCAAATTGAATTTGTTGCAAAATTTGCTTTAATCTGCGCACTAATACACCTATATTAACTGTTGATCGCCCGTTTTAACCATTCGGGCTATTTTTTGAGCCACATGAGCCGAGCATTACAACTAACAGTCCCCATTTATAAGGGGTGTTTTTTATTGGGGTATAGAACTTTAAGTTGGCATCACTTTTTTAACTGGCGGCCATTTTGTAAGCTGTCAAGTGATTAATATTTAGTTTGGTTTGCCATTTCATCATGAACAGGTTGACAAAAGAACAACGCTTGCAAATCGTGCAAATTTATTTCGAAAGTAATGGTTCAGTTCGCGAAGTTCACCGCAAGCTCCGTCCATTTTATGGTCGACATAATCGTCCATCAGAGCAATTAATTCGGTTAACCATGGATCGGTTAACATGGACCATTGGATTATTTTCTTTGGGGATATGTGAAGTCGCTCGTCTACGCCAACAAACCAGAAACACGTTAGGGGACTTGGAAGCCAACATTCGTGGCGTTATTGCCAACATACGGCCCCATATGCTCGAAAAAGTGGTTGAAAATTGGACCTGTAGAATTGGCTTTATTCGGGCAGCCGCGGCGGCCACATGCCCGAACTCATATTTAAACATTAATGGCATAAAATTATCCTTCCAATAAAGCCAAATTGATGGACATTAAAACGATTTTCTTGTGTTTTATTTCAATTCGAAGTTCTATACCTCAATAAAAAACACCCTTTACTATTGTTCGTCTACAGAGTAGCTGAATTCGGCCGTAGCCGCCTTGATTATTCACAGCACTTTTAAATGTTCAAAAAAGCCAACTGAAAATATTTTCTTGGAGGGCTCTAAATTTTCTCAGTTTTACAAACTAATGTCATACGAGTATTTGAATTTGTGAGAAAATGTCATTGATTTTGGTAATATCGGAGAGACATCGTTAAATGAAATCTGCTGGTTATACGTCGAACGGTATACTAAAAGGGTGTAGCTTAACATTTTTTAGTAGTTACAAACTAAATTAAAATACCCTGTTTTACAGAATGGTTTAGGCTATAAAAATTATGATTTGTTAAGCAAAAACACATATAGGTATAGTTTTGTGCTGAGATATATTTATTTTCTTAAAGGGGGCGTTCTTCTTTTCTGGAACGATTTTACCCATTCCTAGGTTTATACATTTGACCTTTATCGCACTTTCAACAGACACACGGGCGGACATGGCTACATCGTCTTAGAATTTGACGACAATCAATAGTTTACATACTTAATGGGGTCTCCGATCAATATTTCAAGGCGTTGCAAACGGAATGACAAACTTAGTATAGGCTCCAGCCTCAAATGAAAACATTAAAGGCATTTCAATATGCATCAGCAAATTTGAAATTATGCGAAACCTTTAAATATGTAGTAAAAATAAAAAGTTTGCACCAGTCATTTTTTTGTCGTTGTTGATAATTTACAATTTTGTTACATACTCGTAAAAATTCGAAAAACAGGACATAAAAAATGGACTTCAAAATACTCATAAAAAAACAATTCATTAGAAGACGCATACATATGTAAAGTACAAATACTCGTATGTAAATATATTTCTACTCTTTCCATAACACTAATTTTGTACAAAAATATGTCAATATTTTTGAAACTTTGATTAAAAATAAAAGTTTTGACTTTAACGTTCTATTTTTTGAAACTTTGTTTCAATACTTTTGTACAAATTTTGCACCTGGAGTCCAGTCTTTTCACCTTTAACATGTTAGGTTAGGTTATCTTTATTAGCGCTAACTTTGAAAATACACTTTCAGCGCAATTTCCCTTGCATTTACACTGGAATACGCTGGTAAACTTTGTCCAGTCATGAATGAATCACCCAGTATAGTACCCTAGCAATTTTACCCTAGTACCCTCCAACAACCAATCCGAAAGTTTTTAAACCGCTGCCATTTCACTCCCTTGTATTTTCGGGCATGGTCGTAGATAAACATTTATTCATGAAATGAGCCAAGGAATGAGCCAGTCGTGAGTGAATTACCCAGTATAAACAAGTAAAAAATGTTGAGTTTGGCTGTGCCGAACTTTGGATACCCTCCACCAAATTCCCAACTAAAACCTAAATTGGTGCGGAAGTGTGTTCTATATAGAAATCTTTATGTGCAAAATTTCATTTTGATAGGTCAAGCTTGTGGTGAGTTATCTTCATATTATTTCTCAAAGCCCGTGAGACCGTTTGTGTGGGAGGTACCAGCAGGACTTTTCCGATATCAACAGAATTTGGCGCAGAGGTGTGTTCTATATAAAAATCTTTATGTAGAAAATTTCATCTCGATAGGTCAAGTTTGTAGTGAGTTATTGTCATATTATTTTTCAAGGCCCATGAGACCGTTTGTGTGGGAGGTACCAGTAGGGCCTTTCCGAACTTAGCCAAATTTAGCGCAAAAGTCTGTTGTATATATTAATTTTTATGCCGAAAATTTCGTCTCGATAGGTCAAGTGTGTGGTGAGTTATTGTCATATTATTTTTCAAGGCCCATGAGACCGTTAGTGTGGGAGTTACCAGTAGGACTTTTCCGATCTCAACAGAATTCAGCGTAGAAGTGTGTTGTATATAGAAATCTTGTTGTGTAAAATTTCATTTCGATAGGTCAAGTTTGTGGTGAGCTATAGTCATATTATTTCTCAAGGCCCATAAGGCCGTTTGTATGGGAGGTACAAGAAATGGTGGCTCAATCTAAACCATTATTACATAGATGATTGCGCCTATATAGAGATTATTATTTGCAAAATTTCAGTGATTTTGCTCAAGAAACTGGACGGATATTTCCAAATAAAAAACTAATTTTTATGCGGTAGTGTCGGTTGAGTGTCTCCAACACCAACTTCCCGTAGAGCTATATAGCCCATTTTCAATATCAACCATGCTAGGTTCACTACACATGTTTGTGTCAAATTTCAGCTCCCTAGCTGTTTTCATGCAGGCTCTATCTTGTTTTCAACAGACGGACAGCCGGACAATATGGCTAGATCGTCTTAGAATTTTACAAGGATCAAGAATATACGAGTATATACATTAGAGCGTACCAGGTTACAAGTAAAAAAAAAAAGTTCGCCGTACACCTTCGAATATGAAGTATTATTGAAAGGTAGTTTCAAAAATTTTTTTTTTATTTTTTTATGCCGAACGTAGGGGTCGCGCTTTTACATTTTTCTATATAACTTCTGCATTTATAAACGGATTTTAAAGTGTGATACATCGATGTTTTTGTCTGGACGAGGCCGATTTTTTGTCTTTGAAGTCATTGAGCTCAAGCACCCCGCGCGAGCTTTAATTTTCTGATATTAGAGTTGTACATTGGGGTAGTAGCAACTGAGATATGATGGGTAAGTACCAGAAGGAGGTGCTTGAGCTCAATGACTTCAAAGACAAAAAAATCGTCGAGACAAAAACATCGATGTATCACACTTGAAAATCCGTTTATAAATGCAGAAGTTATATAGAAAAATGTAAAAGCGCGACCCCTACGTTCGGCATAAAAAAATAAATTTTTTTTTTTGAAACAGCCTTTCAATAATACTTCATATTCGAAGGTGTACGGCGAACTTTTTTTTTGAGGTACGCCCTAATATACATTGTTCGGTCTCCGATGATTATTTCAAGGTGTTACAGACAGAATGACAAAACTAATATACCCTCCATTGTATGGTGGAGGGTATAACAACATGGACACGAAGATATAGTTGTGGCAACCGCCAAAAATAGCAAATTGTTTAGATATTCCCTGCTACAGATGTGGCGACACGAAACCAATGGGCTTGGTAAATTCAGTAAAATATGAAACACACGAAGATACGGTTGCGGCAACCGACCAAAAATATCAAAATGTTTAGTTATTCCCTGCTACGGATGTGGCGACACGAAAACAATAAGCGCAGCTACACACGAAGAAACGATTGCTTAAATATATCTATGTTGCTGCAACGGTTGCTTAAACTTGGCTGTCTTACTGCAACGGTAGCCTCGTGTGTATCTAGCATTATGGCAATGCTAGATACACACAGCAAAACATTTTACCCTACTTGATTTTTTCTTTGATAAATTAATAAGAGTAACTTTTGTTTTTATTTCATATACAGCTACTACTCTTTTTTTCCTACTCTGCTCTAATGTGGTTTGTAGCGTATACAAGAGCCATTCAGAACATATATTTTTGCAACGTCGGCGTCTGAGTTTAAGCCAAAGGCATCGGCGACAAAGAGTGGTAGGAAATCTAAAAAAACGGGCATGAAAGAAATAAAATCCAACCGTTAAAAAAGATGCAGATTACGGAACACTTAAAAATATTCAAAAAATTTTAACAGCCCAGCTAGCATTTTTTGAATTTTTTTAATCAAATTCGAGTCTTTTTCGACTCTTCTGCGCGATTAAAAAGTCGGAATGTGCGCGCTTTTTCTGAACATTAAAGATACTTTTGTCGGGAGAAAAGTGTGCCTGCCTCGCGACTCTTCTTAATAAATTATTTATGAGTCATTTTCTATATTAGTTTAGAGTCATTTTCGCCCCCTTCCAAGTAGTTTTAAAGTTTTTTTAGAAACGGTTTTTGATCATTTGTTAGTCTCATTTGACTTCATTTGTGACTCTTTTTGGATTCGTCTTTCAGTCATGTTAGAATCACTAACGAGTCTTTTGTGAGTAATTTATCAGTCATTTTATCGTCATTAATCACCCATATTTCTAATCATTCGGAAGTCTTTTTTGCGTCATTTATGACTCTAACTTGAGTAATTTATCAGTCGTATTTCTAGACGTATTTACCCCCCTGTTCTGCAATCCGATTTAGAGTTAAATCCGAATTAGAGTAAAATTAAACAGTCCTGTACTCATCTTCACAAAAACTTTTGTGTGATATTTTCACTTGCTTTTGTAGTTCTGCGAATAAAGCATATTTGCAAATGAAAATATATCAGAAAAGTTCTTGTGAAGATGAGTACTGGACTGTTTAATTTTACTTGCATTCGGATTTCACTCTAAATCGGATTAGGGAACAGGGGTGTTAAATCGAGTATTTTTCAGTTGGCTTTCTGAGTTTATTTAAAAGAAAATAATTGTTTATTTGAATGTAAATATTTATTTAAAAGAAAATAATTGTTTTTGTTAAAAATAGTTCATTTCGCTAAAAATAGTTAGATCCAATTTTAAGAATACATTTTATAAAAAAAAAAGTATACAAAAAAATATTACAATTAATAATTTGTACTTTAAACATTTAAAGTCCAGCTTTAAAACTTATTTTAGCAAATAACAAAATACTAAAAAATAATTTTGTACGTTTTCCATTTGTACTTTGAAGTTTTTAATGTAACAAAACTACTTTCATAAAAATTATATAAAATAAATTGTTGGTACATTAAAATTGGCATATGTACTTAAGATTAAAAAAAAAAGTTTCAGGTAAAAAAAGCATTGACATTGCCCTTTTTATTTAATCTATTACAATACTTTAATGATTTTAATAAAAGTATTAAATTTAATTACACGTTTTATTTTTTTATATATTTCACTTTCACAATAAATGATCTTCACACCTAGAAGTTAATTTTATAAATCAACAAAAATTTAACTTTTTGACATTTACTCAAAAATACGCAATGATTGTCTCCTTATTCTTAAGAAAACAAAAACATAACAAGCAGTTTTTAATCATCTGAGCTAAATATGATCATAAAATACATAATTATAATCACTTTTCAACACCTGCATGATCTGTTGTTATTAAGCATTTTTCAATCTTCCAGATGAGCGAAATATGAAATATGATAATAAATAACGGAAATTATAGTCAAATTTCAAACGTCTGGAAGATTAATTTACGATTACTATACAATTTGTTGTTATAATTTAAATCGAACTCTTTTTACCCATTAGCGCGAATCATTATCGAGTCATTTTTTGATCATGTAGGTGATTAATCAGTTTTCAGCAAGGTGATTTTGCAATAAATGATCTTCCAAACGCTAGCTGGGAGGGACCCCAATTCCTAGATGGCATATTACAACAATATGTTGAATATAGGTCCACTAAAACTGTATTTGCCATGAAGTATTTTTTGTAACTCTTTTACTACTCCTATGCGTCCAAAAATAAAAAAGTTATTTGATTGATTTTGTATAAAATGGCTCAGATACTATATTTTTGCGTTTAAATCGAAAACACCTTACTTTCTTTACAAACGAGCCTCCATTGGCGGAGTGAGGAGGGAATCAAAGTAATGGTATTTAGTATATAACATCTTTGGTACCATTCCATTGTATGGGATGGCATTATTGCATTGTAAAGTTCAAAAAAAAATATATAAATACTTATAAAGTCAATATTGCGGCGTAGCACTCCGGAAAAAATGTTAGCTGAGGAGCGACACCATTTGTGCCGATTCAGCTCGGGTTGATGCGTTAGATTAAGTTGTTGGTCATTTATAATGCAGTGTGCTATATTCGAACAAGATCTGAACTAAAGTGTGGCTAAAATCGAGAAGGACCTTTATATGGGCTCCACATGAAAAAGATAGACTGATATAGTTCAATTTTATTTCGATTGGTTATGTATATTTTCTGTAACTCACTAAAATAAATTTAATTTAAAACAATATTTTAAAGCTAATAATTTCGACATAGTAGGGTCTTTTTCAGACCTTAGCTAGTAGTTTTCAAGCTCAATAAAAAAATAGATTTGCCAACCATTTGTCGGATCTGTATGAGAAAACGACGATAACTAGATTTTTTTGTCAGTCTGAACGAGCACTAACTAACGTACCATGCGAAATTTGGGCGCAATTGGATTTAATTTATGACTTCGGAAAAACTGACAGGTAGGAAGTTCGTGAAGGCAATACTCATATGATTCAACTAAAGTTTTTAATAGATTTCTTTCAACTTACTATGCTGAATTTGATCATTTACTTAAACCCATGAAGGACCTTTGTATGGGGCCCATATTAAAGCACTGGTAAGGTCCCATTCGACTAAAGTTATTTTCTAGTCGCTCATGACGTATCGTCCGAAATTTGATCAAGACCGATTGTAATTTGTTGCTTCTAGAAATGTAAGGCCTGAAATCTGAAAATCTCATGGCAGGATCGCAAATTAGGATGGACGGCGGCTTTAGAAACATTGACTGGTGTAGTTTAATTCTACCAATGTTAGATATGGTTGCTTATAACGAAACAAGTAATATTTGAGCTGAATTGAATTTATTTTTTGGAGTCGCTCAAAACGTTCTAATGAAATTTGTTCAGTGTGAATTTATATGTGGCTTCTAAAGCTCCGGGTTCTGAAATCAAAATAGCCCATTGTAAGATATCAAAATATGGGATGATGTGGACCAATTTCGACCTCGGCCTAAACCTGAGTGCCATTTTCGTCGAGATCGGTTTTTATGTGCGAACTGTACTTTGATTACAATGATACATGAATGACCGGACTGAATACGGGATACCCTTTTCGTCAAGGGTGTTACAAAAAGTAGTACTAAGTCCTAAGGTGGTCCGTTCTGTTTTTAAAAACTGGCGGTTCGATTTCTTAAGACAAAAAAAACGACGGTTTCTCAAAAACTTCCATTTCCCGGTTTTCGAATAGTCCGGCGTATTTCTGTCGAATTACCGGTTTTTAAAATTCTCCCCAAAAGCTTTACATTTTGCAATGTAAACAAGACACTAACCATATTCTTGAATAACGGATTATTCAAGAAAAACATTCCGAGTTTCCAATCGAACACGGCCAATGTTTCCATGTTAATTTCAATTTTGTTCAATGTTGGCAGATTAACATATTGCTGACTAACTAGGAAACTAAACTTGGTACCTCAAAAGAGCACGGCTATTATTTGAATTTGTGTGTTTGTAAAATTTTTTCAAACGGTAAAATTATATTTTTATCAATTCTCATATTTTTATCCCTTTTACCGAAGGGTGAATGGTTTATTCAGTTAGTTTTTCTGTTTGCAACAACGCGAAATATTGATCTGGGACTACATGAAGTACATATATATGTATTCTTGATCATTTTAAAATTCTTAGACGGTCCGTGTGTAGTGTGAAAGCACGATAGCTAACAATCGAATTAACCTAGGATCCTGAAATTTTGCTTGATAATGACTTATGGTCATAAGCTCTTTAGGATTGTAAATGGGCGAAATCGATCCTGGTACACTCGCTCAGAAGTACTCTTTTTTAAGTTTATGGACCGACAATGGCTAAAATGGGTACTTTTAGCTGGACGCACTAAATATCTCAAAAAGGACAATGTTGCTGGACTTTTAGTCTGAAGTGGCACAAAAAACGTACCTCACGGCCAAAAAGCGCGATTAATAGTTAATATGAACATATGAGTACTGAAATAAAACAATTTTGCTATGAATCCAAATATTGAGCAATTTTAAAGTTCTGGCTGAGATAAGGTACGGACGAATGGGCCAATTATTTTTATTGCTTATTTTAATACAGAAATAATAATATTGAATAAGAAGTTTCCAACGCTACTTTAAAATCAAAAAATATGCAAATTTTAAAAATATTTAAATGCAAAGTCCACTTACTGGCTTAGAAAACAAAAACATTTTTATGGAGTTGAAAACAAAGAAATATGCTAATGGCTCCCATGTAAAGTCTGTGATTAACATATTCTTTTTTTAATTCTTTGAGAGAAGTTTTCCCTTGTCCCTCAATATAATCGATAATAATGTTATTGGTTGGTTTTTAATTGTATTTTAAAATGAATATACATACCTTTTTTTAATTTTGTTTAGCAGCATGTGTTTCTTGTATATGAAAAGTCGGTTAAACCGGTTTCATAAAATAATCAAAAATGAAAACTGGTTTTTTAAAAATTGTGAATTTATGGTTTATCCAAAGTCCGGGTTTTGAAAAAGGGCGATTAATTGACCACCCTACTAAGTCATAAAACCCAGTTCTACAGAGTAGTGCAGGGTATTGAAATTACTATTCGCCTTAGTTTAGACTAGCATGTGATAGATTTCTTTACAAATATCATTCTTAACTTATTTTGACCTTACAGTATACTAATCTCAGATTTTGATAATCTTCTTTAATTCCAGTGGCACTTAACATGCAAGGAGAATGCCTGGAAACTGGCTTTTGTCGGTACAATGCACTTTGCTGGTTTGGTAGTCGGTACAGCGATATCGGGTTACTTGGCAGATCGGTAATGTTTTTAATACTCTAGAGCTTCGTTTTTGATTCTGAGAATAGTTATGTCGCAGGTGTAAACCAAACACACTGTAGCTGTATTCTTTTCAGGTTACTAAACTAGCATTTGTATGGAAGTTACTCGGTTAGCAAGCGAGTTCGCCTCAAGTCGCTAAATAAACGAAAAAGAGTTGGCACACTTATATCTCTTTAAGAGAGAAACAAACATGACACATGCGGCTTTTTAAAAACACATGTTTTTTGTCTTACATAGATACAAAAAAAGAATCACACAAAAAGGCTCCATCGATGAACTCGTATTGGGTATATCGGCACGGCATGGGATATTTGATATTACGTATATATCAACTTAAACTGGTAGTCAAAAGAAATTTTACACATACATATTTACAAAGCAAATGTGTAGCAATTAATTGATTTATATATTTTATTGGTTATTTTATTGCAGTATTAATAGTTTTTCTTGTCTGGATTAAATGAATTCGTTGCTAAACCCTAATGTTGTACAATTCTCATTGTTGAATACAAAGTGAAACAAAGTTGCCATATTACTCTTAATTCTGCCAGATTACCGTATTGCAAACTAACTAGGCGTCTAAGCTAGCTACCTTTAAAGAACGCGGCTAGTGTTTGGAGTAAATCTGTTACATAAAATAATCTCTAAATAAAGAACATTTAAACCGAAACCTTTAATATCAACCCTGTCTGTTAATAACATTTTTCAGCTTTGGCCGCAAAGTCATCTTCATCATATGCATCGTCTTCATGGCCATAACAGGCATTGCCCAAGGACTCGCCTGGGACTATAATAGTTTTCTCATATTTGCATTTCTCAATGCCGTAGGTACATCTGGCGTCTACCCATTGGCCTTTATAATTGGCGTCGAAATGGTCGGACCACGAAAACGTGAAATGTCCTCCATTGTTCTGAATTACTTCTATGCAGTGGGTGAAGCAATGGTGGGTTTAATCGCCTGGCTGGTACATGACTGGCAGTGGCTACAATATGCTCTTTCGGTGCCACCGCTCTTCTTTATTGCATACTACTGGTTCGTTCCGGAGTCGGTAAGATGGCTGATAGCCAGAAATAAAAGGGAGAGGGCTGGTAAAATAATACGCAAAGCAGCGGAAGTAAATCGCAAGGAGTTATCGGTCGCACTTTTGGATAACTTCAAAGCCGAATCAATCAAAAGCAGTGAGGATTCGCAGACAACAGATGATTCGGAGAGCGATAAATCAGAAATATGGGCAGCTGTTAAGGAGGTCTTCAGTTCGAAAACGTTGCTAGTGCGTTACGTGATCATGTTGTATATATGGTTAGTAATCGGATTTTTGTTGGAGGTTTATGTGTAATATAACCGAAATAATAATATTTAATATTTTATTTACTCTTCCTATGCAGGGCCATCAACGCTGTTGTCTACTATGGTCTTTCTTTGAACTCAACAAATCTCAGTGGCAATAAGTACTTAAATTTCGCCTTAGTTTGCCTTGTGGAAATACCAGGGTATACTCTCGCGTGGGTAAGTTCCAAATTTCGTCTCTTATCGTAAAAACTCTATATATTAACAACGAATTAAAACAAATATAAAAAACTTTCTTTCATATAAAAAAACGAAATGCCCTAAGTTGAGGATGTGTGTAAACGCATGGCGAATTCCTTTTTTTGCCATTGTCATGCCAATGAAAATAAAAAAGACATGTGTTTTTAGAGCTTAAATTTTCTGATAACGTTTAACAACCACAATTTTACTTATTAAAGATATGACAACGCCAATGTTATTAATCATCAGTGGCGATTTTGCTATCTAGTCTTACGTACCAAGGCTTAACCTAAAACACCACTAGAAAAATCTGAACACAACTCTCGAATTGTGCACTTTAACTTTGAAAATCATTGTTCAGTTCAAAAATGTTGCCGTGCGCTATGTGCATTGTCGATGTAATTGTTCATCTGTCCACTGTATGCCCTTCGACCTCATAAGATCCAACTGGTGCTGCATTTAATTGACAAAAAAACAAACTGGAAGTAAAAGCTCAGACTTAAAACAACCTCTGGTCAGTAATTAAGTAAAATTATGGCTAACTGGACTTGCCAATTAGCCAAATTTCCGAATTTAAATATATCGAATCTACGAGAAAGGTACCATAACAGCCACAAAAATTCAATGTTTAACGTACAGAATTAGCTGATTATATCGATCATAGCAAAAACCAAAGTAAGGCAACATCAAAAGTGTTCACTACTTATTATTTGGATCAGTTTTGAATTACTTTTACTTGATGATATCATTGTAGGAAAGTACTTCCACGTACGCTTTCAAAGCACTAATCTTTAAGAATGCTCCAACCACAAGAATAACTACTTAATTGCAAGCATAATTTAAGCTCAAAAATAATTATTTACTTGTAAGCATTTTGGATTTCAAGAAAAAGTCCTTAGTGTGAAATATACCCAAGTTTGTTCTATTATCGGCCACTGGACCCATGCTCTCAAATGAAAGTAAATTTCTTTACAAATTAAAATATATAATCGGAAAAAGATGTATTAAAAAATTTGGGAAGTCAAATATTTTTCTTTGCACAGTTTTTGGTATATTTTAGTTAAGGAACGACTTCGATATCTTACAGAAATTTTATATATTAAATAAGAAATAATGTAATTATAAAAGTCATTTAAAAATTATTATATCAGTAACTATTTTTTAAAGTCACTACATATTTTTTGTTCAAAATAATGCAGAGGGTAAAGACATATCATTACCAAGTAATGCAAAAACTTTTGACATGACATTACCAAGGTTTGTCATCCATTTTTTTAAAATGAGAAAGTCGATAGCGTTACCGCCAAGGACGAGTGCTAGCAGGCCATGCTTGAAGATTATTTCGTGCTCCAATTAAATGGAATGTTAACTTAAGGCATTTATTTCCAACAGAACATTTGTTGAGCACTTTGTTTTTAAAAATAGTTCATCTTTAGATTATTTTCTCTGGTGTTACATTAATTCATTAATTTATGCTAACAAATCAAACTTTTACGTATAAACCCTAGTTCTAAGGTCGCCTTTTTATGTGAAAATTTGTTAAACTAATATAAAAAATACTGTGAAATTGCTGTAAAAATTGTTTCTGCTAAATATCTGGCACACAATTGTAAGGGGCCTTCGGTGGCCTACCTCTAACCGATGGTCCATATTTTCAATGACTCTGAGTCAGAATGGAGGTTCAATGTCCTTAATGTGCAAAATTATCTCATCCTTTAGCTCTTGAATTGTTGTTGGTTTATTGCCGTACATCTTTTCTTTTAAATATCCCCAAAGAAAGAAGTCCAACCGTGTCAAATCGCATGATTGTGACGGCCAACATTGAATTTCTCTCGCAAAAGAGCCACAGTTACGTTGGCTGTTTGGCAAGTGTCACCATCCTTCCACATATCGTCCAGGTGCATATCGCTTATCTCTGGTCACAAGAAGTCCGCTAACATCTCGCAATAGCAAACATTATTCACGGTAACAACTTGGCCGACCTCATTTTTGAAGAATTACGACCCGATGACAGAACGAACTGCCCGAGCCTGCACACGTGTTTTAACGAGGGCGGATCAATTATTCCGTGGCTTTTCCAACTTCCCTTGTAGTTATGAACTGCAACACTGCTCCCATCAAGTACCTTCTGTTAATAGACTACTGTCAAATTTGAGAGTTTCGTCATTTAGTTTATTAGTATTTAACAGCTGTTCAAAACATATAACCTCGTGGATTTTGATAACAAATAGAAAAAAAGTGTATTTCGAGTGCTCATTAAACATTATTTTTTGCGGAAAAAACCGTCAATCAAACCAAGGAAAAGCTTGATAAATACTATGGGGACTCTGCACCATCGATTTAAACGGCAAAAAGTACAAATGATGCTGAACGTTCTGGGCGGCCAATCTAAGATATGATGTTGGCCGATCGAAGAGTAAAAGTGCGTGAGATTGTTGATGTCATACGCATTTCATATGGCAGTGTGGTTTCGATTTTGTATGATCAGTTTGGTTGAAGAAAGCTGTCTGCAAGATGCGTGCCGCCATTTCATCAAGATAATGCACGGGTGCACACGTGTGCAGTCTCAATGACAAAATTGGATGAATTGGGTTACGAATTGGTACATCATCTGCCATTTTCTCCGGATTAAGCCCCCAGTTACTATTTCCAAACCTAAAGAATTGGCTTGGTGGAAAGAGATTTAGCTTGAACGATGAAATTATTGATCAAACAAATGCCTAATTTATGGACTTGGAAAAATCCTATTTTTTGGAAGAGATGCAAAAAATGGAAAAAAGTTGGACGAAAAGGAGATTATGTTGAAAAAAAATGTTTTTGCAAAAAAACTGTGTTTTATTCGAAAATTCACGGAAATATTGATCTGCCATCGTGCATTTCCAACAGACCCTGTATGCTAAAATTTTTGGTCGATTATGCTGACCAAAAAAAATTACGAAGTAAACGAAACGCATCTCTGCTCATTTGTGTACCTCTCCATCGTTGAATTGGTCAAACATCAAGTTTTACAAAAAACTTGACGTTAGGGTGTGACTCGCAATTAGCATCGTGCGTTATGGACGGACCACCCTTTCGAAAGTTTTTTAATTTCCCTGGGAAATAATGAAGGTGGGGTAATGTAGGTTTACATAATAAAGTATGGACAAAACCGCACTTATGTCATTTTTTTTAACAAACTTTGTACCAGGGCCCGGTCGGGTTCGTTCAGTGAGTACAAGAGTTATGGTACACACAGCTCACTGATTCAAAAGAAGTTCCCGTTGGTCACTAAAATGTGAATGTATGTGAAATCTAGAATTTGAATTCTCAAATAATTTTTCTGCAAGCAGGCATAGGTAGTTAAACATTTTGATAGTCCTTAACACAACACCATCATCTAAGAATTGCAGCGTTGCCATCTGTTGATATGCTTGAGTCTTTATTTACTGCTTCTTTTAGATTTCACTGCGGAAATTCGGACGTCGTTTATCACTTTCCGGTTCATTATTCCTGTGCGCCGTTACATGTGTAGCCGGCGGATACATAACGCAGGGTAAATATTCCACGATTTTATTTAAATCCCCCATTCCATGTTGAACATATTTAATAACGACTGAAACTTAACTTTATTTAACAAATATTTTTGTTTTCGTATTCTTCTTCTCTTAACGTATTTCTTATTGTTTTAAAAATAAGTTCAAACTAACCTGGAAACACGTAAATTTGTATTCTACATTATTCTTAATCTACTCACGAACTCTTCTGTTACGACAATGGGATTTAAAAGCGTCGAGTTACAATAGCTTGAAGGCAATTTTAGTTATAGCATTAGTAAATGTAAATTAAAAAAAAATTTAAATGCATACAGCATCTTTGTGTACATTTCGAATTATAAGTATAGAAGCCAAAACATAGTTGGCGATCAGTGTAAAATAAATGTAGTTTTGAATATATTAAAGCAGAACTTCAAAATCTCACATTGTCGTGACTAGAAAGTGAGGCCTGCGATGCAGAATATGGCTTAATTTTGTACTAAATATTTGCAGACAACCCCGAAGATGACTATTTAAAATTTTGATTTGATTTTTAGGTTCAACATGGGCAATTATAACTTTATTTTTAATCGGCAAACTGGGTATAACTTCATCATTTGCTGTAATTTACGCGTACACGGCAGAGATGATGCCAACGGTAAGTACTTTAGGCCTTTTCGAGAATAGCGCTGCATATTTATTTTAAAAAAAAAAACATTCATTTTCATTTTATGACAAAATATTTATTTTATGACTAAATATTTATTTTATGATTAAATATTTATTTTATGAGAAAATATTTATTTTATTACAAAATATTTAATTATTACAAAGTATTTTTTTACAAAATATTTATTTTATTACAAAATAAAATAATACTTAAATTAAAACTGAATTAAAATCATCCATTCCCGAAGTTGAAAATTTAAAAAGAGTTATAATAAACACATTCAAGCCCAACTTCAATATCAATTTTTATTTTCTAAATATAAATTTGTCTTTTTTCAATTACAATTTGTCTATTCTCAATTTAATTTTGTATTTTCTTCATTTAAATTAACATTTCTCAATTTCAATTGTTTTCTCAATTTCAACTTGCCATTTGTCTTTTTTCAATAACAATTTGTCTATTCTCAATTTCAATTTGTATTTTCTCAATTTAAATTAACATTTCTCAATTTCAATTGTTTTCTCAATTTCAACTTGCGTTTCTCAATTTACATTTTCTACATACTAAATTGTCTTATTCCAATATCAATTTGTCTTTTCTCAATTTCAATTTGTATTTTCTCTATTTCAAGTAACATTTCTAAATTTCAATTAGTGTTTTCTCAATTTCAGTTTGCGTTTCTCAATTCCTCAACTTACATTATCACAATATGAATTTGCCTGTTCTCAATATCAATTTGTCGCTTCTCAATTTCAATTTGTATTTTCTACATTTAAATTAACATTTTTAAGTTTAACTAACAGTTCCTATGGGTTTTCCACAAAAAATTGTGACATGTTGACATTTACAATCCTTAATGTCAGCTAATGACTTAGCCTGTCATCGTGCGAAATGTCAGGTTAATTTTGACAGTGCTTTAACAGATACACGGACATGGAGAGCTGAAATAAAAGTTGCAAAGGTACCTCTCTAGAAATGCAGATGTGTTTTTGAGCGATTTCTAAAATATTTCTGATCTAGCATGCTGCATTCGCGAGCTAGACCAGTTTCGATATACCATTTAAAGTGGAATATTCTTCAATAACTTTCTCCATTTTATAATTTTGGCCAATTAATTTCAATTATAACAGAATGATGCCAGCACTGGAACTCTGCATTAACATAATTCTGAAACTTTTTTTTAGCTAGAGATTTTTATAATTTTCTTTGCAATTTTTGTAGGCGATTTTCATAACATTTTGAATATTTTTTATCGAATTCAGGGTATTGACCAAAAACAAACCTGGTGAATTTGTGCTCTAATATTTATTAATTTTGACCCCAGACTATTTTTCTCAATAAACAGAAATAACAGTAGTGGAACAGAAATTCTTAACAGTACACTGCAATCAAAAATATATAGGGTGAACCATCTAGAGGTATTTTTTCAGAAAAAAAAATATAAAAATTCAAATCAAGTGTGGAATCTTTATTGGTAGTTTGAAAGGGCATTTTATGGCATTTATTTTTTGAAAATAATAACCTTCTAATGTTGGCAACTGTATTATGGAAATGAGCCTTCGGTGAGAAACGGGAAGATACGCTGTTTTCGACCAAAACTCTGTCCATTTCTGGCTTAATGGCAAAGTCAATATACAAAATTGCCGCAATTGGGCAGAAGAGCAATAAGAAGAGGTTCAAGAGGTGCTATTATAACCAGAGAAATTTACGGTTTGGTGCGGTTTATGGGCTTCAATTTCAGGTAGAAATTATATTCGAAAAATAAATGCCATAAAATGTCCTTTCAAATTACCAATAAAGATTCCACACTTGTTTGAATTTTTATATTTTTTTGTTCTGAAAAAATAACTCTAGACCCATAAATACGCGATTTCTTTGAATTTCTTTTAAAACGATGAGCTAATCTCTTAAAAACATTTCTGATGCAGATTCCTTTTATCGTATTTTTGCACAAAATATACTTATAAATTCGAGAATGTTATTAAAGGAAAATTCCATTTTTAATGATGTTTTGAAAAGAGAGCCTACATATTTTGGGATTTGCTTTGAAACATAACAATCTTCATTTCCAGAGGGGTACATTTACAACATTTTTCTATCTTCACATAAGTGAAGGCACTTTAAAAGACATAGCTTGATCTTCTTAGAAGTTCACAATCATCAATAAAATGTATACCTTATAGAATCTCCTATCAATATTTCGAGTTGTTACAGAATGACAAATTCAGTATACACTCTATCCTATGGCGGAGGCTTTCAAAATAAACAGCGAATGCCGTATAATACAGTTGTATCTACTAATGTTTGTAATTGCTTTTTTCTCTTAGGTTATACGAAGCGGTGGCGTAGGTGTTATGTCCACGTTTGCCCGGTTCGGTGCCATGTTGGCCCCTTTTGTGCCATTATTGGTAGGTTTCTTATAACAATTATATTTAGAACAACTAAAATAACAATTTTAACTACATATGGCAGGGTGACTACTACGAAGCCCTACCTCTGCTGCTATTTGGGGGATCTTCTTTGACGGCTGGTCTATTTGCTTTGCTTTTGCCAGAAACATTCCGCAAGAAATTGCCAGATACGGTTCGTACCTACTATGTATTTGAAGTTTGCCTAAACAATTGTTTTCCATTAATATTTTACTTATATAAACAAACACTTTTGCAATTTGTTTTTTTTTTATTTTCTAAAGGTTTTCGAAGCAAAACAGTTGGGTAGAACGAAGACAAAGCAGTCAAGTGGTTCGCTGGCAGAACAAAACACTTGCACACCAACTGTGGACAGATCGGCGGCGGTGATAAATGCGGAATCATCCGTCACGTAGTCAGCGTTCGTATAATTAATAGATTACGAGTATATTAGGGAGAAAATGTTTAATGTATTTTTAAATTAATTTTTTTATGGATTTTGTAATAAAAAATATAGTACAAATTAGTGATTTAGTAATCACACATGTAAACTTGTATGTCTAAAATGTTCCAAAGGTGGGTCCACATGCAGTGTTCAATTCTGAGCAAACTAATTTGTTACGTAAAAGAAGGATTTTGTCGTCGTATGTTGTGCAAATTATTCTCTATGATATAAAAAAGGTACAGAAATTCATAAAAATTTCGCGATTTCAAACCTACGTTGGTTGGTTATTTTCTCCTTGGACGACATAGAACAAACTGGTACTGACGTAAAGGTGAGTCCCAAATAGCAATAACACAGTGCAACAACCAAAATGCGAATGGGATGAAACCAATTGCAAATTAATGTTGACTCACGCTTTGATGTTGGCTTAATTGTAAAACATAATTCTAATGATATTACGATGTTCATTTTATTATTCTACGTTTCTATTACAAAAATGCAATTTTTATGAAAAAAATGGTGTTTTTTATTAGAAAAAATATTTTTTTATTACAAAAACAACTTTTTTTATTTAAAAGTATTGTATTTAATTTGTATCCGCTTAATCATCATCACTATCGCTGTCAATTTACATGTTTGAAGTAGCAAAAGCTCCAGAAGTAGTAGGCTGTGGATCCCTGTATGTTTCTGGTTCTTGCTCTTCGTCAGTTTCCTCTTCATCGGTTGTTCTCTTTAACCACCAGCATAAATCACCTCACATAGAATCTAGTTTCTTTCCTCTGTACCTAGTTTCCATGGCTAAAGCTACTTGGTAAAAACGTTTTAAAATCATTTTTCTTTTTCAAGTCATGGAAATGTAGATCTTAAAGTAGTTAAAGTTGGTCCATCTACAGAAAACACTTTTACAACGTTTTTGAAAAAACCCAATTTAATATGAAGTGGTAGTAGCAACACTTTACCTGCTGGAACAAGAGGTTCATGGATAACATTAGCTGTTCCGACACGAAAACAAGATAAGATAACACGGACCCAAATAAGATATAATATTTTTAAATAAAAATGTTGTTTTTGTAATGAAAAAATAGTTTTTTCCATAAACATTGCATTTTTGTAATAATAACGTACTAAGAATAATAAAATGTACTTCGTAATATCATTAGATGTATGTTTTACTATGAAGCCAACATCAAAAGTTTATTTTAAAGGCTAAAACAGTTAAAACACCGTTTTTTCTATGGAAATCTACAAGAAATAGCACCGTTTGTATGACAGCGCCATCTAGCGTGAGTTTTAGGTAAAAATAAATAGCAAAAATGAATTTCTCGACCCCAAAAACAGAAAATACCACAACTTTCCAGGATAATATAAATAAATAAGCATTATTGTATCAAGTTTTCAATGATCTGCTCCTGTTAGACAGCGTTCCAAAATCACCAACTTCAAATGCGTGTAAAAAAATTTTTGCACTGAACTAAAGAAATCCCTTGAAGGTTTTTTTTATGGATAATGCCAACATTCATTTGCAAATGGTTTCATCCCATTCGCATTCTGAAAATTCGATTTTGTATCACTGTGTAATAAGAAAACCAAATGGAGTTCAGCCGTGCCAAAGCTTTTATTCACACCTTCATGCAGCCACTATGACATTGACAATATTAGAGAAAATGGTTGTTGTTGGTGGATTCATGTTTGAAAGGACATCATATTCAGACCTTACTGGCCATTGGTTCAGGGTCGTAATTCAGAGAAATCGAGAAATTTATGGCATACAACCAATCGTGAGGAAATTATATTACCCACATGTCCATTGTTGAAGGTGACCGACTTTTGTTTTACTCGAAATGAACACACATTTTTAAAGTTCGTGCATAATTAGATTAGATTAGTCTATGTTTGAGCAAAAAACACTACAGCGTTCCACCTGGATGAGTTGAGAAAAAGTTAAATGCTCTCATTCCCTTTTATAGATCACTAGCTTGACCCGGCCCGCTTTGCTGGTCCCCAAGTAATTCTTTGTTGTAAAGCCTCATGATTTAATTGATGTCACTGGATAAATTTATGGATTCTTAATTCTACATTGTGATTACATTTTTTACTAGAGATAAGGTTGAGCAGATTTGTAAGGACAAAAATTTATCGATATTGTTCCAACGCCCTTGCGAATAGTTAATGCACAGCGTCCGTGTGCTTTAGATGATTCTCGATTTGGTAGGTGACGAAACGAATATCACGTGCGGACCATTACGACATATCAAAAAAACATTTTTGAAATTTGGGCGCCTGACGGCGATCACCGATAAGCAACGCTAATCTTTAGAACCGTCAAAAATGCAGCCACCTTTAACCACGTCGAACTATGCTTGATTAAAATATTCATTATTTCATTTTACCTTAATTTTGTTAATTATTGTTGTATTAGTTAAGATATGATGAGTAAGTATTAAAAGGGTGTTCTTGAGGTCACTGACTTTAATGACACATAAATCGGTATCTTCGATGTATCACACTGTAAGAAGATCCGGCTGCAAATACAGAAGATATTTAAATAAAGAAAATGTAAAAGCGCGACCCTTCGTTCGGCAAAAAAAAAATTGAAACTACCTGGCAATAGTACTTCATATTCGAAGGAGTACAATGATCTTTTTTTACCTTAAAGGCGGTACGCTCTATTGTCTATCGTTATATATAATACCAAATTTGATTAAACTCGGTATTAATATGGTTGGCATCTTTCTACTGGGGCTATCTTTAAAAACGTAGTTCTGTAAGACACATTTTTATCTGATCCGTTTGCTGATCGGTCGTAAAGAACTTTGCCAAATTCTATCGAGGTGGATTTTGAGTATGTGGCTTTAAGAGCTGAAGACATAAAATCGGAACGCTTGTACCAAATTTCATAAAGTTCAGGCGACAATCGCGTCTTTAAGTTAAGTTACAATCACCAGATAGACAGCAGGCGAAAGGATAGACAGATAGCGTTAAAGCGTGTCAATTGGTGATTCTGAGTCCCACCATAAAGGTGGGTCTAGCTTAAATTCTAGTTACCTTTTCAATACGCAAAATTAAAAAATTTTCTTTAATTTTACATTCAAAAACCGAACGCAAAAAACCGGTAATACCGACATATCGTGTTTTAGCTATTAATGAGAAACCAACCGACGGATTTGTACATAAAAACCGAAATGTCGGCTTTTGGTTTTAGCCAGGCCCGATTCGGAACTATTCATGTGCTTCGAGGTCAGATCAGAAAATAAAGTCAGGTGCTGCGAGTGGCCAGTATTCCCTAGAATGTTGTTCTTGCTTTACCTGCTGGCTAGAGCAACAGCACGTCTCATCGGGTAGTTTAGAGGCGGCTGTGGTTACCCAAATCATAGGTTAAGTAGATGCTTAGCGTAGTGTTACATAACAACAGTAAGTGACGACCCATAGAGGAGCTGAGGCGTAAGATAGTACTCAACCCTTTACCAAGGGGCAGGTGATGCCCGTACAGCATAAAATTAAATTGACTCCTCCAAAATAGCTGAAGAAGCATTGGTAGTCGCATTATAGTTTACCGCACTGCTATAAAGATCTGCATTTCAGTCAAATAGTCATAACTTTGGAACCTTACTACCTCTGGGCTTCGTTTAGGTATTTTTGAATTTTTTTGTTATCTTTTAAGAGAAATTCGATCACTGGTTCAGATCTTAGCAATTTTACCCTAGTACCCTCCGACCACCAATCCAAAAGTTTTCAAACCTCTGCCGTTTTACCCCCTTACATTTTCGGGCATGATCGTAGATTGACATATTTTCATAAAATGAGCCAAGGAATAAAGTAGTGAATAAATCACCCTGTATGTATAAACTTATATTAATGATAATAAAAAAGTTCCCCGTTTGTTCCTATTAGCTGATGGTCACAATTGCATAATTAATATTAAATGACCCAATTGGTTTATTCAACATCTTTTCAAAGATGATATCGGTTAAGCGCGCAACGCCATTGTTAATGGCCATGTTTCCACAGCATCTGGACTATTTCTACTGCAGTCGATTCCCCGAGATTTTTAGACGATATATTATAGTATTCTTGTCGGATATTCTTCAGCGGCTTTTGCATGATTTAAAAACTCCCAAGAAGTATGACTGGAATAATTTTTTCAGCAACTGCAAGAAGTCAAAACAAAATATGAAGTTGTTGTTATAGCTTGAAGTGCAGTGGTGAAGAACAGCTGCTTAAAGTAAAATTGAAGCGGCTGACGTGGGATCGCAAAATATAAACTGAACTGGTGCACCTTCTGGTTGGAACCAAAAGTCTTCTTATTATATTTCATCAGTTTGCGACAGTTAAAATTAATTAATCATGGTTTGTATCATCCAAAGAGCACAGAAACCATGTTAACCACGTCGTTATTTAAAAAAAATGATGCTATTTCAACCGAAAATCGCTGTATAAAGCAAATATGAAAACATAAACATATGTTACGTCTTTTAGTGTTTATGCCTTACGTTTTAGGTCGTCATCCTTAAGTTTTCTTACAAAAAGTTGTTTAAGTAAAAAAAATACTTTTTAAATAACGCGGCGATCAGCTACCAACCGGCGGGTTGTAAACGTTTTACAGCTTTATCTCCGCAGTCCTGAACTTGACTGCTACTCACATACATTCCATGTATGGGTCTCTAGAGTCAAGCTCAGGCGATATAGGTCTGTACTACACAGAATGGTGCAACAGGAAAGCAAATCCCCCACCTGCAGGTGGCATTCAGCTAAGTTTCCTGGATCGCAGCGACCGTAATGTTTCTCCAACTCATATATTACTTTACCTCACTTATTTTTTGCGTAGGCCTTTGCAATTAACTTGCAAATTAATGCACTGTCAGAGGTGGCAACAGCAATATCTGGTGTTGGATGCTGTTGCGAGGGAGACTGCGGCGGTGTATTAAAGTTGGATGATGATGGCGACGACGACGAAAGTGAAGACGGCGTTGATGTCACCAAATCCAGAGACTCACTGCGAACAACGTTTATACAGCACGAGGCAACAAAGAGGGTTTCGCTTTACTTCCTAATGTGGTACAACCCTGAACAGTTCCTGTAGTGCACTCACTCCATGCAACGATTTAACCGTACAGACGTAGCACGATGGTGTATACGGGTTAGACAGAGTAAATACAAGGTCCGTGTTTTTATTCGATCCAGGCTCGGATAAACCTAAAACACATATTATTAAGGTGACCTCCCCTGGCCGAAGTGGTTGTTTCGGGTCAATCCGGTACATAGAACCGGCAGTCGTGGGATTGACTGTAACCTATGTTGGGGTCATTACAATAACATTTATAATTAATAGAATGTTTAATACATCCCCAAAAAAAAATTGCCGAATCGTAACTTCATGATTAGCTTCAAAAGCACTTTTTACTTTGGCAAACGTTTTCGAAATGTTTGATTAATTTCGATATAAAACAACAACAACTACAGTATCATTAAAGTCTATATACAGAGAAGTGTGTACCTTAAAATCTACACGCCAAATATTGCACCAAATGTCTCCCGATCTTCTATGATGCCAAATCTTTGTAATAACTTAAATTTCGTGTTTTCATTACTGTAGAGTGTTAGCGATTGATAAAAATCAAACTTAGATGGTCTTCGTTTTTCATTTTCCGGCACTAAATCTTCCAAATCTATGACAGTGTCGTGCCTCTTTCCCCAATAGTCGACATAGGCTAACTTCAACTTATCATTCGTATCATTGATGTACATTATGCCCACCAAATTCTTGATAACCAAGCTGACTATCGATAGAGTCAACCAACTGGTAATACCAACAGAAGCGATGAGAACCGTCGTTGTTGGCGGTAGCTGTGAAGCCTGTTCCAGAGCAAATGCAGCAGGCACTGTGATGGCATTGAGCAAGCCGTAGGGTATCTTTACACGATTGAACGCAGAGGCCATACGTATCAGAGGCAAACGATAGATAATACGCCATTCGCCGACTGCGTCACTTGGCAGAGGAACTGTTGATGTCCGTGATGTTTGTGTTGTGCTGGCCAGTCTTGTCATTCTGTTTTCATTTAGATATGGTGCCATAACAAAAGGCGTCTTGATGCAAGTGAATTTATACACTTGAGCTGCCGGGGCCGAGAACTTTAACGATTTGCCTACGGTTCTTAAGGCCAGCAGCGTGGACATCTGTTGGATATACAAATAATTTATGTGATGTTTTCTTCTATTTTAAGAATCGTTATTACCTTTTTATTCTAAGTATTGTTCTTGCACAACAAAAAATGGTAAAAAGAGTCTAACTACAAGAGATGTCAACGGCGTATTCGAGCCTTGTGGCTCGAGTGGATTTTCCTAAATATTACACATAAGATCATTAAATGGAAATAAAAATATCAACAAGATGTATTAAATCAATACATCGCTACATTTCTGCATTGAAAAAATTTGGAAAATGCCTTTGAACTATCCGTTTGAGTCGGTCTGGTGCTTATAATCCTGAGAATATGAGCGGATAGAACCTTTTATAAAATTGAAACTTTTTGATACAACTATACACACATGTGTATAAACAGCTGGAAACTAACAGCAATGGATGTTTACTGTTTAACAATTGTGTCGTTATCGATGCGAAACTCGATAAACAGCTGGAAGCTAAAAGCACTGGCTGTTTAACATTTGTCGTTATCGATGCAAAATTCAAAAAACAGCAGACAGATGTTTTATAATTATGGCTGTTAAATTATTTTCCGTTACGTTAAAATGAAAGCAGGCTTGTCACCATAATTGAAATGAGACAAACAACAGTATAATTTCAAACCTTAATGAAATTATTTTAAGTAATTGTTTAGCTACATACTCCGATATACTTTTTCAGATTGCTACTGACCACCTTAGCAAAATCATTTCCAACTTTAAATTTTTTAAACATGTTTTCTACGCAGGCGACTTGTTCATATTAGCTAAACATGGCCCAAATAATAATATTCAACAAGAAACTGATGAACTCTTCGAAGTCATTAATGATTGGTGCACTACCACTGGTAGTAAGATTTCATTCCCCAAAACCAAATGCCTACATACATGCAAAAAACACTCTTGCGACGGCTCAAATTCTATAATATAAGGCAATCACATAGAAACGGTGGAATCCCCAAGAATATTAGGTGTTATATTCAACAAGAAATTTTCCTGGTCTTCTCACCTCGAATACTTAAAAACTTCTTTACAACCGCGTATCAATTTAATTAAATGCCTTACTTCCAAAAACAGTAACTCTCACCCAAACATTATTCTAAATGTGGTCCGAAGCCTTATTTTTATCAAAGTTGGACTACGGACTAGTTATATATTGTAAAGCACCAAAGTCCCAACTCCTAAAAACTCAATACCGTATACTACACCTCCATCAGAATTGGTCTGGGAGCCCTAAAGTCAACTCCAATAACAAACTTATTGTCTGAGTCCGGTTTACCTAAATTGCAACAAAGAAGCGAGAACTTCACTACAAAACTTATTTTAAAAATTATTTTTCCCTCGGAAAATCACCTTGCACATATACCATCACTTTTACCACTAAGATTTCCCTCTACTATATGTCTAGTTTTTTAATGTGCTAGAGAGATGAATATTGACACAAAACCACAAAAAGCTTATTTCCCCCTCAGACCCTTCATGTAAGCTTAATACCGACATATTTATATATGATTTGATGTGTCTCCCAAAAAAATCTACACCCAATGCATCCTTTATATAACTATTCAGCGAAGTATCTGCGATACACAAAGCTAAAAATTAGAACATACTGTACGCCGACCGATCAAAAACGGACACATCCACTTCAATTTCTATCTAAAAGCCGACTTTCTTGCTATCCTTGATCAAAATACTTCTATTTTTACAGCAGAATCGTCAGCTATTTACTACGCTCTCAAAAAATACAAGAAAATTCCAGGAAAATTCATAATATGATCAGACTCAAAATCCGCTGTAACAGCTATACAAAACATAAAAAACAATAACATTATTATCTCAAAGATAAGAGGCAAATTAATAAAATACCAAACGAAATTTAAGCTTACGTGGATTCCTAGTCACATCGGTATATTTGGAAACTCCCTAGCCGATGAAGCAGCACAGTACGCTGCAAACGCACCTGTAATCCATTACATGTCTCCAAACATCAGCGATATAAACAAAACCATATCAACCCACTTAAAACAAATCGAAATCGACGAGTGGTCTAACTACCAACACTACTACAAATCTATCAACCCAAACAAAATCCCACCAATATATCCCCAAGCTACTTCAAGACAACATAAATTCATCAAACTAAGAATAGGACATACCATGTTAACTCACCGGCACCTCTTTAATCGCTTAGATGCAACAGATTTCCACTGTGCAACGCAGATAACATAAATATACACCATATAATCTTCGACTGCAGATCCGTGATTGATGCCCAATTCACTCTACCAAAACTGTTAAGCAACATTAACATTGAAAACATAAGTGCAGCACTAAATATTTTTAAACTTTGTAATATATATATACCATCTAATATAAACCCAATTTATATTTAAAAATAGTTTAGGTCGAAAACCTCAGTTGTTAGTACCTCATAAAACTATATTTATTCTCATAATTCATTATGACTATAAATCTTGTAAATAAATAAAATATATTATATCAATACATCGCTACATTTCTGCATTGAAAAAATTTGGAAAATGCCTTTGAACTATCTGTTTGAGTCGGTCTGGTGCTTATAATCCTAAGAATATGAGCGGATAGAACCTCTTTATAAAATTGAAACTTTTTGATACCACCTGTGTATAAACAGCTGTAAACTAACAGCAATGGCTGTTTAGCATTTGTGTCGTTATAGATGAAGAATTCGATAAACAGCTGAAAAATAACAGCAGACAGATGTTTTATAATTAGCTGCTAAATTATTTTCCGTTACGTTAAAATGAACGCAGACTTGTCACTGTAATTGGAAATGAGACAAATAACAGAATAATTTCAAACCTTATGCAATTGTTTAAAGTAATGTGTGTTTGTTTAGCTACATACTCCTATAAGTTAGTTTCATGGCAAATGTTTGTAATCAAAGACGATAAATTATACAAGATCGGTGATATGCTTCTTCTGCTTTGCAATAATGTAGAAGAAGAGCACTCAGTAACTCACACAATCACTAGAACACTAGAAAAAAACGATTTTTTTAAATTGGAGAAATTTGGTGCAAATTTAGGTATAGCTACCACACACATGTGCCAAATATTGTATCCAATCTAAATGGAATTTGGAACAAGTTAGTTTTTTTATACCAAGGACGGACGTTATTGAAATTGAATAAAATCAGTTCGATTTCACACATATAGGTCAAAATATGAAATACGTGCCCAAATTTTATTTTTTTTAGCTCGAAAAGTTTATGAACCTTTATAATGGCTGATATCATTTTTTTTGGTTTTTTTTACTTGCGGGAATTGAAATTGTTAAAAAGGCCAAAAAATGCAATTTTGGACTTTATGAAAAGTCTTGCTGTTCTGGAATGGAATTAACGATGTGTACAAAATTTGATTCATGTGAAAGAGAACCCTATATGATTGAGTTAAGTTTTAATTTATAAAATGTTAAGTTTATAAAAAATATACATATACAAATATATTTTTGTTTTAAATGTTTATTGTTGTAAGTTTTACTAAATTTGCGCATCCAAATTTTTGGCATCGCCAAGATTGTTGAAGTTATGGGCAAGCACTGGCGATGATCGATAACCGATGCACATTTTCACGAAAATTTCTATGGTTATGCGAACATAAAAAATGTCTTTAAATATGTATGACTTTTAATTAATTTATGTATTTAAAAACTGCCAAAAGCATTAAGGTAAAGGTGGTGATAGATCTTTTCGAAGCCAATTTTTCAAACGCTTTGCATCGAAGTGCATCCGAAAAATACTGAGTCAATCAGCCCACGAATCAAATCGCTCTTTCTTAAATCCTTCATTTCCGTTGGAATTTTCCACTACTTTCAAAAAACAACAAACTATTTTTATTGTCATTTTTCATTGAAAAGTAGAAGTGTTAATACTAACTATACAAATAAGAAAATGATCTACTCATATGTAAATAAATTATCTTAAGTTTTGTTCGTTTAAGTGGATAACAAAATTTTCGAAAACGATAAACATATAACAAAACAAAAATTGCATTCAGCCTTGAAAGCCTGTTTTTCTATGCACCCTCACATTTTATTCTTTCTTATCCTTGTCCTTTTCGGCTCCCAATAGCATCTTCCGCACGGCCGGTACTCGGAACAGGGGCACCGACAGTACAGCTCCCACACATGCTCCAATCCAGTACACAATGATGTGTTCCAAGTTGGTGTGGCCACGACAGCCCCATTTAAGGGCGGTGGCCAGGACGGGATTGAAATAGCCGCCAGAGAAATTAAAAGCTGAAAACATGGCATAATTAAAAGCATAAACTGTATTTGAGAACATTTCAAGAGTTCCAGACAGGCAAGAATATATACTAGGGGTTAATATTTGAAAGTTAGTAGGGTAACGTACCTGCTACCACCAGGCTAGTGCCGATAAATGAATCGATAATGCTACAGAATTTGGGATCCTTTTCGCTTAGGGTTTTCGAGGCCAATCGGCATAAAAGTGTAGCCAATCCCTCAATGGCTGCGCCCAAGTAGGGGTTAACCTGAAGAATTCAAGTTTAAACTGCTTATAAAGAAGAATTTGTGTAGTCTTCGGAATGCTTACCTGTAGATCTGCATTACACTCCTCAAAGGCACGACCCTCATGAGTTTCGGCAAATTCAAACCACCAGAACACCTGCACAATGCGATATACACAGCAGCCGCCCATCAATTCGGCCCATGTACGCAAGGCCACTTCTTTTAGAGAAGTCTTGCCCTCCAACATGTCTTCCATATGAGTGTATGGGCAGGCCGAAGCATCGCCCCACACTTTTCCCCACCAAACGGTCAGTAGAAAGAGGAATACTGCATAAGCAGCCACACCAAAGTTGTCGGCAACTGAAATGAAAGAGGGCTTTACTCTTTGAAACTCTTGAGTGCGTTTCAATATTACCTATAATCAGTTCGAAACAGCAGGCACACAGCTCGGCTGAGGCTATGGCTTCGTTGATCAAAATCGGCACCAAGCCTTCTCCATTGAACATGTTTTTGGCTAAACGCCTGGCAATTTGCGCCGCTATGCAGCAGCCCACCATGAAGGCCGTACTTACGCCCAGCGCTGTCATCGACATTTTGAATGTAACTTTGATTTGAATTCAATTGAAGATTCAGGAACGTAAATTATACTGACTAGAATTGCCTAAATAAATTAGAGTTAAATCAAGAATGAGTCAGTACTGTAGACGAAGTTATTAAGGTTTAAAGATGCATGAGTTGAAATATTCTCTGAGCACTTGACAAAGTTCTGAAATTATATACTAATGTCCACCCAACCGTGGAAAGAGATTGCCTGGCTCCACTTAACTTATATTATAAGGTGTTCTAAGCATTTGGATATATCTGTGTTCTAGTCCATTGGATATTGACCATAAAGCGGTGCTAAGTCAGGGCTGTACGGCGGATGACCCATCAATTCGGCGTTTTGGTCGGTCGAAAAGACGCAGGTTTGAGCCGATGTGTGAGAGCTCGCATTGCCATGGTGCACAATGATTCGTCTTTTCTTGTTCGTTTTCTTCGACTTTATTCGAGGACTTCAGGCAAAAAAATTGTGGCGTACCACTTAGAATTGACCGTCCTACGTTGCTCAAGCGGAACAGTCGCCACATGACCAGTTTTGCCGAAGAAACAAGCGACCATTTGCTTCGAAGTGCTTCTTCCACAAAAAACTTTCGTTGGATTTGGCTCGACTTCGAAGACCCACACGGTCGATTGCTGTTTTGTTTAGGGTTCATACGCATAGCTCCATGATTCGTCACCTGTGAAGATCTTATGAAAGTCTTTTGAAGCACCGCAATCGTATTCTTTCAAAATTTCTTTGCACCAATTGACACGAGCCTTTTTTGTCAAATTGTGCGGGATCCAACGAGAACAAACCTTTTCGCATGGCCAGGTGTTCATGCAATATAGAATGTATGCTCGAAGAACCGATATCGTTGGTAGAATAAGATGTACGCTGACAACACCGTAGCAAGCTGTACACACCAGTTACCGAAGCGTCAACAAAATGGCCAAGCGTTCATAACGTTAAAGTCCTTCGCGTAACGAACTGGAGAAAACACACTTAACACCCAAGTGCAAGTACGACTTAATAACAATTCAAAATAAATCGTTATCACCTATAAATTTGAGGTAAATCAACTAGTATATACTTACAGGGTGGACCATTTAATATTTCAAATTTAAATCTGCTGAAAAAAGAAAGTACTGATAGTTTTTTCAAATTTCTAAAAAGGAGCACAATATCATTCATATGACTACCACTACTGGTTCGGCAGTTCCTCTACCGGTCAACCCAATTTACAGTACATTTTCGATAGTTTCGGGAATATAAATACTTGGGTATTCATTTGCAATCCAACTTGTCGTGGAGTACTCACATACAGTATTTAAAGAGGAAAGTAGCCCCGGCAATAGGAATTCTGTATATATTCAAAAATAAATTTGATGAAAAAACCAAACTTTTAATTTACAACAGCATCATACATAGCCATTTCAATTATTTGCCAATAGCGTATGGGTTTAAAAAATCACGGAGCTTAAATGTCTCGAAAGATCCCATAATAGAGCCCTGGAAATCGTTTTTTACCTTCCTTTGACGTACCCATCACTTCAATTGTACGGCAATATATCTAAAAATATTTTACCAACATATGGACTGTACAAAGTGCAGCTAATTATGTTTATGTACAGATCTGTGAATCATATTGGCCATCAAGCTATTGAATTTCTAAGAAATCAATCCGTTTTCAATACCAGGAGCAACCAAAATGTACGCGTGAAACCTCAATCTCTCAAAAAAACACCCGATTTAAAGTTGAATTGTTATATCGCCCAACCTGTATATATTCTGAATCGTCTTATTATATTCAGACGAACATAAAAAGACAATATCTCGTGAACAGTAAGGGATAAGACGATGTATTTGAAACATATGTTGTTGGCATGGATCGAAACACATTCTGAAGGCAAAGTGATAGACTTTATTATGGTCAAATTGGACAAGGGAGCGTGGCACCGCCCACTCAACCTTAAACTTAAAAACACAACATCTCATTAACTACTACAGATGTGAAGATGCTATGGATTAAAAAACATGGCATGGATCGAAACACAATCTGGAGAAAATGACAAGATAAGTATTATAGGTTATGTTATGGACAAATAGGACAAGGGAGCTTGGCATCGCTTACACGAACTTGAATTCCAAACACATAATTTCATAAATTTAATACATATAATGTTGGCATGGTTCAAATACATACTGGAGGAAAACTAGGCGGTGTCACGCCCCTTTAAAAATCGCATTTATGGCCAAACTAATCGACGGATAGTTATTCATTTTGAACAAAAATTATATCCATGATTAGCATATTCATTTAGGACGTGGCCCTGCCCATACCACCCTGAACTGTGAAAGGCCATATCTCGTAAACTAATACTGATATGACGATAGTAGTTTGTAAATAAAGTATGTTGTTGGTATGAAGAGAAACAGAGCTTGATATACTCTGCCATGATCACTAGATAACATTTTTATATTGGACCCTTATCCATGATTGAAGGTATACAAGCTTCGGCCTAGCCGAACTGAATTTGCCCATTTGTTTTAATTCAGTACTTTAGGGAAATAGTATGAATTACAATACTTGTATTTCTTTAAACCTATTCAGTATGTACAGGATGATTCATTCACGACTGGACAAATTTCAACAGTGTACGTATTCCTTGGCTCATTTCATGAAAATATGTCTATCTACGGCCATGCCTGAATATGCAAGGGGGAGAAAAGACAGCATTTTTGGATTGGTGGTCGTAGGGTACTAGGGTAAAATTGCTAGTTCTGAACCAGTTTGTTACCTTTCCAAAATTAACTAAACGAAGCCCAGAGGCCCTCAACTGTTCCAAAGTTATGACTATTTGACTGACATTTTTTGTGTTAATTAAAAAAAAAAACTAAAAGTGGGCTGTTATTACGCTTCCAAAAAACAATTCCATTTCAGCCAAATAGTCATAACTCTGGTATGGTAGGTCCTCTGGGCTTCGAAAAAAAAATCAAAAAATCTGACCACTGGTTCAGAACTTAGCAATTTTCCCTAGTACTCTCCGACCACCAATCCGAAAATGTTCAAACAGCTGCCATTTCGCCCCCTGCATTTTTTGGGCATATTTTCAAGAAATTAGCCAAGAAATACGCTTTAAAAATTTGTCCAGTCGTAAATGAATCACCCTGTATAATGTATATAAAATGGACTTCCACCGTTAAGTATTAAAGCATGAAAATTAAACAAATTTGTACGAATGTGTGAAATTTTTGAAAAACCGGTGGTATTCGAAATCTTATTTTATTTGACCCTTACAAATGAATATTTTGTTAGAAGCTTAGGGAAACTTTTCTCAGACCAGTAAGCTGTATACGATTTAATTCGTACACTTACTGAATATGACCAACTGTTAATGACTTTTTAGTGCATTAATCCATGCAACACCAGAGACATATTAGCTTTATTTTGGGCATATTAAACGACGTATTTTTTCTTTTGTATCTAATCAGACAATATGGGTGCCGCGGGAATGCTTATTAAATGCCTTAAGAATATTGTTTTCAAATTGTCGATCCATTAACCCATTGAGAGAAGGTGATGTATTCTCCGTTTTTTCCAATAGAGTTTTTGTGAAAATGTGACAGAACTAAAAATGAGACTGCCTTGAGGGCGTTTATTATTGTACCATCATCTTCATATGTACTCGGATAAGAATAGTGCTATATATCATGGTCCCATGTTTATACCTTCCACCGAAGGGTGGATAAAATATCAAGTACATATATTATTAATCGTCTTAAATTCTTAGACAAGCTAGACATGTCCCTCTGTCAGTTTATCTGTTGAAGGAACGAGTTCGCAACACCTCTAAATACTGGTCGGAGACACCAAATTCTGACTTGTCGTCAAATTCTAAGATGATTTCCGTCAGTCTGTCAGTGAAAGCAAATTACAGGTCCCACTTTTAAAGGTTGGTGCTGAAACAAAACCAAGTCCATCCGTTTGTCTGCTAAAAGCTCGAGGGCGATCAAACGAATCATCCTAGGGTCCTAAAATTCTGCCAGTGGTCGTAAGTTGTTTGAAATTGTAAATGGGCGAAGTCGGCCAAGGCGGACAAATTTTTCTTTTAAGAAACACAAGATACAATTCATAATTTTTGCGATTGTTAAAATAAGTTCTATCATTTGAGACGTTTTGGCTTATGTGGCCCAAAAAGCGGATCACAATGTCAATCAATAGTCATTATGGGCATATGGGTTCTCAAATAAAAGCAAATTTTGCTACGAATCAAAATACCGATTTATTTTGTAATTTTCTCACAGGCTGAAGAGGACCTGAAAACGGACCAAATTTTAACTTTTGCGTTTTAGTAACGATTTGACGGTGTAGGGTGCATAAAGTTAGGCCTGGCCGAGTTTAACGAAGGTTTTACTTGTTTCAAATTTTATCTTCTTCTTGTGTGACCGGCGTTTGACTTTCTACTATGATCTGGCCTAATCTAGGGACTATGAACTTTAAAGCCTTCTGCTATACGTACAATTCTTCGAGGAAAACAAATATTCACAACCCTCTTTAAGCCCACATAAAATAGTGTACCTGCGACTTCATATGAGAATTCTGCTACGCATCCAGGGTCCATTTTTTCTATTTTAAACATTTTCTTGTCGGCGGTCGACCAGTCTTGATGGCTTTCAGCTGTGCACAGACCTTATATTCTGCTTTTAATCACTGATACAGGTATAGAGAGGGCGATTTAACATTTTGAAGGACCGGTAATTTTTTCAAATTTCTGGTTTATTTAAATGGTTGAACTTTGTCATTTAATAATGGAACACCATCCGATGCGTTTTCGCTTCCACCAATGGGCTGAAGATTGTTTGGCAGGAGATGAAGAATTTTACCGAAAAATCGTGCTTATAAATCGTGCGATAAAGCTCATTTTCATCTCGGTGCCTATGTCCATATGCAAAATTGTAGCATATGGGGTTAAGAAAACTCACACGTGACTATTGAGAAGCCAATGTTTGGTGTGGATTTTGGGCTGGCGGCTTTATTTGGCACTTTTTTCTTCAAAAATGAACAAGAAGCTGCCGTTACCGTCAACGGTGAGCGTTACCGTGCCATGCTCAATGAATTTTTATTTTCAAAAATTCAAGAGAATGACATGGACATTTCGTTTCAACAAAACGAGGCCACAGTCACACATTCAACGCAACCATCGATCTTTTATGCATTGTTTTTGAAAATCGAAATTGTGATGTCAATTGGCCGCCTCAAAGCTGTGATTTAAGCCCCGTGTGAGTATTTTCTGTAAGGAGCCATGACGCATAACATACAGAGACAATTGAAGCCTTGAAATATAAAATCGAATATGCCATTTAAGACATTCGGCAATCAAATATGTACTGGCAAAATGGATTGATCGGATGAGGTACTGCCGAGCCAGTTGTGATAGTCATATGCATGATATTGTGTTTCATTATTATATGACAAAGTTCAACCTTCAACCGTTTTAAATTGTAAATGGCCAACCCTGTATTTTTGTAAAATTCTTCAACTCGATAAAAATTTAATACATACTGACATCCAAGACACAATTGCATCGGCAAAAAATTTCTGCGTGGTGTGTTTTTATGTCGGAGATGTGATTGGGCCGTATTTTTTCGTCGATGAAAACAATCGCCATGTTACGGTCAATGGAGAGCGCTATCGTGCCATGTTAGAAAATTATTTTTGGCCAGAATTTGCTGAGCTTGACATCGCTGATATGTGGTTCCAACAAGACGGTTAATCGATTTACTGAAAGGCAAATTCGGTAAACGTGTTATCTCGAGAAATGGCCTCCACGTTGGATTTCTTTTTATAGGGTCACATCAAGTCATTGGTCTATGCCAACAAGCCAACAAGCTCTGAGACAATATCCAACGCGAAATTGCCAACGTTCTGGTTGAAATGTGTGCAAGATTAGTGGAAAATTGGGTCCAAAGTATAGATGGGTGTACATGGGCTCGTGGCGGTCATATGAATGAAATCGAATATCATGTAACATTTGCACTACACCTGTAATAAATTTGAACTCTTTATCTTAAATATTCTGTGTTTTATTAATATATAAAATTGTTATCGCTTTCTCATGTGAAAATATAAATAAAATTCTGTAAAATAAAAAAATTTTATTTGATTTATATCTGGAACACTGTATATAAGTATAATACACATAAAAAATCCTGACAAAATATCATTTATGAGTCCGTTTTTGGGCGAATAATTGTTTTTATATAAGCGAATTTGGTACCAGGCTTTTGAGAGATATGTATATGGGTTGCCGACAAAAAATGTATTTCGAATTTTTGTTTCAAATAAAAAGTTTTGTCGGTGGTAGAAATTTGAAGTTATCAAAGAACCAAGAAAACCTTTCCTTTGCTTGTTGATGACCAATCAATTTCTTTATTTTAACGTGTTACAACCCTCGAGTTGTTTCTCTAAGGATTTTTTAAGCAAATCGGCTTTGCAGGATTTCCCAAAATTCCAGAGGAAAAACGAAAATTCCCGGAAAATCCCGAGACAGCAAACATACTAATCATCATTTAGGATGTACGAGGGCTGCTATATATATTTCTGACCTAATAATGAAAATGTGAATATTTATCATTAAAAATGGTTTTATTGTTTTCAAAGTATTCTTTATACACTTTTGCGTGCGCTCAACCCAATTGTCGAAGGGCTTTTTCCACTCCGATTGAGACACCTCCAAAACATGGTTTTTGAACGCTTCAACAGCATCTTCTGGCAATGAAAATCGTTGACCACGCATTTTTTCCTTGATGTGCGGGAATAAAAAGAAGTGATTGGGTGCCAAGTCAGGGCTGTACGGCGGATGAACCATCAATTCGACGTTTTGGCCGGTCAAAGAGGCGCTGGTTTGAGCCGATGTGTGAGAGCTCGCTTTTTCATGGTGCACAATGATTCGTCTTCTCTTGTTCGTTTTTCGAATTTCTCCGAAGACTCAAAAGTAGGACTACTTTGCTCAAGCGAAGCAGTCGCCCCATGACCAGTTTTGCCGAAGAAACAGGCGACCATTTGCTTCGAAGTGCTTCTTCCACGAACAACTTTCGTTGGATTTGGCTCGTCTTCGAAGATTGCTGTTTTGTTTCGGGCTCATGCGTATAGATCCATCACCTGTGACGATCTTCTCAAGCGCCGCGATCGTATTTTTCCAAATTTCTTTGCACCAATCGGCACTTGCCTTTTTTTTGAACGATTTCAAATTGTGCGGGATTCAACGAGAACAACCCTTTTCTACGGCTAGGTGTTCATGCAATATCGAATGTATGCTGGTGGAAGAAATACCCAAGGGTGCCTCTATCTCACGGCATGTCACATGACGATCTTTTATTATCAGTTCACACACGGCATCAATTTTCTCAGGCACAACGGCCTTTTTTGGACGACCTTCGTCTTTGAGCGAGCGTAGGCCACGATTGCATTCATTAAACCTGTTTTTCACGATGCCCTGTTGTCGTTATAATCCACGTCGAAAGTTGTGAAAAATGATCGCACGAAAATGTTCACGAGTTAATTCCATTTTTTTTGCCAATTTGATTTTTTCAAGTCACTATAAACAACACAAATGATGGTCGTACGTTAAAACGTTCTGAGTACGTTTATGCTAAAAAATGCCATAAGTTCCAATGGAAATGTCAGATGGCGAAATATATATAGCAACCCTCGTATTTTCGAAAAAGTTATCTAACTTAACACCATTAAGTCTTATTCTCGATGTCTTAGAAGACGTTCGACGTTTAAAATTAAAAAATCTATAAAATGATTTAGGGCCCTTTTTAAAATTGTCTCTAACTTTTGACAAGTACGACCTATAGCATGGACGAGTTGTCTCGCCAAGGAATATCTACGAGTACCATAATCAGCAGTTAGACCTGTCCTTTTGAATCTTTTAAATGATTTAGGTATAGTTTTTTCCTGCAACATTGGGTTCCATATGCACTGTTTTAGATGCAAATTCATTTGATATGTCGTAAAATTTCTTAAAATAAGCAACCGAATTCGGGTGCTGTAGCAATCGGTTCTCCGTGTACAAATGCATTCTTGCAGAAATCCCGCCACTTTGAAGCCCTCTGCAATCCCACATTGTACCACCACTAACAGCGTTCACAGTATCTATCATGTACTTTGAATTTTCAATTTATTTCAATTTACAATTCATTGCAAAATTATAGGCAAGATATGCAAATTTATTCTAAATAAAGAAATAATAATTAGTCGCGTTAAAAGCTGTATTTATTTCTTAAAAATTACTCAGTTTTTTCTGCGTCTGGTTGTCTGTCACATGTACGGAAGGTAACTTATGCTTGCTTTTTTAAAATTTACACAAAAAAAAAAAAAAAATCAGTAAAATTTTGTTTTCCTGAGTATAGTGAAAACTATTTGTCGCTCTCTTTTATAAGTTAATCTCAAAACGGCAACAACAGCATTAGAAAAACGAAAACAAACCGAAAAAACAACACAAATTGAAAATATACATAATAAAATAATTTTTCACAGAGCCAAATGCAGCTAAAAATAGTGATTTTTTTTGTTCACTTGTCCACCTTTTTTCACCAACTGTCCAATATTATGGCTTTTGAATTTTTTAATATTTTACGCAATTATTGTCGAATTTTCAATTAATATTTATTTTCAATTTCCGTTTATTACGTCTTTTAGCAATTGCCATCAACTTGCTTTAATAATTAACAAATTACCACTTTGTTTTTCGAAACTAACGAAATTGATTTTCCTTTTGTTCAGAATTGAATTTTCAGCTACTTTTTTAACTTTACCGTGGCGCTGTGACGCCCAGCAGCAGCGCGAAACCCCTTAGATCCGTCGGATGTACGCGTAACAACTGAATTGCTCTTGACTGTGTGCTACGATTCTTTGTGTACCAGAGTATTTTTTGAAAATTTGCGTAGTTTTGAGAGATTGATTTTATTTTTTTCTTTGTAATGACTATTGTTGGCTTTCCCTTATGGCACTCGGAATTGTATGTGGTGCGGGATTATGATCACCATTTCTCTGTCACTCTCCGAGTCTCTTTCTTGCGTTGGCAATCACAGCAGTTCACCGTTGTCTCGAGCAGCGGCTAATTCAATTTTCACATGCTCATTTATTCTTCTGAATGAATTTTGTAAGCTGCACAAGTGATGCGATGCGTATTATCGATGACGTATATTAAAGTTTACGAGGGCTGCTATACTTATATACTATATTTTTGGTCTACTAATGAAAATGGTTTTATTGTTTTTCAAAGTATTCTCCAGCATGATTTATACACTTTTGCATGAGCTCAAACCAATTGTCAAAGCACTTTTTCCACTTCGATTGAGACACCTCCAAAACATGGTTTTTGAACGCTTCACCAGCATCTTCTGGCGATGAAAATCGTTGACCACGCATTTTTTTTCTTGATGTGCGGAAATAAAAAGAAGTCATTGGGTGACAAGGCGGGGCTGTACGGCAGATGACCCATCATTTCGACGTTTTGGCCAGTCATAAAGGCGCTGGTTTGAACCGATGTTTGAGAGCTCGCATTGTCATGGTGCACAATGATACGTCTTCTCTTGTTCGTTTTTTTTAAATTTCTCCGAAGACTGCAGGCAAACAAATTGTGGTGTACCACTCAGAATTGACCGTCCTACGTTGCTCAAGCGGAACAGTCATGACCAGTTTTGTTGAAGAAACGGGCGACCATTTGCTTCGAAGTGCTTCTTCCACGAACAACTTTCGTTGGATTTGGCTCATCTTCGAAGACCCACACGGTCGATTGCAGTTTTGTTTCGGGCTCATACGCATAGATCCATGATTTGTCACCTGTGACGATCTTATAAACGTCTTTTGAAGCACCGTGAACGTATTTTTTCAAAATGTCTTTGCACCAATCGACACGAGCCTTTTTTTGAGCGATTGTCAAATTGTACGGGATCCAACGAGAACAAACCTTTTTTACGGCCAGGTATTCATGCAATATCGAATTATGCTGGTGGAAAAAATGCCGAAGGTTGCCTCTATCTCAAGATAATGTTACGGACTGTTACATTATCAGTTCACGCACAGCACCAATTTTCTCTGGAACAACGGCCGTTTTTGGGCGACCTTCACGACCTTCGTCTTTGAGCGAACGTCGGCCACGATTGAATTCATTAAACCAGTTTTTCACAGGGCTATGGGATAGTGTTTATCGCCATACAAAGATTTAAGTTCATCGATGCACACTTGTCGTGATAATCCACGTCGAAAGCTGTGAAAAATGATCGCACGAAAATGTTCACGAGTTAATTTCAAATTGATTTTTTCAAGTCACTGTAAAGTAAACAACACAAATGATGGTCGTACTTCAAAATGTTCTGAGTTCGTTAAAGCTAAAGAATGTCAAACTATCCAATGGAAATGTCAGATGACGCCAGGCAAGACTTAGTGTTGCCTAGGCCAGAAATATATATAGCAACCCTTGTACGAGAGGTAACCGCCGTTTTATTCACACAAGTGAAAACCGTGCCTACGTTATTTAATTATAACAAAAATAAATAAAACTACCCATTTTGGTCCTCATGGGCTCATGGTTCCGACCATTATCTCAGACAAATCTGCAAAATAAACCCATATGTGACGCGCAAAATAGAAAGGGACCTAAGGGTAAAAACCAGTTTTGTTCAGGAGAGCGATTTTAAAGATTTAAATAGTGTATCTTTGGTGTACCATCACTTTCATAAAACACGCATATCTCTGGGAGGGAACACTTTTGGGGCATGGTCTCATTCGATGCTCAGATGTTGACCACATCAAAAAAAAAAAGTGAAAATTGATTTTTTTACCCTAAGATCCATTTCTCTATGCGCTGTCACATATATGGATTCGTTATGAAAGTTGGCTTTGATTTAAGTATTTAAGAGGTTTTTAGATTGTTTCGGGTCGAATCTCTTTAATTAGACTCTAGATGCACTACCATTCTTCACACGAGCTTAATAAGAGTATTCTTGGAACGTCCATGGTCTACGACCGAAATATTTGCTTGCCCAAAACTGTAAGGCAGCTTCAAAAACATTCTCACGATAATAAGTCAAGTAAGTTGAGTTTATAAACTGCTCAATAGGAAAATTCTGATCTTTAGAGGACACAATGTTTGGAAATTTGCCACGTTCGTGCTAGCGTAAAAACTTTGCTCTTTTGTGTCTAACTTGTTTTTTTTTTGCTTTGGGGTAAGATCGAGGGACTTTTGGAACTTGTACGGCTTTACCTTGGCCTCATTTGGGATATTTTCAGTTCTTTGGCCATTTCGACTTCGTTAAAGTCAAGCCTCCACTCTCCGAACCATTTCAACCGTTTTTTTCGTTCACCTCATAGCGATTGGCAATGCGGCCTGCAGCCTTATAACGACTTATGGTGTGACACACAAACATTTTTTTCGCTTTGAGATGCCTCACTAACGAATTGCTATTTGTGATTTCCCGGCCAAATACAGGGTGGGCTAAAAGTTACCATGGGGTTAAAAACTTTGATAACTTTTTCGTTTATAAATTTTTTTCTCAGATTATATAGGGTGATCCATCCAGAGGTAATTTTTCAGAACAAAAAAAATATACAAATTCAAATCAAGTGTGGAATCTTTATTGGTAATTTGAAAGGACATTTTATGGCATTTATTTTTTGAAACTAATTACCTTCAAATGGTGGCAACCGCTGTTTTCGACCAAAATTTTGTTCAGTGATGAGACCCATTTCTGGCTCAAGTCAATAAACAAATTGCCGCATTTGGGCTGAAGAGCAACAAGAAGAGGTTTAAGCGGTGCCATAATACCCAGAGAAAACCACGGTTTGGTGCGGTTTATGGGCTGGTGGAATCATCGTTCCATATTTCTTTAAAGATGATAATGGCCGGAATGTAACTGAACGGCGTTCGCTATCGCGCCATGATATCGGACTTTTTTGTACCTGCAATTAAAGCCCATTATCTTGACGACATTTGGTTTCAACAGGACGGTGCCACTTGCCATACAGCTGCTCAAACAATGGATCTGTTGAGAGGCCATTTCGAAGAGCAGATAATTTCACGTTTTGGACAGGTGAGTTGTCCGCTTAGATCTAGTGATACCACACCTTTAGACAATTTTCTTTTCTTTACTTTCTTTGGGGTAACGTAAAGTTCAAAATCTATGCTGACAAACCAGCTACGATTCAGGTTTTGAAAGCCAACATTACGCGTGTCATTAAAGCCATACAGGTCAAAATGCTTGAACGAGTCTTCCAAAATTGGACTCTCAGAATGGAAACCCTGAGGCGTATTTGCGGCCAACATTTAAAGGAAATTATATTCAAGAAATAAATGCCATAAAATGTCCTTTCAAATTAACAATAAAGATTCCACACTTGATTTGAATTTTTATATTTTTTTGTTCTGAAAAAATATATCTAGATGAACCACCCTATATAACATACAAAATGCAAATATTTTTACACTAAGTATGACAAATAATTCCATTTAAATGACCCCCGTTTTCAGCTTCGCAATGACGGGCTCCTTTAAGAGCATTTTCCATAACATCATTCAAAATTTGTGGCTGTGTTGTTTAGTATTTATGTTTAGTATTTATTCTCTAAGTGTTATTTATATAATCTTGAAAAAAAATTACAGACGAAATTAAATTTTTAAACCCCATGGTAACTTTTGGCCTACCCTGTACAATGCAATCACACTAGTACGTTTGATATCCATTGCAAATAAATTTTGTTTCCTGGCACAATAATACAGGTAGTGGCATTAGCAACAAAAGAACAGGGTGGCGCTCCAAATTTTTTAGTTGATTCTGGAAAAGAAACAATAAAAAAGTCTCGAACCAGAATAAAAACTGTTCAAGTCATAATAACGGTAAAAGACCGAATAAATGTAAACAAAACAAAAATATGGTTGATTCTAGAGATTATGGGCCACTTTGTTGTTCTTGGTTGTTTCAAACGGGAAAAATAAAATATATTATACTTTATTATTTACTATACAATAAATCTTTATAGGAACTTTAAAGTCTTTAAAATTGTGTTTTAAAAAAATTATTTGTTCTTCAAAAAATTTCCTACTAAAGTGTTCAAATATCATTACCCTGGTTGTCCCTAGCACTCCTTCAATTGAAATTTTCTCATTTTTTTACAAACATATTAATTATTTATTTAATAAAACCAGGCCGTTGTAAAAAATAATATTCAATTAATTTTGTTGCTATCAACGATTATAATTTTTTATTCAATTTATATTTTTATGGATGCTTATTTTCTGTCCCTGAAATTACACAGTATTCCCCTGTAAAATCTAATATTCCCAAAAAATTAAATTCCAAACCAATCCCGATTTCAAGCAACTCAAATATGATTGAACATTACTTGAAGTGGGTGCACATCTAATAGTTTTTTCGTCAACAATCTTATTAAAATTTAGTAAGTTGTGTTTTGTCACTCGTTACGAACGTTCACACTTAAGTTGGTCATTCCCCTGTGTTGCTTTTTTAAAAAGATAATTAATACTTTTTATAGTTTTGCAAGTGTTTTTTTGTGTTTATTGCAAGTATAAACTTCCAGCTCAAGTCAATTTTGTAAGGGTAAGTACTTAAATAAACATTTCAGGGGGTTTTGTAGAAATTCATCATATGCCATTACTTTTCACAGGGGAATGACGATTAACAGATTTAACTTTTATTATTTGTACAAAAGAACTGAATTTGTTGATTTTAAAGAAAAATACTATATATTTTATTGTCTTTGTCATTTCTCTGTTCAATGAGTTTATAATTAAATATTAAATTCTGCAAAAAATTGGATTCAAAAAATGATGTTGAAATTGGCCCATAATCTCAGAATCACCTATATATACATATTTTTTTTAATCAATGTATTTAAATTTTTTATAATATAAAAAAAACTCAATTTAAATGTATATGACTAATTGTGTTTGAAGATGAGAGACCAGAAATGACCTCCATGCTTATCCACGCATATGCGACACCTAATCAGAAAAGTATTCATAGCGGCCTGAAGCGTTGAATGGAGATTACTTCAATTATTGTTCTGTTAAATTTCCTGGTTTTCTTTTGTACACCTTTTGCTTGACATAACCTCATAAAAAAAGTCTTGGGGGCCAGCGGATAGTGGAATTCCTGGATATTAATTTGTTTGGGAACTTTCGTTGGAACTCTGCCATAACCGGTCTGTCTATATGTGCAGTTGCTCGATCTTGCTGGAACCAAATGCAGTTGAGTCGGAGACGTCTTCGGCGCAGTTCTGGGTGAAAAACTCCTTCAACATCTTTAAATAACGATCCTCATTTACAGTCACTGTTACAATGAATTATGGTCCCACAGTGCAGTTTGATGAAACTGCGCACCACACAGTAACTCGTTCTGGGTGTAGTTCCGTGTAATGGAGTATTTGTGGATTAGATTCACTCCATATACGGCAATTTTGCTTGTTTACTTTGCCGTTTAGACAAAATTGGGCCTCAATAGACATAAACAAGCAATTTATCAAGCTGTTGTCTTCTACGGCCATTTTAATAATTTTTTTGGCAAAATTCCATTCGAAAAGGCAAATTCAGAGAGACTGAGTGCGGGAACAAGTTTAAGCCATCATGTTGTAAAGACCGTCTGCTAACTGCAATTTGCGACGGTAAGTTTCTAGTCGAAACGCGTGGATTTGCCTGAATTGACGATGATGCTACAGCGATGGTGTCTTGAATCCGAACATAGAGTTTTCGATGGTACGGTTGTCGTGCGATGCTTCCGGATTCGACAAACATATTTACCAGTCTCATAATTCTCCATCTACTCTGCTCACATATAAAAAAGTAATAAGTTTTGTTTTTGTAGCACGATTTGTGCGCCACCCTGTACAACAATACAAGAACAACAGGCTCAAACAACAGGTTCAAACTCAAATGTCGTTTTAAGTTTGTGAAAGAGAACTTGACAGCTTCGCTTACAAATATAGGGTAATCCATCTATAGATATTTTTTACAGAACAAAAAAAATAAAAAACAATTCAAATCAAGTGTGGAATATTTATTGGTAGTTTAAAAGGACATTTTATGGCATTTATTTTTTAAATATAATTTCCTTCAAATGTTGGCCGCAACTACGCCTCCGGGTTTCCATTCCGAGGGTCAAATTTTGGATGACACGTTCGAGCATTTCGACCGGTATGGTTTTAATGATAGCATAATGTTGGCTTCCAAAACCTGAATCGTAGCTGGTTTATCAGCATAGACTTTAGGCTTTCGTAACCCCAAAGAAAAATGTCTAAAGGTGTAATATCACTCGATCTAGGCGGCCAACTCACCTGTCCAAAACGAGAAACTACCTGATTTTCGAAATGACCTCTCAATAGATCCATTGTTTAAGCAGCTGTATGGCAAGTGGCACCATCCCGTTGAAACCAAGTGTCGTCAAGATTACGGGCTTCAATTTCAGGTAGCATAACGATCAATATCATGGCGCGATAGCGAGCACCATTCACGGCTACGTTCCGGCCATCATTTTTAAAAAAATATGCAACGATCATTCCACCAACTTATAAACCGCACGAAACCGTGGTTTTCTCTGGATATAATGACACCTCATGAAGCTCTTCTTGTTGCTCTTCAGCCCAAATGCGGCAATTTTGTTAATTGACTTTGCCGATGTGCCAGAAATGGGCCTCATCACTGAACAACATTTTGGTCGAAAACGGCGGATCTTCCCGTTTCTCACCGAACGCTCATTTCCATAATACAGTTGCCAACAAGTGAAGGTAATTATTTTAAATAAATGCTATAAAATGTCTTTTAAAAAACCAATAAAGATTCCAAACTTGATTTCAATTTTTATATTTTTTTGTTCTGAAAAAATACCTCTAGGTGGATCACCCTATACAATGAAAAAAGTATAAAATCAGCTAATTGTCGACACTACCTATATTATTATTCCATGTTTCTTCTATAAATCTTTGATACAAATATGTGTGGAAGCTTGTAAAGAAAATTAAAATCTGTCATTCGAATGAATTTGGCATAGCTGGCATTATCGGTTTGCTAGAATTGCCAACGTGAAGTTGGTTACACTTTAATCGCATAGTCCTGTATTCTGCTGATGTTTGTAACATCCAGAAAAAAATGTGTGATGGACCTATTATTATACCAAACGTCTATTTAGACATGGCCATTTGTCCATCTATTCTTGTAATCCAAGTGCAAGTATGAACCGATTTCAATTATTTTGATCTCGACACTGTTGAAATTAAAAATCGGTAAAATGTCTGGTATAGCACTAATACAAATGTACCTCCCGATTTTGGGTCTAACCGACCTAACAGCGACAAAATTGTGTGAATTGTGATTTAAAATATTATTGTACAAAATGAGCAATACATATCGATGGCTTAATTTAGAAAGGCCGCAACTTATTTTTTTTAAATCCTTCTTTTCATATTCTGGTAGATCATTCTTAAATACAACTCCCACACAAATTGCAGAGTTTTGTGATTGAAAATAACGATGTTATCGGCCTATGACGAAAGTATTTAACTAACATCAGAAAAGACTTTAAAGAAAAAAAGCCCTAACTCTTTTAATATGGAAATATTTCTTTGTGTTCGTTTCATGTTTGATTACGCGAAACTCTCAATCAAAAACGAGTATAATTTTTTGTGTTGACCACAAACTAGACATTAGGCTAGAGAGTCAGATCTATTAGCTGGCGACGAAGCAAAAAGGGGCGCGTGTCAAGCTGGAGGTTACACTTACACCTATGTCTTTTACACACAATTGTTACAACTGGGAGTAAATTGGATTCCGCAATAATGTTAATTGACACCGTTGGACTTCTTTCTTTGGGGATATTTAAAAAAAAAGTGTACGTCAATAAGCCAAGACAATTCGGCACATTACGACTTCAAACCTCCATAATGTCTTGAAGTTATTGAAAATATGGACCACCAGACAGAGGTTTGCTAGTAAAGCCGTGGCGAGAATTTGGCCTATACTTTGTATTACACATAATTGCCGTAGATCCTTCTATCATTTTTTTATATATGCTTTATTTCAATCTTAAGTATATTTCAAAAATGAATCCTACGAGTGTGGATTTTTTGTTATGTAGATCTCTGCTTATTGGCAGGAATTTGCATTAATTTGGACAAAATAGTATATAACTGGTATGAATCACATGTCTAAGAATTTTAAATCTTGTTTGGCTTAAACCTCATGATAAAGGGCCAGAGGACCCTTACATTCATTTACGGAGTGTTCGCGATATTATGTAGAGTGTAAAACTCTAGTTATATAGGTATAACGGATAACTCTAGAATAGCAGAGAGGACAACGTAATATAGGTTTTGTAGGTTTATCGTATTGACTTTTTTAAGGATAACGTATGAGAGCATTTAAGCCACGTGATGTAAAAAAAATAATTATACACAGTTTTTCGGGCGCGTGTATTCGCGATTACTGTAACGGCTGAAGATTAGAAAACACGGCCTTCGTTTCTCCGAAGTCTTGAAGAGCTTGGACTATCATAACAAAAAAAATTATAAAAACTTTTTTATTTACAATTAACACCGTGCTTTTAAGTTGGACCACCCTTTATATGCCAACTGATTTAATTGTAATGATTGTAGGTATGAAACTCATCTAATTATACGTATATAAGTGCATGGATTTGCCACATTAACGTTCAGCTTTAAACGCTTAAAAGGAATTATTTTATACATTTTTATTGTCGAGGAGTTTAAGCCTTTCAAAATAGGGTGCGGTTGTGATTGGCATACGGGTCTAAATTTAAAAAATATTTCTCAGTCGTTCGGTATATTTTTTATTGGGTCTATCACACGTTTTTTACGAACGTCAGCACAAACTGATACAACCTCTGAATCACAGAGTGGTGAGGGCATACAAAGCCAAAACAAAATTATATTTACATTCGCAAAAATGTTTGTATTTACTAGTATAAGGTACTTATAATTCAATTTTTCATTTGCAAACATTTCTACAAAGTTCAATATTCCCTATCTCATTCGTTTTAAAAACAAATATACTTCAATATTTGCTTTCGCTAAACCCACTTTCGTTTCATACCTAGTTCAACCAGTCAGTGATTTCAGAAATTTAAAATCACGACTACTAAGGGTGATTTTGAGAACAGGATCAATTTATCCGAGTGATTTCGCAATCGTTCGTGGTTTCAAAACAGGCATATTTGATATTCTAAAAAAAGGTTTACTTTTTGAAATGAGGTACCTTCAGTTCCCTGAAGAGAAAATTTGTGGCCCCTGGGCCGACTTCGGCCATTTATATTTCCAAACCCCTTATGACCATAAGCGGTCATCAGAATCGTAGGATACATCGTTTAAACGCAACCGTACTTTCGACGGACATGGCTAGATCGTCTTAGACGATCAATTTTATATGACGTATATGCATTATATACGAGGGCTGCTACATATATTTCTGGCCTAATAATGATAATGCGAATATTTATTATCAAAAATGGTTTTATTGTTTTTCAAACCATTCTCCATTATACACTAATGCATGCGAAGCACTTTTTCCACTCCGATCGAGACACTTCCAAAACATGGTTTTGAACGCTTCTACAGCATCTTCTGGCGACGAAAATCGTTGACCACGCATTTGTTTCTTGATGTGCGGGAATAAAAAGAAGTCATTGGTGCCAAGTCAGGGTTGTACGGCGGATGAGCCGATGTGTGAAAGCTGGCATTGTCATTGTGCACAATGATTCGCCACGTGACCAGTTTTGCCGGAGAAACAGGCGACCATTCGAAGTGCTTCTTCCACAAACAACTTTCGTTGGATTTGGCTCGTCTTCGAAGACCCACACGGTCGATTGCTGTTTTGTTTCGGGCTCATACGCATAGATCCATAATTCGTTACCTGTGACGATCTTATAAACGTCTTTTGAATCAGCGCGATTGTATTTTTTCAAAATTTCTGTGCACCAACGCGGCACGAGCCTTTTTTAGAGCGATTGTCAAATTGTGCGGGATCCAACGAGAACAAACCTTTTTACGGCCAGGTGATCGTGCAATATCGAATGTTTGCTGGTGGAAGAAATGCCCAAGGATGCCTTTATCTCACGGTATGTCACATGACGATCTTGCATTATCACTTCAGGCACTGCATCAATGTTCTCTGGCACAACGGCCATTTTGGACGACCTTCGTCTTTGAGCGAGCGTCGGCCACGATTGAATTCATTAAACCAGTTTTTCACAGTGCTCTAGGACGGTGCTTCACCGCAATACAAAGATTTAAGTTCATCGATGTCGTAATAATCCACCTCGAAAGTTGTGAAAAATGATCGCACGAAAATGTTCACGAGGTAATTCCATTTTTTTGCTAAAATGATTTTTTCAAGTCACTGTAAACTACACAAATGATGGTCGCACGTCAAAACATTCTGAGTACGTTTATGCTAAAAAATGTCAAACTTTCCAATGGAAATGTCAGATGGGGCCAGGCAACACTTATGTTTCCTAGGGCAGAAATATATATATCAACCCTCGTATATAAAAAAGTATATACTCGTAGATTCTACGATCAATATTTCAAAGTGCAAAAGAAATAACAAATTCAATATACACTCCATCCTGTGAAGAGGGTGGACCCACAATTCCACATTGGAACCCTAACAACTTAACAGCAACACAATTTATGGTTTTGTAAAATTTGCACTTCTTTATGGCTGATTTTGAGACCAGTTTTGTGCAGAAGAAATGAAAAGAAACAAAACAATCGATATTAATAGACATGGCCGCTGCACTCTAGCTTAGGATTCTTTGCTCGAAAAGGTGGGATTGTTGCCATATTTCACATACGACGTCAGCTTAAATTTTCACTCATTTATTCAATCCATAGTTTGTATTCTTGCTTAAACATCTTGCTTAAACATCTTTATTTTGTGGAAAATCAAATGGGATTAAACCTAAGGGCTCTGAATCGGTGGGTGAGCAGAGATCTCGCACATCAGAATTACTTAATGGTATCGGAAAAAGGCAAATATGTTAACTTAGGCTAAGGTAGTATTTTATACAGGGTGGGCCAAAAGTTACCATGGGGTTAAAAACTTTAATAACTTTTTCGTTTATTAATTTTTTTACACTAAGTATGAAAAATAATGTCACTGAAAAGACCCCCGTCCTCAGCTTTGCAATGATGGGCTGTAGCGTTCGAATTTCTGCAACAATGTTGGACTTGAGTTGAAGGATTGTCTCGGGCTTGTTCACATATACTCGCTCCTTCAAATAACTCCAAAGAAAATAGTCTTGTGCCGACAAATCTGGCCATCGCACTGACCAAATAATTTCCGAGTATTTGGAAATTATTCGCTCTCCAAAAACTTGACTTAAAAATGCCATTGTTTCTCGGGCAGTAGCTTCGCCTTGCTGAAACTGCATCTCAGGTCTGTTTTCAAGAGCAGGACGTAAAAATTGTCTATCATAAACCGATACCGCTCTCCATTTATGGTTACAGCACTTCCATCTTCATTCTCGAAGAAGTAAGGCCCAATGACATTTGCAGACGTGATCCCTCACCATACTGTACACCTAATTGGGTGCAATTTGGCGTTCATGAATGGCTCTTGGATTTCAGAACCCCTGAACCTACAGATCTGCTTATTAAAAAAGCCATTCAAATGAAAAAGAGCTTCATCACTCATAATCAAATTTTCAATAAAGTTGATTTAATTTCTGACCAACAGTTGAAATTTAACTGCAAAATTTAGACGTTGCCGATGATCTGCGGGTTTTAATTCTTGCACCAATTGCGCCTTATTTGGGTATAACAGCAATTTTTTTAATGCGCCGTAGTGACGTACAAGACATTCCCTTCTGGCAGATCTTTCTGGGGCCGTTACGAATTTAATCGAAAAGAGCAAAGCCCATATCGTCTTCAGATTTGGATTCTTCCTTCTTTTCTTGTCGGTCTTCAGCTCAAATGCCGATTTTGTTTATTGACTTTGCCGTTGAGCCAGAAATGGGCCTCATCATTGAACAAAGTTTTGGTCGAAAACAGCGGATCTTCTCGTTTCTCACCGAACGCTCATTTCCATAATACAGTTGCCAACATTTGAAGGAAATTATTTTCAAAAAATAAATGCCATAAAATGTCCTTTCAAACTACCAATAAAGATTCCACGCTTGATTTGATTATTTATATTTTTTTTGTTCTGAAAAAATACATCTAGATGGATCACCCTATATAAACTAAATTTTTAAATTTTAATAAATTTTTACTTACTTACTTTTGGCCCGCCCTGTACAAGCCTGCAAGACTACACGCTTCTTATGTGCAGAAGTAAATCCAAATACTACCAAGTCTAGGGTGGAAGATGACAGCATTCTGACAGGAGACATCACAAGGCACTTTACGATAGGTATCTTGGAATGACCACCGTAGGAGCTGGAGTCTCTGGAGAGGAAGAATCAATAAAACATCTGATCACCTATCTAAGAAACATGTTCTTTAGGTAACTCGAAAAGACTGTCGTTGACTTATTTCATCGACTGTACCATATGGATCTCTGAATACTAACTCATTCCACTTTCTTATTTCTATGTTTTATTACGGGCCTTATCAAGTTCTTCGTGTGTACCTGAATCAACAAGTAACCTATTCGACCTATCCTAGACCCAAAAAACAAAAACAGCATCAGTTTTATTATTTTTTGAAAAAGTGAATTACTCCACAAGCTAATAAGATCAGGTTTGTTGTTTGTCGTAGGGAGAAGGAAAAGTAAGTCAGCGAAGTTAAAGACAACACATCACGGTCTGTTAGACGCACGTTTCGCCGTTGGGCGGCTTCTCAATACCATTACGTATGTGTGCGGCCGACATGATCTCTACTCATTTAACGATTAAAAATTGCTGGATTTTCATATTCAAACTAATATTGTCGAAGCGTTTCTTTTGCAAAAGTTTAAAATCTCTTTGCGTTGCAACTTGTGGTACAACTTCACAAAAGTTCTCTAGTTTACAATTTGCCTGTAAGTTATTCTCGGCCGAAATGTTTTTTTAACGACATCTTAAATAAAACATCTTGATCGTTTTACACTTCACATTTTATATAGTATGTATATTTAGGCTGCATAACTATAAAAAAATTATTGGAACTAACGCTCTAAGTAACAATCTGAAAATAAAAGTATTCGTACTTGTATTTCAAAATACAAACAATAGCGCAACAACGGTTGCATTTTTTTAAACTAAAAATAAAATACTTTTGAAATAACTTAACAAAAAAATAATTAAAAGAAAATCTACATATGTAAATAATTAAGTAGAAAACTGACGGTTGTGCTCAATTGGTACGTTTACGTTTCCGCTTGCGTGATATGAACAAATTTACAACATTCTCTGAAACTTTCTCGAAACGATATTCCGAAGAACCCAACGATAGATGCTTGGGCTCACTTTGATTGTGAGATGATGTCGAATTTAAAGATTTTGAGACAGGCATTTCCGAAATATTAAGAGAACTTTGTTCGTTTTCTCTGTAGGAGCACACAGTCTCGTCTATGGTTACATTTGCATTTGAATCGTTCACATGTTCCACTGTCATCGTCTTTACGGCATCTATAGCTGTTGGTTGTGCATTCACGTCAGGTTCCCGCTGCGGTGAACGGAACATATCCTGCATGGTCGAGTCGATGTCATTGAATCGATCATCGTGGGAGAGAGGTGTAAGATTATTGATATTGGGCTGCGGCTCATCTCGCACTTGAGTGTGGAATATGGGATGATTGAAGGTGGGCGATATAGGAGACATGGTCTTTAAACATTCTTCCAGGTTAGGATTTGATTTTTTGATGACATATGGATCTTCGTGTGAGGTACTAAGGACCTTCACTGTTCGACGTTTACGAGGCAAACGTTTGGGTCTCGCCGGTTCCGGCGGAGGACGTACAGTGTTGTCCCCATGTTTTATCACAGTAGTTTGGAAAGGAATTTGTTTATCTTCGGTCTCATCACCGCTGGAGTCCAAAATACGACGCGGCATATTTAAAGATTTTCTACGCATTTTGCTTATATTTATATTACGAATTATGGTAGATGTATCCGAATCGGATTGATGGCCAGTGTCTTTTTTTGAAGGTGTTACTGTCGCCTCTTCATGGGATGTTAAAATAATGTTTTCTTCAATTTGAGATGTACAGCAATTTGGATTTTCAATATAAATTGACTTGCTACGTGTTCGCAAAGATTTCGTGCATTTGGAACTAAGACCAGCGCTCTGAGTTATGAGTTGTCTGCTCTTGTTCTCGTCAATGGGACAGAAGGCTGACTTGTCTCCACAGTTGCTGTATAATGTTATGGATATATGTGCATCTGTGGTTGGTTTCTCATTCCTGCTAACATCCTGTGTGAATTTCTCGTCTTCATCAGCATGAGCCTGAGTGCTGTTTGTTGTTGCTTGGATGCAGGAACTATTAGTGGTATTAATTGCTTTATTGGTGTAACTTCTATTAAAAGCTTTGTCATGGTTGGAACTTGTTTCAGAGTCCTGGACCTTTTCCTTTTTCATCGGTTTTGGTGAATCCGTGTCCAGGTACATGGATTTTTTACGTCTTTTTAAGGGTTTTGTGGTGTCGTTGAGTTCGTTCGCTCCTTCTTTTGCTTCACTATCGCATACAATGTTCCATTCATCGGTATCCACATTTTCTGCCAAGCTTAACGAACTTTTTTCCACATATACAGATTTTCTACGAACTCGTAAGTGTTTAAGAGTTTCCAACTGCTGATTAATGGCTAAGCTTGTTGTAGTCTCGCTTATGTGATGTGGGTTAAAGTTTGAGTTGCAATCATCGGACGATACCAGTGTTTTCTTGTCCATATGCTCAGAAGATTTTTTGGTTTTTCCCATAGATTTTGCAGAGGTTTCATCTCCAGTTGTGGTTTTCGTTTTTTGAATACCGCTATTCACGCTACAGTCTGTATCTTTTGAAATTTTACTTTCTGTAAACATCGACTTACGCCGCATTTTTATGGGCTTATCGTTTTTAGCTAGTTTGTCTTTTTCGGTACCATTATTGGTTGAACCTAGAAAGCTTTTTTCGCACCTTATATCTTTACTTTCTGGTTGCTCTAGAGAATGCATTGACTTTCTTCGCATTTTAATTGAGTTGGAAGAGTTTTCATCATGATCCCTATTTTGCTGAGGATTTCTTTGCGTTTTATTTTGACAAGGGGCACGTTTATTTTTTGGCTCTGGGGAAATCTTCTCAGGTGCCTGATTAAAGTCAACAGAGTGTGCTAGTTGTTCCTCATTCATAATACATTCCTTTTGAAATTTATCATCGGCATTGTAGTTCAACATTTGTCTTTGTAAACGCAGATAATTAGAGCGTGCTTTTAAAAGTTTCCTGCGTACATCATCGCTATCTGCTAAATCCGAGTCAGAATTTTGACTTCGCGTTTTCATCTTTCTGCTGATTAGTGTTTTGTCTGTTGCGAATTGTTGTTTTCCAGAATTGTTGGCTTTGTCTTCATCGGAACTACTGTTGGAAGCCGTGAGGTTTTCTTTTATATTCGTGTGCCTTTCATCGTCGTCGCAGCTAGAATCCACCAGTGATATTCTTTGTATATTAACTGATTTTCTACGACTTTTTATGCTAGCGCCTTTAAGGTCCGGCGATTGGTACGTGACTTGTCCATTTTTGTTCGGCACATCTGATTTATCTTCGCAGTTGGAATCTCCTCGGCCTTCATCATCTGTACTTGAATCAAGTTTTCGTCGCTGTATGTTCAAAGACTTTCTGCGACTTTTCATATTTGAGTTACTTATTTGTGGCGAATGTTTGCTAGCTGGACTATATACAGCGTTAGCAGTTTTGGACAGAGGTGCAGAGGATTTAGGTTCACATATGAAAGCTTGCTGCAAATCAGTATATCTTGCAGTATTTAATGATTTTCTTCGAGTTCTTAGATTTTCTTGTTTGTTACTTTCTAGTGACGCGATTTTATTAATACCATCGGTTCTTGTTGAGGATAGAGCTGGGGGCATATCATTCGTTGCTATATCCGTTGAAGCTGATCTTTCTCTTGTTTTGTTATTCCCCCTTTTTTCTTCATTCTTTTGTTGTTGATCAGTTATATTCTCAACTGCACATGGTTGCGATTTAGGATCGTCGTTAGCTGCATTATTAATCTTCGGTATGTGAAATGAGGACAGCTGACTTTTAAATGGGCTTCTGGAGTTTTGTTGTTTGCTTTTACTGCTATTAGAGGCTTTATCGTCGATGGTTTTTTTAAGTTTAGGTATCTTATAATTCATCATGAATGATTTTTCTGGCACTTTTAGAACATCAACCTTCGGTGCTGGTATAGTACCTTGAATAATCGCTCCATTTTCCTTGGAACCTTTTTCTTGCACGTTTTCAATCAGCGTCGGCTCTACATTGGCTTTTACTGGTGTATTTGGAGATGCTGTGATATTTGCTTGTATGTCGTCGTCTTTTAGATACTTATTACATTCAGGTTCAGAATTTTCCGCCAATGACGAATTTTGTTCGTCCGAAGAATGTTCTTTGTGGTAAATAATAGACGTATTAGCAGTAACGTCTTCTTTGGCAGGACTTTCTTCAAGTCCAGAGCTTGTATTTCTATCAAGATCTCCCTGGTCATCAGTGAATAACTTCTTTGTGGGCTCATTAGCAGTCAGCTTGGTTTGAGATTCCTTTTTGGTGGGCGTTTTGAAATGGACAGTATCTGAAATGATAATTATTATAAAAGATAATTATTAAAATTTAAAGTTACATCTTCTAATAGTCCAAAAGGAAGTTATTCTTACCTACTAACTCCCGATCGTTGCCAAAATCCTTAAGAGCAGCTTTTGACAGGACACATTTACTAGCTGGGGGAGTATGGCAGATATCCTTCTCTCTCGATATTGTTGCTAGTAATAGCAAACTGTTCTTATTTGTGAGACAAACAGGAGAGTTTTCGCCAGAAATTAAAGTGCTCTCAACTCTGAGCTCCATCGCATTGTTCTGTTGCAACTGTGGCTTTTTAACGTTGATGAAATGAACGTCAGCTGCTTTTTCAGACAAATCAGGATGCTTGTCAACAACTTCAACGAGATTCGCATCATGTTCCTGAGTTACTTCCTTTTCCATCTTATCAGCATCGACTAATGTAGCCTTTATTTGTAGCTTTGACTTTTTGCACAGCTCTTTTCTTTCTTTTGCGCCAATCTTTTGCACTTTAGCATTTATTTTTTTCGACTTTTTACAGCTGCCCGCTAAGTTTAAGGGTGTTCTGCTACTCCTCGCTTTAGAGTGCAGACAAACACAGATTGACTTCTTCTTAATCATGGCTGCCTTATATAAACGAGCATCCATAAGACTTTCGGCACTTCTAACTCTTATAGGTGAGGAGGCCATAAGTTTGGCTCTTAGCTTTTTGGAGATCCGAGGTCGTTGGGCGCGATATTTGATTACTTTAGCAGGATCTGCTACAGCGGATTCCGAGGCTACACTTGTGTTGGTACTAAGTCGCGATATGGATTTATTGCCTGTGATGGTTAAATCTTTAAAGTTTTCCAACTCTTCCAGTTGTTTAAAATACGAAACTGCTTGTGTTATGGGCACGGTATCTATGGTGTTTCTTCGGGCAATTACAGATTTCTTAGCCGTTGCTGCCATATTTAAACTGGCAACTTTCAAAGACTTTGTTTCTTCAGATTCACTGGCGGTCTTGTTAATGCTTTCCAAACATCTCAAATCTTTCGAGGGTGTTAGGGGCACTATTTCTTCTTCCGGATTCTTCTGGTTATTGTCTGTTTCTGATATGGTTTTACGATTCTTTGAGGAAGACTTTTCATTGTCCGTGTTTTCTGCATCAGTGTCATCCTCGATGTCATTCATATCATTTTGACGTTTCAACAATTCCCAGTGTAATTTTTTATTTGACGTTGGCGCAACGACAAAGGGTTTTGTGGCATTTTCTAAATTATCCCGATTACAAAGAACACTGGCCGCTGGCAGGATGCACTCTTTGGATTTAGGAGATTTTTTCTTGTTCTTGTTCGGAGAATCTTCAACTGTGTCCAAAGCTTTTTTGGAGAAGATTCCGCTAAAGTTCGAAGGTGTAGGGCATTTGGTGGAAATCGATGGCAGTATAGTAGTTGTATTGTAGCAATCGGAAAGTGTAGACGTCTTGAGAGTGTTTGAAGTGTCTACAGCTAAGTGGTTTAAGCTTCTATGCTGGGCACATTCTTTGGGGTCTGGCAGCGTTGAAGATTTCAAGGAATTTGAGGAGTCTACATTTGTGCTGATAACGATACGTTTCTGAACCCAGTTTTTAACTTTTAAGGGACTTATTAATAAAACTCTTGATATTTCTGGGGTTTCCATGGTCTTAGGATTATTGGACACTTCAGTCTTTGGTTTGAAATTTGTTTTAGCACTGGATATCGGCGAAGTTGTTACAACTTTCTCGTCAATGTTCTTGTTTTTAGCAGAATTTTCTGCTTGCTGTAGGCTTTCAGCGACACGTGGTGATTTTATAACCTCATGGCACAAAATTTGTAGTTCTTGTTTTTCTTTGCCAGTTTGGGAAAAATCTTTGGGTGCCCGACTATGTGTTCCCTCTTCAATGACTGTATTCTGTATGTACTGAAGTTCTGGCGTGGGTTTTACACCGGAACTGGAGGCTGCATTGTCCTTGGGGTTCGCTGGCATTAAGTTGCTGTACACTACATTTTTGCCTTCCTTACTCTGTTTTGTTTCAGAAACATTAACCGAGTGCTTACATACACTTTCTTGAGTATTTAAGTTACATGGGGATTTATTTGGTTTTGCATTGGATTTATTAGCATCGATGTCACATGGACTTTTCGCAAAAAAGTTTACAACTTCCTTGGCAACATTTTGACCGATCGCTGGAATTTGGCAGGATGGGATATGGTGTTCCGGTTGAGTTGGATTAATAACTGAAGTAGGTTCTTTATTACATGCCAAGTCCTTAGACCCGGATGTATTAAGAGTTGAGGCATCAAATGTTTCAACTCGATGATCTTCTTCAATGACGGTCATTGAAATAAAAATATTATTCCGAAGTTCCTTTTTACCTTGTAAATTCTGTGATTCATATTTTTCTGCATTGATTGAACTGCAATTCCTCTCAATTCTGGTTTCAATTTCGTTGCACGATATCGATAAATCTTTATAAGCGATCTCATTTTTATTTTGAGCAATAGACGAACTGGAGTGATGGCATTTGCTCGAACTCGTTGCCGAGGCGTTATTGTGGGTCAGAGCATCGATATCCGAGTTTACTTCTATAGTTTCAACGATTTTAGATGTATTATTTTCACCAAGCTGTTGAATTTTATTTTCGGCATCTTCCTTATGTTTATCTTCATGGCGCTGGAGATCTGCGAGTGCTTTCCGCTTATGCTCGGGGTCTTTAAGATCCCTAAGAGAATTTGGTAAAGTATTGCTTACATTTTCCTTTTCTTTTCTTTCCACATTTTGTAAATCGTTGCTTTTCTCCAGTTGAAGACTCACTATCGAATCTTCCTGGACATCAGTCTTTTCTGGTAAACATGTGGTTCTGAAAATTAGTTCAACATTCGGCGAAGGCGGTCTTTTGCAGCTAGTGGTGATTTCGGAATTGGAAATGATTTTTTCATCTTTCCTTGTAGTTTGTTTATAATTTTGTAAAGCCTGGTTTAGCTTAGAGTTTAAAAAGTCTGGTATGGTATTAAAGACGCTCCCAACGATACTTTCGTTTGGTGGTAATAAGGAATCAGAATTTCCATTACATTTTATTAGAGATGCATTAAAAACGTTTAGTTGTTCTGGCTTATTAATACATTTTAATTGATTATTCGAGAGTACGGCTGTCTTGTCCGTCGCCTCAATACCTTTTGCTGGTGGAATACTCGTATCTAAAAAAGTAAGTTCTTTTTGCACCTCCTCCTCTTGAGAAACAATTGGGGTTTCAGTCTTATTAGTTTGGCTTGTTAAAATGGATATCGGACTGTTATTTATCACACTTTCCATTGTCTCTGCATTAAATTGGTTACCAGATGCATCTTCAACGTTGTCTTCTAAAGTATTGTCTTCCAAAGTTCTTTTTTTATTACTTTCTTCGGTGGCATTACTTAGATGAGTAATAACTTTTTCGCTAGAATCCCTGTGCTGCAATATAATCGCTTCATTTTTGGAATTATCATCTCGGTTTTGTTCTTCAGCCAAATTATTATTTTCACTGTTGGCCGTTTCATCTTGTTGTAGTTGAATATCATTTCCCGCCGTTTGGAATTTGGAAGGAGGTAAAATCGTTTTAGTGTCAATCGCTCTATCTTCTACTTTAACGGAAGATATATTCGATTCTTCATTGAGGTTTGCATTATTTTGATGCTGACGATCATTTGTTTCTTCGTTCAAATCTTCAGTAAACGATTCTAAAGAGATTATCTTTGAATTACTGGTTTTTTGATCTTCATTAGTATAATTCTTTACTATATTTTCCATGCGATCTTGCTGTAGTAATTGAATATCATTTGCCGTCCTTTCGGATTTTGAAAGAGATAAAATCTTTATTATGTTAATCGCTCTATCTTCGACTTCAACCGATGACATGTTCGAGTCTTTATTGAGAGTTACATTATTTTCAAGCTGTCGACCATTTGTTTCTGTATTCAAGATTTCAGTAAACGGTTCTGAAGAGTTGGCCTTTAAATGACTTGTTTCTTGGTATGTTTTAGCTGCGGCTTTATCTGTTTTACAGACATGATCCTTTGAATATTCCGACTCCTCTACATTGCCATTTACTTCATTCATATTTGTCGCTTTTCTTTGGGTTTCCGCCTCCTCGTCGTCTGCTATTTCAATTACTTCTGTATCTGAGATTTCGTCAGTTTTATTTCCATTGTTGGCAAAAGAATCATCTGATTTTTTAGTTTTACTGTTCTGTAATTCGTCAGTCACATTCTGCTCAGAGATTTTTGCAGAAAAAATTAAATCTGCTGTAATTTTTCTCCTTGGAAAAGGATCGTTTGATTTGTCATTTTGAATGCTGTCCAATTGCTTGACCACATCGGAAACTCTATTCGTACCTAAAGAAATATTTCCTGTTTCTGGAGACCTTTGAATGTTCTCACTTTCTTTGGAGTTGTCTGCTTTACAAATTTGCTCCACATCAGATTCGGTCTCTTCTTCTAAATTCCCAGGTCTTTCTTTTGGCATTTCCCCTTCTTCGTTATTTTCCGTTTCAGAATCTTCATTGTCAGCTATTTGGATCACCTCTGGTTCTGAGATATTTTCTTGAGAAGTCTCATTTGAATCATTTGATTTTCGAATTTTATTAGAATTAAACTCCTCATCATCAATTGACCTTTTCGCATTAAGTTTGGGGATCATTTCTTGTAAATTGTCATTACACGTCATATTGTTTAATGAAGATGAATTGTGCGCTTTTTCAATATATGGTGATGTCAATTGCACGACCTCATCGGGAAGTCCTTTATTGTTTTCATTTTCTTTAGCTTTGTCTGTCTTAAAGATCTCATTCGCAATAGATTCTGCCACTTCTTCTAAATTCCCTTTTAAAGCCTCCACAGATTCAGAGTCTTCATCGTCTGCTATTTCGATAACTTCCGGTTGCGAAATAGTTTCTTTAAAGATCCTCCTTGAAATCATTTTATGGTTGACAGGAAAATCAGTAGATTTTCCAGGTTTAGAGGTTTTTAATTGGTTATCACCTTCGAAGATCGTTTCTTGAGAATTGCCACAGGCTCTCGAAGAAAAACCGTGCGATTTTTCTATATGATTGGATTTCAATTCCAACACCACATCGATAACCTTATCCTGAGCTGAAGAAATGTCTCGTTCCTCTTTGTCTAAATGATTTATTTCGTCATTTGATACCTTGTTTGTTAATACCGAAGAATCCGTAGATTTGAGAGACGAGCATGATTCTGAAGCCGAAGCACCAGTAAACAGGCGATTATCTGTATTTTCAGAATTCACAGCTGACAAAGAATCACTTTTGGATGTGCATTCTTTCGTTGGCTTCTCTCCTGGCATCTTTGATTTGGGAGATATCAAGTCGACTGTCGACAAAGTGCAACTTTTATTTGATAGCGGTACTTCGGGAGATGTTAAGTCTAGACAAGGAATGGGCACATTTGTTTTGGGACTATTCAACACACGACTTCTAGAAGTATGTGGTGACAATAAATCTCGTTTGGAAGCAGGATTATCCGCAAAAGTCTTCGAATCTGTAACGCCTGCAGTAGCAAGATTCTGATCAATACTTCTCCTTGCTTCTGAAGTTATAAGCCCTAATTCAGGAATATTTCCGATTTCTTGATCATCAAAGGTTGATTCCATGGAAAGAGATTCAAGGGATTTTTGCGTTTTATTACAATACAATTCCTTGTCTATATCAGCAGCACAATCAGAAACAGGATCTTGTTTTTCAGTTGTAATATTATTTGCCATAGGCGATTCCTTTGGATCCAAAACTTCGGGCGATGAGGATTCGCTTAAAGATGTTTCGCCCTTTTTGCAGGACTCTTCGGGCGTTGTTAAATCCATACAAGGAATAGGAAGAGCCGAAATAGGACTATCCAAAATATGTTCAGCTCGATCTGCAGATATTTGCTTAGCACAATTTTCCGTCCGTGTCTTAGAAATACATGTAGTCACTTTTGCTGAATTGGACAAAGGATTGGGAGACAGGGTTGGGTGTGCTTCTAAAGTAAGCGTATCAAATAGGGAGTCAGTTGCAGTATTTGCGGTAGCAATTTGATTTTCGGGTAGTAGTGTCAGCGATTCTTCGGGTTTACTTGTAATTATTGAAGCAGGCTCTAAAGATATTAAATCCAAACCGGGTATATTTACATGTGCTATTGGTAGATTATCTGTTTGAGGTGTTTTGCCATATACAGATTTTTCAGACATATTCAAAACTAATTTAGTCGTCGTTTGCGCCTCAGAGTTTTTGACCAAAGATTGCGGTGTTACCAAACCTGAAAGCTCCGATAACATCTCATGATCTTGTTCGACAGAAGAATATAAGTTAAGTTCTTCTTCAGTGACCGCCGAAAATGTAAATAATGACTGATCAGTCAAAAGATCAATTGAAGGTTCTCTTATGATAGTTACATGCGTATCAGTGGGTACTAGATCCAAACCAGGAATACGTATTGCCGATAAGCAATCTGAAGATATCCGCGACGTATTTACCGAAAATTCAAAAGCTTTGTCGCTATCAACATTTGTACTATCTTCATACGACTTATACGTGGGTTTATTTTTAAAGTTTTCGTAGATTTTCCCTTTAACAAAAACCACCGTGGTAGAAAGATTTTTCATGTTCACATTCGCTTCTTTTCCGGGTTTTGCAACTCCATTGCCTACATTTTCGTCGGTTAAATCAATCGTTGTTCCAATACCTTGAGTGCCTTTGTTTTTGGTAAAATATTTATCAATTGCATTCCTATCAAAGCGTTGCTGTGCCACTTTATCAGTTTCCAAGGGAGGTGTCGTCGCCACCACTACACTAGCACTGTAGTCTCCTGGGGAAGTAGTGTTCGATTTGTCATCTGCTTTTGTTTTTGATAGTATACCCATAATGTTGTTAAACAAATTCTTAGAGTTGTTGCTATCAGAACTGTTGCCGCTACTGGGTGAGGGACCAAAAAGAGCATCAAATAACGCCGCTTTATGAGGTGTACCCATTTCTAGTGGTTTCTGAAAAGTATCTTTACTTTTCTGCGCAGGTTCCTTGTCTATGTGGTCGTCCTCTTTGTGTGTGGGGTCTTCATTATATTTAAGGTTGTATGGGGTCTCCTCGTGTATGGGGTCTTCATCATACTTAAGGTTGTATGGGGTTCCCTTGTGTATGGGGTCTTCATCATCTTTAAGGTTGTTATATAGAAAAACATCTACGGCGCTACCGTTATTAGATGTGTCCGTCTTATTGGATTTTAAGTCTGCTTTCTGCTTTTTATTCTGTTCGGATTTCGTTTGATGTGTCTCTTCGACGCTGATTTCATTAGTTTCCAAATTTAAATCTTCATACAGTAGTTCTTCAATATCATGACAAGTTGTATCTGTGTTTTGATGACTACTTTCCTCTTTATCTTCCCTTAGACCATCGAAATTTTCATACAGAAGTTCCTCGATTTCTCTATTTTTTTCAACGGCCTGATAACTGTCGCTGCTACTTTTAATTTCGTTTGAATTTTCTTTTGATTTGTGATTCTCTTTGTTATCATTACCAATATTTGAGCATGTCAAAGACTCCTCTTTATTGGTGGTAATATTTTTCTCCAAATCTACTTTGGATGTCGACTTTTCTTTTGTGGAAACACGGGCTTCGATATTCTCACTGGTATATTGACATCCATTGGATGTTACTGGCTTTGAGTCCAGTTCATTTGATTGCAGTGGTTGTTTGCTGTAATAAAAAGTGAACATGAAATATTAAGAAAAGAATATTATATGTTATTGAATATAACAAGTAAATATAGTTAAATTCTGGAGTGGCCGACTTTGAAATACCCTACACCCTCTGCTATGCAGAAGATATAGCGCCTCTGGGTGGAGCTTGAGCAAACGGAATGAAAGGAAGTCGACCAAAGTCAAATAAGGACAGTTTAGTTTTCTAGCACATATACAAAATAATTTCGACTGTATGTTTAGGAAAATACCTATATCTTATTGAAAAAGTCACAAGGTCTGGCAGTAACTAACTAGATAAAAACTGGGGATTGTAATACATACAGCCATTAGGTTCTAGAAGGCGAATGTGTAATGAGTCTGTTCATAGATGTGGTTAGCGCAGAAGTAATCAGTTATTGCAAAAATTAGAAAAAGTACAGAGGTGTGTGACTGTGCAAAATTCGGGGGCATTACTAGTTCATCACAGGCTGCACCGGACTTTGTTTTGTACGTGTGACTCTGCTGAAAGAATTTTTTGAATATACAAACAGATCCTTCGCGATCGCCTTAAGGGACTGTCCAGGGACTACATGAGACAATAAAACTATTTATAAGAGGACAAAACTTCCGCCCTTACATATACAAAGGGTCTAAATATTGGGTGATCCATTTAGAGGTATTTTTTTCAGAACAAAAAAATATAAAAATTCTAATCAAGTGTGGAATCTTTATTGGTAATTGGAAGGGACATTTTATGGCATTTATTTTTTGAAAATAATTACCTTCAAATGTTATGGAAATGAGCGTTCGATGAGAAACGGGAAGATCCGCTGTTTTCGACCAAAATTTAGTTTAGTGATGAGGCCCATTTCTGGCTCAACGGCAAAGTCAATAAACAAAATTGCCGCATTTGGGCTGAAGAGCAACAATAAGAGGTTTAAGAGGTGCCATTATACCCAAAGAAAAACACGGTTTGGTCCGGTTTATAAGCTGGTAAAATAATCGGTGCATATTTTTTCGCCTTGATACCGGGCCTTTTGCTACCTGATACCGTAATCTTGACGGTATTTAGTTTCAACAGGACGGTGCCACTTGCCATACTGCTGCACAAACAATGGATCTACTGAGAGGTCATTTCGAAAAGCAGTTAAAATCACGTTTTGGACAGGTGGGTGGGCCGCCTAGATTAAGTGATATCACATCTTTAGACATCTTTCTTTGGGGTTGCGTGAATTCCAATGTCTATGTTGACAAACCAGCTACGATTCATGTTTTGGAAGCCAACATTACGCGTGTCATTAAAGCTATACCGGTCGAAAGCCAATACGGCTCGAACGAGCCATCCATAATTGGGCCCTCAGAATTGAAACCCAGGGGCGTAGATGCGGCCAACATTTGAAGGAATTTATATTCAAAAAATAAATGCCATAAAATGTCCTTTCAAATTACCAATAAAGATTCCACACTTGATTTGAATTTTTATTTTATTTTGTTGTTCTGAAACAATACCTCTAGATAGATCACCCAATACTTGCAGAGATGTGTCTTACAGGTAGGTGAATTACGCACAGCCACAACAGCAGCATTGGTGACCACGACCAGCCAAAGGTCGGGTCACTCTAACACTTTCTGTTTAATACCTACTTGCCGAAACTCCCGGTACCACCAGAAAGAGAGGAAATATCATACGCCGACGCTATTAGCGACACGCCATGACATCAATTTACTATGCGGCGAAATTTATGAGTACCTCTCATTCCTAACCACTTTCTTCGCTAAAAGGCACTTATGAATATTGCTCACTTAATCATCAGCAATAAATGTTCAGGTCGATGCAGTACCAATTCCGACGATAGAACACCGCAAAATACTAGGGATGACATTTGGCAGCGTCCTTATGTCCACGGCGCATGCAACCACAATTTGCACAACTACGATCACACGACAGCCGGTGCTATGCAACGGATCGAACCGAAGGAGGAATTCTTCGGACAAGGGCAGTCACCCCGACACTATATGCCGCTACAATAACAACAACAATTTGCATCAAAAAGCGTAGTACAAATGAGGGCCCAAGCAAGGTTACTAGCCGGCAGTACATGGTTGGGATCGAGTAGCTATAGTGGTCGCCAAAAATTAAAGGTACCCAAAACTGTCAAATTATTAGAAGTCGCCCGCATGGTCAATATTTCAATGTTAGCCGTCGTCATTCCATACTGGAAGTATCGACTGATGACTACGGTAGGAGATGTGGGGACGAGGCTAAGCTTTAATTCTTATGCCCGACTGTTTGAGGATATTAATGTTTTAAGAACCATATACCTTCTTTGATATCGCAAATTAAAATTTCTGATCGCATTTTTTTTGCGCAGTGCGTTATTACTTAAAGGACTAGTGAAGTACATGGAATATATAGACAGGGGAGAGTACTAAGGCCCATAGGCCCTTTTGATGGACATCCGCTTCTACGTAACCTATACAATCCACGATTCACAATAACAATAAAAACTCACGTTCTACTATTTTTGTTTAATTTTTAATTAGTCGAACACACAAAACTCAAGTTATTCCAATTTGTGGCTTCATTGCATTATTATATGGTACATTTCCTAAGAACTTTTTGACAAGTCGTCGACCACAATTATTGGATCCATTATTGCAATACCACGACAGCCAGATCTATGGACCGGATTGACCCGAAGAGTTATTCTTCGGCCAAAGGCTGTCACCCCGGCACACACAGTTGCCGATTTTAAAGAAAGTAATTTCCAAGGTATCTAGGGCGTCTTTTCCACTCACTGAGTTACCTTCTCACACAAGCGGCAGTAGTTGACCACCCCCACACCTGCCATTTTCTAGTCATATTTCTTAAATTACAATTCCCCGTCAGGACACCAACAAGCACTCGGGCATGACTTTGGTTATTTTCAAGCAGGCTTTTGGTTATGTTTATGTCTAGTTTAGGCCCCAGAGCCCTAGCAACCTTAAATTTCTCTATGCTAGTCTAACCACAGATAGCACCTGCATCATCCTTAAACCAGCCAAGACGTGCCAGTTCAAAGGTGATTAGAGACTATTTGCAACTCTAAACCAGTTTGGATTTTACCGGGGGTGACTGTACAGCATTCAAAGCTGCCCGACTCTCCAAATAGAAGTTAATATTTTCTTATTCGGCAGGTTAAACTGTTAAGAGACACAACTCTACACTATCCAATTTTCTTCTCTAACTTATACGAGGATCTGCGTGTGAACAAAACTATTTCGGTCTTCCTGGGATTTACTTCCAGTCCACAGTTTTTGCCTCGTTACATGACCCCGCTGAGCGTGGAAAGGACTTTCCTCCCACCAGAAGAACTACACCGTCTGCATACGCACCAATAATTTGACTACGTTGTTTATACCCAACAGTCAAAGCAGTAGAAACAGAACACAGATTTGCGGGTACTCCACAGTAAAATTGAGAACTTGTCTAGGGAATTGTACAAACAGTCTCGCTTTTTAGAAACGCAGGCCAAGGGGTTTCCGTCCATTAAAAGACATACAGAGCAAACGCACAAAACCAAAAAATATCACCAAGAGGGTTTATATATCTTACTGGTTTCTTTGGAACTAGGCCAGAACTTTTCAGTAGAAGTTATGCAATGGATACTAGCAGAGGTTATACATTTTTAGTAACTAGATTTCAAAATACAATTAAACTGGAACTGTTAACAAGAAAGACCAATGCGGATGCTGGTGCGAAAATATTTCAGGCCTGTCTGCGATATTTCTGTAATTTCTTTTAGTTGATCTTTAGTGAAAATGTGATGCCCCGATACCAAACATTTATATTATCCTTTTTTTGCATTAAACTTTATTTGAAAACCGTATACGCTTATAATAAATTAGAGAAAAAATGCATAGAACCAGATTCATAACTTACCCTACATTGTAGCAGATTTCAATAGGGAATGTGGAATGTATGTGTTCACCTCTCGGCTTTGTTTGATAACTGGTGCTGGACGGATCTTTACTTCTATCTCTATGGCGGCCGCTCTCTAAACGATCTTTGACCCGGTCTTTACGATCTGAACTTGTACGTTCGGGGCTTTTGGAGGGCGAAAAATGTTCTCCCTTGTCGTGCCTCTGTCGCCGCGGCTCTTTACGATGATCCTTTTCAAATCGACTTTGCCTGTAATCTCGGCGCTCAGGACTTTCGGAAGAATTTGCCTTTTTTCTATCTTTATACTTGTAGTCACGATCGCAACGATCCCGATCATAGCGATTTCTATCATGACAACGGTCGCGATTGTAATTCTCGGTAAGATGATCTTGTTGGTCCTTGCGACGTTCCCTTCGGTGTTCTTTATGGGTACCACGCTCGTGTTCTTCTTCTCTCCTGTGACGTTTATTATCATTTGTTTTATTTGCTTCACGGGAACGGTGGCGCTTTTGTGAATCTGTACGATCCCTGGGTCTACCCCTCTCTTTTGATTCACTTTCTACAGCTGTCGAAGCGACATCGTTTGCATGTATGTGCACATCGTCAGTGATCTGCGTATCACTTGTAGCTGGGACGGAGGATGACGCTGCTGAAAAGGCAAACGAATTCCGAACAATCTGTTTAAATGGCCTAGATTCAGTCTCTTGCGGTCGATTTGGAAATTTTCTTCTGAAGCAAATGTCGTCTTTCCTATAACAAAGCATACATTTAATACATTCGCTCTGCCTTCACCTTCCCATCCACACTCTACTTACTCTTTCCGCAATCTTTCGATTTCCTTGTCTTTCCTTTTGATTTCGGTTCGGGCCGTGTCCAAAAGACTTTGGAAACTCAATTCGATACGTTGTATTTTCTTTTTCAACGTTTTATTCTCATCTTCCAATCCCTGTATAGTTTTAAGGGAGTGTTGGTATTTTTCCTCAACATCTTGTAATTCTTTGGATTTCTAAAAAAAAAATATCAAGAGAAAAAACAATAAATCCTTGACTCTTCTGTGGCCGTTTGATGTAATTTGTTGCAATTACCCGTTCTTGTTGTTCTTGAAATGCATCCAAATCCTCGTACAAATCCAAATCATCCATATTATTCCGTAATTATTTCACTTTATGGTCCACAATTTGACATTTCGCCTGGTTAGTGGGGATTTTAGTTTTAGCTAAAATCTAAAATAAATTAAAAACTTTTTTTTCGTTTATAAAGTTTACAAGATGTAAGATGTGTAAATTAGCAACACTAATCACTGTCATCGTCGTCTCACTCTCGTCATATCATCGCTCTCCCTCCCCCTGATTTTTTTTTATGGAAAAGTTCTTAATATTTCAGACTCATAAACTGCACATTCTTATTTTTCAGACCCGGATAAATTCCAGTTATTAAGAATTTGTCCATTGTTTGTAAACAGACAACAACAAACAAAAATAGAGGATTGAATTTCCCAAAGGCATAGTGCCGTTCGTTAGTTGGCGGCAGTAGGGTGAATGGTAGTTGGTAGTAAACCTTATTTCAACACTCACAGATGTCCACAAATCACGATTTTCCTAGGCACAGGCACACCAATCAATTATCAATGCCTAAACGTTGAACAACGTAAAATTTCAGATTTAATAACCACAGAATTAAAATTCATGGAACCATAGCACTTGTTTGTTGCAAATGTCAAAATGTACTGTAGCTGTGCGTTCTTTTGCGCCTTTTCTTGGACTGTACACACTAGAAATTGGTGTTTTGCAACACTGAAAGTAATTGCGAAAAATCGCTGACTGCTAGAAGGTTCGTTTACACACAACTAAAACTATGTTTGCATTAGGTAAAGCGGACGAAAGATTATCGATAATCACCCTTTTTTACAATAGACGTAAATCAAAAATAATACAAAAAAGAGACAACATTTAGCTTACTGACAGTCAACGTTACGTTTTGTAGTAAGAAATACTAATGTTTGTGTGGGTGCATAAAAACCAATTTATACAGGCATGCCGCAGAACACAATTCCGATCGAAAGTGGTTTCAATTCCGTATTTTGCTTCTCCAGAAAACTAATTCCGAAAGATTTGGTCGGAATGAAACCACTTTTGATTGTATGATCGGAATTGATATTTTTAGTTCCATAAACACAAAAAACTTTGATAAAAGTACTTTTTCTGAATAAAGATTATTGTAATCTTTAATTACGTTGAATTTTTGCTTAGTTAACATTTATTTTAATAAATCTTTTATATTTTCAATAGCACTAAGACAACAACACAAGCCAAATAATTGCCTTGAACGAAGTAACCTAAACCCAAAAAAACCTTGGAAAATTAATTTGTATTGTTAGTGATCGTCTTTTGTTGTGGCTTGTAATATTCTGGCTGACGAAAATAAAACAAATAAGAAATGTGAGTATTTTATAAGTTTGTTCCAAATATTTTCATTTACAAATAAATATTTTAGAAGAAACGTTGCTCAAGATAAATTTTTTGTCGAGTTCATGGAGTGCCACAATGATATAGCCAGAGGATTCATGAATGTAGATCGTATGGTTGTAGAAGCGCTTTTGATAGAATTAAAAGAAATATTGAATTCTTCTGAAACACCACGCAAATATTGTCATGGATGGAACAAAACCTGGACGAACTGGAAAACATACGTGAAGAAGAAACTGTGCCATAACAAAAACGGTGGTGGCCCATATAACAAATATGTATTGTCCGAGGTTGAGTAAGCTATTGTTAGAGTCTCCGGAGTGCAGAGAAGTGTAGAAGGAAAGATCCAAAAGATTTGGAGAAGCGGATCTGATCGCGTACATTTGTGAATCTGACAAAGAAAACGACGAAGATCTTGATTTTACTCCCTCAACATCTGACAGTGCTAGGGAAAAAGAAAATGATTTGGCAAGAAAGCGAAGTGTAACATCATCAGCTACAAAGAGGCGTCTTTTCCGCACACAATCTCCTACTCCTAAGCGCCACAGATCTCGCTCTCCACACGTATCCAACTCGGAATTGAGCAGATTTTTAGTAGAAGAAAATAAACACTTGGGAAAAATTGGTCGACAACAAAGTGAAAAATATTGTCCACATAATGGAAAAACAGCGCCATGAATAAATCGATCGGAATCTAAAGAAGGTAAAACAAAACCGAACGGAATGGTAAGTACGGAATTAAAATCATTCCGATTGATTTCTGTGACAGGCCTGATTTGTTTATCAGTGCTAAGGGGCTCGGGCACACTGAAGCTAATTATACTCTTCACCATCCACCATATAAGTTTGTCATTCAGTTTGTTACACATCGAAATATTTATCTAAGGCTATATAATTGTCATTACATATATACCATTATATTACATTTTTACATTATATGCCTCTTATCGAACAACTTTTTTTTATTGTTTTCTCATATATAATAAAAAATAAAAATTTAAAACAATCTTGCTGCGATGTATGTCCCGTTCGTGAAAATGACTTTTAAAAACGAGCGATTGAAGTCATTTCAGAAAATGACTTTACCATGAAAGCTTTATTAATTAGTTCAATATAGTTAAAGAAATTTTACTCCCAAATAATGTAATAAAATTCTTAGATTTTTCATACAAATTGACAAAAAGACTTCCATTTTTTAACCCGTTCGCGATCGTATGTGTATCTTAAGTATTTGGATTTTGCACTAAAATGTAGTGCTACTGAAAAGCAAGTAAGCCTTTATATTTATGAAAAGCAAGTAAGCTTTTAAAAAGAGCTTTTTTGTTCATTGTATCATACTTTTATATCAAATTAAAAGAGTACGAGTATCCCGTTCGTGATCCTAACTATACCCATTTGTCTTAGAGTTGGCGATGCGTTGGTATTGCAAATGGGCCAAATCGGGCAAAAAGTCCCTTTGAAGGACTAAAAAAGCGCTGATCAAATTTTTAATTTTTTTCACATTTTTGCTATGGAATTTGATTAAATTATGTTTAAATCAACTTTTTTTTGGATATATTTATATTTAAGATTTGGATTAATATGGGACTCGGACCTTACAGGTTCATGTAGTAGGCCAAAAAATCGGCCCCTTGAACAATGGAAGTATGGGTATTAAAAACAATAATTTCGCCACGAAACAGAACATCACATTTATTTTACGATTCGAATAAATTTGAGTCTTTGACCCATGGTAGTACGGTTTCTATGGAGCAGAAAAAATGGTCCTATTGAACATGGAAATAGGGGTTTTCGATCCATGGGCGTGGTCTATGTGCCCTGGAGCCTAAAAACCACCCCATATTGTTTGGGGACAGAACTGTAAAAATTTCTTTACAAATCCAAATATTTACCTTTATTTAAGATTTGAGCTGAATTGAATGCCCTAACTTTCATATTTCTCCGAACCGCATGTTATGTTCAAAAAAATGTAATGTTCCAGAAAAAGTGAAATTTTGTCAAAAATCAAAATGTACCAAAATAGAAGACTTGAGCCATTTTGCAACCGGACTTGCACATAGTGGTCCTTCAAAAATTGACATATGGGTATTAAAAAACAACAAATGTGTTTGTCACGAATCCGAAAATAACATTTATTTTACGATTCGACTATATTTGAGGTCCCTTCGAACATCGACATTTGGTTGCATTGTACAAAAAGGTAGAGAATTTGACAACACTTTTCGAAAAGCTGGTGTAGGAAAGGAAAAAGTAAATACTAACGGGGAAAACTTAACATTTGAAAGAAGAGTAAGAGAAGTTTTTTAAGTAAAATGGATACTTCCTAACCGAAATTTTCGTGTTATAAAAGTGCAAAAATAACGGGGATTCAGAAATTAAGGCAAATAACAACGAAAGGAAATTAACCATGAAAAATTTTAAGCGAGGAATACTGTAGCAAATACTACATAGCAAGTTGTAAACACTCTTGTAACATGACTGAACTGTTTTTTATTCTGGTTCAAGACTTTCTACGTAAAAATTGGTGGAATGCATTGGATAGTTTATTAAGCAGGCGGTACAGCTGTTTCTGTTTTTCTTTATCAGTCTTTGGCAACGATAACTTCGGCTACGAATCAAATAACTTACACATGAGTCTCATTTGAATTAGAGAGGATTACTCTTTGCGTATAATCTTCACACTGTGCGTAGAGCAATCTTGAAAGCACAATATAATTTCTACCAATTCTATTTCGCATGGGTTATCGTTGAAAACCACGGATGCAAAATCACAAAGTGGGCGTACATGTCATACGAGGGCTGCTATATATATCTGGCCTAATAATGAAAATGCGAATGTTTATCATCAAAAATGGTTTTATTGTTTTTCAAAGTATTCTCCAGCACGATTTATACACTTTTGCATGCGCTCAAACCAATTGTCGAAGCACTTGTTCTACTCCGATTGAGACACCTCCGAAACATGGTTTTTGAACGCTTCAACAGCATCTTCTGGCGACGAAAATCGTTGACCATGCATTTTTTCTTGATGTGCGGGAATAAAAAAATCATTGGGTGCCAACGATTCGATGTCTTGGTCGGTTAAAAGGCGCTGGTTTGAGTCGATGTGTGAGAGCTCGCATTGTCATGGTGCACAATGATTCGTCTTCTCTTGTTCGTTTTTCGAATTTCTCCGAAGACTTCAGGCGAACAAATTGTGGTGTTCCACCCAGAATTGACCTCCTACGTTGATCAAGCGGAACTGTCGCCACATGACCAGTTTTGCGAAGAAACAGGCGACCAGTTGCTTCGAAGTGCTTCTTCCACTAACAACTTTCGTTGGATTAGGCTCGTCTTCGAAGACCCACACGGTCGATTGCTGTTTTGTTTCGGGCTCATACGCATATATCCATGATTCTTCACCTGTGACGATCTTATAAACGTCTTTTGAAGCACCGCGATCGCATTTTTTCAAAATTTCTTTGCACCATTCGACACGAGCATTTTTTTGAGCGATTGTCAAATTGTGCTGGATCCAACGAGAACAAACCTTTTTTACGGCCAGGTGTTCATGCAGTATCGAATGTATGCTGGTGGAAGAAATGCCCAAAGATGCCTCTATCTCACGGTATGTCACATGGCGATATTGCATTATCAGTTAACGCACCGCATAAATGTTCTCTGGCACAACGGCCGTTTTTGGACGACCTTCAAGACCTTCGTCTTTGAGCGAGCGTCGGCCACGATTGAATTCATTAAATCAGTTTTTCGCAGTGCTATTGGTTGGTGCTTCATCGCCATACAAAGATTTCGATGATAATCCACGTCGAAAGTTGTGAAAAATGATCGCACGAAAATTTTCACGAGTTAATTCCATTTTTTTTTGATAAATTGTTTTCTTCAAGTCACTGTAAACAACACAAATGATGGTCGTACGTCGAAACGGTCTGAGTACGTATATGCTAAAATATGTCAGATGGCGCTAGACAACACTTAGTGTTGCCTAGGCCAGAAATTTATATAGCAACCCCCGTACATGCGTTGCTCATTAGGGAGTGCCAATTCTTATTCAATAGGTTTTTTTTTGTTTTATTTAAATTTTTCGGTTTTTTATCATTATGATGACTTGAATTGTGTTTTATTCTGGTTCTAGACCTTTGTTGTTTCTTTTTTCGAATCAACCTAAAATTGGTGAAATGTACGGGCTAGGTTTCCAGGCAGCTTGTATAGCTGTTTCTAAAATATACAACAATCTTTGTAACAGTTGTATATTTCTACAATGAAAACCTCATGAACGGAATTTCCTTCTTTTCCTATGGGAAGCTAAAATTTCGTTTAAGGTGAATACGAGGTTTTAACGCCGAATCTACTTTAACTAGGCAAGGAAAAATTGTCGCCGACGGTAGATGTCAGCTAATAATAACTAAACCATAAATACATGGATATTCGATAACTTTGTATATAAACACAAGTATTTTACGTGCACTGGCACGGATTTTATCCAATACCGTGTAAACTAGGTATGTCTTCAAAATTCACTCCTTAAAATCGCATAATGTAAATTGACCTTTATGACTAAACACTTAACAACACTGTATACCATCAATGCTCGAAAAGTAAAACGGCGCCAACTTTAAATTCGAACAGCGCACAGCTGTTCATGTTTATTACCCGTCGTCTTGCACCAGTTTGTGTAATTGTAATTGAGAAGTCCTGGTGCTCCCCCTTATTTAGTTTCAAAAAAATAAATAGTAGCTAATTTCAAAACGTTATTTTCTTATTTTCAAACAAAAAGTGCACCACTGCCAAAGGCGTTTATGACTAAGATCTAAAACTGCTGCAACGCAAGAAAAGCCAACAAATGTCAATAAACTTTTTGTAGACTGCAACATAAACAAAAATTATTTTGCAATAATTGTGTGAATTACTCCACAATTGTCTATATAGCATAGCAAAGGCCAAACACACACAACAATATGGATCCGACCATATCAGTGTCAAAAGTAAGTACGGCAGCCAAAAGATATGTTTCCTTTACATTGCATTTGTTTGCCTGCTTTTGCAGGGCTGCTTTGTTTTCAAAAATGGAGCTACTCGAGCAGATAAAACGAAGAAAAGCACAAAACGCAAAAAGGCGACAGCATCTCAGGCCGGAATTCTAGGCAAGGAAATTACAGACCAACCCTTCTATTCAGTGTATGCCGAGACATGGCATAGGATACAGACGCACATCGACACGTTACAAAAGGAGAGCAGTGCGAAGACTTTGCACGACTTGGTGGAGTATGTGGTGAAACAAAGCAAGTTCGATGAAGCGTATTTAGGCTTGGATGAGATTGTACCGGCAGCAGCCTTGCTGACGGGCATTAATCAGCCCGATCATTTGGAACAATTTGATAATTTGGGCCAACGCATCAATGAGCAACTCTCCGCTAGCATCTGTCTGCTGCAGTCTCGTGACTGTTCCTCTGTGAAGGCGGCCGTCGAGACGATGGTGTATAATTTCATGGAATCTCCACAGGAAGACGATGAAGATCGTGACAACAAACGTTTGCGGAAGTCTTACTGCACCATGAAACAGCTAAAACGTTGGTATCATAGCAATTGGCCATCGTCGCTGAGTCGAAAAACTAATGACCCCGATCAAGAAGACACATCTTCGGAGACAGATAAAAGTAGTATTGCCACGACTACCAACACTGATGAACGACATATGCTTATTGTCATATTGCCGGACTTCGAATGCTTCAATGCGGCAATACTGCAGGATCTCATATTGATACTCAGCTCCAATTGTGCGGAGATTCCATTTGTTTTGATTTTGGGTATAGCCACGTCAATAGAAGCGGTCCACAATGCACTGCCGTATCATGTTACCTCGAAAGTAAAGCTACGAGTATTTCAAACGCAATCGGCTCCTGTAGGTCTCAACGAGGTAAGTGTATTAAGAATGAAAAAATATATCGGGCTTTCCATTAATTTATATAGGGTAATCAATCTAGAGGTATTTTTTCAGAACAAAAAAATATAAAAATTCAAATCAAGTGTGGAATCTTTATTTGTAATTTGAAAGGACATTTTATGGCATTTATTTTTTGAAAAAATTTCCTTCAAATGTTGGCAACTGTATTATGGAAATGAGCGTTCGGTGAGAAACGGGAAGATCCGCTGTTTTCGACCAAAATTTTGTTCAGTGATGAGGCCCATCTCTGGATCAACGGCAAAGTCAATTAACAAAATTGCCGCATTTGGGCTGAAGAGCAACAAGAAGAGGTTCAAGGGGTGCCATTATACCCAGAGTAAATCACGGTTTAGTGCGGTTTATAAGCTAGTGGAACCATCGGTGCACATTTTTTCAAAAATGATGATGGCCGGAACGTAACCGTGAATGGTGCTCGCTATCGCGCCATGATATCGATCTTTATGCTTCCTGAAATTAAAGCCCGCAATCTTGACGACACTTGGTTTCAACAGGACGGTGCCACTTGCCATACAGCTGCTCAAACAATGGATCTATTGAGAGGTCATTTCGAAAAGCAGCTAATTTCACATTTTGGGCAGTAGAGTTGGCCACTTAGATTGGGTGATATCACACCTTTAGACATTTTCTTTGGGGTTACGTAAAGTCTAAAGTCTATGCTGACAAACCAGCTATGGTTCACTGCGCGAGTCATTAAAGCCATACCGGTCGAAATGCTCGAACGAGTCATCCAAATTTGGAACCCCAGAATGGAAACCTGAGGCGCAGTTGCGGCCAACATTTAAAGGAAAATATATTTAAAAAATAAATGGCAGAAAATGTCCTATCAAATTACCAATAAAGATTCCAAACTTGATTTGAATTTTATTTTTTTTTTGTTTTGAAAAAATACCTCTAGATGGATCACGCTATATTAATAAAACACAGAATGTTTAAGATGTAGAGTTTATTCTGAAAAAGAAACAACAAAAAGGTCTCGAACTAGAATAAAAACTTTTCAAGTCATAACAATGAAAAAGACCGAAAAAATGTAAACAAAACAAAAACATATAGAGTTCATATTTATTCCAGGTGTAGTGCAAATGTTACATTTTAAGAATGAAATTCGATTTCGGTCATATGACCACCATATGACCCAATTTTTTACCACTCTTGCACACATATCGACCGGAACGTTGGAAATTTAGCGTTGGATGTTGTCTCTGAGCTCGTCTTAAGTTGAAAGGAAAAAAATGTTTTTAAGAAATCGTTTCTTTTAGTAAGGTTATATTTCGAAAGAAATATCAGAAGATCAAAGTATCCAAAAAGGTAGAAAATCCACACTTTGGAAAAAATGTCATTTGGTACAGTTTTCATTTAGGAAAAATTGAAAGCCGAATGTAGTTTGATTTTTCCAGAGAATTTCACCGTTTTCCATTTGTTCCTTTATGTGATCTTAAACAGAAATTTGTAAAATACTAGATTGGCGAAGTCACGCCCGTTATCCAATTCTAACTTACTGCATATTCTAGTCTCGAGACCCATTTACAAGTTTGAACATTATACATTATGAAGGGACAACTTTTATTTCGATTTTAAGATCAATAACCAAGGAAAACCGATAAAATGTCTTGTTGAATTTCTTTAAATACATACGTGGAGGAAAATGTGTACCATGTAAAATTTAACTTATGAAAGGCGAGACAATGAAAATTTGAAGACGATCGGATTGATTAATTCTTAAAAAACTGTTTGTTCTTTCAGTCATTTTGTCGGAATTAGTTTCCTCTCGGTCGCTTCAACCCACATTTAAGCAACCGCCTCCCTAGCTTGAGTCTTTTATCATGCTTTCCACTGGCAAACGCATAGGCATTGCAGGATCATCTTAGCATATTACAACGATGTTGCTACGAGTATTTCAAACGTAATCACCTCCTGTAGGTCTCAATGTTTTTTAAGGAATCAGATTATTAGTGGTAGGAAACCCATATTTTGGAATGGAAAGTTAGCTAATATACTTAGAAGGGACATAAATACTGTTACACACGTTTTATGCTATAAAATACAAAGTACTGAATGTTTTTGGACCAAATATTTTTTAATATATTTATTGTTTAGTTTATTTTATTGAGACTTTTTTCAAAAACAATGAGAGACATATACTAGATCTATGAACAAGAAATTGCTTATGACTATAATGTATTGTCTAAATTACCAATAACGTGCAGCTAACGGCACCAAGCTTTTTCTGTGTATAGAAATATTTTTAATTTGTATGTAGCTCTGATAAGTGTGTTCGCCCTTGCTCCCGAGGCTAAAGTGGTCTTAGGAGTGAAATATCCTAGAATTTAGCTTAAAAGTAAACTTACAACTAGCCTAAAATTAGGGGGTGAAGGGGAGGGGTTGATTACAAAAAGGAGAGGATAGGGAAAACAAAAAAAAAGAAAAAATAAGTAGAAAAAATAAGAGATTTAAACAAATGCTGTTCCGAGGTATCATAATCTGCTCGACTTTCATTCAAACATCCAATCGGAGATAAATAGCAAACATCTGACCAGCTAATGTCCTTCTGGGCATTGTAAATATCAGTTATAATGGAATTCTCGTGAAGGGAAATCCTTGTAATAAATTTATTAATTATGTCACAAATATATAGACCAATAGGAGTAACATCTGACTCCTTATATATATACTTATTTGAATATCGCTTGGAGAACGACTCAAAATTTTTACCAATACAATATCTTAATATCTTTCTCTCAAATATCTCAAATTCCTTTATAACTGTCGGGGATACATTGAACCATATTGGGAACCCATATAAAATGACCGGGCGTATACTAGTCTTGTACAGTAATAGTTTCGTCTCTACCGGTAAACTCCTATTCCACAGAATTTTCGAAAAAGATACCATAATCCTATAGCCCTTCTGGAGAACAGACCTAGCATGTCTATTAAATTTCAAAAGTTTATTGAAGTGAATGCCTAAATATTTCATGTCATTCCTGAAAGGGACGTCCTCGCCATTAATAACAATTCTCAACCGTTTACTCTCAGGAACCACAAACCTTCTACACTTGCCTGAGGCGTTTCGAATGCAAATAGCCTCACTCTTGGACGCGTTGATCGTTATACCCCAATAATCATAGAACTCCCTGACAGTGACAAGGTGATCCGCAACTTTCATCAACGCAATATTCGGGGACTCATCGTGCGCATATAAAAGACTATCATCTGCATATAAAAACCCAATCGAATCTGAACTAGTGTGTGGAAAATCGCTCATAAAAATATTGTATAAGTGCGGCACTAATAATGATCCCTGTGGGACTCCACACCTTACCTCACCAAACTCTGACATTCTATTACTTAATAGAACGCAAAACAATCTGTCCGAGAAATAACTTTGAAACAATTTAATCACTCTGGGGTCAAAGCCTATACGGGTCATTTTAAACAAAATTCCATCATGAAAAGTTCTATCGAAAGCTTTTTCCACATCCAGCGAAACCGCAACCGTACAATATTGCCTCCGTAAATTCGACACAACGTCGTCCTGAAATTTCAACAGGGCATCAGGGGTCGAATGCCCCTTCCTAAACCCAAATTGTAGGTCTGGTATGTAAGATTCTATCATTCCATCATCCATTGTCAGCCGAATCACCCTCTCAAATAATTTGCCTAAGTTGGATAAGAGTGATATAGGTCTTAAGTCATTAATATCGTCAGACTCAGCTTTCTTTCTAATGGGCATAATCTTAGAATTCTTCCACGATTTCGGGAAATACGAATTACTGAGGCAGTTATTGAACAATATCGTCAGATATTCAAAAGCCTTAGTGGGAAGCCTCCTAACAATGTAATTTGAAATTCCGTCCAACCCCGAAGACTTCTTATTATTCAGGCATCTGGTAGACTCCACTAGCTGGTCCAAAGTAGTCAAACCGGATAAAGCACCTACATTCAGAGCCGAGCACTCTGCCGTGAAAACATAGCAATTCTCAGAAACCAGCGATAGCGTTAAATTCAACGTGTTGCTGATGTCTGAAATATCCCTGTCAGGAGCCGAACCTGAGTATATAACAGAAAAGTGATCCTTCAATTTCCCCAATTTAGTATTATCATCTTCTATAGCCACACCATCCACCGTTAGAGTCCTAAGAGACATTCTTCTTCTATAACCTATTATTCCATACACATCCTTATGAGCCGTCGGACCGGGTCTAATCTTCCTCAGTTTCTCACCAAATATCCGGGATTGTTCACTCTCAACCTGCCTCTTGAGCATTAGATTAATAAGCTGTACCTGTTTCGAAAGTAGAATATATGTCGGATCATTCCTGTTAAAAGACCGATGCAAAATTCTTTTCATTTCCTTCTGCCACCCGTGTTTTATCCTGTATAACCGCTTTATTTCATCGGAAACAATAAATCCCTTTCTATGTACATTAACTGTCTTCGAGTGCCGACTAACCGTAATAAAATGATCTAATAATAAAATGATCTAAATATGATAACCCATTCGGGTATGACGGAACCGAATCTGAAAAACGCACAAAATCCAGAGCGAACTGCCCTAACCAATCAAAAAATGTACCACCATTGGAATTATTCATACCGTCTCCCCACGAGGTATGCTTGGCATTAAAATCGCCACCAATGATGGACCCATCGAAATCCCTAGAAACCTGAGCCACAAGAGAAAGACCGTCCCGAATCTGATTAGGATTAAAATTACAGGGAATACGATGCTTATGAACGTACTCGGGAAGTTTACCCCAGGAATCCTAACTGTTGAGAAAGTGTAAGAATCCTTTACAGCTATAGCGACACCCTGCGAACTACTATCCTTTATGACACTATAGTGCTCAAGCCTAAATCTACGACGTTCCCCTAAATGAGTCTCCTGTATAAAGGCAACGTCTATACTCTGATCCTTCAAAGTCCTTAACAACTCTATCCTACGACTGACTTCCACTAGCGATCTAACATTAAATGTCAATATGCCTAAACATCTACGGGCCATATTGTTGCACAACCTGCTCCAAAAGAGCGACACATTTCTCCTTGGCCTCTTTTTTCGAAAATTCCTTATAGTCTCTAACAAAGTTCTGAATTTTCATCTCTAAAGATATTTGCTCTGGCTGACAAATCGTCTGGGCTATTCTCAAAAATTCCTGAATAAAAGGAGGTTTTTGACTAAAACTCGGAACTGGCGTTTTAATACTCTGGAACAAACTGGCAAATGTTCTATCCGGTGTCCTTTAATTAGAATTATCAACCAATATATTTATTGATGTATATTGTATCCAAAAAGAATCTACTTATTCGATATGTCCGCCTTTTGCCTTTACACACGCCTTAAGTCGCACTAGCCAATCGTCAATTGCTTCACGAACCTCGTCCATTGGAAAATTGGCCACAGCTCGAACCAAAGCAGTCTTAAGAGATCCAATGTTGGGGTATCTTTTGTGACAAACCTTGTCCTCTAAAACCGTCCACAATTTGTAATCCAATGGGTTCAAATCTGGACGCCAGAGGGCCATTCTTCAGAGGAAATGAACGCTGGCAAATTGTTTCGAAGCCAGGCCTGGGACGTTTTAGCCTTATGAGCCGGCGCAGAATCCTGCTGGATAGTCCATGGCTGGTTTTGGAACAGTAAATTGTTAAGAGGCTTCGCAACAGCTTCCAAAATGGTTACTTGGTAAACTTTGGCCGATGTTTTGACTCCTTGTTCGCAGAAATACAGGTCAGTGACCCCATCGTAAGAGACACCCCACCAAACCATGACTGAAGCTGGGTGATGACCCATTTTCACCCTTGGAATCAGTTAAGATGCTTCCTTAGATGACCGCGCATGCACTTATACATACATTTTGCTTGTTAAATTTTTTCTGAACGGTAAAAAAATTTTCATCGGTGAAAAAATTTTTTCTGTGCAAGTTATCAGCGTGCTTCACCAAAAGACGTTTGCATTTTTCAATCCTATTCTTTTTAAAGCTGCAGTCAATAAATGTCCGGTACGTCGTTTGAAAGCCCCAAGTCTTTTTTAATCATTCGACTCATGGACTTTTGCGCGATATTTATCTCACGGGCCATGATTTTCTGTTTTCGGAGCGGAGTTCTGTGAATTCTTGATTTAACGGCTTTGATGACATGTGGTGTTCGAACAGAGCGTGGGCGGCCCGACCGGTGGCGGTCTTTTACATCTCCAGTCTCCTCAAACAGTTTTATGCATCGGTAGACGAACATGCGGCTAATCTCTAGTGGCCGGAGCGTTTTGAAATTATCGCTTTTTTCATTTTACACTTGAAAAGCGCTATTACAGCGATACGGTTCTGATTATCTGTCCACTCCATGATGAAAGTTGAAACAATTTTAAAATCACGTTACAGACTAACGCTATTGAGGTTAGCTTTCAAAACCCATATGACATTAACGGGGTATGTTCAGTAGAGCGTACCAGGTTACAAGTAAAAAAAAAAGTTCACCGTACACCTTCGAATATGAAGTATTATTGAAAGGTAGTTTCAAAAAAAAAATTGTATTTTTTTATGCCGAACGTAGGGGTCGCGCTTTTACATTTTTCTATATAACTTCTGCATTTATAAACGGATTTTAAAGTGTGATACATCGATGTTTTTGTCTCGACGAGGCCGATTTTTTTGTCTTTGAAGTCATTGAGCTCAAGCACCCCGCGCGAGCTTTAATTTTCTGATATTAGAGTGGTACATTAGGGTAGTAGCAACTGAGATATGATGGGTAAGTACCAGATTAAACAATTTTAAAATCACGTTACAGACTAACGCTATTGAGGTTAGCTTTCAAAACCCATATGACATTAACGGGGTATGTTCAGTAGAGCGTACCAGGTTACAAGTAAAAAAAAAGTTCACCGTACACCTTCGAATATGAAGTATTATTGAAAGGTAGTTTCAAAAAAAAAAATTGTATTTTTTTATGCCGAACGTAGGGGTCGCGCTTTTACATTTTTCTATATAACTTCTGCATTTATAAACGGATTTTAAAGTGTGATACATCGATGTTTTTGTCTCCGATTTTTTTTGTCTTTGAAGTCATTGAGCTCAAGCACCCCGCGCGAGCTTTAATTTTCTGATATTAGAGTGGTACATTAGGGTAGTAGCAACTGAGATATGATGGGTAAGTACCAGATTAAACAATTTTAAAATCACGTTACAGACTAACGCTATTGAGGTTAGCTTTCAAAACCCATATGACATTAACGGGGTATGTTCAGTACCAGGTTACAAGTAAAAAAAAAAGTTCACCGTACACCTTCGAATATGAAGTATTATTGAAAGGTAGTTTCAAAAAAAATTTTTTTATTTTTTTATGCCGCACGTAGGGGTCGCGCTTTTACATTTTTCTATATAACTTCTGCATTTATAAACGGATTTTAAAGTGTGATACATCGATGTTTTTGTCTCGACGAGGCCGATTTTTTTGTCTTTGAAGTCATTGAGCTCAAGCACCCCGCGCGAGCTTTAATTTTCTGATATTAGAGTGGTACATTAGGGTAGTAGCAACTGAGATATGATGGGTAAGTACCAGAAGGGGGTGCTTGAGCTCAATGACTTCAAAGACAAAAATCGGCCTCGTCGAGACAAAAACATCGATGTATCACACTTTAAAATCCGTTTATAAATGCAGAAGTTATATAGAAAAATGTGAAAGCGCGACCCCTACGTTCGGCATAAAAAAATAAAAAAATAATTTTTTGAAACTACCTTTCAATAATACTTCATATTCGAAGGTGTACGGCGAACTTTTTTTTTGAGGTACGCCCTAATGTTCAGTTCTACTATTGAAATGGGTGTGCTCAATGTTGTAACAGTATTTATGTCCCTACTAAGTATATTTTTTTATTCACAAAACCGTATCCGCATGTCGCTTAATGTAATCTTAAAGTGAAATTCATAAAATACTTGAACGAAGAAGTCACGCCCCTTATCCAATTATAACTTGCTATATTTTCTGGTCTCGGAACGATATTGAAACACTTATTTTTTTATTCATGAATATGTGTACTAGGGTGGAGTGAAATTCAAAAAAAAAAAGTTAACCTTGGAAAGAGATGTAGTCTGGGGTCCTAAAGAGGGGAAAAATAAAGAAAAAAATTTGCAAATTATCGCTATTTTGGCGTTGATTTTAGAAAAATCCTAAAAAGTTTTATGTCAATAAATGTTTGCAATAGCGTAAACAATGAAATAAGGGCATGAAAAAATTTAAAAAAAATTTTCTCATTGTTCAAAAATTTCAAAAAGTAAAATAAGTCAAATCGTCCCTTCTTCAGAAAATTGACTGAACAATGAAATCGCCACCAAAGCTACAAATATTAGTCGATTATCCTCATATTTGCCTCAAATACTTTTGTTTGGGCACTGAACAAGCTCAAACTTTTAAATTTCGAATAAGTTAAGTCGTTAATTTTTAGGATTTTTCTAAAATCAACGCCAAAATAGCGATAATTTCCAAATTTCTAGGGAGTGGCGCGACCCCTAAAAATTTTTTTAAATTTTTTTCTTTATTTTTCCCCTCTTTAGGACCCCAGACTACATCTCTTTCCGAGGTTAACTTTTTCAAATTATAAAAAAAGCATGTTTTCACTCCACTCTAATGTGTACACCGGAAAGTGAATCTATGTACTCCCGAAATTACCTTATTTCATTGCATACAATTTATATAATATATATGTATAGGGTGATTTATCTAAACGTATTTTTTCAAAATAAAAAAAAATTAAAAAACTCAAATCAAGTATGGAATCTTTATTCTTTATTCGAAATGACATTTTATAGCTAATTTCCTTCAAATGTTGGCCGCAACTACGTCTCAGGCTGTCCATTCTGAGGGTCCAATATTGAATGACTCGTTCGAGCATTTTGATCGGTATGGCGTGAATGACACGCGTAGCTAGTATGTCAGCATAGACTTTGGACTTTACGTAGCCTCCAGACAAAAAGTCTAAGCGTGTAATATCACACGATCTAGGCGGCCAACTCTCCGGTCTAAAACGTGAAATTACTTGCTCTTCGAAATTACCTCTCAATAGATACCTTGTTCAATTTGAGGTAGCAAAAAGTCCGATATCATGGTGCGAGAGCGGGCACCATTCACGGTTACGTTACGACCATCATCTTTTTGGAAAATATGAACCGATGATTTTACACGATGGCCATAAACTGCACCAAACCGTGATTTTCTCTGGGTATAATGACACCTCTTCGACCTCTTCTCGTTGCTCTTCAGCCCAAATGGGCCAATTTTGTTTATTGACGTTGCTGCTGAGCCAGAAATGGGCCTCACCACTGAACGAAATTTTGGCCGAAGCCAATTTCCATTATACAGTTGCAAAATTAGGAGACGTTGTTGCGGTGTAAGTCTTTCCATGATGAAATGTCAAACAGTACTAAAAAAAATAAAAATAAAGTTTTATTCAACTCACGCGTAATCTGTAAAAAACCCCAATTGAAAAAATACCTCTAGATGGATCACCCTATATTATTGGACAAATTAAGTTCGGCTGGGCCGAAGCTTATTTGCCCTCCATCATCGTTTACGGTTCAATACTCGTATAAAATTTTTGTTAAGGGGCCTTGGCTCCGGCCTCTATTTTTATCATGGTGTTTTTGTTCTACACCAACATCATATATGCCAACTTCAATCGTCATATCGGTACAAGTTCAAGGCTTTCGAAGTTCAGGGTTGTAACAACGGGGCCTTAGTCATTGATTTTCTTCTGTTAACATCCTATAACAATCGTTCAATTACTTTGGATATAAATGAAATTTTTTAAAGGTGGCGTGGCAACGCCCTTATCTTCATATAATAGTTCATGAGATATTGTGTCTTTAAGCTCATGGTTTTTGATTTTTTCAGAGGTTGACTTTTGTGGGAAAAATGTTTACTTTCTGACCGATCTGGTTCATTTTCAATGCCAACCGTTTTAGATCGTCAACCCATGTTTTTGCCAAAAAAAATTACCTAGCGGTAAAATGGGGTCTCCCTCCGACCAGTCGGAAATGTCCTCCATTCTACCTGTAACCTACAACAGGAAGACTTGCCATTGCAAATTAGTTGTCGCCTGAGTAGTTTTATTATTGCTAATTCCTTATGTTGTTGTTTAAGCGACAACTGTATTTTTCAGTATCGAGCTAGGAGCCGCATATTACCAGGCCGTCTAATGTAGCACATGTTATCGCTGCTAATGAAATTAAATTTGGACTCATCGCTGAAAAGGGCAGATTGTGCTTCGATGTAATCGATTTTCGGGATGTACTCCCTGTACGAAGCCACAGTTGTTTTCTTATACTTTCCACGGCAGGACATAGCTTAATTGTCTTGAAATTTTATAAAGAATTACTATGTTCAATTGATGATGTAAATGTTTGCTCTATCGTAATTGTTTGTTTTAATTCGTCTGTATTTTTAAAGAGATACTTCGATTTGGATGAGCCCGTACTTACGCAGACTTCAAAATCAGGGTGGCTGATTAATATTGCTTCATCAAGAAACTAAAATAACTTTTTTTTAGTGTATGGAATTCATTTTTCTTTTACGAGTATTCATTTCATCCAATTATATTAAATATAGCTTAATTAGTTTTAAAAATAATGGAATTTAAATGCCCCTGCTCGTTGATGCATGTGCGGGCATCTTACCAAAAAGTTGTTCATTACTGCTTGGAGAGTTGAGACAGGAATAATCGCAAATGTTTCTCGAATAGTTCGCTTTAGTTCATTCAAATTTTTTGGTTTTGCTTTGTGGACTTCCTGTTTGCAATAACCCCACAAGAAAAAGTCAGGCGATCTGGGGGGTCAACGGAATGTGGAGTTTCTGGATATCAGCTTATTGGGAAATTTTCGTCGCAATTCTGTCAGATAAGCTTCTTGTCCGAACTCTTGGATTGTTTTGTATTGCAGCAGCGATTGTTTCCTCCGTCCGAACTGAAAGGTTTCGATGGTAAGGTCTTCTGTTGACTGATCCATGCTCGGCAAAATTGTTAAAAGTCGAATTACTCGTATGGTCTATCTGCTCGGAGTATTGCCGCCAAACGTGTGCCTATACTCTCTTTTAACCGAAACTAAGGACTCCAGTGCTTGATAGTGGCGGAAAATCCAAATTCTTGTTTCAGTGTCCCAGTTATACATTTTTGTGAAATCTAAAACTCAATCTGAAAAATAAAAAATAACCAGATTCATTAAATAGAAAAAAAGTTATAAATTTTTTTTTGGTAGCGGCCATCATCAGTCAACCTGTATAAAATATAAACTTTTTTGCCAAGATTTTATAGCAAACGAAAAAGCAAAGATTCCCATAATTTATGAAACATAATTTATTTATGTCGCTGGCTTCGTATTGAATTGATTTTTCGCGATCGATCCGGAGATTGTACCCATCGCAATGGCAGCTCATCCTCTGCATGTGAAAGCAGACTATAAATTGTAAAGGGGCATATAAAATAATGTTATGGACAAGAATTTCGCTTTATTATAAAGGTAAGAGTTTGCCATTATGTTTTAAAAATGATTTCGGGCAAGTGGCCGCCGCGTCTGGCTAGCCCAGAAGCCCAATTTTCGACCACTTTTTGCAGCATTTGGACCGTATGTACGTATGTGCATTTACAAAAAAAAACAAATAAGTTTTCAGGTTTTTGCCACCAAAATCTGAGAAATGACAGCAAAAAAGCTTTCTAACCGATATGCATGGTTTCAGCTATTTTGAGAAACCGACTGTTCAACTCAAAAACCGGTGTTGTTTTATTTAGGTTTCGAGTTTCGACACTACCTATTAGAAGGGATATAAATACTGTTACAACATTGAACACACCCATTTCAATAGTAGAACTGAACATACCCCGCTGATGTCATATTGGTTTTGAAAGCTAACCTCAATAGTGTTAGTCTGTAACGGGATTTTAAAATTGTTTCAAATGTCATCATGGAGAGTGGTCAGATAATGAGGACCGTATCGCCGTAATAGCGTTTTTCAAGTGAGAAATGAAAAAAAGCGATATTTTCAAAACGCGGTTTAGCCGCATGATCGTCTACCGATGCATAAAACTGTTTGAGGAGACTGGAGATGTAAAAGACCGCCACCGGTCGGGCCGCCCACGCTCTGTTCGAACACCGCATGTCATCAAAGCCGTTAAATCAAGAATTCACAGAACTCGGCTCCGAAAACAGAAAATCATGGCCCGGGAGTTGGGGCTTTCAAACGACGTTCCGGACATTTATTTACTGCAGCTTTAAAAAAATAGGATTGAAAAATGAAAACGTCTTTTGGTAAAGCACGCTGATAACTTGCACAGAAAAATTTTGTTTACCGATGAAAAAATTTTACTGTTCAGGAAATATTTAACAAGCAAAATAATAGAGTGCATGCGTTGTCATCTAAAGAAGCATCTGAACTGATCCCAATGGTGGGCTTCAGTCATGGTTTGGTAGGGTGTCTCTTACGATGGGGTCACTGACCTGCATTTCTGCGAACAAGGAGTCAAAACATCGGCCAAAGTTTCTTGGTAAACCGTTTTGGAAGCTGCTGTGAAACCTCTTAACAATTCCCTGATCCAAAACCAGCCATGGACTTTCCAGCAGGATTCTGCGCCGGCCCATAAGGCTAAAACGTCCCAGGCCTGGCTTCGAAACATTTTGCCAGCGTTCATTTTCTCTGAAGAATGGCCCTCAGGCAGTCCAGATTTGAACCCATTGGATTACAAATTGTGGACGGTTTTAAAGGACAAGGTTTGTCACAAAAGATAGCCCAAAATTGGATCTCTTAAGACTGCTTTGGTTCGAACTGTGGCCAATTTTCAATGGACGATGTTCGTGCAGCTATTGACGATTGGCCAGTGCGACTTAAGGCGTGTGTAAAGGCAAAAGGCGGCCATTTCGAATAAGTTGATTCTTATTGGATACAATACACATAAAGAAATATATTAAAAAATATTTGGTCCAAAAACATTCAGTACTTTTTATTTAACAGCATAAAACGAGTGTAACAGTATTTATACTTACGGTCAATTTAAATATAAACTTATTTTTTCTTATATTTTCAGATTCTGGAAAAGGTTATCTTATCACCCAGATATGCATTTCATTTGTCGGGGAAAGCCTTTAAATTTTTAACACACATATTTCTCTACTATGACTTTTCTATAAATGGATTTATACAAGGTTTCAAGGTAAATTCTTCTAGAATTCCCTTTTAGGCAATTTTATTTAATTCTCCTCCCATTTAAGTATTGTTTCATGGAGCACTTCTTCCAAGGCAACGCCTATGCTCTGTGTACCAACTATTCCGCTTCCTTAACCAAAATCAAGGCAATGTCTCATGAAGACATGGAAATCATACGCAAACAACTGTCATTTCGTCCCTATGTGGAGAGTATTAACGATTGCAAACGTATCATCGCCATACTAACGGATGACAACTATTTGAAAAAGAAGCTGCCAAGTCTCCTCAGAGATTGTCATGTTCACTTCATGACATTGCGTATCTTTTTAGAATTCTTCACGGTCCTCGTTGAAGATTTACCCAAGTGTCCATTGGGCAAATTTCGTCGCGAATTATATGCTGCCTGTTTGGCTCGAGATATTTGCGCACAGGCGGAGTTCAAGGAATGCTGGCAAATGTTAGCCTTTATGTCCAAAAATGAGTTTGTGGCAAAAATCTCCAGAGCCATTAAGACCACACAAGACTTTTACGAGCATGAAATTAAGGATAAATTGGAATTGGCCGAGGACTGCGAGAAAATCGTTATGGATAAATTACGAGCGGTCACGGAGCTGATAACCAAAGTGGTCATGGCTGGCAGGGACACTTCAAAAAATGTCGAGCAAAGTACTGTAACTTCGCCGGATGAGTTGAAACAACTTTCCTCGAGGCAGGACTTGAAAGAGAAACTTTTGCAAATGTCCAAACAACAAAAGCCCATCTCCGAGTTCGCCAAATCAGTTCAGCAAACATTGGACTACATTGAGAAGCATATTGTGGCAGAACACTTGGGGCCTTTGCAAAAGGCTCCGGCCCTACACGAGTTATTTGTGTTCTCTGATATATCCACGGTGAAACGTAATATTATTGGTGCACCTCGCGCTGCACTGCACATGGCCCTCAATAATCCCCACTTTTATTTGCAATGCAAGTGTTGTGGTCTTCGGGAGCATTCACAGTTGTTGGCAACTTTACCGGACATTTCTGTCATGTACAAATTGCACTTGGAGTGTGGTCGTATGATTAATCTTTACGATTGGTTGCAAGCCTTTCGATCAGTGGTAGATCTCTCCGAAGATGATCAGGAACAGGTTGATCCTCAGATACAGTAAGTTTTATTTCTTGCATATGCCTAGACGAATTTTGATAAGTTTCTTAAATACGTTTTCTTATTTTTAGAGCTCGTTTTACACGTGCTGTAGCAGAACTACAATTTCTGGGCTACATTAAGATGTCCAAACGCAAAACCGATCATGTTACTCGTTTAACTTGGTAATGAATTAATAGCACGAATCGCATTTAATATATTGATTAAATGTTTGTATCATTACTAATATTTCATTCTGATCATGCCAAAATATTATCACCCAATCATTTATGTATTTAAATCTCACTTATTTTGTACAGTATCTAATATTTATAAATAAAATATAAATTTTTTTTCAAATGTTGATGCCTTTATGTGCGATAAAATGTCGAAGACTGCCTTCTGAAGGTCCAAAATTATTATTTGTGCTACGTATTTGCCGTACGGACAGAGTAGGCTTACAAATATTTCACAAACGAATATTATTTAGGTGTAAAGAGATAATGCTTGATTTTAATCGCAGCTTATTGTTACAAGCTAATTTTAATACATTTAAATCGTTTTGTAAAGAAAATTTAAAGATGAAATATATCAAAATGCTGGAAGAGCATAACATCTGGCATAGGTATGATATTGAGATGCTCGAGCATGCGTTTGAAACGTAGTTAGAGATAAAAAATATACATTTGTGCTTTTTTATTTAACTTCTTATAAAAAAAATATTTTGCTTTTCGATTTTTTAAATAGTGCCCAAGATGGGGGCAGAAAATATATATTTTTGAACGAACGTTCCCAATGCCTCTGTCGGCAGGAGCAGGTGTGGACCGATCCATAATGGAGAGATGACAACATACGCCATATGTGTAATGAGATACAGATAATTATCAACAGCCAATCGGTACTAAAAATAAAATAATTATTATATTATAAACTAAAACCAATAAAAAATGAGAAAAACTATAAGTATACAATACAAACCTAAAGTACAGGGTGGCTGATGAATATTGTATAAGTATGCATGGAACTCATTTTTCTTTTTTCATGTTAAAGCATATTCAATTTTATTACATATAGCTTAATTAGTTTTAAATATAAGGGAATTTAAATGCCCCTCCTGCTCGTTGATGCATCAACGGCATCTTACCAAAAAGTTGTTTATTTCAGCTTGGAGAGTTGACAAAGAAATAGCCGCAATTGTTTCTCTAATGGATTGCTTTAGTTCGTTCAAATTTGTTGTTTTTGCTTTGGAGACTTTCTGTTTGCAATAACGCCACAAGAAAAAGTCAGATGCAGTAAGGCTAGGCGACCTGGGGGCAACGGAATGTGGAGTTTCTGGATATCAGCTTATTGGGAAATTTTCGTCGCAACTAGGTCGTAACAGGCCGGGCTATGTGAGAAGATGCACTATCTTGCTGAAACCACACAGAGTTGAAAGAAATTTTCATTCGGCGTAATTCTGGATAGAAAAATTATCTCAATATGCTCAAGTAACGATCTCCAGTAACGGTGTGACCATTTTCTTTGAAAAATTAGAGCCCGATAATGCAGCGTGATGAAACTGTACACAACACTCTGACACAAAGTGGATCCAATTCCGTCTCATTAAGTATCTGTGGGTTGGAAGCACTCCATATTCGACAATTTTGTTTGTTTATGTTGCCGTTTAAATCGAAATGGGCCTCGACAGACATAATAAGACAGTTCAACATGTTTAAGTCCTGTTCCACCATTTAAAGCGTTTGCTGCGTTAAGTTTGTTGGCCATTTGAATTTTATATGGGAATAAGTCTAATCATTGTGCATAATTGACTGCAAAGACTGTCTGATTATACAAATTTGAGCAGATAAGCTTCTTGTCGAAACTCTGGGATTGTTTTGTGTGGCAGCAGCGATTGTTTCCTCCGTCCGAACTGAAGGGTTTCGATGGTAAGGTCTTCTGTTAGATGTCCCATGCTCATCAAAATTGTTAAAAGTCTCATTACTCGTATGGTCCATCTGCTCGGAGTATTGCCGTCAAACGTGTGCCTATACTTTGAAGCGAAACTACTGACTCCAGTGCGTGATAAAGACTGACAATCCAAATTCTTGTTTCAGTCCCAGTTATCTATTTTTGCTAAATCGAAAAATCAATCTGCAAAATAAAAAAAATTAACCAGATTCATTATATAAGAAAAAAATTAAATTTTTTTGGTAGCGGCTTTCATCAGGGGGACCTTCGATTTTTACAATATTATAAACCCATACAAATTATAAGAAACACTTTAAGTAAACCATTAGGAAATTTGTTCTTTGTAAGTAGTTTAAATTGTTATGAAGATAATTAGTTTAAATATAACATAATTATAGTAATAAAAAACTTATAGTACCTAAAAGGTCTACCTGGGACGTTAATTAAATTAAATTGCCGACTCTTCAAAGAGGGCAGTTTAATAAGATTAAAACTGCAGTTTTAAGAAGGGAGATCATAACCAGTATTCCAATGTAGCAGAGTAGTAAACATTTTTTCAGCACGGATGCAACAATTTGGTTAACATACGAGGGCGGTTCGGAAACTTCTTAGCCTAGCACAAAAAGCGCGGTATAAACAGAAAAAAGTTAAGTGTTTAGGAAACTTCCATCACTGCTATGAACACATGTTAAATTTTCGATCTGGCAACTCCTTCATATAGAAACAGGTGTTCACAAAATACGCATCCGCGATTTTTTTACAATGGAAAAATTAGAAATGCGTGGTGTCATTAAATATTTACATAAAAAAGGTTTATCGGGACAAGAAATTCATAATGATATGGTGAACGTGTTAGGTAAAAGTGCTCCTTTATATGCAACAGTAAAAAATTGGGTTGCTGAATTTAAACTTGGTCGTACAAGCATTGAAGATGAACCACGTAGTGGACGTCCAAAAACAGCAACAACAACAGAAATTGTAGCCAAAGTGCATGATATGGTGTTAAATGATCGACGAATAAAAGTGCGTGAAATAGCTAATATCATGGGCATCTCAAATGATCGAGTCCATTTAATTTTGCATGAAGAACTACAGATGAAAAAACTGCTGGCAAGCGTTTTACCTCAAATGAAGATGCAATTACAGTTGTAAACCACTATTTTGAAGACCTTGAGGAAAACTATTTTAATCAAGGGATATAATTGCTAGATAAGTGTTGGACTAAGTGTATTGAAGTTTCAGGAGATTATATTGAAAAATAATACTGGGGATCCCAAACCACTGATTGTTATTCTAAAATTGGCGTGACTAGAGAAATATAAAGCTGTTTCGTAATATATGAATCAGTAAACTTTTTTGCCCAGCGTTTCATAAAATAAAATACACCCACCATACGCTTCATTTACCATAGTACGAGTAACATGGTTATTAAAATTTAACTTTCTGTCCATCATAAAACCGATATAACGATATTTATTGTCAAGCTTTGTGGTCCATAACTAGGGAAATGTGTGTCGCCCCAATTTATTTATTTTTTGCTTTCCTAATTGAAAATTGTATCGATGGTGGAAGTTTTGTTTCGCCGCTGAGTCTACAATTTCATCCGCCGCCTAGTCTTCAATTTTATCTGACGCCGCCGCGATAATTACAAGTTTGACTCTGTTCTCAGCTGTTTTTGCAAAATCCTAAATTAATGTAGTAATTTTAAGTTGTAATGTATTTTTGATATAAACGCACAACTAAAAAATGGTTGATAAAAAATTTTCTACGATTGACACCAACTGTCGCACCTGTTTCAAGAAAACAAAGGGATTACTTTCCCTTTCAAAGTCCGTCGATGAAGGACCACTACAACAAATATCGTATGCCGATCTCTTGAAAGATGTCGTCAATATAAACGTGAGATTCAAAGTTGTTAGCTATAAATAACTGCATTAATTACTAATACAGGCTCGTTGTCCCTCTTTTCAGATCAAGGATGACAATAGTTCCGAAATGCCACAGTATATTTGCGGCTGTTGTTCGCGCAAGTTGAAATCGTCCCATGCTTTTATAAAACAAGCCAAGGAAGTCAACGAGAAATTGTTGAGCTTAAGAAATAACTCCATGTTCGATGATCAGAAGTTAGATTGCTTACAGGAATGCGAAGTAGACATAAAAGCCTGCCTGGAAATCAAAATTGAACCTGACGATGCTAATAATGAGATTTACCTCGAGGATTCCTCCGTTGCAGCGGAAGGTAAATTGCGAATTAAAACAGAGTTGACTGATGATATCTCTTCAAATGAACAAGTCGATGATGACGATGGCTCCCACAAAAACTCTTCTCAGCGGAGCAGTGATACAGAACCGTATGTCTTGTTTACTATATTTTTTTGAATATACACCCATCTTATTATATTTTCTATTATAAAGGACAACACTTCATGAACCGATTGAATTCGATTCAGATTCACCTGAAAAGGATGGGGAAGTCTCTGAATGTGAAACAGTGGATGAACAATGGTTTACCATGAATATTAAAAACAAAGCAAAAGAGAAGACTAAACGTTTGGCGAAAACGAAAACGTTTATAGAAGACACGGACATTGCGGTGCCCTGTCCACAGTGCAAAAAAATTTTCATCAATTCCAAGGAACTAAACCGTCATCTGCGTAATACACATGTTCCCGAAGAACAGAAATGTGCTTGTCCTATATGTGGTACAAAATATTCATGTTCCAGTAATATGCATAAACATATGAGAAGTATGCACGATCCAGAATCTGTTAAAATATTTTTGCCCGTTAAGGAAAAAGCCTATCAATGTGATAAATGCCACAGAAAGTACACACAGAGAAAACATCTGAATTACCATGTTAGATCAAAGCATAGCGGGGGAAAAGAATCTGAAAAAAATAGGGCGATAGAAGAACCATCTACGGAGGGCAATAAAAAACCTGAAGTGCGAACCTTGTGTTTCGTATGTGGTGGTTCATTCTCTAATAAGGCCCATCTCATTGTTCACATGAGACGACACACAGGTGAGAGGCCCTTCAAATGTGACTTATGTGACCGCGCATTTCCTCGTATATCCGAACTGACATGTCATCGACGTATACATACCGGTGAAAAACCCTACAAATGTAAGATATGTGAAAAGTCTTTCCGTGTCTCTACAAAACTAGCTTCGCATATGCGCTCACACTCAGACGAACGGCCCTATAAATGTACCGAATGTGAACGAAGTTTTAAATACTCGAAAGATTTGAACATCCATAATCGTATTCATACTGGTGAACGACCGTATTGCTGCACGGTCTGTGGCAGTACATTTACACAAAGTAATTCACTTAAGGCACATCGCATGAAATTGGGTCATATGGAGAATAATACTTAGTTTAATAATGGTTGTATGGCTCAGTCTGTGATAAAATTGGTCAATTGCAAACCTGTTTTTACGTATATAGTTTTGATGTTCAAATTGAAGCTTAATTGCGCTGAAAGTAAAAGTTTCGGAAAATTTCGAGTCTCTTGTCCAGTTTGTTTGTTAAGCCTGGTACTAAGTTCGATCACGTGCGGTTTTGTTACGATTTTTTGTGAAATAATAGAAGTGAACTGTCCTTCCCAGGGAAAAGTTTCTACAGTTGTATTCAGTATGCCAGACATTTATCAAAAAGGAATCTTACTGCAATATCACATTTTTTTATATGGATTTTGACACTCACATGAGAGAGCAGACTTAGTACTGGGATTGGCTGAAGTGCAGTTTATGAGCCGTGACGATATATTTTTTGTAAATATATTTAAAAAAATGCCGTGGTCTTAAGAATGGCTCAAAATTTTCGGAAAAATTGTGAATATGTGCTTTTGGTTCCAGGGGCCCTCAGGGTCATGCAAAGAATAACGCCCACTTTAATATATGCAAATTAAAAAATAAATACGATTTCATTTGTCATATTTTTTTGTAGCTGTTGGGCTAGAAAATAATGACAAGAAACTCAGCACTCCAATAACTTTTTAAATTTGTTTGGTGAATATAAAGGTTTCCATTTCACACACATTCACTGTAAGTAAAATTTAAACTTTAGAAATAACATACCAAAACGTCGAGTTTGTTTACTTTTATACTTAGTAGGGTCATAAACACTGTTACAACATTGGACACACCCATTTCAATAGTAGAACTGAACATACCCCGTTAATGGCATATGTGACGCGCAAAATAGTAAGGGACCTAACTAAGGTTAAAAACCAGTTTTGTTCAGGAGAGCCATTTTAAAGATTAGGTCCCTTTCTATTTGCGCTTAGAATCATCGACTTCACTTTCATAAAACGCGCATATCTCTGGGAGGGAACACTTTTGGGGCATGGGATCGGTCTCATTCGCTGCTCAGATGTTGTCCACATCAAAAAAAATGCTTTTTTTACCCTTAGGTCCTTTCTCTATGCGCTGTCACATATGGGTTTTGAAAGCTAACCTCAATAGCGTTAGTATGTAACTGGATTTTAAAATTGTTTCAACTTCCATCATGGAGAGGTCAGATAATGAGAACCGTATTGCTGTAATAGCGCTTTTCAAGTGTGAAATGAAAAAAGCGATATTTTCAAACCGCTCCGGCCACTAGGGGTAAGCCGCATGTTCGTCTACCGATGCATAAAACTGTTTGAGGAGACTGGAGATGTAAAAGACCGCCACCGGTCTGGCCGCCCACGCTCTGTTCGAACACCGCATGTCATCAAAGCCTTTAAATCAAGAATTCACAGAACTCCGCTCCGAAAACAGAAAATCATGGCCCGGGAGTTGGGGCTTTCAAACGACGTACCGGACATTTATTTACTGCAGCTTTAAAAAAATAGGATTGAAAAATGAAAACGTCTTTTGGTGAAGCACGCTGATAACTTGCACAGAAAATTTTGTTCACTGATGAAAAAATTTTTACCGTTCAGGAAATATTTAACAAGCAAAATAATAGAATGTATGCGCGGTCATCTAAGGAAGCATCTGAACTGATCCCAAGGGTGGGCTTCAGTCATGGTTTGGTAGGGTGTCTCTTACGTGGGGTCACTGACCTGCATTTCTGCGAATAAGGAGTCAAAACATCGGCCAAAGTTTACCAAGAAACCGTTTTGAAAGCTGTTGTGAAACCTCTTAACAATTCCCTGATCCAAAACCAGCCATGGACTTTCCAGCAGGATTCTGCGCCGGCCCATAAGGCTAAAACGTCCCAGGCCTGGCTTCGAAACATTTTGCCAGCGTTCATTTCCTCTGAAGAATGACCCTCAGGCAGTCCAGATTTGAACCCATTGGATTACAAATTGTGGACGGTTTTAGATGACAAGGTTTGTTACAAAAGATAGCCCAACATTGGATCTCTTAAGACTGCTTTGGTTCGAACTGTGGCCAATTTTCAATGGACGATGTTCGTGCAGCTATTGACAATTGGCCAGTGCGACTTAAGGCGTGGTAAAGACAAAAGGCGGACATTTCGAATAAGTTGATTCTTTTTGGATACAATATACATCAATAAATATATTAAAAAATATTTGGTCCAAAAACATTCAGTACTTTTTATTTAACAGCGTAAAACGAGTGTAACAGTATTTATGTCCCTCTATACTCGTACTTAGGTCAATTTAAATAAAAACTTTTTTAATAATTTGAAAAGATGACTCAGATACTGTGATCGGCATGGAAAGAAGTTCGTTTCCACATAGGAAGATTGTTCCTTTCTCCACCAGATAGAATTAATTTCTACATGAGTATACATTAATATTCCCTTCATTTAGAATTAAAATTGCGTCTTATATTTTCAGATTCTGGAAAAGGTTATCTTATCACCCAGATATGCATTTCATTTGTCGGGGAAAGCATTTAAATTTTTAACACACATATTTCTCTACTATGACTTTTCTATAAATGGATTTCAAGGTAAATTCTTCTAGAATTCCCTTTTAGGTAATTTTTTTAATTCTCCTCCCATTTAAGTATTGTTTCATGGAGCACTTCTTCCAAGGCAACGCCTATGCTCTGTGTACCAACTATTCCGCTTCCTTAACCAAAATCAAGGCAATGACGATATGGAAGTCATACGCAAACAATTGTCATTTCGTCCCTATGTGGAGAGTATTAACGATTGCAAACGTATCATCGCCATACTAACGGATGACAACTATTTGAAAAAGAAGCTGCCAAGTCTCCTCAGAGATTGTCATGTTCACTTCATGACATTGCGTATCTTTTTAGAATTCTTCACGGTCCTCGTTAAAGATTTACCCAAGTGGCCATTGGGCAAATTTCGTCGCGAATTATATGCTGCCTGTTTGGCTCGAGATATTTGCGCACAGGCGGAGTTTAAGGAATGCTGGCAAATGTTAGCCTTATGTCCAAAGATGAGTTTGTGGCAAAAATCTCCAGAGCCATTAAGACCACACTTTGTAAGTAGTTTAAATTGTTATGAAGATAATTAGTTTAAATATAACATAATTATAGTAATAAATAACTTATAGTACCTAAAAGGTCTACCTGGGACGTTAATTAAATTAAATTGCCGACTCTTCAAAGAGGGCAATTTAATAAGATTAAAACTGCAGTTTTAAGAAGGGAGATCATAACCAGTATTCCAATATAGATTTCTCAAGCAGAGTAGTAAACATTTTTTCAGCACGGATGCAACAATTTGGTTAACATACGAGGGCGGTTCGGAAACTTCTTAGCCTAGCACAAAAAGCGCGGTATAAACAGAAAAAAGTTAAGTGTTTAGGAAACTTCCATCACTGCTATGAACACATGTTAAATTTTCGATCTGGCAACTCCTTCATATAGAAACAGGTGTTCACAAAATACGCATCCGCGATTTTTTTACAATGGAAAAATTAGAAATGCGTGGTGTCATTAAATATTTACATAAAAAAGGTTTATCGGGACAAGAAATTCATAATAATATGGTGAACGTGTTAGGTGAAAGTGCTCCTTTATATGCAACAGTAAAAAATTGGGTCGCTGAATTTAAACTTGGTCGTACAAGCATTGAAGATGAACCACGTAGTGGACGTCCAAAAACAGCAACAACAACAGAAATTGTAGCCAAAGTGCATGATATGGTGTTAAATGATCGACGAATAAAAGTGCGTGAAATAGCTAAAATCATGGGCATCTCAAATGATCGAGTCCATTTAATTTTGCATGAAGAACTACAGATGAAAAAACTTTCTGCAAGATGGGTGCCGCACTTGTTAACAGTCGACCAAAAATGCATAAGAATGAACATTTCTCAAGCTTGTTTGGATCGTTTCAGCGAAATAAAATGGATTTTAAGCGTCGTTTCATAACTGTTGATGAGACATGGATCCACCACTATACTCCAGAGACAAAAGAACAATCCAAACAATGGGCTGAAGCTGGTGGAAGTGCCCCAAAGAAGGCAAAAACAATTCAATCGGCTGGTAAGGTTATGTCAACGTTTTTTTGGGACTTCAAAGGTATTTTATTGATTGACTATCTGCAAAAGGGTAAAACAATAAATTCAGAGTACTATTGCAACCTTTTAGATCAATTAAATGTACAAATTCGAGAAAAACGTCCAGGCTTACAACACAAAAAAATAATTTTTAATCAAGACAACGCAATAGCGCACAAGAGTGTTTTAACAATGGCTAAAATCAACGAATTAAAGTACGAGTTGCTTGACCACCCACCTTATTCTACTGATTTAGCTCCCAGTGACTTTTATCTGTTCCCAAATCTAAAAAAATTCCTTGCTGGCAAGCGTTTTACCTCAAATGAAGATTCAATTACAGTTGTAAACCACTATTTTGAAGACCTTGAGGAAAACTATTTTAATCAAGGGATATAATTGCTAGATAAGTGTTGGACTAAGTGTATTGAAGTTTCAGGAGATTATATTGAAAAATAATACTGGGGATCCCAAACCACTGATTGTTATTCTAAAATTGGCGTGACTAGAGAAATATAAAGCTGTTTCGTAATATATGAATCAGTAAACTTTTTTGCCCAGCGTTTCATAAAATAAAATACACCCACCATACGCTTCATTTACCATAGTACGAGTAACATGGTTATTAAAATTTAACTTTCTGTCCATCATAAAACCGATATAACGATATTTATTGTCAAGCTTTGTGGTCCATAACTAGGGAAATGTGTGTCGCCCCAATTTATTTATTTTTTGCTTTCCTAATTGAAAATTGTATCGATGGTGGAAGTTTTGTTTCGCCGCTGAGTCTACAATTTCATCCGCCGCCGAGTCTTCAATTTCATCTGACGCCGCCGCGATAATTACAAGTTTGACTCTGTTCTCAGCTGTTTTTACAAAATCCTAAATTAATGTAGTAATTTTAAGTTGTAATGTATTTTTAATATAAACGCACAACTAAAAAAATGGTTGATAAAAATTTTTCTACGATTGACACCAACTGTCGCACCTGTTTCAAGAAAACAAAGGGATTACTTTCCCTTTCAAAGTCTGTCGATGAAGGAAAACTACAACAAATGTCGTATGCCGATCTTTTGAAAGATGTCGTCAATATAGACGTGAGATTCAAAATTATGAGCTATAACTGCATTAATTACTAATACAGGCTCGTTGTCCCTCTTTTCAGATCAACGATGACAACAGTTCCGAAATGCCACAGTATATCTGCGGCTGTTGTTCGCGCAAGTTGAAATCGTCGCACGCTTTTATAAAACAAGCCAAGGAAGTCAATGAGAAATTGTTGAGCTTAAGAAATAACTCCATGTTCCAAGATCAGAAGTTAAATTGCTTGCAGGAATGTGAAGTAGACATAAACGCCTGCTTGGAAATCAAAATTGAACCTGACGATGCTTATAATGAGATTTACCAAGAGGCTTCCTCCGTTGCAGTGGAAGGTAAATTGCGAATTAAAACAGAGTTAACTGATGATATCTCTTTAAATGAACAAGTCGATGATGAGTCCCACATAAACGATGGCTCCCACAAAAACTCTTCTCAGCGGAGCAGTGATACAGAACCGTATGCCTTGTTAAATATATTTTTTTTTGAATATACACCCATCTTATTATATTTTCTCTTATAAAGGACAACACTTCATGAACCGATTGAATTCGATTCAGATTCACCTGAAAAGGATGGGGAAGTCTCTGAATGTGAAACAGTGGATGAGCAATGGTTTACCATAAATATTAAAAACAAAGCAGAAAAATCTGAAGACTCAAAAGAGAAGACTAAACGTTTGGCGAAAGCAAATCAAGTTGTAAATGACTCGGACATTGCGGTGCCATGTCCACAGTGCAAGAAAATTTTCATCAATTCCAAGGAATTAAACCGTCATCTGCGTAATACACATGTTCCCGAAGATCAGAAATGTGCTTGTCCTATATGTGGTACAAAATATTCATGTTCCAGTAATATGCATAAACATATGAGAAGTATGCACGATCCAGAATCTGTTAAAATATTCTTGCCCGTTAAGGAAAAAGCATATCAATGTGATAGATGCCACCGAAAGTACACACAGAGAAAACATCTGAATTCCCACATTAGATCAAAGCATAGCGGGGGAGAAGAATCTGAAAAAAATAGGACGATAGATGAATCATCTATAGGGGGCAATAAAAAACCTGAAGTGCGAACCTTGTGTTTCGTATGTGGTGCTTCATTCTCTAAAAAGGCCGATCTCATTGTTCACATGAGAAGACACACAGGTGAGAGGCCCTTCAAATGTGACTTGTGTGACCGCGCATTTCCTCGTATATCCGCATTGACATGTCATCGACGTATACATACCGGTGAAAAACCTTACAAATGTAAGATATGTGATATGTCTTTCCGTGTCTCTACAAAACTAGCTTCGCATATGCGCTCACACTCAGACGAACGACCCTATAAATGTACCGAATGTGAACGAAGTTTTAAATACTCGAAAGATTTGAACATCCATAATCGTATTCATACTGGTGAACGACCGTATTGCTGCACGGACTGTGGCAGTACATTTACACAAAGTAATTCACTTAAGGCACATCGCATGAAATTGGGTCATATGGAGAATAATACTTAGTGTTCAGAAACGCATTCCATACTCATATTTATTTAGTTAATAAGTACATATTTCATTCAAATACATTAATTTACCCTTTTTCTGCACCTTTATTGCATATCCCTATTTTCCTTACATCAATACTCATCTCTATTAATACATCATTTCTATTTGACACTAGCCTATCTTTTCTATTACAACATTCAAATCAGTCCACATCTTGCGCTTCAACGAATAAGACATTATACAGTCCACTCAGTAATATTTTGGGAATAACTCTTTATTTAATAAACATTGTAAAACCTTTAAGTGTCGTGGTTTTAATTAAAGGCAAACATTAATAAAGGGTTTGTGAAGGTTCTTATTATTAACCACTTATTTTAATTATGGTTGTATGGTCCAGCCCGTGGTAAAATTGGGTCAATTGCAAACTTTTTACGTATATAGTTTTGATGTTCAAATTGAAGCTTTATAGCACCAAAAGTAGATGTTTCGGAAAATTTCGAGTCTATTCTCCAGTTTATCTGTTAAGCCTGGTACTAAGCAGTATTGTTGAGATTTTTTGTGAAATAATAGACGTGAACTGTCCTTCCCAGGGAAAAGTTTCTACAGTTGTATTCATTTATCAAAAACGAATCTTACTGCAATGTCACATTTTTTTATATGGAGTTTGACACTTTTCACATGAAAGAGCAGACTTAGTACTGGGATTGGCTGAAGTGCAGTTTATGAGCCGTGACGATATATTTTTTGTAAATATATTTAAAAAAATGCCGTGGTCTTAAGAATGGCTCAAAATTTTCGGAAAAATTGTGAATATGTGCTTTTGGTTCCAGGGGCCCTCAGGGTCATGCAAAGAATACCGCCCACTTTAATATATGCAAATTAAAAAATAAATACGATTTCATTTGTCATATTTTTTTGTAGCTGTTGGGCTAGAAAATTATGTCAAGAAACTCAGCACTCCGAAACCTTTATAAATTTTTTTGGTGAATATAAAGGTTTCTATTTCAGACACATTCACTGTAAGTAAAATTTAAACTTTAGAAATAACACCAAAACGTCGAGTTTGTTTATATAAGTTGGGTTCTAGTAAGTACTAGCTTCACTTGAAAAAGCGTTCCAGTATGCAAACAAGTTCTAAAAGTAGTGAGCAAATTGAAGAGAGAATTTAACAAAGTGGCTTCTCTCTTACTACTTTTTGCTCGAGAAATTAACCGAGTAAATGTAGCAAATTGTCGGTTAAAGTTATTAGTTGATATACATACATTGACAAAGAAAATTCAAAATAAATAGAATTTGTGTTTTTCCTTTCTAGAATCTACAAATTAAATGAGATCTTCCTCAAATTTTGCAAACATTCGGTATGAGAGAGCAATAACTACCTCTGCTAACGCCATCTTCAGTTGGCGATTGCGTAAATAATTAAGAAATGACCTCATGACCACGATGGGAACACCGATAATCATGATGCAAAATTTCTATTCTGCCTCGATTAAAGCGCACCGAATTTACTATCATTGCACTGTTGGTCCTTGCAATTAGAAAGAATTAAATGCTTTAAGCGCTATATCTCGACTATATCAATACTTTCTTAAGAGGGTATATCAATAATTCCGTGACTTTTCCAACTTCCCCCGTATTTATATGAAATGAAAAATTGCTCCCATCAAGTACAATCTGTTAATAGACTACTGTCTAATTTTGAGAAAAAATGAATTTCGATTTTCGATTAGCAGTGTAGTTTCGATTTGACATGATCAGTTGGGTTTAAGAAAGCTGTCTGCAAGATGTCTGCCCTCAATTGACCATAAACGTAATCGTGTGACAACTTCAAAGGATTCTTTGGAGTTGTTTAACCAAAATTCGAATGAGTTTTTGCGGCGTTATGTAACTGTGGATGAAATATGGATCCATTACAACACTCCGGAGACCAAGCAGCAGTCTAAGCAATGGCTTTCTCAGGGAGAACCGGCTCCGAAGAATGCCAAGGTGACTTTGTCGGCCAATAAGGTGATGGCAACAGATTTGTGGGATGCCCGCGGGATAATCCACATCGATTACCTACAAAAGGGGAAAACCATAAACGGTGAATATAATGCCAATAAGTTGACCGATTTAACGAGTATTTAAAAGAACGACATCATATGGCCAAGAAAAAAAAGTTCTTTTGCATCAAGATAATGCACGTGTGCAGTCTTAATGGCAAAATTGCATCAATTGGGTTACGAATTGGTACCACTTTTTCGTTCCCGTAGTTTTTACTAGTTTTTCATTGAGAGTGCATTTTTGTACTTTTCTCGTTTACTTCATTTGCTAGCAAAAAAAAGTTTTCGAAAAAAAGTTTTTAAATATCTCCTTATTTTCCTCCAGATTCTACGACGAAAAGATTCAAGCTACATGAGGTGTCATAGGCGAATTCAGTCTTTCGTCCATAAGAGACATAAAATCATTGAATGGGAATAAAATAATAAACGAAAAATATTAAATCAATACAGGCCTTCATTTTGCTTTGGAAAATTTTGAAAAAAGACTAAGAACTGTTTGAGCTGCTTTAAATATTTATATTTATCGATCTTGTGCACATGAACCTTAAAAACAGATTGCATAGAAAATCTTAAGCGTTTAGTGTTCGTTTTGCACACACTTACTTAACCCCGTATTCATCAAAACACAATAGGTTTTAAGAAAATTTATATTTTAATCCTTCCGTAAAAGTTTATGAATATGGCTCTTACAGTGAAAATTGCATCATATTTTTTCTGTAAGTTACTGTTGGTTCCAACAATGCTAAGCTAGAGCTACACATACATACAAGTGACTGAATAGTGAACTAATCTTAATCGTGAATAGCTCCAACAGCCTCTGAAACTGCCATATTTTTCTTAGTTTATCTCATTTTAAAAATGGCAATATTCTTTCGGCCCAGCCGAAGTAATTGTCAAAATGCAAATATCAAATACAGGGTGGCTGATGAAGATTGCTACATTAAGAAACACAAATATAACTTTTTTTTTCAGTGTATGCAATTCATTTTTCTTTATTCATGTTGAAGCTCATTCAATTTTATTAAAAATGCCCTTCATTGTGCGACATCTTACCAAAAAGTTGTTCATTACTACTTTGAAAGTTGGGACAGGAATAGCGTCATTCAAATTTGTTGGTTTTGCTTTGTACAATTCATGTTTGGTGATAAGCAGAACCTTCGCTTTTTACAATATTAGAAACCAATACAAATTTTAAGAAACACTTTAAGTAAACCATTAGGAAATTTGTACTTTGCAAGTAGTTTAAATTGTTATGAAGATAATAAGTTTAAATATAACATAATTATAGTACTAAAAAACGTATATTATCTAAAAGGTCTAACTGGGACGTCAATAGAGATTTTTGATATTAAATATTGAGAATCCACAACCCCACGGATAATTTTATATGCCATCATCGTATCCACCATAGTTCGCCGACTCTTCAAAGAGGGCAATTTAATAAGATTTAAACTGTAGTTGTTAGAAGGGAGATCATAACCAGTATTCCAAAGTAGATTTCTCAAGCAGATTAGTAATCATTTTTTCAGTACGGATGCAATTTGGTTTACATAGTAATCATACTAGTGACCCCAAACCACTGATCCATATTCTAAAATTGGCCTGACGATATACTTAGTAGGAACAAAAATACTGTTACAACATTGAACACACCTATTTCAGTAGTAGAACATACCCCGTTAATGTCATATGGGGTTTGAAAGCTAAACTCAATAGCGTTAGTCTGTACCGGGATTTTAAAATTGTTTCAACTTTCATCATGGAGTGGTCGTATCGCTGTAATAGCGCTCGTATCGCTATAATAGCGCTTTTCAAGTGTGAAATGCACGATATTTTTAAAACGCTCCGGCCACTAGGGATTAGCCACATGTTCGTCTACCGATGCATAAAACTGTTTGAGGAGACTGGAGATGTAAAAGACCGCCACCGCCACGCATGTCAAACGAACACCGCATGTCAAAAAAAAAAATTGTTCACCGATGAAAAAATTTTTACCGTCCAGGAAAAGGGTCATCACCCAGCTTCAGTCATGGTTTGGTGGGGTGTCTCCTACGATGGGGTCACTGACCTGCATTTCTGCGAACAAGGAGTCAAAACATCGGCCAAAGTTTACCAAGAAACCGTTTTGGAAGCTGTTGTGAAGCCTCTTAACAATTCCCTGTTCCAAAACCAGCCATGGACTTTCCAGCAGGATTCGGCGCCGGCTCATAAGGCTAAAACGTCCCAGGCCTGGCTTCGAAACAATTTGCCAGCGTTCATTTCTTCTGAAGAATGGCCCTCAGGCAGTCCAGATTTGAACCCATTGGATAACAAATTGTGGACGGTTTTAGATGACAAGGTTTGTAACAAAAGATACCCCAACATTGGATCTCTTAAGACTGGACGAGGTTTGTGCAGCTATTGACGATTGGCCAGTGCGACTTAAGGCGTGTGTAAAGGCAAAAGGCGGACATTTTGAATAAGTAGATTCTTTGGTCCAAAAACATTCAGTACTTTTTATTTTACAACATAAAACGTGTGTAACAGTATTTATGTCCCTACCCAATAAGCACAAAGTCGGACTCGGATCCGTTTCGGATCCGATTTGAGTCCGATATGACGGACTCCGCTTTCTCTGTTCCGATTCGGATCCGATTTGAGTCCGAGATGTCGGACTCCGCTTTCTCTGTTCCGATTCGGATCCGATTTAAGTCCGATATGACGGACTCCGCTTTCTCTGTTCCGATTCGGATCCGATTTGAGTCCGAGATGTCGGACTCCGCTTTCTCTATTCCGATTCGGATCCGATTTGAGTCCGATATGACGAACTCTGCTTTCTCTGTTCCGATTCGGATCCGATTTGAGTCCGAGATGTCGGACTCCGCTTTCTCTGTTCCGATTCGGATCCGATTTGAGTCCGAGATGTCGGACTTCGCTTTCTCTGTTCCGATTCGGATCCGATTTGAGTCCGAGATGTCGGACTCCGCTTTCTCTGTTCCGATTCGGATCCGATATGACAGACTCCGCTTTCTCTGTTCCGATTCGGATCCGATTTGAGTCCGAGATGTCTGCTTTCGATTCAGGTTTGCAGTAAAAATTTGGAGTTTTATTTTTATATTTATTAATGAATTTATTTATTATTTTGAATTTATTACTTAGTATATATGTGGTGAAATAAGCAACAATTAGATGAAAAGTAATATGACATTAAAATTTAATATATTAATAAGTATATGACTCATATGTAACAGACATCATATTAGTGTATAAGTGGTACAAAATACAATTCGTTTGTCAATTTAAGTTTGAAAACCTTTTTTATATGTAATATGTTGTGCTCATTGGGCAAATCTTCAAACTCAATAAAATCCTCACGAGCCCTTGGAAGTATTGGACCAGCGGAGCAAAAAATACTTCCAATATGCAATGGACAGATTTACGAAAAAAACAAAATGTAACAATGAAAAAATATTATCGTAAAGTAATATTATCGTAAAGTAATCGTTTATACTTACCTATGCTATAAATAAATGCGTAAAAATTGAATTTGTTCCGCCTTATTATTTTATGCTAAATTATGCAGGATCAAAAATCGTTTCGGCAACGGATCAGAATTCATTTCGTTTTCGGATCCGACATCGTTTTGAGTTCGGGTCCGAACTCATATCTAAATCGGATCCGAACTCACTTCGATGTTGGATCCGCCATCGTTTTGAGTTCGGGTCCGATATCATTTCGAAATCGGACTCAATTCTCGGTCCGATATCGAAGAGGGAATTGCTCCCGTTCTCGTGTCCGACCTCGGACCGAAATCGGACCCGTTCTCGAAACCAAATCAGAGAAGTCGGATCCGATTCGGATCAGATTCGGATCCGATGTGCTTATTGGGTACTAAGTAATATATATAAAGTTGTTTACTAGTATATGGATCAGTAAACACATATGCCACGGCCTCGGCGGCATACCTCTATTCGACGGTGCATATTTTCAATGACTGAGGCATAATGGAGGTTCAATGTCGTTAATGTGCCGAATTATCTCTTTAGCTCTTGCATTGTTTTAACACTGACTTACACTTTTTCTTTTAAATATACCCAATGAAAGAAGTCCAATATCCTTCGCCCGACGTAAGATAACACTGCCATTGGATTTCTCGCACAAAAGACCCATTATTTTATTGGATGTGTGGCACCATCCTGTTGGAACCACAAATCGTCTACGTCCATGTCGTCAACTTCTGGCCACAAAAAGCCCGTTTTCAAAAAAGTACGGCCCAGCGACAAAAAGATGACAGAACGAACCGGCCGAGCATGCACAGACCCGGTTTTCTGAAATTTGCTCACAATTCTCCGATTGTGAATACATTTGCTCGATTATGCTGACCAAAAAATCACTAAATGCATTTGATTTAAACGCCCATTTTCGTTAAAGGCTTTAACAATCCTAACGCGCTGCTCAATGGCGTACCTCCACCGTTTAATTTGACAAACACTAAAGCAAAGAAATGTTTAATTAAATTGGCAAAAAACTCGACACAAGAAGTAACTGATTTCACTTCGTCTGCAAATGTTAGTAAATTAGATTTGAAAATAGAAGGGGGGCAATTTGTTAATAAATATTAAAAATAAAATAGGTCTAAGGTGGCTATCTGTGGGACACATGTCCAGGTCAAAAGTGGCTGGAATCTAACATAATTACAGAACTAAAAAGGAAAATTTAAGACAGTATTTGCGCAAATAGGTACATATATTTTTTTATTTGTGTTTTCTCCTCGAAATGATATGGACAACAAGTAAATACATAAGTACATAAATATAATAATCAATCCCACGACAGCCGGTTTTATGGACCGGATTGACTCGTAGAACAATTCTTCGGCCAAATCACGTGTACATGAGCCTGTCTTATGCTTACGTCTTCACTTCGTCCCAAGATTTGCCAATTGATGTCATTTACGATTCAATGTGTCTTTTTTAAGTATTCTACAGCATTTCTTGTGATATCATCACTTGGTCTTCTGAGAGTATGTCCAATCCAACGCCATTTTGGTTTTTTAATTTCTACGGCTATACGTTGCTGGTATGATTGTGCCCAAAGTCCATCATTTGAGATGACCCTTAAATTTAAACAGAAAGGTATTTTTATAAGCTTTCTAAAGGTCCATTTAGTCTTGACGGTTGACGGTAGGCAATCAGCTATTTCAGTTGAGGGTTGCATTTGCATGTGTTAGAGGGAGATAACTACAGTTTGACGGTTGACGACGGTAGACTTCTGCAGGTTGCAGAATCAACCGTCAACCGCCGAGACTAAATGGGCCTTTACGCTACCCATACCGCCTAGTGTAATGGGACCGCCTAGTTGCCGCCGGCTTTTTTTAAATTATTTGTTTTAAATGCCCTTCTGGGCCATATTTTTGACCATTGTTACTAAACTAGACTCCGATTTAACGATATTTATTGTCAAGCTTTGTGGCCCAAAACTAGGAAAATGAGTGTCGCCCCCAATCAATATATTTATTTTTTGCTTTCCTAATTGAAAATTGTATCGATGGTGGAAGTTTTTTGTTTCGCCGCTGAGTCTACAATTTCATCCGCCGCCGAGTCTTCAATTTCATCTGACGCCGCCGCGGTAAATATAAGTTCGACTCTGTTCTCAGCTGTTTTTGCAAAATCAAAAATTAATGTAGTAAAAGTTGTAATTTGTAATGTATTTTTATTTTAATATAAAATATTAAAATATAAACAATTAAAAAATGGCTAATAAGAAATCTACGATTGACACCAACTGTCGCACCTGTTTCAAGAAAACAAAGGGATTACTGTCCCTTTCAAAGTCCGTCGATGAAGGAACACTACAACAAATGTCGTATGCCGATCTCTTGAAAGATGTCGTCAATATAGACGTGAGATTCAAAGTTATAAGCTATAACTGCATTAATTACTAATACAGGCTCGTTGTCCCTCTTTTCAGATCAAGGATGACAATAGTTCCGAAATGCCACAGTATATTTGCGGCTGTTGTTCGCGCAAGTTGAAATCGTCGCACGCTTTTATAATACAAGCCAAGGAAGTCAACGAGAAATTGTTGAGCTTAAAAAATAACTCCATGTTAGAAGATCAGAAGTTAAATTGCTTGCAGGAATGCGAAGTAGACATAAACGCCTGCTTGGAAATCAAAATTGAACCTGACGATGCTTATAATGAGATTTACCTCGAGGCTTCCTCTGTTGCAGTGGAAGGTAAATTGCGAATTAAAACAGAGTTAACTGATGATATATCTTCAAATGAACATGTTGATGATGAGTCCCACAAAAACTCTTCTCAGCGGAGCAGTGATACAGAACCGTATGTCTTGTTAAATATATATTTTTTGAATATACACCCATCTTTTTATTATATTTTCTATTATAAAGGACAACACTTCATGAACCGATTAAATTCGATTCAGATTCTCTTGAAAAGAAAGAGGAATTCTCAGAATGTGAAACGGTGGATGAACATATAAAAAACAAAGCAGAAAAATCTGAAGCCCCAAAAGAGAAAACTAAACGTTTGGCGAAATCAAATCAAGTTGTAGAAGACGCGGACATTGCAGTGCCATGTGCACAGTGCAAGAAAATTTTCATCAATTCTAAGGAATTAAACCGTCATCTGCGTAATGCACATGTTCCCGAAGAACAGAAATGTGCTTGTCCTATATGTGGTGGAAAATATTCATGTTCCAGTAGTATGCGTACACATATGAGAAGTATGCACGATCCAGAATCTGTTAAAATATTTTTGCCCGTTAAGGAAAAAGCATATCAATGTGATAGATGCCACCGAAAGTACACACAGAGAAAACATCTGAATTCCCACATTAGATCAAAGCATAGCGGGGGAGAAGAATCTGAAAAAAATAGGGCGATAGAAGAAGTATCTATGGAGGGCAATAAAACACCTGCAGTACGACCCATGTGTTTCGTATGTGGTGCTTCATTCTCTAATAAGGGTCATCTTATTGTTCACATGAGAATACACACGGGTGAGAGGCCCTTCAAATGTGACTTGTGTGACCGCGCATTTCCTCGTATATCCGCATTGACATGTCATCGACGTATACATACCGGCGAAAAACCCTACAAATGTAAGATATGTGAAAAGTCTTTCCGTGTCTGTACAAAACTAGCTTCGCATATGCGCTCACACTCAGACGAACGGCCCTACAAATGTACCGAATGTGAACGAAGTTTTAAATATTCGAAAGATTTGAATATCCATAATCGTATTCATACTGGTGAACGACCGTATTGCTGCACGGTCTGTGGCAGTACATTTACACAAAGTAATTTACTTAAGGCACATCGCATGAAATTTTGCCATATGGAGAATACTAGTAGTTTTGATGTTCAAATTGATACTTTATATCACTGAAAGTCTTGTAATAAGTTAGTTCACGTGAAAAATTTAAATGCGGTTTTGTTAAGATTTTTTTTGTGAAATAATAGACGTGAACTGTCCTTCCCAGGGAAAAGTTTCTACAGTTGTATTCAGTATGCCAGACATTTATCAAAAACGAATCTTACTGCAATGTCACATATTTTTTATATGGAGTTTGACACATTTTACTTGAAAGAGCAGAATTAGTACCGGGCTTAGTTGAAGTGCAGTTTATGAGGCGTGACGGATATTAAAGAAAGGCTCAAGAATTTCGGAAAAAATAATGATTAAGTGCGATTGGGTCCAGGGGCCCTCAGGACAATGCAAAGAACTCTCTCACTTTAATACATATAAGGGTGGATACTCAATAACGAACGGAAATTAGAAAATAAATAAGATTTCATTTGCCATATTTTGTTGAAGCTTTTGGGCAATGAAATTATGACAAGAAACTCAGCACTCCCAAAACTTTATAAATTTTTGTGGTGTATATATAGGTTTCCATTTAACATGCATCCGCTGTAAGTAAAACTTAAACTGAAATGAGACCAAAACGTCGAGTTTGTTTATATAAGTTGTGTTCTAGTACGTACTACTAGCTTCACCTGAAAAGGCGTTCCAGTATCCAAACAAGTTTTGAAAGTAGCAAGCAAAGAGAGAATTTAACAAAATGGCTTTTTCTTACTACTTTTTGTTCGAAGAAATTTACCGAGTACTTATATATGTAGCAAATTGCCAGTCAATGTTTTTAGGTGATATACATTGTACAATAAACGAGGTAAACGCCCATGTGCTGCATTTCGATCTTGCTCGAATGTGAAACATTTTCCCATAATTAGTGATACCCGAAAAATATTGGAGTTTGAAATCGACCACATGTACCCATGTAAATCGAATTAGAAATGGGGTTTTTGGTCCTTTATTAGCACACATACATTAAAAAAATAAAATTTAATATGTATTTTGTTCACATTAGTTAAAACATTGCTCACATTAGCTTTTAATTAATATATTTTAACAAAATAAAAACATTCCTTTTAATTATTGATTCTCGTCTGTGCTTGGAAGTGACGACGCACATTTTTTATGTTGGAAAAAAATATTGGTTCTTGAAAATTGCACAATTCCGCACATTTTGATATGTATGTTTTCTCTCGGAATGTAGCACACCATTTTGCAAAAAACGCTTATCTAAAAACATGCGAATTTAAAAATTCTCGGAACACAGCATATCATGGGCGATAGTCACTAGTCCATGGTACAATAAAGAAGGAAGAGTTATGCTAACAGCTTTGTAGTAATTTAAATTGTCAATGACGTTTCTTAAAGTTTTTAATTGAACAAATCTACATCCAACATTCACAATTATCATCAAATATTCACAAAAATGTATTTTTGGCATTCTCTTTCAAGTCCATTAAACATTATTTATTTATTTATTTATTTCAAATATATTACATAAATACAATTTATGAAATATATGAAAGGTGCCGGGTGACTGAGACCATATGCACCTGATATTACAAATTAAAGTTTCGTTCATAGTTAATTATTTTAACAAATTATAATTAAAAAAAAAGAAAAATGAAAATAATGGTAAAGGTAAAAGAAAAATTTTAAAAAGTTAAACAAAAAAAGAAAAAGTTATACTTTTTACAAAAATAAAATCTATATACATAAAGATATGTCAGGTGTTATAGATAATATAAATATAAATATTGGTGAATTAATATACATTATAACTGATGAACATTGGTCTAAACATCTCTTAAATCATGTGCACGCAGTGATGAACGAATTCTCGGCAACATAACATTCAAGGAGCAATCAAGCACACTTGTCAAGGGTGCGTCGATCCTAGAGATGGGACAGTCGCTAAGAATATGATCAACTGACAGTACGGTACAACAAAATTCACACTCCATTGGAGTTGTTCTATCATAATAGTGACGGGTATTAAAAATAGCCTTATTGACCCTAAGGCGAGACAGTAAAATACAGTCAGATCTACTGAAGTTAGGGTTGTACATGGGCCTACAGACAGATGGATTGATGCGCTTGAGGAAAACATTCGATTTATCCCAAAATTCCAGGTCCTTCAACCTGCGAAGAGATCTGTAGGGATTGAGGATAGCACTTGGAAAGCAGGGAGTTCTACCTATATCAGGAGACATTAAAGCATTTTTGGCCACCTCATCAGCCCGTTCATTACCAAATATACCGATGTGCGAAGGAATCCACAGGACAATTATACTGCAAGAGGGGTCCATTAAGCCAAGCAGGCCATCATAAACGCCTCTTCTGTTCTTGAGTAAAGCTTTTATGACACCGAGGCTGTCAGTGCAGATGAGAGTACTACCTGCTTGCCCGGAAGCATATGAAATTGCAGACTCAACGGCAGCAAGTTCAGCAGAGAAAATACCTGTACGATCTGGAAGGCGGGATTCAAAAATGGTATCATGTTGTACATCGGAGATCTGTCTAACAACCGAGAGTGATGTTCTCACTCCATCAAAGGAGCCGTCAGTGAAGATTATCATGTCTGGTCGATGGTGTGCGATTCGGTCTGATAGCAGGGACCTAAAGCATGAAGGGTTAGTAGAATCCTTCTTATGTATACTGATACTATAGTCAATTCTCACAAAATTTCTTGCACGAGATGAAGGAATCGGTTTAGCGGGCAAAGTGATGCCGTATTCTGACAAAAGATGTAAGATGTGTCCTATGGACGAGGCATGAGTCCTGACACGGAAAAAAGACCTATTCCAAAAGACGTTATGAAGATCATCCGACGTCAGGCTGATCGATCTAGATGCCAGACCTAGAGAGAATTTCTCCAAAAGCATGTTAAAATCTGTGAACCTGCCTTCGACCCTTAATGAGTCAATGGGCGTAGCACGAAGAAGACCCGTAGCAGTCCTAAAACACTTGTTCATAGCAGTATTAAGCTTAGATACATTTCTTCTCGATGTCCAACCATATATAGTGATACCATGTGAAAGAGTTCCAACGGCCAAAGATTTACAGATATTTACGGCGACATCTAAATGGGGGCCCTTGTTCCTAGAGCAAATAAGTTTCAGCAAGTTGTTTATCTTATCGAGTCTGGACTCCAAATACTTCACATGTCGATCCCACAATAAATTCTTCGAAAAAACAATACCTAAAACTCTCATCTGAGAATCAATGCGTATAACACTGTCGGCAAGAGAGACGCGAACACAGGAACATTTCCTCCTGCGACAGACATGGAGAACTTCTGTCTTTTCGATAGGGACAACAGCTCCTGAACACCTCGCCCAATCCTGTACTTCGTCGTTAAGCACGTTAAGGCTGAATTCCGCCTCCTCAGGATTACCAGAAGAGACCGCAAATATATTATCGGCAAAAATGCCCACGAAATCAATACCTGGCGTATCCTCTATAGCCCTGGCTAAGGAGTTTGCATATATATTGTACAGGACAACAGACAGAGGGGATCCCTGAGGCACGCCATTGTCTAATGGGAATAGACGAGACAAGTAACCGTCAACCTTAACAATGATCCGTCGATTGGAGAGAAACGAGAAAATGAGTCTGATTATCGATTTGGGAACTCCCCAACTTTTGAGCTCATTTAGAATCGGAGTCAACACCACTCTGTCAAAAGCCTTCTCCAAATCCTCCGAAAGCACCAAGCTGTGTCTACCCTTTGCTATATTGGAACGTAATACCTCCTCTAAACGATGACACAAGCTGTGGACACCATGTCCTGGTAGAAAAGCATGCTGAATCCTAGAAAATTTGTCCAAAGTGAATCGAAAAAAACGCCTTGCCAAAATCTTCTCCAAAATTTTAGAGAGGACAGGAAGTAATGATATGGGTCTATAACCCTCAAGTAGACTAGGATTCTTCCCCTGCTTTGGTATAGGAGACAGAATGGCCGTCTTCCAATCGTGTGGAAAAATAGAGGAAGATAATATGTTGTTATATAGTCGGCATAGGCGTCTCCTAAAAAATAGTGGGGCATTCTTCACCATAGAATAGGTCAATTTGTCTAAAGATGGCGTAGAACCCTTCAACGTCTGAAGGGTCTCGTCAAGTTCAGGGACATCAATAACACCCACCAGATCAAGGTAGAGGTCGGGAGATGAGGACAAGTCATCAATAACCAGGCTACGTTTGGATGCCACGACTTCGTGGCTAAAGGCATCGTCCGAGCTCAATGAACTCCAGAATCGAGCAAATTCGTCTGCAATATCCCGCGGGTGTGAAATAATATCATCATTTACGCAAATAGAAGCAAATCCATCGGTCCTGGAACCCCTTAACTTGTTCACTTTCTTCCAGAGATGGCGGGCGTCCATGAAAGGGTCCATTGAGTTGAGGAAATTTGTCCATGTCAATCTTTTGGCCGCTTTACATTCACGTTTGACCCTAGCACATGCCCTCTTGTATTCAAGACAGTTCTCCAAATTCCTCTTCCCTTTATACCGTCTCCAAAGCCTGTCTCTTTGATTGATTAGTCTAGCAATGTTACCATTAAACCAAACGGGTTTATACTTGGCGCTTGGTTTGCGACTAAGAGGAATCGACTCATTCGCGGCATTCCTAAGCAAACGTTTCACCTGAGCTGCCTCTCTGTTCACATTTGTGGATTCAGGAAAATTGTTAGAACATTCCAACAGTTTCCGCTGGAATAGAGTCCAGTCGGCCCTATTATCCCTAAAACGTGGAATAAATTCCTTACTCGGGGTCGGTGTGTCGTTAGAAATCTTAATAGGGAAGTGATCGCCAACCTCTGGTAATGGCAGACACGTCCAATTAAAATTAGGGGCCAGATCAGTACTACACATAGAAACATCGACAGCAGTTAATGTGTGGCGGGAATTCAACAGAGTTGGAGAACCGTCATTCAAGATAACCAATCCATGGTCATCAGTAAATTTTCCCCAGATATCGGCGTCCGGAGTATTCCGCGAAGAACCCCATATAGTACTGTGTGCATTTAAATCCCCTACGATGAGACAATGATCACTAATTTGGACGTTAATGCGACTAACCATGTCAAAACTCAAGTGAACGTCGTGCTCCTTATAAATATTGATAATCTTTAAACAAGTGCCGCAATTGATAGTCAACGTCTGGTGTAGTAATTGACCAGAAGATTTTACGTGCTCAGAAACATTTATATTATTACTCACAAAAATTGCTATACCAGATTTGGCATATGTATAGTCCTTATTATGATGATATGATCTGTAACCGGGTATATGAAGTAAATGCACATTCCCATTTGTCATGTGTGTCTCCTGGAGGGCAATGATATTTGGTTTATGAAGTGAAACTAGAATCTCCAAGGCGTACTTATTATTCAAGAATCCTTGGATATTCCACTGCAACAATGTAATATTTAGACCAAAGTTCATAAGAATACTAAAATAAAAAGAAGGGAAATAGTATAATTAATTTTCAGATTTAGATAAAGAATTAGATGGCATTGTCTTCCTGTAAGTCTCGGGCGTAATCAATACACTGAGATTAGGAAAATTAGTAAATGCCTGGCTGCATGGAGACAACTCCAAATCACCCGTATTCGAGCGGTTTGGAGTGTTAAGTTGCTCAGGCAACCGTGAATTCACCATAGTTTCTGCAATAATGTTGTCTGATACGTCTGGGCTATCGCCACTGTCCATAGAAAGATCAATGTATGTATTGTCATGAGATTTCTTTAGAGTATCGATAATAGTAGGTGGTGGAATATTTTTACCGTCTGATATTGAGTGAATTAAGGATGAGTTAGCTTCAGTTAATGAGGTTAGCTGTTGTGTAGCTTGTAGAGAATTTTGTCCTGGAAAAGTTGAAGTAATGTTTTCGAAAAACTGTGTAGGAACTGAATATTCTGGCTGTTGTGGTTTAAGATGAGAGTTCTGTTGTTGTTGTATTTTGTTATAAGAATTTCGGTTTTGTTGTTGTTGTTGAGGAACTTGTTGGTGTTGTTGAGAGACTTGATTGGAAGTTGAAGAGAGTTTTCTGGAATTTGAATCGGTGAGCGAATTTCTTTGTTGATGTTGAATGACCTTGGCTGTTATTTTAGGAGCACCGTTAACTTGGTTTGTTGTAACATTTGTTGATGTCGGGTTGATTGTGTTGAAGTTTCCAGCAACACTTGCATATGATGGTTTAGGTACTTGTGGAGCAATGAGGTGGGAGGTGGGGTCATCATTAAAAATAGTCCAGGCATCTCGTGCCGTACATCTTCGAGACTGTTTAATTTTGTTCACAGATTTAAATTTAAGAAAACTCGGGCAATTAGGATCGTAGGAAGTATGTGTATCCAAGTTGCAGTTTACACAGAATTTCCTAATGCATTCCTCGTGTGGAGGTGGGTTACCACATTCCCCACATAACTGTATACGCTGACAATGGTTTTTAGTGTGACCGAGCTTTTGACAGTTTTTGCATCTGAGGGGATTCGGGATGTATTCTTCTACCGTTACAGTTTGCCAGCCAAGTCCGCACGTTTTAGGGGGATGAACAGAATCAAAAGTTAACACGGCAACTCCGGTTGCGACCCATTTGTCCTTCAATTCTTCATGCCTCTTCATGAATTTTCTGACACCAATAACCTTAAAAATCTTATCTATATCTCTCAAGAGATCTTCCTCTGAGACATCGATTATTTTTCTTGAGTAAACTTTTCCATACGAAGAATTTAAAGTTTGATGTAAAGATATCTTTACTGGAACAATATCAATAAACTTGGCATTGAGAAACTTCTCGGCAGCTTTTAAGTTGTTCACCTTTATCATCAAATCGCCACTTTTCATCTCAGTTACCTCGGTGTACTCTTTGCTTATATGGGAAAGACCCCTGCCAATTTGGAAAACGTTATACGAAGATAGAGGTTTGGGCTCTATTGATTTATCCATGGTAATAGCAGAAGCAACTAGAAATCTAGGAAGATGATCGTAAGATGGTAAAACTTCTGGGAGTGGAAAATATTCATCTTGATCAACACGTGTTCGTTTATTAGCTGAACTTTTCTTGGGTTTCTTCTTAGAGGTATCCAACAGATCGTACCTGTTGTGGTTCGGGGGGTACACCCCGTTCATCGTAAATCACTTTCAATCGACTCTTTATTTAAGTAATTTCTTCTAACCAAACTTGAATATTACAAAAACTAGTATACTGAAATTCCAAGTAAGGGGAATTTTCCAATAAAAAGTCACTAAACAACAACCGTATAATCACAAACGATGTTAGCTCGACGACTGTCAGGTTGCGACTGCATTAAACATTATTTTTTGCTTAAAAGCCCATCAATCAAACCAGGAAAAAGCTTAAATACCATGGGACTCTGCACTATCGATTTCAATGGTAAAACAGTGGTTTACTGACTTTCGTTGTGGTCAGTACACCCGGAAATGTAGAAAACATCCACGAAATGGTGTTGGCCGATTGAAGACTAAAAGTGGCAAACTTGCATGGATTGGGTTACGAATTGGTACCTCATCCGGCATATTTTCCGGATTTAGCCTACAGTAACTATTTCCTATTTCCAAACCTTAAGATATGGGATGGTGGAAAGAAGTTCAGCTCCAACGGTGAATATTTATTAAATAAATAGTTAGTACGACATTAGCCACGACTACAAGCCAACCACAATCCCGCGACTGCTGGTTCTATGTGCCGGATTGACCCGAAACAAACACTCTTCGGCCAGGGGCAGTCACCTCAACAATATATGTTTTATGTTCGTCAATTTTTTCGTCGTGGGAGCAGCACTTCCCGTAATGCCTGTTCCGAATACTACTGGTCCGAGCCGGGATCGAACAAAACCCCTGACCTTGGATCGGCTCGGTTTGTCAGAACCGTATACACCATCGTGCTACGTCTGTAAGGTGTAATCGTTGCATGGAGTGGGTGCACTTCAGGAGCTGTTCAGATCTGAACCACATCAGGGAGTATATCGAAGCGGACATTGTTGTCTCATGCTGTATCAACGAAGTTAGCAGTGGGTCTCTGGATTTGGGGTTATCATCGCCGTCTACATTGTCGTCGTCGTCATCATCATCCAACTACGCCCACGCAACAGCATCAACATTTACAGCATCTTACACTACAGATTGCTGTTGCCACTCCAGACATTGCACCAATTTTGCAATTTAATTGCAATGGCCTACGCAACAAAATCAGTGAGGTAATAGAATTGATGAGCCCGAGAAACATTATGGTCGCTGCAATCCAAGAAACAAAGCTGAATGCCACCTGCAGTTTGCACAGTTGTGACGGATACAACGTATACGTTATACGTAAGGATCGTACCAGAATTGAAGGTGGGGGACTTGCCTTCCTGTTACACCATTCTGTGCAGTACAGACCTATATCGCCTGAGCTTGACTCTAGAGACCCATACATGGAATGTATGGGGGTAGCAGTCAAGTCTGGAACTGCCGAGATAGAGCTGTGCAACGTATACATCCCGCCGGTTGGAAGCTGTGTCCCGCGTTATCTGCCTGACATTAGCAACCTGCTTTAAGGTAATAACCGCTTGGTCCTAGGAGACTTTATTGCTCATCACGAACTGTGGCATTCTCTTCTAAACAACGACCAGAGGGGCATAGCTTTGGCAGAGAAAATTGATAGCTCTACGTTCTGCACAGTGAATGAGGACGCCCCCATGCGGATCATTGGCGATTGTCATAGCTCGCCAGACATCATTATGGCATTGCCTGGCTTGATCAACGACGTCACCTGGCAACCCATCATCTCAATAGGATTGGACCACCTTCCCATAATTCTCTTCATAAATAGACCATCCGACTTCATAACCACTGAACGCCTTACGTTTCTCAATAAATAAAGGCTGATTGGAGGCCTTCAGAGAAGCCACCAACCGCAGCTTTAATAATCTAGCTATTCCGTCGGATGTTCGGGTAGCCGAGAAAAAGCTCCGGGCCATCATCAACGCAGCAGCCGCTCGCCATATCCCTGCTGAATACCCGACGTACGACCAAACTTCCCAGCAGAGGCAGCGGGACCCGCAGACGAGCGTGATGATATTCGTCGCTCCAACCCTACTGACCCTAGAATTAGGGATCTCAACTCTGAGATCAGTAGGTTGGTCAACAAATATAAGCGGAACAAATGTCTAGACCACTTAAAGCAGTGCAACTTGAGTTCCGGAATTGGTAAGTTGTGGACAACGGTTAAATCGCTCTCTAACCCTGGAAGGAAGAATGATCGGACAACTGTCACGTTTGGTGATAGAACAGTGGCAGATCCGAACCGGTGCGCGTGTTATTTTAACCGGCTTTTCATTGAGCACCCAGAGAGTGATAAGGCGAAAAGGAGAGTATTGCGGCACCACAACAATTTACGGTTTGCAAAATTGCCCATGTCATCTGCAGCACAAAGTCATCAAAGGCGCTGGGTCCGGACGGAATCTCAATGCTGATGTTAAAGCACCTGGATACCCCGGTAGAAGCCAGGCAAAGACGCAAGTAAAGGAGATTCGTACAGGCCGATCTCCTTGCTTTCTCCAGTAGCAAAGACACCTAAAGAACTTCTCCTCCCAGCCTGATAGAACGTTTTTCTTGGGCTGATCAAAAGCACAACAACTGCTTTACACGCCATCACCACACGTATAAGTCGCGGCCTTAACCAGAACAAGCCTAACGACAGGACGGTCCTTGTGGCTCTTGACCTAACAAAAGCCTTCGACACCGTCAATCATGCCACTCTGTTCGTGGACATTGAAGAAACGTCCCTTCCGCCCAGTTTGAAACGTTATGTCGTAAACTATATGTGTGGGCGCCAGTCATATGTAGAATTTGGAGACAGAAAGTCGAAGTCCCGTAGTGTTAAACAATGAGTTCCCCAGGGTGGAGTGATGTCCCCGGTTCTGTTTAACCTCTACCTCTCTAAACTTTCTGCACCACCAGACGGCGTTGAAATTGCGTCGTACGCTGACGATTGCACAATTCTGGCGCCAGGACCTAAAGTGGATGACATGTGCGAGAAAATCAACGGTTACCTCACTGACTTAGCACGTTTTTCACTGCGAGGAATATGAAAATACCCGCCTCCAAATCATCAGCCACACTGTTTACTGCATGGACCGCAAAGGTGCGGTTGTCACTCAATGTGAAAGTCGATGACGTCAACATCCCGACTACCAACTATCCCAAAATCCTTGGGGTAATATTGGGCAGCCTTTTTCAATCTGATTACATTGGTTCATTTAAATTGTTGTTGATTTAGCTTTGTAGACTTCCTGTTTGCAATAATCCCACAAAAAAAGTCAGGTTCTGTAAGGTCAGGTGACATGGGGGGCCAACGGTATTTGGAGTTTCTGGAAATCATCTTATTTGGAAATTTTCGTCGCAATTCAGTCATAACAGGCCGGGCTATGTGAGGAGATGCACCATCTTGCTGAAACCACAGAGAGTTGAAAGAAATTCTCATTCGGCGTAATTCTGGATAGAAAAACTCTGGCTGACTTCCTAAACGTATATTTTGGCGAGTTAAAAGTAAAGGATCGGAGGGGGAAAGAGGGAGTAATGTGTATTGTCACTTGCATTGAACTTCTGGATGTCGCAACTAGTGGGAAATACATTTGCCGGACGTCGATTTCACATACGGACCGTACAAGCGAAAAACGAATTTGATCTTAAGTGTAAAGTGCGGTCAACTGGCCAATCGATAACCAGCGGGTGTGAATTCCTCGTATCCCTGCCGAACATCCTAACGTCATGAATAAGGCGACGGATGTCCGATGAACACACACCATGAAAGTAACGATAGAACAGCATCACGCAACCCACATTCCGGCGATGCTCAAGGGAAACAATAGAGTTGGATACCCTAATGTCACCTATCAGCACCGTCGCTCTCCTTTGAACAAGGTCAAGTAGCTACAGGGATGATTTTGGAGCACCTGCCCATATATGTATTCCATCTTAGGCCTGATGTAAGTTGTAAAGATATTAAAAAGATAAGAGGGAATCAAATATTTCTTGCACCGCTTTAAAAAGCCTGTGCACTTGAGTGCTTCTTTCGACACTTCGAATGAACGAGCGTCACATTGTATTTTCATGCCCAGAACATCAAGAGCTTCTGATTGTTCAATATCCGTACCATCGATAGAAATTGACGATATTGTTGGGTCAGCGAATCGCTTGTGAGGCAACAAGCAGCACTGTGTCTTACGCGCATTAAAATCTACTCTATTCACTCGACCCCATTCTGAAATGGCCAGTAGATCCCGGCCAAGTGTCTCATAATTCACCTTTTGTCTTCAATATCTTGAAGACTCGGCCTACGGTCGAATGAATATGAATGACAGAGGTCTCTGTCATCCGCAAGGGAATATTTTGAATTCACGGTCTGACCCAACAGATCATCAATGAAAATAAGCAATAATGAGGGAGAAAGGACAGAGCCCTGTGGTACACCTGCAGTAAACCTATGTTTGTTGGATGAGAACCCATCTACAACAACTCTTATAGTGCGATCTCTAAGAAAGCTCGATATAAAACGAGCAAAAGTATCACCGACACCTAAAGCCATCAGCTTTGATAAGAGTGCACCGTGCTAGACTCCAGGCCTTGGAGATATCCTGAGCCACAACCTTACTCTCACCAAACTGGTGGATAGACCGACTCCAGCGCTCCGACAAGAAAACCATAAGGTCTTCCGTAGAGCGATTTTTATTTACAATGTATCAATACAGTATTTAAACAGATTTGATACATTGTGTAGTTACTTTATTAATACGTTGCATTATAATAGTTTGCAACTGTAAAATCGTTTAGGAACATTTATATGCATTGTATCATCATTCATAATAACGCGAACAATGGCGGAAGAGCATATTATATTTGAATTTTTTTTAGAGTTGTACGGACAAGGAAACCCCAGCTCCCAAAATGCTGTAAACATTATAAAAAACATAAAGTTGTTGCTGCTTCGTCGGACATTTTGTTGCGTTTCTTGACACGTTTTTATGTCACCATAAAATTAAAAATTGCCTATATATATCGTCCCCTGAAAATCGGAACGTGTCATCTATGGACTTAATTTTTTGTTAAACATGTTCATATAACACAACTGCTTTTCCCACGGATTTCTACTGCCATCTCCAATCTATTATTAATTAACAGCGCTTTGTAATTATGCGTCCATTTTTTTACAGTAATAAAAAAATTAGAAATATAATAAATTAAAAGAAGAAATGCTTATTTATCCTCCCGCGTCGCCTTCGTTTTATGCGTTGCATCTACTTTTATTTGGATGCCTTTGTTGCTTTCCCTTGCGTATTTACACAACAGTGTTGCAAAAGGGAACAAAATACATTGTTAAAATTTCAAGGCTGCATCTACGAACACACTGCTATGTATTACTACAAAGCAAAATGCGTCTATGAAGTTTGCCTCTCTCAACATGCTCAAATGAACGGTCTCCAGTTACCGTAACGTAGTGACCGTTTTTTTCGTTGAAGTAGACCCCGGCAATGCAGCGTGATGAAACTGCACACCCCTCTGTGATACGAAGTGGATGCAATTCCGTCTCATGGATTATCTGTGGGTTGGAAGTCGGGCCCGACAATAAAGCATGATGAAACTGCACACCACACTGTGATACGAAGTGGATGCAATTCCGTCTCATGGAGTATCTGTGGGTTGGAAGCACTCCATATTCGACAATTTTGTTTGTTTATGTTGCCGTTTGAATCGAAATGGGTCTCGTCAGACATGAACATGAAGACAGTTCAACATGTTTCCGTCCTCTTCCAACATTTGAAGCATCTTCTAGCAAAATTCCAAGCGAACCGGAAAGTCTGCTGCGTTCAGTTTGTTGGCCATTTGAATTTTATATGGGAATAAGTCCAAATCTTGGTGCATAACTGACTGCAACGACTGTCTGCTTATACCCATTTGAGCATATAAGCTTCTTGTCCAAACTCTTGGATTGTTTCCTCCGTCCAAACTGAAGGGTTTCGATGGTAAGGTCTTTTGTTGACTGTCCCATGCTCGGAAAAATTGTTAACAAGTCTCATTATGGTCCCTCCGCTCGAAGAATTGCCGTCAAACATGCGCCTATACTCTCTTTGAAACGAAACTACAGACTCCAGTGCGTGATAGCGGTGGACAATCTAAATTCTTCTTTCAGTGTCCCAGTTATCAACTTTTGATAAATTAAAAATCTATTTTACAAAACAAAAAAAATTAACCTCATTCATTTAATAGAAAAAGAGTTATTAAATTTTGTTTTGGTAGCGGCTTTCATCAGCCACCCTGTATATTGTATAATATTCGAAATATGGCTTTATCTCCTAATTTATAACATACTTATAAACACTTAGTGTAGCCTAGGCCAGAAATATATATAGCAACCCTCGTAACATCGAAACGTTCAATAAAATCTTATATTAAATCAAATTCATATTAAATCACAACAATAAACGCGTATAAACCGAAAATTAAAATGAAATTTGAAAAATATAAAATTTAGATAGATGAGCCTTAATTTACAGGTAGTTTTTTCTATTTGTATCATCTTCTTAAGACGACGAAACAGAAAACTCCTTCATTTGTGAAACTCATAGATAAATGGTAAGAAAGGGCCAATGCCGTTCGGAGCCGGCGTTAAGCAGTTGATCCCGATCAATGGGTATATGAGTTCAACCATGCTCAGCTCACTGATTTGAGAGAAGTTCTCCCTTGTTCCTTAACCCTGCTGAGATAATGTACGTCTGATAGACGTACGACTTTGACGTATAGTACTCTATCTCTACCGGTCGTGACAGGTAAAATTCTCACGTTCAGTACTCTCAGTTAGTATCATAAGCTTGTCGGTGGTGATGGTTTTTGTGCGGTGGGTTCGTTTATTTTTGAGACATTACCAACACGTACGCCTGAGAGACGTATCATTACGTTTTGTGTAACTCTTGATTCCGAAAGTAACTTGAATAATTGTTTATCTTCCGTCTCTTTAGCAAAGAGATTGCTCAAGGACCATACAAGCTGCCTCTTGTAGGAATAATAAGATCCTGTTAACGAGAACTTCTAAAAGAAATTAAAAACTCGCGAGCATGACTGGTGGGAACTTCCACGTTTTGCTATAATGACCCTTTTACTCTCTTGTACCACAAACCTCTTAAATTGTATATTTGCTTTCTTCCTTTAATGAAAAAGGTGCTATTGATGCAAACACTGGAAAGTCGGGCATAATAGTTATGTTTTTGGATGACACTCGATAAGAATTTGTATAGAAACTTAGCACTCGGTAATTATCCAGTCTTATTATCGAGACTAAATTCTAGAGGTGTTGCCATACTAAACCTTTTGAAATCGATTGATATTTATTTTGTTGTTCAGTTATAAATACAGGGGGAGAGATCCCCCATTTTAAATTCTCTTGGGTATAGCGGCATCTGAGCATAACAAAAGGGATGATAAATTTATTTGAATAGGCTGAAAATTATAAATTTACTTTAGGCATTGACATATGAAATGATCGAAATTAAGAATGGCGAGCAAGTGCGTTGCGAATTAAAGAAGAGTAAAGAAGAGTATCAAACTAGAAATTTCTTTTTAAAATTACTAGATCGCACTGAGATAGAAGATTGTTTTTTAAAAAGGGTTTATTTTACTCTATCGGTGTAGTCCACGATTAAAGTTGGCCATTTTGGTGCCCTTAAGTGGTCTTTGTGGTCCCAACCATTACAAAAATGTAGCTCCTCTTAATAGTTTCAATATCATTTTGACCAACGTAGGTCCTTTTTTTTGGACGACAGTTTTTTTAAGCAGGGTAAATATGATGTTGTGGGACCGAAATAAGTAAGTATTATGTTAACATCAGTCTACATTAGGTCATAATTTTTTTTCTTTATTGAATCTTTCAGAAAATGAAACTAACAATAAGTATTTAAATCTTAAACCTAGTTGATTCTAAAGGGTCTTAGTGAAAACATCCCTGCTAGATTTGCACATGTGATTTTAAGAAAACAGACAGTATTTAAATTGTTGTCATAAAGATATTTACGTTAAAAGTATAATAAGCATTATCTTGTATTTAAAATTATTAATATTATAGTTGGCAGCGATTGTCCTCATGTTTCTATATCAGGTCAAAATAAAGTAGACCTCTGGCGAGTGCGTTTGGATGGGAACTTAATTTGTTTACGTAACTTCAGGAATAATCTCGGACTTCTTCTTTGACGGTTTTAATATTAAGATCCTTATGAATATTCGCATTCCTTGTGTACCATGGAGCTCCGACGATCATTCGCAGGATACTGGATTCATAATTGATGATGAACTTTTAGATATAACGGGTTTTCCAATAGGAACATAACAATTTCGTATCTTTATGTCAACGCACCGCACCCTCAGACATTTTTAATGATCTTTCAGTGTCAAACTACATTTTCTTCATGGTAAAGTTCACTTACGAGCAACGTTTGGAAATCATTAAAAATTACTACCGAAATTCTGAGTCGGTGGTCGCAACATTAAGAGCACTTACTCCAATTTTTGGCCGACAGGCTAAGCGTGCTATAGTGTATAAATTTGGATCCAAATTTTCACTTTTGGATGTTCCAGCGCCAAAGAGACGCCGTACCGTCGAAAATGTCGAAGCCGTAAGTGTGTCCGTTCAAAATGAGCCAAATCAGTCGATTCCACGTCGTTCTCTGGAATTGGGCATCTCTCAATCCACACGGTGGCGTATTTTGCGAAAAGATCTTAGCCTTTATCCTTATAAGAACAAAAACTAAAGCCACTTGATCATTAGAAATTTCTCCGATTGGGCTCTGGCAATGTTTTACGAAAATCCAGAATTACATCGAAGTCATCTTCAGCAATGAAACTCATTTCTGGCTGAGTGGTTTTTTCAATAAACAATCGTTATTGTACAGCAACCAAACCAACCCACATGTGCTTAAAGATACACAACTTCAATCGCAAAAAATTACAGTGTGGTTTGGTGTTCATGCCGGATATGGGATTGGGACCATTTTTTCGTCGATGAAAACAATCTTCATGATACCGTCAATGGAGAGCGCTATCGTGCCATGCTAGGACATTATTTTTGGCCAGAACTGGATGAGCTTGACATCGCCGATATGTGGTTTCAACAAGACGGTGCCACAGCTACACAGCACGCGTTACAATCAATTTACTGAAAGGCGAATTCGGTGAACGTGTTATCTCAAGAAATGGTCCGGTCGCATGGCCTTCACGTTGGATTTCTTTTTATGGGGCCACATCAAGTCATTGTTCCCAACAAGCCAACAACTCAGAGACAACATCCAACGCGAAATTGACAACGTACCGGTCAAAATGTGTGCAAGAGTTGTTCACGCGTAGCTGTGAGGACAGATACAATTTTCCAAACAATCAGACTAATCGTTAAATTAAACTGATGTGATGGAATGGATAGGATGGGTTCTGTGATGAGTATTCTATGATGGTTACAATGACACATTCGGTGCCTGTACTTTTTGATTCGTCCGTTATGTATCACAAAGAATCAGAGTAGTGCAAATTGACTCCTTTCAATGACAAAGTCATGTAAAAGTTACCGGTTCTTTTCATATAACTGGGACCGGCCCTATACTAAGGCAACCCCTGAATTTACCATTTTATTCTGTGCAACGGAAAATAAGTTGCGACTTAAGATCTTGCATTAGGAGAAAAATTAACGCTTTTGCTTTTATGGAACTTTTATAAGCAGAACTGATTTCGAACTAATATTTTCCCTCTGTGTATACGCAAATGCCATATGAGCAGGCTTTTGCATATGCAGCTCTTTTGTGAGGGGGAAAATCTTCATGAGATTCCAGATGTTTCTGGATATGTCAGATTCTTACTGACTAAAATCCCTTCTCCTGCTTCATCCCTATTTTGCCGCGGAACTGCCATACGGTATTACTTCGCGGTCGGGTCGGCCACCAGGCCATTCTCGATTCAGCCGAAGTGTATCATTCGGGTGGCATCGCCACGTCCTTTTGGACTTCTTCTTCAGCTCGTAATTGCTTGTTCACACAAGTGATGAAGGTATCAACGCCTCCCAGTTACCCTCGCTGCCCAGCATCGTGTCGATCACGTTATCTGCTGTCACCCCTACGTCTGTTTCTTCACCGATAATGCATGCTGGGCACATTGGGGATTCATCGTTCCACAATCGATGCAGGTAGCTCCCGCAAAACTGGGGCAGGTTGTAGTGGGTTTCCCCAAAGTACCTGTCTACCCTCTTTTCAGTATTAGGTGTCAGTTTTAACTGTAATATCGTGCGGTATACTTGGCGGCGGGAGCAGTGCTGGCAGGCATGATACCAATCGACCAGTCAGCTATATATCGGAGACGTAGAGACGCCAGAGATCGACAGCGAAATAGTTAAAACTGAGGAGGGAAACAGCACCATGCAAAACTGGCAATGTTGGCGGCAATGCACAACGAAAGGCCGTTGGACATTCTGGCTGATACCTAATATAGAAATGTGGGTAAGTAAACAGGTAACGCGTGGTCCATTTCGAGGTCCCCTATTTTTTTTTAAAGAAAACAGAAAATTTGAAAAAACATTCTTTGGCATTTATTTATTGAAGATTATGTCCATCAAATGTTGGCCGCGGCTACGTCTCAGATGGTCCATCCGTTGAGTGCAATTTTTGATAACTCGTTCGAGCATTTCGATTGGTAACTGGCGAATGACACGCGTGATGTTTTGCTCCAAGGCCTGAATCGAAGCGGGGTTGTCCGCATAAACTTTAGACTTTACACATACCCACAGGAAAATGTCTAACGGTGTGATATCACACGATATTGGTAATCGACCGGCCCAAACATGAAATTATCTGCTCACCGAAGTGTTCTCTCAATAAATCCATTGATTGATGCGATGTGTGGGAAGTGGCGTCCGTCTTCTTGAAACCAAATGTCGCCGAGATCACGAGCTTCAATTTCAGGCATCAAATAGTCGGTTACGTTCTTACCGGCATCATTTTTGAAGAAATATGGACCGATGATTCCACCGACCCACAAACTACACCGAAGCGCTATTTTTCTGGATGAAATGGCAGCTCTTGAACCTCTTCTGGTTGCTCTTGGTCCCAAATGTGGCAATTTAGCTTGTTTACATACCCATTGAGACAGAAATGGGCCTCATCGCTGAACAAAATTTGCCTCGAAAACGTCGGATCTTCTTGGAACTTTTCAAGAGCCCATAGAGCGAAGCGATGTCGCTTGGGAATGTTGGGCGGCTTCAGTTCTTGCACAAGCTGTATTTTGTAGATTTCAATTTAAGTTCCCGACGTAAAATGCGCCAAGTCGTTCCATACGTCGGGCAGAGTTGCTGCGAACGGCGCCGAATCGACAGTCCACGGTCTTGGTGTACACTCTCAGCTAGGGCCGCTACATTTTGTTCCATGCGTGCTGGACGTGGTCTATTCGGTCGAATATTATCCAATAGTGAATGCTTGGTCTCAAGATGGGTAATGATGTTGCAAATAGTACGCTCAGTAGGCCGATTATGTTGACCATAAGTTGAACGAAGTGCACGAAACACATTCCTCACAGAACGTGAATTTTCGTAATAAAGTTGAACGATTTGTAAACGTTGTTTAGGCGTAAGTCTTTCCATGAAGAAATGTCAAACAATACTAAACAAATATAACATGACACGACTCACACATGATCTGGCTATTGAAAAAAGTAACTCTACTTGGATCACCTATTACTTTGGAGCTTCTATATATCGTTACCTTGATATAAAAAGGCCCTGACTCATAAAAATGTGTTTACAGTAGAAGAAGAAACCGCCATAAATCTGTAATAATAAGGGCACAAAATCTTTATAAATTCACATTTTATAAAAAATAACGTGTAATTTAAAGTTATACATTTTTTTTTTAAAAAAAATAAATGTTATAGTGTTTTTTTGTACAGACATTTCATAGACAAAAAATGAGTAGGGGGCTTTTTATATTAAGGTAAAGATATTTTCTTGAATAAAACACATTATTTTTTTTTTGAAATTAGTTTTACAATAAAATTGAATTTGTTTATTGTTTAAACTTAACTACAACTAGGTTTATGTTAATGTTTCTTTCTCTCCTGTTTCTTGATTAATTTTCGTTACATACTAAATTTCTTTAAATGTTGTTGTATGTATGTTTGTTGTATATTGTTCATTATTATATATATATGTGTATATTGTGTATAGTTTTAAAAGATTTTTATATTATTCATCATTTTCAGTTTCAATTGCAAAGGTATAAAAAATATGACGATTTTTATGGGAATTTTTTTATTTCTTTTTTTCAAAAAATATTATTTATCCAATTAATAGAGTTATGTTTCGTAATATAACATTGTTAAACTTGTTTTCTTTTTTTTATTCATTTACAATAATGAAACGTTTTTATATTTTGGAAAAAGTTCCATAAAAAGGAGAATATTGCTTATTTTTTCGCGGGAAGGGTAATGGCTGTGTAAACGTTTTAAGAATACGAACAAAAAAAAAGTAAAACTATACTAAATACTAAAAAAGATAAATATTTCAAAATTTAAGGAAAACAATATATATATTTTCAGTTTAGGAGCTGAGGTTGTGTTTTCTTACTGTTCTTGTTTTTGTTATTTGGTGGCAGGCATCTAAGTTTTCTATTGTGTGTTTTTAATTATTACGTTAATGTTAAACTAAATTATTTTGTTGAATTATATTTTGAGCTGATATGATTTATTAAATAATTTAATAAGAAATTTCTATATAAAAATTTGCATTGTTCTTCATTTTGTTTTGTTTAAATAAATTTTAAAAATTTATGATATAAAAAATGTTTTTTTTTGTTGTTTTATAAAGCTTTTTCTTAAAGGTTTTTTTTCTATTTATTTCTCTCTCAGATTCTTTTTTAATGAGCACATAATTTCGTTTTAGGAGTCTATAAGATTTTATTTTGTTTTTTTAAAAGAAAATTCTGTGGCCAATGGTGGTTGGATTTTCTTAAGCGGCATTCAGCCACAAACGAAAAATTGTAACCAAGCACATTTATGCTCTTTCCGTTCTCTATGAGGAAAATTGAAACGGACCTTATTTAATTTTTTTTGTAGAGTGGGGTGGGCCCAATGTCCTGACATTCAAACTATCAATTTCATTATTAAAAAAAGGTACCCGACTATAATTGAAGAATGATATTTTTAAAGAGATTTTCAAAATTTTGCGGCTCTAGCTGCAGCTGGACCAGTTTCATAACGCCTTTAAAATGTTAATTTACTTCATTAAAATTTATACTTTAATATTTTTCCGAATTGTTTGGCTCGAGGTCATGAACAAAATAAAAATATCATTTTTAATTTATTTTCTTTTTTTTATATATATATATATATATATATATATATATATATATATATATATATATATATATATATATATATATATATATATATATATATATATATATATATATATATATATATATATTCCAATATTTCGATCCCCTTCGACGATCATCCTCAGGGAACCAAAATATAACTAATAAAAAAGTGAACCGGTAAGCTTTAAGATTATTTGCGACAAGTGTACCGGTTCATTTTTTTGTTAGTTAAATTTTTATTCCCCGAGGATGATCGTCGAAGGCCATCGAAATATTGGAAAATAATTATAGTAAACAAAATAAATTAAAATTACAATATTTTTATTTTGTTCATGGCCTCGAGTCAGACAATTCGGAAAAATATAAATAAATTAAATAAGGCCAACTATACTTAAATAGCAACAATTTATACTTCTGGTAAAATAAATGACCAAATATTATATAACGGCGCCTATACTATATTTACGCTCGCGATTTTACGAGTTTTAGACAATTTTTTCGTTATACTTTTGGTAAAATAACGTCGCTGGTACTTGGACTTTTCATTTAGTTTAGTTTTACGCTCGAGGTTTTTGGGAGTTTTGAGCAATTCATTTTTTTTTTGACATTCAAAATAATTAGCATATTTTTTATTTTATTTTTGGTGTCAGGGTGCCGTTGTTAAGTTATTTTCCAATTCTATTAACTTTTGTATAACGAGCCCTAACCGCGAAAAAGCCGTAAGCGCCAAAAAGAAAATTTTACAGGAGACCGTTTTTTGGGTTTTGTCTAATTCACCGGAGGATTCCGATACAATTATATTTGCCATCTTTGTAAATATTAATATTTAATTTTTAATATTTAAGCTTAAGAGCGTTGTACAGTTTTCTATCGAATTTCATAAAAAAAAAACGAGTGGCGCTTACGTCTTGCGGTAAGGGCTCGACATTTTATAGGGAGCAACAGTCTTGTTTGTACAAATCTTAATAAAATAATCTAATTTAATCTTTGAGCTCGAAGACTTTCTTTTCCAAAGTTGTTATGACAAATGTATAGGAAATAAATGTTCCAAAGGTGCCCCAACATTGAAAATAAAAAGAGAGATTTTTAAAAATTTAAAAAAATATGGTCTAAAAACAGTGTGAAAAATGCACAGGACTTAATATATTAAGCGTAAAATCATATTTCAAAAAAAAAAGCAAATGTAGTCATTTATTTGAATTAAATCTGTATGATCGCATCTTCATAGCAAAACAATTACAAACACAGCTTACGCTGCGTATTGTTCAACTTCCGGCAGTCTACAGCGACAGACAGCGCATAGAGAAAGGGACCTAAGGGTAAAAAAAAACAATTTTCACTTTTTTTGTTGTGGACAACATCTGAGCATCGAATTAAACCGATCCCATGCCCCAAAAGTGTTTCCTCCCAGAGATATGCGCGTTTTATGAAAGTGATGGTACACCAAAGATACACGTATTTAAATCTTTAAAATGGCTCTCCTGAACAAAACTGGTTTTTACCCTTAGGTCCCTTTCTATTTTTCGCTTCACATATATGAAAGTGCTTTTCTATAACGACACTGCAATACCATGAACTTTTTGTAAGTTTTTAACACATATTTTAATGATTTTTGGACAACCGGAAATGAAGAAAAACGCAGCGTAATGAAATAAAGCACAGGCCTTTAATGTGGCAAAATGTTTCAGAACAACTTTATTTCTACATACTTTTCCATTTTGTCAATTTTCGATAGGTTCAATCGTGCTACAATAAACAAGGTATAGTCGTTAGCCCAACAACCACAAAAATAGTTCGCTAGACTGTCAAAGTCATTTGAAAGAGAATGCCAAAAATACATTTTTGTGAATGTTTGATACAGAATTTTTACTTTACAAACTGCAACAAATGCCATTGTCAAATTTCAAAATTGCGATTAAAATTACTACAAGAACAAATTTAAAATCAGCTGTAAGCATAACTCTACCTTCTTTATTGTACCATGGGTTCGATGTTTTCAAGAATTCTTTTTAATTCAAAAAAAAAATCAAAATAAAAATATTTTTTAAAAAATAATTTTTAAGGCATGTGAGATTATAACGTCCTTTTCTACTTATGGTGGAAAGATTGCGGAAAGTATGTATTCATAAAAATGTACACGAAAGTTTTAGAATTTAAATATTATTTAAAGTAGTTCAGAGACCAAAGCGTGCGTTGATTCAGCGCATGTGCTGCGGCAGTCGATCCTTCGCACAAGCTCTAATGAGGAGTTTCATAAGTACACGTGAAATGACATGTTTGTCGCTCCGACCACGATGAAACAATGCTTTAGTCTGTAAACTACTTGGACCAATTGAAAGTTTTTGTAAACATGGGTGTTAGGCTATAACTCGAGAGCTATTTTGAGACCTCAAACACCGAAGTTGTTTAAAAACCAATGCATTAGAAGGACGAACATGACCATTAACCGTGTAATACAACTATTAAACAACACAATCATTGCACGAAAAGTATGTTTTCGTACTTTGTTGAAGGGCTAAAAACTCCGCTGTTTACTGGATTAGGAGATCATGTGATGCATTAAAGCTAGGTTTTTGGCTAGAGACTTGTGATCGACCGTTGCGACAAGTGAAAACGCAATCGCTGTAGTAGTCGTTCATTTTCCGCAATAAAAGCTGGTGTTGTCATAAAAATATGAGAAAATCGGGTAATTCTTCGTATTGACCACTTAAGACGTAGCGACTTTGTTAGAGGGCCAAGAATAGCATGTGAGTTACAAAAACCCCATTAATTGAAAGTAAATAGCACGTGCAATAGGTATTTGTGGTGTCAGTTTGTTGATAGCCCCTTCGGAAATTTAGATTAACACACAGGTCTCAGTTGGCAGTAGAGAAAAGGAAAAAAATTGCTTGTACTGGCAATTCTTTCTGTGATTTCCGTAACGTGAAGTTGGCTGCTGGCCACAACACTTATAATTATTTAAATAAACAACTTTTTTAATTTCTCATGTATTTTTTCACACAAAAATCAAAACGAATAAATCACAGAATGTCAGAAGAGGCTATAATGATAACAGAAATTGCCAAAATTGAATTGCCCTGTACATGGTTCCATAAAGAAAGTAGAGCTATGCAGTCAGCAGATTTACAACTTTTTCTCGTAGAAATTTAAACTTTGAAAATTTGAAAACAACAATTCTTGAAGTTTGGAAAGCTCAATACCTTCGTTGTTGTGCTATCGACTATACCTTGTTTATTGTACCACGACCTTGTGTGAACACAAGAGGCCAGTTCAAACGGAATCATAGAAAATTGCAGCAAGTAAAATTGCTTAGTGTGAATCGGGACTATTTATTTAAAATTATTGCTTTTCCCTGCGTTTAAACAGGAAAATTGAGAAAAAAAATGGAAAAATTGTCTCGTATAAACACCAGTTTAAATAAGCCTCGTACTAAGAAAGTATTTTCTTATGAAAATATGTCAAACTTCATATAAAAATAAATTTAACTATTGAAATTGATGTGAAATTTATTTTTATTGAAAACCTGGGACACAGCCAATAATTTTATAAACTTTTTCACTTCCCGTCGAAATAATGTACATAACGATTCATTTTATGTGGAGCCAATAGTGCAGGGTGAAAAAGTCACACCTCCACCAAAATTGAGCGTGTTTTATGGTAGGCGTATAAAAATGATAGCTCTGGCGATTGATTGGGCGTGCAAAAATTGGCAGGCGTGCAAAAATTATAGCTCTGTCAATCGATGTTGGTGTTCTTAGTACCAAGTGTTAAGGTATTTGCATCATACAATTTTAAAAACTATTCTTTGGAATTGACTTGTACATCAAATAAGGCTATTTTTGTATTTTGTTAACAACTCTAATATTTTCTACAGTATTATTTTACTAAGTGGCTATTAGAACAACATTTTGAGATCACCGTTATATAGGGTGATCCATCTAGAGGTATTTTTTCAGAACAAAAAAAAAATAAAAAAATCAAATTAAGTGTGGAATCTTTATTGGTAATTTGAAAGGACACTTTATGGCATTTATTTTTTGAATATAAATATCTTCAAGTGTTTGCAACTGTATTCTGTGAGAAACCGGAAGATCCACTGTTTTCGACCAAAATTTTGTTTGTTTTTACCAATAAAGATTCCACACTTGATTTTAATTTTTATATTTTTTTGTTCTGAAAAAATACCTCTAGATGGATCACTCTTTATAATTAGATGAAAACTTTATTGCGTCCTAACCGCCTGATAAAAACAGTTCAAAGGTCTGCTTAAAGCATCTGTAGATATGTAAAAATAACCAAAAAACTACGCAAAATGATGGATAACTCAATTTCGCTAGAAACTTTTTTGCACAGATCTCATGGCACTGGATTCCTTTTACATGCGTATAAAGATTTTGGAAAATGTTGAATTAAGGCTAAAAGTAAAACAAAAAACCTTATATCCTATTATAAAAAAATTTAAAGTAACTTGCTTAGAATTTCGGTTATTAATCTATTGAGATTCATATAGAAAAGAAAAAAAAACATCTTTGCCAACTACCAAAAAACCCTTAAAAAATAAATAAAATTGTAGTTGAAAGACAGTTATTACTTTCAACAGATATTTCATGACACGAATGTGGTTTTCAATGATTCCAATTAAAAATACAAATAAATACTTTCCCGGCGAGGGAAAAGTGCTTTGAACTACAAAACCCTGAATTTAAAATGTCCCACTCAGGCCCGCTAAACTTTCGCAATAAACAAGATTCGGTTTTAAACTTTCATATTTTGTAAACCGGTTACCATTCAAATTTCAATTATTTTTCGGACACCCAAAAAACAATTTGTTTGTTTGTTTATGGGAAAAATGCAACGCTTTGTTATAAATACTCGTATATTGTTTCCTGTAATCCTGTGAAGAACAAAGGGCCACGCTGTGTTATGCTGTTACAATTTTACGTGATGGCTGATTCCTCTGTTTTCACCTGTTTTGTTTTGGTCCTATTCGGACTGATTGAAACTAGTAGATTATTTTTAAATATGTTTTTTTTTTCATTTTAAGCGCGGGCACACTCATGGCCATAAAACATTGAACAAGTTAGAGTTGTGCTATCAGCTGATTTACAATTTTTTCTCGTAGAAATTTAAACTGTCAAATTTGAAATGTGACAAATGCAATTCTTGAATTTATAAGGCTAAATTTCTGCATCAAACATCCACAAAAATCGTTAAGCATTCACAAAACTGTATTTTTGACAAGTAACTTTCAGAGTTTAGCGAACTGTTTATTTGTTGTTATGGGGCTAGTGACTATACCTTGTTTATTGTACCATGCTTATAGTACAATAAAGAAGGTAGAGTTATGCTAACAGCTGATTTTAAAATTTTTTTTATCTTAGTAATTTAAATTGTCAATTTTGAAATTTGACAATGACGTTTGTTGATGTTTGTAAAGGAAAAATTCTTTATTCAACATTCACAATTATCATCAAACATCCACAAAAATGTATTTTTGGCATTATTTTTCAAGTGACTTTGACAATCTAGGGCACAATTTTTGTTGTTATTGGGCTAGTGACTATACCTTGCTTATTATACCATGGACACACTGAAGCTTTTTTTCTTATGCTGCATTGTTTCTAACTTCCGGTAGACTGAAAACCTCTGAAATATGTGTTAAAAATTTACAGAACGCTAAGAAAAACCCTCTCATGCGTTGATTGTCTGTTTGTGACACTTATTCCAATGATATTAAGACTGCCGGAAGTCAAAAAATACGCTGCGTAAGGAAAAAAGCTTCAGTGTGCCCGGGCCTTAAATGAGAAAAAATAGTCAGAAACTCGTTTTTTACGTTAAAGGTGAGCTTAAATTCTACTAGTTTCTTTCAGTATGAATAGGTTTTTGGGCAAAAACAGTATTAAATAAAATCAAACAACAAATTTAAAAGAATTTGCCCTCTGCGGGGGTTAAGACAATTGAATTTTATAGTTTACTCCTGAAATCAGAATTTGAGAAATTTAGCAATAAAACCAATGTTAACACTTTTTGGAACTCCAATACCTCTTACTATACCCACGTTACACAGTGTTCGGAAAACAAAGTATTTTGGAAATAAGTCTCTAATTTCTGTAGTGTTTGTGGTAGCCAAGAAAATGCAGACCGCCATAGTTCAAGTGCATTCGAGTTTCGTGTAGCACGTCACCTAAGTTAGCAATCTTGGGCGTGACTTAAAATGCTGGTCAAACAACTTTTTTAATCCGACTTGGATGACATTTGACTTTTTGGCAAGTGCTTAGGTATTTAAAAATGAAGATAGGAAACAATTTTGAGAAACCTTTTAGAAAAATCCCACAATTGAAAAAAAGGAGAATTAAAATCCTAAAAATGGGCCCAGTAAAGGCTTTCTGAGATAAAACTGTTCTACTTTTGAGATCACAGCTTTGGGTCTCAAATACTTGTAGCCTTAAACATTTTTTTAAATATTTACCATTTTTTAGAGCTATGAAGTGGTCGAAGAGAGAGATGTTGTTTTCTGTATTCATCTTAGTGAAGTCATATATCCGACAAGTATAAATTTTCTTTACAAGTTTAGTTTAGCAACATATAGCTTTTTCCATTTTCTTTTTAAATAATTTAAAAAAATATTTTTTTTTCAAATTCAAACGTTAAGTGTATAAATATTTGTACACCAAATTTAAACCTTGTTTTGCAGAATTCTTTTACAAATCGAATGAGGTTAATTGGAGAACAGTTGGACGATAACTGAAAATACTAATTAAAGGTTGGGGAAAACTGTAGTTCCTTTTTATTGAACTCTTAAACTATAGAAATACTAAAATATACGTAAATACATTTTGTAACATTAGTGATTAGCGCATTTAAAAAAGAAAAATGTCATCCAAATCGAAAAAGATTGTGGTTTTGGCCAGCATTATAAGTTTTTCACATCGAGGTTGTCAACTTCGAAGCATAGCTACATAATTATTCAGGCTAGAGGTCTAGTTGTTCCTATTAACTCGAGTGCAATTAACCTGTTGCCTTGAGAAATTTAATGTATTTAACACAGCAGAAATTAAAGAATTATTTCCAAAATGTTTTGTTTTGCAAACACTGGTATTAAGTGTGCTAAGTTACAAAATTGTATTGGTTCTACCATGGCCCAACAGCTTATAAACAGTTCGCTGCAAAATTCCCTTGAAAGAAAATTCCAACGATAAATATTTGTGTATGTTTGAAATAGAAATTTAACTTTACAAACTTCAAGAATTGTCGTTGTCAAATTTTAATTTTGAAAGTTTACATTTCTCCGATAAAATAATTATAAATTAGCTGACTGCATACCGCTACCTAGGTACAATAAAGAAGGTAGAGTTATGCTAACAGCTGATTTTAAATTTTTTCTCGTAGTAATTTAAATTGTCAATTTTGAAATTTGACAGTGGCATTTGTTGAAGTTTGTACCGCTACCTAGGTCAACAAAGAAGGTAGAGTGATACTAACAGCTGATTTTAAATTTGTTTTTCTCGTAGTAATTTGAAATGTCAATTTTGAAATTTGACAATGGCATTTGTTGAAGTTTGAAAAGGAAAAATTATTTGTCCAACATTCACAAAAATGTATTTTTGCATTCTCTTTCAAGTGACTTCAAGTGTTCGGCTGGAGATCATACCTTGTTTATTGTACCATGGCCGCTACCTTGTTTATTGTACCATGGCCGCTACCTTATTTATTGTACCATGGTTCCTAGGCTATTTAAATATTGAAAATTAAAGATAGACTCTCAACTGTCATAGTGACAGTTTTACTTGCTATTTAAATTTCGAATATAAACATAGCGTTAAATTTTAATGCAGGACAAATTTTGAAAAAAGGCTTCAGGGGCACAAAATTTCATTAAGGAAGCTTGCTGCATTCATTAATAAATCTTTACTATTAGAATCAATTATTATTCGGAGAGAGCCTTGGCCAGTTTTATCAAAAAAGAAAATATGAAAATTTCATAAAACAAAATGGTAAACTTATCCTTGTACATGCAAAATTTCAACAAAATTACTATAAAAAACATTCTTCTCTCTCTCTCTCAATCTCTCTGCCTTGATGGCTTTATCAGTTCTCACTCTTATTACATAAAACTTGTATTAATTATTTTCTATATCTTGACTATAGCCGTCATAAATTTGAAAAACAAAATTTTGAAATTTTTCAAATGTTTCTCCAACATTTTTCTCCTTTTTTTTCATCACATACGTAAACAATGATGGTCCAAAAAAACTCCACACGCACCAAATACTCACTCACCTTGTCGTCGACAGACACTCTCATCATTGCCGAAACACCAACAACAACCACACGCAAACAACATCGTTATGGATGGACGGACGTTGTCCGCCCGCTCTTTCGTGCGGTGGCTTATGTTTGTTTCTATTCTTTGCTTGATTTGTTATTTAACATTAAATTTTAATTAAATTATTATTAATATTCTGTTGACGTTTACGTTTGGCATTCATGGCATCGACAATCGGCTGGCGCTTGGCATTGTATTTCTTGTTGAGTTCTTCGATTTCCTTTTCCATTTCCGAATCGATATTGTTGAGGCGCTGATTCAAATCGTCAAAGGTGAGGAATTTCAAAAACTCAAACTCGCCATCGACATAGGAGTGCGACTGGGAGTGAAGGTGGTGGTAGCCCAGATGTTGGGGGGCGGTAGGTTGAGGTGGTGCTTGCATGTGCGGTGGCGGTTGTTGCTGTTGATTTAAAGCTAATAACTGTTGTTCACTGACCATGGGACTGCAGCCATAATAGGCCGCCGCCGCTGCGGCCTGCTGATGGTGCTGCAACTGCTGCTGCTGTTGCATATGTTGCTGATGCTGCTGCAGGCCGTACTGATTGATGGCCGATATTTGCTGAAAGTGTTTTTCCATGTTGTTCTCCCAATTTGAGTCATTGGAATTGGCATTGGAGAGTGGTGGATGCTGGGAGGGCTGATGACTGAGATTGTGATTATTTACAAGAGCCTGAGCTTGTGTATTAACGGCTGCAGCCGCTAAGGCGGCAACATGAGCAGCAGCGGGAGAGTATTCGGAGGCTTTGTTGTCTTCAGCCACTGAGCGTTGTTGCAATTCGGGATTTTTGCGTTCGAAATGATCGAGGAACTGTGGGCGATAGCGTGGTTTGGCGCAATCATTACGTTTGGCTGTGGAGGAGTCATCCGAGTCGGAATTAATGACCATGGTACCTGAAATGATGGAGAGAGCAGAAGATAGTGGTGTATTAAGAAACAGATGGTAATGCTGGGAACGCAAGCTGTTTTTGGTCATATGCCAGAGGAGAACATTAAGCCGCTATTCCTCTCGAAAATATCGTTCGCAATAAATTCATGGTTTCGTTGGTCTTTTCAATAGGCAATATAAAATTAAGGCAATTTTAGTTGTTGAAACAACCAAATCCACTCCGTTGTTTTTTAAATGAAATCAATGAATTGTCGACTTTGCTGAATGTCGTTTGGCCTTAATTCATACTTAAAATGAGAGTTTCTCACCTAGAATTTCCCGAGGGGGAATCCTGGTCGTTTTCACTATTTTTTATTTCCACCGTCATGACATTACCAAGTGGAATTCGATGGTACGTTTAAATTTTTAAAAACTTTCACTTTAAAAAAAATACAGAAAAGCACTTACTGATTTTGAACAAATTAATCAGCGGATTGAAGTTAATGTAAACGTACTAATAGATCTGTTAAAAATTTTAAAATTAAATAAGCTTTTTCTTTGCGCTTTGCCGAGGAAATATGAATTTATGAATTTATTTATTCAAGAAATTTCTCCATTGATATCTTTGGGTAAAAAAAATATAGAAGCAACTTTACTTATATACTTTACTTAAGTATTTTAAAGATCCAACAATATTTAATCACAATAACAATATTTTTCTATGAAACAAAATGTAAAGGCGAACGCGGAAAAAATTTGAAATTGAAGCCCGTAATCTTGACGACACTTGGTTTCAACAGGACTGTGCCACTTGCCATACAGCTGCTCAAACAATGGATCTATTGAGAGGTCATTTCGAAAAGCAGCTAATTTCACGTTTTGGACAGGTGAGTTGGCCGCCTACATCGAGTGATATCACACCTTTAGACATTTTCTTTGCGGCAACGTAAAGTCCAAAGTCTATGCTGACAAACCAGCTACGATTCAGGTTTTGGAAGACAACATAACGAGTGGCATAAAGCCATACCGGTCGAAATGCTCGAACGAGTCATCTAAAATTGGACCCTCAGAATGGAAACCCTGAGGCGTAGTTGTGACCAACATTGGAACGAAATTACATTCAAAAAATAAATGCCATAAAATGTCCTTTCAAATTACCACTAAAGATTCCACAGTTGATTTGAATTTTTATATTTTTTTAGATGGATCACCCTATATTTAACCCACATCAGACAATAAGCTCAATATCAGTGGGAAGCGATAGAATAATTTCTAGATCTGGACAGTCTCTAAATAAAATATAAAAACAGACTGTAAGAAGATTCAATTAATGCTCTTTTAATTCTTAAAAAAATATTTTAAAAATGGTTTTTTTAAGTTTTAATATGCAATTTAAGTTATTTTTATATAATTTGAAACGAATATGTTTTATTATAACCTACGCCACACTGCGGTACAGGCTTTTTTTGTTATTGAATTAAATATATATAAATATATACGTACTGCATATTTAACACTTTTGATTTTTTGTTGTGACATGCATAAATTCCCAGGAATCCCAGAAAATGCGAATTTTCCCCCGGAAATGGAATAAACTCTTTTTCCAATTCTAGAATATGGATCAGTGGTTTGGGATCCCCAATATGATTACTATGCTAACAAAATTGTGAGAATTGAGAAATCTACATTGGAATGATGGCTATTAACTCCCTTCTTACAACAGCAGGTTAAAACTTATTAAGTCGCCCTCATTGAAGAGTAAGCGAACTATGATGAATACGATGGTGGTATATAAAACCACACTTCCACACTTGATTTGAATTTTTTATTTTGAAAATAAAGTACCTCTATTTGACCACCCGATAGATAACATCTTGATTAATTGCTGATTATGCCTAATGAGGCCTATTTTTATCGATGGGAGTCGTTACTTACAGATTTTGAAGGAGTTGAACGCCGAAATGTTGTTATTTTTCCCACCTATCGAATACTATCAAAATATTTGTTACCTGCAAATACTAACTAGGATAAAAAAATGATAAACAAAAAAAGTTGTTTTTTTTGCAAAGTAGCACACGCTGGGTATCCGAAAGTACTCGTATAGGTATCGCTTGAAACGTCTTTTCTTTTCTTTTTAAATCCGTTGAGAACCTAAAAATCAACTAAGGTACACTTTTATAAGTGGCCAAAAGTACTTAAAACAGATTTCTCAGCCGGATTCTCAGATTTTGGGGGTGTTTGGAAAAGTTCACAAAACGATTCTTGTTGTACTCGACAAGACCCGCAAGAAAACTAGCGTCACTTTCCAGAAATTGTTTACTGTCGCATTAAATGTAAAAAATTAAAATGGTTTCTATATACAATTAAGTAAGTGCTTTAGTAAAAGTTCTATAACTTATAAACACATGGCGGACCGACTCTTAAATTTTGACATCTAGCAGAGCAAATTAAATTAAATTAACAAACTTTTTTTTTTGTAACCTGTAAGGTTCTATGATATATCCTTGATTAAGAATGTTATGTAGAACAAGGATATGCAACCTATCTTACATTATCGTAAAGAGGACATTACTACCTTTCAGGCGGCACCTACATATTTACTCTCACTTATTTATTTCTGATGTCGCGATCCTAACATTTTTAACCTCTGACACAGCTTCCATTTTTAAAGATCTGAACCAAGCCCTACCGGAACACAAATCGGGTGTCATATGACTTGCACGAATATATATGCCAAGTCAAATCAAAATCGAGAAGGTAATTTTTAAAAAAAATGCAGATGTTGTGTCGATTTTATTTGGAATTCCCTTACAAAAGAAAGTTATTGAAACTTGACTCTTGTGATGCCAATAACTGTAGTTACACACACAGCTACTGATTGACGTACTTTCCTGTTAAGCCGATGACGCTTCTATTATGGAAAGTATTTATTGATTCTCTGCATGTCTTTACTTTCTGTCGTGGGCAGTTCAACAAGTAACCGGCCGTATACAGTTATTGCCATACGAGTATGCAATTTATTAGCAAACTACATTAATAAATTTTTCAGGCTATAGGATTTAGTTTAGGTTTAATGGTCGTAAAAAGCGACCAACAACTAACTTTTGCAAAATATATATGTATATAAAGGGTGGTTACGTTTTAAGGGCCGATGTTGAATGTGAACCACACTTAAACGTCAAGTTTTTTTCTGCATTTCATTTGATATTTCTCAATTTCAGACTAACTCAATTTGAACCATGGGAAGATACGCAAGCGAGCAACGCGTTCAAGTTATTCAGGCCTTTTAGGAAAAGGGGCGTTCAAATCAAAATGCATATTGTGCACTTCGTATTTTGCACTTCAATTTAATCGTTCAAATATGCGTACAATCGAAAAAATCGTGCAAAAATTTGAGCACACCGGGTCTGTAGGAGATGTGAAAATACCAATGCATGCTCGTACAGCTCGTACCGCTGATAATATTGCTGCTGTTCGCGATAGTGTGGCTGGAGCCGTCCACTTCAACTCGTCCACGTGCCCAACAATTGCACCTCTCACGATCGTCATTGATGAAAACTATGCATAAAGATTTGCAATTACACGCTTACAAGGTGCAATTGACTCAAGAACTAAAGCCTCTTGACCATTCCAAACGTCATCAATGGTCAGAATGGTGGCAAGAGATATCAACAGTGGATGATCAATTTTCAAAGAAAATCATCTTCAGTGATGAAGCACATTTTCACCTCAGTGGATTCGTCAATAAGCAGAATTGCCAAGAGTGATTGTCGAAAAAACACTGCACTCTCAAAGAGTGACTGTTTGGTGCGGTTTATGGGCTTCGGTATCATCGGGCCGTATTTTTTCAAAAATGAGGAAGTTACTGTGAATGGTGTTCGCTATCGTGAGATGATAACGCACTTTTTATGGCCCGAATTGGACGATATGTGGTTTCAACAGGACGGTGCCACTTGTCACACAGCTAACGAAACAATGGCTCTTAAAAAACATCGGCCCTTAAAATGTAAGCACCCTTTACTATCGATGACAGGGAAGAATAATATGAAACCAGATTTTAGATTTTCGTTTTGTGGGCTGAGGCGGCGTGGCAAAAGTGTTTTTAGAGAGCTAAAAAGCTGAAAATTGGTACATTTACTTAGTAGGGCATAAATACTGTTACAACATTGAACACACCCGTTTCAATAGTAGAACTGAACATACCCCGTTAATGTCTTATGGGTTTTAAAAGCTAACCTCAATAGCTTTAATCTGTAACGGGATTTTAAATCGTTTCAACTTTCATCATGGAGTGGTCGGATAATGAGAGCCGTATCGCTGTAATAGCGCTTTTCAAGTGTGGAATGTAAAAAGCGATATTTTCAAAACGCTTCGGCCACTAGAGATTAGGCGCATGTTCGTCTACCGATGCATAAAATTGTTTGAGGAGACTGGAGATGTAAAAGACCGCCACCGGTCGGGCCGCCCACGCTCTGTTCGAACACCGCATGTCATCAAAGCCGTTAAATCAAGAAATCACAGAAATCCGCTTCGAAAACAAAAAAAAAACATGGCCAGTGAAATGAGTATTACGCAAAAGTCCATGAGTCGAATCATTAATAATAAATTGGGACTTGGGGCTTTCAAACGACGCACCGGTCATTTATTGACTGCAGCTTTAAAAAAAATAGGATTGAACAATGCAAACGTCTTTTAGTGAAGCACGCTGATAATTTGCACAGACAAATTTTGTTCACTGATGAAAAAATGTTTATCGTTCAGGAAGAAATTAACAAGCAAAATGATAGAGTGTATGCGCGGTCATCTAAGGAAGCATCTGAACTGATCCCAAGGGTGGAAAAGGGTCATCACCAGGCTACATTCATGGTTTGGTGGGGTGTCTCTTACGATAGGGTCACTGATCTGCATTTCTGCGAACAAAGAGTCAAAACATCGGCCAGAGTTTACTAAGAAACCGATTTGGAAGCTGCTGTGAAGCCTCTTAACAGTTCCTTGTTCCAAAACCAGCCATGGACTTTCCAGCAGGATTCTGCGCCGGCCCATAAGGCTAAAACGTCCCAGGCCTGGCTTCGAAATAATTTGCCAGCGTTTATTTCCTCTGAAGAATGGCCCTCAGACAGTCAAGATTTAAACCCATTTTATTACAAATTGTAGGTTTTACAGGACAAGGTTTGTCACAAAAGATAACCCAACATTGGATCTCTTAAGACTGCTTTGGTTCGAGCTGTGGCCAATTTTCCAATGGACGAGGTTCATGCAGCTATTGGCAGTTGGCCAGACAATTGGATATTTCGAATAAGTAGATTCTTTTTGGATACAATGTACATTAATAAATATATTAAAAAATATTTGGTCCAAAAACATTCAGTACCTTTTATTTTACAGCATAAAACGTGTGTAACAGTATTTATGTCACTATTAAGTATACTGCTGCTTATGGCGTTGCAAATATGTTGTTTTGAGTTAGAAAATTGGTACATACACAAACAATACAAAAGAACTACTGACGACGACGAAGATCGCGGAGCCAGTGCAGAAGTTCATTGAGAAATCCCACTTAGAGGTTCAGTTACCTCTAAAAGAAATAACTCAAATGGTCAGTCCCTTTCGGCTGATTTTTATTTTTTGTATTCGTTAGCATAGTGTTTTGAAGTGAGCCCATACTTTTCGAATCACCTTTCTATCGTATACGCGAAACTGCACAGTGGAATTCCACTTCAGTTGTTCCTGCAGCAGGAACTTCTCAATAAATTCAACGGTTAATGTCGGTAATCTAATCTCTTCCTTAAAGTATGTCAATATCTTTAGTATTTTTGAGCCTCAAAAATTGTAAGCCATTTGGCAAAATCAAAATATACAAAAGTGCGCACGTACACAAAAGCTTTCTATTTATGGCTCTGTTGTCAGTTCAAAATATTATTTAACATTGGAAAAAATATTCCAGATGTTTGTTTTTCAGTTGAATCAAAAAACTTTCTAACGTACAATACAAATAAGTCTACTCTTAACACAAAAACAATGACTAAAAGAAAAACATAATGGATAAAGAAAAATATGGGAACAAGAGCTGATGAACGATCGAACAACGAGAAACCGATGCATCATAGAAAGTAGGTAACTGAAGCTTAACACAACTGCCCTCTTAGTGCGTTAGCAGCCACTCAAAGGGCCAATAGTCTGAAAAAGTACCAAAAATTCCATGAAACTAAAGCGGGATAAAGCATTGAAGTAACTCGATCTAACATTGACAGATTTCCGTAACAATTATAATGTTTAAAGGCGATTTTGTACTAATTCCATGCAACTTTCCGTTCCATGTCCAGCCTTAGGTTCAAAATGCATTCACAATGAGGATAAATATCGATAAGTTTACCCAGTCACATCACTTTTAATCATGAGGCGATAAAGCAACAAAGCACAGAGTGTCCGTCGGGAAGGTATACTACTTTGTTTGTTTATAATTTTTGATTAAATTAACGAGAATGTATATTATATTAATAAATGTTTTATTTAATGTCGGCAATTATGTATGGAATTCAATATCAGATAAATGTCCGCCTCTGTTAGCACCACAAATGCGAGCCATTTTAAGCACATTTTTCATTGCCTTCGAATTGAGGTTGATGGATTGTTTTGAACCCATTCTTGAGCAGCAATAATGTTTTTAGCCGATCTTGCAGTACGTTGTGGTCCATGCTTGGGCCTATCAGCTACAGACCCTCTGTCTTCTTACAGCGAAACACATTATTTTTATACACTCTACCTTAGGACGGAGTGTAGACTTTATTTCTCATTTAGTTTGCAGCACGTTAAAAACATTTATCAGGGACCCAGAAAATAATATGCATTAAGGATAGGTGATAAATTCTTTAGTTAATTTCTTCCTGAACAAGAATTTTAGTTTTCGCGAGTTTAACCTCTTTGATTAGACTTTTTTAGTTTATCGTATGTCTGGCACTTAAAATGTAACATTCAGCCTAACACTCATAAAATAGTCTTAACAACAGCAATGACTTTAAGAGACTCAGAACCTCAAATCGGAAGTTTACTATGGTCCAATTGCACCTTGGTAGGCTTATGGTCGCACGTAACGAACCATGGGAAGTTCAAGTCAGGGATGCGCCCCATTTCAGAATCCGAATCGGTTCGTTTCAGTGGTTCAGAGCAGACCGATATGACCGAGTATTAATTATAGATCTCCCAAATAGCAGTGTATAAGAATTAAGATAGATCGTAAGTAAAATGTCGGGGCCGGTCCTTTTGCATGGAGGCTGGTCCTCTTTCCCCAGAGTAAAGTATATTTTGCTTTGAAGTACCATAGAAAAACTGTGTTTTCCTGAATCGATCGGTTACTCATTGAAATGTCCGTACATTTTTTATAACAAATAAAAAACGAGGGACAAGCAGAAAAAAATGGAACTTATGTTGCCATCAGAGTAAGACTATTTTACATTTTTTAATACCGATGGGTAAAATGTCTTCAAGAGACTTCATGTTATTTTATATATCAATACCACTGACCAGCCCGCATGAGTCGTTTTTAGTTTTCTTGTTCACACGTGTGTCTAAACAATAATGAGTGTCACCTCCTGCATTGAAATATGGAAACACTCCAAAGGTTTACGAATTCAATTGACAATGCTTACCTAAGTTTGATTCCAGTTCCACCATTGTGCCGCTGTCGACAGCCGCCATATCACCCACATCTTGAGATTTATTCGCCGACATACCACCTTTTCCGGGGCATAGTGTCCCCATATCTTCCGGATGGGCAATCATTGTGGCATCTGACGCATTTGATGTCTGTTGATATTCTCCGAACTTCTCCGGAACCAATGTGCCAGGATCGTCGATAAATGTTTTTACCGTTTCCAATGGAAATTCTCCGGCTTCTTCTTCGGGCAACATATCCTCCTGTTGTGTGGCCAAACTTTTAGCTTGGCTCATACCCTGCACCGAACCACCCGCGGTCCTCGATGCTCTCTGCTGTTCTCTTATGGCACATGTTTCTTCGATCATCGACTTGAGGATGCCACGATGCTTGGCATTGCGTATAAATTCGTGTTCAAGCAAATCCGAGGCAGTGGCACGCTCTTCCGGATTCTTCACCAGACACAGACTGACAAAGTCTATGAACTCTGTGCTCCAACGATCGGGTTCGCGGAAGGAGGGCGGCGGCTTTTGGGGGATCATAAATATGGCCCGCATTGGATGGATGTCGCCATAGGGTGGTTTACCTTCTGCCATCTCAAGGGCTGTAATGCCCAAAGACCAAATGTCGGCCACACAGTCGTAGCCAATTTCCTCAATAACCTCGGGAGCCATCCAGAAGGGGGTACCAATCACAGTGTTTCTCTTGGCCATAGTATCCGTCAATTGGCCGGCCACACCGAAATCCGCCAACTTGGCGTATCCCTCCGTGTTGAGCAGTATATTGCCAGCCTTTATGTCGCGGTGAATTTTCCTTCTCAAGTGCAAGTAGACCAGCCCCTTCAGCGTGTCCGACAGAATAGTGGCAATCTCATCTTCGGTCAAGGTTTTCTTACGCAGCCTCATGATGTCCGAGACACTGCCAGCACCGCAGTACTCCATGCAGATCCACAGATCGTACTGTTTAAAATATGAACCGTAATAGCGCACCACATACGGCGAGTCACACTGCTGCATTATCGAGATCTCCTTGATGATATCATGCAGATCTGACTCGACGGGCACCAGTTTTATGGCCACAATGGAGCTGCTCTCCTTGTGCAAGGCCTTGTAGACGGAGCCATAACTGCCCTCGCCTAATTTGCATATGATGTCAAAGACCTTTTCCGGAGGCTGAAGCAGTGACTCCTCGCTTAATTTCTTAAGTTCACTTTTGGAAGACATTTTCTCGCATTTCTCGTTTTATTTTTATTTTTTGTTACAAAACACCAACACCAAAACCCTTGTTACGTATTTATTGTTGTTGATTCCGAGTTGTATTATTTATGTATTATTTAAGTTTCAATGTTAGTTCTGGCACGATTCTATTCTATAGTTTTCAGTTTTCTTTCTTGAAAACTAATTTCTTTCTCAAACAAAAGAAAGAAAAGAAATAAATGAAAAAAGTCGCGTGAGAGAGGAAACAGTTCTGTCAACTGTTCTTCGTTGATGAAGGAATGTATGTTCGTAGGATTAGTCAAACAGTAGTAACGTCGTATAGTAGAGCGTGGCGTTGATGACATATGCATGAATGCTTAAGTGCACTTGTACACACAGAAACCTGTTTCTTTGATGCAACCAAATTTAACTTCATCTGAATTTTGGTACCCATATATTATTACATTTTTATATATAAGTACATAAATACATTTTTTAGCTTCAATACCAACTAAAATATAAAATACAATCGCTTATGGCAACAATTAAACACATTTAAATCCGTCTATGCATCCAACAGGCGACAGAAAATTATTCCTTTGTAGCTATTATAGGCTGGGCCATATTAATTTTAATTTGTATTTATTGTTTTTTACATAATAGTTTACAAATGACTTTTCAAACGAAAGAGTTTAGGAATACGACTTTCTTTTCTACTTTGAAATTCAAATATTCTATTTAACTGCAACTATTTTGCGTAATATATTATAAAATGGAAGGAAAAATTATACAAAACCTATTTAAAGCAATTTTAGTCTAAGGCGATGTAAAATTATGCTGATATAATATCATTAATATGAGGGTAAAGGGATTGTTGGTATCTTATTTTAAATTTTGTTGTAATTTTATCAATTTTAACATCTAAAAGATCTACATTTCCAATTGTATGAACGCCTGGGTCTAGTAGATCCATGGTAACTTCAGTATCATCGTTAGAATTTTGTTTTGCGTAATTTATAGTTTTTTAATGTGACAGTGCGTCATTGACGACCACACTGGTGCACAATAGATTATTATAGGTTGAAAAATTGATTTAAAAATCACCATTTTATTTGGTAAATAAGAAGAGAATTTCTATTTATAAGAGGATACATTATTCTGGTTGTTTTATTGAGTTTATCTACCACATAAGGTACATGATCCTTGAAGTTTAATCTAGGATCCAAGATGACACCTAAATATTTGACGTTTTTCCACTCAATGTCATGATTCATAAAACGTAGTGGGGCTTGTGCGACATAACATGATTTTCTCTTCTTCGTGAAGTGTATTGCTTGAGTTCTGTCTGGGTTTGCCATGATGTTCCATTTTTTAAAATATTGGTGTAGTTCGACAAGTGCAGATAGTAGATTTTTTGTAATGTCAAACGATTTAATTGAGCTGAGTATTGACGTATCGTCGGCGAAAATTGATGTACTGCACCCCATTGGTGTTGTTATGTCGGCTGTAAAGATATTATACAATATTGGTCAAAGGCACGAGTCTTGTAGTCATCCAGCTGGTATAAGAGTTTGTTCAGAGTATGTAGAACCGAGAGACACAATAAAGGATCTGCCAGTTACAAAACTCTGAACTATTTTTTTATCTGGAGAAAAATTTATTCTGTGCATTTTAAAAATCAGACCGCTGTGCCAAACTGAGTCAAAGGCAGATTTTATGTCGAGAAGTACCATACCAGTTGAATGTCCTTCCTTAAAATTTGAGTGTACAATATTTTTAATTTTTATAAGAGATTGAGAAATGTTGTGCTCTCTTCGGAACCCGAACTGTTGTGAGGGTAAAATCTCGTACGTATCAATAAATGTGGTTAACCTTAAACTTGAATTGGATGTAAAAAAGGACTGATAATTTTTCAAATTTTGGTTTTATTGAAAAGGTTGAACTTTGTCATATAAATGTGGAACACCATCCGATCAAATTTCCCTTCGCCCAATGGGCTCAAGATTATTTGGCAGGAGGTGAAGAATTTTATCGTGTTTTCAGACGAAGCTTATTTTCATATCGGAGGCTATGTAAATAAGCAAAATTGCCGCATATAGGGTTAAGAGAACCCACACGTGACTATTACGAAGTAAGAAGCCGGTGCATCCACAACGAGTCAATGTTTGGGGCCACATGTCACACAGCTAACGCAACCATCGATATTATACGCACTGCTTTTGAAAATCGAATAATCAGCCGAAATTATGATGTCATTTGGCCGCCTCGTTAGATTTGAGCCATTGGTTTATTTTCTGTGTGGAGCCATTAAGGATAAATGTTACGTAAAGCATCTATAGACAATTGAAGCGTTGTAACATCGAAGTTGCCATTAAAGAAATACGACCTGAAACAATCAAAAATGTACTGAAAAATTAGATTGATTGAATGAGGTACTGCCAATATCATATGAATGATATTGTTTTCTATTATTAAATGACTCATTTGAACCTTTCCAATAAAATCAGAAATTTGAACAAAAAATCAGTACTTTTTCTTTTACAGCTGATTAAAATTTTAAATCGTTAACTCTTTGTATTACAATTATTAGTGATGTAATCTATTACAATTTGTATGGAAATTTTGCAGCCGAAATCCGATAAAAATGAATCCGTTAAATTTCGATCCATCTAGAGGTATTTTTCAGAACAAAAAAAAATATAAAAATTCAAATCAAAATTACAATATCCGTGGCTCGGAAACCCGCACGTTATTGTCGACAAAGATGATAAACTGGACAAGATACGCGATATAAGCTTTATCGAAAAATCATAAAACAGAGATCAGTACAAACCATTTTTGAAGTCCTGTTTTTTGTGTAATAAGTGTGCGAATTTAGTGTTTTGTGTCTTTTTTGTATTTCAATATTGACTTTGTAGCATTCTTGTTATTGTGTACTAACGAATGTGGAGAAATAAACCGACAGTCTGTGCGCTACAGTTTTTCCACATTATATCAAAGAATAAGCACATCACCATTTGTTTATAGTTTAAAGTCTTTAATTTCACCTATCTTATACAATTTATCGTCTTTGTCGCCCATCTTATATAATTTATTGTCTTTGTCGCCCATCTTCTACAATTTATAGTCTTTAATTTCGTTAATCTTTTATAGTTAATCGTCTTTGTCGCCCATCTTTTACAATTTATCGTCTTTGATTTCGTCCATCTACTGCAATTTATCGTCTTTGATTTCGTTCATCGTTTAGCGTTTTTCGTCTTTTGTTTATCCTCAATTAATGCTATAATCGACATCAATTCACCAATCACTATTAAAGCCGTTCAAAGTCGTCGTCGACTTTGAACTCAGAGCAGAAGAGGAAAAAATCAACAAATTGGAAAATGTCGGATTTTGAGACCTTTCGGCCATACAAATTATAATTTTTTTTTGTGAAAACAAGGAAATATTGACGTAAACTTAAAATAGTGTTAAAACAAATTAAAAACACAAGGAAAAACCTTGTAAAAATGATGTGAAAAATGTCACCTTTCTTCGTCTTTCGTATGTGTTGTTAATTCGTAGTGAATGTGAGTGCGTTTTTTTGTTGCACACAGAGACATCAACAACAGCATGTGACTATTGTGAATGAACAATTTTTCTCGTCACGTACACCAAGTCAAGCCAGTGTATTTCGCAAAAAAGAAAAATCTGCTGCAGTTCCAAAAATTTATTTAATTAAAAACAAAACCATGAATTACATGTTAATTTGTCAAAAAAAGAGATGTTAAAGGCTTGCAAGTGCTTTGTGTTACAGTGCAATAAAAGTGTACGCTGAGTCTGCTGAACGCTAAACAATAGTGGAAAACTGGTTACCGCAGAAAGAGAGCAAATCGAGAAGTTGTAGCTTGGGTAAGTACGCTGAAAATATGAAAAGTTCGTGTTTTATGACCCCCTACATTAGTGGGGCACAAAATATCTGTAATAATTACGGCCAAACGAAATTTATTTCTGTAATATTTCATGAAAAACTAAAGTTGCAATTGTTAATTAAGCGATTGAAAAATCGATTTCTTGTCATACGAAAAACGAAAACAAAACCGAATTCTTGTTAAAGAAGATTCTTATTTTTTTGTATCAGTTTCTTTGGGTTAATTCTTTGTTTTCATTTCGCTTTTTTTACTTCAAATTAATCTCATTAAAGATATGTTTGTGGGCATTTGCTTTGGTTAGTGGCTTGTTTTATACATTTTCTTATTAGCCCCCCCAACTTTACCCAATTGTGGCACCCTTCATGTTACTCAGGCTGTAGCTCATTTGTGCCTGCTTGTGTGAGCTTTCAGAGTGTGGTTGTTTGCCTCTTCCATTGAATTTGTTTTATTGCATTCCTTTTTTTGTGTTTGTTCACCTTTTGCCATTTTATTAAAAGGATTGACATAAAGTAATGCCACATGTTTGGAAATTTAACAAAATCCTACTTAAGTGTTGCCAAACTTTTGGCGAAACAATGAGAAAATTCTGTCACTGGTAATCAATTTCGTGTTGTTTACCTTTTATATCTGCTAATGGGATTACAGTTGGAATAGCTATTGGCGTAATTTTCAGCCTTGGTCTGATCGGAAAGAATTTCTTTTGTGAAGGATTGATATCTTTCAGATATTTTTTTTAAGAAAATACAAGTTTCTATTTAAAAGTTCTATGAAACGAAAAACATTTTTTTTTTTCCAAGTATATGACTTCATTAGTAAGAACAAACATTCTTATTAATTAGGGAGTACAACCTCGTGAGTGGCTGCCTCGGATGGTTTCGCAGTAGCGCATTGTGTCACTCCAATTTTTCAAGACCTTGTTGATAGTTTCGGGCTGTAGCGCACGGATTATTATGATGATATTGACCTTAAGCGCTTAAATCGTTGGCTTAAATATAGTTTAGTAACAACGCTCGGATGGACACTAAATTTGCACCATCGAAAGTTTTGATTCTAAGTAGAAAATGTGAATTACAAAAATTCGGCGGTCTCCCATAGTTTCTGACATATGTGTCTCGAATGTCCAGACGTATAATTCATATTTATTTAACCATATCTGTCAAACTTTTCCTTATTTATTAAGTGATATGGGCATCGTTGCAACACCGATCCAGTGATATACGAGGGCTGCTATATATATATATATATATATATATATATATATATATATATAAATATATATATATATATATATATATATATATATATATATATATATATATATATATATATATATATATATATATATATATATATATATATATATATATATATATATATATATATATATATATATATATATATATATATATATATATATATATATATATATATATATATATATATATATATATATCTGACCTAATAATGAAAATGCGAATATTTATCATCAGACATGGTTTTATTGTTTTTCAAAGTATTCTCCAGTCTGATTTATACACTTTTGCAAGCGCTCAAACCAATTGACGAAGCACTTTTTCCAATCCGATTGAGACACCTCCGAAACATGCGTTTGAACGCTTCAACAGCATCTTCTGGCGATGAAAATCGTTGACCACGCATTTATTTCTTGATGTGCGGGAATAAAGAAAAGTCATTGGTTGCCATGTCAGGGCTGTACGGCGGCTGACCCATCAATTCGACGTTTTGGACGGTCAAAAGGCGCTGGTTTGAGCCGATGTGTGAGAGCTCGCATTGGCATGGTGCACAATGATTCGTCTTCTCTTTTTCGCTTTTCGAATTTCTCCGAAGACTTCAGGCAAACAAATTGTGGTGTACCACACTGAAATGACCGTCCTACGTTGCTCATGCTGAACAGTAGCCACATTTGCTTTGAAGTGCTTCTTCCACGAACAACTTTCGTTGGATTTGGCTCTTCTTCGAAGACCCACACGGTCGATTGCCGTTTTGTTTTGGGCTCATACGCATAGATTCATGATTCGTTACCTGTGACGATCTTATAAACTTCTTTTGAAGCACCGCGATCGTATTTTTTCAAAAAATTCTTTGCACCAATCGACACGAGCCGTTTTTTGAGCGATTGTCAAATTGTGCGAGATCCAACGAGAACAAACCTATTTTACGGTCACGTGATTATGCAATATCGAATGTATAATGGTGGAAGAAATGCCCAGGTATGCCTCTATCTCACGGTATGTCACATGACGATCTAGCATTATCAGTTCACGCACGGTCTTTCAGCGAGCGTCGGCCACGATTAAATTCATTAAACCAGTTTTTCACACTGCTTTAGGATGGTGCTTCATCGCCACAAAGATTAAAGTTTATCGATGCATTCTTGTCGTGATAATCCACGTCGAAAGTTGTGAAAATTCATCGCACGAAAATGTTCACGAGTTAATTCCATTTTTTGCTAAATTGAATTTTTCAAGTCACTATAAACAACACAAATGATTGTCGTGCGTCAAAACGTTCCGAGTACGTTAAACTTTCCAATGGAAATGCCAGATGGCGCCAGGCAACACTTAGTGTCGCCCAGGCCAGAAATAAATATATATTCGATCCGTAACATTTTAATTTTTTTTTTTTACTAAAAATGCCTTGTATCTGGAAAATGCTTATTTTTAATTACTTGATCTAGTTTTGTAGCCAACATATTAAACTTTCATTCAATGCATTTTTGTATGTTTTAACCGTTCTATAGTCGGAGATAATGCCCTTTATTTAAAAAAAATTAAAGTTATTGGAACAAATCGCGCGATACCACTTTTGGTAAGCAGACTGGCGCGGTGCCCAAAAAAAAAAAAGATCTATGATCAGTATTGTCAATTTTTGTTTTAAAATTTTAACAAATTTTGCACAAAATAATACGTCAATATCTTAGGCATTTAAAGGGTTAAATTCCAGAACAAAGTCCAACATAAAAGCTTAAAATGTTGGCTATAAACTAGTAGGAAGAAATACGTAAACTTATATGGGTCATTTTGCGAGTTTTGTTCTATTTTTCATAGACCACAATGGTTTTCCGCAACTAGGAAAATATGGGTTGCCTCCTAATTTCTTTTTCAAACATATTTTTAGTGCCCTACAGGGCCATATAAATTTTTTTGGACAATTGTTCCTAAACTAGATTTGTTCGAAATACAAATATACAAACACAAATAAAAAAGTCAAACTGCAACTCTGAGGCGGCCATTTGACATCGCCAAGACGGCTGATAACACGATTTGATTTGGCATGCGCTGTGTAGTATGGCGCGCCATCCTGCGTTAACCAGAGGTCGTCCAAATCCATGTCTTTAATTTCAGTAAAAAAAATTCGGATAACAGTTAATGCCCACCGATGTCCGAAAGAAAAATGGCCCAATGATGCCATCATTCCACAATCCGCACTAAACTGTCACTCTCTGTGGATGCATTGCTGTTTTCCAAGACACCAGGCCATTATTTTGGTACCATTGCTGCCGAGATGAGAATGCTGCTCGTCAGAAAAGATGATTTTTTTGCCCAAAATTTTTGAACCTTTCAAGCTGCTCTATGTTTTCAATTTTCCAAAGTTTTTCAAGCGTAAAGCTACTGTTGTTGTTGTAACAACAATATATTTATTTTGAAGTCTTGTTCTGTAGGGGATCTGCTTCGATATCCAGATGGAGGAAACGCGCCATTTGAAGTGGATGCATTCTTTGAGACCTAAGTATGTGGTCCCTGATGGCAGGCGGGACATATGTCCGGAACCTTAGCATCAATTCGTGCCCAATAAGAATTGAGGCGGCTGCACCATCCAGACCTCTGCTGCGCCAGAACCACGCGCGTCTGCCGAGGTAGTACCTTCTCCTCAGGTGAAATCTCCGGAGGATGCTCTCCTAGCACTACATTTACACTTGAGACAACACGGCCATTGAATTTGCCGCGCAAAAGAGCCATTGTATCGTTAGCTATGTGGCAAGTGGCACCGTCCTGTTGAAACCACATTTCGTCCACATCCATATCTTCCAATTCGAGCCATAAAAACTTGGTTATCATCTCACGATAGCGAACACCATTCACAGTAACTGCCTGACCGACCTCATTTTGCCGCCAGCTCATAAACCGCACCAAACCGTCACTCTTTGTGGGTGCATTGTTTTTTTACAATTGCTCTTGGATTATCATTCGCCCAAATGCTGCAATTCTTCTTATTGACGAATCCACTGAGATGAAAATGAGCCTCATCACTAAAGATGATTTTCTTCGAAAATTTATCATCCACTTCATAATAAGCCTGAATAACTTTAACGCGTTGCTCGCTTGTGTATCTTTCCATATGTTAAATTGAGTTATTCTGAAATTGAGAAATATCAAATGAAATGCAGAAAAAAACTTGACGTTTAGATGTGGTTAACATTCAATATCGACCCTTAAAATTTAACCACCCTTTATAAAGAATATTAATGGGTTCAACTCATTCTAATTAGACTTTCCTTTTTTTGAATACTCTTAAAACATTTAATATTTTCTTTTGTGTAGGTAAAACTTGCCCGTGGGAAAGTTGCCCATGGGACATTTATTTCATTTGCATAACAAAATCACGATAATTCCCAATTTATTTGTGGGAAAAGGGATGTTGCAAAGTCAAATCAACACTTTTAAGAGCAATCACACTTTAAATTTATTTTCCGTATGCCTTGCTTTAACTCCAGCAAGCTGACAATTTAAGGACAATGACAGCAGCGAAAAACAAAAGAGGGAATCCCAAGAAAACAACGTGTTTGTTTTGATAAACCTTTCCTTAAGGAAATCACGGTTCGATGACATCTCACACATTTAAACGTTACAAGCACCGGTCTGAGTTAAAACCACCCTTAATATAGACCCTATCTCGTGCTAAGCAAAGGGCGAAGTAAAAAACACATATACTCAATCCACGCACAGGACGCATCTGGAGACAATGAGGAACGAAAACCACAGCTCGATATAACTCTTTAGCAGCAGGAACAAAGGCACACCTTTGGTGGTGACGGTGTGTTGTCCTCCTAACTGACCTATCGTACGTAAAATGTAAAATGTGCAATTCCATTGTCAGTCTGTCCATAAGGGAATCATCGCCGTCATCAGCCAGTCAGACGACTGGTTTAAAAATATTGAAATATTGGGGAAAATAGTTTTCGTTGAATGATTGCTAATGACTTCACGAAATTAAATATTTTTTTTGAATAACATCTGTTTGAAATAAATAAACGTATATTTGGCTTTGGGAGTGCTTTTTGTTTTAGAAATACTACCTGTTTTTGAAAATGCAAATAAGGACAATGGCTTCTTTGAGTGAAGAAAGGCCCGATCGAATAGGAATTAATTATGGATCATTTACAGTGGTTTTCGGAAGAATGTACCACTCAGCCAAGCACTTCCTTTGTGTGTTTTAAATTTCTTTCTTAAAGTTAATTTTTAAACTACGTGCTATAAAGGGTACACGCAGAAAAAAAGTACGGTTGTGGTGACAATATTCGAAGAGGATAATACTATTGTTGGGTATATGGTTGTGGTACAACAATATTATGATCCTCACAACAATAGTATGATTCAAATACAACCATACTATGATCCTCACAACAATACTATGATTCACACATAACCATACTATGATCCTCACAACCAAAGTATGATTCACACTCAACCATACTATGAAATCCATAAGCATAGTATGATCCTCACAACCATAGTATGTTTTATATATAACCATAGTATGATCCTCACAACCATAGTATGATTCATACGCAACCATGTTATGATCGCTACAACCATTGTGAGATAACACACAATTATACTATGATCCCCAATAAAATTTATTAGAATTTGTTTAAGTTGTCGACAATAGATTTGATCCCCAATATTTTTTATTAGAATTGGAACATATTATTATTGCCGTAACCATGTATAGTAACCATGTTTTTTCTCTGCGTGTAGTTTAAACCAAAATTTCTTTTAAAAAATTTCAAAAAAAAAATTAACAATTATCTATTATTTTTGACATATTAATTTATTTAAAGGGCATTCATTCTTATTGTTAATGGAACACAACTATTCATGTGACTGTCTCGCTAGTGGTTTTGCTGTAGCGCCCTCTGTTCATGCAACTTTTTAAGAACTTGGTAAAGGGCCTAAATAGTTGACGAATTGTTGGCATAGCATCGCTTCTTCACGTTACTCCTTAAAAAAGCATAACGACATCAAATCGCAGTCTTGTAAAGAGATTGAAGCCGAAACGTCTCACACCGTCGAGGAGCCGCTCAAGATGAAATTTTTAGCCAAAGAATCTTTAACAATTATGTGTAAAACAACATATCGGCTAAATGCTAAATTCGGTGGCATAACTCTATCCGATATTTTCAATGGCTCTGAGACATAATGAGGGTTTAATGTCGTTAATGTGACGAATTCAATGTCCTAAAAAGAGTTTAATGTGCTGAATTACCTCATCAGTTAGCCCTTGATTGCTCTTGGTTTATTGACGTACACTTTTTCTTTTTAATATCATTAAAGAAAAAAGTCCAACGGTGTCAAAAAACATGATCGTGGCGGCCAGTTAAGATCGCCACGACGTGAGTTAACGCTCCGAAGATTCATTGTTGCGTTGGCTGTGTGACAAGTGGCACCATCCTGTTGTAACCACATATTGTCTAGGTCCATATCCTTCTCAATTTCTTGCCACAATAATTCCGTTTTCATCTCGCAATGACGAACACCATTCACGGTAACTGCTTGGCCGACCTTATTTTCGCAGAAGTTCGGCCAGCTCATAAATTGCACCGAACAGTCACTCTTTGTGGATGCATCGGCTTTTCAAAAAAGAAAAAACTGTGCCACATTTTCAAATAAATTACACCTTTTTTTTTCCAAGAAATCAACTTTTTGTGATACTTTTGAAAATCAGCGGTTTTGAAACAGTTTCCAAACAATGGACCATACTGATTTGACGTCTCTCTGGAAATCACACATGAGTTCCAACCTTAATGAAACTTTTATTATCCTGTTATCCTGGTCGAAACGGTTTTTAATATGGCACAAAGGACCTTAACGATTTCAGGCTCGGCCGCTTTAGAAGCTTAATACTGAATCCCGATTTGAGGATTTGCAGCTTTAAGAGCCCAGTATAAAATCCAACCATGCTCAAATGTTAACTGTGGCGGCAGAGTACAAGGGTTGTTATATATATTTCTGGCCTAGGCAGCACTAAGTGTTGCCTGGCGCCATCTCACATTTCCATTGGAAAGTTTGACATTTTTTTTGCATAAACGTACTCAGAACGTTTTGACGTACGACCATCATTTGTGTTGTTTACAGTGACTTGAAAAAGTCAATTTGGCAAAAAAATGGAATTAACTCGTGAACATTTTCGTGCGATCATTTTTCACATGAAGCACCATCCTATAGCACTGTGAAAAACTGGTTTAATGAATTCAATCGTGGCCGACGCTCGCTCAAAGACGAAGGTCGTGAAGGTCGTCTAAAAACGGCCGTTGTGATAACATACATTTTTGCCGTGCGTGAACTGATAATGCAAGATCGTCATGTGACATACCGTGAGATACATTCGATATTGCATGAACACCTGGCCGTAAATAGGTTTATTCTCGTTGGATCCCGCACACTTTGTTTGAAAATCGCTCGTGTCGATTGGTGCAAAGAAATTTTGAAAAAATACGATCGCGGTGCTTCAAAAGACGTTTATAAGATCGTCACAGGTGACGAATCATGGATCTATGCGTATGAGCGCGAAACAAAACAGCAATCGACCGTGTGGGTCTTCGAAGACGAGCCATATCCATCGAAAGTTATTCGTGGAAGAAGCACTTCGAAGCAAATGGTCGCCTTTTCTTCGGCAAAACTGGCCATGTGGCGACTGTTCCGCTTGAGCAACGTAGGACAGTCAATTCTGAGTGGTACACCACAATTTGTTTGCCTGAAGTCTTCGGAGAAATTCGTTAAACGAATAAAAGAAGACGAATCATTGTGCACCATGGCAATGCGAGCTCTTACACATCGGCTGAAACCAGCGCCTTTTTGACAGACAAAAACGTTGAATTGATGGGTCATCCGCCGTACAGCCCTGACTTCTATTTATTCCCGCATCATTTGGAGCTTTCTCAATCAGAGTGGAAAAACTGCTTCGACAATTGGTTTAAACACATGCAAAAGTGTATAAATCATGCTGGAGAATGGTTGAAAAACAATAAAACCATTTTTGATGATAAATATTCGCATTAGGTTATTATATAGTCGGTTCAGCGCTTTTTTATTAAGTTGTTCCTGGGGACTACATAATGACCAACTCCATTTCTCATCCTGTTCTGGAAAAACAAAACCACAGGCAAATTATTAAAGATCGATTCGTATGTCTGCCGATCGATTTAGTGCAAATCTAAGAGGATTTCTTAATTTTTTTTCCTCAAGCTGTGGTGTTTCCGGCTTTAATCATGACATTCCACAAATTCAAAAGATTACCTCAATCGATCCTTTGAAACCGACTGTTTTTTGGGTTCATTGAACTTTAATTTCATTGATCGCTCCATTAGTGGAACTGAAAACAAATAAATAAATGCTGCCATACAAAGCCGTATTTACTTTTTCATATTCAAACCCAGCTGTGTGTGTGTTTGTTGTCTGTTTGGTATTCTCTATTAAACATGCCTGTCTGCCTGCACGAGTATATCCCTTTGGCAGGATCGTTCTTTTTCTCGAAATTATGTTCTTGTTTGCTTTCACAACAAAGCGTAACTAATGAAATTGTATATCTTGTCAATGCCTTTTCTGTGGGGTCCCTCTTTTGTGGAGTGTCCTGAAATAACTAAAGTTCATGTTTCTCATTTATTTTTTTGCTTTGTTGTTGTCCTTAAGTAAGGAAATCTTATAATTTTTTGTGCTTCATTGTCAAGTCACGCAAAATCAATTTTACCATTTTTTTATGACAGTCGATCGGTCGTAGTTTGCAACACTTCCTGTGCCAACTACCAAAGTGATGACACATCGTTGCCGTCAGAATCATCGATTCCTCCTGGGCCCATTATTGATTTCCTATAAACTTGTTTTTCTCATTCTTTGCTTCTTTTAATTTTTCGAGTGACACAGACAGACTGCTACGTTTGAAGTGTGAGAGTTTTTAAAAACCGTCTGTTTTTGAAAACGGAGATCTGGATTTATAATGTCTTACTTATACGTATGCTTTAAGGGGGGTATCTGATTACATTTCGTTTTGGTTTGCTTCTTTTTATTGTAGTTCGTTGCCGGTTTCCGTTTCTTGGCTTTTCAACGATCATTTTTTGTTTGTTATTCGTTTGCCAATAATGATTTTGTTGGCAAAGTGTGTGAACAACAAATATATTTGAAAGTTCAATATATCCAGCCTTTGGAAACAGTGCACCAACATCTTACCTAAGGATCTTGTTTTTATTGTTGTAACAACAATATATTTTGTCTACAGAGGATCTGCTTCGATATCTAGGTAAAGGAAACGCGCCATTTGAACTGGATGCGTCCAAAGAAACCTGGGCTTGGATGGTTAATTGATGAGGTGCAACATGTCATGTGGTCCCTGATGGTAGGCGTGACAAACGTCCGGAATGTTCGTACCCAATAAGAATTGAGGCGGCTGCACCATCCAGAACTCAGCGCGTCTCCGAGGTACACGCAGAGAAAAACAGGGTTACTATATGATCACGGTAATAATAATATGCTCTCCGCAGTAACAGTATGTTCGTCGCAACCATAGTATTGTTTACTGAATTTAATTTTGACAATAGTATGATTGCCGCAACATTAATATTGTTGAAATGTAACAAAAGCATTATTGGCTTGGTGCGACAAAAGTATTGTTTTTTAGGTTTTATGTTAAGAATAATATGATTACGGCAATCATACCGACAACTTAAACCAATTCTATTAAATAATATTGAGGATCATAGTATATGGTACGTGTGTATCATATTATGTTTGTGAGGATCATGCTATGGTTGTATGTAAAACATGCTATGGTTATAAGGATTATAATATGTTTGTGGAGATCATAGTATGGTTGAGTGTGAATCATACTATGGTTGTGGTGATCACAGTATGGTTATGTGAGAATCATACTATTGTTGTGAGTATCAAAGTATGGTTGTGAGGGTCATAGTAGAGTCGTATTTGAATCATACTATTATTGTAACTATTATAATATTGTTTTACCACAACCATACACCCAACAATAGTATTATCTTCTTTGAATATTATCACCACAACCATACTTTTTTCAGCATGTAGTACCTTCTCCTCAGGTGAAATCTCCGGGGGAGTCCCTCTAGCAGTACATATACACTATAGCTGTATACACTATAGCTGGATACTGCTGCTGCGACTCTTCATTGTCGGCTAGTGACTTGAGGACCCTGTTCCTACCGTAAAGCTTATTGCAGTGAGCTGTAGCATGTGCAGAGGATCGAAAAAGGCTATCCAATGTGACCTCAAGGATTTTGGCGTAGTTGGTAGTCGTTATGTTGACGTCATCAACTTTCAAATTAAGTGACAACCGCACTTCTGCGGTCCATGCAGTGAACAGTGTGTCTGAGGATTGGGAGACGGATATTTTCATATACCTCACAGTGAAAAAGCGTGCCAAGTCAATGAGGTAACATTTTATTTTCCCGCATATGTCATCTACTTTAGGTCCTGACGCCAGAATTGTGCAATTATTAGCGTACAAAACAATTTAAACGCCGTCTGGTTGTGCAGAAATTTTAGAGAGGTAGAGGTTAAACAGAGCCGGGGATATCACTGCACCCTGGGGAACTCCTTGTTTAACTCTACGGGGCTTCGACTTTCTGTCTCTAAATTCTACATATGGCTAGCGTCCACACATATAGTTTACTTACGATCCAACGTTTCAAACTAGGCGGATAGGGCGTTTCTGCAATGTCCTTGAACAGGGTGGCATGATTGACCGCGCCGAAGGCCTTGGTAAGGTCAAGAGCCACGAGGACTGTCCACGAGGATTTTGGTATTTATTTCAGCATAAAATTAAAATTGAATCGGACTTTTAAGGACCATAAAATTGAGAAGTCCCTTTGTTAGGAGCTATACACATTCATGTATGTATTCTTCCTTTACCAAATACTTTGAACTTCCTATTGATTTCGAAATGACAACGAAAGCTAACCATTGGCATTCGCATTAACCAACGAATTCTCTGGATTTTACTTTAATCGGATTTCCATACAAATTGTAATAGATTTCGGAGAACTTAGATTTAAAGTTTATATGTGACTACATTATTATTACCTTCTCCTATTACATATTAGCAATCATTTTCAAGTTTCTTAACTTTGTCCATTTATTTAATCGACAAAAGTTGACTGTGACTGAGATAAGTCCTTTTATAACAGCCTTTCTTATCCTTTTCGTATTTAAGTTAAGTTAATGATTTTTTAAAATCTCCAACACAGTTTATTTAGATGCCTGAAGGCTTCTTTTGTTATTCTTTCAATAAGTCCTCGGTTACATGCTTCATAACTCTTCACTGATTCCTGAGTGCCTTGAACTTAACGAGGAATCTACTTAACACTCAATATATCCTCCATTGTACGATGAACAAATTTAGTTTGCACGAATTTGTCATTTCGTTTCCAATACCTCGAAATATTGGTTCGTCAAATTCTAAGACATTCTAGCAATGTGTCTGTGGAAAACTCGCTACAATGAAACAATATAACCCAGAACCCTAAAATTGCACAATGATGCATTATAGTCATAGGCTGTTTAAAATTGTAAATGAACGAAATCCACCCAGAAGTGTTCCAGAAAGGGACTAAAAGTACCTTAGAATAAAATAAACTTTTTGGCTCTGACTCAACATCAGACTAATGGGCTCTAGTGAGCCCAAAAACTATCATATGATTCTAGCAAACAAATATGGGCGTATGATGACCCAAAGATAATCAAACTCGGCCATTATTTGACATTTTTCCACCACAATTCCATTTGTGGCCGTTGTTATAAAAATAACCAACCGCTTGTAAGTATGGGTATAGATATGTGCACTCAAGTTGAGAGAAGTCGAAAAGTTCGGAAATCGGCTCGACCAACAAAATTGTGTTTGGGTTTGTGGAATGTTCTTTGATTAAATATCCGTAGCTAATAGTCGTAGCTCTAGTTTTTTGGGTTTCCTGCTCTAGAAGGCGGCCTGCTCATTGTTATATCTTTTAATGAGAGAATTTGATGAGAGGGAGAACAAAAATTGTGAAAAAGAAAGAACTTTTGATAACCATCGGAAGAGATTTTACATGACTTGGATTACACTTTGCTCGAAAAGTCAGCAGTATGTACAGAAGTGGAAAAACCCGCTGTTATCCCTGACCACCACCTAAACATCGTCTTTAAATGTTTTGTTGATACGAGTATGGCACAATTAAAAAAAAACACTTCAGTTATTTATCATAACTCGTCCTGTTAAATTCGGCTTACTGAAAATAAATGTTGGTTTTTAAGAGCTCCAAAACATTAATAACAATCCCACGACAGCCGGTTCTATGGACCGGATTAACCTGAAAAGCAATTATTCGGCCAAGGGCTGTCACCCCGGCACACAGTTGCCGCTACAACAACAACAATAAAAAACCTAAAATTGTTTATTACAATCTGGTAGATACTTCATGGGATTTATTTTTTAAATATGATTCCGGCATATGTTCTTTGGGGCTATGAGTTACATGGTTCTTTCTATTAGTTCTACTTTTCAAATGGGTCCGATTTTCCGGCCCTTTGTGGTATTGCAAAATAAGTATATTTTGGCATCATGAGAAATTTTTGTTATTATTTGATACCTTTTTGTCCATTTTTGAAAGAAGCACAGACCATTTGTATAGGTGATATATCCACCAATGGGCCTATATGTTCCAAGTTGAACCAATAATATACTGTAGCAAATTTAATTGAAATCAGAATTTATATGGACGTTTTAAAGCGGCAGTATTTAATATCAAGAACGACCTTTTTCTTGACTGGATACACTGATCGATCGTTATGAACCAGAGATGCACCGAACAGAACCCGAATATTTTTTTTGTCTATGAGCCGATCATTATGTTACAAAAAATTTTCGAACCGAACCAAAAATCGCAAACAATTATTTAAAAAAAAATGGTTCGGTTCACACCAAATAAAATCAATACATCAATGGTTTTGTACATGTAATATTTTATAAATATACCTAACTTTTTTGAGTACAGATCTTAGTTTAATTTTTTTTGTTTTTACTTAAAATAAATAACATCAAAAAAGAATTTTGCCCATGGTTATTGAGCTGAACCAGAACCTCAGTTTAAGAGTGCCAACCATTAGTTCAGACCTGCTCTGAACCCCTTAACCATATTAATTCGAATTCTAAAATCGTTTGCACCCCTGTTAGAAAACTACGATAAAATTCATTAAGATTGGATGTAACATGTGGCTTCTAGACCCTGATTTTACATTCATGTGGGAGCCATATCTGAATCTGAACCGACTTTCTTCAGTCCTTTGTCAAAAAAACTTATTTTTTTTTTAAAATTGCATCAAGTTTGCTTGTCATATGTGGCTTCTAAAGACATAACACAAGTGTGAAATATATATACTTAAATCTAAACGGATATGCTTTAATTTCAAAAGCGTCCGTCCTTGGTACAAAAAACTTACTTCTGTTAAATATCATCCAGATCGGAGAACCATTGTGACAAGTTGTTTGATTACGAGCTTTAAATAAACAGCAAACTGACGGACAGAAATCCTTAAATCGAATTAGCTCACAATTCTGAGTCGAAAGGTGAACTTAAATATGGGAAAAGATCAAATATTTTCAGTAGTTACAAACATTACAAATATGCCATGTTTCAGAGTGGTGCGGGGTTTACAAATTGTAAATAACGGGTGTTCAATCTAGAGGTATTTTTTCAAAAGGGTTTTTCACAGATTTCGCGTGAGCTGTGTTTAACTTTATTTTTTTCAGTATTGAAAAGAATGAAAAGACTTACACCGCAACAACGTCTCCAATTTGCTCAACTGTATTTTGGAATTGAGAATGAGAAGATCCACTGTTTTCGAACAAAATAGTTCCATTTCTCGCTCAACGGCAACGTCAATAAACAAAATAATCGTATTTGGGCTGAAAAGCAACCAGAAGAGGTTCCAGAGTTAACATTGTACCCAGAGAAAACCACGGTTTGGTGCGGTTTATGGGCTGTTGGAATCATCGCTCCATATTTTTGCAAAAATAATGATAGCCGAAACGTAAACGTGAATGGTGCTCGCTATCGCGCCATGATATCGGACTTTTTGCTGCCTGAAATTGAAGCCCGTATTCTTGACGACATTTGGTTTCAACTGGACGGTGGCACTTGCCATATAGTTGCTGAAACAATGGATCTATTGAGAGGTTATTGTGAAGAGCAGCTAATTTTGCGTTTTGGACCGGTGAGTTGGCCTCCTAGATCGTGTGATATCACACCTAAAGAATTTTTTTTTTTGGGCTAAGTTAAGTCCAAATTCCATGCTGACAAACCAGCTACGATTCAGATTTTGGAAGCCAACATTATGCGTGCCATACCGGTCCAAATGCTCGAACGAGTCATCTAAAATTGGACCCTAAGGCATATGGCGGGCAACATTTGAAGGAAATGTTATTCAAAAAAATGGCTTAAAATTTCCTTTCGAATGAAAAATAAAGATTCCACACTTGATTTCAATTTTTATACTTTTTTTTGTTCTGAAAAATACCTCTAAATAAATCACCTTATATGACAGATATTTTAATAGAAAATGTTTTCGTTTGTTACAAACTTACATATGAAGCCTAATGATAACTTTGTTATCCATACAATTATTTCGGATTAAAATTGAGGATTTTTATTAATAGAAATTTTTAGAATTTATAACCGCAACAACATCTGTTTTTTTTTCTTTGTTTCATCAAATTAAGAAGTCCTTTTGTGCTACTTCCAAGAGAGGTCTATTGAAGAGAAATATTGACAGGTTTATCTACTCCAAAGCCCCATTACCATTGCAATGCCAGTTTTTTTGGTTTGGAGAAGCCCAGTATTATTCTTTCTTTTCTAAGTCATGTCGTGTATTTTATGTGTTGCCTATAATCGCCCGAATGACGACAGATGTTTGTCATGCATGCCACACTACTTGGATAGTTGCGGCATAAACATAATCGTATCGTACGCATCATTACTAATGTCAGGAACACCTTTCATTTATCAACACAAATAGAGTTTTCGAGGTGATATCCCCATGTCATTCCATTCCTTACCATTTCATTGTTGGCAAGAAAGGTTGGCTAGCTGGCTAGAGCCCTAAAAGCAACAGCTGATAGTCCTGGGATGTCTCAGCGTGTTAGTGTGTGCGTAATGAAGCCAAAGGCGACCACCAACCGATCTTAACAATAACAACTATGGGCCTACAATAACAACAACAATTGCTAACCGATGGCCAATGAAAACCGCCTAGATCATAAACATACGACAACATGATGCCAAGGCGACGGCTTACATCCATCCAGACATAGAACTTCTTTAGCTGTTGTTGTTGTTTTCATTCGAACATATTCCATAAGTTACGGCTGGCCGTGTGCCGGGAGTTCATGGCACAGATGTCTTTGAGGCGACGACATTTGTTGAACGTTCGGTATGGTTTAGGTTGTTTCCTTTCTTTTCTTTTCATTCTTTTTTTTTTTGCTGCAGATGACTTGGTTCATTGAAACTTTTGGTTTTTTTTTCTAAGAGTTACAGATGTACTCTTAGAAAAAAAAACAAGTACATGGTTGAACAGTGTAACCAGGGTTTTTGGCTGTATCCTTTCTTTGCTTATTTCTTCTTGGCTGCCAGAGATGGCAACGACAATCGAGGATCTGTTATTGACAAACAAATTTATTTGTTTGTGGCACAAGCAAAAGGTGTAACCTAAAACCGGGTTTTAGAAATAAAAATTTCGTTAATCCATTTTAAATCGGAGAAATAAGAAAATGTTTCATGTTAACCACTGGTCGTTTGTTTTGACTACACAAAGAAAAAAGTATTGTGGGGGTGACAATATTCGAAGAGCTTCATTTAACTGCTTGGTATATGGTTGTGGCACAACAATATTATGATCCTCACTACAAAAGTATGATTCACACACGACCATACTATGATCCCTACAACCAAAGTATGATTCTCACTCAACCATACTATGGTCCCCAAAACCATATTATGATCCTAACAACCATAGTGTGATTCACGTACAACCATATTATGTTCATCACAGCCATAGTATGATTCACACACTACCATGTCAGGATAATGTTTTACTGGTGCATTGTTTAGGATTGGGCCAAAGACAAACTATTTAAATTGGTGCATATATCAGTCCACGTTTTGACACCATACAACGGGTTTTCCTGATTTGAGGTCTTGCAGCTCTTGAAACCACAAATTGAACACGATCTTACTCAAATTTCGCATGCTACGTTATGACCGACCAATAATTAACTCTTGTTGAATTGGACCAGATTGGTGTATATTTTTGTATAGTCCCCAAACACTGGTAAGAATCTGTAGCTCTAGAAGCCACATTCGATTTGATGTTTATTAATTTTTATTCATTAATTTTCAATACTTTGATATCCGTCGGATATCATCATCAGGAAAATAAGAGTTACAATAATAAAACGTCACAACAGTTAAACATTTCGTTTATCATAGAGCATTAATTAAATTGTACTAAATCGATTTTCGAATAGTCCCACACATGGTTCCTTCTAAGTTGAGGTTCTGTCGCTCTAGAAATCACAAATTTAATCTGATGTCTTTTGATATACGAGTAGCTCCCATATTAATGACATTTCCAATTTGATGTCCTGTCGCTACAAGGAAAAAATTGCGTGAAAGCATAGAGCTTTAAGTGCCACCTAAAACTAGTCCTGGTGAAATTGGACCATATCGGTATATGTTTTCATATAACTCCAACAAAATGTATCCCTTTCGCGCTAGAATCTTCCGAATAACAGAGTACGAGGGCTGCTATATATATTCCAGGCCTAATAATGAAAATGCAAATGTTTATCATCAAAAATAGTTTTATTGTTTTTCAAAGTATTCTCCAGCATGATTTATACACTTTTGCATGCGCTCAAACCAATTGTCGAAGCACTTTTTCCTCTCCTATTGAGACACCTCCAAAACATGGTTTTTAAATGCTTCAACAGCATTTTCTGGCGACAAAAATCGTTGACTACGCATTTCTTTCTTGATGTGCGGCAATAAAAAGAAGACATTGGGTGCTAAGTCATTACTGTATGGCGGATGACGCATCAATTCGACGTTTTGGCCGGTCAAAAGGGCGTTGGTTTGAGCTGATGCGTGAGAGCTCGCATTGTCATGGAGCACAATGATTCGTCTTCACTTGTTCGTTTTTCGAATTTCTCCGAAGACTTCAGGCAAACAAATTGTGGTGTACCACTCAGAATTGACCGTCCTTAGAAGTGCTTCTTTCTTCTGCTTGGAAGTGCTTCTTTCATGAACAAATTTCGTTTAATTTGGCTCGTCTTCGAAGACCCACACGGTCGATTGCTGTTTTGTTTCGGGCTCATGCGCATAGATCCATGATTCGTCACCTGTGACGATCTTATAAACGTCTTTTGAAGCACCCCGATCATATTTTTTCAAAATTTCTTTGCACCAATCGACACGATCCTTTTTAGAGCGATTGTCAAATTGTGAGGGATCCAACGAGAACAAACATTTTTTACAGCCAGGTTTTCATGCAATATCGCCAGAAGTATATATAGCAACCCTCGTAGTGTAGGGTAGTATCTCATAGCTGGAACCGTCTTTACATTTTTATACCCTGCCCCACACTGTGGACCAGGGTATTATAAGTAAGTTTCATGGCAAATGTTTGTAACTACCAAAAATGTTAAAGTTAGACCCGCCTGTAAGTGCACCGATCCATTAAATGATGGCTGTCTGTCCGTCCGTCCATCCAAAGCCTGTAATCATCTACAGGTCGGCATTGTCCGATTTTCATTAAATTTGGCAGATGTACTTTTTTGGACCCAAAACGGATGCTATTGCAATTGAAGAAAATCGGCTCAGATTTATATATTATACGAGTATATGCTCAATAGATTTTTATGTTTGTAGCATTAAAAATGACATCTTACATCCAATGTAGACAAAACTTAGCACGAGTAAGTTTTATAGGACAAGAAAGGACGTTGTGGAAATTGCAGAAAATCAGTTCAGATTTATATAAAGCTCCCACACATATATGTTCATTCGATTTTATGTCTAGCTCTGGAAGCCACATATTAATCCAATCTTGATCAAATTTGACACACGCTTGTTTTTTTTGGACCAAGGAAGAATTAATAAAATAGAAGAAAATCGGTTTAGATTTAGATATAGCTCTCACATATATGTTCAGCCGATTATTTTTTGTTTTTAACTTTTGAAGCCACATTATACATCTAATATTGATGAAATTTAGCAGTAGTACATTTTTGGTAAATCGAGAAAAATCGGTCCAGACTAAGATATAGCTCCCACATATACATTAGGGTGTCCCAAAAAGAAAAATTTTTTTTTGCTCACGCGTTTTTTGATAGATTTTAGGGTAAGGAAATTTTGAATTTTGTTTAAAAATTTTTTGGAAGTGGTTTAGAGGTCGCACAATTTGGGTTTTTGTCAAAAAACGTGGTTCCCTGCCATATTTTAAAAAAAATTTAAGATTTTGTCATTAAATTATTTTTTTTAGATCCTAAGTTAACAGTTCATAAGAAAAACGTCCAATCTTTCATTTTATGTTCAAAAACCGCCAGGTTTGTCAGCGATTTTTTCGATATGGCAGATTAAACTAAAATTTTTTTGTTTTTTTTCACAAACATTGACTTTAACGATTTATAACTTTTAAAATTTCTATTAAAGTTACAAAAACTAATGATGCAGTTTAAAAGATAAATAAATTCTAAACAATTTTCATAAAAAATGTTTAATTAGTCGTTACTAACCCAGAGTTATCTACATTTGTCGAATTCAATCCATTGCATGAAAATATAATACTAACCTTTAGGCTCCCAACAAATCATAACCAAGAAAAACAGAAAACACAATACTTTAGTTGTTTAAAAGTTATTTATTGCGGCTCTTTCGATGCTGCTCTATGCCCTGCAATAAATTTTGAAAATCTGTTTCAGAAGTTGTCAAATTTGCGTAACTGCTTGCCAAGGCCACACCACGTTCGGCGACGTCGTTTACCACATACAATTGTTGAATTTTGTTTCTTCCATGGAACAAGTGTTCGTGCAGTCATTTATAGACGATTCAAAAATTAATGCGTTGCTACAATTCAATTCTTTTATTTTAAGGGTCAAATCGCTGACAAACCTGGCGGTTTTTGAACATAAAATGAAAGATTGGACGTTTTTCTTATGAACTGTTAACTTAAGATCTAAAAAAAAATAATTAAATGACAAAATCTTAAATTATTTTTAAAATATGGCAGGGAACCACGTTTTTTGACAAAAACCCAATTTGTGCGACCTCTAAACCACTTCCAAAAAATTTTTAAACAAAATTCAAAATTTCCTTACCCTAAAATCTATCAAAAAACGCGTGAGCACCAATGAAAATCGAAATTTTTGTTTTTTTTGGGACACCCTAATATACATATGTTCAAACGATTTACCAAAAACAAAGAAATTTTCTTATTAATTTAAATATGACATTTGTTTTAAAATCTGGGTTAATTTCCAAGGGGTCTGAAACCCCATTTTTAGATGACTTTTCTGAACAGGGTATGATAAAATCGTCCAAGCCCGACGTTAGCTTTTTTTAATTGTTTTACTTTTTTTGTTTAAAAAAAATGATTTCGAAAGCTATATATCTTTTCTTGGTTTTGGTACCGTCGGGCTCGAAAAGAACACTTTCAAAGAGCGGAAAGTACAAAATGAAAATACCTATTTTACATCCCTGGCCCAAGGATGTCTCAATTTACATTTACGGCCACATATCGGTCTTGCTTTAACGGTTCACGTACAGCATCGAGAGTTTCCAGCAAAACGACCAAAGTTGGACGACCTTCACGAAAATCCTTCTGGTCCAAGAATGCTTCAATTTACGGTCGCATGTCGGTCTTGCTTTATCAGTTCACGTACAGCATCGATGGTTTTCAGCAAAACGTCCGAAGTTTGAGAACCTTCAAGATATTCTTTCTGGAGCGAACAGTGGCTTTTGATGGTGCTTCATCACCAAAAGTTGAAACAAGTTAATTGAGACTCTGTCTCGATAAGCCACGCCAAAAATCGTAAACAATCATCGCACAAAAATATTCAACAGGACGAATTTTTGACCGAGACGAATTTTATCAAGACACATAAATAAACTAATTTGCGCTTAAATGACAAAGCATTTTGTTAGTAGTTTTGCTAAAAAAAATGCCAGTTCCAATTTGCATCTGGCAACACTAGCTCCTTGAAAATTTGGTCTTTTCGGCTTGTAAGCATAGACCTTTCGTACTTTGTTAAATACTTGTCTTCTATTTAAATACTCGTGTAGATACAAGAGGTCTTGAGCCGGTTAGTCCCTGTTCAATGTCAAGACACATATTTTTAAAAAGCGAATGTGTCATGTTTGTTTTTTTGTAGCCAAAATAAGTGTGGTAACTCTTAATCGTTTCGTTGGCGAGTTGAGACCAACTCGCTTACTAACTGAGGTTAACTTCTTACAAATGTAAGTTAAGTAACCTTAGTAATAGTAGAAATAATAGAACACAGCTAATATAATGTATTCCTACCCGACTTGGAGCCTTAGTTGTGTTGTGTGCTTGCTTGTGTATCGAACCCTATTCCCTACAGCGAACCACATATGATTCTGATGCAAGTATGCACTTGCAATAAATAATTCAAAATACTGAGAACTGGACTCAGCACATTTAATTGCTACCACTGTGTGCTACGTTGTGCGAACGGGACTCTTTGCTGGGTTATCTTAATGAGCCTTCCTAGTTTAAAGCTTGCAAAAATACAACCTGGAACCAGTCAACCAATCTTTTGTGCCTAGTTTCATTCGCCTGTGTTCTGTTTCATATTTTTTTGTACACGCCTTTGGTGTGTTTGTTGCAATATTTTAGTAGTCTCCTTTATATTTGTTGTTGTAGCATATCACAGACGTTGCTGTTGTTGGTGCTCGGCTGGTTTGTCCTTTGAAGAGCAGCAGTTGTGTTGGGTTCTTGGAGAGAGCTCTTTGACGAGTACATCTGAGTTTTTTTAAACATCTGGTCGTTTGTGTTCGCAGCCGATCGTTTCCTTCTACAGGATATTTCTATGGCTGTGCCGGTCTGTCTATGTTTGAGTGTGTGTGTGCGGTTGCCACTGGCTGTGCCGTATGTCGGGTTTCTCTCGGTCTCCTTATGTCTCGTTGTACGAACGAACAGTTTTAGGTCGCTGACATTATTACTTTGACTGTTTTTCGGTGTCTGCATTCCTGCCTTTGTGTGTGTGCGTGTAAGGGTGTGTGCGGTTGGAGAGCACTTAAGTATACATGTGTGCGTGTGTGTGTGCGTGTGTTCGTCCGTCTGCTGTTGTGTCTGTGTGTTCACTGAATTGAATTCAATTTTGTCGGGCCCGGTGCAGTTCTTTCTTTCTCCATGTCATGTCATTCAATTTCATTTTCTTTGCTTTACATTCTTCCTTTGGCTCTTGTGTACGTTCGTTCATCGTCTGTGCGTGTGTGTGTTTTCCTTTCAAGTAACAGCTTGCCATACTTGCTTGATGTGTCAAAGGATCTGCCTTTTATATCCCTGCAGCCGCTGTTGAACAAATTGAAAGAATGGAGCGTTTCAAAAACCTTTGCATATGTACGACGTAGGCACAAAATAGGAATAGTAGAAAAACTGCAACTAGTTTTACAAATTATCTTTTATTTTCTATTCTTTCTGTACAGCTGTTGTATTCAAAATATGTTTAGAAGAGAAAAATGGAATAATTTCGGGCAGGTGTTGGTTGTTTGGGTTATTTTAGCTATTATTTTGTTCGTGTTTCTTTGTCCTCCTCTATTTCTTATTTAATGTTTAGTTTGAGTTTTAATTTGTTCCTTGAATAATTGTCTTAGAACAGCTGATTGATGGATGCTTTCAAGTGATCAGCTGATTTGTTAATTGCCATTTGCGAAGATGGTGAAATTTTAAGAAAGAAACTTAAAAAGGGGAAAAGTTTCTCTTTGAGGGACCAAATTTACCTCCAATAAAGTACACTTTTAGTATATTTGTTGTTTAGGAAGTCATAATTTTTTGTGGACGAAGCATGGCTAAAATGGTGTCTGTCAGTTGGGACGTACAATAATACCTGAAAAAAGAACTGTTGCTGTACGTTTCGTCTTATGTGTTACAAAAAACGGACCGAAAGGCCAAAACGGGCCATCAATAGCCGATATGGACTTATAGCTACTCAAACGAATACAAAAAATTATCTTTACTTAGTAAGGACATAAATACTGTTACATCATTGAACACGCCCATTTCAATAGTAGAACTGAACATACCCCGTTAATGTAATATGGGTTTTGAAAGCTAACCTCAATAGCGTTAGACTGTAACGGGATTTTAAAATTGTTTCAACTTTCATCATGGAGTGGTCAGATAATGAGAACCGTATCGCTGTAATAGCGCTTTTCAAGTGTGAAATGAATAGACCGATATTTTCAAATTGTGGACGGTTTAAGAGGACAAGGTTTGTCACAAAAGATACCCCAACATTGGATCTCTTAAGACTGCTTTGGTTCGAGCTGTGGCCAATTTTTCAATGGACGAGGTTCGTGCAGCTATTGACGATTGGCCAGTGCGACTTAAGGCGTATGTAAAGGCAAAAGGCGGACATTTCGAATATGTAGATTCCTTTTGGATAAAATATACATCAATAAATATATTAAAAAATATTTAGTCCAAAAACATTCAGTACTTTTTATTTAACAGCATTAAACGTGTGTAACAGTATTTATGTCCCTACTAAGTATATTCAAAATATTGTTTATATTACGGGGCCACCGGTTAATTTGGGCTAATGGGTTCTCAAATCGAATCAAGTTTCGTAACGAATCCTAATATTGATATATTTTGAAGATCTGGCTGAAATTACTGTCGTTATCTTGGGCAGAAATTGTCCAAAAACAGACCACTTTTTATGTTTCCAAAGGCTTACGGTTTCAATTACGATGCTATGGAGCTTCGAGCGCTCACCTAGATATACTGGTGGGTTTCAATTTAAGGATCTGCTGTGTAGGGGTCTTTAAATGCTTGATTATGGGTTGACGACATTGTGGCGTTTCCGATTCCCGACGTGTGGCGTTTCCGATTCCCAGTACGCTCAGTTTACCTAGGCAGTTTTCATGACCGCCCTGATAAAAATACGTTTTGTCAGAAATGGTGATTTTTCGGATGCGGATGGTCGTGTGCATTGACCTTCTCAATTGGATCTTGTACGAGGGTTGCTATATATATTTCTGGCCTCTGCTGCACTAAGTGTTGCCTGGCGCCATCTGACATTTCCATTGGAAAGTTTGTCATTTTTTAGCATAAACGTACTCAGAACGTTTTGACGTACGACCATCACTTGTGTTGTTTACACTGACTTGAAAAAATCAATTTGGCAAAAAATTGAATTAACTCGTGAACATTTTCGTGCGATCATTTTTCACTACTTTCAACGTGGATTATCACGACAAGAGTGCATCGATGAACTTAAATCTTTGTATGGCGATGAAGCACCATCCTATAGCACTGTGAAAAACTGGTTTTATATATTCAATCGTGACCGGCGCTCGCTCATAGACGAAGGTCGTGAAAGTCATCCAAAAACGGTCGTTGTGCTAGAGAACATTGATGCCGTGCGTGAACTGATAATGCAAGATCGTCATGTGACATACCGTGAGATAGAGGCATCCTTGGGCATTTCTTCCACCATCATACATTCGATGTTGCATGAACACCTGGCCCAAAAAAAGGTATGTTCTCGTTGGATCCTGCACAATTTGACAGTCGCTCAAAAAAAGCTGGTGTCGATTGGTGCAAAGAAATTTTGAAAAAATACGATCGCGGTGCTTTAAAAGACGTTTATAAGATCGTCACAGGTGACGAATCATGGATCTATGCGTATGAGCCCGAAACAAAACAGCAATCGACCGTGTGGGTCTTCGAAGACGAGTCAAATCCAACGAAAGTTTTTCGAGAAAGAAGTACTTCAAAGCAAATGGTCCCCTGTTTCTTCAGCAAAACTGGTCATGTGGCGACTGTTCCGCTAGAGCAACGTAGGAAGTTCTGAGTGGTACAACACAATTTGTTTCCCTTAAGTCTTTGGAGAAATTCGAAAAACGAACAAGAGAAGACGAATTATTGTGCACCATGACAATGCGAGCTCTCACACATAAGCTCTGACTTGGCAATGATTTCATTTTATTCACGCACATCAAGAAAAATATGCGTGGTAAACGATTTTCGTCGCCTGAAGATGCTGTTGAAGCGTTCAAAAACCATGTCCTGGAGGTGTCTCAATCGGAGTGGAAAAAGTGCTTCGACATTTGGTTTGAGCGCATGCAAAAGTGTATAATTCATGCTGGATAATACTTTAAAAACAAGAAAACCATTTTTGATGATAAATATTCGCCTTTTCATTATTAGGCCAGAAATATATACAGCAGCCCTCGTAAGCCATAAATGCAAGGTTTTAAGTGCCAGTATCACAGGGCTGCCAACCAAAAAAATTGTATTTTTTTTTTCAAAAAAAAAGCGTTTTTTAGAACATATATCTTTGTAAAATCGTCGCATACCCGTACTTGTATGCTTACATTTGAAATTTAGTATGAATTATCGCCTTACTTTGATTGAAACGCAAACATATACTATCAAAAGGCAAACTTTCTGTGACAAACCTAAGGGTTTTTGCATTAATCAATTTGATTTCGTGTCTCAACTACAGTCGTTTTTGTTCCTTTATATTTTTTGTGCGAGTAAATGAGGTTTTCGCAATTACTTCAACAAGACCATCGCTTTGGTCTGAGAGCTGCATGAGTATTATTATTTTAATAAAAATGTATCTTTAATTTTTCTATTTTTCCTTTTCTGAATCTGGCTGGAAATTTCCAGCTTAAACCTAAATACTTTTGATTAAATAAATTCTTACTAAAAACTTTAACAATTTACCAAATCTCATGACGAATTTATGCAAATCTTAGTATAAGTTATCTTTCTTGTAAAATTGGTAAAATTGGTCCTGCTTGTAAAATTTGTTTATTTAATACATTATAGAACATATTACATTAAGTTGAGAAAATGATATCGGCCAAGTGGCCGCCGCCAGAGTTGATGTTTTGTGGCATTTTCCATCACTCTTGCTAGAACTTCGGGCTACAGGTTGTCGCATTCCTGGCGAATATTCTCCTTAGGAACCTCAAGACTCTGACGTAAACTCGCTACTTCAAAAACCCCATTAGAAGATCAAGTCTGGAATGTTTAAATCGGGTGATCTGACTGGCCAATGGAAATCATCAAAACGAAAAATTAAGCGACAGAGAAATGCTTCCTTCTGAATTTCGGTTGTAACTGCAGCAGTGGGCCCCATTGCGCCGCCCTGTTGGAACCACATATTCTCCCGTCCTTTTTCATCCAATTAAAGAAGAACAAATTCGGCGGTTATCATGGCTCTGTAGCGAGCGCCGTTCACAGTCGTAGCATGATCCGTGGCGTTGTAAATAAAAATAATGGCCCGATAACTCCTTAGTGTTAAAAGCACACCACGCAGTAATATTGAGCGTATGTAGTAGCTTTTCGTGGTTTTCACGTAACCGTTAAGATGAAAATAAGCCTCATCGCTCATGATAATTTTCAATGAAAAATCGTCTACCTCTTCTTTGGGATTTACGACACCAAAATTCTGTGGTTAATGCCCAATTGTGTGGCACGTCGTCTAGTCGACGACACAGCTGCAATACTTTTACCATAACTGCTGCTCCGGGGCCGTTTAGTCCTGAGAAGATTTCGTGTTGCCCTAGTATCTTCCAGACGAGTGTCCAAACGCCGCGGTGTTTGTCATGCATAATGTTATATCCCTGCCAACATTTTCTATAGCGGAAGTGACCAAGTAGTGACGCTAGGAAGTTAAAACTCATCGACTGCGACCCCATTTTCTTATCGCAGAAGTATCTTCCGTAAAGAGAAGATGTACCCCCGGAGTTAACTTCCAGAAGTCACTTCAGTGTAACTCCAAAAAGTCACTTCTTAGTGCCTTCTTGGAAGTTACTTCTGATTCTAATTTTATTTCGCGGTCACAGCGACTTTGACAGAAGTGTGTAATGTTGTTTAATACATCTTCCATTTGCCGTCTGAATGATTTAAAGACTGTAAAGTAAATTGTTCCTTTAAAATTCAAACTATCATCCAATTATCGTCTGGAAGTTACTAAAGCGTAGCGCATTGGACGATGGACGATCAAAGAAACTTCGAAATGTTGGGAGGGATAATGGGTGTTTTTTAGGCATATGGTTTTCAAGAATAAATAAAACGTTTTGGCCTAGAATTTAGCTTTATTTTAAGGATAAGGTTTTGTCATTATGTTTAACAAATGATTTCGGGCAAGAAGCCGCAGTGGCTGGATCGAAAAAATTTTACCTAAGGGCCTTATTTTCGACCACTTTTTGCAGCATTTGGGACCGTATGTCAGTAATAACGCACTGAATATTTTCTTCCAAGGCGTCAATCGTGTCGGGCTTATCTGCGTAGACAAGTGAATTCACATAACCCCACAAAAAATAGTACAGCGGTGTTAAATCGCACACACGCAAGATAATGCGCCCAGCAAAAGTTTTCTTCAATAAATTGGTTTTTTTGGTTATTAACGTATTTGACCGCGTTTTTATATAGGCCCAATTCGAATATATGTACCTCCCGAGTTTCATAAACTGTTCGCAGTCTTCTTTGAACTGTATGTGCCTCTATAAATCATTGTTTGCTTGAAGAATTTTGCATTTAAAAAAAAGACCGGTTGTTAGACTTAAAAACGGTAATTTTGACTGAATTTTACCGTTGTTTTTTCTGAGATTTCAAAAGCGTTTAATTTGGGTTTACTCTGAATACGGTTGTTTTAACTGACATTTTCTATATCTGAACTGAATTTTGTTTTTTAATTTGCATTTTTGTCTGTAGTTTAATTTAAACATTATCGATTTTTTTAAAACAAAACAGCTGGTTGTGTTTTGACCTACAGCATAATCAGCTGTTGCTTGTTCTTAGTTGTTGTTTTGGTTTTTTCCTTTTTGCACATTTTGTATATTGCGATATTTGTTTTTTTTTTGTAATATTATTTATATTTGTTATTATTCTCAGCGCCAACGTCAGTGCTGGATGGAACAACCACCACCAGTGATGGTTCGTACTGTAGTTGATTTTTGTGCTTAAGTCTCTGACTCTGAACTCTTGAGCTCTTCATCCACCATGCATGCGAATAAGGAGCCAACAGCCAGCTAGTGAGCCAGCCCGAGTTCTCAATGTGTCGTCATCGCCGCCAACACATCATCCACCGTGTTGTGTTTCTCTGGCGTAGATTTCTATAACCGGGCAAGGCACTTGCTCCAAACCACCACCGCCAGCACCAGCGCCAGCGCTAGTCAATGTAGTACGGACGGTTCGTTGTACGAGTATTTGAAAAATATTGTTTTTGCCAGGCAGCCAGCCAGCAGTAATGGTATGTGAGGTGGCGCTAGGGTGGATGTGGCGCACGGTGGTGGTTCCCGGCTCAATTCAGACAGAGTGCCTACGATGACGTCCAACAAAGGGGTGGAAAAGTAACACGCATGTTTTCTAGGTGCAAGGACGTCTGGCGGCCTTGAACCACTTGTTCCTTTGAGCTAGACGACGACACGAGTTTTTCATCCACCATTAGCCAGACGCCTGCCCTAGTCAGCCGGCTTTAAATCTGACTGCAGGCACCACCAACCACTTTATTTTCCACAAGAAGCAGAAGAAAAAACAAACACACTGTCCCCCCTTTTTCGTCTCGAAATCATTCATAACAAGGAAAAACATCCACTTTTCGAGTATATGTCGCACGTTGTTGTGCATTTTGAGTTTTTCCTTTCCCGAAAAAGAGGCAGCACGAGTCCTTGACATCACAATTACCACCTTTCAGTTCCATTTAAGTAACAACGGACTGGCAGGAGGCATGCATGCATTATTATCATCAAGTACATGTTGGTGCAAAATTCTGAAATTCAGTTCAAAGTTTTAGGGGTTTGTTTACATCTTTGCCCGGGCAAATAATGTCTTAGGCTGGCTGGTTGGTGGTTACCTTAATTGTCGGTGATGTCACCACCATTTCCACATGTAGTAGTACCATTGCAATTTCCATTCATGAATTCTCCAAAACTTAGGGTTACATTTGCTCTGCTCGCTGTTCTAATGGAATTACGTAGTGGTGGTCAGGTCGTTGGATCAGGTGTTTGACCTTGTTCTTCCGATAGGGGTAGATGTCCGCGATACTATTTACCTAAGTGAAAGGATGCAACAAGTGTTTATTTTCGTTGGCCGGGTGGGGTTGTTAGATTTTATATGTTTTCAAAAATTCTCATACTCTTTGGCTATTTCTGTTGTGTACATATCTCTATTTCTTTGCTTTCATCGTCCCTTATTGTGTAGGTTGTTAAACAATTGCACTACTAATATCAAACATTTTTCGACTTAGATGACTAAGTCTAAGTTAACTTCTTTGCAACTAAGTCTCTGATTTTTAAGATGTTTGACCACGCTTGTGTCTCAGTGCCTTTAGTTGGATTTGGTGCCTAGAGATCGTCCCGCTGTTAGATAGTGTTAGAAAGGTGTGCAAAAATGCTTCTCTACCTTGAGACCCATAGGATCCGTAGTGATTGCTCTAAAAGGTAATAGATTAATATGTTTGAAATATACGAAATTTTGTGAAAAATAAACGTAAGAAGAAAGAGAAAGCAAAATTGAAGTATAGTTATTAAATTATGTACCCGCTCCTCTCTCTATTCAGCTATCTTATGGCTCTAATAAACATTGATTAAATACTGCAATCCGATCATAGAGACGTCAACCAATTCATCAAGGAACCTTCCCCAAAGCACTTTTGTCTGTTTGGTTGCAAACTTAAACAGCGACAAAAAACGTACACCAACGTCTCTTAAACATTCTCATACTCCAACATACTCGTAAGTCTGGAGACCTGTCTAAGGCTCCTCCTGTCAAGTCCCATCAGTGCACTTGTTCTTGCAATATGTAGCCTTGGCCAGAAGACCCTCGATAAAGTGCACCCTGTTCTAGCTATGCAGTTCTGGGATATTCAACTGTGTACCGGTGTGACAGCACTTAGCCGAAGAATTGCTTTTCGGGCCAATCCGGTCCATAGAACCGGCTGTCGTGGAATTGTAGACATATTTTGTTCTGTGTCCTGCCGTTTCCTGAACTGGGATTATTGAGATTCGGCTATAGTGTCTACATCATTTTCGGTATTGTTCGCCATTGTTTTGTACTGTTGGCCGTTGTTTGGTACTGTTGGTCTAGCAGTTCGTTATCGGTGGGAGTTACTTTCTTTAGAGTAAGTCTTTCTTCAGGAGTGATGACTTTTCTCGAGGCTTTTTTTGAATAATGCGCGGCTTTGATTCACTGGACTATTTGAGGGTGGCATAATTTGCATGACAGTTGAAATTCTAAGATAGTTATGCTTCTGCATGCGTCGACTTACAATAGACGATTTATGTCAGAAGTATTTCCGGGACATTGCTTTAGAAATTTATGAATGGCAAAAGTGGCCTAATTGCATGGAAGGTATGTTTAGGGTTCGATTATATACTTAGGTAGTTTTCTCTACCAATATCGTATAAATAGTCTTGGGGATATTTCATTCATTCATTTCTTAAATATGTAAGTGCAACGTCGTTATGGACGAGTTTCACAATTTCAAGGAGTAGTATGCGTTAAGGGAAGATGTACTGGGACGGGGTCATTTGTGTCGGAGGTACCAGTAGGGTCGAGGCTAGAGATTTATATTTTTGTCACCTAGTTTAGCCATTAATTTTGACTGCGTCATACTTGTAGGCCGTACCAAATGATATATCCTACTCAGTAGGGTAAGTATGTAAAGATTATTAAATATCATTATAAAAATGTGATCCATATTTAAACAACAATCAATTACGATATCGTGTAAACTAACCAGAAAAGCTGTTGGATAATTCATTGAGTATAACTTTTGCTTCAATTGCAAATGCAGCTACTCATTATTTTATTCCTACTCTGCTCTACTGTTCAATGGAACACAAGTCATTTTAAGGATATATTTCGTTAACATCGGCGACTAAAATTAAGCCGATTTGAGCCAAGGACATCGGCGGGCACCGTAATAATAAAAAAATGTCGGCGAGACGCGCCGCCGATTTGCGCCGACTTGGCTCGGATCTCTATTCCAACATACAAAACTTGGTAATTGTAGCATATTTTTCATAACCAATTCGTCCCAAAATTTAAATATTCGAGTAACCGTTTTCTACAATAAAGTGATTTTACCCTTTTAATTTTACATAATACCTTCTACTGTATTCGGACAGGATTAAACCTTCCTTTCGTTATTCATTTAAATGGATTTTATCTGTTTTATTCCATACAAGTTAAGTTTTAGCAGTCGAAAAAAAAATTCAGGAAAAAAGTACTCTTTTTGGTGGAGATTCGGCCTGGTACAACTTACTTGTTAGTTGTCAGATTGAATTCCTGTGTGCACTTTGGTCAAAGAATTGCCATGTCAAATGGCAATCATTTCCGACTATTCGAATGTCGATGTGAACATTTAAAATTGTCTAAAAAAAATGCTGTTCCAGACTTAGTCGTTTTGATAAAACCTCTTTTAAAAACTAAAATTGAGAATCGCGTCATATGTTAATTTTTTTAGTTACTTACTTCTTCAGTCCCACAACATCCCATTAAGGAAAAAAGGGGGAACTTCTCCTCAAATCAATGAGCTCTGCACGATTCAACTCTTACAACCAATCCCCTGTACCTACTGTTTTAGGCCGGGTCCGAGTGGCTAATGCATTTTTGTAGGGAAGTTTCTACATGTCATATAGAAAAGCTTCTAGGCACATCGTAAATGTGTGTATAGTGGAATGCACCACATCTCTCTGTGGTACGAGTATTACAACGGTCTTCAATAAACAAATAGAGCCAATTTATGACTGTCACTTCTACATAACCTCTCGTTGCTCACTTTGATGGATCATTTGTATTTTTACTTCCGGTCATAGTTTAATAGGGGCCAACTAAATATGATTTTAAATTACATTTTTCGATGCTCGTGATAGAAAAGCTTGTAGGCACATCGTAAATGTGTATAGTGGGATGCACCACATCTCCCTGTGGTATTACAACGGTCGTCAATAAACAAATAGAGTCTATTTATGACTGTAACTTCTACATAACCTTTCGTCGCTCACTTTGATAGAGGATTTGTATTTTAACTGCCGATCATAATATTGTACGAATTAAGAATGTCAGTGCCGAATTGAAAGCCGGATTTGAATAAGGGATGCTTTAGGTCAAACAGTTCGAACGGCAGAATTGCAGGCCAATAATTTGGGTTGAGTGTACGATAATGCAAAAACGAACATTAAAGGCAGTCGATCGACCGATTCTCCTGACCTTTGATTTTCGCCAAAAACTAAAGTAACTCTGTTCTGCAACAAAATTCTCCTTTAGACGAAACCAACTGATCCTTATGTAAAATGAATCCGAATTAAATGTCCGTTTTGGCCCATCACGTATACTCGTAGTTTTCGAGATGTGGGAAAAAATCTTATGATTTTTTACAAATACTGCTATAACTCAGGCTATTTTCGTCGGACTATCAAAGAGTATACCACGTTGGAATCGTGTATTCTATATAATTTTGGGTAAAAACTAGTGGGAGAGTTCAGAATTGGGGTACAATTGGTAGTCGAAAACAAAATTTCATTTCTCTTGGCTGTAACTTCCACAATTTTTGTCGATTTTTATTCTTATTTATAATTTACATAAAAGATGAATGGCAAGAATACAAATTAAAATTACTCATTTTTGAATTAATCGGATAGAATTGCCGAAGTTTTAGGCAAATTAATGAAAAAAGCCAGAATAATATTTCACGATTTCTAAAAAATATACGTGACGGGACAAAACGGATTATCAATTCGGATTCAGGAGATTACTTTACATAAGGATCAGTTGGTTTTGTCAAAAGGAGGGCTCAAAAGTTTATTTTTGCAGAACACTGAATCGTTTGCCCTGTTCTAGAAGTTGTAGAGTTTAGAAAAAAGAAGAATTTAGAGAAAAGTGAAATAGAGTGGATTGATAGCATTACCGACTAAGATGAAGCCTTCAATTTAACCTACTGAATTCCTTAGATTTGGACAGAATGGTGTCGCACAATTTGAAACCCACAATTATCAAAACCACGACAATGTAGAAGCCACCAAGAATTTCAATGCTTGCAAATTAAATTTGGATGTCAATCAATAAAACATGGAAGTCTCCGACTTCACTGTAGCCTTGAAGTATTCCTAGATACTATGCTTTAAAATAATTGGCAAGTCCTCGTCGTTTTTCTCTCTCTACCATAGATATACGAAAAGACTCTTCAGTTGGTAAAAATAACGTGTTAAAAAAATAACGTGTTAAAGAAGTGTGAAAATGTTCATATTAAGGGAATGTTCGTAGTTTTGTTCTCGGTTAACACTTTCATTAACGCAATCAGTATAAATAATCGGCCAGAGTAATTTTGTCAATTGGAATTTAAATGCGTCTTCCGCCTAGAGTTATAAATTCGTCCACCGATTAGCAATTTTCCAATAAGATTTCAATGTAACGTAAACGAAGAACAACATTTCCGATTGCCCAAAAAAAAGTTTTCTTTCTTTATATTTGGATAATAATTCATCAATCGCCTCTCCAAAAAAAGAAAACTTTATTACAAAATGGCGTCCCCAATAAAGTATATTCAAATGAACACATACATAGATATTTATGTACTAACACACACACATACGCACACACTGGGAGAGGCGAAACAAAATAGAAACAACGTTTTCTTTTGCATACCCAATGTTCAATTGTACAAATAAAGTACAACAAAACAACGACATTAAGAGTAAAAACTTTGTATGTTGCTTAATAGCAACAAAAACAACGAACGCAAAATCATCGGCTGCAGCAGTTGGAGCGCCGAACAAACAAAAACAGAAATAAATAAGGAATGGGAACATAAATTTTATTTTGTAGCCGTCGTCGTTTGCAAAGCACATGACTTGAATGAAGCATGTGTGTGTGCTAAAGAATATAAACTGTTATTTCTGGCCATCATTGTTATTGTTATCGTCCTCTTCATCCTTTTCATCGTTCGTTCAAATCTAATACGTCCTTTTCGTCGATTGTTATTGTTGTACTTACATATATTTAGTTGTTGTTGCTGTCGCTTTCAGTTGCTACTCGCTTTACGCGACACACTCTTGTGTGTGTTTCTCTCTCACACATGCATACAAAGAATATTTAGAGCATGCGCTCTAGGCATCAGCATACAACAAAGCCCTACTGCCAACAATTTCGAATGCCGTGCCGCTGTGTGTGAGTGTGTGTCATCGTGGCTTTCATCTATGTACTCGTTCTTGTTCATACATATGTACACATTTCACTATCCTCCTGTGTTTCCTTCCTCCTTTATGCTCGAATAGTTACTAAATAACAAATGCGAGAAGAGCCGAGTTGGGTCGTGTCGAGTCGCTCGACATCAGCATACAGGAATAATGACAGTAGAAACGGAAACTGGGAAAAAGGGGACGCATATTTTGTTGCTTTTCCACCGTTTTCTCCCTTCCGTAACAGTGTAGCTTTTATGTTGTTGTTCTGAATTTTTGTATTTTATCGTCGGAACATTTTTCAATTATATTTCCTTGTTATGTTTGGCTGGATGTTGCACTCGTTTGTATGTGCGTGCCGTGTCATCTACTATACACAACTAGTAAAAATATATTTAAACTCGTAAGTGTGTGTGTGCGCTGTGCTGCAGGAACACTTTACTGTACATTTTGTATGGGAAACCATTGCTGTTGTTGTTGTAACTGCCGCTGTTGTGGCTTTGTATGGTCGTGTTGACGAACCAACCGACAGATCGACCGACCAACCTTCCGTCCAACCATACCAAAAAGGATAAATGAGTAATGTGAGACATATTATGGTCGTTTTAGAATTATTACACTCGAATAAAATTGTCGCATTTAAGTTAACGGACAAATGTTGCCAATCTGCTGCACGAATAAATCAGCCAGGCCCCAAGTTGATCCATTTGCGTGGAACAGACACGCATATTTTTATAGATGCTAAACGAAACTAGTAAAGATCTCGACATTTTAAGCTAAATGAGGACTAAAAGTATTTACTTTAACATCGCAAATATGCTGGAGGTTTTCAATTTAAGTATTACTCATATCGGCTTGGGCATCATCTACCTATTGGTGAGGGCATAATTAATGCCTTACGCCCCTGCTACTCTTTGGGTCGCAGCACCTGATTGATAAACGCAATTTCATGCCAAGCATTTGTTTTATCAGGGATGTTAAATCACAGCACCCACAAAACTCCCCAAAGGGCCGTTCGCAACAGGTCAGACTAGAACAACAGGATTCTGATCACTACCAATGGCACCAGACGTAAGTCTCTGGTCCGACCTCGAAGCTCGTGAATGCTTCCAGCTCCAGGCTTAAGTCCGACCTCGAAGCTCATGCCTACATTCAGCTCGAGATCCACACTTTATGCCTGGTAGCATCAATGTTTTTAATAACCTAATATTTACACGAGACAGTTTTGAGAAGACAATAGCAATACATTTACGCTTTTTTATTTATACACGTCTCTTATTGTCTACGTCACTATCTCCGTTTTTTTGTAGCCCTTAAATTCGGCAAGTTATTTGACGTAAGTTAATTTCTTGCCTTCATAATTTTCTGGAAACCTCTCCATGGAAACCATGGATATAACAGTGGTCGACTTATTAAGGGGCCACACATAATTGTTTTAGATTAATAAAAACAATAAAAACAAGTGGACAAATTAAGTTCGGCCGTGCCGAAGCTTATATACCCTCCGCTATGAAAATGTTGTCAGAGGCGTGGCACCGGTCCCTTTTTCAATCAGGGTATGTTTTATTCCATACCATAATCAAATATACCAACAACTATCATCATATCGGTATAAGGTCACGAAATATAGCCTTTCAAAGCTCAGGTCACGCTTTTTATCCAATTTTAAATCAATATAGTCTTTTATAATAGGCTAATTATTCTATTAAAATTTTATAACAATCTGTCAATTTCATGGGCCATAAATGCGATTTTTTACAGGGGGTGTGGTACTGCCTACTTTTTCCCCAGGATGTGTTTTGATCCAAGTTAACATCATTTATTCCAAATATCGTAATAGCTCTAATAGTTCATGAGATATAATCTTTTAAAGTTCAGTGTTAAGTGGGTAGTACCATGCCCCATTGTCCAATTTAGCCAACACAAAGTCTGTAATAATTACCTAGTCGTTGGTTTATTCTGTTATTCGATCGATCCATAAGCTTTGCTTTTTATGAGATTTTTTAAATAGGGGCGTGGCACCGCCCACCTTTCTGCCAGGATGTGTTTCGGTCCATGCCAACATGGTTGATTACATATTGTGTTTTTGAGTTCACGATTGTTGATTTTTCCAGAGGTTGCCCCAGTCCTAGTTAAAGGGATGATGTTTACCTCTCGACCGATCTGATCCATTTTTGATACCAACCGTTTTTACTCCATCAACACATGTATCTGCAAAATTTTAGCCACCTAGCTTCAACAGAGCGACCTATAGTTAGTTTTCCACAGACAGTCAGATGGACATGGCTAGATTATCTTACAATTTAATGAAGATTCCGAATATGGCGTCTCTGACCAGTATTTTGTGTTGCAAACGGAATAACAAAGTGAACATACCCACTATTGATAGGGGCTATACAATTCGATTATACAGGGTGGGTCAAAAGTTACCAAGGGACTAAAAACTTTAGTGACTTAATTTTTTTCTGTTTTTTTTTTCTATAATTATATAATGTACAAAATTGATATTTTTACACTAAGTATGAAAAATAATGTCCTTAAATGACCCCCGTTTTCAGATTTTCAGCATTTTCCATAACATCTCTCAAAATTTGTGACTGTAGCGGTCGAATTTCCGCAACAATGTTGGCCTTGAGTTGAAGGATTGTCTCGAACTTGTTCACATATACTCGTTCCTTCATATAACCCCAAAGAAAATAGTCCGGTGCTGACTAAACTGGCGATCGCGCAGGCCAAATAATTTTGGAATTTATGGAAATTATTCGCACTTCAAAAATTTGACTTAAAATAGCCATTGTGACTCGAGCAGTGTGGGCAGTAGCTCCGTCCTGCCGAAACCACATCTTAAGTCTATTTTCAAGGGCAGGACGTACACATTTTTCGATCACAAACCGATACCGCTCTCTATTTACGGTTACATCACGTCCATCTTTATTCTCCAAAAAGTCCAATGATATTTGCAGATGTGGTCCCACACCATACTGTTCCCTAATGGGGTGCAATTGGCGTTGCTGAATGGCTCTTGGATTTTCAGAACCCCAGAACCTACTGTTCTGCTTATTAACAAAGCCATTCAAATGAAAATGGGCTTCTTCACTCATGCGTTTCCGTTAAAATAATTGATCGCTGATTTAAATAATAAAATTCTATTATTCTTTGTTATTCTTTGTTCAGTTGTAAATCTCTCCACTATTTATTCTCCAAGTGTTTTTTATATAATCTGAAAAAAAAAATATTTAAATATAAAAATATATAAGTTATTAAATTTTTAAACCCCGTGGTTACTTTTGGCCCACCCTGTAACAACTTTACTGAATGCCGCCTTGTAATTACTGTACCTTGTATTGTTCAGATTTTTAACCGTTCACTAAAGGAAGACAAAAACCACTTTTTGCATAAAATGAGGACAGAGTGAAGTAAAAACGGAGGACATTTTCTCCGAAAAGAGGACCAATTGTGGGTCACAAGTCATCTCATGAAATTATAACATTTTCATGCCACCTTGTTCAGATATTTGATAATATAAAATTCAAACAGGAACCGATAATACTGCTTTTACTGTATTTTTGTTAAATATTTTTTTTCTTTGAGTGTAACGTTCGTTTTTTTAACTATCATACCACTGACGCAACACCAAATCAAATTAATATTTATGCTCGCATTATTTATTCCATCGCTAGCTGTGAGCATATGTGAGCGTGTGTCTATGTTGGTGAGGTTCCTTCTAAAACAAGACGAACGGAACGGGCAACATTTGGCGTGGTTAACTGGCTGGTCGTAGTGCAAAATTGTACAAAGTGCGGAACGTAAACAGAGGGGACGCAGTTTATGTCATTCTTTTCCATTGTTATTGCAAAGAGCCTGTGTTACTTCCTAATTTTCCTTCCTGTTGTACGTATATGTACCGGGCATTAAATAGAGAGAGGGAGAGCGAGAAAATGAGAATATAAAATTCATAAATTCATTAGAGCCCGAGTACTTATGCAATTCGTTCTCTTGTTATCCTGTCCTGTGCGAGTGAGCGCGAGTGTATGTGTTATTCTACTCTTGGTATTGTTGCCTCTTGCCCTTTTCCTTTCTTGGCTGTGGCTTTCATGCTGGGAGAAGGGCGAACATATATTCCTGTGTAGTAGTATCGAGTTGGGTCGTTTGGAACTTTTGTCTCAGTCAATGACCACTTGCATTTGAAAAGTTTTTACGTGCGTGTATGTGTGCGTGTGTTCCTCCTTTCCTGGCTTTATCTGGCGTTTCAAATGTGTTTTTTTATTGTTTTGGATTTTTAGTTTTATTGTCTTTGTTTTGTTTTGTGGGTCTGGTCGTCCGTTATGTGTTTGGTGGCCAGTGATCACTAACGTTCAACGGGAACTGGCAGAAGAGATGTACACCGAAAAAATGTCCTGGCGGCTTCTTTTTTCTGTTCTTGCACATACGCTATTGTTGTGGTTGTACTACGCTTTTAACGGAAGTTTATGTTTGGAGCTGTAGTAGTTTCACATGCCTTTTGGCATTTGTTATTGTTGGCTTATCATTGTGGTCGTGTCGTCTGCTCTGTCTGGTGCTTTTGTTTAGCCCTTCGGAGCAAGCACCGGTTCGCATTATGCACGATTATACTCCGGCCAACCAGCCAGCCCCCAGAAGCATTTTATGCTTGAGCGGTATTTCAATACAAAACAAGTTTGTTGTTTTGTTTTCAATTCCTTCTCTACTACCATTCCTTTGGCGTTTTGTTCACAGTATTTCACTTGAACTTGCATTCTTTGTTTTGGTGGCTACCGCACTCGATAATTTTTCTAGAAACCACCGAACCGCTGCTGAAAATGTAAACGATCCTTTTTTCGTTGCAACCGAGTGTCTCTGCTAGCAGCGAGTAATTCTCATATACCGAGCAGACTTTGCGCTCGGTTTCATTACCATCGCTTTTTGGGCTGACCACAAAATGCTTGCCCGACTTAACGTAAAAAGTAGGCGTAAATTCATTTAATGACATGTCCCTCGTCCGGGACAATTCCCTTCCGCTCCAGCGTTGCTTTGGTGCGGTGCGTTTTTTGTTTGATCGCCCATTCTCGGTGAATGTGAGAAGTTTTTAGTTGTGCCTGCGTTTCTAATTCCTCTGTTAAGTGAATGATTTTAAGGAATTTTTATGATTTTCCTGTTTCTATGTTTTATGCCTATGACACATACAGATGTCACAATTTCTCATGCTTCCGAACTCCTTTAAGTGTGAAATTGTCCTTTCCATTGAAGTCGTTGGGAAAAGTTTTTTTTAATCAATTCTTACACATGCGAATGATTTAGATTACGCTAAGAGACAATTTAACAAAATAATAGGTATTGTTTATAAATTGTGTCCCTATAAATGTACACTGGCGTGGGTCGATTTATCAATCGATATTATGCCATCGATTTTTCGATAGCTTTGGCATGAGAAAAAAAAGTTGCACTACGACATATCAAAAAAATCAAATCAAATTTTTCGCAACCTTTTTTTAAGTATTTTTTTGTAGAAAAAAATATTTTTTTAATATTACCATTCCTAGGTGAACATACATTACTTAAAAATTTTTGAGATATCGTAAACATGAAATTTTTCCGACTTTTTTTCATTAATCTGCCTAAAACTTCAGCAATTCGTTTCCGATTCACTTAAAAATAATGATTTTTTTGGTTACATGTTTGATTAGTATTTTGAAGGCAAATGTTCCCATTAAGGCTTATTATGTTAGAAGTATTTATAAATGACAAATTTTATATAAGCTAACCGCCGGTTATCTCCTGACCAGACTTTCCGTAAATAAGCCTTAGGAAAAAAAAATTATTGAAAAATTCGCCAACAGCTGTTTTAAAAGGCCCTTTAACTTTTTTTTAAAAAAATTTCGAGGATATTTAGACAGATATGTGTCTATTTCTCGGTGATAACGAGGCCCTAAGCTAAAAATGTTAAAACAGCTTCTTCCGTCGGGAAATATATTGCCATTGAGACCAATGAAGCCCGTTAAATAACTTTTCGAATTTAACGACCTACTTTCGAATTAAAGTGTATGCTGATACTTTGTTACTGCACACAGAGAAAAGTTATGATTGCTTAATGGTCACGACAACAATAAAATGTTCTCTGCAATAGAAATATGCTTGTCGTAACCATAGCATTGTTTTTTGAATTTCATTTTGACAAAAGTAAGTATTATTGCCAAATCTAATAGTTTTGGTTGGTGCAACAAAAGTATTGTTTTGAGTTTTATGTTAAGTTATGTTAATTATATGATTACGGCAATCATACTGTATGATTGTAATTTTTCTTAATTTTGATATGGTTTATCGAACAATGTTATTGTTAGGTAAATTTAATTTTTTAAAACAAACTGCTGTGGATTTGGTTAATTGAAATATTGTTAATAATTGAAACGTTAAGGTTTTTTAAACGACTTTTTTCTACCGTTAAGGGATTTTTTTCACTCCTATTATTATGAATTCAATCTATTTTTAAATAATCCTAATAAACAATTTTGAGGATCATAGTATGGTTGAAGGGACTATAGCATGGTTGCGTTTGAATCATACAATGGATGTGAGGATGGCTGACTTCCTAAACGCATTTTGCTTTGTAGTTATTCATTGTTGGGTGTTTGTAAATGCAACCCTGAAAATTTGGACAATGTATATTGTTCCCTTTTGCAACACTGCTGTAGTAATACGCAAGGAAAAGCAACAAAGGCATCTAAATAAAAGTAGATGCAAATGCAACACAAAACACAATGGCGACGCAGGAAGATAATTAAGCATTTTTTCTAATTTATTGATATGAATGATACAATGCAGATAAATGTTCCTTAACGATTTTAGTGTTGCAAAGTATTATTCTGCAACGTATTAAAAAGGTAAATACACAATGTATCAACTCTGGTATTGATACATTGTAAATATACGTTTAGGAAGTCAGCTGATCGTACTATGGTTGTATGTGAAACATACTATGTTTGTGAGGATCATAATAAGGTTCTAGGTATCATAGTCTGGTTGAGTGTGAGTCATAATATGCTTGTGGGGATCATTGTATGGTAGTGTGTGAATCATAATATGGTTGTGAGGATCATATTATGACTGTGGGGATCATAATATGGTTTTGGGAATCGCAGTATAGTTGTTTGTGAATTATACCTTTGTTTTTAGGACCATATACCTATTAACAATAGTGTATTTGAATATTGTTATCCCAACCATACTTTTTTTTCTTAGTTTGATGATGTAATGAAGTTTCCAAAAATTTGTCAGTATTTTAGAATTTATACAAATGTTTTTTACCTGCTTTTGGTATGTGTTCAAGGCCTTACCTTAGCACCTGTACTTTTCGTCTCTCTATTTTGAGGGAATCAATCAAAATAATGTCACTTTGCCATTTTGTCAATAACTTGTCTTCTATTTAAATATAGATCCAAGAGATCTTGAGCCGGTTAATCCCTGTTCAATTTTCAATTTTTTATTTTTCCGAAAGGAAGCCTAAAGTAAAATCAATGTCACTTTGACATTTTGTCAAGAACTTGTCTTCTATTTAAATATAGATCCAAGAGATCTTGAGCAGGTTAATCCCTGTTCAATTTTCAATATTTTATTTTTCCGAAAAGTAGCCTAAAGTAAACAATGGAGACTAGGGGAACGTTGTTACTTCCCACCTGACTTGGCGTCGCTTTGACATCGGTGACGACTTATCATGCAAAAACAATTGGTCGTTTTCGTGGGCACCAGTACTAATCAACTTGCTCTGGAATCAATATTCTCAGTACACGCAGAAAAAAAGTATGGTTGGGGTAACAATATTCGAAGAGCACCATACTATTGTTGGTTATATGGTTGTGGCACAACAATATTATGATCATCACAACAATAGTATGGTTCACACACAACCATACTATGATCCCCATAACAATATTATGGTCCTCACAACAATAGAATCATTCACACACAACCATACTATGATCCCCACAACCATATTATTATTCACATTCAACCATACTATGATTCCCACAACCATATTATGCTCCTCATAATCATAGTGTGTTTAACGTACAACCATAGTATGATCCTCACAACCATAGTATGACTAACGCACAACCATACTATGATCCCCAAAATTGTTTGTAAAGAATGGAATACGTTGTTATTCAACAATAAAGAATTTTTTTAAGTAAGTTATGTAACAATAGGAGTGATTTATTTAACAGTAAAAAATAATTCATTTATAAGTACTCGTATTAAAAATATTTTAGTTATACTAATCCTTAGTTTTTTTTTGAAAAAATTTAATTTTTATTACTATTATTGCGTAAGAACCGTAAAAATAACATTGTCAAATTAAAAAACAATTAAGGTTTTGCCGGTATGATTTCCGTAATCATTTTATTGTTAACATAAAACCCATGAAAACTACTTTTGTCCCACCAAACATATTTATATTGTTGCTACAACCGTATTTTCATTTTTAAATTTGGCAACAATACTTTTGTTTCATTTCAACAATATTAATATTGCCGCAATCATACTATTGTCAAAATGAAATTCAACAAACAATACTACTCTTTTACTGCAGAGAACATACTATTGTTACCGTGACCATATAGTAACCATATCTTTTCTCTGCGTGTATACAATTATCTCTTATCTAGAATACCTTCAAAGCTTTAACTTTTGCAAACTTTTCTATTTTATTCATTAAGACTTTCTTATTCAGCACCACAAGAAAATCCTGTGATTAACTAACTCACTAATATTATTATTACAATTCCTAATGGAATTTATTTTCGTTGCAATTTTAAATCGTCAAAAATTGATATTATGGCCCACCGTTGTGTGATAGTCTAAAGTATTACACAAGTAACTCCAGGTTTAAATCCTGGATAGAACATCTAACATTTGTCCATCTCTTATTACAATAGAACCAGGTCAGTGAGAACATCTAACATTTGTTAGAGGCATTTGTCCACCTCGTAATACAACAGATCCAGGTCAGTGAGTATAAGAATTATATCGTGCAATCAGAATTAATTAAGGAGAAGATTTTTCCGTCAGTTTCTTAGTAAAATATTGAGGGAATTGTAAATGTAAAGACTATAAGCTATAACCAGTTTCCGATTTATTTTCCTGTAACTTAAAATTGTTGTCAATTCTTTGCATAACCTTGCAAACGTTGCTCGGTCTTAATGCGCTAAAATTGAAGACCTTATACCAACCAAAAGCGGGACCGCAAAACTCACATACATAGACTGTAATCTCATGTAAAGAGCTTGAATAAATCATCACATTTATAGAATTTAAACTGTATTTCTTTGTATGGGTCTTATAACCACGACCCGTAAGGATAACTAAGTCATCCATTGCCAAAGCGCATTTGAATTTATGCCTTCGAAAATCCTTGCCAAAATATGAGGAACGTACTTGATGTTCAAGAGATTATGTTCGTACGCAACATTTTGTATTGTCTGTCTTGCACGCGTTCTCACACTCGTTCGCCTCTAAGGTGACTCAGTCGTTCGTATATCTCTAATGAAATCCATAGAAACACAATAATTTGCATTAAGTTCATGTGTGTGTTTGTAGAAGGTCCTCTTTATGTCCGTTTTTGTTCTCTTCAAAAAGGTACTTATTTTAGATGTAAATATAGATTGTACTTTACTTGTAATAGCCCGAGAGACAGATAGACTAAACGAACGCCGATGGGCGGACGGACGGACGAATGGATAGTAATTATAAAACAACAACAATACCTTTATACTCATTTCGACGTCTCATACCTGGGCAGACGCTGAGAAGGACGATGATTTCATATCATAATCATGCCAGGCAAAAGTAAATTACAATAAAAATACACACGGGCACCAACTGGTACCGAGCGACCGACTGCTCTCATTTTTAAGGATTTTCCATAGAACGCAGCAAACTGGTGCTGCTTCTGCTGCTGCCTCTGCTGTCGTTTGGTACATGTAAATACATTATCCTTTTAATGTACACAATCGCACGCATAGCGACATACATACGCACGCATTCACTCGCACACACATTCATAGACACAACCTCGCTTACTTTGAGGTAAACGAAGATGGAAGGCAAACACCACACACACACACACACTTAAGTTCGGCATTCCTCGTATGTAAGTGTACAGTGGAACAGATGTGTGTAGTCTCAGATAGAATAACACCGAACTCTGTGAAGAAAGGGAAAACCTACTACTGCAGTATAACAAGTATGATGGGACAGAAATAGACGTTGCACAGTGGGAGATTTACTGTGGTTTAGATTTCATAGAATTCATCTGTGCCAAGATAAACAAATAAGGAAAGTCCTAAAAAGAAAGAGACCGAATTTGTTTTACCATATAGGGTGACCCACTAGAGGTATTTTTTCAGAACAAAAGAATATAAAAATTCAAATCAAGTGTGGAATCATTATTGGTAATTTGAAAGGACATTTTATGGAATTATTTTTTGAAAATAATTACCTTCAATTTTTGGCACTGTATTATGGAAATGAGCGTTCAGTGAGAAACGGGAAGATCCGCTGTTTTCGACCAAAATTTTGTCGAGTGATGAGACCTATTTCTGGCTCTACGGCAAAGTCAATAAACAAAATTGTCGCATTTGGGCTGAAGAGCAACAAGAAGAGGTTCAAGAGGTGTCATTATACCCAGAGAAAACCACGGTTTGGTGCGGTTTATAAGCTGGTGGAATCATAACTTCACGTTTTGTACAGGTGAGTTGGCCGCCTAGTTCGAGTGATATCACATCTTTAGACATATTTCTTTGGGGTTACGTAAAGTCCAAAGTCTATGCTGACAAACCAGCTACAATTCAGGTTTTGGAAGCCAACATTACGCGTTTCATTAAAGCCATACCGGTCATACCGTATCGCTGTTATAGCGCTTTTCAAGTGTGAAATGAAAAAAACGATATTTTAAAAACGCTCCGGCCACTAGGTTTTAGCCGCATTGTTCGTCTACCGATGCATAAAACTGTTTGAGGAGACTGGAGATGTAAAAGACCGCCACCGGTCGGGCCACCCACGCTCTGTTCGAACACCGCATGTCATTAAAGCCGTTAAATCAAGAATTCACAGAAATCCGCTCCGAAAACAGAAAATCATGGCCCGTAAGATGAATATCACGCAAAAGTCCATGAGTCGAATCATTAAAAACGACTTGGGACTTGGGGCTTTCAAACGACGTACCGGACATTTATTGACTGCAGCTTTAAAAAAAAAGGATTAAAAAATGCAAACGTCTTTTACCGATGTTTACCGATGAAAAAATTTTTACCGTTCAGGAAAAATTTAACAAGCAAAATGATAGGGTGTATGCGCGGTCATCTAAGGAAGCATCTGAACTGATCCCAAGGGTGGAAAATGGCCATCACCCAGCTTCAGTCATGGTTTGGTGGTGTTTCTCCTACGATGGGGTCACTGACCTGCATTTCTGCCAACATAAAGTCAAAACATCGGCTAAAGTTTACCAAGAAACCGTTTTGGAAGCTGTTGTGGAGCCTCTTAACAATTCCCTGTTCCAAAACCAGCCATGGACTTTCCAGCAGGATTTTGCTCCGGCTCATAAGGCTAAAACGTCAATTTGCCATCGTTCATTTCACTTGAAGAATGGCCCTCAGGCAGTCCAGATTTGAACCCATTGGATATCAAATTGTGGACGGTTTTAGAGGACAAGGTTTGTCACAAAAGATACCGCAACATTGGATCTCTTAAGACTGCTTTGGTTCGAGCTGTGGCCAATTTTCCAATGTACGAGGTTCGTGCAGCTATTGACGATTGCAGCTATTGTGCGACTTAAGGCGTGTGTAAGCGCAAAAGTCGGACATTTCGAATAAGTAGATTAATTTTGGATATAATATACATCAATAAATATATTATGTCCCTACTAAGTATAGACGGACAGACGATTAAATCTAAATTGACTCTAAAAATAATTCCGATTTTCGCTGTTTTCTGGCTGTTACAAACATCAGCACAAACTCGTGATATCCCTGTACCACCGCGATTTAAATGGCATTAATAACAATTTATATATTTGCAGTTCCGATGGTCGCTTGTTTTTACCAACAGGAATGTATTTTCTGGTCCCTATGATTTGTGGTTATGAGCCAAAATTTTTAAAAAATCTTGAGAATATTTCAATATTTATTATAGGAACGTGAATTATTTGGACTCGTGACTAAATTTGCTTCAATTCAAGTGTCCATATTTACCGATCTGATCCATATTTCTTTGTCAAATTCTTTAGTTTGAGTATCTAGGTGTCTATGTTTACTTTTCATTCTATACGGACCCTTTTTTAGGCCCCTAAAGACCTCACGGCCGAGCTCACATTATAGACAGGTTCTGGAAATACATGCATATATCGAATTAAAATAAATTTGATGAATCACCATACGTCCATGTTTATTAGTAAACATTTCTTAAGACCGTTTCTTAAGCAGCATGCATTTGGAAACCATACATTGGGGTATTAGGTGCGTCTCAACTAACAGTCCCCATTAAAGACATGGTACGAGTATGTTGAGCAAATACCAAAAAAAGCCATGTTTTTGTTGTCGCTGTGATGGTACGAGTATGTTGAGCAAATACCAAAAAAATGTATTTGGGCCGGCTTTGTCCATTTTCATTGCCTGGACTCTGTTTTTTGGACAAACATCGATAAAATCTCTTAGAATTGAACAAGGGTGGTCAGTTCGAATTTTAAAAACCGGCGGTTCGGTTTCCTAATGCTAAAAAACTGTCGGTTTCTTAAAAGTTTCCATTTTTCGGTTTTCGAACGTTCAGGTTTTTTTGTGTTGAATAACCTGTTTCTTAAATTCACTCCAAAAGCAAAACACGTTGCAGTTCGAACAAGTTACGTAATCAAATTTTTATTATTGTGGCAGCTAAATATAGGGTGGTCCATTTTTAATTTGAATCGGCTGTAAAAAGAACTACTGAAAATTTATTTGGATTTCTGGTTTTCTTGGAATGGTTGAACTTTTTTATTTAATAATGGAAAACTATCCGATGCGATTTCGCTTCGCCAAACGGGAAGTCACTGCATGTTTTTATGGATTCATAATTTGTCATTGCGAACGAATGTTGACCTAGCATGAACTAGAACGAAAAGTCGACTGGAATCCAAACATCCACGCCTATAAACTTTAGCGCTTATGTCTTGATAATTGCGCAAATAAAACCTTTTTTCGTCTTACTTTAAATTGATCCATCCCGAAACGTCTCAAACCCAATTTTGCAACGCTTCCTTCGCCAACATTTTGAAAAATCCAAAATGCAAGTTAGTCCATATATAAGATATTTATTTTGTGAATTTGCTATTTAGAGCCGTACCATAAATATGGAATTAGTAAACTTTATCAGGGACAAAACTTATCGGCGCAAAATCTATCCTACCTTTGGTGAACAGGGAGGATTGTAGCTTTTGTACAACATTTAAGATCTAATTTAAAATGAGTATACTCGTATACCAAGATGTAAAATGTGGATTGTAAAGCGACACCAACTAAAGGAAATTATAACCTAATATGGTCCAATTTCACCGTTGTTGATTACTAGTCGCCAAGTAAAATTTCAGAAAATAATTCGTGGCTTCTTCCGATGAAAGAATGTAATAACGTGAAATTTGTTTACTAAAACCCCACTGTGCAATGCAGACACATAAACGTGAAAATCTCGTACGGCCAGACTAGATGCAAAAACACACTCACACGCGCGATTGCTCTTTGTCTCTCTAAGTCTCTTCTTTGCAATTGTGAACTGATATTTTGTTAAAGCACAGTGCGTGCGTGTAAGCCAAGGATTGTCAGCAGGACCTAAACGGCAAAGCAACAAAACAAATCAAATTAATCAGGTAGTGTGCATATGTACAACGTTCACAAGATTTTGATTGTATCCGTATATGCATAAGTGTGTGCGTGTGTGTCAATGTATGTGATATTTACTCTGCTTGAGGAAAACGAATTTGGCAAACCTAAGCAATTTCTTGTTTACTTCAGGCATTGTGAATATCCTTTATAGCAGTAGCATCATCATCACCATTATCTATTCATCTTTTGTCGTTGTTCGTCATCACATTTCATAATATGATGGCACGATGAATCTGGAGGATTTCTTCTGAGGATAAAAGCAATGTGTTTTTTACACCATTCTCATAATCTTCTGTTTTTCGTTATAAGAAGGAAAATGTTAGAGATTTGTTTTCCATTTAAGCCCATATAGTGATGACAACCCGGATGAAATCAATTTTATCAGATCAAGGCATTTGAGCAGAGTTTATAGAAGTTGTTGAAAATGTGACTCTTGTACGTGGTTAGTGGAAAGTTTTTCGCCATTTCGTGTTGTGAATCCAGAAAGGTTGTCATTGAAGTAGTACGTACTGATGTTTTTGGTAATGAATATTACGTTTATACACCATCACAAATATTCGACCCGCTTTTCGTGATTGTTTAATAACATTTTTCCATAATCCTTAAACTTTCGAAACAAACTGTTTTTGATGTGTACATATATCAAAAATGTTTGTATTAAGTAACAACAAAAACATTAAGGTTTTCTGATAAAACACTCCTATTAATGAACGTAAAAGTTAAACCAAGCATTATGATAACATTATTCAAAGAATTTTGTGATTTAATCAATTATTCCGATAGTTGAAAATTGCCTGAGTTCTTGCAGTTTTTGTTAAAATTCATACGATTTTTTTACTGTCAGAAAGAAATTTAAAATTAATCCTCCTTTACACATGCCTATGATTTTTTACAAAAACTGCTAGGAGGAGTTTGTTGCAGAACAGTGTAATTTATCTGTTATAGGAATCCCGGCACTAAACCTAAAAGTTTACTATTTTAGTATTTGCACAACATATCCCCAGTATTTGTGAATAAACCATGCCTTAACATGGAATCGTTGAGGGCTGCTGGATCTATGGACCTAATGGTCCAAACAAATTTTTCGTATTTACATAGGGAAACAATCAAATTTGACAGATGTAAACGAGTTTTACATTTATTTATACCCTATATGCGAATATTCGATCGCAATTTTTCTGATTTGGATATTTCTGTTGCACGTTTTGCTTTGATATAATTTTTTAATGGGAGATACGACTTTTGCTCTCTAAAATCTTTCTTATGAAACACAGAGCCAGAATAGAACGCATAGGAAACTATGCGACTGCAAAAACATAATAGGTTTTCTGTTAAGCCATGTTTTTGTAGTCGCTGTATTTAATTTTATCATCTCAATTTTTTTTCCTTTTCACAAAAAAATATATTTTTTTTTATAAAATTCAGTGAATAAGTTATGTTCATAATGGAAACAAATATCGACAGAGTAGGGCGATTTATTAAATTGGACTTCTCCACCCGTTTTTGTAAATAACCAACAAAATGTATCCGATATGAAAGAATACGAGTATATTTTTTATCACATGTAGCCAAGACTTTAAGATTTAATTTGAGGTATTTTGTGTCACATTACCCTTAATAAGCCGAAAATATTTATGCTTCACCTAAATAATTAAACTTAATCAGCTTTATATTTTGACACTTTTAAACCAAACGTTAATTTTTTTGATCCACTTAACTAATTTGATGCATTTAATCGTCCCAGTTTTGTATAAAAACTTTATTAGATTTGATAGTAAAAATTAAGTTTTAAAAAAACCTGCTCATAATTCAAATAACAAAACAAATCATTAAATATAAAAATTAAATAAAAAATCCTTTGGTCAGATAAACACATGCATAAAATTTTACCATCAATTGGTCCAGTTAACAAATGCCTGTGGTAATGACAACCGAATTTAAAGAGTTCTTATAGCCAATAATCTCTAACAACAACAACCTATAAATGTACATGTATAAATTCAGTTACAGTAATCATCACAATTAGTTAGGGTCACCGATACTTTGTCTCTTCAACCACTACTGAAAATTGCCGTGTATCCAATCTACAAGCAGTTGTAGCGATGGAATTCATGAATAGTACGTGTAACATTTAAAAGATTCGTTAAACCAACTATTAAACACTCATAATTTAATTTGTACAAGTACGAGTATAAACGTGATATTTTGCGTCATTTGATTATTTGGCCATTTCAAGCGATTTTTAATTGCAAATCTAGCCTTTTTTAAGACCTGGAGTTGCAACAATGCGTGCGCGAAGGTGCTTTAAATAATAAAAAATTATAAATGATGTTTGAATATAAATGATTTTCCATCAATGCGTAACGTTCCAAATAATATAAATATTAGTTCAGGTTTCGCTGAAATCGACGATTGAACTGTTGGCCGCAAAATCAATTCTGTTTTTGTCCCGTGCAAGTGTCTTAGTATTTTGCAATTATCTTGAAAACGAAATGTTATCCAAAATCGCCCTAACACTAATTTTAGAGCTAATTAATAAAGCACAGTTTAAGCCTTTTGCAAAAATAAAAAAATAAAAAATTCACCTCAAGTGTGTACTACGGTGACGTTCGACGTCAAATTAATGCCCATATGTAGAACAACGCGATAACTTTCGTTTCATGCAAAATCGCCACAAGTTAAAACTTGGTGTGTTTCGATCACTACAAAATACTCTCTCTGCAGTGCGAGCTTGTTCATGATGCCATGGACGTAACCCGATTCTTTTGGAGTTGTACATTTTTTATGTTAAACATGGTTGTTTTTCTTTTTTGGAGTTACAACGGTCTTGCATGGAATGTGCAATATGTAAATACTAATAATTGTTCAGCTTGCAAGCTAAAGTCGGTCTCAGCACGACAAACAGTAGCCTTCATATACAAATATTTGAATGACTTTAATCATTATTTTGCGTCCTATGCATCCATCCATGGCTCGTTGGAAAAAGCATTGCTTAACAGTTTTTTGTTGTAGTTTTGTTGGGTTACCTCTCTCGCAATTGTTCGTATACCGAGAGAGATTGAGAGGAACACTCGTACACAACATCTGATAGATGTCTATTGTACAGAATACAGTTTCTACACGTATACACTCAAATCACTGGCTGCTGGCTCTTATACAGACACACACACGCACTGTAAGCAAAAGGATAATGACCATAAACGCATACATCCTACATCCTGTGCTTGTGCGATTGTGTGTGTTTGTGTGCTAGCGTGTGATGAAGTGCTCGTCTTAAATTGTTGTTGCTGCGCGTGTATGGTGTTATCTTTTGTTGTTGTATTCACATGACTGCCACGATTATATACAACAAAAACAACAGTAATGTACTTAAATACGACTGCGAGAGATTGAACACAGAATATTGTGTGCGTGTGTGTGTGAGCGCCTGTGTTTATCGTGTTTTCCTTTTTACTGGGCCTTTCGTAAGTACGTGCGTTCGTTCGCTCGCTCGTCACTTCGTCGTCGTTGTGTATTCGTTGGCAACCGAATGCAAACTCCTGCGGCCGACTCTGCTTTGTTTGCTTGGCGTTCTGTCGTTTTGCGGCTCTGTAACTGTGACGCCAGGATTTTAAATTTTAGTTTACGCTCAGATCTCAGGCACGTAGCCTCGCTACAACACACGTAACGCATAAACTTTTACAAAATAAAAAAAAAAATTATTAAAGAAAAAAAGCAAACATACATATACACACACGCATAACCAAATATAATAATTTATACCACAAACGTGTCTCGTTGATTTGATCTACTATTCCTATACCACATACACAGTCATACAAACGAACATACAGCTGAGTAGTGCGCAATTTTAGAAAACTAACTACGATTTAGTTAAAAACCATACCAAAAAGAACAAAAATGAAAAGGATAACAAAGGATATTTTTGTTTAATAAACTCGACACAAATGTTGCAGGACAACATTGGCATGGATATAAAGCAACTTTAAACATTATTATCAAATAATACAAGTATCAGCATACCAAAGAAATTTCAAAATTTGAAGAAAATCGAATATCAAAATAAAAACACACAAATTTTGTGAAGAGCAAAAGTTTATATTTTTTATACAAAACAAAAAGAGAGACATAGAGAGAGAAAAAAAAGAAAACCACTTTTTGAAGTCTTTCTTCCAAAGACTGGTGCAATAAAAATCTTATCAAAAAACGACGAAAAGCATCACCGCAGCAAACCTCGCCCCAAATATTTCGTGCGCCCCTTGCAAAGGAGCAACAAAAGGATAAACAAACACAAAGCAAACAAAAACTACGTCGTCGTCTACACTTACCAATACTAAAAAATAAAGACTGAAGAATTTTCGGCCAAGCAATGGCGTTTAAAAAAATCATTGAAACTATCAACGTAGATGACAAATCTCTTTTAAAGTAAAGTGAAAAAAGAAACGATAGTTGAAAACAATAAAAAGATAATGTGCAATAAAACTACAAGAACAGCAATTACGTAAAAGAAAACTGAAGCTGCATTGAACAATAACAACAACAAAGGACCACTACACCAGGATTTTTGCTCATACTACTACTACACATACACACACTCGCATATACTACTACTGTCATCATTCTACTCTCTCACATAACGAAGCCGCCAGCAAAGTCGCCGTTTTATACACAAACTTTTCTCTATATTGTGTTGTACACATATACACACTCTCTCATACATATTTTTCGTACGTACCAAAGGATATACAAGTTTTTCCAACTCCTGCTACTACTGCCAAAGTTGTGTGAGTGTTTTTTATGATTTTTTTGTTTGCCTATATCCACTAGCATTTCTTCATCTTTCTCTTTATGTATATTCGTTTTACTAACGGTTATTTTTGTACAATATGTCCTCCTACCGCTCGCTCTTCTGTTTTTGTTTGATACAGTGTTGCCACCTTTTGTTAATTTTTTTTGAGGATATACGACGTAGCAATTTTGCGAAAATATTTGCCATTTTTGTTAATTATTTTTAAATTAGAAACATTTTTTTTACTGGAACGAGGGAAGTAGGTTTGTTTGTATTACTAATTTAATTAATTCTCTCAGCATTAATTAAAAAAAAAACAAACAGAAAACTTCTCTCGTTTGTATTATTTATTTGTAAATCTTGTTGTGCAGACGTTGTCCTGTTCAAACTATAAGAAAGTTGTTATCGATCTCAAATTCTGACATGTAAGCCGCATCAGTTCATTAATGCATATTTTAACAGAGTTTAATTTGCGCTTTTTTTTTAATGTATAAAATCCAATAGTTACCAGGGATCAGTAGATATCACCGTTTACTTGGCTAATATCCCAGACAGGCCCTATATTGACAAACATTTTAAATTTCTTCTAAATCTTTTATATCTGTTACCAATTTATTTTATTATAATCCACTAATATCTGAGTGATATATTTTTAGTGAAGCTTGCACAGGGTTTAGAGATTAATCTCTTCCTTGTACGGTTAGAAAACCCCGTCGATGAAAAACATTATATGTCCCGACAGGGCTTCTAACCTGCGTTACTTGTATGATAGTCGCTAGCACTAAGGATCACATATTGCCAGCCAATGTTTTCCTATAGTCAAAACCCAATTTTTATTATTAAATATAATTAATGTTTCGTATTTTTAAGCTGATATAATATTCATATCATAAGTAGAAAGTAGTTTTCAACTCTTTAAGTAAATCTTGAATTACTCAAAGTTTCATATGATTTTGCATTCATTATATTACAAGATGCGTAGCTATAGGACTTCCAACTTTGAAACAATTTCTAATAGAATACCCAATAAAGAGCTCAAGCTCTGTTTCAGAAAATTGTTCTATCTTGAAACATTTCGTTAAAATGCAATGTCTAACAATGAGCCAACTTTATTTTCTATTAGTCTAGATTATCTTTTGTATTATTGCTTGGCGAAGAACATAATACCTACACTCTAAGCTTTAATGTCTATTTTATAGCGTTCCATTTTTTTAATGTGTTATACTTTCGTCGTAGTCCTATACTCCACATTGGGACGTCGGGAATAAATATATGCACTAAAAGCCATACAAAATCTAAACTTTAGCTACATTTTTTTAGAAACAACTTATTCGGGATTGATATCACGCATCTTTTTTCGCGGAAAATTTTGTAAATTTTGTTTTATTGAAAATAATTTGAATATAAAATAAATCTGTAGTAGTATAAACATATGAAATAAAAAATATTTCGGCAGGCATCGTTTTAAAATTTGGGCATTTTGTGCATACAAAAGTCGTATGTTTCGGGAACTGTTTCGCATAGTTATCGGCCACTATGTTTCGCATAGTTATAAACAACCAGAGATGTATATTTTTTTGTTTGAAAGTTAATATAAAGCGCTTAATAACAAATCGGAATATCTTAATTAATTCCCACAATGACCCATTAGGAACACACCAGGAAACTTCTTTCAAATTAAGTGCGCACGATGTATATCTTATAATCAGAACGGCTCATGTTTTTTATTAGAAAGCTTTTACATGGCTTAGAGACAAAACCTTACTCGTAAGTCTTCGGCATTTCCGATGTGTACAAATCCTTCGCTAAAAGGGCCTTAAGAAGTTCTTATCCGGATTAAAACCTGGGTTTACTACTTCTGTAAAACGTCTGCATATCAAGCATCAATCCACGACGTCCATTATAAGTATATCTAGGATTTATAAATAACTAAAATGGTATTTCCTATACAATTCTTTTTTTTTACTTTATTAAAGTTTATTAACTTTGTGGAATTTCTAAACAAAGATGTTTGGAGAAAACTAAACACTTTACATTGTTGAGAAACACTAATCTCTTACGTTGCTTTTTATTAATACGTAATCTGTAAATTGTAATCATTATAGAATTAAAAAAAATAATGTTCTTAATGCCGCCATGTAATTTACTTTTGTCATTAATTAAAACCGGATATTTAGTCCTTTTATAAATTACTAAATTTTATCATTTTGATTAAAACTTCAGTTATTTAAAAGAACGACTTTCCAAAAAGGTGGCAACACTCCTTATATTTGGTCTCCATTCTCTCTCTCTCTCTCTCCCAATTGCTGTGGATATCATACTACTCATACTAACGGCTCTCTTTCTCTTTTATATCCTTTTTTTGCATTAATTTCTATTCCTTTCTCTTTCACACCTTCGGTGTGTGCGCGCTTATTTGTCATTGTATGCGAATAATTTTTTTTCAGTTTTTTTTTATTTCGCTGTTCGTCTCTATACTATGTACCTTCTTCTACATATATACATTCATATATACTATACATACACACCAAGTTACAAAGGAAAACTTTATTGTTCGTTCGTTTCTACTAAAAGGACGGTTAGAAGGACAGACGGATCGGGTGGTTGGGTACAGTTTTCTGCGTAGCAAATTATCCTTATTATTCTTTGTTATACACATTCATACTTGAGAGCATACTCACATACATACGTACGAGTATTTATTTATGTACGTGCATTTATTAATCTACGTTATTTATAAATTTATGTTTGTATGTCCTTTTTTCTGTATGTTTTAAGTTATGTAAAGGAAACTTTCTTCTCCGTTTTCTTGTGTTTTTTTGTGTTCGCCCATTTTCGAAGATGATGTTGATTATTACTATTTAGGTTGTGTGTTGTGATAACTTTTGTTGTTGCTGGTCCCCTAGGATGATTTATGTCTTTTCCTTCACTCTCAAACGAACGAATGATTCATGGTGTAACGTCGTCGTTTTCCTTCTATTCTTTTTTTTATTATTTTTTTGAACAATCGCTTAAAACAAATTAGATTGTTTTAATGTGCGCATAATTAACCTTCTCTGTTTACTGGATGCAGATTTTTGTGGGCGTATGAGGGTGGTGGGTGAGTCATTCACTTTTGAACAATCCGCTCGTGTCAGTTTTACTGTGTGTTCGTTCAGGAAAACGCTTTGCAAATCGTGTTCTATTTTAGGCGACTTGCCTAAGTGTCGATTATAATTAAAAGACAGTTGAGATTATATCTAAAGAAATATGGAGATAATCGCGATTACATTCAAATTATCACATAGTCTTGAGTGGGTTAGCGAAATCTTAACTACATTTTAATTAAAAAAGAAAAAAGTAAGTAAGAAAAAGTAAAAAGCACTAAAAATAGTATTTGATATATAACTGTGGAGGGATAGGATAAGTAAAAACTGGATCACCTGGGTTATTTTAGATCTAGAACTGCTTAATATTTTAAATTTTGGAGCATTATGGCAAAATGTAATTTTGATTCAAACGCTTGAAATTTAGTTTTTCTAGAATATTTTTCTTTTCCACGAGATTAGCATTCTATTTGCATTTCAACGTGTATAGAAAAACACAAAATTTAGAATCTTTTTAAATTATATATGTTTGTTGAAATAGTGTCATCATAAGCATTTTATTATTTGAAATAACTGTTTGTGATGCCTGGTCTCTTTGTGTGAGAATAAATTATATTTTCTATGTGAATTTGTATGGATTTTAATATTCTTGAATTCTTGTTACAAAATCTCCTCGTGTTTAAGGTATACTTCTAATATTTTCTATCTTCAGATTGCCAACAAATTATTAGATCAAAAGGAATGGTATATTCAGTTTGATCTCGATCTTATATTTGTTTGTCAATGGCTTGTTTTAAACAGAAATTTCATACCCAATTTTGTTTTGGGCAACAGTACCGAAATATTTTTCTGTGCTGTCTGCAAATAACCAAAAAAAATATTTTTGTATGCAGTCTTTTCGATTCGGTAGTTATTGTGTACTTATACAGAACCAATATTATATAAATTTATAGTATTTCTGAAAGAGTAAAATAGTTGCTTCAATAATACGAGTATTTTGTGTCTATTGAAATAAATGCATTAAGATTATTCTTATTCTGATTCGCCTTTCATTAGAGCTCGAAGTCGTTTCGAAAACATATTTTGTTATACCAACTTTCTTTTGACCAGCAGTGTCGAAAAAGTATGGTAAACATATTTTATATTTCTTTTTATATTAACAGTAAAATAGTTGCACCAACAATTTTTGTTTGAGGCAGAAAATTCTTTTTTCCAAAATAAGTATCACAGAATGTCGCACAAAACTAAAAATTGTAAAGATTTTTTTAATCATATCTGATATCCAACTACTCCTCTACCTGTAAGCAAGTTCAAACAAGCATAAGCTAGCAAAAAATAGTTCGCCTTACTCATTCTACACAAACAAGTCAATAAATGTGTGTCTATCTTGCGTAGTTATCAAGATATTTAATATTTCCTTAAAGTAAACTACACGAAGCTGTGCTATTTTGTAAAAAAGCGATCTTATATCCACACCGCTAACAGTTTAATACTTTCTTATTACATTTTTTCATAGAAGAGAAATGAAAATATTTTTGTTTTAGTATTTGTCCAATCCAATCACAACTTCCTAATCTATAAACGAAAGCATTTCTGTTTTTTTGTGTAAATTGTCGAGGAATTATATTAAAATTTTCGAAATTTTCATTTCTAAACAAGGCATGACATCATTTTAAAATGATAAGGATAACTTTCATTTTGTCTACCCCTTTCAAAAATGTCGCCATTAATTCTACTGAATTTCTGCAAAGAAAGCATTTGTCTTTCGCACAAAAAATTGCCATTCTGTGCTCTCAAAATAATCCGATTTATTTCTGGTGTTTTGTGAACTGAATTCATGGATTTATTGTAATTTTTTTTTGTATATGTCTTAACACAAACATAATCGTCTTTGTTCTATTTTCAATTATACACAAAGAAAAATTTTGAAGTATTCAAAAATATGTCGAATGCCCCTTAACAAACAACTGCACTGCACCTTTTCGTATGCACTCTGTTTTTCCTTCCTCCCTAATCCCTAGTTGTTGTAGCCTTCACAACAACAAGAAACCAAAAACAACAATAGCTATGACTATAACAACAACAACTGTTTGTCTAGTAATCCACTACCTTTGGCAGGCGATCGTTCGTTCTACCGTGAATAGTGAGGAAAAAGTCGTTAACGAGGGACAGCTGCGTTCGTTCTGTTTCTTCTCTGGCTTCCTTGCGCTGCACACAAGAGGCGTACATGCAAAACCGATCGAAACCGATACTAAAGTGAACCCGAACCAATGAGAAGCAGCAGCTGCTGCTTGCCTTTTAAGAGTTTGAAACCGAAAAACAAAAATTACACGCTGTGTACAATAATTTTTTTTTTTTGAAATATTAGATAATGCCTTTAATTATGAACAGAAAAGAAGTGAATTACAATCAAGAATTCACAGACGTATTTACCTGAACGAGCGCTTAAATTTGAGCATGTGTTCTTATCGTTTTGAACCAAAAACCATTAAAAAGAAATGTGGAAAATATTTCAAAAAAAAACTAAGAAAAACTGCAGAAAATAATAAATTTCGTTTGGCCTCTACAGAAAAAAATGTAGCAAAACAAAAAACAATATAGACATATTTCAACAACATATCCCATTTTGTTCTTCTCTTTCTCTCAATTGCAGATATTTTTGTTAATGTTTGAATGAAGTCCTTTTAAGGAAGGGATTTCCCATTACGCGGTTTTTATAAAAAATCGCCACAGCCACACACAAAATCCAGCCATAAAGCCTACATGAAAACACAAAAAATGTACTCAGCAGATCTACCGCGTATTATGGTCTTTCGACCAACATGGGAGGAATTCAAAGATTTTCCCAAATATGTAGCCTATATGGAATCTCAAGGTGCCCACAAAGCCGGCCTAGCGAAAGTGGTGCCGCCACCCGAATGGGTGCCGCGTAAATCGGGTTACGAGGATTTAGATGCATTAAAAATCACCATACCGGCGCCAATATGCCAAGTGGTGACGGGTAAACAGGGTCTATATCAGCAGATAAATATACAAAAGAAACCGCTGACGGTTAAACAGTTTAAAGAACTGGCGAGTACCGAACGTTATAACACGCCGAAACATTTCGATTATGAGGATTTGGAGAGGAAATATTGGAAGAATATCACATATGTGGCGCCCATATACGGTGCCGACGTTAGTGGGAGTATAACAGATACAGATCAAAATGTAAGTTGTGACGATTCAGTGATATAAAATGTAGCAGAGCAGGCAGGAGGTGCGAAATAAGGAAAAAAACGAGAGAGCGAGGGATTTTGCAGAATATATGAGGTTTTGGGGAACTTTTTCCCGTAAAGATCTTTTGCCATTTTGGTTAAAAAAGGGTGCTGCATTGCTTAATCGACTATACAAGTGGGAGATATAAATGACATATGTAGCTATTTCCCTCGCCATATTCTAATCGACAAAAACTGAAATTTGACAAATTTAAAAAAAAAATAGGGCAAAGAATTAATTATTCTCTTTCGGTTATAGAATAAAATTGCCAGCGGAATTTATTTCCGCAAATTTACGAAAAATAGAATGTTGCCATGTTTCTACGATTTATTTTCTTCAAAAGAAGTTAATAGTTCTACCACAGAATGTAATGAATTCAATTTTCCCGAGGTTCTTTTCTTTCTTGCCATATTAAAATCAAAATTCGATGCATGAAAATATTGAATTTACCCTTTTTTCTATTTGTTCACTTGATTTAAGGTGCCGCAATAACTAAGCAAAGAAGTGAATAATTGTTCGCCGTATGGATTGAATAAAAAATAACGCTCGGAATTTATTTCCAATTCCGTATTTAAATCGCAAAAATTCGGAAATTACAAACAAAAATGGAATGTTCCCCTATTCCTCATTATTTCAATTAATTGAGGTGATGAAGAAACAACACAAAAAAGTAAAAATTGATGAAATAAATAAAAATAATTTCTCTTTTTCTTCTATATGTTCACTTGATTTGAGTTGGCGAAAAACTAACCCTAAAAAGTGAATAATTCTTCGTTGAATGCACAGAACAAATTCCAGGGAAAATAAATTAATTGCAATAACTTACCCTTTTACAGGGGCGAATGTCTTCCCCGGCTTCAATTAGAGATTTATCTTTAAGCCGTGTTCTCTATATAGGTTTTTTTAAAAGGTTGTAGGTAAAAGGAATGTTTCTGTTATCCAAAATGTCTTACATTCGTTGGCATAGCTCTTGTGCAAAGATCCCTCCTGATTTGAGACCCTTCAGCCTTTAGAAGCCTTTAATGTGGTCCGATCTTGATTAAATCGGCATATTTTATTAAGATGAATAAATAACACAATTGGACCAGATCGCAAAATGGACTATATTGGTTTATATTTAGGAACAGAACCCATACTAAGGTCCCTCCTAATTTGAGACCCTGCCGATCTAAAAGCCACATTTTAAAGACGTTCTTGCTCAAAATTAGCATAGTATGTAATGATATGGTGAAATTGGGCCGTATCGGTCTATGTTTGGGTACAGAGGTCGCTACCGCTTTAATAACCTCATAATAATAACCGATCTTTCTCAAATTTCTTACACAGACATGGTTTCTGTATATAAAGTGGCATATTTGTTGGAACTGCTCGACTTTAGCCTCAAAATCGCATCAAAAATGTCCCAAATATTATAGAACCAATTATCAGTAGAATTTCATCAACGTATTTTGAGGCTTCTATGCTTCCACGTTTCAACAGATGCATACGATCAGGTCATAGTGAAAGAAGTCATTTAAAACAAGTCAGTAGAAAAGGTTTTTTAGAAAATCCAAAGATTTTGATGTTAAACATAAGGGAATTGTTTTCGCCTTAGTATGAAAACCCGCTTCTTATTGATTTTTCACTGAAATTTAAAATGAAAAAGTAGTGGAAAGTCGGTGGCTATCATATTTTCATTTTGTTGAGGGTAATCTTTGGTAACGAAGTTTTTACGAGGCAGTATAAACCCACAGTTTAGAAAATTCCTTGTCCAATCCACTTTCAATACCCAACTCTCTGTAGTGAGTTGGGTATCATCTAATTGTATTTTCGACAATTAGATAATAAAATACCCTATTGAATATATCCTTAGTCTGTTGTGATTGAAAATTAAATTTTTGGACTACTTTCTTTTTGCTATTCTGGACATAAAAGGAACACTTAAGAGGCAATAATTAAATTCAAAATAATTCAGAAATGTCTCACCTTAAAAACCGAATTTAATCCCAAATTGCTCTTCAGTAATTGCAACAACAAAAATTATCATTGCAACTTAGTCAACAAGAGGACCTGAACTTGCTTATGTGCTTGATCCTAAATCAGAATAAATTTTAATCTGAAATCCAAATAAATTTTAATCTTCATGTTGTGTTTTACACATCATGCTTTTTGCACCCTAGTAAGCGAGACACTTATTAATGTGCTTTCCTTATCAGACCCAAAAAGGAGCTTCCATTTTTTTTTGCTAGTTTAGGAATACCATTTCCTTTACACAGTTAGGACTTATATATGCAACCACTATCACTCTCTCTGTTTTCCCGCGTTCTCCTGCACTCGCTCTCCATATGTGTCACACCTGGCGGGAACTTTCATAAAATTTCAATAAAATTTGGGATTTTCTTCTTTATGCCATCCGTATTAGAGCTGGAACATTAATCGTTTAGGTACCATTCTTGACTATGTCAACGAAGACTATGGCATTCAGATCGATGGCGTCAATACGGCCTATCTGTATTTCGGCATGTGGAAGACCACATTTGCTTGGCACACTGAAGATATGGACCTGTATTCCATAAATTATCTGCACTTTGGTGATCCGAAGACGTGGTATGTGGTGCCGCCAGAGCATGGACGTAAATTGGAAAAGGTTGCCAATCAGTATTTCCCAGCCAGTTATAAGAATTGTAATGCCTATTTGAGGCATAAAATGACGTTGATCAGTCCGCAGATTTTGAAGCAACACGATGTACCGGTGAATAAGGTGAGCGCGTAGAAACAGGTTGTTGTAAAGCGAATTCGCTCACCGTCGAAGGTGGGGCGGCTAATGTATGCTTTTGTGTCTTTAGATAACCCAAGAGGCGGGTGAAATAATGATAACATTTCCATTTGGTTATCATGCGGGTTTCAATCATGGCTTCAATTGTGCCGAATCGACCAACTTTGCCTTGGAACGTTGGATTGAATATGGCAAACGGGCCACACAGTGTACCTGCAGGTAGAGCTCTAGATCTAGGTTTTTTCTCCTTGTTTCCTTGTTCATAAAAATCCCTTATTGTTGTAGCAATGATATGGTAAAAATTTCCATGGACACGTTTGTGAAACGTTTTCAACCGGACCGCTATCAGGCATGGCTTGAGGGCACCGATTATGGCCTGCATCCGGAGGATCCGCCCACTGCCATTGTCCCTGCCCCAATGCCCAGTCAATTGGATGTTATGTGCAATAAGAAGTATGCCATCAAATACTGACCGACTAGTGTTCAAAATGTTTCCTAACTTTCTGTTTGTTTATCTTTGCCTCCATCGTATACCGTGTGGTGCCCCCACAGTCATGGGGGTGCTGGTGATGATTTACCAATGCATGTCTTACAAAGAATGAAAAAACAATGTAATCCCACGAAAACGAAATCGTTCAAAGAGCGTAATCCCGATTTGGACTTGGACGAAATACAACAAAATCCAAATATACCCGATGATATTAAGGCCGTCTTGAAGGAGAGCGTTCTAACCTTGGAACCCGAAGAGGAAGAGCCCGCCATTGTGGGCGATGAGAATGAGGCGACGACGACAACGACCTCAGGCGTGAGTTTACAAAGTCCGGCACATTTCAAAACGAAAAAGGAGCTGTTAGCTTATATAGATGACGGTACGCTTATAGGATTTGGCTTAGCTGTCTTTCGCAAGTCGTTCTCAAGAAACGTTTTGTTTTATTTGTGTTTTGTCTCTTAGATGAGGATGACGAGGAAGAGCGTAATTTCAAGAAACGTAAGAATAAACGTAAGACCGATGCTGATTACGACGACGATTGGCTGGCATCGAAACGTCGCACCTCGACGTCGCGCAATAGTAGTAAAGGACGCAGTCCACGTGGCAAAGACAAGTCGAAAGACGATCGCTCGATATCGCCGGCCTCGTCCACATCGTCGTCGACCACAGTTAGGGGAGGCGGAGGAGGAGGTGGGCGTAGTCGGACGAATTCCAAAACGGAAAAAAACACAACCACCAGTAAATCGCCACGCAAAACTCCAGTGAAGAGAACGAAAAATGAGGACAAAGCCTCATCATCGGCATCCACAAGCCCTATCTTGTTCAATATCTCGGCAGCCGCTTCGGCGTTCAACGGAACGAAAATGAAATCGGCAACAGAAACACTAACTGGATCAATGTCAGCTCTATCCGGAATTAGTGGTAATGGCGTCGGAGGAGGTGAGAGCTTATTGAGAGCCTCAGAATGATTGTGTGTGATTGGACTATGTGTTTTTGTTTTAAGAAATCGAAAAAAATATCTGGAAAAGTTCTTCTCTAAAACTCACATCATCATACCTACCCACCACCCCTACCACCCATTTCATTCAACATTCTGTACAAAAATCCAAACAAAAAATAAGGTTCTCTAAATCCCGTGTAGTTCTATTCAATGTTTCCTTCACATTGAATTCCATAGAAACACACACACACAACCACATGATCCTTCCGTGTATGTCTGCTTTTCATTCATCTTTTTTGAAAATTCATTTAAAAAATTTTAATTTCTTTATTTTTTTTTTCTTTTAAACCTTTTTTCCTTTAGCTTTTTTCATTTTGTTATATTTATTTCATTACATTTTCATTTATCGCTATTCAAAATGTAACTGAGTCTAGTTTTAGACCACAAAAAAGTAACTTTTTTGGTTTTGGGCTTTTTATTTTATATCTTTTGGAAGAGTAGCATGTTTTGGTCTCTTTGATTTTTTACTTTATTTTGTTTAATATTTTTTGAGATTCTCCCGTACTGATGTGATAGCTTAATCCTTTTTTCGGGATTTGAAGTTTAACATTAAAGAGTTTTTGTTTTTATAATGGGCTCATCATTTGAAGACTCGTAAGAGATACCCCATTTCAAAAAGATATCTTATGTGGGAAACTTCTACTCAAAAACCGAAGCGATTTCGTATCGGACGGCGCAATTTATGCAGAGATTAATCGAAGTGGGGCGGTACCACCTTTGAAATGGACTTAACACAAAATTGTTTGGTTCGTTAAGGACATTTAAAATACCTTTAGATAATGCAGAAATCGTTATCTCTGTTAAATCACTCATAGTGATCTTTGAATGTATCTCAAAATAAGAACCATATATTGTCCAATATACCTTTGAGTTCGCTTTGAAAGAAACACTGGTCTAGAATTCGTTTAATCAAGAAGTACGGTTAGCTGAACAATGGGTGTTAGTATTTATTTACAATTCCACATTTTGCTTTTAGCTTTCTGAAATTTTTTTAGTAAATCTTGGTAATAGTTTTGTTGGTTTTCTCAACTAATGGCCATTTTCGACTTATTGTTGGTCTTCGTACTCTCTACTGTCGGTATTTAGACGCTATTGAGAAGCTTTTTCTATGATCTTAATCATTTCAACAATAATTGTTGATTAAAGGTGGTCCACTTACCGAAACTTTGTTATCTCTCTTTATAGAGAAATCCCTGTTTTTCACTTTTTAGGTATTACAAACAGAAGTACCATAGGTGCTGAAAATTAAGGATATTCCTTTACGGGTTTTGGACGTTTTTTGTGTGTTTAATGTTTTTTTTTTATTTAACCACGTATATATATTTTATTTTCCAATTTTTAATACATTATTAAAAGTCGGTATCGAGTTTCTTTACTTTAAGAGGTTTGGATAACTTTATGTACGCTAAGTGTAAAAGAAAGAAATCGCCTAAGCTCTTGAAAACACACATGTTGAATCGAAATAAACCAAATTATTATAATACTTAGCTTGCATTATCATCAATCTAACCTGACCTAGAAATATCCATTGCCGTTAGATGATTTTAAATCCGACAGAGGCTAAAGTCCTTATTTATGGAGAAGGAAAGTGAGTTCTTCCACATTTTACTCAGTGTTATGTCACATATTTCACAGGGATTTGAATCTCTATATCGATTTAAAATATGTTGTTTTGTCCGAATTCCACGGTTTATTGTTATGATACTTATAGTTCGTTCAATTTGGTTAGCGCATGTTATACTTTCTGTATAGCAGAAACGAACTATAAAATGTACTCCTAGATACAACAATCCACTCTACTCTAGAAATCTGGAAATGATGATCCAACGAAACATTTATCGTGTGGCAATAAATATGGGTACGTTCCTGATGACGTAAATGTCGGTAGTAGTTACCAAGCAATATGTTGATAATGTTAACTACTTACAATTTACGTTACCTTGTAGTGAGTAAGGAAATGACTTGGTTAAAGTGGCCTTAATATGTACTAATACGCACACAGACATATCAGATTTTTTGTTCTCTTTCTCCTTTTTTTCTTTTCTTTGAGTAAAACTTTAATACGGCCTTACTTAAATGGCTATTGTTGTAGTAGCGACATATAGTGCCAGGGTGACAGGCCAAGGAATTGCTGCTTAGGTCCATCTGGTACATATAAGCGGGTGTCGTAAGATTGTTCATTCATAACCTAGTCGCGATTAGATTAATTATATTACAAAAAGTTTAATAAATATCCCTTTTTATTAAGCCTTTAGCAGATTTTAAAATTTAATTCCACGCTCTTCTCTCTTGTGCGAGTTTTTTCCAGTGTATTATGCTTGCTGATAAGTACTGTGCGAATGCACTTTATTATTTCGATTTCTAAGATGTAATGACCAGTGAATTTAAATTATTAGCAAAAAGACTGGGAAATAGGTTTTGTGGCGTAGAAATAAATGGAATATTTTTAGGTGACGCGTATGGACTATCTGACATTAGATTGTAATATAGAGATCAAATCTACTTTGCGTTATCCACTTTTTGAGAAGCTTACTTGGGGCTTTAGAATTGTTGTTTGTCTTACATTCGAAGTATTTCATTTTATTTCACGGTAGGTGTGCTTAGTAGGGTGGTTCATAAAGAAAAGTTTCTCCAAAGAAAGGTTCTTCGTTTCGATAGACAAAGACCAAAGCAGTGCATGCTACTCTCCAAACAGAGTTCAATTTACCTTTCCTTTGTATATGTTTATAACTAACAACTTTCCTTTCATTCCTTCGCTATTTCACGTATATTTTTAATTTTTAGTTATGTTATGATTTTGACTTTATTTCCAGTTTATAACTTTAAGTTTTTATTTCGTTTTTTTAAGATGAGAAAATGTAATGTTTTTTGGTTTAATAGAATTCTTTCGAAACGTTATTACAGAAAAATCACAAACGACAATAACATCTAACGACCATCCTTCATTACAATTTATGCAACAGCAACGTAAATTCGAAGGGAAAATACCAAAAATCAATCAGCAACAGCGCCCACAACAAATGCCAATGACCGCAAGTGAAACGACAACAACAACACCAATAACTTGCATTGCCACAACAACATCGGCGGCAAGTGCTGCTCCCGAAGCATCTTTATCATCCACATCATCGTCATCATTTTTCATCAACAACGCCACGATTATTGACCCTGTCATCATTAAGCAGGAGGAGTCCATAGAAAGTGCATCCAATTCTAGTCAAGAACATCAGCTACTTCTTAAGCAAGAAGTAGACGTACCTATTTCAACACCGACAACCACTATCGTCTATACCACCATGTTGCCGGCGGTGACCACTCTCAATGGCATTCCATCGCATCATCAGCCTCAGTATATTACCATGCAGGCACCCACAGCGACTTTAAGTCCATCGTCAACACATACCACAAATAGTCCCACAGCCACCAGTACAGACGGCACTGTCTATCAGTTCAAATCGGAAATAATATGTGATAGCCAGACGTATCAGAGTCAGGCGTCACAACAACAACAGCAGCAGCAGCATCAACAACAGCAGCAGCATAATAGCGCCGCTCACGAGGTGGTGGGTCAAGGTAAGTTGTAACTTTTCTTGAATAGCAAAATATGGTGAATAGCTTTTTAAAAAAAAAAACTGATACCAAAAAGAAAAAGTTTTGTTGTTTTAATTCCGTTTTGTGTTTTCCTCTTTATTTGTGTTTTTCTGTTTTATTGTTAATTTTGCTTGTGTACTCTGTATGATTTCTTTTTAATTTATTAACCATTTTTATTTTAAAACAAATAATATGTTGCAAGTTTTTCAATTATTGTTTCTTTTTTCTTTGTGTAATTCATCTCATAACCCACCATCATCAATTAATTTATTAATTAATCAATGCGTGTGTTGTTCTAACATACTAACCTCTTTTTTCATTGTTTTATATTTCGATTTGTTATTAATAACTTTTGTGTTCTGTCATTTGCCTAATTGTTTTTCTTACTTGACAATAAAGAAACACAACAACACCTACAACCAAAAACCTCTTGTCCAATTAATGAATTTGATTGACAACCCAGCCCCCATCCAACATCATACGTACATCATCCCGCACTAACCTAGAATACAGTGAAATTATGGTTTTATACGCCCGTCCCAGAACGCCCCATTCACCTATACCTTTTGGTTTATAACAAAAAAATACTCTAAAAATCAACATACACACACCTCATGCCTTGACCAACCAACCACCCACCGAACCCAACCAACTACTCCATCCATACTTACATTTCATTTCCTAGAGTCTGTAGTCTCTAACTCTCACCCGAATAGTGTCCTTAGAAAATCTCGTCGTTTGTGTTGTTTTTTATTGCGTATTGGTTGTTGTTTAATTTGTTATATTCTATATTTTATTTATATTTTTCTCCTTCATTCCAATAGTATTTTTTGCAAAATTCAAAGCACTCAATAATAGAATCTACTACAAAAAGCAAAGCAGCTGATTGATGAGACTTTAATTGTGGTTTTTATGTGGTTAAACACCATAATCCTGAAATACAACTCGCCACAGTATTGGTATTGAAATCCATTTTTGGAACATAAAAAATAACCATCCATCTAAACTAGAAACTCTTTTTTTCTTTCATAAAATGCACAAAATTATTAGATCTAATTTACAATATCAAATTCTAAAGTATGTACTTAATATTGAAAAAACGACTGTGAACTGCAACCGAGAAAATAATCGCCCCTAAACATCAAATTCCCAACTCCCCTTATAACGTTTGCCAAAAACGTAGTTTATCGTTTTCTGTTAAACGTCTTGTATGTGTACCTCAAACGTCCTTCTGCAGTGTCTAGCCAATTGATGGAGTTTTGAAAATTGTTGTAAAGAACAAGAAAGGCAACTATATTTTATTTTTTTTTTAATTTTAAGTTTTTTTTATTTATTTTTTGTAATTCCATTATGATTTTTATGTAGTCTTGTATTTTATTATGTACTTTATCATCATTATTTCTTGAATTTATGTTTTTTTTTTATTTTGTTAAAAATATGAACATATCATATGTATTGTGAAATTTTGTTAGGTTCTATGGTTCACTCAGGCTTTACTCATTGCAAAACTGAGTATTGCCTGGAAATCCAAACAAAAGATACATTTTATATATAAACCTATTATTTAAATTTTCTTGTAGCTTTCAGTTGTTACTTATTGTAATTGCATTCTTTCTTTTGTTTTGTAGAAAGATACTAGATTTTTAGATTATGGACCAAAAAATGTATACTCCTTAGCTCCCATATTTACCCCTGTCATGGAAAAAAACTTGCTTTTAGAATTGATTCATTTTAGCTTATGTAAAGCTAAATTTATCGGGACTCTATTAGAACATTTTTCACATTTTTTCTCTCTTTTAATTGTCAAATTTTAATAGATGACACAAAAACCGAATCGACTTTAAATATATGATTTTATTAAGGACTGTTGTTTAGATGCTAAATGACTTCTATCCATCATAACTAAAAGAGTTTAATAGATCGGCTCCGCTTTTGATCACCCTGTTGTAGTACACCCTGTTATGCTGCAAAATGAATCGAATGTTTGCTTTCCGATTTCAATTACTGTAGCCACAAACGTATACCACATTTTACAAATTTCAAGTCAAATTTTGTCTAAAAAAATTGGAAAGATGGCGTTTTAATTTTAAAATTGTTACTAATACTTGAAGCGCTGACTCTACCCGCAATTGGGTTTTTATTACATGTACTATGTGTGCCTTCAATTCAATTTTAGAAAATTTTACTCATCAAAAATTGACTTTACTCCTCCTCTTGGTTGCTAAATCTATAAAATACATATATTTAGGGTGAACAACTTTTTTACGACAAAAATCTCACTTTAAATACGACCACTCTGGTTTCCAATGCTTCAGACCCCCATGCCCCATCTGGTATATACTTTCATTAACATTACATTAAGAATTCAAAGCTAAATTAAATCTGTGATCAGTGTCTAGTTCTTAAAGCCATCTCCGACGGGGTTTGACATGGATTGGGCAATACTCTTTGACTCGCAAAAACAATGGCGCTTTTGATTCCATAATCCTACAAAGAAAAACATGATCATGTGTATCACACTTGGAGATTTAATGGGGTTTCACCATCCCAGAGCATCTATTAATTCTTCAACAGTTTATTATGTTTAAGTAAAGTCCTTGGATTTCGGAAACAAGATTACAAACAAATAATTTGTAACCGAACTACTTTAGAAATACTTGTATGAGCAGGTAATATATTGTGGCAAAACTCTGTTCTCTTCTGTGTGAACGCTACAGGCCGGGCTACTAAATTTCTGTAAATCAAAATAGGCCTGCGAAGTTTTGCTGTCACTATTTAGGGATCTTAGTACACTCGCTTTTGACCAAATAATTCTTATGATACGCTCTCATTTAGTCTTTTCCTTGTCGACACTGTTTTGAGAAATCTTTTTGGTCTATTGTAAAAGTCCTTTGTCTTTTAGTTTTACATTAGATTTCTTTATTTTAGTTTTTTTTAGTATTACATACTTTTTGTAGCAATCTTATCGTTTGTTTTTTATTTATGTTTCAAAATTATTTGAAACATGCTCCCTACAACTTTAGAGCAACACGAACTAACGTGCAACAAGAACAACAAAAACTATCAACATAAGTAACAGAAAATAAAGTAGAAAAGCGAAAAACACCATCATATTCTTCTCGACTCTGTTCGCCACAAACAAATAAACAGCAACAACAACAACCAAACGAAAAAGAAATTTTTTAATTTCGTCTTTTGTTGTTGCATTTAGTTACAACTTCCCACATTTATTTTTCTTGCGTTTTATATTAATTTTCATTCTTTTCTCTTTGGTTCTCTACAAAACGAATCTTTTTTCCAATTTATTTCGAAAAAAATACACATTTGATTTTTAAAATAAACAAATTTTTAAAAATTAAGACAATGTGGTCACCACTATTAGTTCGTCCCCTCTACTGCTCACCACAACGTCGACGGCGGCAACACCATCATCCTCCACATCACCACCACCACAATCGCAATCGCAACCGAATGCCACAACGATCACCAGAAATATCAGTGAGTTGCCCGGCACGGAGACACATCCACCTCAATACCACTATATTACCACCACCACAGCCGCCAACGGAGAGATTACACAACACACGTCTGCGACGCCGACAACAACAATTGTCTATGAGCCCTATGAAGGAGATGTGATCCAACATGATGGCTCAGATGTCGGAAGTACGATCATTAAATTTGAGGGCGGCGAATATGAAGTGATCAAAAGTGAAATAAACGATAATCACATCATCCAGACATCCTCTCTCAATGCCGGCCATCAGCAACAACATCACCAGCAGCAGCAACATCAGCAGCAGCAGCAACAACACCAACACCAGCAGCAGCAACAACAGCAAATTCATCAGCAGGAGGTGGTTGTTAAATACGAAGATCAAAGTTTAGACGATGACAGCTACGAAGAGTTCCAGACCGTAACATCGCCCCAAAAGGATCAGGCTGGCGTTACCTATCAGACGATAACACACCACGATAAGGATACCAACCAAACGATAACCGAGACCATTGTCGTACCAGCCGGCACCCCTGCCGTCTTATCCTCTTCGAAGCAGAAGCGTAAACGGAAGACACGCTCCGTTTGTGCCGATGAACAAGGGGAATACCTAGAGAAAATGTCGGTGCGTGGCCTGGATATTCAACGGTATGAGCATGTGATAGATGGTGTCTCCTATTGTTTGGTCTGTGCCAAAAACGACATTTACAAGACCTTTAAAAACAAGTACAGTTTCCAAAGACACGCCTATCTTTTTCACGAGGGTGACAATCGAAAGATTTTCGCCTGTCCCATATGCAATAAGGAGTTCTCGCGTCCGGACAAAATGAAAATGCATAAAAAGGATAAGCACGGTGACATGGCGGTGCCGGAGGCGAATGGCGGTGGCACGCCGGTAAAGAATAATGCTGACACACCACCCCCATCGAAGCGGGCTAGAAGTAGTAGCGGCAAGACACCCAGAGTTCGCAAGCCCCGCAACAGTCTGGCCAATACCAGTGATATAGCAATTCCCAGTAGAGATGCAGCTGTTAAGAAGCGTTTAGCTCAGATTGATAGCGTTTTGGATGAGGTACAGAATGCCGATTCGAATCAGTCCAGCGCCGGTACTATACAAATACAACAAACTATCATACAACCTGCCCCTCAGCAAACACCTGCCACACACCAACAACAGCAGCAGCAACAACAACAGCAGCAACAGAGTCAGCAGTTGCCTTCATTGGAATTCAGTGGCATGATTCTGCCCGGTGGAGCTCAATTGGCCTTAGCCAACCCTGGAGCCACGTCCAGCATAATGCAGCCCCAACAGAGAGTAATTAGCACGCAGCCCGCTCAAGTCACATCGCAAAATCATTCGCCAGCCACCACCACACTGATATACTCCAATCAAATTGACTTGCAGCAGGCTTTACTGCAACAACAGTTGCACGGCCAGAGCATAATGATACAGGACCAAGCTGGCAACCTGGTACCTTTACAGTCCCTGCAAACACTGGATGGCTCACAGACCATATACACGACTGCGCCAGCGCCGCCAGCTGGACGGCAACAGATAATACAAACCCAACCACAACAGAGCACACAACAACAACAAACTCTGCTGACCACCGCCACCACACACCCAACACACATTAAAGTGGAAGCAAATGCATCACCACCACACCAACAGACCACCTCAAATAACACTACTAGTCACAACACACAATCACAGCAGCAACAACAGCAGCAGCAACATCAGCAGCAGCAACACTATGAATTAGAAAATGTGGCCTATCTCTCGTCGACAGCAGCTACACCCTCGGCTACTGCCCTACCTGAACAACATGTTATTGGCACCGTGCAGAGTTATCAAATTCTAACACCCGATGGCTTACAAAGCTATCAGGCGGCCGCCACAAAACTGGAACCAAACGAGCTGGAATTGTGTCCCTACACCATGGCCACCACCACGCCCCATTACACCTTCAGCAGTCACTTAACGTCTAACGCCGATCCCTCATTACACCCACAACACCATCAGACGTCGAACAACAATGGTCAGCAGCAGCAACATAACATCACAGCCACACACCAAGCCATCCACCATCAGCCAGCGCACCATCAAACGTCCGCCGGCTCGCAGCATCACCACCACCACCATCAGCTGCAGCAACACCATCAGACGCAACAACATCACCCGTTGCCCTCACTGTCGGCCCCACATCATCAGTTTATGGAGTTGAAGAACGACTTGCTAATTAAGAGTTCGGATGCCTATTCACTGGATGCCGCCACCTCAATGTATCATTTGCCCTTCTCGCCGACATCCATGATAAATGCCGTGAGCGATGTCAATTCGTCCTCACTGTTGGAAACCAAAGAAATTAGGTAATGCTTCAAAAGATTCTTCATCATTTATTCTACTACTCTCCTACTGTGTGTACTCTGGCGTTTTTTCCCCGCCACTCTGTTCGCCCAACCGACCCAGGTGGTGAACAGAGGCCAATTGATTTCTGTAGAAGTATCTCGATTATCAGCTTCTACATTTGCTATACATTTGCTGGTGTTTGCGAAAGAAAATGGCTGTATGTTGTTGTAGTTTTGTGCCGACAAACTTACGCGTTATGTTTTTTGTAGATTTGCAGAATGTAGATTTGAAATGTAATATAACGAGAGCAACAACATGTGGTTGCCGGTAAAACGTATTGTAAAATTCATTTTGTATTTTTGTTTCCATTTTAGTTTATTGTTAAGTTTATTTTTTTTAGTTTAGTTTCCTTTTACTGTTTGGATTTAAAGTTTTATGTTTTTGTGAAAAAGAAATTTTGTTTAGTTTTACAAAAATATGTAATTTATATAACCCAGAGATAGGTGTGAACAACATGTTTGGAAACATTTGAACAATGTCTGAATTGCAGGTGACAAAATGCTTCGAAAGTTTGGCAATAAGCAAAACTATGTTCCAATTATGTTTATCGTCCTTGGCGATTTCCACTTTTCTCTGTCGATTCCCACTGCCGCTGTCGAAACATTTCGAATCTTTTTCTATAAACTCAAAAATTTAAATTTATTACGTATCTCCTGCTGCTGTCGAAACAATTCAAATATTTTTCCACAAACGACAAATAGTCTCAAATTCGTTTAAAATGGTTCGCTGGCATAAACGACTGTTTATAATGCATATCCAATTGGTTGACCATGTTAGTTTACCTATCGCAAATAAAATTCCCATCCATTTCCATGTTTGGGAAAATTGTGCATATTCTTTACTAAACTTTGAACTTTTACGCAGCTAAGTGGACAAATCGTTGCAGACAATCTGAAAATATATCTATAATAAATGACTCTTCCTTAACACGATTGTGGTGAATGATTCAGACATTCTTGTGAATTTCATAGGGATTCTGTTAATCTGTAAAGATTTTAGCAAGCAGAACCCAAAACTTTAACAATTTAATACTTGTAAATGAATAATAGATCAACTAAAAATAGTATTTAAATTCGAAGTACGCTTTTTGGAAATAGTTTTGCGATTTGGGACTCCCTAAGTGCCAAGTACTGACCAAAATAAAAATTCAGGGATATCCAAGCTACTAGTTCCCGGTCAAAAACTACTTCCGGTTAAGGTCTCAGAATCGAATGAACAGTATCGAACGTTCTTTTATAAAATTACTTACCGTTTTTATAACTCGTTTCGATTCAGCTACGAACGATTGTCGTCCATTTTGGGTGTTTGGAACACAAGTTGAGTTCAAGTTAAAAATGTTTTATAATGTCATTTTGAATGTCTTGGCGTACGAATTCGAGTAACTTACCAAACCCTGAACTTTTTTCCGTTCGTCTACTAGCAAGACATTACGAGTATGTCTCAGACGAACGAAGCTGTTACAGCTACAGTAGTTGTGAAATGAAATATTTTTTGATTTTAATTTTCCATACAACGGTCGGAAGAACCAGAAAAACACTTTCGTACCAAAGTCGAATGTGGAATAGCCCACTCTGGCATTAACATATAATATATTTTTTTTTAATTGCCCCTTAAACATTGTTCGAATGCATTTTTAAGCAGAGTTTACAAATTTTTGTCTCAAATGTAACTGAAACATGTTGCTTTCATTCCGTTTCTCTTTTTCTGTAGTATTTTATAAAATTTGTATTTTATTATTTGTTTAGTTAATATTTTTTTTAGTTTATTATCATTTTATTGTTTTATACGTATTGTGGCAACATGCTGACATGTTGTTTAACAATTATTAAGTCTGTAGTTGGTACTATAAGTGAATAAAACTATTTATTTGTTTTGCGTATTGCATTGAATATTGTAACAAAAAAAAAACTCTTCTGTGAATCAACAAACCGACAGCGATTTATTATTGTTGCTGCTACTTTTTGAAATGATACTACCTGCCTATCATCTACTTCTATCTCTTACACTTGCTACACGTAATAAAGCCCGAAGAGAAACAAAAGGTCTGTTGTTACTCCAAAACTTTTATTTTACAAATTAATGTAATGTTTTCTATCGTTGTCTCTCTCTCTCTAATTCACTGAAATCGAAAACATTCTATTACGATTTGTTAAAATACTGTTTTGCTGAAGCTACAGCACTCGATTTATTTATATAAGTATTTATTCCGTATATTTTTTGTAATCCTTACATTTTAGTTTTAAACCAAAGCCATTTCTATTTACATTGTTCAGTTTTATACTTTATTTTTTGTAAAATTTTGTGCATTTTATTTGAAATTAGAGTTATGCTGGAAAAAAAGAAAAGAAGTAACAACAAATTTGCTTTGTTTGCTTTTTAAACGAATTTCAATTTGATTTCTTCTTCTTTAGCCACCAGTTTTTCTTTTTGATTGTATTTTTTTTTTATTATTTAAAGAAAATGTTTTTTAATTTATTGTTTTTTTCATTTCTTTTTATTCTCTTTTCATTTTACCACACAATCCAAAAAAAAATTCACATCCAATTCACACCACCACCAAACACAATTCATACATCAATTGTAAAAAAAACAACCAAAAATCAAACAAAAATCTCGTATTGTAGTTACGATATCAACGAAGCCGTGCTGTTAGCCCTTTAAATTTACTAGCCATGTTTAGGACACATTCATCATCATTCATCAGCGCCTAACAGGAAATTCATTAACAAACATGTTTTCTTGGCTCCTCTTGGGTTTCTTCGGATGTGTGTTGCTCTTTATACTCTTGAAAGGAAAAGTGTAGCATAACTTTTCATTTTGGTTGAAGGGTATGGCGTATTCATAACCACAACATCCTCAACCTTCTCGAAATATTCACCCACGTTAGCACCGTTTTACCTAAAATAAAACAACAATACGTCTTTTGTACATCACCTTCATGTCATACATTCTTGGTCTAACTCCCATCCAAATGCAACTACTAAAACTAACTAACATTAATATCATGTCATGTCTAGTAAATTCCTTGTTTTTGTGTGTAAAAGTGGTTCACATTAATTTATTTAAACTCCCACCCTCCCTGCATCCTTAAACATCCTGCCCAGCACTGCCTACGCCTATATCATCATCGTCATTGCCATAGCCCGCACTTCATTCTTTTGAAGCACTTCCCGCATTTTACACTGCGAGGCTGCTGCAGAACATGAAAATTTGTTATTAATTGATACACAAACTCATTTCAAACAAGACCATAATGTTTTTGTTTTATACACACTAAATCGATATTTAAAAATATTTAAATAACACTACAAGGTATGTGGATTTTTTATTTATTTATTTCGTTTCATTTTATCTTTATTTATTTGTTTCTTTTTTATTTTAATATATACATTTTTCATGTTGGTTTATTGAGTTTTTTTCTTTTATAAAAAAAAATTAACATTTGTATTGTAACCACAAGTATTTAGGTGCGAAACGTGAAAAGAACTTAAGATTTTTGCCATAGAGATAGACAATAGAATACTGAAAAAGATTAGCCTTTAGTCAAAAATATGTATTTAACTAGGTTTTGTTTATACCTCCTCATTAAAGTTAATCTTTTTTTTATTCCCAAACTAGGTGGCTTAAAAGTTAATTTAGAAAGCTAAAGTGTTTGAAAATATTGTAAATGCCATTTTAAAAGTCAGATTTAGTTAACACTGCAGTTCAAGAAAGTAAACAAATAATGATATATATAAAATCGATTAAATATATTATTGAAGTTAGATTTAAAGAATAGTGGTGTTTCAGAATTAGCCTCTATTACTAAGATTGGTTAGAAAATCCGCAATAGTTAAGACCAAAGTTCATAAAAAAAAACTTGCTATACTCGCTTCTAAAATACAATATTTCGGAAATTTGATTTAAAAAGGATAAACATCTTTCAAATCAGTGAGTTTTACCTTGGCCTACAGCCGTCTCTGAACGATAAACTATAAAAGCCAAGTCACGTTTATTTTTTGCAGTTATTTCTATATATTTTTACAAGTATTAATCATTCATCTATTGAGGGGAATGAATTCTTCCTATCCTAAGACAGACCGCTTTTCACTAAACGTCCTGGTTATAGAGTGCAAAAAAACTAATTGTGCACATCAATTTGAGAAAAGAACTTATTGTAACAACTATAGTTAATAATAAAATAAAAATTAAATGCCTGAAGGCGAAGAAACACTTTTTTAGCTGCCTGTGGTCTGAGAATCAATAACGTATTATTTTATTCCAACTTTAAAGATGACTAAGACCGTTAATTTTTTATGTGAACTTTCTAACAATATTTAAACTAAATAGTGTCCGCATTTAGTTTAATTGTAGTAAGGACTTTTTAAAGTCAACTCAAATCAAAGGGTCGACGATGTTTTGTCCGGAATTTGAATATTTCGTTTACCTTAATAATTTGAACCATCGTTTGAATTAAGCTAATACTCTTGAAATTGTATGTTAAAGGTTAAGCCTCGATTACTAAGATAACGAAATATTTTTGTTTAGAAGTACCAATTTTGTTCGTGTCTCAAGGATAAGTGCAGATGTAGTCAATTTTTTAAAAACAAAAAAGAAAGAAAAGTAATTTGTTATAGCCGTTTTGGTACTTCGTCTAAGTAACTATCCAGTATTAATCTCTGTCCTGTCTAAGTATTAAAAAAGTTTTACAATTCCTAGAATCCATCCACTTTTTCTTTCTGCGCTTATTAACACAATTCAATGCAATTGTATGTCCTAACTGCTACATATGTGATTTTTTTAATTGTCAAATAGGAGTGAAATTTTTTCGTTTGAGTTACGCTCATAACGTCGATAATATTTTTCGAAAATGTACTGCATTAAAATCATTTTAATTAAAAAAAAACTTCCCAATAGCAATATTTAAACTATCTGTCCCTTAACATTAGAAATCTTTTTTATCAAGGATTTTTCCACAAAATATTTTGAAAAACGTATTCAGATGTCCCGTCTTTTAAAAAATCCTACAGAGTTTCTTATTTTGATCCCTAGAATACGATTTTCGTGGTCACTTGAGCGATTTTTTTGCCTCCCTACAAACCTCCGCCCTAGTCATTATGTTAAATATATCGTCTGTATTGCAAAATCAACAATCCGATGACAAGTTTTTGATCATCTTATTCGGTTTCAACCTTTACTAATAGAAATAACGTATGAACTATGTACCGGAATCCACTTTTTTCACCAAGTGACAAGAAACTATTTCTTTAATATTTTTTTGTTTAAGGGGTTTAAATGTTACAGCAATTTGAAAAATTTTCCGCCGTTCGACCAAAAATATTTAACGAACAATTCAGGAGTATCTCACATTGGCCGTGTTCTAATGGTAACTCGCTTAGGAGGTCGCTAACGCGATAACTTCACACCGTTGAACCAAAATATTAAAATGCTTTTGTTAACAGAAAACTATAGACAAGTTGTGTTTAAACCCGCTTCTCTACTCGTTTAATAAGCGAGTACCTACAGAACACGACTATTGTGTCCTTAGCATTAGCTCATTGTGTTAGCAAGAACAACACGATACGAGTATTAAAATATTATGATTCGCCTATAAGTACTTATAGTTACATTAAACTTACAAAACAGGAGGTTGTTAGCATCAAAGTTTCTTTTCACTAGTAGTTAAAAAAACTTCAAATAACAACAAATGTTAATTTTCTTTTGTTATTTTTAAAAACCTTCTTTAAACTCATCCTCATTAAAATCCTCATCAGATATTTATTCTACCTTTTGTTAATATTTTTCTCGTTTATTTCTATTTGCAATTTATTTTTTGCAATCTATGATTTTGAACCAGTTTATTAACTATAGCCTAAAAATTCTTAATTATCCAAAAACCAAAGCAAAATACATATATATAAAAAATCTAATCAAATGTATTTTTTCTTTCTTTTTTTCTGTTTATTTTCATGTATTATTTCCATTTTGTATGGTTTTTATATTTGTTTGTGTGTCATCATATTGGATCGATCCTTCCTACTACCTACATATTTATTGTACAAAACGAAAAAAAAACACCAAAAAAAAACATGGAATAAACACAGGTTTTTCTAAAAAACACATCACCAACAACACCACCACTTCCAATTACAACCAACACCATGAATTTGTTAAGCCTTTACAAAAGCCTCCGAATAGAAATGATGGATCCACATCCAATACATACACAGATAACACTACAACAAACACAAAAACACCATTATCATCATCATCAACAACAACAACACCACTACCACCTTCACCATCATCATCGTCGACGTCGTCCTCATTTGCTTCTTCCTCATCGCCAATGTCGTCGTCGTCGTCAACAACAACACTACCATCACACTCATCCTCGTTGACATCAGTATCTTCAGATTCTCATTTCGTATGGTTGGATAATAGTACCAATAACAAAAGTAGTAGCAACAATGATAGCTCAAGGGTCACTGCAACGCCATCAACGCCGCCATCATCATCGTCAGATGCTAAAATTTTCTATGAAGAAGTCTTAGCTAAACAAGCGAAGGCCGCTGCCCAGGCTAGACTTTATAATCAAAGTAAAAAGCAAGCAACATTTGGCTTCGTCGATAAATTTACCGATTTCGTTATGAACAATACGTCAGCTTTTGTAGGTGTTTTCTTCCTCTCTTTCTCCAAATGTTTTGTTTTTTTTTGTATTTTTATAATATTCTATAATATATCGAATGCTATTTAATACCCTAGGGGCCCATATCAACAAGATAATATTGAAAATACATTAATAATATTTGTATATATACCCTATGCACTCCCACAGATTTTAGATGTTTTGTGTAAATATTTAGTGTAAAATATTGTAAGAATATTATTTTAACTTTGCAAATCCCATAAATTTGGCTAGATTCCATAGAACTTAGGAACGCCCATTTTTTTGTAGTGAATTAAGCACCTTCCTTTATATTTGTGAAGGTGTATCTTAACCGGGTTTAACATCTCCGTATGCCATATGAATCGAAACTATAATTAATATGTATCTAAGGAGTTTAAAAATATGAGATTTGTTTAAGTTAATGGCTGCAATCAGTTTCAAAAACTTTTAATGTTTTCTTAGCACTTTTATATGAAAAACAGTTTTCAAAAAACGTTACCTTTAATTGATCATACGAGTATTCAAAATTACTTTCGGAAGGTTTCAAACTTCATTTTCTTTATAAAAATGTTCTTTAATCAATGTCACTTTGCCATTTTGTGAAAAACTTGTCTTCTATTTAAATATAGATGCAAGAGGTCTTGAGCCGGTTAATCCCTGTTCAATGTTCTTTAAACCTATTGTAAGTTTTTAAGACTATAGAATTGTGTAAACCCAGAATTTTTAATTTTGATTGCAGAAACATCTTTTACATCATGTGTCGATTTCACTTTCACTCTATGGTAATGGAATTTTTATTAAATTTTAAATACGATCTTGATCAAATCAAGTATGGCCAGCTCTCGTAAAAATGTATTGTATCGGTGTGTGGCGGTGGTCACCACGATGTTGTCACATAGGAAGCTAGCCTATTAAGCTGATAATTGAAATGGAGAAAATTCAAATCGGTATTAAGAAAATACAGATTGAAATAGAGAAAATTCAAATTGATATTGAGAAAAGACAAAATGAGTTTGAGAAAATCCAAATTCATATTAAGAAAAGCCAAATTGAAATTTTGAAAAGCGGAATTGATATTAAATGTCTCATCTCAACAGGCATATCCTCCAATTCGAACGCTCTTTGGTATAATTTAAATTGTTTTTTCTCAATTTTAATTTACGCTTCTAAATTTTAATTTGTAATTTTTCAATTTGCGTTTCTTAATTTTAATTTGTATTTTCTCAATTTCAATTTAGTTTTTTAATTTCAATTTAATTTCTCAATTTGAATTCCTATTGGAAGTAGTGTAGTTTCCATAGCATGACGACTTCAAACTATTTCAACCCAACCGAAGCCAAAGATAATCTAAAAGGAATATTACTCAAGATGTTACTACGTCTTACATAGAAAATTAATTCCCCGTTAGTAGAATAAACTAGTCGACCTGGCAGATATCGACCAACTTTGGAGCTTCCTAAGGTTCTAAACAGATTCAGGAGAGCGAGTTGGTTCAGGTTTACTGACACGGGGCTAGGGTTCTGTTTTTGATAGTTTTGGAAGTATCATAAACCATTAGGTATAAATGAATCGTCTTGTACACACTACCACTTTCAGCTATTATACCTAAACAATCTAAACGGCAGACGATGTAAGTTTTTTTTGCAGAAATTTAAATTTAAATGTATTGGTAGTTTGAAGAAAAACTGATACTGCTCCCTTTTGGGAAATTCCCAAGTGCCTTAGACTGCCTGCCTTCAAGATAATTCATCCCCATTACCAAGGAGCATAGTTAGATCCAAACAGAATATTTTAAACTCATCACAAAGTGAATCTATATCTCGAACTCTTGAAGCTGTTGAAGTTTGAATCGAATAATAACAATAACAGGTGTTCCATTTGTACTTGCATTTTAAACGAGTAGGTGGTTGCTAAGGCGATAACTCCTAAACTTCTCAAGAAATTTTTGAAATATCTTTGTGTACAAGAACTGATTGACTTTATGAATATTAAATCGTTTGATTTTCAACTTAGTAATTTGTAGAAAAAAAGTTATTTAAAAAATACTGTACGCGAGTAATAACCGAGCTCGCTTAGGGTTGTTTTTGAATAACTTTCTTTCCAAGAATTTTAATTATGTAAAACAAACGGGTTTTAACTCATATTGTCTATAGTTTTCTCTCTTAACAAAATTAGTTTTATACATTTGTACCACGTTGTGAAGTTATCGCATTAGCGACCTCTTCAGCGAGTTCCATTAAAACAGGCCAATATCTGAGTCGGGGCAATACTCCGAATAAATTTAATAATCAATTTTTGACTTGTATTTAAACGTTTGAAGACAGTTTATTAAACAGCTTTTCTATCTGATAAAATGGAATACTATGCAATTGTCTACTGAACAGGATTATATGGAACACACAATATACTAGATCTTTTGAAAATTAATAAAACTTTTAACATCAATCTGACATGTCCAGCTAATTAATATATAACCTTGTATGTAAATATGTACTTGTTCTAATCTAAATTCAATGTATTGCGTTTTTTTTTTCCAAAGACTTCCACACTTCAGTATGTGTTTGAGCCTTTTTATAATAATAACTTCATTCTTTCACTTTTGTCAGATTACAAAAAAAAAGAAACAAAATCGCTCAGAATTCAAAAGAGACCCAATTGTGGTTTATACAACTAATGCGAACTCGAATGAGTATTTTATATAATCTTTATAAAATATTCGTTTCCGGTTTATTCGATTCGGATAAAATTCTGATTGGGCCCTTAGAAAAACAAAAATCAAAAAAACGTATCTTATTCACCAAATCATATCATGATTTTCCTAACATTTTTTCCATTTTGTTCACTATCGTTTTGTTTATCTAAATACAGCAGCAACAGTCCAAACCACAGCAGCAACAACCATACAATAAGCAACGTAGTCTCAATGAACAGCAGCAGCAACTCCACCCACAGCAGCAGCAGCAGCAACAACAGCATAAAAGTAATCAAAGCAATAACAACGGGGACACCGGCAATACGGGGAAGCAGCAGCAACATTATCAACCACAAGTCTCCCATTATAATCAACAGCATCAAAAAGATCTCAACGACACCGGCAGCAACATCATCGTCAACAGCTACGGCTGCTTGCCATCCGGTACAAATTTTACTGACCCGGAAAATTGGCAACGACTCGTTGGCGAACCTCAGCACCACTACTACATCCAACCAAATAACAACACAGCAGCAACAACATCAATTCAATGCCCCTCTTCACCAGCACCACCATCACAATACAATAATAACATCAACTAAAACGGGGGGTGTCATACAAAGACATTCGACGGTGGCAACCCCTTCAGAATCACCGATCATAATTAAAAACGAAGACGAATTGGTGCTGGAAAATCAAACAAGTTCGAGTAACGCTGCTGCTGTCATAACAACCGAAGAAATCATCAAGAAATTCCGCATACCCAAAGGTATAGCGCTTACGCCGAAATTTGCCCATGATCTAAGCGAGGCTTCCGAATTGCCCAACGCCGAGGGGTCACTGGCGCAAATACCCACGACCATGATGTCGCCACCATTGACGTCGAACGATGACAATGACAATTCATCGGCCTATGTTGAATATGTCGAAGAGGTCTATGACGACGAAGATGCCGTTGAAGAGCTGGAAGAAATTTCCGAATCTTGTGAGCTGCATGAATATCACGAACAAGAGGAGGGGGAAGAGGAGATGATGGATGAAATGGAAGAGCATGAGTTGATTGAAGAAGTGGAATCATCCGAACATCAGGATTTATTATTGTCCGGAGAACCAGATGATTTCATCGAAACGCCCGCTCATGCAAATACTACTTCCCGCATTCTCTTAACCACATCGGCATCTCCGGAAGCAACATCTTCGGTTAGCAATGCCGCACCGCAAATCATTCAAACTGTACAGCCCAATGGCACGGTGACCTGTTTCCAGCTGCCACCCAATACGATACTGTTGCAATCGCCACAGGGCGCTTTGTTAGCCACCACCGCTCCTCATCCTACAAAGCCGGGTCAGCAGCAAATTGTGGCCATCCAAAGTCTGAGCACACAGTTGAGTAATATAAACACCCAGCCAGCGGCACCGCCGCCAGCGACTACGGTTATTCTTACAGCCGACGGTACAGCCATACCAGTTATGACCGGCGGTGGCAATAGTACCACTTCGGCGGCAGCGTCATCAGCAACCTCGGCTAACATTGCTCAACAACAGTCTGCCCAGCAGGCAGCAAATAATGCAGCCGTCATTACCACCACCAATGAGTCGTTACTCAAGGCCCAACAACAGATATTAGCGTAGGGTTTACTAAATGGCGGCGGCCAATTGGCACGATTTTTAACAAATCCCCCCGCCACAATACTACCGACAACGTATTTCTTTTAAATTGCAAAACCAAAAGGGAAATTTCTCAAACTTTACTAAAGTCCTGACTGGCGCATCAAGTATAGCAAAAGTGTAATTGACTGGAATTGAGTTGAAAATTCTTCTTAATTATATATTTGCCAACTTAATTGTGATTTTTCTTCTGAGATTTTTGGTAAATTTTCTGAAAATTTTTCATTATTTCTGATTTGAAAAAATTCACCATAACATAGTGAATTTATTGATGTCAGATAATTTATATTTTTTATTAAAATCTGTTTCAATATGTCTTAAGATTATTGTGAGAAATCATCGTCAAAAAAGTCAATTTTTTTTTATTCAATCGTAATAAACTGTGATTTTCTATTCTTTATTTCAATCGTAATAAACCGTGATCAAGTGACTTTCAATTCTTTATTTCAATTGTAATAAACCGTGATCAAGTGATTTTCAATTCTTTATTTCAATCGTAATAAACCGTGATCAAGTGATTTTCAATTTTTTGTCTAACTTCCCATTTGCAATAATGATATTTCTTTCAAATAAAATCCCATTGCAATATAATCTCCCATGTAAAAATCGTACCATTTGGTCGCCAAAATAGAAACGAAAATAATTATGTAAATCTACAACAAAGGGCTGTATAAACCAAGTTACACTTAAAAATATTGAAAATTACACTCAGTTTAACTGATGATATTTTTACTGTAAAAAGACAAAGAAACATAAGGAAAACTCACAAGTATCTAAAACAGCAGTCGTAATTAATTACATGTTCCATATGCAAAATAAATTTAACCTACCCGAATAAGAGGCCTGTAAAATAATCATAAAGACCCGAATACTAATAACTGCTGCCCACATTTAAAAGTCTTAAGGGCAGTCACCACTGAAATGATGATGTGAATTGTGAAACACTCAAATCTAAACTAAAAGATGTGTTGTTGGAATTTATTTCCCGATAGACGATAGTGTTAAAAACGAAACTCAACAAAACAAAAACAAACTTAATACGTTTTTCTATGGATAAATCAAGCATTGTTTCTATTTTGTAAAACAAAATGATGTTCTAAATCTAAACTGGACAAAGTACTCGTAGCCAAAGCCAGACGACAGTAGAGAAAACAGAAATATTTATTGTTTTAGAAAATGTTGTTTTTATTCCTTTCTTTCCTTTTAGTTTATTCTTATTATTTCTTATACGTTGTTTATGTCGCAATTAGTTTGATTTAGTTCAAAGCATTCTGGAATCGGAATCGGCAAGGCTTATATTAGATCATACCAGATTTTACTACTGTTTTTCGTTGTCTGGCTTCAAAAACGATTGTCGTAATAAACATATAGTTGTGTTTTGAAACCATCTCATGAGCGGATGTTTTATTATTATTTTTTGTATAAACTTTTAAAACGATAATAGTAATTATTATATATATTTTTTATATAATAACTATGTTTTATATTATTATGTATTTTAGTTAGTGTCCCTTTCTAAGCGAAACAAACAAACCAACCAACCCATCAAACCATCCACAATTTATCCTTATCCCTAGAATATATGTTTTAATTTTTCTTTGATTACCATTTAATACTTAGTTATACAATTTAATTATAATTGAAAACTTTTATTTAGCATAAGGCAAAACAAACAAACCCAAACACTTTTACCCCCCATATATTATTGATAATTTTTTTTAACAATAATTATTAAAATATACATTTTTTTAATATATATTTTTTCGCCATACCCATATCACCTAAATTCGTCCCTGTTCCTCGTCCCCATACTACCTACTACCCACTTGTCCATTTCTTTCTATCACTTCTGTAAGATATAATCGTGTTTTCTTTTTATTTATTCATACAACTTTTGTTTTTTTTTCTCTTATAAAAAATCGCATATACATATAATTTATTGAAACAACAACAAAAAAAACAAAACCCACTACAAAATGGATGAAAAAAATCTTACTTATATTATTAATTAATTAATTAACTATTATTACTTATACTACTTAACTAAGTTATTGAGATACTATTAAATAATATTAACACAAAAGGAAAAACATTATATACATATAAAAATGAATATATCATATTTTGCATTATGATATAGTTTTTTCCTTTTCTGTTTTGAAAAACAAAATTATAAATATTATCGAGAAAAAAAGAACAAAAAAACCTTGAAAGATCTACAACTTAATTATTAAAAATATTTTAAATATAAGCAAAACAAACAAACCAACCAACGTATTTCATAAATGAAATTAAAAAATAAAGAAAAAAATTACAAAAAAACGAATCGTTTTTATTTAATAAACTCACTCCACCAAGGCTTTGGTTTTGTCTCAACCATATTAACTACTTGAATTTTAAATTCGGATCCGACCTGTCCCGTAATAGCTAATGAATCTTTTGTGCTATGTGGGCGTGGTGATTAAGTTGGCAATTTTTTAGATTTTTAAAGATTACCTAAGATTTGGATTATCTGCAAATTCGCCTTTTCGCTTTTCGCTGCTCACAACATGTTATACCCTCCACCACGCTGTGGTACACGGTAAGACTTAGTCCATCTATCGTAGAGGTTGCAAATATGAGCGCTTGCGACGATACTTTGGCACAAGTTTGGCCCCAGAACGAAATGATATTAAAATTGTTTTATATCGGACCGTGTTGTAATATAGAAGCCACATATTAGCTCCAATTCTGACCAAATTTTGTATATTGCGTTACGTTTTTGAATAGCCTCCACCCAAAGGTCACTCCGAAGTTTCCGGAGTTTCTTTATGAAACTCATCCTTGTGGCCTAAGAATCTTGAAAACTTACACACTGAAGAAGAAAGAAAAATTAAAGTCTCGAATAATGTCTGTGGTATATTATCAGATCGTCAAGGGCTTTCTAAATGTTCAAGACTTCACACCCTTCTACGAGTTACGTCCCTATGATTTCGATTTGTGCACAGTTGCAAAAATAGAAGACAATGACGAACGGATTATCTAAGCTCGTCTGAAGTCAATCACACACTATTAATTTTTGTGGAACTGACACAAAAAATCGATTTTGCCAAGGAATTTGATAGCCTATTGGCAAATCGTGATTTAGTGATAGTTCTATTCTAACGCTAATGCCATTCATCGTCGTCCATGGTGTCATCCGCGATGGTGGTCGTTTAAACCATATACACCATATTTTGATCTCGAAGTCTAAGCCACTATCAATACTAATAATCTTAGATTCGCACGAAAGGATTCTTCATGGTGACCTTACACTTACAATGGCTTATGTGAATCGAAAATTCAGGATAGTGTCAGGTAACCAGCTCGCTAAGACTATAAGTACATTCGGTGTTTTAGGCATTCCGCCAGAACTTCACAGCAGATCATGGGTAACTTGCCTAATGTTCGACTGAAGGTTACAAGACCTTTTAAACATTGTGGAGTAGATTATGCGGGTCCCATTACAAATAAAGCATCTTCTCTTAGATCAGCTGCCATCACGAAGGTTTACATCTGCATGGTCACTGAAGCCATTCACCTGGAGGCAGTATCTGACCCCAGTACGAATGGTTATATAGCGGCCTTCCGGCGTTTCATTTCTCGTAGTGGTGCTTGTACAGATTTATAAGTATATTCTGACTGTGACACGAATTTTGTTGGTGCGTCAAAGGAACTACAGGTGCTTATAATAGGACCAGAAAGTCGTTGCCTGAAGATTTTATTCCCTCACGATTGAGTTCCTGCCTCTACAGAAGTCATAAAACAAATCTATTCGTACTCAAATTAAGTATGATACGTAATGAGTGACGTAATGGCAACGGAATGTAGAGTTTCGGGATATCAGCTTATTTATGAAATTATCGTCGCAATTCTGTCATAACAGGCTTGGCTATGTAAGGAGTTGCTCCATCTTGCTGAAACCACATAAAGTTGAAAGTAATTCTCATTCGGCGTAATTCTGGATAGAAAAACTCTCTCAACATGCTCAAGTAACGGTCTCCAGTAACCGTAACGGTGTGACCGTTTTATTCGAAAAAGTAGGGCTGACAATGCAGCGTGATGAAACTGCACACCACACTGTGACACGAAGCGGATGTAATTCCGTCTCATGGAGTATCTGTGGGTTAAAAGCACTCCATATTCGAGAATTTTGTTTGTTTATGTTGCCGTTTAAATCGAAATGGGCCTCAGTCAGACATGAAAAGAGAGTTCAACACGTTTCCGTCCTCTTCCATCATTTGATACATCTTCTGGCAAAATTCTAAGCGAATCGGGAAATCTGCTGCGCTCAGTTTCTGGCCATTTGAATTTTATATGGGAGTAAGTCCTAATCTTTGTGCATAATAGACTGCAATGACTTTCTGCTTACACCCATTTAAGCAGATAAGCTCTTGTCGAAACTCTTGGATTGTTTTATATGGTGCAACTACAGCAGCGGTTGTTTCCTCCGTCCAAACTGAAGGGTTTCGATGGTAAGGTCTTCTGTTGACGGTCCCATGCAAGACATGTCTAATTATGATCCATCAGCTCGGAGGATTGCGCGCCTATACTCTCTGCACCGAAACTACGGACTCCATTGCGTGATAGCGTCGGATAATCCAAATTCTTATTTCAGTGTCCCAGTTATCCATTTTAGTTAAATCTAAAAATCAATCTGCAAAATAAAAAAATAAACCAGAAGTTATTACATTTTTTTTGGTAGCGGCTTTTATCAGCCACCCTGCATCAGTTTAAATTTTCAAATCGCCCAAAAAATTCTTTTTCGATTTAAGGCTTATATCGGTCCATATTATCGAATATCGGCTACACAAAGTTCCCTCCTGATTTGAGGTCTGTCGCTGTAGAAGTCGCATATTAAATCCGAACGTGCCTAATTTTCACATGGTACTTCATGAGCAACCAAAATTTAACTAGGGCCCCCTGTCGATATTTTCATACGTAAAGTCCCACATTGGTTGGGGTTCCGCCGCTCTAGAAGTCAAAAATTAAATTTGATTCTTTTCTTATTTATCATATTGCGTTATTATAGGATTATAAACATTCCTACACATATTTGACAATATTCGGCCATGTGCTGCATTTCGATTTTGCTTTAATGTGAAACATTTTTCCAGAAGTGGTGTGCGCTATTCCGAATACTCAAATATATTGGGGTTTCAGATAGACCACATGTACCCTTATGAACCGAATTAAATGAATTTGGAAATGGAGTTTTAGGCGTTTATTAGCACATACATATGTATACATTAAAAAAATACTACAACGTTAAAATTTAATATGTTGTAAGTTCAGATTTGTAAAAATGTGGTTTACATTAGCTTTTATTTAATAACATTTTACAAAACAAAAACCAATTCCTTTCAATCATTGATTCTCGTCTGTGTTTTGAAATGGCGACTCACATTTTTTATGTTAGAAAAAAATATTGCTTCTTGAAAATTGCCTATTTCCGCACACTTTGATATGTGTTGGTTTCTCTCGGAATGTAGCACATTATTTTATAAAAAACTTGAAACTAAAAAAAATTGCAGATTCAAAAATCTCGGAACGCAGCACATGGAGAATAGCCTCAACGAAATATGCCCATCCCACTCAGGGGTCACATTTTAAGTCTGGCTTAGCTCAAACTCCTGACAAAGACATACTCGTTTATTTTACAGCATGCATGAAGGATTGGTTGCAGTGCTGCGATATTATTTCAAACATGCTGAAATTACAACCTTTCAACTTTTGAAACAATTTAGCACTAAATAACAATTCACAAAGCTAGGAATTTTTCGGACTCAAAAATTAAATCCGATTTTCGGAAATGTTTTAATCAAGTTTGAAATACATATCCGATTCCAAAAAAAGTCTTCCGAAACTAGACACATACTCGTAGTAAGACCCTGTTGAGGTAGTGAAACACAGTAACATTAATAAAGTATTTGGATTTGTCTTTTAATCTGATGTAGTTTATTGTTGGTCGTTTGTTTGGGCCAAAAGGTACGTTTCAGGCACCAAAGGGTCTTATTTCTCCGAACCAAATGGCAACACAATCTTACAAATACATATTTGGATTCATACTTAAATTTACAATAATTTGTAAGCCAAAAGTCCATAGATTGTATTAATGTTCTGTTTTAAACGTATGCAAGTTTTTTGGCCTCAAGGGTACATGCGTCCAAGGTATATTTTTATGAAGATTTAGAAATACCTGACGATTTTAAACAGTAGAGAAATTGGATTAAGTTTAAGTGACTACATCTACATGTTTATTAATGAACGTTTGTTGCGAACCCAGGAACAGATTTGGCCCATGAGTCCAACAGTCCTGCCGAATACATGTATGGTGCTTTTAAACCACAATTATTGTTCATATTTAAGAGGTATTTCAAAACCTTGGACCAAAATATGTTTCCCTCCTGGCCTATCGTGTAACATTTTAGAATACTTCCTCATATAGTTTGATAGCTATCGTGCTATCAACATTTCTACAGTCGGGTAAACAGGCATTGCTAGATTACGAGAATCTTACGTCTTTCACATAATCAAAAATATTTTTAACATGCATGATCGTTCAATTCGTCTAGGTGCAGCAACGCATGGCCAATTAAGTATACGCTTCGCTCCATTCAATAAGCGATAATTGCTATTATATATTTTTTACAAGGCTTTTTGAAAAAAATCATTTTATAAGCACACATTAAACAGGGATTAACCGGCTCAAGACCTCTTACTTCTATATTTAAATAGAAGACAAGTTTTTAACAAAATGGCAAAGTGACATTGATTTTCGGGCTGCACACTGCTTTTATTATGATTTCGGGTCCCTGACAACCCTCTTCAGAAAGCTTTGCTGCAATTGTTGAAAGTAAAACCGAACTCTATAAGGCCAGGCTCTCTCCAAACGAATGGGAACTACTGTTGTAAACCTTACTTTTCAAGTTTTCTTCACACAACTGCCCACGAAAATACAACTCACTCTTGCCACCTCTAAAGAGACTTGCAGCAAAGCTTTCTGAAGAGGGTTGTCACGGACCCGAAATCGAAGCGTCAAAAAACACATAAAAGTAAACAACAATTCATTAGGAGGCACAAACATATTGTTGGTGTTCCCAGCTGAAGACCTATTTGTTGTTTCGATACTTAACAGGAAAGCCAAAAAAAACTGTTGCATTTATTCATTCAGCGGAATTTCCGAAAATTAGTAATTGCAGTCGAATCGTATATAGATTTGTCATTTTTTTACTAAAAAAAATCCGTTTAAGGCGTTTATATGTGACGCGCAAAATAGAAAGGGACCTAAGGCTAAAAACCAGTTTTGTTCAGGAGAGCCATTTTAAAGATTAGGTCCCTTTCTATTTGCGCTTATAATCGTCGACTTCACTTTCATAAAACGCGCATATCTCTGGGAAGGAACAGTTTTGGGGCATGGGATCGGTCTCATTCGATGCTCAGATGATGTCCACATAAAAAAAGAAAAAAAATGAAAATTGTTTTTTTTTACCCTCAGGTCCCTTTCTCTATGCGCTGTCACATATGTGACGCGCAAAATAGAAAGGGACCTAAGGGTAAAAACCAGATTTGTTCAGGAGAGCCATTTTAAAGATTTAAATACGTGTATCTTTGGTGTACCATCACTTTCATAAAACGCGCATATCTCTGGGAGGGAACACTTTTGGGGCATGGGATCGGTCTCATTCGATCAGATTTTGTCCACATCAGATGTCCACATCAAAAAAAGTGAAAATTGATTTTTTTTACACTTAGGTCCCTTATTCTATGCGCTGTCACATATACAAAAACGTCACAAAGCCCCTTTTAGTATTGTCTTTTCTGTATTAAAACAAAAAAATGATTATTTCCACAAAGGTCCTTTTATATCCTTCACCATAGAATAGGGGGGTGTACGAAATTTGACATTTCTTTGGTTCATTTCAAAATATTCATTTGATACCCTAAAAATAAAGTAAATATGTTTTCGATCACCGTCTAATTCTAAGACGCTCTAGCGATGTTCGACCGTCCATCTGTCAGAGTTTGCACATAGGTCTTCAAAAAAATTCAAAAAGGGGTTTTTTCAAAAAGGCGCAGTAGAAGTCTCACGGCTTCAAAAAAGGGTCAAATTGCCACTTTAGTAGCACAACGGAAACGCTAGTTACAGGTAGTTGTTTTAAAGAACAACTTTAAAAAAAAGTATAATTTCCTGAAACTTCGTCTGATTTTTACGAACAATCCGGTGTGTACTGGAAACCGACCAATTTAATTGAAATCGATTTGGTACTTAAATTTTGAATAAATCGTGTTATGTTGTATACTTATACTATTTGATTGATTTCACTTTTAATGCAGTTAATCTATACGGATGTGTAAAAAAAAAGTTGGGGTGTTTTCGCGACATAAATATCCGTTTAAAATCTTAAATCGACATCAAAATAATTTCGATCTATTTTCATAACATACAAGAATGCCTAGTACTTAGTTCGTTCGTGCAAAAAACTTTAATCGCCTAAGGGCAGGCACTATACTTTGATGTTTCTTGTGACAAATTATGGTAAAAATCTGTGAAAAAATTAGTACTAAGTTCAACGCCGTTAAGTAAAAAAAAAATTGTCTGGCAACTTTGCCTGTTTCATGCTGAATAATATAATATACGCCCACCCTCCAAGAAAAATAAACGTAACGCATTTTGCGGTGCGAAAACGAACTGCATACGGACCGCCATATCACTAACACTTGCATAGTTTTTCATATAAAAATACGACGAAATTAATTCTACGTAAAACTCTTCGTAAACGTGCCGTTTTTTACGGTACGAAATGGAAGTGATTTTGCGTAATGAAAAAGAACGTATTTAAACCAAAAAGTACCTAAAACAATCCGTTTACGTGCCGTTTTTGCGATACGAAAACGAACTGTTTTTTCTTAAAGGCCCATTTAGTCTCGACGGTTGACGGTAGATTCTGCAACCTGCAGAAGTCTACCGTCGTCAACTGTCAAACTGTAGTTATCTCCCTCTAACACATGCAAAATGCAACCCTCAACTGAAATAGCTGATTGCCTACCGTCAACCGTCAAGACTAAATGGACCTTTATGGTAACGGCATTAACTGTTTTTTCTTATTCGGGCAGCCATGTTGACAGAACACTAATTGTTTTAGTTGATGTTTGAAGTGTGATGATCTGATTGTTGTTAAACAAAATCAGCTTTTGTAAGTGTTAATATAATAGGTATTTATAAAACGTTTGTAGTATATTTATATCTACATATCTATATTTTGTAATAGCCAAAGAATTCATAATCATTCACAATATATGCAACATTAATTCTTCAGTATAAAAAAGCTTATATTATTTCGATAGAGAAAGAAATTCAGTACGGAAACAGAACGTTTTGCAGATACAAAAACGTACCGCTTCAGTGTTACGTAAACGCAACACTCTGGTATTACGAAAACGGACCGCTTTAGTGTTACGTAAAAGTACTACTTTAGCTTAGCCTTGGCGTACTACCAATACATTCAAACTACTACTTTTTATTTTCTAATTCTCTTATTCCGAAATTAACGTTTACGGTGCATTTACGTATCGCAAAATCGGTTCGTTTTCGTAGTCTTGTATGAAAAAATGACTTCGCCAACGTTTCGTTTTCGTGCCGGTTTTCTTAGAGGGCATGTGCTGCATTCCGAATTGGTTCGAATGTGAATCAATTTCGCATTTTTGGTGTGCTCCATTGTGAACACCTAAAAAATATTGGGTATTCAATTCGAGCTCATGAACCCTTGGATTCATGAGGGATCTATTAGAAATGGAAATTTACCCATTTTATAAGCATATGTGACAGCGCATAGAGAAAGGGACCTAAGGGTAAAAAATCAATTTTCACATTTTTTTTGATGTGGACAACATCTGAGCATCGAATGAGACCGATCCCATGCCCCAAAAGTGTCGCCTCCCAGAGATATGCGCGTTTTATGAAAGTGATGGTACACCAGAGATACACGTATTTAAATCTTTAAAATTGCTCTCCTGAACAAAACTGATTTTTACCCTTAGGTCCCTTTCTATTTTGCGCGTCACATGTACACATTAAAAAATGACACATAAGCAAACTTTAATAAGGGTGGTTAAATTTTTGGGCCGATGTTGATTTTGAATAAAACACAAATTATTTAGGATATTATGTCATTTCTTATTATTATGATAATATTGGTAGTGTTCAATTATGTATGGAATAAAATATCGGCCTAATGGCCGCCGGTCGCAGCGGCACACCCCCATCCGATGGTCCAAATTTTCGATGACGCTGAGGCATAATTGAAGTTCTATGCCGTTAATGTGCCGAATTATTATTTAATTATCCTTAAGCTTTTGAATTGTTGCTGTTTATCGACTCACAACTTTTCATTCAAAAAACCCCAAAGAAAGAAGTCCACCGGTGTCCAATCACATAATCTTGGCGGCCAATTAACATCGTCAGGACGTGAGATAACACGGCCATTAAATTTGTCGCGCAAAAAAGTCATTGTTTCGTTAGCTGTGGGGCAAGTGGCACCGTCCTGTTGAAACCGCATATCGTCCACATCCTCGGGCCGAAAAAGTTCGTTATCATCTCACGATAGCGAACATCACTCACAGTAACTGCCTGACCGGCCTCATTTTGGTAAAAATACGTCCCGATGATGCCGACAGCCCTTGAACCGCACCAAACAGTCACTCTTTGTGGGTGCATTGTTTTTTCGACAATCCCTCTTGGATTATCATTCGCTTAAATGCGGCAATTCGGCTTATTGACGAATCCATTGAGGTAAAAATGTGCCTTATCACTGAAGATGATTTTCTTCGCAAATTGATCATCCACTGTCGCCCATTTTCATAAAAGGCCTGAATAACTTTAACGCGTTGCTCGCTTGTGTATCTTTCCATGATTCAAATTGAGTTAGCCTGAAATTGAAAAATATAAAATGAAATGCAGAAAAAAACTTGACGTTTAGGTGTGGGTTACATTCAACATAGGCCCTTAAAATTTAACCACCCTTTATGTTGTTCATTTACATTTGAAAAAACATTGTTCACATAAGCGTTTAATTATTGAAATAAAATAGAATAAAATATTATCATTTTTATCAACGTTTCTCTGCTGTGTTTAGTAGTGGGGAAATATGCTTGATTTTTTTAAAATATAATATAGTTTTAAAATGTTATTACTGAATTTACTGCTTGTAGACAAAGTTTCCTCCAAATGTTTTGGATTTTAATATGTATCTTCAGAAAAACAAAAATTTTATTATTGTTATAAAGGGTGTTTTTTTAGACGTGTGGTTTTAAGATGAAATAAAAGGCATACAATTTATTGTTATGACCAAGAATTTAGCTTAATTATAAAGACAAGGGTTTGTCATTATGTTTTAAAAATGATTTCGGGAAAGTGGCCGCTGCGACAAACTCGAATAAATTCCAGCCGAGAGGCTTAATTTTCCACAAATTTTTGAGGCCGTATGTCAGTAGTTAGGCGCCGAATATTCTCTTCCAATGCGTCATAGTGTCGGGCTTATCTGAGTAGACAATCGACTTCACATAACCTCACAAAAAATAGTCCAGCGGTGTTAAATCGCACGATCTTGGCGCTCACCAAAGTAAGTGGATTGTATTTGGCTGTATGGCACGTAGCGCCGTCTCGTTGAAAACAAAGGTCGTCCATATCAACATCATCCACTTCAGGAACGATAAAGTCATTAATCATGGCTGTATAGCGTCCCCATTGACTGTAACTTACGGCCGGCTTAATTTTTGAAGAAACATGGACCAATGATCGCTTGTGCCCATAGACCACACAAAAATGTGACTTTTTGAGGATGAAACGACGTGTAACACGTTCTGGACTCATTTGACACCTTCGGGAAGCCATAACCAAAATTAAAAAAATTGTGTGGCATGTGCAGCTGTAAAACATATGTTTTTTGTTGTTATTTATTATACATTAAAACCCTGCATGAACATCGTTTTCACACACCCGAACACATTCTTTTGTTTACAAAAGCGTAAATGTGCTCATTCTAGCGATAAGAGTATCGTACACACAACCATTCCTCTTAGCAAGTAGCATCGGGAATGAAACAGAATGGTACCGAGACGACAGAGTTCGGGTATGAACGAGTTGTAAGGTGATCGGGTAAAAGGTATTTAGAGACAACCACAACTACTCGAATACTGAGATGTATTAATAAGACAATTTGAGAAAAAATCTATTTCCATGAGCGTAACATATGGTGAGCGTAGCAAATGATGTTTTTGCTTTGATTTCTCTGGAATGTAGAATAGGGCGACAATTAAATGAATTTCATGCTCTTCGTGTGAAGAATTGGAGTTAAATTACACTGCAAGTTAGTTATCATCGTATAAAAATAGTTTCATCAAATTTAAGTTATTGCAAATAAAACAAATGTTACAGATTTAGTATAAAACAAATGTTCAGACTATATTTATTATTATTTACTTACAAAAATAAAAAAAATGATTTGAAAGCTAAAATATTTTTAAATATTAATAATAATATTAATTATTTCTTCTTAATAATTATTTACTTCATCAATTATCATTTTTTTTTCTCAGTTAAACTTATTTAAGAAGAATATATTTAGATATATATTTTTTTGTTTACACCTTGCTCACCCTTGTTGATTTCTTAAATGACTGAAAGCTAATGATACCCACAACCATTCATAATTTACCGTATACCATTCAAAGACTTCTTATGTATTCAAATGCCTTTTACAGTCTCGAATATTTATTGAGAACAATATTGTGTTCTCTTAACAGAATTGAGACGAATAGAGTAGTTAAGAGAGCAGAGAACCATACAACATTCATTCGAAGAGCAAGCAATCTCGTCTCGTTTCATTTCATTGTTTACACTATTCGGGACAGTGGTACTGGTACAATGACTAAATGAATGTATTGTAAACCAGAGTGTGTTCATGCATGTTTCTATTATACATACGAGTAGTTTGACTAATACTTAACACAGTTTTTCTCTCTTGAGTTTTGAATGAGTAGTTACCCTCGAAATGAAGCACACAACTTTTAAAAAAATGGGGATTAATAATAATATGGGGATTGAAAAAATATAATATTTAAGAAAAGAATCATTGGCTCGACTCTTATTGATCAGGTGGCACTAGTTCCAGTGGCCTAGAACTGTGTCAATATTAAAATCACGATGAAGGTCACAGTTACGGACATACCAGGGTGCATTTACTATACTCCTCAGGATTTTATTTTGGGATATTTGAATTGTTTTTGTTAGGGACTGCTTCGCTCATCCCCATATGGGTATTCCATAAGTCTAGATTGGTTTTATGACTTGGTTGTATAACATAACTTTGTTTTCAATAGACAGGTTTAATTGCCTACTAATCAGCCAATTTAGGTTTCTAGTACGTACACTTTAGATGGAATTTTAAATGTATGACTCCCAATTTGCTTCAACCGGGGTTGTTGAAAACGTATTTTAATTTTTTTGTTTATCTAGCTCAGAGTCGACAACATTTTCTCGACAGCTGCTCCCATTTCGATCCAATTTCCTAAATTCAGACTACAGCAATAATCGAAATTGATTTTCAAATTTAAACAGCGATTAAGGCGAAGTTTACAAAAATATTTAATATCGATGTCAGTTTGGCACTTGCTTTTGTTTTTCCTAGCATAATTTAATAACAACTAAGAGATAATCGAAGTTAAATTTCGAATATAACGACTATTATGTGGAAGCCATACTTTTTTACACGCTCGCTGAGCTTCGTTTTATACGCTACATTTCATTTTCATTTTTTTTTTATTTGAGACTTTTTCAGACAACTGACAGGTTTTTACAATAACCATATGACAACTTATTTCTCTTAGAACTATATTTGTCTTGCTCTAATATACGCTGAGTGTGTATATGTTACGTACGAAAATTTGGTAAAGAGGAATGGTGTAGAATACACTAATTTTTGACAGTTAATAAATACAATGCTTGCTCGCGGCATTTTCTTTGACGGACAGAGCGATGTCTGAGAATAATTAAAACTAAAAAAACAACAAAAACACTTAAAAACTACTGAACCAGATATGTTTAGAACATATGAACAAAGAGAACATGCAATTAACAACAAAGGGCATGTTGTGACTTAAGACACGAACTGTACATATATACATATAAAATATAAACATATGAACATACTTAAAGTATATGTGAGTGAAGTGAAAACATCTATTGTAGAAATAAATGTAAATAGATTCCTCTGAGTGAGGATGTATAGTATACAAATTAATAAAGCAATTTTTGTTTCGTTGCAAACAGTTTGAAGGCTGACAAAACAGGCTGAAAACAGCTGGGTTTGTCAGTCTATAAACTGAGTAGGGTAAGTGTGATTATCTTAAATTTAATTAAAGTATGCTAAAAACTTATAGACTAAATTGTAAATATCACAGATGGAATCTAGCCCCTATGGGAGCCTGGTGAAGTTTTATCGAAGAAAGCTGGTGTGGTATAGGAAGAAAGGTTAGTATCCAAAGTTTCGTTTAGAATTCCGATTGGTGATAAGAAGGTAGAATTAATCCAAATGTTGTTTTTTTCAGATTCGTAGATGTCAGACATTAAGGAATTTTCATGCACAGCCAAATTATCGACGAACCGCTTTTGGAGAAATAGTGCATATTTACAAAGGGGTATTATAGCAGATTTTTTAGGTAGGTATTTGAGAAACGTTTTGTTCTGTTTTCAAAATTTTTACCTATGCATTTTCGGATTACGTTTCTTTCTAGGATTTCCAGTTCAGAGGCAACAGTAGGTGAGATGGTAAACCAGATCGGGAAGTATACGCTACAACGGTTGCTTTAATAAGCATTGCGAGTAGAGCTGTCGATAGTTTGTTTTGGGAGTCAATGTCGATTATTCTTTTTCCCCATCGATAGTATCGGTAAAAACGTCATCACTTGAAAATATATTGGGACACGGCGAATTTGGGCAAATAAAATGTAAACAATACCGAATTAAGTCATTTGTTTACAAAAAGTGTAAATTTTGTTTAAAGATAACATCCAATAGAACATGAATCAAAGAAAATAAATTAAAAAAGATAGGCGATATCCTTATTTTTTGCAATAATGTCAAAAAGAAGCACATCAGAACACAACCACAAGAACGCCAGAAAGTCAAAATTGAAACACAGAAAACTTAATTCGCACACTTTTAATACAAAAACAGCATTCTCAAAATGATTTTCCCACCTTGTGAATTTTTACATCTTTGCTTCATGTTACTTTGCCTCGAAAACTACGAAGATTAAAAGCATAAATAAGGGTTGTAAAGTGAATAGAATGCCAAAAAATTTGAGTCAGATTGAATTATGCTTTTGATAACTAAATCTGGTGAAACTGGCCTTTTGATGTTTACTTATATATCTGGTGAAATTTGCCTTTTGATAATTATATCTGCTGAAACTGGTCCTTGTTTTTTTGCTTTCGAATTGCCCCCACACAAAGATCCTCCCATTGTTCCATTAATAAATGACATAGTTCAACCTTTCCAATAAAACCAGAAATTTAAAAAAATTATCAGTACTTTCTATTTATAGCCGATTCAAATTAAAAATGTTAAATCGCCCACGCTGTATGTGACAGAAAAAGAAGGTGGGACAAATAAAAAGGCTTCTTTTATACAGCCGATTAGAATTTAAAACGTTATTTTAATTTTATTTTAATTTATGTTGTTGTTGTAGCGGCAACTGTGTGCCGGGGTGACAGCCCTTGGCCGAAGATTTGCTGCTTCGGGTCAATCCGGTCCATAGAACCGGCTGTCGTGGGATTGCTATTTTAATTTATAAAACATCTTTGTGAACTATTTTGCTTCTAAAATATGGATTTAATATAATAATACAATCATTTATATTTATTTTTAACAAATTAGCCGGTACTTTCGATAGCATCGATTGTGCGAACGAAAACTATCGAATGTGCAACTATCGATAGTTAGACAGCTCTACTCGCGAGATTATCAACAAAAGCAAATGCATGAAATGCCAGTACAAAGAAATGTATGTGACAACAAAATCTAAAAGGCATAACAATGAAATGCCGGGTGGAAAAGAAAACAAAATAATTTGAAGCAAAACAAACACTTTCCCATAAACTAACGAGAAATGCGAATACAAGCAAAATCAGCCAGAATTCATTGTCAGTCATCAACATCGTCGCGTATCGAACGGAAGGAACCCGGTGTCGTGCGGGTAAAAGTACATAAGCAAATACTTGCTCCTTTTTAAAAAGTAACAAATTAACAATCATGGACCCCATGAAAGTTGAAGTTAAAGAAATTGACAATCTTCTAAAGTTGGACCCATATTTAAAACCTTTTGAAAGGGAAATACGCCGTAGGTATGTCAAAGAAACAATGAAAAAGACGTCATTATGACGTTCTTCCACTCGTCATAAAGACCAAAGAACATCATCTGCAACGGCGGTCTATAAAAAGAGATATAATAAGGAAACAATTGAAATACAACATGCTATAACCGATGAAACAAATTCCAATTGAATTTTGAAAAATTGTATAATAATCATGCGTTAGGGCATGATTTTAGGTGGACAATGTCAAGTGAAGGTTAAATTAAATTTATGTATTCAGTATTCAGATGAAAAAAACGTAACTAATTTTCTTAGGGAATGGAAACGGGAAAGATAAGGCACCGCTCATTAATACGCATATGGACTCATAAATTAATTGATATCATTTCTTTAAGTGGTCAGGAGTCATTGAATCTTGATCAAATACTTTCATCATGAACCTCTACGTTAAAGACCCAGACCCGGCAAAATACTCTCATCAAGGTCACGTACGTCATTGGGCGAATTTGTTTTAGTGTACAAAGCCTTCAATACCACCACCACCCACCCGCCTCATTGCTTGTGATTCGGTTTGTGTGTGATATCGGCATTTTGCATCTCTGCCGAACGTCACATTTCACTTGGATAGATAGAAGAGCAACAGACCAGCAACGTCGTAATCAAATTCTAATTCATGCATGTGCTGGACGTCTTTTGTGTTTTTTTTTGTTGTTTATAATCGGTTTTTCGTTATCAGCTTCCAATTGGAAAATTGTTTATAAACAAAAGTTCCATTGAGAATGAGGCAGTTGTTCTCTCTTTGAAGTAATCTGTCAAATGGGGTGCACATGAGACATCCCATGCAGTGTTGTCAACAACCGATGAGCGAAAACGGATAAATCGAAAATAAAAATGACTAGAAAACGGCTGAAATCCTTTTTTCACGATATTTTTATGTAGACAATACCATTAATTTTAAATGAAGTTTATTATTTCTGTTAATTTGTTGAAAATCTCAAGCAATACAATTGTAAAAACCTTAGATCGCTGATATCCGGATTCCGTTTTTGTATACTGCTTGAATTATTTAATTCTAGTCATTAACAAAATCTTATTTATATGGGTTAGAGCATAGGTTTTCTTTTATAAAAATTGTGCACGCTCGTGGCAGACAACGAATGTCATTATAGTCCTGTATTTGATTTTTAGCAGAAAATGTAAAATAAACAAAATGGGCAGTATCCCATAGTTTGCAAGATATGGACCTCGAAAGTTTAGACGTAAGATTTTTTCAGATAATTCAAGAGTATCGATTAGTTTTTCTTCGAAAAAAACTGTCTTCTTTTTACTGATGTCAATTTGGATTACAGAATACAATCAATTCGGATTATAGATTATGTAGTACAGGGAAACGCAGTTCGGATTATTGGATAATTTGGATTACCGAGGTCTTACTGTATATATTGGATCTGTTAACCCATTAGGAAGCGGTAGCAACATTTTAATTCTTTCATTATTGACTAAAAATGCCTTATAACTAAAAAATTGCTTATTATTAAGTATTTATTTCACGATCTAGTTTTGTAGCCAATATATCAACCTTTATTTAACTCATTTTTGGATATGTTAACCCTTCTAGAACCGGATGTATTTAAAAAAAATATTTAAACAAAAATATCACGTTTTCACCTGCTTTGCTCTTCTTAAATATCACAAACCAGTGTTTAATTCGCCTGTGGCACTCTTTTTTTTTGATATCACAAACCATTTTCTTCAAAAAACCATTATTTTTAACCCATTTCTTTAAAAAAACAAATGTAAACTAATTTGAAAAATGTCAAAATCTCTTGAATTTAAAGGGTTAAATTCCAAACCAAAGTCCCAAATGAAAGCTAAAAGTGTTATCTATTAACTTGAAGGAAGAAATACGTACTTTAAATCGGTCTATTCTAAGTTTTGAACTGTTTTTCACAGAAACTCGATTCAAAAACATACAAAATGTGGGATCCTTTAACCCATTGTGGTCCATACAATTGTTATGTTGTTTAAAAGATATCTTTTCTATGTAGAAACCCATATCGCCTAGGTCCGATTCCTAATATACCAGATGTAGGTCTGAAATTTAGCGCCTCCTAACTCGGATAATAAGGGTTTCCGCCGACTTTTTTTAAACTCATAAACTACATTTATTCCAATTTAAGAGTTCGTTTAAAATCAAAACTCGAGTTAAATCGTACCAAAAAACCAATAATCTGGACAAACTCAGATTTTCTCCAACACAGTATTTTCAGTAGACAATGGCATGTAATAAGAGGACAATTGTACTAAGAAAAAGTAAGTCGATCACTCAGGCAAATGAAGGACGAAAAAATGAGAGTCGGGAAAAATTCATTTGTTTTTAATGCCCTACAGGGCCATATTTTTTTGAAAATGACTTATTTTTTTGACAAAACTAGATTTGTTTCAATTCAAAGATTCAAATATGTCTAAAGTCAAAACTCGAGTTAAATAGTACCAAAAACACCAAAAATCGGGACAAATTCTGATTTTCCAAATTTACCCACAGCTGTAGACAATGGCGTGTAATAAGAAGACAATTGTACTATCAACTACAACATGTACTAAGAAAAAATAAGTCGATCACTCAGTTTTAATTAGAGTGTCTTTTCCTTATATGCAAAGTGATGCAATGATTAATACTTATAGCTCGTGAAATGAGCGTATGGCAGTTTGGTATAAAAAGGAGCCATCAACAACAGCCACCGACGACGAAACGCGTCTACCAAGTGTTATTTTCTTTATGCAAAAACCGCAGACTCAATTTTCCATTTGACAAACCTCAAAAACTTTGACGATCATTTAGCCTGCAAGTATTCAAGCTTAAAACTAAAGTAGATATATTGAAAATAATTTTATTTGTTGGACACTACTTGTGCTACCTTGCTTTGAAAGATTATACATTTCCGCCGTGTGTTGCGTTAAGAACATGCACAAAGTACTGCACTCATTTAATTTATCGCGGTATATCCAATCTTACCCAAAATTAAAAATGGTTAGATTTCCCGCTAATAGCAATTTACAAAATTTTCCGCCTGATGAAGACAAAAACGGCTAGCACTAGTTCTTACAGATTATATTTCGTTGAGTCCTTATTTGAGAACAGGCAGAAAACTCTGGACTTATCTAATTTAACGATGTATATCCTATCCTTACATTTTTCAATCAGTTTATTTTTGTTTTATACAAATTTTGTATTCTTTCGAATACAGCTGAAGCACTTTGGAACATTTATTTTTTAATATTTCTAGTTGTAACAAAAATGTATGACAATAAAGGTGAACTTAGTCTTGACCGTAACCGGTATGCAGTCAGCTTATTCAGTTGAGGTTGCATTTTGCATGTGTTAGAGGGAGATAACTACAGTTTGACGGTTGACGACGGTAGACTTCTGCAGGTTGCAGAATCAACCGTCCTCCTTCAAGACTAATTGGACCTTAAGAGGCGAAAACTTGAGATGTTTGTATTTCGTCGTCGACATAAATAAATGCTATCTAGCCGGAAAATGGCTACATTGGCAACATCGATTCCATGGCGTAAAAACAAGTTAAACCCAGTGTTGCCAAATATTTTTCGAGGAATGCTGTCAATTTAGAAAAGCTCTAAATTATTCAATTAGTCGGAATACCGCCAAATTGTTTAAACGATTCCTATTGTTATGTTAAAAGAGCAATAATCAAATATATTTTTAATTCTTGTATGAGACAAAACTGATCGGATCTTAAGGGGTTTAGTTCAAAGGTGGTCCAACTAAAACGCACGATGTTAATAGTAAATAAACAAAAATAATTACATACATATGTGTGAAACAATATATCAGCCATTCACAGAGATCTGGTGGTCAGCTGAGTGGGCTTGGCCGGAAAATTGAAGAGGTGCAGCACGTCACGTGGTCCCTGATGGTAGGCAGGACAGATGTCTGGAACGTTAGTATCAATTCGTGCCCAATAAGAATTGAGGCGGCTGCACCATCCAGATTTCAGCAGAGCCACGCGCGGCTGCCGAGTTAGTACCTTCTCCTCAGGTAAAATCTCCGGGGGATGTTCCCCTAGCACTACATTAGCTGGATACTGTTGCTGCGACTTCATCAGCGAGAATGTTGTTCGGACCTAGTTTCGATGATCTAAAGGCCCTCTCTTGTACCGCTGGACCACTCTCTATAGATCATGAAAATCGTACCAGATCTGCCTGGGAGGAGGTATCCTGTCCACGAGATGGTATTTAGAATGACTACTGCGAAAACACCCTAGCAGGTATTGCATAGACAACAGGAAATAGTGTCACGGTAAGGACTTTCGCCTCCTCATGTAAATGGTCCTCAGAACTTAAGAAGACACCCTGTTGATGTCCTGAGGGCAGCATGCTGGCAAGTCTGAATTTTCATCCACTGCGTCGTACTCACGTCTGAACTCAGGGCTTTTGATGACTTTGCGCTACGGATGACATGGGCAACTTCACCAACGGTAAATTGTGGTTGTGCCTTTTCGACTCGGAGAGAGCGGATACGACGCAATACTCTTCTTCCAGGTTGCATATCAATAAGTCGTTAATGTGCCGAATTATCTCGCCCTTTAGCTCTTAAATTGTTCTTAACTTATTGTGGTTCACTTTTACTTTAAATATCCCTAAATAAAGAAGTCCAGCGGTGTAAACTCACACGATTGTGGCGGTCAATTAACATCGCCACCTAATGCGAAAAGTTTTTCAGATGGAAACCCGCCGCTGAAAATTTGTTATATGTTCTGAAATTTGACACGGGTTTACTTGCATGATAGTCGTGCACACTAACCATCGTACTGCGGCCGCTTACAAGGGGCTCAAAACCGGCCCTTACATGAATTCAAATATCCATATATGCACTTCTTTGAAGGCCATATTTGACTGAAACTAGGCTATAGATACAATTATATTGGAAAAAACGAATTTGATTAAGATCGCATTCCAAATGTGGCTTGTATAGCGCAAGGGGCACATTTCGGAGGAAACTTTGTATGGGCATTGTATTGTGTTTTATACAAATCGATAATAACTTTCTATGCGATATTTGATTTTAGATTCACTAGGTGAATACAATAGATTCAAGGACTGGAAGTTTAAGGTGATATTTGATTTTATACTCACTGTGACTTATAAAAATTCAGGGTCTACAATATGGAAGTTCCTATGTGTTATACCAAAACATGGACCTAAATGAACCAAACCTTTCCAATATGTAAAATTACGTCCAGATCGGTTTACATTTTCAAACTGCACTTTAATTTAAACAATAGATGAACAGGCGGATACCACTCAATTGAATTAGATGGTGATTCCCAATCCTTCGGTATAATAAACATGCCGGGGGTTCTCTCCTCCTTTTGGGAAATTTAACGATATTACAAAGAACCTTATTTGCTGTCTTAGTCCTCGGTTTTCCCAACCATTCGAAAATGAACCAACCGTGGATTAATGATTAAGGATTAATTTTGCAAACTGTACCGTCTAATTCTTTATTCCTTTTAGAAATGGCGTCCTTCAAGATTGGATTGCAAAAATTGATAAACTGGAAGGCGGCATGGACACGTTCACTGAAGGCTACAAGTATTATGGTCTACACTTTTTGCCCGACAACTCAGTGGTGGCCCGGGAATGGGCACCAGGAGCTAAAGAGGTTTATCTTACCGGTGATTTCAGTAAGTCAAAAATTCCACAAGCAATCGAACATAAACAAATTTAACCCGAATATACTAATTACAGATAATTGGCAATGGGAGGCGACACCATACAAGAAACTGGATTTTGGCAAATGGGAACTACACATACCCGCTAACGCCGACGGTTCAGCGCCCATTAAGCACTTGAGTGAAATCAAAGTGATTATACGCAATCAAGCCGGACAACTGCTAGATCGTTTGTCGCCCTGGGCCACATATGTGAAACAACCACCCAAAGAAGCTAATCAGGGTGTAAACTACAAACAATACGTTTGGAATCCACCGGCGAATGAGCGCTACACGTGTCAACACCCCAAGGCCAAGAGGCCAAAGTCTTTGCGTATTTACGAATGTCACGTTGGCATTGCATCCCAAGAGCCGTGCATTGGCTCCTATGATAACTTTGCCGACAATATTATACCGCGCATTAAGAAACAGGGCTACAATGCCATACAGGTTATGGCCATCATGGAGCATGCCTACTACGCCAGTTTCGGCTATCAAATTACTAGTTTCTTTGCTGCGTCCAGTCGTTATGGCACTCCGGAGCAATTGAAGCGTATGATCGACGTGGCCCATTCGCATGGCCTGTATGTTCTGCTCGATGTTGTGCACTCGCATGCCAGCAAAAATGTTCAAGATGGCTTGAATCAGTTTGATGGCACCAACAGTTGTTACTTCCATGATGGTAGTCGTGGCGAACATGCACTGTGGGATAGCCGTCTCTTCAACTACATGGAATATGAAGTTCTGAGATTCCTTTTGTCCAACTTGAGATGGTGGCACGATGAGTACATGTTTGATGGCTATAGGTGAGTAGAATTGGAAAAATGTAAAGATTTTAATTCGATGTGGTTTGGCGGGTGTATTTCAGATTTGATGGTGTCACTTCGATGTTGTATCATTCGCGAGGCATCGGCGAAGGTTTCAGCGGCGATTACAATGAGTATTTTGGCCTCAATGTGGACACAGATGCTTTGAACTATTTGGCATTGGCTAATTATATGCTACATAACCAGAATTCGGAATGTGTTACTATTGCAGAGGTAGGTAAAGGAAAATGTGAAAAAATATACGTTGATATCGGCAGTAGATAGTGGTAAAGATTTACAGGATAGGTTCCTCATGCCAAAGACAGTAGGGAAAAGTTCGAGTCGAATGAAGCCAATTCTTACTTGTTCAATTTGAACATGACCCTCATAATTACAAATAAATAATTTTTGAATTTGAATACTACGAAATGTCTTCCTTGTCGAGATCTTTCGAAAGATACTACCTACGTAAATCAATTCGCTTTTTCCGAGTGTGAACATTTAAGTTATTTTACTCGAAAGTATTTTTTTGTATAACGACGATGCTGTACCAAAATGTCAACTGGTCTTTGCCCTGGCAGAACGGTGTGAGATGTAGGGGAACCGCTCTAAGCTATTTCAGTCTACACCAAGAGGCCAAAGATGGTTTTTTATAAAAGATTTTCTAATACGCGACCCATATCGACTGAATGATGTTAAAGCATTTGAATACCCCGTGAGTACATGCCCATAGTGCTCAATCTGTCGCTAGCCACTCACTTAGTTCCCGATGCCTGGAAAATGGGCAGAGTGGTTCCGCTACTAAAGCCAGACAAAGAAGCAAGTAAAGGAGAGTCGTACAGGCCGATGACCTTGCTTTCCACAGTAGCAAAGACGCTTGAGGCTCTACTCTTCCACAGCCTTGTGCTGACTGTCAACACAGCACAAAAACTGCTTTACATGCCATCACCACACGTATAAGTCGCGGCCCAAACTAGTTCAAGCCCAACGACAGGACGGTCCTTGTGGCTCGTTACCTTACAAAAGCATTCGAGACGGTCAATCATGCCACTCTGTTCGAGGACATTGCAGTAACGTCCCTTCCACCCAGTTTGAAACGTTGGGTCGTCAGTCATATGTAGAATTTAGAGACAGAAAGTCGAAGCCACGTAGAGTTAAACAAGGAGTTCCCCAGGGTGGAGCGATATCCTCGGCTCTGTTTAATCTCACAAAAATTTCTGCACAACCGACGGCGTTTAAATTGTATCGTACTTTAAGACCTGACGCCAGAATTGTGCATGCATGAAAATAAACTACAATAAATAAATATGTAAATAATAAGCAGCGAGGAATATAAAAATATCCGTCTCCAAATCATCAGCCACACTGCTTATTGCATGGACCGCAGAACTGCGGTTATCACTCAATGGGAAAGTCGATGACGTCAACATTGGACAGCCTTTTTCGATCCTCTCCGTATGCTGCAGCTATGTGCGATAAGCTCAAAAGTTGGAACTAGGTCCTCAAGTCACTTGCCGGCAGTACTTGGGGAGCCGACAAAGAAACCTTGTTGACCTCTTACAAAGCGATAGCTCGGTCTGTAGCGAACTACGCAGCACCGTCGTGGTCGGCGAACGTGAGTACGACGCAGTGGAAGAAAATGCAGTCTTGCCAGAATGCCGTCCTTAGAACATCAACAGGGTGTCTTCTTATGTCTTCTGAGGACCATCTACATGATGAGACGAAAGTCCTTACCGCGCGCAAACACAATTTCCTGCTGTCTAAGCAATACCTGCTAGGGTGTTTTCGCAGTAGTCATCCTAACCACCATATGTTGGACAGGATTCCTCCGCCCAGGCAGATCAGATACGATCTTTATAATCTAGAGAGAGAGAGGTCCAGTGGTACAAGAGAGAACCTTTAGATCATCGAAACTATCAGGCAGGTCTGAACAACATTCACGCTGATGAAGTCGCAGCAGCAGTATCCAGCTACAGAGTGAATGTAATGCTAGAGGAGCATCCTCCGGAGATTTAACCTGAGAAGAAGGTACTACCTCGGCAGACGGGCGTGATTCTGGCTTAGCTGAGATCTGGATTGTGCAGCCGCCTCAATTCATATTGGGCACGAATTGATGCTAAGTTTCCGGACATCTGTCCCGCCTGCCATTAGGGACCACATACCCAGGTCTCTGTGAACGCATTCAGTTCAAATGGCGCGCTTCCTCCACCAAACTGCTTACAAGTTGCAAAAATCCACTTAGCAACTAAAAAACCGGACTGTTATGTTCCCGGACACAGTAATGTTGAAGGAAACTGGAATGAAATGTTCAAGATGACTTAAATCAGTTTGATGACACTAACAGTTGTTACTTCCCTGATGGTAGGACTGGACTGTTGGGCTCCCGGACACAGTAATGTTGAAGGAAACTGGCACGCCTCGGCTCGCCTAAGGATGCTGCAGGTTCTGAAAACTCTGCAAAATCCCCTATATGTAACCTTATCGGGTTGATAGAACATGGATTTATGCCGTCGTTAACGTAACATGTACTAGGACCGACAAGTGTGAAGTTTCTAAGGCTATATGGCCTAAACTTGTCAGGAACAGAATAAAGCCCTACTGTAAAATAAAAGAAATGATGTGAGGAAGCTCGAAGGTGCCTTGACGGTACATTGCATTGTTAGAGAGATGACCAGGTAATTACAATTGGGAGTGGTCGAGTACTTCCGCGTGTGTGACGTTAGGGAGGCGATTGAGAAAGCCTAGCACCCATTGTGTAGATGCGCGTCCTTCAAGGCGAAGTTGCCTGGAGAAGTACTTCATAAAGATCTGGAAAATGTATCCTCCTGCAAGATGGTAGATCTGTTGAGATTTGTGAACCGTTTGTCGTGGCTTAAGGAGAGCTTCCTACCGAGTGTGTGCACCGCTTGTCAACATTTCAAGGTTCCATACACACGGTACTTTCCCGGCGTAGATTGAAACTCCATAACTTTTTTTTCCTAATGCACGACTTTCTCCAGAATTTGTTTCCCTTCATTAAACTTATTTTGGCTTTGTATGCGCATAAAAAAAAGTTAATGTCACGACTCAATCTAGTACTTTCCACTCAGTCGACCCTTTTCAAGCAATGTAGGAAGGAAAAAATTCCATATGTGACGCGCAAAATAGAAAGGGACCTAAGGTTAAAACCCAGTTTTGTTCAGGAGAGCCATTTCAAAGATTAGGTCCCTTTCTATTCGCGCTTAGAATCGTCGACTTCACTTTCATAAAACGCACATATCTCTGGGAGGGAACACTTTTGAGGCATGGGATCGGTCTCATTCAATGCTCAGATGTTGTCAGCATCAAAAAAAAAGTGAAAAGTTGATGAAAAGTTTTGTTCAGGAGAGCCATTTTAAAGATTAGGTCCCTTTCTTTTTGTGCTTAGAATCGTCGACTTCACTTTCATAAAACGCGCATATCTCTGGAAGGGAACACTTTTGGGGCATGGGATCGGTCTCATTCGATGCTCAGATGTTGTCCACATCAAAAAAAGAAAAAAAAAATGAAAATTGATTTTATACCTTTAGGTCCTTTTCTCTATGCGCTGTCACATATATGGTTGAGGGTAAATGTAAGTCGGATCAATCGATTGATACTTTTTGCTTGCTTGACGGTCTTTCGATATTTTTTTTTGCTTTCCAGCACAAACACAAAAAAAATGAGAACATTTTTTAAAATTGCCTTGAAATAATTATTGGAGTTTTTTTTTAAAAAAAAAATTAAATTTTGAAAATTGTTAGATAATTGAACGTGTATACTGCGAGACCCCTTGCATCCAAATTTTAATAAAAGGCAAGTTTTAGCCAGGTTCAATATTGTTCACACACATGTCTCTTCTTTTTTTTAAGTATAGAATATTAGAAAGCAGTGGGAATTGTAAAACACAGTGTCATGTTATTTTTAAAATAACGCCCTACAACTTAAAAGAAATTTAGAGCTGTCAAGCCTGTATCTTTAGCGTTTATTTTTCACATTGATCTATTCCCTATAATTTCGTGAACAATGTTGTTCCTTACTGTATACATATATATTTATAAAATAATTATTAATTATTCTTTAATTCATCTAATTTCTTCGCAGGACGTTTCTGGCATGCCCGCACTTTGTCGTCCCATTGTTGAAGGTGGCATAGGATTCGACTTTCGTTTAGCCATGGCCATACCGGACAAATGGATTAAGTTACTCAAAGAATGCGAAGATGACCAATGGAATATGGGCGATGTCGTTCACACTCTCACCAATCGACGCTGGAAGGAAAACACTGTGGCCTATGCCGAATCGCACGATCAAGCGTTGGTGGGGGACAAAACTATAGCCTTTTGGCTGATGGACAAGGATATGTATACACACATGTCGGTAATTTCAGAGCCCAACATAGTTATCGATCGCGGCCTGGCCATGCACAAAATGATTCGCCTCATTACGCATGCCTTGGGCGGAGAGGCCTATCTCAATTTTATGGGCAATGAATTCGGTCATCCCGAATGGTTGGATTTTCCACGTGCTGGCAACAATGATTCCTACCACTATGCCCGCCGACAATGGAACTTGGTGGACGATACCTTGTTAAAGTATAAGTTTCTCAATGAATTCGATCGTGCCATGAATGAGTTGGAAGAACGTTTCGGATGGTTACATTCCGATCATGCCTACGTCAGCTGGAAACACGAAGGTGACAAGATTATAGCTTTCGAAAGGGCCGGTTTGGTGTTTGTCTTTAATTTTCATCCCAGCCGCAGTTTTACCGGCTACCGTGTCGGCACCAACTGGGCTGGCACCTACAAGATTGCCCTGTCTTCGGACGATGAACAATTTGGCGGTTTCAATCGCCTCGACAAGAATTGCACGCATACGACCAGACACGAACATTATGGAGGTCGTGAAAACTTTTTCGAAGTGTACTCGCCCTCTCGCACAGCTGTAGTGTATGAACACATTAGTGATTAAGAACTCAAAAGCTCGGATATGGGCAAATAATATGTTTCTAAACTTTATAAAATATATAGTATACCGATTTTTGTTAACCACTACAAATTTGTTAATAAATTAATTTTGATAATAAATAACTTTTAGAACGTTGTTTAAAAGTTATAGAAATAGGTGTCCACAATGTACACTGAACATATGGCAGAGCAAAAGTATCCAAACAACTCTGTTTTGGCCGACAGAAAAACGACTTTGTTAAATAATAATAAAATCCTTTCAAATCTTAGTCTTAGTACTGGGTGGGCGATTTAACATTTTAAATCTAAATCGGCTGTAAAAAAGTACTGGTCATTTTTTCAAATTTCTGGTTTTATTGCAAAGGTTGAACTTTGTCATTTAATAATGGAACAGCATATCATTCATACAGGGCGGAGCGCGGTAATTTGCTTTTTTGCACTGCAGGCTGTGGCACCACTGTTGGTCGACGATAGGGGAGTGTGCGTGGTTTATAGTGGTTGAAGGGAGATTTGTATTCGTCTGCCTTTCAGTTGCCATCATGCATTGGACACGTGAGGAGAGGTTATTTTTTGTTGAAGCATATTTTTCAAATACGAACTCGATTATTGCAGTGCAGTGTGATTTTCTTTAACGATTCGCTGTTCACCCCCGCGAACGTGCCCCATGGAAAGCAATCAATTGTAATTTGGGTAACTTCTTTGAGAACAGCGTGTCTGCGAACCTGAGAGAAGGATTACAACACCACAAAACATCGAGAAAGTTACGTCTTGTCGTAACTGTGAACTCCGAACGATACTTGACTATGGCTCTTGAGGCAATGCGATTAGAAGATACATGGTTCCAACAGGATGGTGCCACCGCACACACAGCGAGGGTTACCATGAATTGTTTGAAGCAAATGTTTCCTGGACAGCTTATCTATTTTAGGGGTGATATGAACTGGACGGCACGATCACCAGACTTATCCCAATGCAATTTTTCCTTTACCTGTAGTTAACTGTAGTCGAAGGTGAATATTAACCTTCCCAACACCTTGGAATACCTAATTAACAATATCGAGGCTGAAATTGACAGAATACCAGTCGACATGCTTGTTAGAGTTCATGAAAACTTCAGAAAACGTATGCAGCAGTGTGTGGATATTGAAGGGACATTTGCCAGATGCATTTGTAGTTCAAAAATCCCCTTACTGTCCATTATTATTAAAATATAAAATAAATTTTTCTAAGGTTCATAGTTTTTTATTTCATTCCCAAATAAGCAAACTATCGCGCTCCACCCTGTATGACTACCACAACTGGCGCGGCAGTACCTCATCCGATCAACCTTGTTTCTCTACATTTTCGATTATTTCGGGTCGATTTCAACTTCGATTTCATGTTTCGACGCTTGAATTTTCTCTGGATGCTTTGCGTGACATTTTTCCTTATGCCTCCCCTTTGACATTGACATTACAATTTCGGCTGACTTTTCGATTTTCAAAAAAACGCTTAAAATATGGGTGGTTGCGTTGGCTGTGTGATACCAAATGTCGTCCAAGTCTTTTTTTGAGCATGGGGCGGTAACGCTCACCATTGACGGTCACTCCTTGATCATTTTCAAAGAAACATGGCTCAATGATGCCACCAGCCCAAAATTTACACTAAACAGTAACTCGATGTGGATGCATTGGCTTCCTAATAGTCACGTGTGGTTTCTCTGAACCCCATATGCGTCAATTTTGCTTATTGACATAGCCACCGAGATGAAAATGAGCTTCATCTAAAAACAGGATTTTTAGGTAAAATTTTTCATCTCCTGCCAAACATTACACAGTACAACATTTTTCAGTTCGTTGATTGCCAACTCAATTCTGAGAACAGTATGTGAAATTATACCCAAAAAGAATAATTTCTGCATCATTCGTTTTGTCTTCTTACCTGCCGAAATATTTTTAATATCGATTTGAAGTTAGTACTATCGTATAGGGGAATTTATCACGTTTTAGGCCCTGTTGTTTGACATAGCTCGACAGCCACTAGCCCGATTTAGTTGAAATAAATTTTAAAAAATTAAGAATTACAATTCCCATTCTCATTATTCGCAAATGTATTTAAAACAGGTATTCTGAACGGACCTGTCGAGCTATGTCAAACAACAGGGCCTAAAACGTGATAAATTCCCCTAAAACTGGCACATACGAACGCAAAACCCTTTGAGGGATTTAATATACTGACCTAGTACCATCACCCTGACTTGGAATTTCTCACCCCCCCCCCCCCCAGATTGGCTGTTGTACTGTGTTATCAGTAATTTTTTTGAGAAAATTCAAATTAAAAATTTTAGAAGGCCCACCTTATATTTCGTGATGTTACAAACGGAATGTCAAACGTTGTATATTTCTTTTTGTGGAAACAAAAAGAAAGGTATACAAATGCTACATAGCATGTAGCAAAATACTTTTCTATGGAAAGATTTATCGAAATTAATGATGCAAATTGCTTGAAATTTGGTACGTTTAATTTGTGTAATACCTGATAGGCCCAAATTTGGGACTACAAATTTTAAATCATTAAAAATATATCCCAATATTCATACAAATTAACAATACATTAAGGGTGGTCTTACTAAACCACCGTTAGTTGTAAATAAAATGAAAAATTTTCAAAAATTATCTAAATATTTTTATTATAATAGAAGTATCGATGACAATTATGTGTGAAACAAAATATTGGCCAAATGCTCGCCACGGCTTCGATGGCAAACCTCTAGCCGATACTCCATATTTTTAATGACTCTGAGACATAATGGAGGTTCAACGTCGGTAATGTGCCGAATTATCTCATCTTTTAGCTCTTGAATTGTTCTTGGTCTATTGACGTAGAAACAAATCCAACGGTTTCAATCAAACACATGATTGTGGCGGCCAATTAACATCGCCACGACGTTATATAACACGGCCATTGATTTTCTCGCGCGAAAGACCCATCGTTTCGTTGACTGTGTGACAACTGGCACCATCCTGTTGGAACCACATATAGTCCAGGTCCATATCCTAAATTTCTGGCTACATGAAATCCAATATCAACATGGGAAAGCGAATACCATTCACGGTAACTGCTTGGCCGATCACATTTTCGAAGAAGTACGGCCCGATGACGCCGCTAGACCATAAACTACATCAAACTGTCACTCTTTGCGAATGCATCGGCTTTTCAATAACCACTCGCCAATCATTTGCTAAAATTCGGCAATTCTGTTTGTTAACGAATCATTTATGGTAAAAGTGTGCCTTGTCGCTCAAGATGATTTTCTTTGTAAAGACACTATTCACTTTGGTCTGTTCGTCTTCTACCACTCTCTATCGCAAAAAACGTCAATGTTTTCCGCAGAACGAAATGGGTGAGCATTCCCAGGTGATTTCTAAAAAATCCAAATAAAATAATAGTAAGTTAGTCTAAGGCACCAAAGTTACTACCGAAATTCTGAGTCGGTGGCTCTAGTAAAGTTTAACGAAAATCCAGAATTTCATCTAAAAATCATCTTCAGCGATGAAGCTCATTTCAGGCAAAGTGGTTTTGTCAGTAAACAAAATATGCATTTTTGAACAGCAACAAACCCACATGTGCTTCAAGAATTGCATCCGCAAAAAATTACAGTGTGGTTTTCATGCCGGCGATAGCGAGCCCTACGTGCCATGTCAGAAAATTATTTTTGGCCAGAATTGGATAGACTTGACAAAAAAAAGGTGCCACACAGCTCGCGTTACAATCGATTTACTGAAAGGCAGATTCGGTGTACGTGTTATCTCGAGAAATGGTCCGGTCGAATGGCCACATCGTTCATGCGATTTAACGCCATTTGATTTCTTTTTATGGGACCACATCAAGTCATTGGCCTATGCCAACTAACATTAGACGAGCTCAGAGACAACATCCAACGCGAAATTGCCAACGTTCTGGTTGAAATGTGTGCAATAGTGGTGGAAAATTGGTTCCAAAGAACACGCTTTACACGACCTCGTGGTGGGCATTTGACCGAAATCGAAATTCATTCTTAAAATTTAACACCTGGAATAAATAAAATTTATATCTTGAATATTCTGTGTTTAATTAATATATAAAATTGTTATGTCCTTAATGGAAAGCCCTTTATTTATTGAGAACAAAAATTGATTATTGCATTTTATAGAAGCCACTTCTGCAGATGATTCTCCAAGCTAAAATGAGATAAACTATTGAAACAAAACACTAAAGTCATTTAGCAAAAACTTATTATTTATAATAATTAAAACATATCTTTGTTTATTGAGCAGAAAAGAAAATTACATTTCATATATGGTTGTTTATAGAAAAAATAATAGTCGTTAAAATCCCTGCAATTTCGTTTTAAAAACTATTTAATTGAGTTGTATGTATGTGTGTGGTAGGAGGTAATCCATGAATGTGTACATGATAAGCCAAAAGTTTTGAATTTTGTTAAAACCCTGTTTAAGCCAAATTGAAAACTATTGCAGAATGGGGGTCATGGGTATTGAGAGTGAGAAAGTAGAAGAAGTAGAAAATAAAAACGTACAGTACAGAGTAAATTGTATTGATTCGATAAGTAAAAATTGAAATTCATTTCAAATACTTGTTCAAAATCAAAGTGAACGGCACTTGTGATTGAATTAACTGTCGCTTTAAAAACGTATGTTTGATAAAAAATGTACATACATTTTTTATATTAGGTAAGTTAGTTATGGTTGATTTCAATTCATTTTTATTTTCCTGCTATTGTTTATTATAAAAAATCTGTTCTATTTTAACGAGGTGTGTGTATAAATATAAAAATCCCTGGCTATTGCATATTTGGTCTATTGTAGGTGTGTGTGTGTTTGTGTAGTAGAGCGGAGGTAGGGGTTATGTGTTGGGTAGGACTTAAGGATTGGGAAATTGAGGTTTCTATGTGTGTGTGTAAATATGTTTTTTTTTAATAAAAAAATTATTTAATAAAAAATCACAATTTTATTAAAATCTAGTTAACAAAAAATTGTACTATTGCAGTGTATGGAGGATAAAGTGTTATGTGTGTGAGTGTGAGAGAGTGAAAGTGTTTGTGTATGTATTTGTTTGGGGGTGAGGAAGGTTTGTAAACAGTGGGGTATGTGATACATTATTTTCAAATTCAGTTTGTATTCAGAATACAGCAGTTAATTCATAACAAGTTTTGGTTTTATCATTATTATATAAAAAGTATTTCAAAGTAAATTGTAAGTAAAAATTAATATGGAAACGTTGAAGAAGCTATGTGGATTGTATTGAAATTCTTGGCAATCAAATTCTTTCTAGATAATCCAAAAATATCCGTTTTAAAATTATATAATTGTAATTTTAAAACTTCTAGAAGAATAATTCCGTTGCAGACTTTTTAGCAAGCCAATTCGAAAAACATCGAATCGTCTTCTAAGAGTGAGAATTAAATATCTGTTTGACCCATCTGTTTGAAAATGGAAAGAATTTACTTTTTGTTTCACTATTGTCCTAAGAGAATCGCATGATAGCCCTTGTATTTTAATAGTATAACAGCAAACGAAAGCTTCGCTGCTTACAATAGACATGTTTTATTAACTACTTAATTCCCTAAGCATTATACTAAGGAACAAACGGGGAACTTCTATAGAATCAGTAGTTTGAGAAAAATGGCCCAATTATGCCGCCAGCCCAAAATCCACACCAAACAGTGACTCGTTGTGGATGCATTGGCTTCTCAATAGCCACGTGTGAGTTATCTGAATCCCATATGCGGCAATTTTGCTTTTTGACATAGCCACCGATATGAAAATAGGCGTGTTTTATTTACTACTTAATTTCCACAGCAGACCATTAAGGAACAAACGGGGAACTTCTCTCGAATCAGTAATCTGAGCCTGCTGTCATTATTAGACTGATAGACAGGAACCTAATGTTTAATGCCCATATTTACTTTACTTTGGGATTAATCTTCGTCATTGAGAAGGTGTAAATGATAGGAGTGCACATTAACCAAGGCGGCGAAAACTGTTTTTAACGCCGAGAAGGCGATAAATTCAAATCCTTATAAAAGAACCTTATGTTTTTTCTAACCATTGAAAGTAATCTGGATACAAAAATAAAAACTCGTTCATTTTGAACTTTTGTGTCCATCGAATAAAGTCAATAGCGCAAGTTTGTTTGTATTACATATATTCCAAATATTTCTTATAAATAAAAAAAAACACGCCTGATATATTCAAAGCACTTCGAGCTTAATAGCTTAAATAAGGAAAGCTTCTTTGCAGTTTGTTTTTAAGGAAATTCAAAAGGAAGCGTGGGGTCAACTTTCTCCAAGTCAACACTACTGTCTGCTAGTTTGTTTGACTTTTTGTTAACGTTTAATTTTTAACTTTTCCATTGAGAGTATACATTGTATTGGATGGGTTTAGATTTAGTTCAAGGGTTTAGATCCGAAAATTAAATTTGGAGAAAAAAATAGTATGTGAAAAATTTCCCCTAGCCATGTCCCCATTTTCAAGCACAAAATCGATGTGCCGCAATGGGTTAAGAATTTCGCGCAATATTTCAATGATCTTTCCAACAAATCTTGTTTCGTCGCGATCCGATAAGAAATAAGGAAGATATAAATATGGACCTGGGGTAATTTTTTTTCCTCCAAATTTAATTTCCTATTCCCTAAAAAACAAATCAGAGCTATGTCCGCTAAGTAGAAATTGAAATGGATATACAAATTTCTAATGTAGACAACAATCTAACAAAGAAGTAGTAAATCACTGATTCCAATGTCATTGGTGGATTCTCAATGACAAGCCCATGATAAATGTATATAGCAGAAAGCATTGCCTGGGGAATAATTGGTCAGTAGTACCGGTGACAAAGTCAATAGTGAATGAGTAAAGTTTAACTATCGACATTTCCTACAGGAAAATATCTATTCAACAAGTTTTAGATAGCTAGATTATTTTTTAATAATCTGTGAGAAGAAATTAAGACGTCTGACGATTTTTTAAGTCCTAAACAAAAGCTGAACTCCTCTCCAAAGACCAATTGAATATGTTAAAAAAAAACAGATACACTGGGTAAGGTATTTCTTCACCGACAAGCTCTGAATAAGGTTGTTTAGACTTTCTAATTGAAATATTTCGAAAAGGTGCATAAACTGTAAATAAAAAAGAAAATTGATCGAACGTATGTAAATCGAAAAAGACAGCTATTGCAAATTGAAAATAGGTTAGTTGCGGTCGAAGATTATTTTATAGATTTGGATGACACCATAAATAATATATAAAAATATGCTTACGATGCGCGTAAATTTTGAATAATTTCTTTCATTAAATAAATGGTTTTTATCGATTTTAAATGTTTTTGAACTTCATCGATGTTTGCCTGAAATCTCTCCGTTAGAGTCCGAGTGCATTCAATGCGAGCTGAACTTGTGGTTATCCCTTGCCTTGTTAAAGTAGGAGCAGCTTTGAATTTAAATTGTCTTGTTAAAGTAAGAGCAGCTTTAAATTTCAACAAATAAAAGGCTATGCCTGAAAACTTTTAAAAACCACGAATGTAGTAAAATCTCTCATTATAAACAAAGCAATTAATATAAATTTTAAAAATTAAAGTTCTTTCCTTTACCAGAAAATTTAACAGTGGACAAATACTCTTTATATTCAATGCTTTCCGATTGCAAAAATCAAAAAGATTTTCTTTTAAGTTTTGAGCCCCAAAATCAAAATGGAAATTATTCATAAAAATTTGCTCTTTAGAAATATTTCTTTTAGGGGCAAAAGTTTAAACAAATTATTGAAGACTACTAGAGGTTTGCAACGACTTTGTATTCGCAAGGCGATCTGATCGCTTCATTTTGAAAATTTGCCACCGCATTTCCAAAATAAATATTTTATTATTTGCCTATGCGTAAACTATTTTTTTAAAATATTGGCTTTTGCTACAGGCAGTTTTATTAAATGTTAACAAAAACCAAACACTTGCTTTTGCACATGGGGCAAAAAAAAATTTCCATTTCGCATATTTTAACAAAATATTCGTTGCATCTCTGCAGGAAACTACAAAAAATTAATCCAAGCAAATTATCAGAAAACAAAAAAATAAAATCAATTCATCTTTGATTTCTTGTTTTTTATATTGGACTTTTTTGTAATTGATGAAGAAATTTACAAAAAAAAATCAATTCAAGTATTAATAATGCAGCTATTTGAACATATCCTTACAGTTATTTTTCGAAGTCTATGATGTTTTTAAAACTCATTCAACTTTGTTTCCATATTAACTTTTAATTAAAGAAAAAAAAACAAAAAAAAACTATAAATGAAACTGTCTTTCATTTCTAACAACTATTCGTTTGATGTAATCGATCTTTATACGATCCATCTATATCTATAGGGACAAACAAAAATAAGGTAGTATATATATTGTGTGTCATATATACTCGTGGTATATCTTATAATCCCTATCTATCTAATCTAATAACTATGGAGAGTGTGAGAGGTAGGTGTGTGTGTGTGTGATGGAAATTTTGATTTTTAAAAAATGGATAAATTTTGTAAACCGGTCTATTGCATAAAATTGCAGGTTATCTGTTATGGAACGGCATGGCAAACATGACAATGACCGCGACAGTGACAGGTGCATCCGCTCCTCTCGACCATCGCCGCCAGCATCAGGCTTACCATGAGCTTTAACAAAAAATAACATTAGAACTACTAAGCGGCAACGATAATAGTAGCAGCAGCAGTAGTAGTCGTAGCACAACAAATGCCATATGTATGGCGGTGCTATGCCACAAAATCCAAGGGTCGATTGAAGCCGCCCTTGCGATTCATATATTGACGATACTTGCGTTTTAGGATTACGTGTACTTCTCCGACATCGTTGCCATCGACTTTGCGATTTTTCGTTGTGTCGAACGTACAGAAACCCATCGTTTTAAGCATTTCAATTTCTTCAGGTGACTTGCCCTCCAAATCGGCTTCGCTGATTTTGGGGCGTTCGGTACGTGTACTACCACCACGGCGGCGTGATGATGTTGAAGCTGAGCTGGATGCACCGCGACCATAAGAACGTGATCTGTGGAGTAAGTACATTGTTAGTAATGTTATAGTCATTTTAACTAGAAAAAAAAACAAACAAAAGATTTAAAACTGAACAAATATTGAGAATTAACTCTAAGCAATTCAAAACATGTTATCAAATTACTTATACACCAACCTAATGTATTGCACTTTGTAACCAAAAAAAAAACGTAAAAATTCTTTTCCAATCCTTTACTATAGAATTGCCAAGTATATTTATTATAGAGGATGCGCGAATTAATATTTTAAATTTGAATCGGCTGTAAAAACAAGTACTGTTAATTTTTTCGAGTTTTTGGTTTTTTTTTAAAAACATAAACCATACAAATAAACTTATTAAAGAAGTTGAACTTTGTTATTTAAAAATGGAACACAATATCATTCATATGACAACCACAACTGGCGCGGCAGTACCTTATCCGATCAAATCAATTTTTCAGTAAATTTCCGAATGTTTCGAGTCGAATCTCTTCAATGGCAACTTTGATTTCGTGTTTCTACGCTTAAATTGTGTCTGGATGCTTTGCGTAACATTTATCCTTAATGGCTCTCAACAGCGCTCAAATCACAGCTCTCCGAGGCGGCCAATTGACATCACAATTGCGGCTGATTATTCGATTTTAAAAAACAGCGCGTAAAATATCGACAGTTGTGTTGGCTGTGTGACATGTGGCCCCGTTTTGTTGAAACCCAATGTCGCGTCCATGTCATTCTCTTGCATTTTTGGAAACAAAAAATTCGTTGAGTATGGCGCGGTAACGCTCACCATTGTCGGTAACGGCGGCTTCTTGCTCATTTTGAAAGGAAAAAGGACCAATGACGACGCTAGCCCAACATCCACACCAAACAGAGACTCGGTTCCTTAATAGTCACTTGTGGGTTCTCTAAACCTCATATGCGGTAATTTTGCTATAACCATAGCCAACGAGATGAAGATGAGCTTCATCTGAAAAAGAAGAATCTTCAACCCATTCGGCGAAGCGAAAACGCATCGGATGGTGTTCCATTATCAAATGACAAAGTTTAACCTTTCCAATAAAACCTGAAATTTGAAAAATTATCACTCCTTTTTTTACAGCAGATTAAAATTTAAAATCGTAAGGCGCCCATCCTATACTTATTGGTATATATTCTAAGTGTATAAGTATTATCAATTATTCGACTTTTTAACAAACTAGGTTTTGAATTATGGATTTGCAGTACTGTCAGGCCGAATAATTGCTGGATTAATAAACACAACTTTAACTCTTTTCGAGCACGAAAAACGTGGATCAAATACCAGCATTTGATTATTTAGGATTGTGCTCTGAGTTGAGAAACAGAATTCTGTTTATAAAAATCAGCCAATTTCCTTAAAACCTTTCAGCTGTGAATTGAAAGACTAGATTAAAAAAATCTTAGTAACCACTAAACAACTGGAACTTCCACTACACCCAATAAATAATGGAGATTCACAACTGAACAAAGAACCACAATATTAGAATTTTATTTAATTAAATCAGCGATCAATTATTTTAACGCAAACGCACGAGTGATGAAGCTCATTTTCATTTGAATGGCTTTGCTAATAAGCAGAACTGTAGGTTCTGGGGTTTTGATAATCGAAGAGCCATTCATCAACGCCAATTGCACCCCATTAGGTGTACAGTATGGTGGGGGATCACATCTGCAAATACCATTGGGCCATACTATTTCGAGAATGAGGATGGAAGTGCTGCAACCGTAAATGGAGAGAGGTATCGGTTTATAACTTTTTTACGTCCTGCTCTTAAAAACAGACCTGAGATGTGGTTTTAGCAGGATGGAGCCACTGCACACACTGCCCGATACACAATGGGACTTTCAAGTCAAAATTTTTGAAGAGAGAATAATTTCCAGAAATTCTGCAATTACTTGGTCTTACTTAATAAACGAAAAAGTTATTATTGTTTTTAATCCCATTGTAACTTTGGGCCCACCCTGTGTAATATTGTCATCTATAGACACGTAGTCCGACCATGTGACATTTCCTAGAACTAGTTGCCTTTCGTTGATAATTAGCATCCAGTCAGAACTGGGTGTCCGTCGACATACCAACTTCAGCCGCAGGGGTTCTTATGCCTGCCTGTTTAAAGCAATTGACCACGGTTGTTGGCGTAACGCGATTATGATATATATGTAACTGCCTTTTCTGACTCTATCTCTCGAGTAACTTTAAAAACTTGTGATGTAGGAAATTAAAGATCTTATAACTCCCTGGTCCATCGGTTGCAGGACAGATGTTGCATTGGGTGGTGTATAGATTATCTATAATTAGATGTTAATATCTTTGTTATTCTGTCGAAGAAATTTTGCTGTTTAACCTATAGTTAGTATCTCGGTGTGGAAAACACAACTTTCATTCAGACGATATAACTCGAGTATATGCAAACCCTTTACATAAAAACCAGATCCTGGCCCATACTTCCATCGTTGACCTATCGGTGTAACCTAAGATGCCTTGGAGTGGTTCCTGCAAATCCCATACCGCTCTGTCAGGGAAAAGAATAGGCATTTTTTGTAAAGTCAAGCACTGTGAAAGGTAGCCCGAAACTTCAGAAGGCGCACCATGGTTGAAGCTATCACAGAATCATCTAAAACACTCGGACCCTATAAGAATACATATCGCTCTTTGTTACCTTAAGTGTTCAGTTAGTGACTGCGACCAGAGAACTGCCCACCCCCTTGTGCAAAATCCGCAATTGGTTCCAAATACAGGATTTTGCCTAAGACTGCTTTTAATAGTTCCCGTCAAGAATTGTACAGCAAGTCTTTAAAAATTCTTTAGTGCTTCCGTAAGTTTTCCTTACTCATAATTCCTACCAGACCAGACAAACTACGGCTATAAATTCAGTTTTTTTTTTGATTTGATAACCCAACTCTTTCCAGTAACGTTTTTGCACGTATTGAACATATTTGTATCCCACTTATATTATAACGTTGTAGTCCAGAACCACACCAGGGTTAAAAAATGGCCAATGGCAGTGTTCGAATACTGCCGAGGAAAACATTAAGACCCTTTTGTGTTGATGCCGTCCTCCAGAAAGACGCCGTAGTTGCTTGGGGAAGGACAATCTTAATGACTTTGTGAAGCAATCTCCACAACACAATTCAATTTCTAACAATTCTGATTTGCGGGAGTCTTCAACGAAATCCGGATACAAATACACATAATTTGGAAAATTTTGCGAATGTATTTGTAGGTTCATAGGACGTTTTTTTCACATTTTGCTTATATTAATTATCCAAAATCGAAAAAATAATGTAGAGTTGTGGATCAGGCAAGTATTTTGGAGTATACTTTTGAGTTAAGACTATATAGTATCCATTGGAATCATCCTTACATTCGTATTTGCCACAGCAATCTGACTAAGAAATGAAACAATTTGCACCATATCTAATTTTTTATAAAAAAAATTTCATTACAACAGAAATTTTAGCCATACATTTATGTTTAAAAGGAAAACGTAAACTATATAAAACATCCAATAATGAGTGATGTTTCACCACTCCCCCACCAGCTCGGAACATGTCTGTCACCCATCACGACGATACAATTTAGGACATGTCTTCGATAAGCGCTGCACGCAGCTTTGTTGTAACTGTCGAGGGTTGGGCTTGATTTAACTTGAAGACACTTTCGATGACAGAAATCTCTGTTGCTGTGGTGCTCATGCCTACAAAGGAGATCCAGTCGTTGACAATCATGCCGGCAGCCAACACTTCACTGCCCCGATTAACAGTACCGGCAACAAGTGGAACCTGCAGGAGTGACGAGAGTTCATCTTGATCTTGAATGGTTGTCTTGGGATGAACCATACCGCCTTGATTGCTCAAAACGGTATATGAGCCAACTAATGTGTTATCAGCTATGGTCTGTCGGAAAACCTCCACGTTCAGGACATCACCGATGATCTCCTCGGTTTCCTTATCCAAATCAGGGTGTACTAGGGCCACATAATCATTGCAGGCAATCACGTTGCCCAAGGCCGATAAACGTTCCTCGACACGTTGGATTTTCACAGCATCCGGCAGGCTGTTGCGTAGATGCTGTAACTCAACATCTGTGGTGGAGCCGGGCACTAAAAGTCCATTGCGATTTCCTACCGTAAGGCGGCCTATGATGCGGCAGCCACCGACACTGGCATGGACGACCGGTATGGTCTCGGACAATTCGGCTTCGTAGACACTGTAGAAAGTCTCCGAGCCTCCGATTGCTACCAAGCAATATGAATTTGTTAATTTGCTGAAAACGCCAATATCGTCATTGTTTTCAAACTGCACACGCAAAGCCATTTTGTTGTATGTTCCAAGTCGAAGTCCCACAAACTTTTAAAAAGGTTCTTAGCAGCGGCGATTTGGGAAGTAGAAATATAACTTCTAGTTTGTCGGAGTTTCTTTTTTATAGCAAATTTTTTATTTTTTCGTTGAAAAATGCGAGCAACCAAAAACTATTTCACTTCACGTGGTAATGTCAAGAAATGCGGTGGAATTTAATAACAACACTTCAATTATGACACATTGAGAAAAAAAAAGGGAAAGAGAAAATGCGGAAAACTACAACCATATCTCTCACAATGTGGTGAAATTGATAATTTCACAACATAACACTTTAACCGCTGTTCAACACTGTTTAGCAGACAAGGTGGGTAGCACAGGGTTGTATCTCAAACACCTCTATGCTGAGAGCCGTTAAAATTAGAGAAATTTAACTTATTTGTACAAATTAATTAAATAACTAGAAAACGGTATACTTATCATTTGTTTTTCGGTTATAATACACTACACTTTGCTTTATTCACCTCGAACGTCGTCGTCCACGTCCACGGCTGCGACTGCGGCTACGATCACGCTCCCTGTCCCTTTCCCGGTGATGTGGCGAGCGTCGTCTCAAATTGCGTCCAGAACTACTGGATGTGGCCACAATTTCAACGTCACTATCTCCTCGTCGAGATTGTTCCCGTTCGCGCGAGCGGCGTTCACGCCGTTTTTTACGTTCGGAACGTTCTTTCTCACGGACGCTCTAATTAAACCAAATAAACAGTTTATGTTCAAGATTAATTGGAAAATTTAACAAACTTAAATTTCTTTAAAAATTATTTTCAAATATTTCTTCAATACAATACCACTCACACAGGGGCTCCGACCCATTTTGTTTTTGTTGTTTACGATATGGTGGTGGGTTTTTAATTATTGGTTGCGTCCGTCTTCCGCAAAATTGTTTGTTGCAGGCTACAGCTTTGCCGCCGTTTTGGGGGTAAACGTTTTCTTTTGTTTACGTGCTTCTTGTTCTGCTTCTTTTGTGTTGTTGTTGCTCCCTGGTGTTATATTCTTCTGGTATGTGAGAAACAAAAAAATGCCGATGCGTGTTTTAATTTTCATTAATGATTTTTCGAGTGTTTGTGCAAAAAATTCATGTATTTATTAAACATTTTCACTTACCTTATTTTAATGAGTGTCCAACTGTATTTCCCTTACGACACCGGCATTAATTTTTAACAAAAACGGGACTTAAAAACTAATAAAAATATACTAAAACATCCACGCGCGATTTCTACAGCCTCAATACTATACAGCTGGTAGAGACAGTGTTGCCAGCTCCCTTGAAAATATTGATTTTTTCAGGGGAGGGAAAAACGTTTTCATGGTTCGGAAGTTGAAGCCAGTTCGGCTCAAACCATCGTATCGCCGCCAATGACAGTAATCTGCTCCGCATTTGTTTAGCCTTATCTTCACTTATCTCTCTTTTTCCCAGCCAAGGTTTAAGAAGGGAGACAACAAATGTATGAAAAAGATCTGTGTTTTTAAACAAACTTTTTGCATATAAAAAAACAATGCGCTATTTGTATCTTGTGAGTTTTTCGCATATTCAACCGTTTGTAAAACAATTTTTAGGCTGTTCATTTGATTAACTTGTTGACATACGATGTCTTTTGCAGTTTTATAAGGTCTACAGAAACCAATTCCCACAGTTTCTGGTTCAGTCGTTCACATGTACCCGTTCCCCTCGTAGTAATCAATTACTTATTCCTAAAGTTTACTGCTTGTTAGGAAAACAAACTACCTGATTATCTAAAAACGTTCAATATGTCCGATTCAACATTTCGCAAAAAGCTTGTTAGGCACTTTGAATATTTGTAGTAGCATATATTACAACTCTTATTGTTTTTTTTCAATAGTTTGTAATGCTTTGATTATGGTCTTTGTGAATATTTTTCCCAGTATGGGTGCCAACATTTTTTTTCCTGTTTTCTTTAAATTGGGAACATTTACTTTAGTTTTTGATTATCATGTCATGAATTTGAATAAATATGTACTACGTTTTTGAATTCTTATTTATGAGTATTCTATACTCGTATATATTTGTTTTTATACTATTACTATTGAGTAACTGTTAAACTTGAATTTTTTCAATACTTTAAAATGTTTCTTTAGATTTATTCTATCTAAGCTGTAGTTTACTGTAATTAGCTTTATCGGTCGTACGGCTTCTTAATTACGGAAAATGTAAATAAATAAAATAACTCCTATGCCAAAAATCCGTAATGAGTTTAAACCCTATTCATCCTTGAAACTATAATGTTTGCCCAATCAAGTTTTATTTTAGTAAATAATTTATGATCTGATCGCCAATTGGGATTTCGTGCTGGTCGTAGCTGCACTAATTGAAGTAACTGAGGAGATTTGAGGTTGGATTGCTAAAAACTGCATTACTTTTTGCTTATCTTGGATCATTTAAAAGCATTCGATTCCATCAAGCATAATGCTATGATCACCAAACTAAAACACTTTTTAAAGTTTAGTCTTTTTTCTGTTGCCTTTATTAATTCATACTTGAGTGGATGGTGTTAATGTGAAACATGGTGCACCTCTAGCTTCTGTGCTGGGTCCACTTTTATTTTCTATGTATATTTTTGTCAATATTTCTATATGCCGTTGACACTAATAATTTGCCAAATCTTGCCTTAAATGGTTGTCGCCTATGATATACCGTTTCAGTGAAAAAATTACTATTGGTCAACTGTATGGAATGCTTAGGTCTCTCTAGTCTTTGCAGTACTTTATTCCGCAGCATATTTGAGAGATTATTGCCAAATCATTTCTGGTATCTAAACTTTTATGTCGTTGCGAGGTAAAGGCGAAGCAATCTGTGTCTCACTTTTAATATTCCAAATTTCTCAGAAACTTTCATAAAGTTCAATAAATTCTCGCAAAAATACGCGTTTTTTGAATGTTAGCTTAAAAAGAAATTTTGTACTGTGCATGACTACAGAGCCATAACACGAGCTTAATGGTATGCCAAAATATCAAAATTTTTGATATCCATCATACCGTGCTGCCAGTCATGCATTTTTGCTTTTTACACGAGCATAATTACATGCCGCGTATGACCATCTAATAGACGCTTTGGAGATACCACACTCATTTTTTTCAACAAAAAGTCATACATAACACACCCTGCTATATAAAAACATATGTTTTTGGTAATGTGTATTAAGGAGTATTTAAACATCGACGAAGTTCGTCTGCAAGTGAAGGGAAAAATGAAACTATTAATCATCTCAAACTAAAAGATCGGAAACATTTTACACATGTTTTCAAAGCAAAAGCGTAGCAACTGATTGATTTATTATAGTTTGTTGGCTACTGTTTTACAATTTATATTTTGTATTTCTTTTGAGTATTTCCCTGAAGAACCCTCTTGTTGTTCAATTCTCTTTGCTGCATGCTAAGAGATGTAATAAGCCGTGCTTAGTTACCTATTTAGTTAGCAATATGGTAATCTGGCAACATTCAACAACATTTTGAATAAGAAGGCAAAGCAAATTACAAACAAAAAAGGCAAAGCAAATTGTGGAAAACGAATTTTGTTATTTCGTATAGTTTCTTGTTTTGTTAACATTTTTTTTATTTTTCGCCGGCGATATTCAAATCCGTTCTTTCTGGCTTTGTAGCAAGCCAACAGCATCAACGTCTCGCTCTGCTCTACAATAACAATACAAATTTTCACTTACCGTTTTTGCATCATACAAATGCTTGTTTAGTAACCTCAAAAGAACATGGCTATAATGTTGCCTTATTACTCTCAATTTGTTCAATGGAACCAGATTACCAAATTGCACACTGACTTGCTTACAACGCTGGTTACAAGTACACGGCTTTAAGCAAAGCATGCCGAAACGAAAAGGTGGCGGAATTAGCAACTGTTAAGGGATGTTTGTAAGAAGAGTAGACTTTATTCACCATCTGCAAACAAGAATTAATGTTCTGATAATTGTTTGGACAAGGAATTATAAAATTATAAAGAAAATGTTCTGAAGAAATTTGTAAGGTTATTCTAATAAGTATGATTGAAATAATTTATTCGTGTCGCGTCTGTCTGAACACTACTTTAAAGGAACCTAACTTTCTAATTTTCTATACTTAATTTTTTTTCATTATCGTAATAAAAATTCTCATAAAATATTTTAATTTTTATGATCGCAACTAGACTCCGAGGCTTAAATCTAGCTAAGAACCAACTCTCGCGCGGACAACTCTCTTGCACCGTCGATAGAACCCTTGATTCTAAGCAGAAAATGTAAATTAAAAAGCCGGCGGTCTCCCATAGTGTCCGAGATATTGAGCCATATCTGTGAAACTTTTATTTATTACAATACTTTTCCAGTGGAACATTCATATGTATATTCGGTCTGTTAACCCATCAAATAGCGGTACCAACATTTTTATTTTTCACGACTTTATACTAAAAATGCATCATAACTGGAAAAATGTTTATTTTTAAGTATGTATTTATCGATCTAGTTTTGTAGCCAACATATTAACCTTTCATTTAACGTACAGAAGATAATGCTCTTCTAGAGCAGAAGATAATACTTATTAAAAAATAAATACTATTTGAAAAAATCGCGCGATAATAATTTTTCACCTGCGACGCTATTTCTAGTTGAAAAAAACATTTATAAAGAATTTATAAATTATATTTCTTTACTGAGTTTCAACCCTTCTAGAACAGGAGAAAAAACACTTTATTAAAAATATGTAAAATCGCGTGATTTTTTTACACTTTTTTCGACTACGGCGTAAATTTAAGTACAAAACGTACATGCTTCAACATTTTATTTCTGTTTTCATGCATTTCTTAATGATTTGTATGTATTTCTTATCCCCAAATCCATTCATCAGCAACATTTTCTAGTGTAACAAGCTACAGATGATGGCTTTTTGGGCAGATATATATCCCCTATTTTCGAATCAAGCCTCAGTCCCTTAAAACTTTTATTGTCGGGGCAGGGATGGTCCCTCTATCTTCATCCCTGAATAATTTTCGCAATTCCCAACTGGTTTTTATATCAACTTTATAATATTAAACACCGAGACCTCGAGCTTGAAGAGTTTTATTTTTTAAACATTTTACAACACTACGTTTCTAACGAGTTTTCTAGAATAAAATGCAATGCTACCACAATGTCCAATTTCGTCTACAAATGTTGCCATATTGTTAAAAAATGGCTAGATAGAAAATTTAATATCAAAAAAAATCTATTTCAATTTTTTATGAAAATATCCAAATTTTGCGCAAAAACTAAAATTAAATTGCCAAAATCTCCGGCATTTAAAGTGTTAAATTCCAAAACAAATTTTGGGTCCCGTAACTCGGAAAATATAGGTTGTCGCCGACGTTTTTTTCAAACTTATTTGTTTTTTATTCCCTACAGCGTGATATTTTTACTAAACACAATTGTTACTAAACTAGATGTGTTGCAAGATTTGGACTTATTTCCAAAAGTGTGTACATATTTGCACAACAGCGACCTTTTCAGGTTTTTTGTAAACATATACGGTGGCAAGTATGAATACTACTAAAAATGGCAAATGTGATAGGGGAATTTTACAGCCCAAAAGGAAATTTTCTCTTAAAATTAGGATTTTTTAAGAGCATTTTCAAGAAAATGACATCATCGTTGGATTGAGTTTTTCTAATTCGAATTTCCTCTCTTCACAAACCAGCGTAGTCATTAGTTACTCCAAAATAAAAATTGGGAAATTGTGGTACAAAACGAAATAAAAACTGAAAAGGGAAATTTGTGTTTGGTCAAGGCGAAAAATAAGATGAAGCAGAACTGCCGAAGCAACGAACGAACAAATGTATTTTGCGGGTGAACGTCAATATTAAAATAAAATAACAACAGAACAAATAGGATTTAAAAAAAAAAATAAAATCCAATCGTAAAGGAAATCAAAAATAAAGTAAGCAAAAATAGTGATCAAAAAACAAAAAAACGTTTGTACCAAGCCGGCAAACAAATCGCCTACTTATAAGTGTTGTGGTTTTAGTGACGTTGTGTTGTTGTAGTTATGACATAATCGGGCGTCGACGTCGCTGGAATATTTACTATTTGAGCCAAATTCATTCATCTGAGAGGACGGCAATAACGTACATAGTTGTTGAATTCTAAAATCAAATGTCCTTTAAAACGAAAACGGCTGAAGCCATTCAAGTGTTCTGCCTTGATCCGTTTGGAAAATTCGACGCTTTAGTAAAATTGTGTGTTTTCTATTCTACTTTTTAAGGTCTTTCGTGTTTTTTAAATTGGGCACGCTTTTTTCTTCGTTTTTTTTGGGCGTTGCTATCCCAAAATTCAGCAAAAAGTGACATCGCCACTCGAATGATATGGGATTTTCTCTCTTAACTGTATTTCCTGAGAGCTGTAAACCAAGCTTGCACTAAATCCGTTTAGTTTTGTGAAATTGCATGTACAAATTTTGTTTTGTTGTTATTTTATCAATTTTATTAAAATTTATGTGTGGACATTTCTAAATCATAAAATATTTTTAGTCTCACTTGCTTCGAGATTTGCGTCATTTTTGTGTTTCTTTTGCTGCCTTGAATGTTCTCTCGCAAAGGTGATGTCAATGCGACGTGTTTTTTCGCGTTAAATTAAAGTTTTGTACCAGTATTGCCTGTTTGCACACATGCACAATTCCACCCACATTTTGTTTATGCGATACTCGATGCTGAAATTTGGCTCTTCAAAAACAATTATTACGTATTTACACTATATGACTTAAAATTGAAGTTCTGACGACGCCCCTTCATGTAGATCCCATACTAATGAGAATATCTAAAGTTAGATTGAAATTCCCCCACCTTTTTTTTACCAAACCAATAGCGATATCCGTTTTTTCTTGGTTAGCTCTTAAAGAAAAGCTAGTGAGATGAACAACTTTAGTTTTTATAATTATTAATTGTAAGTTCTGCCGGACAGAAGCTTTTGTTCTATCGCCTCTAGGACCGGTGAATACGAACGCGATATTTTGAAAACTCTTACAGCATTAATATTTTGGGCGCCTGTCCCAAGTCCCAAAATCATAAATACAGGTACATATTTGGAACCCTAAAATTCTTATGCTTAATACTTACAAAAGGTTTAAAAAACAATTTTTGGTTCAGAAATTTTAAAATTTAAATCATTCGCAAATTTTTATGAATATGGTCATTAGTCTCTTAAAGGGAACTTTACCCATTTTGGTCAAGTTTAATACCAACCGATCGCCGACTATAAGACACACCGTACCGCGCAAAACCGAGCACATGTTTTTGACTTTCAACGTTAATGGTCTGTTAAAACATAACACGCAACGAAACTAAATTTTTTTTCTTTTCATTTTATTCTTTAAGCACCCCCATACCATCAAACTATGTATATCCCTTATGTTTTACAGTTCACTCACATGATGCCTCGCGAATAATAACTTATTCCGTTACCATTGGTTAATTTCCCTTTGTCCGACTAAATCACGCCTCCTCAACGCCCAAATTTTTATGAATTTTACAAAAGCTGGACGACCTTAATATTTTTGGTCGATAATGCCGGGTTTTTTCTTCCGAATGGCTGATTCCAGTTCGATTCTACGCAATGATCTGCGCTCGGTCCACTCGCTGACTGCCTTGTCCAATAGTTCTGCAGCCTTTTTTGTTGTCATGGAACTGTTTTTCCGCATTTCGTGTTCCATTAAACGTGAATTTCTTCAAAGGCAACTTCGATTAAATTTTTCAACGCTTCAATAGTCTGGATTCTTTGCGTTATAATTATCCTAAATGGCTCTCCACAGCGCTCAAATCACAGCTCCGAGGCGGCCAATTGATATCACAATTTCGACTGATTATTCGATTTTTAAAAACAGTGTGTAAAATATCGATGGTTACGTTGGCTGTGTGACATATGGCCACGTCTTGTTAAAACCAAATATTATCCATGTCATTCTCTTCATTCGTTGAGCATGGTGCGGTAATGTTCGCCGGCGACGGTTACGGTGCCTTCTTTCTCATTTTCGAAGAAAAATGACCCTATGATGCCGTCAGCCCAAAATCCACACCACACAGTGACTCGTTGTGATTGCATTGGCATTGGGTTCTCTAAACCCTATAAGAGGAAATTTCGCTAATTGACATAGCCACCGAGATGAAAATGAGCTTCATCTGAAAACACTATCTTCATCTGAAAACACTATTTTCGCGCCAGTTTCGCCCAATAGGCTGAAGATTGCCTTATCCTAATGGGCGAAGCTAAAAAGGCATCGGATGTTGTTTTATTATTAATTGACAAAGTTTAACCATTCCAATAAATCCTAAAAATTAAAAAAAAAGTTATTAAGACTTTTCTTTACAGAGTATTCAAATTTAAAATCTTAAATCGCCTACCCTATACTCGTACAAGTGTATTAATATTTTGGTGCTTATTCTTTGGGCGCCCGTCCAAGTCCCAAGTCTTGAATACAGGTACATATTTGGATTTGTAAAAAATTTTATTGCTTCCGGATACTTAAGTGTCGTTAAACCCATGTATATATATTTTTTTGTGTCCAAAGATAAAATGGAGAATAATTCGTTGTTTCTGGAGTATGTCCCCTAACATTTGAGCCAGAGGCATCAATGACCGCACCCATTTCTGCAACGCTTAATGCGTCGTCGATTCCGATAAAAGCCAATTTAAAAGTAAATTGTAAATTATTAAAGGTATATAGTTGGAATGTAAAACAAAATTTTACCCTCTGATTCATGAAACTCGCAATAGATTAAAAACATTTTTTTTTGTTCAAACATTTTGAAATATTAACCTTCTGCAAATTTTCATGAATGAATATGAATTTTAGAGACTAATTTTAAAGCAACAAAAGGTTTATTTTTAATACCAACCGATCGTCGAATATAACAAATACATGGAAGTAAAAAGACTAGCTTTTTTCATATGGACTGAATAATGCATTCAACAGACGGATATGGCCAAAATGTCTTACGAGATCAATAATATATATATATTTTATAAGATCGCGAATCAGTGTTTTGGAATGTTACAATCGAAACGTTGAAGAGTGTAAAAACAAATAGTGTTATTGAAACTTTGAACGGCTATAATGTACGTTTTTTACATCTATTGGCATCACTGTTTTGTTTTATCGCTGCCTTCTCCGGTACATGCGCTCTAACCGTCTGTATTTCGAGTTTCTATTGAATTTTGGTGTTTTGCCTTCTCTCACTTTGCTCAATTGAATTTCAACTGTCGTCGATTGCACTCGCTCGTTCGGTCCGTACGTTACGTTACGTGTGTTGGGTTATTCTTTTTCTTCATATATTTTCCATATGAAAAAAGTTTAAAGTGCATTTTGAATGACAGACAATTTAAAAAACGATTTAACGACCAAGAAGCTAACGCAAATAACCGGATAAAAGGAATTGTAATTTAAAAAACAAAAGATCAACTGAAAATAAAAAAGAATACAACCAAATTGTGTGTGAAATACATTAAAAAAGATTCTGTGCTCTAATTCTTGTGTGTGCTTTTTGTCTATCTTTCTCCCATTTTTTATAGTGTATTTGATTTTTCTTAACTGCCAATTTACGAAACGAAAATATTCATAAAACAAATTCTTGGATTTGTAAAAAAAATATTTACAAAAAATTGAATAGATATTGGAATAAAACGAAGAACTCGTCAGAAGTAGTATTCTTTGGCCTGTGTGTACTTTTAATTGCCCGCAAAAAAGCTATCGAAGCCGTCTGTTATATTCGGGAATATTATACGAAAGAAAGAGATAGCAAGTGTTATCATCCAGTAAACGGTAAGTAAGGCACGCTGTCAAAAAAAAAACTACAAAAACAAAAATCCAGCCGACAACAACCAATTTAATCTCTTCCTTTTACGCACGTATTTCGAGTTTTTTTTGTTACGAATCAATTTGGTTAAAAAAAAATATGGGGAAATTTCTCGCATAGGCCAAAACTTGTATGTGGTTGTGGTTTTTGTTAATGTTGCATAGTTTATGTTTTATTTATTTTCATATGCTTCGTCACAGTCGATGAGTTTTTTTTATTTACGATGATCAAAATAAGTGAATTTCTCGTTCGAACATGTTTCATAAATTAATGTATTTACGAAATGCAAACAGGACGAGTGTTTTGGTGAAAGTTTGAACTATTTTCTTGTATTTGTTTAGCGAGGTTCTATATTTCCATTCATTTATTTTTGATTTGTTTGTTTTGCTTTCTCGTCGCATCACGTTCGAAATTAATGGAATTTTCTTTTATTCGAAAGTCATTTCATGCTTATATTCTTTACTTTTTTTTGGCTGTATATCTTTTGATTTCTTTGTTGTTGTTTTATTCACATTTACCTTTTGTATGATGGAGACCTTTTGATTAATAGATCTGTATGTGTGTGTGTGTTTGTTTTTTTTTCTGTTTGGCTGTCAGTGATTTATCATAAATCACTAATTTATTTTTCGATGCTTCATCCTATTGAATTGAGTGGTGGCGGTGGTGACCGCTTCGAGAGAGGGAGAGTGAGAGATCGAGAATGTGATAGGGTTACCAAACAAATTGGAATTAGAAAATACAATCTAGTTTTTAGAGGTCAATGCTTGACTAAAGTGAATGCACAATTTGGATCCTTAAAACTTAGGGAGTAACTGCAGTTAAGTGGCGTAACTACGATATTTTTTTAGCGCAGAGGATTTTATCCAGATATTAAAATAATAAATAATTTCTCCCGAAGCCCATATTTCCTATGTTACGGGGCCACAAAGGTTGAATGTATTATCCGGTATATCTTCGTTGCATCGAGATTGATCCAAAAAACGGATTTAGAAGAAAAAAACATGCTTAGTTCCTATTTAAACGAGGCAACTTAACTTGCCGCAACTCTCAGTTTATTAGAGGGTGAGGTAAGGGGAATGGAAAGGGAAAAAACTTGCCCGTACTGTCAATTCCTTTTGTGTTTTTCTCGTAGTGTGAAGTTGTCTGCAGATTATTTTAGTATTTTTTCACACGAAAATTAGAACGAATGAAAACAAAAATTGCCGTAACCGAATTGCCATATATATACACAAGAGGCAAGCAAGGGAATCCTAAATATTAACGCAAGTAAAGTTGCCTCGAGTAGATGGGGACTTAGTAGGATTTCTTTGGTTGAAATTTTCTTTGATGAGGATACTTTTACACACAGATTTTCGACCCAATATAAATTATGGACAGATCCATGATGGAAAAGTGACAAAAAAACGTTACCTGTATTTTTATCTATACATAAATATAACAATATTAAGCCAAACACAAATAAAATTTTAAAAATCTTAAGACTATGTAGAGTAAGTATTCTTATCTAGAAGCAAAATATTAGGGTTTTGGTGTTACAACCTCACTGTAAAACCTTTACAAACCCAAGGCCATATTCATAAAATTTTACGGAAGGTTTAAAATTAAAATTTCCTTAAAGGCAGCCCGGGCACACTGAAGCTGTTTTTCTTACGCTGCTTATTTTTTAAATTCCGGCAGTTTAAAAATCATTGAAATATACTTTCAAAATGTACAAAAAATTATATAACAGGCCCTTTCTAATTCGACAAATGAATAGTATAAGTTTTTGAATGTTGGCAACCTAGAGTTTATTGGTTTTCAGACTACCGGAATTTAAGAAAACGAAGCGTTAGAAAAAAGCTTCGGTGTGTCCAGGTCTTTAAACAAATGTTATTTAAATCTTGTAATTTTAAATGAATATGTGTGCTAAAGTTTTAAAAAAATCGTAGTGTGTTTTAAAGCCATAAAAAAATCCAAATAAATAATTTTAAAATGTATTCGAAAAATCAATACAAGACATTTTAATTAAAAATTATTTCGGGCATGTGCATAGTTCGTTTCAGTTAATTAACTCGTCCATGTTGCTCAAATCGGTAAATGATTTTCAAAGTAAAACAGAAAAGTTTGATAGCGTTGTGCAAGCGTAAATCTATTCATGATAGAAGGTGCCCGCCCGGTTATTTGCTTCGCAAAATTATTTGTATTATTGAAAAGAATATATCAATTCTCATTGGGTACACTTTTTTTCATTTTGGTACGTTTTTGTTTAACTGCTAATTCATTTTCTTGCACATAAATGTTTAACCACAAAATCGATATTGACAATACGTTTGATATCACTTTGTTGGTTATGTCGAATTTAAATAGTTGCCACAAAACAAGAAAAATAAAATCACACATTTGTTCACAAGTAATCTTGGACTCGAGCCTACTCGAAGTAAGCAGAATAGGTTTTCGTCGCCTCAGTGGGGTTTCCATCTCGTTAAAACCCCGACTTTATGAGTAAGTGTTTACGAGGGCTGCTATTTATATTTCTGGCCAAATAATGAAAATGCTTATATTTATCATCAAAATGGCTTTATTGTTTTTTTAAGTATTCTCCAGCATGATAAATGATTCATACACTTTTGCATGCGCTCAAACCAATTATCCACTCCGATTGAGACAACTCCAAAACACTGTTTTTAAACGCTTCAACAGCATCTTCTGGAGACAAAAATCGTTGACAACGCATTTTTTCTTGATGTGCAGGAATAAAAATATGTCATTGGTTGCCAAGTCAGAGCTGTACGGCAGATGTTTTTCTTGATGTGCAGGAATAAAAATATGTCATTGGTTGCCAAGTCAGAGCTGTACGGCAGATGACCCATCAATTCGACGTTTTGGCCGGTTTGAGCCGATGTGTGAGAGCTCGCATTGTCATGGTGCACAATGATTCGTCTTCTCTTGTTCGTTTTTCGAATTTTTCCGAAGACTTCAGGCAACCAAATTGTGGTGTACCACTCAGAATTGACCGTCCTACGTTGCTCAAACGGAACAGTCGCCACATGACCAGTTTTGCCAAAGAAGCAGGCCACCATTTGCTTCGAAGTGCTTTATTCACGAACAACTTTCGTTGGATTTGGCTCGTCTTCGAAAACCCACACGGCTGATTCGTCACCTGTGACGATCTTATAGACGTCTTTTGAAGCGCCGCGATCGTATTTTTCCAAAATTTCTTTGCACCAATCGAAACGTGCCTTTTTGAGCGACGACAACAAACCTTTTTTACGGCCAGGTGTTCATGCAATATCGAATTATGCTGGTGGAAGAAATGCCCAAAAATTCTCTATCTCACGGTGTGTCACTTGACGATCTTGCATTATCAGTTCACGCACGGCATCAATGTTTTCTGGCACAAAGGCCGTTTTAGACGACCTTCGCTGCCTTCGTCTTTGAGCGAGCGTCGGCCACGATTGAATTAATAAAACAAGTTTTCCACAGTGCTGTATATGGTGCTTCATCGCCATACAAAGATTTAAGTTAATCGATGCACTCTTTTCGTGATAATCCACGTCGAAAGCTGTGAAAAATTATCGCAGGAAAATGTTCACGAGTTAATTCCCTTTTTTGCCAAATTGATTTTTCAAATCACTGTAAACAATAAAAATGATGGTCGTACGTCAAAAGGTTCTGAGTATGTTTTTGCAAAGAAATGTTAAACTTTCCAATGGAAATGTCAGATGGCGCCAGGCAACACTAAGTGTTGCATAGGTCAGAAATATATATAGCATCCCTCGTACAATCACGCAGATTTTTTTATATAGAGTTTGGTTCTTGTTCACATGAAAACAGTTGACTCGGGGTAGGGGGAACTAAATCATGTATGAGTTTTTCCTTCAGCCCAGACAGCCACCCTCAACCGAGATTGAAAAAGTAATTTTTAAGTGTTCATTACAATTGGCATATTTATGTATGTATTTCAAATAAGGAATGTGATTTTTAGAAGTCCAACACAATGTTTGTTTTTTAACCTACTGTACCTGGCCTTAGGCTTGAATTTTTTTAAACTGAACGACACCTATATGTAATCTTTACTTAAATTACATCTTACAACATTATTTTTAATTATTAGAAAAACATACTTTTATTTTCTGGTAAAAATGTGTTAATGCCAAAAATTAACTTTTGCCCATAAAATATTTACGCAAACATTTTTTGTTTTTAAAAATCGGACCGCTGAAAGGCGGCACAGTTGCCGAATTAATCAATGGATTTTCATTTCTGATAATAAATGCTACATACTTTTTTATATTTCTTCAAAGGATTTTCCAGCAAAGAAAATTCTTTAATTCGGCAACCCTACCCCCTTTTGGCGGTCCGTTTATAAAGTCCCAAAAAAACACATGTTTTTTCTTTACCCCCTTCAAAAGTTTAATTTTCGCCATTTGCGTTTAGCCGATAAGATAATCAGCACGCTCTCTGTGTTCGATGGAAATCGACGTCACTCCAAAGCGTTTAATCAAACTCCCCAACAGCACAATAACAGTTACTATCCAAAATAAAAGGTATACGTTTAGGGGGGAAAGGAAATAATGTTGAGGAAATAAGTAAATTTTATGCATAGAAAATAAAACTACATTATACAATCCTCATCATCAACAAAATCGAAAATTACCGTTACTTGAGCTTATTACCTCCCCCCAAAAAACAACAACAGCAAAAACTTGCACACAGCTAACGAAGTTGCAACTACGTCCGTCCCGCCGTCCCGCCGTCATAAGCCGTAATAATAAATGAAAGTGGGAGCGGTATTAAATTATAGCCCGACCGACACAAAGCCAACAAAAACACAAACAGACAACAAAAGAAAATAACATCACATCACTGCTTCTGCTGCAGCAGCAAACATTTCTTTTATTACAAAAAAAGCAAAAAGAAAAACTAAAAGGAAAGAAATTACACATTGAACGAAAAAAGGCAGAAATAATAAGAAAAAGAAGAAAAACATAATGAATCACTCGCTAGCTTTTTTTTTGTTAAAGATGAAAACAAAATAGAGGGACGGACTCCCATCCAAAAGAAAATAAGAGTCAAACGCCGACACACAAATGATGAGTGGTTTCATAGAGTGCAGCAAAGCGCAGGGTTGCACTCAAAGAAAAACAAAAGAAGAACAATTTCCATAAACTTGTTCAAAAAGAACGAGTGTTGTTCTGGCATATTCTAGGTTTGAAAGAGGGGTGAAGCTTTTCAAATGTGCCCTCTTTCTCCCCCCAGTTTAACCCTATAATCCCTTCAAGTTTCCTTCACTGTTTGAAGAGACTCGGACAATAACATAAACCGTGAGTCTCAAAAGTATTTTGCTTTCAAGAAATTTTATATTTTTAAAAACAAAAGTCCCAATAAAATTTGTTTTTAACCAAAAATAATTAATAATTTATTTTGTATAGACTAAATTGCATTTAAACGTATTATTTATGAAAACAATTTAAAAAAAACTATTTTAATCTACGAGATTTCTAGTGATTTTTAACCTTAAACAATGTTTGGGGTCTCATAAGTAATTTGCTTCTTTAATTTTTAAGAACTAATTTCATTTATATATTTACATTGAATTCAATATTATTTAGAAAAGCCATTGTGTGATAAAGCAGCTTCAAAGCGCCAATTTATGTCCATTTCAATAGAAAACTTTCAAAATTCAATATTTTCGGCTCTGATGGATGACAAATGGTGTGGCGTTAACTAAATGAAGCCATTTATCCTAAAATGAAAGTGACTGTTAAACATAAAGGATTATTGTCTGTTCCAGGAGTTGGAAATATTGTGTTCATTGATGGTAATTATGGATAGACGCGTTTATGTGACAGCGCATAGAGAATGGGACCTAAGGGTAAAAAAAAATCAATTTTCACTTTTTTTTTGATGTGGACAACACCTGAGCATCGAATGAGACCGATCCCATGCCACAAAAGTGTTCCCTCCCAGAGATATGCGCGTTTTATGAAAGTGACGGTACACCAAAGATACACGTATTTAAATCTTTAAAATGGCTCTCCTGAACAAAACTGGGTTTTACCCTTAGGTTCCTTTCTATTTCTATATATATATATATATATATATATATATATAGATATATATATATATATATATATATATATATATATATATATATATATATATATATATATATATATATATATATATATATATATATATATATATATATATATATATATATATATATATATATATATATATATATATATATATATATATATATATATATATATATATATATATATATATATATATATATATATATATATATATATATATATATATATATATATATATATATATATATATATATATATATATATATATATATATATATATATAAAAAAAATTGGTATTTTAAGCAAAGGATTTTATTTTATGAATATTACGACTTAAACGTAAAATTATGGATGTTTTATAACTCCAAACATTTGCTAAACCCGCCACAAAGTCCGGACTTGAAACCGATGTAAAATTAGTGGTCTTCTTGGAGGAAAATATAAGAGAACACCTTATAACGCCGGAAGAATAATAAGGGAAAAATAACGATCGAAACTTTTTTAATTAAATGCTAAAGCGCTTAGAAGCTGTTTTAGCTAGCAGTGGCTCCCGTAAAAAATATGAAATCTAATAAATGTACTTAGTAGGGACATAAATACTGCTACATACGTTTTATGCTGTAAAATAAAAAGTGCTGAATGTTTTTGGACCAATTATTTTTTAACATATGGGACCCGGCCTATGAAAATGTGGCTAATGACTCAAAAAAAAAATTTCCACTTTTTTGGTTTCGATAGTTTTTGAGACGCTCTTTCACGTTGGGACCTAACTTGCTTAGAAGTGTACTTAAAATGAGAAAGAAGAGCACAAATGAAAGAAAAACAGACTTTTATTGAAAATCCAGAATCAAGATAATAAATGAAATTGAAAAATTTAAAAACAGGATTGAACGCTGCCACCTTTTCATAGGCCAGGTCACTTATATTGATGTATATTGTATCCAAAAATAATCTACTTATTCGAAATGTCCACCTTTTGCCTTTACACACGCCTTAAGTCGCACTGGCCTATCGTCAATAGCTGCACGAACCTCGTCCATTGGAAAATTGGCCACAGCTCGAACCAAAGCAGTCTTTAGAGATCCAATGTTGGGGTGTCTTTTGTGACAAACCTTGTACAAACCGTCCACAATTTGTAATCCAATGGGTTCAAATCTGGACTGCCTGAGGGCCATTCTTCAGAGGAATTGAACGCTAACAAATTGTTTCGAAGCCAGGCCTGAGACGTTTTAGCCTTATGGGCCGGCGCAGAATTCTGCTGGAAAGTCCATGGCTGGTTTTGGAACAGGGAATTGTTAAGAGGCTTCACAACAGCTTCCAAAACGGTTTCTGTGTAAACTTTGGCCGATGTTTTGACTTCTTGTTCGCTGAAATGCAGGTTAGTGACCCCATCGAAGAGACACCTCACAAAACCATGACTAAAGCTGGGTGATGACCCTTTTCCACCCTTGGGATCAGTTCAGATGCTTCCTTAGACGACCGCGCATGCACTATATCATTTTGCCTGTAAACATTTTACTGAACGGTACAAATTTTTTCATCGGTGTACAAAATTTTTCTGTGCAAGTTATCAGCGTGCTTCACCAAAAGACGTTTACATTTTTCAATCCTATTTTTTTTAAGCTGCAGTCAACAAATGTCCGGTACATCGTTTGAAAGCCCCAAGTCCCAAGTTATTTTTAATGATTCGACTCATGGACTTTTGCGTGATACTCATTTCACGGGCCATGATTTTCTGTTTTCGGGTCGGATTTCTGCGAATTCTTGATTTAGCGGCTTTGATGACAGGCGGTGTTCGAACAGAGCGTGGGCGGCCCGACCGGTGGCGGTCTTTTACATCTTTAGTCTTCTCAAACAGTTTTATTCATCGGTAGACGAACATATGACTAATCCCTAGTGGCCGGAGCGGAGCGTTTTTAAAATACCGCTTTTTTTCATTTCACACTTAAAAAGCGCTATTACAGCGATACGGTTCTCATTATCTGACCACTCCATGATGAAAGTTGAAACAATTTTAAAATCCCGTTACAGACTAACGCTCTTGAGGTTAGCTTTCAAAACCCATTTGACATTAACGGGGTATGTTCGGTTCTACTATTGAAATGGGTGTGTTCAATTTTGTAACAGTATTTATGTCCCTACTAAGTATAATATACAATATAACTGGCGAATGACACGCGTGATGTTTTGCTCCAAGGCCTGAATCGAAGCGGGTTTGTCCACAGGAAAAAGTCTAACGGTGTGATATCACACGATCTTGGTGGCCAATCGATGGCCCAAAATGTGAAATTACCTGCTCACCGAAGTGTTCTCTCAAAAAATCAATTGATTGATGCGATGTGTGGGAAGTGCAAAACAAAATATAGGCCAAATGTTCGGTAGTAAACCTCTATCCGATGTTCCATATTTTCAAAGACTGAAACATAATGGAGGTTCAATGACGTTATTGTGCCGAGTTATCTCATTAATCTCATTTTGGCTTTTTGACGTGAACTTTTTCTTTTAATTTCCCCAAGGTATGAAGTCCAACGGTGTAAAATCACATGATTGTTGCGGCCAATTAATAATGTGCGTCAAGATAAATTCGAATTTAACTAGCGAAGACGCTAACCACCAGTATTGACAGAGCTCTGCCAAGCCCGTAGCAGAGTTCTGTTAAATAGTTAAATAGTAAATAGTAAAATTTTCATAAAAATAGCAACAATTTCGCTTCGACGTAAGATAACACGGCCATTGATTTTTTCGCGCAAACATGTTCCATTGGTACGAGTATGTTGTCGCTAAGGCGATAACTTGGCTTTATGAAAATTTATGAAATATGGCTATATGAAAATTTGTAATTTGTAGAAAAAAGTTATTTAAGAAATGCTAAGTATAAGCGATTCATAACCGAGCTCGTTTAAAATCGCTAAAGGTAACTTGAATATGTTTCTTCCCACAAATTTTAATTATTTAAAACAAACGATTTTTACTTAAATTGTCTACAGTATTCTTCAAACAAAGTAATTTGTATATTTTTGTGCAATGGTGTTTAGTTATTGCGTTAGCAACCTATTAAGCGAGTTATAATTAGAACACGGCCATTGTTTTGCTGCCTGTGTGGCAAGTGGCACTATCCTATTGGAACCAAATATCGTCCAGGACCTTATCCTCAATTTCTGGCCACAAGCAGTCCTTACACCATTCACGGTAACTGCCTGTCCGATCTCATTTTCGAAGAAGTACGGCTCGATGACGCCGCCAAATTAAGTTAGGCAAAAACTTGAGGTTAAGGTGAGACTCACAATTAACACAATTAACATCGTGCATTATGGATGGAACACCTTTAGTTTAAACATTGAATATTTTTATAAAAAATGTGCGTTAGGGATTTATTTTAGGATTTTGTTAAAGTTTTTGTATTCAGCTATTTATTTTCTTCTTTAGGGTGGGCGATTAATAAATTTAAAGTTTGGATCGGCTGTAAAAAAATACTGATAATTTGTTCAAATTTCTGTTTTTATTAAAAGGTTGCACTTTGTTATTTAATAATAGAACACAATATCATTCATATGACTACCTCAACTGGCTCGGCATGACACACCCTTTGAAATTTTAATTGTTTTTATCTTGAATTGGTGTTGTATTGAGTGTGGAGAATTAAGTTTTTTGGAGTATTGAGTTTTTGCCTTGTGTGATTGGAGACCGTTGATAGTATTACGTTTGTGAATGTAAATCCAATTGTATGATGATTGATTAAATACTAAATTTAAATTAAAAATACTTCTTTATTCTTATTTTAGGCCTTAGAAACTTCTCTTTCCAGTATTTAAAAATTTCCCTGCGTAATCAAATGCCAACTGTTTGCGATGGGTGCAACATCTTTTTTCCTCGAGTGCAATCATTAATCGAATCACAAACATTGAGGCGTTGCGATGTCTACGAAATGTTCTGCGCCAGAGATGGATGAGAAGTCAAAACCGCTTTGAATTCATGCAACATCTAGTATAAACTTGAAATATAAGCAGAAATGAGGTTATTTCGTTAGTAAATCATTCATTGGTTGCCTCCTCTGCACCATCTCATAATCGTCATCATCAACATCAGCAAGAGCATCTTCCGCAGCAGCATCCCATCACTCTGTAGCTGCCAACTGATTATGATTGTATTCAATAGAAACAACAACAGCAACAAGATACACAGACAAAAAATGAAAAAGCACCCACGCAATTCACTCTTGCCGCTGTTGTCGTTGTCCGCTGATGAGTGTAAAAGCCAAACAAAACTAAACTGAAGAGGAAAAAATAAAATAAAAAATATGGGTTTCCTCTTGTGTTCAGTCGGTTCGGTTCAGTTGGACTGGGGGATCTGTGAGACTGGATGCGATGATGGTGATTATGGCTAGCGTTGCTGATGCTCTGATAATGATAAAGAGGATGTTTTCAGATGCAATTTAATGCAACAAAAATCAAAAAATAAAAAGAAAAACTGAGCGTCGGAGAGGTGGCTTTTGTATGGCGGTCATACAAATAACACTGTTGACATTGGAATTGGTGGTCTCTTGGTTGCTTCATCATACGTACGAGTACAAATTCCCGAGGAGTTGATTTCAATTGTTTAATTTTCAGAATTTTCTTTTTCAATGTGTGGAAAGTTGTTTTTTGTCTTAAACAAATACGATACTTGTTGCCAAGAGATTATTAAAATTAAAGGTTGTCTTTATTAAGAAGTGATCACATATTTAATTAAATTTAATTGAGAAAGAAACGCTGCTTAGCTTTTATGTACCTCTCAAGTATTCCACCAGTTCTTCCCGAAAATGAAAAAACGCGATCCCATCAAGTTTTGTGACACATTTTTGTTTTGTCACGATTGGTTCGGTCATTGGTTTGGTCATTCATTTCCTTGGCAGCTATAAACTCAATTTTAATAACAACACTTCCATACATTACGATAAATACTCTTCTCATAAAAATTAGGATGTAAGAAATTGTATTCTGCTCAAAGTGTAGAGCAATACAACGCCATAGCTGGCTGCATTTGTATGATTTAGCGAGAATGGGTTATCCGCGTTGTAATGCTGCTGTCACTGTAAATTATAGACTTTTAGACCATTTAGTAAAACCAATCGCCGACTGACTGGATGGCTGAGTTGTAGTACTCACATTGGTTGTATTCACTTCCTAAGCGTTTATTTATCTGTGTTCTAATGACATACATTCGCTTGTTTTCGCAATAAACAAACCCCAGCCGCCAGCCATTATATCTGTATAAAGCAACTTGTCTCGTAAATCCAAACAAATTGTAAAATCGAAAGAACCAACAATTCCCCATTACGTGCAAAATTCTTCTTGATTAGTAGAATAAGATGGATGTGTACATGTAAACAAAATTAAAAAAAAAAAACTTAAAATAAAATGGAAAAATATGAGTGGCGGCATTTGAAAAACATGCCATGAGGGATACTGAAAACTTTAGAGACTAATTAAGGCCCTTTCTTTGATAATCCTAGCATATCCGATATCCATTTAAATAGTATGAGGGTGTAGTAAGGTTGAGTAAAAAAATACCAGTCTTATACAGGGTGTGCCAAGCAAGTTGTGGTGGTCATATAAATGAATAAAACCAGAAATTTGAAAAAACTGTCAGTACTTTTTTTACATTAAAATTTAAAATTTTAAATTGCCCACTTTTAAAAAGAAGTTCGGACCAGAAGTGGAGCAATGTTTTGGATTTAGAAATTTAATTAAACAAACGCTGCATTTAGATTATGTAAAAAATGAGGTTTAAATAAGCTTTCGAAATATGGCATTCATATTATAATTTCTGATTTAAAGGACATACGTAGAACATTTTATTTACGCTTACTCAGTTAGGCTAATAGCTGCAATTTTGTCAGAGGCGTTTAATTTACTAAAGGGGCTAAAATTGATTTTTTTATAGTTTAGTAAGCGTGCTTTATTTATGTTCGGCAATAGTAATATAGGATATAATAGACGATTTTTTGTAAACATTCTCCTGAGTGAGAAATGTTCAAAACTCTCGTTTTGATGATTTCTCACCCATAGAATTCGGTGTACTACTGAAAATCGTTTTAAATCTTCACATACAACAAGTAAAAATGCTAACATCGTGAGTGGCCGACACTGAAATACTCTACACCACGTTGTGAATCAGAAGACTCCGCGCCTCAGTCCAAAGCTTGACCAAGATCGAACTGAATATATAACTTCTAGAGAGGAAAGGACATCTTTAGTGCATATGAATGCCCAAGTGGACCAATTTTACCAGGGATAAATGTATCGCAATATGCTTTTTTTAAACTAAATTGAATTTACAATATTGCAGCTTTTCGAAAATATGAATTTCTGATTCAAAATTGCAAAAATGATATATGATATTTCTAATTAACAAAAATGTTAAAAAGCAGGGTCCTTCTTAAATTTGTCCGATATCGCACCTTGCTTGGGACGAAATATCTGCCGTAGTCGACATACATTTTTTTTTAAATTTTTTACTATAAACCTATTTAAATTTCCATAATATCTTAGACTATAAGGACCGTTTATTGGGTCGCACAGTTTCCTGAGACGTACATCATTTTCAGTTAAATCTTAAAATCTTAACCTATATTTAATCTTAATCTGAGTGCAAACATGTCCATGTGTACTAGTGGTACACATGGACATGTCCCACAAACATCACTTTTACGAACATATACCGTCTCTCTCCTTCTTTTAAATCGTATTTGGTAAAATTTCTGATTTTATTGGAAAGGTTGTACTTTGTAATTTAATAATGGAACACCATCCGATACGTTTTCGCTTTGCCCAATGGGCTGAAAATTGTTTGGCAGGAGATAAAGTATTTTACCAAAAATTATGTTTTCAGGTGAAGCTCATTTTGATCTCGGTGGCTATGTCAATGAGCAAAATAGCCGCATATGCTTGCTGTGGATTTTTGGCTGGCGGCATCATTATTGGTCAATTTTTCTTCAAAAATTAGCAAGGATCCACCGTTGCCGTCAACGGTGAGTGTTACCGCGACATGCTCAACGAATTTTTGTTTCCAAAAATCAAGAGAATGGCTTGGACAACATTTGGTTTTAACAAGACGTGTGGCACCGTCTCACAGTCACACAGCCAACGCATATTTTGAAAATCAAATAATCTGCCGAAATTGTGATGTCATTTGTAATGCCTCGGAGCTGTGATTTGAGCTTTTCGGATTATTTTCTGTAGGGAGCCATAAAGGATAAATGTTATGCAAAGCCTCCAGAAACAATTGAAGCGTTGAAACATGAAATTAAAGCTGCCAGATTCGAAGAAGAGAATAGATTCGACCCGAAACAATCAAAAATGTACTGAACAATTGGGTTTATTCGATGAGGTACTGCCGAGTCATTTGAATGATATTGGGTTCCATTATTAAATGGCAAAGTTCAACCTATTGAATAAAGCCAGATATTTGAAAAAAATATCAAAACTTTTTTTACAGCCGATTCAAATTTAAAGTTGTACATGGCCCACCCTGTACATTAATTACTAAACTAATTTCTGGTATACAACTATTTTTGACATTTTGCAAAATCAATTCGCCAATAATGTTACCCTGTAACCGTATCCAAAATCCATAGACTTGATAATTCCTGAGTTGATATTCTCTATCTAATCACTGCAGGTCATCAATTCTCCTCTATCTCTCTATCAACCATTTCGTTGCACTAGCCGGCCCGCAGCGGTACACCACCACTCCAGCCATGTTCCTTGACGGGAGTTCAAACTCTGCAACGTTACATACACCAATTTCCTTCCGGTTTTACTACTGGCACATTCGCATAAATTACGACGAACAGACGAAATAAAACAGAAGGGAAGAAGACGAAAGCCGTCACACATCACACGCGGTGGATACAAATTTCAATAATCGTATGTTCGTCCACGAACAACAAGGGCAGGGAAAGACACACGAATATTTGCGCAAAAAAACGTACTATAAAAAGTAAAAAAGCATAGAATAGAGAAGAAAGACACCGAATACCGTAAAAAAGTATCTACCTAAAAATATCAAAGGATGACGTCATAACTGACATGAGCACACAGTGAATGCCGCCGCCTTCGCTGCGGCGATCCCAGCAAAAGTATCAACTCTGCTGGAACTGGAAATCATGAAAAATGTATCGAAAACAGCAGAAAATAATGTTTTGTTTAGTTTCTTTCGCTCTTTTTTATGTCGTTTGTTAGCAGTTAATGATTCAACGAGAACGTTAAGCGGAAAAGTAAACACACACATCTCGATGTCTGTGGCGTTGTACTTCTTTTTCGGAACGAACGAATCGCCGCCACGGTACCATCATCAGAGTGAATGGACGGGAATACGCTTTTATCGCAAAAATTGTATGATTGGATTTTATTGATACGTACAAGTAGTATTTATATAAAATCGCTAAGATTGCATAATATCCATGAGTTGGAAGGGAGAAACGATGGAACAAATAAAGAAAACGACAAAGATTGGAGCGAAAACGTTGGAAGATGTCTTGGTGGGCAGGCTACTACCCCATGTACTCGGTAAAGGGATGTGCTTTTGTGCTGGACTTTTGTAAGTGGTGACGATTGAAACTGAGGTTTCAAATGAATATTGTGCAGGGTGTTTTTTTTTAGACACGTGGTTTTCAATCTGTCCACACTTTTTTCAGAGTTGGCCTTTTTGATTTATGCTCAGTTTGGTTTGCCATTTCATAATGTGTAGACTTTCTCCGGAACAACGTTTCCAAACCGTGGTGAATGGGTCCAAAACGAGATGATCACCAAACCTGATTTTTACAAGAAAATTTGTTCAGGGATGAAGCTCACTTTTGGTTGAATGGTTAAGTTAATAACCAAAATTGCCGGATTTGGAGTAATGAAAATCCACAAGCCATTGTTGAGATGCCGTTGTATCCTCAAAAAGTCACTGTTTCGTGTGCTCTATGGACAGAGGGAATCATTGGTCCATATTTGTTCATAAATGAAGCCGGTCATAATGTTACAGTCAATGAGGAACGCTATAGAGGATTGGAGGATGTTGATGTGGACGCCTTTGGTTCCAACAATACGGAGCTACATGCCATACAGCTAACGAAACAATCAATTTATTGAAAGAATGTTTTGGTGAGCGCATTATCTCGCATTCTGGGCCTGTAGCGTGGCCTCCAAGAGCGTGCGATTTAACACCGCTGGACTATTTTCTGTGGGGTTATGTGAAGTCGCTTGTCTAGCCCGAAGCGATTGACGCCGATTGATACATGCTTATTGCTGACATACGGCCACAAATTCTGCAAAAACTGGTCGAAAATTGGACTACTCGGCTGGAATTTATTTGAGCCAGCCGCGGCGGCCACTTGTCCGAAATCATTTTTTTTTAACCTAATGGCAAACCCTTATCTATATAATGAAGCTAAATTCTTGGCCATAACATTAATATTATATGCGTTTTATTTCTTCTTGAAAACCACACGTCTGGAAAAAACACCCTTTAGTTGAAAGAGATCAATTATTACAACGAACGATACTAAATTTATCATTCCGTTTGCAACACCTCGAAATATTGATCGAAGCCTTATAATGTACAGTGGATTCCCAATATAACGCACAATAATTGATTGTCAGTCCAAGTTGTTAAATCCAAGTTGTTGACTATGATGCAAATGTCATACAACTGAATGAAATAAAACCAAACGATTTTTACGCAAAATTGCTGAAAAACAAAATTTAATATAAAACTTATTTGACTATTACGAGTAGTTAAACTTTTTTTGGATTGCTTCCTCCTGAGGCTCTCGCATAACCAAAGTTTGGGAAAGGCTAACATGCATCGACGCATATGCGCCACCTGATCAGAAAATTATTCATTGCGGCTAGAATGGTTGAATTTGTTGGGATCGCTTTAATTATTGTTTTAATGGGCTGCTTCAATGCAGTCAAAATCCTTCTTGCTTGACTGGATGCAGTTACGTCTCATGGAGTATTTGTGGATTAGATTCACTCGGTATACGGCAATTTTACTAGTTTTCATTGCCGTTGAGATCAAAGTGGACGCCATCAGGCATAAACAAGCAATTTATCAATCTGTTGTCTTCTTCGGTCATTTCAATATTTTTTTTTGCAAAAACTCACTCGAATAGACAAATCCAGAGGTTTTATTTAACCTGCTTTGATTTGGACTTTGTACGGAAACAAGTTTAAGCCATCATGAATTATCCGTTGTAATGACCGTCTGCTAACTGCAATTTGTGCCGATAAGTTTCCGGTCAAAACGCTTGGATTTTTCAGAATTGACGATGCTACAGCCGCGCTATAGCCCACGCAGCTCGCTAACTTGAGAGAATCCCCTGTTTGTTCTTGAAGTATGTTGGGGGGAAATTACGTACGTATTCCAAATTATTAAAAATCAACTGTCAGTTAGTGCGGTGCGTTGGAGACTGCCGCTTTTAACGTAAACTATAGTTAGAGGGCTGGATTTTAGTTTGGGATATAAAAATTAATGGCTCATAATATAAAGCCTGTACCAAATTTCATTGCTGTAATGGAAACAAACTTTGTTTAAAAAAATAACGCCACATTTAACTCCCAACCCTGGCATAAAATAGCACCATTGCCTCCTCTTTGTGGATGTTAAGTTTTTGCGGTTTCTAGCCGCGGGCAGAGAGACCAACAAAATAAAAAAACATTTGCATTTTAGGGTGCGAATTTTGTATGCAATATTTATTTTACGACGAGCACATTTCCACATACATAGATTGGCTTGACTCGACTTGACTCTGGTGGCTCAAATTGCCCAAAGGCACCATAACCAAATGTTTACATAAACTAATGGAGGAAGAAGACCGACCGACTCGACCGACCCTCCACATCTACATTTATCTTCTTTTGAATACATGTTCTCTACAAAAATCATTCGACGTTCCCCATTACACAAATCATTATCGCAGCAGCGTGGCCGTACCAAAATTAACAAGTGTTTGTGATCTAACTCTGGGCGCACGTTTCTGACGAGTTCGTTCATATTTCGAATGGCGACTAAAGCCCATTGTGGATTAAGGTTGTTTTGATTATATCGAAAGAAACTGAAATTGAATGAAAACAAAACAACACAATATGTGTAAGTCATTTGTTGTTATTTAAAATGCAACATGATGTAACATATTTATTGAAATATTTACATAAATTCACAAACAAATTAATAATAATGGGAGATGTGTCGCAAATTGTTGATGTTTTTATTGAATCTGAATAACTTACATTTACTTACCTCTTTTAACAAAATTTCTTTGATAAAGTTAGCTTGGTTTGCAATTTCTATATATACTACATTAGCATTTTATAAGAATTATTTTAATAATTTTTGACAACAGATTGCAAAAACATCGGGGCATGTTCAGACCCAAGTTTTATTTTAAAAATTTAAAAAAAAAATTGAATTTTTGGGCAAATTGTGCTCCAAGTTCGGGTGTCTCTTTAAGGATGTATCGGCTTCTCGGCAATAGCCGTGTTCTTTTACGGTAACAAGCTTAATTAACAAGTAAGTTGCTATATGTTAGTCTGGCAACATTGAACAAAATTGAGAATACAGAGATCATTGTATCTCTTTTTTTCATCGGCGAATTCGCCAAAAGCAGAAAATAAAAACTATAATTTTTTATAAAATAATCAATGAAATAAAGGGTTTTCCACTAAGGACATAATAATTTTATATATTAATAAAACGCAGAATATTTAAGATACAGAGTTTAAATTTCGCAAAAAACGGTGCTGTTACAATCGTTTGGACAAAATTCAAATTGCTTTCACCCATGTTGATGGAAAACCAGGGCTTAAAAATTGACACGATAGACACCATGGTTTATCATCCTTGTACTAAAATTTCGTTCTGTCTGATGCATAGCTAGCTAGTGCTGTATAAAGTGCTCCATAGTTTGCAGTTACAGACTCTAGTTTTTCCTTACTGGTTTTTCGTACCATCACCATTAATTTCCTTCATTCTACCAAGGCATGTGTATTCATATGCGCTTGCATTGCGCCAGGTTTTTGTTTACGTCTGGTTATGGTACTCGTATAAAGAGAGAAGAAAAAAAAACAATTAATAGTTATTTCTATTAAAACTATGACGGCGTCTAATGTAGCCAGCAGGGACTTAAAGAGAAAAGTTAAAGCTTTAACAAAAAAAAAGACAGCAAATGCGCATGCATTTTGTCTATAGTAGAGGTTGAGTTCTACAGCCGCCCCTCATCTTAACTTTTGTGATTTTTAGTGGTTTTTACAGAAAAGCCAAGCTAATCTCTTGCTCTGCAACTCGGCCTTCTGAAAGTATAGAACATCAACATAAAGACGAATATTAAAAGGTAAACAAGAGAAAGGAGAACCGATCGTACAATAATAAAAACACAAACATAACAGAAAAGAAAGAAAATAAATGATAAAAGGTGTCGTGGCTGTGTTGTGTCGGGATTGTTTGTGCTGCATGTGCGTTGTAATGATGTTGCTGACGTTGTTATTGTTTTGTATCTTTTTTTAATACCCCATTTTTGTTTAGTGCAGTGAATGCGTTGGTTCAGCCTCATTCTGTTATTTTGTTCCTTCTTCATGAAAGTATTTTAAAGAGCACACTTCTTCGTTCGGCTCCATCCACTACCTAGTCTGTCCGTAGCCACGGTAATGGCATGACAGTAGTTAGTGTTGCGCAGTAACTAGTAGCCAGTGTTGGACAGTGGCTAATGTTTATTGTTGGTAGCGAGAGTATGTGCTTTGGGGTACAGCATTCAAACTGTACATTTGATGTTGTTTTACTTGATTTTCTTGTTTTATTTGTTCTTCGTATCACTGCCTTTCTTTTGGCTTTAACATCTTCCTAATATATTATTTTGCTTCTGATGGTCTCCTTACTCTCTCTCACTCTCTCGCCGTGCTCTGTGTAAACAATATGAACATAAAAAAAAAAACAAAACAACAATGCAGCTCCTGAAAACAATCAGATGATGTTATTTTTTTTATCGTTAATGTAGCTTTAAAATGCTACAGAAGCGACTAATCTGACATCTGATGGGTGACATATAGAGGGGGGGAAATGAGAATCTCGGGGACAGGCGAATTACTATGAATTCGCGGTGGGTTTCGAGGCATGGAAATGTAAAAAATAATTTGTAATTGCCTAAATTGTATTTTTGTTCGCATGCATATGCACACTTTGTCCGTTGAGGCCCATTGTCATCAGGGCCGCCAATATTGACGATTATTTCTTCAACCAACTCACCCAGTTGCGATGTCGTAGTTTCTTAAACAAACGTAAATACTGCGAATTACGTTACGATAAAATGTAAGTTGAAATTTCCCTAAAACGGTACATATCGAGCCATAAGCGCTAACCTATCGTAAGTGGAAAAATGCAAATTTTACAGGAGACGGTTTTTATTATTTATTTCAAACAACTTTATTAAAAATGCAAATGTTTTAATGCAAAAATTTAAGATTTCTACCTACTCATATAGCTGTATCAAAAAACAAAAAAAAAAATCTGAACACATTTGCGATTGCTGCAGCAATTTGATGTGTGACTTACGATAAAATTGCTACACAATAAAATTTAAACAATCATTTACGATAAAATGCAAAAGCTTTTTTTTGATGTTTTACTAACAATTTTGTCATTTTAAAAATACAAAACGATGAGGCTTGTCCTAACGATTATTTTTCAGCAATAAAATTTTTTTTCCAAAAATTTGACTTACGATAGGTTAGCGCTTATGGCTCGATATGTATGCATGTGGTGGAGAAATTTAAAAAAAAACCGATCGATCTCATTAACTTCAATTTCTGTTTTATCCAAGCAAATAAATTGACAGCATACATCAATGTCACTTTGTCATTTTGTTAAAAACTTGTCTTCTATTAAAATATAGATGCAAGAGGTCTTGAGCCGGCAAATCCTGTTCAATAAGCATACAGTTACGTTATGAATAGATTCACTTACAACTTCTTTAAAAGCTGTCTCTTTCATGGAAACATATCATTTAAAATTATAGTCATATTTCCAACAATCAATAAAACCTTTCCGTATTGCACCTGAAAAACTCTAAAATTCACCACTGATTGTCATTCAAAGACCAATTTTTATAGAAAATTTACATTTTATGTCCACCATGAATTTTTAAAGTTAATCGGCTTTGTAGGATTTTTTAAAATTTCCGTGATCCTCGCATAAAATCCCCGTGAATGCGGGAAACGTAAACTAATGAAATTCATGGGCACAATATCCAATATAAAATGCACTTAATTTTATGTTCTTCCACAATTAATTTTTAAAGAAAATCGGCTTTATAGGATTCCCGGGATTACGGGTAAAAACAAAACAAAAATTACTAAAATTCTCAGGAAAACCTCCCTAGTTGCAACCCCACCTTTACATACCTTTCAGGATCACGGCCCAAGAGCCTTGAATGTAGTTCCAAAAGCTTTACACTTTTTCAAACCATCCTGGACTGCACAGAAACCTCTGAGCTATAACGAGCCCTTACCGCGAAAAAGACGTAGAAAACTGTACAACGCCCTTAAGTTATAGCAAATTCTTTTGTATCTGAATCTCCAGATGAATTTGACCAAAAAAACCATCTTCTGTAAAATTTTCTTTTTGGCGCCTACGAATTTTTCGCGTTTAGGGCTCGATAAGGTGCCCGATTCTTCTCGTTCTAAAGGCTTCCACAGTAGCCACCAGCTGAAACTCTCCGTTTCGCTGCTGGACTGTCTTTCAAGGCTACTAAAACGGAAATATTGATAGACATAGAGGCGGATATTATGGATTTCGAACGATTCAGATCTCACCTAGACCAGAATTGCCAATTATACGATATTACCTGGTTCTTGCTTATGTCCATTTTTTATTCTCTTTAAATCTGAGCTTGAGTTTACATGAACAGAGAGGACAACCCACTTGCTCTAGTACGAGTGGAACGTGGTTTCATGTTCCATGCCTGGCCAGACCATTCGCTTTATCATTGCCCGACTTTCAAATTTACGGGATATCATATTGGTTTTGGTACTAATCGACGTCTACAGTGTTTGTGGAACTTTCTACTCCTAGTTCGGAGATATGGAATCTAGAGGTATGTATGTACTATGGATTACGAACGATTTAGATAGTCAGATTTGTCAACCGCCATTTCCTGGTTCTAGATTATGTCCATTTTTCGTTCTCTTTAAATCTGAGCTTGAGTTTGCACAAACAGAGAGGACAACCCCCTTGCTCCAGTTCGAGTGGAACGTAGATTTCAAACAGCTTGGTTTTGGTACTAATCAACGTCTACAGTTCTACTCGTAGTGCAAAATTTCTACTCCTAGTTCAGTTTGAACTGCCGTCGAAGACTTACAAGTTCACGAGTTTGACTATAGTTTAATGTGAACTTAATGTGGTTATCCGCTTTGTTAGAAGTTATTCTACATTGTTTTCTAACGTCTAACGCATTCTACATAACTTTAATAACTTGATATTTTTATAAAGTAAACAATTCATATTCCTCAATATTACATTAAATTATTTTAACATCCTGAAAGTTTATCTTTGGTCGGAATAGTGCTCCTGATTTTGACTCCGGCCATATTTCCGACTCCACAGCCCTGTCAGAAATAAAGTGCATGGACCGTAGAGTTTAATTTTGATTCGTTTCGGTACTGAGTCTAGCTGACAGATCAATAAATTTTAGTTCTATACCAATTTTTAAAAAAACAATATTCTGATGAATAGCAGCGAATAGTACCAAAACTGCATTGCGAGTACCACGGTACTAAGGAGTCTTCAACTGTACCACAAATGGTACAATTGTACCATGTTTTCCATCTGTGGTGTACACTATTAATGAGCCTATTGATTTAATGACTGTGACAATCCACATTGCTTCAGCTGTTGGCTAATAAACTATTCAAATTACCTCAAAACCTAAACAAATAAGCTTTAAAAGGTGCAAAACAACGGGATAATTAGGTTTTTTAATTTCTGTTTTATCTGCTTTCTTCCACTTCTCCGTGGGTACTGTGTGAGTCTCAAAAAAATACCCTGTTTAGAAACGAATCTAAAAATATTTTTTCAAAGTCAATTTATCAACCTTTAACTCAATAATTTATGACCTCGAATAAGATCATCAGTATTTATCAGTTCCAGCCCTCTGTGCCGGCCTTCTCGCCTTGTTCCCCAAATGGAGATCAGAACACAAATTGAATTAATCCCAATGTAGCCAAGTTTTATGAGTTTTGAATGCGACGACGATGAGAACAAACATTACCGACGACATCAATTCTCGAAAAACTAACGAAATCGAAAAGTCGCGTGTCTTTGCTTCCGTTCCGTTCCCTTTACTTTTGATTTTGTTTCTTCTTCTGGTCGAGACAACGAACAGTGTTCACTTTCTACCAAATATTCAAATACCAACACAAAATTGGGCAATTATTTATAGAATTTGTTTAATTTTATGTTTGTTTTGTTTTCATGTGTCACCCATTTAGCACCATTTCTTTTTTTTTGGGGTATTTTATTTCCTTTTTTGGTTTCCCCTTAGGCGTCTACGACGACGGCTCGCACACACACGTGCTCTCATCGAATCGAACGAAAATCATTCGCCGAAAATTGATTTTCAATCCGAACCACTTGAAAGTGAGTTGTGTCAAATTAATTGACATTAACTACAGACCTAGGGCAGGGGGAAAGAGGAAACAATGTGCTGGAAGTTGTGGGTAGTAGGAAGCAATGGAAAATGGTTTGTTTAGATGTTTGATTTGAGTTTAACAGCATTTAAGAATAATTATGAATTTCCGTTCCAAATTGTTTTACACACGAGTGTATTTTCTTTTTCTCTCAGTTTTTGTTTAAAGATTTTTTGTTTTGAAGTAAACCAGAAAATTTAACGTTCGTCGTTCGTGTGTTTTATTTTGGTGTGTGAAAACGTAGACGTTTTCCTTCTTCTTCCTACATGCGTTTTATACATATTTTTCTGTGTCAATTTCACTTGTCATTAATTTACGAGGTGTTGGAAAAAACCAGTGACACTCGTTACTTAGCTACAAGCAAGTCTGTGCATATTGGCGGTGAGCGGTGGATAGAGTGAATGGTGGGTATTTTTTGGCGGTTGACTGGCGGGCTAGACGGCATGACATGTAAGACGAAATGTGTAACCACCATCGGTTAACAAATCAACCGCAATAGATATGGCGCTATGTGGAATTCAAATAGTAGCCTATATTTAAATGTGTCGAATTGTATGTCAGATGACTAGTGGTTTACGACGGACAGATATTTCGAAGGTGTTGTAATAAATTCTATACACAGAGTGAGAAATAAAACAGTTCACCGAATGTGTAAAACGCATATGAAAACGATATTCCAGTTGCCGTTTTTCCTGTTGTTTCTCGATGTTACTGTAGACATTGAAAATTTTAAATACTAAGTAACGAGCTTAACTAAATTTATCTCATAATCTAGAATTAAAATCGTTGCGTGTTCACGAATAAAAAGTATGGGTTGGGGTGACAATCAATACTCGAAGAGCATCATAACGCGTGATCCATTTCGAGGTTCCCTACTTTTTTAAAGAAAAAAACACAGAAAATTCAAATTGAATGGGGAATGTTTATTATCATTTGAAAGAAAATTCTTTGGCGATTATGTCTATCAAGAAGATTATGTCTATCAAATGTTGACCGCGGCTACGTCTCGGGTGGTCCATCCGTTGAGTCAAATTTTTGATGACTCGTTCGAGCATTTCGACTGGTAACTGGCAAATGACACCCGTGATGTTTTGCTCCAAGGCCTGAATCGAAGCGGGTTTGTCCGCATAAACTTTAGACTTTACATATCCCCTCAGGAAAAGTCTAACGGTGTGATCTTGGTGGCCACCGACCGGCCCAAAACGTAAAATTATCTGCTCACCGAAGTGTTCTCTCAATAAATCCATTGGCTGATGCGATGTGTGGGAAGTGGCGCCGTCTTGTTGAAACCAAATGTCGCCGAGAGTCACCGAGAGGCATTAAATAGTCGGTTATCATGGCACGATAACGGTCGTTCACCGGCATCATTTTTGAAGAAATTTGGACCGATGATTCCACCGGCCCACAAACCACACTAAACCGTTGTTTTTTCTGGATGAAGTGGCAGCTCTTGAACCTCTTCTGGTTGCTCTTCGTCCCAAATGCGGCAATTTTGCTTGTTCACATACCCATTGAGCCAGAAATGGGCCTCATCGCTGAAAATTCACTGAACGTGAATTTTCGTAATAAAGTTGAAAGATTTGTAAACGTTGTTCAGGCGTTATTCTTTCCACGATGAAATGCCAAACAATACTAAACAAAAATAACATGACACGACTCACACGTTATCTGTCACAAAAAAGGCTATTGAAAAAAGTATCTCTGCTTGGATCACCCATTACAATTGCTGTGTTTATGGTTGTGACATAACAATATTATGATACAACAATAGTATGATTCACACACAACTCTAATATGATCACCACGACCATTATTTGATCCCCACAAACATAGTATGTTTCACATACAACGATAGTATGATTCACACAACCAAAGTACGATTCATACTCAACAATGTTATACCCAATGTTATATCCCACTCAACCATACTATGATTCCCACAATTGTTAATAAGACGGGATAAAGTTTAGAGTTTCTCTTTTCCCTGACTTTTTCATTTCCCGGGAAGCCGCAAAAATAATTTGCTTTTCCAGGGAGTCCCGGGAACAATACAAAAGTAAGATAAACCGTGTTAATTTTAAATTTTAGTCGGCTGTAAAAAAGATGTAATGATAATTTTTTATAAATTTCTGGTTTTATTGGAAACGTTGAACTTTGTCATTAAATAATGGAACAGAATATCAGTCATATGACTTCCATAACTGACTCGGCAGTATCTCATCTGATCAACTTAAGTTTTTTGTACATGTTCGATTGTTTCGAGTTGAATCTCTTCAAAGGCAACTTTGATTTCATGCTTCAGCCAGTGTTGCGGTTGACAAAGTTATTTTCCTACCAATTTGTTTCAAGAATCCTACCAAATTGAATTTAAACAAAAAATTGTTTAAATTCAACGGAAAATAAGAAGCTAGTTTCATTGCAAATGTGCTTAACTAAAAGAAATGTTGGAGCTTTGAGTGTACCGATCGACAGCGAACTATCAGCTTATTTAATTTAACGACATGCTACCTGTCCGCTTGGCTACGGCCTTTTTAAAGATTCTTATCAAACTACAGGTCTCAATTGTTGCCCGACTTGTATTTAATGTGGCAGAAGTACATTTTTTGGACTGACGTTTTTGAAATTTAAAAAAAATGTTCAATCGTTGTAAGGTATCTTGCTTTAGAGCCACAAGTTACATCCAATCTTAATGAAACTTGGAAATATTGTTAACGATCGATCAGTTAGTTACCTTCTCAGATGATAATGGGTCATATCGGTTGGCTGCTACTGCACAACCTTTACATAAATTCTTATTTCGATCAATTACAATGGACCTACAATTTTTCCTAGACTAAGTTGACTCATAATGGCCCTGAATGCACTCCCTTCAAACATAGAAATATAAATAGCAAAATACATGCAAAATTTGCAAAAACAAAAATATTAATTTAATCATTTGGCTTAATTTGATGCGCTTACCCTGGGGGCTGAAAAATCGGTCATCTAAAATTTGGCAATACTAGCAAAAAGTAGTACGTGCTGGACGGACCTTCTATAAGTTTCTGTTATGCTAGCCTTTATTATGCTTGAATAAAGTTCCCAATAACATATTTGGCATAGCATCAATTCTCGACATACTATCACTACAAATTTAATTTATGTAAATGCATATTTTTCGGCAAACCTACAAAATACGACTTAGCCTCCCAAGAAAAGAAAAACCTACCAAATTTGGTAGACAAAGCCCAAAACGGCAACGCTGGTTTCAACGCTTTATTTGACTGGATGCTTCGCGTAACTTTTATCCTTAATAGCTTCCACAGAATATAATCCAAAGGGCTTAAATCAAAGCTCCGAGGCGGCCAATTGACAGCACAATTTCAGCTGATTATTCGATTTTCAAAAACAGTGCGTAAAATATCGAAGGTTGCGTTGGCTGTGTGAAACACCGTTGGCGGTTACTGCATCTTCTTGCTCATGCCTGATGATGCCGCCAGCCCAAAATCCACGCCAAACAGTGAATCGTGTGGATGCATTGGATTCTCAATAGTCACGTGTGGATTCTCTCAACCCCATATGCGGCAATTTTGCTTATTGACATAGCCACCGAGATGAAAATGAGTTTCATCTGAAAACACGATTTTTTGGTAAAATTTTTCATCTCCTGCCAAACAATCTTCAGCCCATTGGGCGAAGCGAAAACACATCGGATGGAGTTTCATTATTAAATGACAAAGCTTAAACTTTCTCATAAATCCGGAAATTTAAAATTATCAGCAATTTTTTTTTACATCCTATTCAAATTAAAATTTATAAATGGCCCACTCTATAGTAACCATATCTTTTCTCTGCGTGTATGCTTCTAAGACACGTTAAATGCTAAATATGAACTAATTTTAATTCAAAGTTTATCAAAATTCAGTACAATTCGTACTAATCAAACGTTACCGTTAAACAAAACGTCGTTTATTAAAAGCTCCCTCAAACCAAATCGAAAGAGGTTGCACCGACCGTATGATGGGAACTAAAACACTTTCACATTCGTAAAATATTCACCGACGAAAGCCGATTTTAATCCATTACACGTTTTGTGTAAAATCACGTTTTATTATTTAGCATTTGCGCTTCGCTTCATTGGCTGCTGAACTTTCGGAGGGGTTTTTTTTAATGTCAAGATTTTTACAAATCACTATAAATATGATGTACTATGGCGACGACGAAGAAGAGCAAGCAAGTGTTTGTTAATGGATCCCTCAAGTGTTGTTGCCTCTTGTTCGTTCTATTCTTTATTTTTTTTGGTGAACTTTTTGTTAGTGTTTTTTTTGGGAGCTTTAAATGTTATTTAAAGGTCAATATTGTTTACTTTTTTTAATAGATTTTAACTTTAAATTGCTTATACGAACGGGTGAGAAGAAGATACAATTAAACTTTAGATTGAAGTAGAACAAAGATGTAGTATTGTCGACAAAATGTCTGTTTCAATATTGTGTTTTTATCTGATTGCCGACCAGAAGCAATTTTATTTGGAAAAATAGCTTTGTCGCAAAAAACAGAGCATTGGTTTCTAGAAGCATGCCATATAGGATATGACCAATTATTTAGAAGTAAAATTATATATGTACGTATATTTATGTCCGTGGCAACACATAAAACATCTTAAGTCTGATATCATTATCATAACTATTCTACATTTCGATTACGCATACAGTACGTTACGATCGTAAATAGGTATCCCAGCAAAAAACTGAATCAAAAGAATAAGAAGAAGTTAAGTGTGCCTCGCTGTGAAACGAACGGGATTGAAATAAAATTAAAATGTGCAAACATTTTAATAAAAGATCAATTTAGTGCCAAAGAACAGTGATTTAATCAAAAATTGATTGAAATAATAATTGAAATATTGTTGGACTGAGAAGAGAAAAACGCAAAATATCAATAAGACACATTTGTGGCCAAACAATTGAATTGTGTAAAATCTTCGTTAAGAGCGCATTTGTTCATTCAACGCCTAAAAAATAGAGTAAAGTAACATAGCAATGTCCTCCTTCGTCGCAATTAAGCTTGCTAACTTCCTAAACTGCTCAGGTGTTGGTGTTTTTGACCAGCAATAAATCAAATAAAAGAAAAATATTAAATACAACAAAAAATCTTAAAAAAAATAATTAAATCATAATTAATGCCTTCAAAAACATTTTATACTTAACTTTTTTTTTAATAAAACTCTTTTTAAAGCTAAACAAACAAAATTCTATGTACATCTATTCTTTGTCACTAAATTATAAACTTAAAAAAACGTAGCTACGATTGAAATGTAGAATACTTATACATACACTCATAAACTATTGTGGCAAAACGGAATGCAGAATAGCAAAGTTGCCAAACGGAGAAAATATCGATCGGAATTGAAACGTAGAATAGGGGTGTATTAGATATTAATGGTTTTTGTTAATCTATTTCAAACGATAAGACAAACGATTTTTTTAATATTTCGCAGATTATTAAACAGTATTAAACAGCTTATGGTGGGTTTTATGATAAAGAATTAAAATTTTAACTGTAATAAATACTTAGTATGAACATAAATACTGTTACAACATTGAACACACCCATTTCAATAGTAGAACTGAACATACCCCGTTAATGTCATATGGGTTTTGAAAGCTAACCTCAATAGCGTTAGTCTGTAACGGGATTTTAAAATTGTTTCAACTTTCATCATGGAGTGGTCAGATAATGAGAACCGTATCGCTGCAATAGCGCTTTTAAAGTGTGAAATAAAAAAGCGATATTTTCAAAACGCTCCGGCCACTAGGGATTAGCCGCATGTTCGTCTACCGAAGCATAAAACTGTTTAAGGAGACTGGAGATGTAAAAGACCGCCACCGGTCTGGCCGCCTACGCTCTGTTCGAACACCGCATGTCATCAAAGCCGTCAAATCAAGAATTCACAGAAATCCGCTCCGAAAACAGAAAATCATGGCCCGTGAGATGAATATCACGCAAAAGTCCATGAGTCGAATCATCAATAAAGACTTGGGACTTGGGGCTTTCAAACGACGTACCGGACATTTATTGACTGCAGCTTTAAAAAAAATAGGATTGAAAAAATGCAAACGTCTTTTGGTGAAGCACGCTGATAACCTGTACAGAAAAATTTTGTTCACCGATGAAAAAATGTTTACCGTTCAGGAAAAATTTAACAATCGGTCATCTAAGGAAGCATCTGAACTGATCCCAAGGGTGGAAAAGGGTCATCACCCAGCTTCAGTCATGGTTTGGTGGGTTGTCTTTTACGATGGGGTCACTAACCTGCATTTCTGCAAACATGGCGTCAAAACATTGGTCAAAGTTTACCAAGAAACCGTTTTGGAAGCTGTTGTGAAGCCTCTTAACAATTCCCTGTTCCAAAACCAGCCATGGACTTTTCAGCAGGATTCTGCGCCGGCCCATAAGGCTAAAACTTCCCAGGCCTGGCTTCGAAACGGTTTGCCAGCGTTCATTTCCTCTGAGAAATGACCCTCAGGCAGTCCAGATTTGAACCCATTGGATTACAAATTGTGGACGGTTTTAGAGGACAAGGTTTGTCACGAAAGATACCCCAACATTGGATCACTTAACACTGCTTTGGTTCGAGCTGTGGCCAATTTTCCAATGAACGAGGTTCATGCAGCTATTGGCGGTTGGCCAGGGCGACTTAAGGGGTGTGTAAAGGCAAAAGGTGGACATTTCGAATAAGTAGATTCTTTTTGGATACAATATACATCAATAAATATACATTTCGAATAAGTAGATGCTTTTTGGATACAATATACATCAATAAATATATTAAAAAATATTTGGTCCAAAACATTTACTACTTTTTATTTTACAGCAGTATTTATGTCCCTACTAATTATATTTAAATAGAAGACATGTTTTTAACAAAATGCCAAAGTGACATTGATTTTCGTGGCTGCACACTGCTTTTATCATGATTTCGGGTACGTGACAACACTCTACAGAAAGCTTCGCAGCAATTGTTGAAAGTAAAACCGAACTCTATAAGGCCAGGCTCTCCCCAAACAAATGAGAACTACTGTTGTAAAGCTTACTTTTCAAGTTTTCCTCACAAACTTTAAGATTAAGCGGATTATAAGTAATCATTTTAGAAAAGTAAAGTGGAATTCGAAACGTAAATATTTTCGGCTTTCTAGCCGTCTAAAATCTTGATGTGCTAATTTATTGATTTGGCAAATTATTTTAACTCAAAAACGTTCATGTTTAAAAACATTTATACAATTTCAATAAAAAACGAACACGCCCCAACTGAAATTAATTGGACAACATTTTTTTTTTAAATTATTTCGAAAAAAAAATTCTGAACTTTTGTTGCTTAGTGTAATATGTTACAAAAGCACCCCAAGGCGGGGTTTGGTTACTACAAAAAATTTATTTGTTGTCACTACCAATCATTGGTACCAAAGTAACATTGCACTTCATAATTGGTTTGTTGCCATTAACACCTGTTGTGCAACCAATAGTTTTTTAAATTTGTTTGATATAACCGAATTATTGACTGTAATAATCTAATATAATGTAGCTATCATTTTATGGTATGTCGAACCATGTAACCATTATTACCATGGAATGTTGGTGATTGCAACAGAAAGTATGTTTATCCAACTGAATATTTTTAGTTCGAACCGATTTCCACCAGACTTTTTCTCCGTGCGTACTTACAGCCCCTGTTCGAGAAGCTACCTTGTTTATGTGGCTGATTAGGTAAGAATAACAGGCATTTGCTTTAGGCGTTTATGCTTCGAAAATGCAGGACTCTTTAACTCAATCAATATAAAAGCTTTTCAATAGACATTAAAGTATAACGCACTTTTTCAACAAAAGAGCATTAACTCGCAATTATTAGAATTCATTTTTTTGATAGAAAACGATTCGCAGTAGACACATCTGCGTTCTGAAAGAAAACAGTTTTTGTCTCTACTAAAAAATAAAATGTTTGAGTTAATTCCAGTGCGATAAGCTGACTGTTGCCAGTAGGTCTCGGTCAGTGGGTATAAGACTATCTCGGTCACAGAATTCGTCTGTTCCCAAATGTGATGTGTGGATGATTTGCTTCATCCAAATCATCAAGATTTTGTTTTTACATTTTTATTATTAATTCTTCCGAAGAAAGCATTAAAATCTCAATTTATTTTATATTTTGTTTGCCATGATGTCATCAGACGTCTTCTTTTTATAGACTCAAACGGACGGCAATGTTTTGTTCATTAAGATAAACGGCAACGCCGGCGTATGCTAATTTTCTGCTGGCGTTTTTTTGTGTAATCATGATTTTCCTTTTATAATTTCTTATAATTTCATGTTTTTGTTTCTTTATTTGTTTCTCTTTACATCGACACTGATGTGAGCATGCAAATGCTTTTGATTTTTTCTTTAAACCCCACTAAGCTCACCTCGAAGAGGAACACGCTTCCCTTTGTGCCACCCACAATACGAGCGCGACTTTCTTGCAACCCTTTTTTAAGGTACTTGTATTTTTATTTTGTGTTTGTGTTAAGTCAAAAGTCTTAAAAACACGTGAAAACAAAACGGAAGAGGAGAAGACAGGCGACAATAAGTGCTAATAACAGTAGACATAATTTCCATAAAGTGAAATGCACGAGCATGCAGCGACGCCTGATGTTATAAGCCCTGTTCGATTGAGTTTGTTGATTTATGAATTTAATTTATTGTTTTCACTTGCGCTTTATATTCAAAATTAAACAAATGCCACGTAAAAGATTCACAACTAAGTAATGAAAACAAATAGCAAATGTAGTTATTTTGGGTATATTTCTTTTCTTTAGAGATAAGCAGCCTGTAAAGTAATTTCCTTTTTTCAATTTGATTAAGCAAGCTCTATAGAACACGCCTTATGTAAGAAACAGCGCCAGCAAAAAACGAAAAAGAAAAAAAATAAATAATAACCAAAAAACAAGAAAAATTTTACATGCTTTTCGTTTTTTTCTCTTACTTTTTATTGTCTACTAAAAAAAACAAAACGAAACAAATTTCATGCCAGCATTGATGGCAATTGTTGTCGAACGTCGATTAAGTGTGATTTTAATGTATCCACTTGTTTTTCCAAAGAAATGTGTCGCTTTTTTGTTTGTATTTTGTCTTAAAATGTAAATTGACTTTTTGATTTTTGGGCTGGTGTTTACACAAGAAATTTTAATCGGGATTATCGTTGTCCGTCCTTTTGACTGTTGCTGGTGTTTTTTCGTGATTGTATCAGAAAATGGTGATAATCGTGATTCAATATCTAGTGTAAACATTACTTAATGGTTGTAGCAAATGCAATTTATTAGTATATTGGCAGTGTGGACGTAACATTAAAATAATCCTGTCAACCGGGTGGGTCTTCTAGTGATTTTATTTGAATCATATTGAATTATATTATTTTGACAGCGACAGCTCTCTTTGCCGCTTATAAATTTGAGGGATAATTATATCTCGGGGTGGCGCACTAATTTTGCTACAATAAGAAATTCAAATAACTTTTTTATTCATATATATTTTATATATACATATATATTTTCTGGCCTAATAATGAAAACGCGAATATTTATCATCGAAAATGGTTTAATTGTTTTTCAAAGTATTCTCCAGCATGATTTATATACTTTTGCATGCATGCGCTCAAAGCAATTGTCGAAGCACTTATTCCACTCCGATCAAGACACCTCCAGAACACGGCTTTTGAACGCGTTAACAGCATCTTCTGGCGACGAAAATCGTTGACCACGCATTTTTTTTCTTGATGTGCGGAAATAAAAAGAAGTCATTGGGTACCATCCGCCGTACAGCCCTGACGTACGGCGGATGACCCATCAATTCGACGTTTTGGCCGGTCAAAAAGGCGCTGGTTTGAGCCGTCGTTGACCACGCATTTTTTTCTTGATGTGCGGGAATAAAAAGAAGTCAATGGCTGTTAAGTCAGGGCTGTACGGCGAATGACCCATCAATTCGACGTTTTGGCCGGTCAAAAAGGCGCTGGTTTGAGCCGATGTGTGAGAGCTCGCATTGTCATGGTGCACAATGATTCGTCTTCTCTTGTTTGTTTTTCGAATTTCTCCGAAGACTTCTTGCAAACAAATTGTGGTATACCATTCAGAATTGAACGTCCCACGTTGCTCAAGCGGAACAGTCGCCACCTGACCAGTTTTGCCGAAAAAACAGGCGAGCATTTTCGTCGAAGTGCTTCTTCCACGAACAACATTCGTTGGATTTGGCTTGTCTTCGAAGACCGACACGGCCGATTGCTGTTTTGTTTCGGGCTCATACGCATAGATCCATGATTCGTCACCTGTGACGATCTTTTAAACGGCGTTCGTATTTTTTCAAAAAATTTTTTTGCACCAATCGACACGAGCCTTTTTTTGAGCGATTGTCAATTTGTGCGGGATTCAACGAGAACAAACCTTTTTTACGGCCAGGTGTTCATGCAATATCGAAGGTATGCTGGTGGAAGAAATGCCTAAGAATGCCTCTATTTCACGGTGTGTCACATGACGATCTTGCATTATCAGTTCACGCACGGCATCAATGTTCTCTGGCACAATGACCGTTTTTGGACGACCTTGTCTTTGAGCGAGCGTCGGCCACGAATGAATTCATTAAACCAGTTTTTCACAGTGCTTTAGGATGGTGCTTCATCGCCATACAAAGATTTAAGATCATCGATGCACTCTTGTCGTGATAATGTTCACGAGTGAGTTCCATTTTTTTTTGCCAAATTGATTTTTTCAAGTCACTAAACAACACAAATGATGGTCGTACGTCAAAACATTCTGAGAACGTTTATGCTAAAACATGTTAAACTTTCCAATGGAAATGTCAGATGGCGCCAGGCAAAACTTAGTGTTGCCTAGGCCAGAAATATATATAGCAACCCTCGTATAACAGAATTTATATCAAATTACTAAATATGTCTTTACGATACCTCACAGCAATGATTGCGCAAAATGCGTTTTTAACAGAGATGAAAAAAAGTTAACCAATAGGTTGAAAGTCTGTGCTCTCAGCTCTCAATTTTTTTGACGCAGAACTAGGAGAAAGAATTCCAAATGCAGTTTACCAACAGGTTCAAAGTCTATGCTCTCAGCTCTCAATGACGCTAGACTAGAAGAAAGAATTCCAAATGCAGGTCTCATTCAAAAGTACAGAAAAAATGTTTCAAAAAAGAGACTTAAAAATTACTTTCCTTTAGTTTATACAAATGAATTGTTATTTTTGGTACCTGTTTTTTTTATTGTTGTCTCATGAAATAAAAACAGAAAAAGGCGTGTCACTTTTTGTACGACTATTCGAACCAAAATGTGCCCTTTGTTTGAATAAATTCCCTTTTTGGATTACTTTTAGAAAATTTTACGGTAACACTGATGACAAACGTCTGTTTTTAATTAAAAATATGTTTTTTTTTTAATTTTTCTGCAAAATACTAATAATTTTCTTTATTCTTTGTATATTTTCAGCATTTTTCAACTATTTTTCATCATTACTAATATAGTATTATTGTTATTCGAGAGAGAAAACTAGAAGGCATTTGGATTGCAAAATCAAAATTAAGGTAAATATCTGAAAGAAAACCTTATCAAATACGCAAAAAGTTTTAACATTTTCTTTTAAAAATATTTATTAACATTAATGGGGAGGTTTAAACTCCTGTCAAACAAAGAACGAATATTGATAATCGTCCATTTGGGTATACTAAAGGTATAATAAAGAAGGTAGAGTCATGCAGTCAGTTTGTTTTTCTCGTACAAATTCAAAAGTTTTAATTGGAAATTTGACAAATACAATTTTTGAAGTTTGTATAGCTATATGTGACGCGAAAACAGAAAGGGACCTAAGGTTAAAAACCAGTTTTGTTCAGGAGAGCCATTTTAAAGATTAGGCCCCTTTCTATTTGCGCTTAGAATCGTCGACTTCACTTTCATAAAACGCGCATATCTCTGGGAGGGAACACTTTTGGGGCATGGGATTGGTCTCATTGGATGCTCAGATGTTGTCCACACCAAAAAAAAGAAAAAAAAATGAAAATTGATTTTTTTTTTTACCCTTAGGTCCCTTTATCTTTCGTCTACTGCGACAGCTCATTTCGTCTCAGACGAATTCCTTTATTAAAAAAGGCTATTTAAATATTTTTTTTATACAAATTTTCTTTAAACCTATTGCAAGTTTAAATAAATATGTTATTCTGAATATGTTTAATTGGAATTTGTCATTTTTTCTTTATTATTTTCCATGTTTACATTGAATTGATAACACCGCAAAGACATACGAGTATATAATCTGTTATTTTAAAGTAGACAACATTTACTTTAGTGTTGTTTGTATTTACCCAAGATTATGATCGATGATTCAGACAATGTTGTTAGTTACTCGTATTTAGTTGAAATTTAAAAAAATTGTCAATGCAAGGTTTTTTTTGAATGACGCCATTTTTAGCATATCAGAGGATAGCAAAAAGCCCATTCTTGTAAATGTCGAGCACAATTTTTGATTCGTTCACTATATTTTTTCGGTGGCCAACTGAGTTGCCAAGAAAATTTCCTATCTTAAATTCCTGTTTTTTTAAGGCTGAAAGCTAAGATTATTAAAAATTATCTGACATAACTTCGCAGGAATAGAACGATTTTAAAACTTTTACTTTATGTTTATTTAATCTCCGTCTTTCGGCATTTGTCTATTTAACGGAGATTTCTTTGAATTTAAAGTGACGCTTGTGACAATTTGTCTTTGATTTTACTCTAATTAACATGTCAGTGTTACATTTTAAACGATGCGGACATATTTTTAAGAAAAAAAATTGCCTATACAAATTGTTTACACTTCAGTCAATAAATGACTGCAAGGGCTGCCTTTAGTATGAGGCAACTGCAAATATTTTAAAAATATATACATATTTATATAACAGTTAAATAATTTTTCAAACAAGCGCCACCATCACTGATCATTTTTTTTTGTCATTCTCTTCTATATCACCTTTTGAGCATGTTACATTTCCACTTCAGTTGTCACCTGCTGCTTCTTGCCCCACCGCCGCCGCCATCAGTCATCACCAGCACTTGGGGTTTATTGTGGAACAAGTATTTTTTTCCTTCTTTTTGTTATTTTTTTTGGTGTCAACATAATAGGTGTGGTTTTTATTCGCGTTTATTTTTTTCTATATTGTTCAGCAAATATTTTCTTTTCTTACTTATCATTTATAACTCTCAAGTACATTTTAATTGAAATTTATATCGCAATTGAGTGAGAAAAGGGGAAAGAAGGAACGCTAGAGGGAAGTCGAGACAAATGTGCCACTTGTTAAGACCTTTTGTCGCTGACGATAGTGTATGAATTTGTAGCAGAAAAATATATAAAAAAAACTTGAATTTATAGCAACTATTTTGTTTGTCTCCGCGTCTCTTTAATTCAATTAATGTTCTTTTTCCGCTCTACCTCTCTGGCGTTACACGGCTGTCAGTTTGCCCGTTCCTTCCGCCACGTTCCGTCTGTCCGCTCAGTTATTTATTAGTTACGCATGTTTTCTTATTAAGTAGGTTTCTTCGTTGATCTTTAACTTTATTTAAATGTTTCTGTGTGTAAAGAAAAAACATAAGTTTTCTTTTGGATTCGTATGTGAACGTCGATAAAAACATGGAAAGTTCTACTCATTACCATTTTCATTATTAGGTAATGACATTTTATTTGACCCTCAGCATGAGTTCTAAGCAAAGGGAAATGACTAACTCATATTGACAGTAATAAGAACTCGTTTGTAGTATACTTTTCCGTAATGGATTTATAAATCAGTTCTCTCTTTCTCTTCTAATTTTTTTGGACAACGAGCGTTTAAATCCCGTGTTAAAATCTTGCCGTAGAAAGTCCCCATTAACACTTGCCGCAACCATGCCCCTTACATCTCTCTCCTACAAATTGAAAGTTGCGGCAAGTAAAGTTGCCTAGTGTGAATGGGGACGAATGGCATTATTTTTTGTAAATTGATCTCTTTCTCTCTCCTCTCTCTCTCTCTTTGGGTTTATTTATCTCTTATAAAACCAATAGAAGAATATAGCAAATAGCAAATAGTACTTACCTCACCGTGTCCTATAATTCGAATGTTGGGAACATTGTAAGTGGTATATGCTTTTCAATTGTGCTTGCCCGGAAAACTTTGTACTTCCCTTTAGCACAGGTGGCCCTTACATTTTTTTGATGGGTCTTCAGCTTAAACAAATACAGCTTTGCTTTATGAACTGAACTAGGAGGGTTGCTATTTATTTTTCGGGTCCTGGCAATTCTAGTGTGACCAAATGTAAACTGGAAAGTTTGACATTTATTATCAGAACTTCACTCAGAACTTCACTCAGAACGTTTTGTCATTTGAACGCTAATTGCTTTGTTCACAGTCTATTGAAAAATTAATTTCGGTTACAAATGTGATCTCTATGACTTTCGGAGAGTAGAGTGTGTCAATCCACTTGTTTCGACCACTGTAAATTCCTGGTACATAGGGTTCAGTATTTTAAATGATTGTCATATGACAAAACTAAAAAATTAATATGCAAAAGATCGCTTACGACTTAAAAAAATGTATAGAGATGCAGTTAATATCACGACAAAACAAAAAATCACATATTTTAGGTATTTATGAACTGTTGTTTATCAGTCAGTAAGTGGATTCTCTTTTGTCATTTAACAGTAAAAACATTGTGCACGTTTTTGTCACTACATTTTCAGTCGATTTATATCTTCCTTTGTTTTGCGTTGACAACATTTGACATTTTTTGGGTGCAAATTCGTCGTCAGCTAACGTTAGCCAAAAAAACAGCTCCAAAATCCATCTTATTTAATATTTTAAGCTGCCTAGAAAGGAATTTAGGGCTGCTGCTGAATGTGTGATGTTTTTTTTAGCTAACGTAAACGCAAGTTAGCGGAGCTTATTTGTTAAACACAATACGTGAACATTAGCGTTAGCTCTAATTTGTGATAAAGCTTGACAATATCAGCTCTTCTAAAGAAAGCGATCTTGTATGTGATGTCGCCAGGCCGTTGTTAAAATGAGTTTAGTCTCTGATGCCGTTCGCTCCAGTATGAATTTCGTGAAGGTCGTCCAAGATCGTTCGTTTTGCCGGAAATTCTGAGTGGTACACAACGATCACTTTGCCAACAGTGTTCGATAAAATAAGGGGAAAACTACACTAAGAAAAATAATAATCTTATATAAGGTTAACTAAACCATAAATAAACATTATTTGGAGTCTACGTTATATAAGGTTAATTTGAACATTTTGTTGTCGACTGGTATTTAACAATAATAATAGTTAATTTAACTATTCTATGGTTGAATTTTTTACCATGAAAATTGTTAATATTAAAATATTAAAACAATACATGTTCAATTTAACAATAAAATTGTTAATATTATTAACTATGAAGATTTTTATAGAAATCATTTTTATTCTTAAGTTAAATAATTATTGGTTGCCACTTTTAACCAGAAATATAGTTACAGTTACAATTTTTAATATCCAATCAACCCACTAATTATGTTTTTGTTTTGTTTACATTTATTCGGTCTTTTTTCATTATTATGACTTGAACAGTTTTTATTCTGGTTCGAGACCTTTTTGTTGTCTTTTTCAGAATCAATCAAAAAATTGTTGAAATGTATTGCAGACTGTACAGCTGTTTCTAAACCCGCCAAGGGTTTTCTTCAGCAGTCTTTGGCAACGATTACTCCGGCTTCAAATCAAATGACTTATACAAGGCTCCTATTACACTGTGCGACAGCCACAATCGGTTTGGGATGAAACCACCGGGGAAAGTTATATCGGTCAAAAAAAGGTCATACGTGTCCCAGCGTTTCGTTGGGTCTCATCTAGGAATCGAGATATATCGATTTGAAGTTAGTAAGTATCGTATAGGGGAATTTGTCACGTTTTTGGCTCTTTTGTTTGACATAACTTGAGAACCACTCGTCCGATTTAGCTGAAATAAATTTTAAAAAACCAAGAATTACAATTCCCTTAATCTGTTCATATATTATTTTCCTTTACAAGTAATAGTTTCCAAGTTAAAAATAAGCGCATGAAAAAAAAATTTTAATTTTTAGGCAAAAATAATTTTTTTTTTCATACATTTATTTATAATTGCGAAACTGTTGCTTAAGTAGGAAAACGGTTTAAGAACAGATTAGAGGAATTGTAATTCTTAATTTTTCTAAATTTGTTTCAGCTAAATCGGACGAGTGGTTTTCGAGTTATGTCAAACAAAAGAGCCAAAAAAGTGACAAATTCCCCTATACGATACTTACTAACTTCAAATCGATATATCTCGATTCCTAGATGAGACCCAGCGAAACGCTGGAACACGTATGACTTTTTTTTTACCAATATAACTTTCCCCGGTGGTTTCATTCCAAACCGATCACTGACCCTTACCATTTGTCGCAGAGTGTTATGATTAATGAGAATTACTTTTTGCGTATAGTCTTTAAACTGTGCTATCATTGCGCTTTGAAGATTGTACAGCTAGCATTTGCATTTGGTAGTGGTTTTTTAAAACAGATATATAAATTGCGTTATGATCTTTCTCACAAATACAAATGTTCAGAGCAGATGAAAAAGGGTGAGGAGGATAAGACAGTCGCAATCGTTGCAACTTCGTGTAACTTAATTCTGAACTTCGTATAACACAAAGCAGACCAAAAACTTCGATACAACAGAGCCGAATGATCTTTATGTCGCACAATTTTCTGTTTCTCTCTTGAAAAAAACCAACCTTATATATTAGTAATGTTAACTCTGTTGGTATATTTGACCTTATATAACGTTACTTATCTTCGTTATCAAACATTAACCATGAACAATTTAACCAGACTTATGGTTAAAAAAATCATTTTATTTTCGGCTCAGTGTAGAAGAATAGTAGTAGGATCATTTTGCATCACGATAATGCGAGCTTTCATATATCAGCTAAAGCATTTTTCTTATTTCCTCGTATTAGGAAAAAACTGCGTGGTCAACGTTTTTCGACGTCCGAAGAAGCTGTTGAAGCGTTCAAATGTCATATTTTGGAGGCGTCTCATCGGAGTGGGAAAACTGCGTTGAAAATTGGTTTGTGTGCATGAAAAGTATATTCATCTTCGCGGAGAATATTTGTTGTATAAAGGCAAAGCTTATAAATAGTAGTTAGTTCGTTTTTGCCTTAAACGCCATAACTCTAGAGCTTTTTATTAATGGCACTTCTCGTTTCAATAAAACCTTTCTTATAGAGAACGTGTCCACTTGCCGAAGGGATATTTTTTTATAAAAATAATGCAAAAGGTAATGAGATGACGTCACTTGGTAACGTATATGGTTATGAGTTGTACTTGCGAAGTTTTGCTGGGAATCTTTATGGCTGCATAAATGCTGGCACTGTTTTGTAATGGAATTCCGCCTGTTAGGCAAATTAACATTTAATCGATATCCAAAAGTTTTAAATCCAAGGATCCAAATTATCTAGCTTTAGGCAGGCTGACAACATTACAATCGGCATAGAAAACTTTATTTCGGGGCTGTTATGGTATTGACTGGCACTGTTTTGTAATGGAATTCCGCCTTTTAGGCAAATTAACATTTAATCGATATCCAAAAAATTTTAAACCCAAGGATCCAAATTATCTAGCTTAGGCAGGCTGACAACATTACAATCGGCATAGAAAACTTTATTAGGGGCTGTTATGGTATTGATAATCGAATCAGTAATGTGGGTAATCGGATTAGACTAGCATTCTTATCAAATACAAATTTAGTCGCAACATTTAAAAACGTATAAGCGATATTTAAAACCTCTTGCTGTTTTGGCCTGCTCAATTAATTATAACCACTTCGGTCTTACTTGCGCTTCCTCCCTTACCAAAAATTTTTGCATTCTCTATTTCTATTTATTAAGAATTTTCGCACCCTCTTTTGCTACACCGAAACGAAAATAGTTATCGTTTAACGTCTTTCAGGCTAGAGAATTTGTTGCCATTCCACCGCTATATTTGATGCGCTCAGCTACCTTCATGTCGAGATACAGCTTAAGGTTCGATCGACGAATTTAGCTGGTGGCCATATAATTTACGATTGATTTTCCTCCGAAAAATTCCCAATACTACTTCCGAAGTCTTTGGTAGTAGCCATGATTCAGCCCCATATAGCAGCACGTGTATTGTAAAGTGTAATTCGTATCCTTCGAAACTGAGCTCTGCTCTAAAGCTATTTGCTGATCGCAAAATACCACTGTTTTGGCAACACGAGCCGTTTCGATTTCAGTGCTGATATCGTTCTTATGGTTCCGAGATATTCCAATTTTCTACATACTACCTTATTAAAAATAATAAAGGGTCCTCCGAATTATTTTTATTTTTTCTATATTTAATACGGCACTCGTATTTTACATGCATTTTTCAACTTTGCCGATCCTTTAAAATAATAATTGTTGTAATTATGAGTATATTATGGGCCTTTTTCAACACTCCCTTGGCGTTGGTTCCCCTTGACAACACCACCAAATAACCAATAAAAAACAATAATTGTGCATAATTAAAGTTTGAAAAACAAAACATGAAAAGGGAAAAATCCTAAAAAAAAACCTCACACAAATCATAAAAAAATACATATTTTTAAATTATAGGTACTAAGTCCTTAGAATAAGGGTTAGAAGAAATTACACCCACCTAGCGCGAAGCACCATGAAATACAGTTGCCCCAAAAACTAAACAAACACATGTCAGTTGCTGTAATTATGACAGGTGGGTTGTGGCTGATACTCTTATGAGGAACTTTACTGTTTATTTTTAGAATTTGTACTAAAAAATTACTTTCGTACTCGTTAGTTTTGCCGGCCGGTTTATGGATGAACTGTGTGCGTGTAAGTGAACTATGAGAAATAACAAAAACAACAAACGCAGAAGAAACGGAAAGAGAACCTGCCTGACGTCATCTAGAGACAATTTAATTCTTTTACGGTCTTTTTTACTACTGTTGTTGTCAGTCCGTTTTACACACACACAGAGAAAAACACATGCCCACAGATAAGAAGGATATGTTCGCATATCGAGCAGCGAATGATTAAGGAAGACGGTGGGGAGAGAGTAATATAACTGCTGTTGAGGGGGTGGTAAGCGTGGCTGTGTGGTGGCCGTGTTACGATGTTGGGAGAGGGGATGTTGGTAGAGTTCACCCAACAATAATGTCGCCTTAAGGCGATTTTCAACAGACGAGCCTCCATTTTGGTTCACTCTCCTTATACGTGATGTCATTGTTTGTTTGTGCTTGAATTTGGAAACGGCACAAAGGCACACACACACACATCTCACAGTTCATTGACATTTCTTGCTATTATGTAAATACACACACATCCTTTTATATTTTTATACGAAAGTTTTTTTTTTTATTGTAATCGCGTGTTACACGCCAACACACAGCACAACGAGACGCAAGTTAAAGGACATGAAATGAAATCAACAATTCTAAAGGGCTTTTTTATGGCGGCCACAAGGAAACCAGGAGCCGAAAATATACACGCGAACATTAAGTTATTATAGCACCCCAAGCACCCAACGCCAACTTATGTAGGGGGGGGGGGGAACTTGTAGCAAATTGTATTAACTGTTCTCCAACCTCTTGTGAGTTGGGCGCGCTAAAAGAAAAAAACAATTTTTGTATCGTAGTTTTAGTGATTTTTTGTTTTATTATCCTCATGGAATTTTAACATGAATGATACAATTTTTCCTGGCGTCATGGTGAAAACTGTTGCGGTTCATTTCTTTTTATTGGCTAACTTGTTCACCCTCCTATACATATTTATATTCTTACATAAATTTATACATATTTAAAGGGCGCAGTATACACGAGGATCAGATACATAAATAGGGTACAGTATATTGAGCTATAAAACATTTATTGTAGTTTGTCATCTCCTCGTTAGAATTTCATAAAACTTTGAATTTTCTTATTAAACAGCTTTAATAAGGGATACACATGTGTGGAGAAACATAGCAACTTACTACGTAGACGAGGATTCCACTACCCATTATTATTTTACAGGGTTATCCACATACAGATTCGTTGCAAAAAAAAAATCAAAAAATTTACAAAAATTATTTTTTTAAGCTTACTATAGTTTTATACGAAATATCAAAGTCCGCCGCTTAAGAATATTAGGCGTTCTTAACAGGATTTAAACCTAGATTTTCAAGCATAAAAGACGTGTACACTAAACATCACACCATGGCGACCCATATACAATTAAATACAGTCGAACATGGATAAGTGGATTCGCAAGAGACCGCCTGCTTTTACCCACTTAAAGAGGTTTCCCCGTCAATAATACAGTTTCCCACTTATCCAGGTAATTTATTTTAATCCCACTTAAAAAGGTTAAGCTTGTTTTTTTTTTAGAAAAATGCTGTTTTTGTTAGATATGTTCTTAAATTCTGTTTATTTGCATTAAATTCTAATTCAATTTAAAAGATAACAAACAGAAAAATATGCTTTTATGAACATAAAAAGTAAACGCAAAAAAGGAGCGCATGCAACATAGCATCAGGGTTGTCCGTTTTTTGGCCTCTGTCGCCATTTTTTTGGTGAAAATTACGCAATTTTTTTTTTTTATTTTTTGTTCGAAGTGTGCAGGGACCTCCAAAACTGTTTCACTTATAGAGGATTCCCACTTATTCTGGATCGACTGTAATTTAAAACAATTGAAAATATATTGAAAAACGCTTTACGAAGAGTTTATGTTCTTATTTGTACTCCACTTTTTTCACCACCCTCTTATGTGTGGTTTTTTGATTTTATGATTGTGGGAAAATCCCCTACACCCCATCACAAATATGCACTAGTGTAAAATGTATGTATTGACAGCATTTGTTATTGCCTTTTTTCGCTCTCTCTCCACCCATAAAATTTCTGGTGCAATCCACTTTGTTGCCGTTACTTTCATGTACATTGTTGTATTGAAATTGTTGATGGGGTATCCTCTACCCCAGCCGAATTACAACCAACATAACCTCAAATGATGTCATTTATTATTAACAAGCCAGACCGGCGACGACGACCACAACGACGGCGACGACGACACACGGCTCGCTACGAGAAGTACGGGATGAGTTCATCATCGAATTATTTCAACAATTTATTGTAGGGGTTACTTTTTCAGTTCACATTCACTGGTTTATACATCGTAGTGCAATTCGATTAAGTGCTTACCCTTAAATGCACTTGGACGTTTTAGTCTAGCTTAGAAGAAATATGTAAAGCAAAGAAAGTCATTAAGTCCATTTGGCTGGAAACTTTATGGTTTTTAGGGAAGAAGATCCCCTCGAAAAAATTAAACCGAAAACAATACAAAACAATGCCATAAGACATAACTTGATTTGCGTGATCGATTGCACACGCTAAACGTATCATCAAATACTTGAAATTCTGTCATATTGACTGGAATAAATACTCATATGACAAATTAGATTGACATTAAATATCAGAATAACAAATCGACGTGCTTTGAGAAAAATGTATAAAATAGAGTGTTTGTATGGAAATGCTAAAATTTGCGACATATCAGTAGTCACTTCTATTATTAGCCAGAATATTCGCAAATAACAAGGGATCATGAAATCAAGTTTGCTCGAAAAACGTTGTTCTCAGTTTTAACCTCAATGTGTATGACTTTTGGGATACAAATAATGTGTTAATAGTATCTGCAAGTGTCTATTATCAGTTTAGCTGCCCCCCAACCAAACATGCCATTAAAAAAATTAACAGATTCACAGAGAACAGATTTTCTGTCACAACCATATATTTTTTGACAAACAAACAATTGCTGTTCTCCAAGTATAAACGAACCGAATGTTGGTTCTTTCACTGGAATCTTCAATACATAAAACCTATAATATTAAATAAATTCTATTGAATATTGAAGGGGGGTTTTCCATATAAATGTACTTTTTCACCCACTTTTGGTATTCCAACGAAATAGCTATAGTCCGATTGTACACTGACTTTTTCTTGGTGTTTAAGAAGAATGTTCCTACGAAGGTAGGATTGTATATATCATGTGGTATTGGCAAAAAAAAGTGTAACGCTAAAAAAAAGCATTTTATTAAAGCCTTCATTGTTATAACGAAATCCGTTTAAGACATTTAAACCAAGTCCACCTAATGGCTGGTTCGCACGATAACTTGTGTTGTAATATTTTTACAAAACTGGCTATGGGATTGCAAATGGGCCATATTGGCACACCACTTCTACACAAATGAACTATTTTGTCCACTTTTGGTATTCTTGTATTTTCAATCGTATTTACACGATCTAACCAAACATCAATATTAATGAACTAAGTTCATTAATATTGATAGTTAAACCTAACCATGCCCGATCTGGAACCTCCCACACAAAGTAGACTGTATCACATATGTAAGTTGTCGCCGCCGAGTGCTTAAAATTAGCTTGGATGGTGTGTTTGCATATAAAAAATGTGGCCTTATTCTGTCACCCAATGCAAATACAGTAAGTCGCCAACTTCTGGTTTTCGCATTTTATCTTTAATACAGTGCATACGATCTTACTAAATATCAATTGTCTAGGAATAGAACTATGAAGTCAATATGGTAACAAAAAATGTTACTCCTACCCACGCCCCTTCTGGTACCTCCAATACAAAAGATCCTGTTCGTTTGCAGATTAGAACCCACAAAACGTATCACTTTCTACTTATAGATCAGATTCAAATAATTGTGAACCGCGTAATATTTTAGAACGTTACCTTTCGTTAGAAAACACGTACGAAATGAGTGGTTGACACGCCCCATTCTGGTACCTTTTGTATTTAGTAATACATATGAATATTTTTGTATGCGCATAAGATAATAATGGACGCCACTCCTTATTCTAGTATTTCCCAAAATTAGTATTTTAGTTAAATTCTAATGTTTAATAATACAACCCATTGATTAAATATTTTTTTTTAACTAAATTAAAGTCCTAAAGACCTTCAAAATAAGGTCAAATCGTTGTGGACAATTTCGAGATGACTATAACTTGATAAACGAAGGTTTAAAGAAATTCAAAATTCAATTCTGAGGACACGAAAAAAGGTTTTCTATTCGTCTGAGTTCGATAAACGAACAATTTTAAGCAACACTCGTGTATTCACACGAAATTCTATTGCGAAAATCAAACCAGTGTTTCAATTTGATTTGATACAAATGTTTGTGTTTTCTCCACTCAAAAACCGCCAATTTCATGTAAATAAATTAAATGTTGACATCATTGTAAACAAAACATTCCATGTACATGTACGATCTTTCCCAAAGGAGCCCAAATGTTTCTAGTAACATGTTGACATTTCGTTAGATGCACTCAATACTTCTTTGGCAACATTTATACAGCGACCGTGGGTATTATATATTTTAATCAGCCCGATTCTGAATATCCCTCGGGAGGTAATTCCCTGGGAATTAATTTTTCCCGAAAATAAAATCGTCCTATTCTAAACAAACAAGGAAGGAGAATAGTAATAAGGGAGAGAGAATTTCGATTATTCGACGTCAGCTGTTTCGTTTGGCTCACAATTTGCAAATTATTTTTATTAAGTTTCAAACGTACAAAGTAAATAAAGTGAATATAAGCAAAAAAACTGTGGAAAACAATATTTTTTTGAAGTTCTTCTCTTCTTAAAGTTCGTAGCGAGCGGACCCCTGTGCATTTATATGTTGACCATTTATATTTATTTGTTTTTCGCCGATCTTTATCACTGTCTAACGCAGTATTTTCAGCCCCTCATCGTCTGGCTCTAGCAACTCTAGAAATGCCGCCTAAGGTTATCTAAGTTCTATCTTGTGAAAGTTGAAGAGCATAACTCATTTATCCCAATTAAATCGTACATGGCCTCTTTGTTTGCAGAAAACTTCTGCTCTATATTGGGCCTCCACCAGTTCCTCTGGAGAATTTAAGGTTTTATGCCGTACATACTTCTGTTGGTCGGCCCGTACCTGAAAAGGGTTTTGCATTCTTATCGTTTGTGCACTGAATAAATCAATTTTTGTCGTTTATACCTTCTTTCACTCTACAACACTTTTTGATGGTGGCCCGGCTGCATTCAGTTGTGCATCTAAATTGCCCCCTTCTTAGTTTAGCTAATTTTTTACTGGCTTGAAACGAACCTCGCGCAATATCAGTAAGCAATTGCATTGAGTTTATCATAACGTCTAACTTTTTGTTTATTGTTTTTCACCTGAAATTAAAAAAATGGTGTTTTCCATTTTTCATGAAAAATATTAAATAGTGGAGCGCGGCATTTTGCTTATTTGGTAATGAAATAAAAATATTATGAACCTTAGAAACATTTATCTTATATTTTAATTATATTGAACAGTAAGGGAATTTTTAAATTACATGGTTCTAATAGTGTATCGCTATCCACACACTGCTGCATACGTTTTCTGAAGTTTTCATGAACTCTGTATTCATGAAAACTTCAATTTCAGCCTCAATATTGTTAATTAGGTCTTCCAAGGTGTTGGGACGGTTGATATACACCGTCGACTTTAGGTAAGCCCAAAGGAAAAAATTGCATGGGTCTAAATCTGGTAAGCGTGCCGGCCAGTTTACATCACCCCTCAAAGAAATATGTCGTCCAAATAATTCATGGTTACCCTCGCTGTGTGTGCATTGGCATCATCCTGTTAAAACCATGTCTCCTCTAATTGCATTGTCTCAAGATCTGGCTGAAAAAATCCTGTAGCATAGTCAAGTACCGTTCGGAGTTCATAGTTACGGCAAGACGGTCATCCTGGAAAAAGTAAGGGCCAATAATGCCTACTCGTGATATGGCGCACATCATATTTTACTTAATTTACAATTGATTGTCGTCCAGGAACACGTCCGCCTGGTGGAACAGCGAATCGTAAACGAAAAGCACGCTGCACTGCAATGATCGAGTGCGCATTTGAAAAATACGTACGCTTCAACACAAAATGACCTGTCCTCACGTGTCAATGCATGATGACAACTGAAAGGCAGACAAATCTCCCGTCAGCCACGCACACTTTTCACTCTCTTCGACCGAAAGGTGCCGCCACAGCCTGCAGTGAAAAAAAAGCAAATTACCGCGCCCGACCCGTACTTACTTTTTTGGCACAACTCTTTTGCAATTTTTTTGCGAAATTATTCCCAAAATTTGTTATCAAACTCTCCCTTTTATTGACATTCATAATACCTACTTTTTTCCCCGGGAAAAGTTTTCCATTTTCGAAGTTTGTTTAGAATAACGGAGAAGGGAAAAGCGAAAAATTCCCGGGGAGATTTTATTTCGAATAGGAGAACATGGAATCGGTCTGAATATGTATTTTGACAGTTTCTCACCCAAGAAGACGAACTCAGTACTAGAAAAATAATAACCATGGTACTGATGTAACATTTCATTAGAAATTGTTTACATTCAGTAAGAAGTCTTGCAATTTGCATATTTGCGTATTCCAAACATTTGGTTGACAATATTCTTTAGTTATTTCTCAGGAGCATTGCTTGAAATTCAAATTTTGTCATCGAAAATGTCCTTATGCTATGAATGAAATATTAACTTAGTTCCTTTCTACCAAGCAACGACAATTTTCGCTATCATCAGTATTGAACACCACCAAATGCCCACACACTGTCTTTGCAAGCAACATTTTACACTACAAATTTGCCATACATCCTATATCCGTTCCCCTCTCCTCACTCGCCTTATCAATGCTCTACATAACGTGGTGCGTACATGTTGTGCTAGCCTTACTTTCATGCCAAATTGATTGTTGCACCCGATACATCAAATGTTCCAGTCATTGATAGAATTTAAATGCATCCCCATATCATCTCAGGGAATCTTCTATTTTCACTATGGAAGGATTGCTTGCCTTGCAGAGCACTTTTGCGGTGTTTAATTATGTATGCAGTTCACAGTTACTGTTTTGCCACTGTTGTACTGACAGTAACTGTCAGTTGTGTTTGTTGTCCCCCTCATTCTCTCTCGGAGCCTAGTATGGAGAGCAGCAAAGTTCTGTAATGGCCGATACAGTTTCTGTGTTGGTTGCTCAAGATTAATTGTTTTAACCGGGGACCAGACAAGGACAGACAGACATCGTTTTGTCGCCGTCGTCTAGTCTGCGAAAAAGAATGAATGATTTATGCAGATGACGCCTAAAGGTACGTTCATGATTGTGGGTGGTGCTGATGGTGGGCCGTTGGACGGGCTTGAGTTGGTTATGTTAGTTAACCCGATTTTATGTTAATCATTAAGAATGGACGGGAAAAAGAGAATTATACAAAAGGCGCCAACATAAATGAGGAGAAATTGTTATGCACAGTAGGAATTTTGGGAAAGGGATCACTCACTTTGTTGAGTTGTTTTAAAATTAACGTAAAAAATAAATTTATTTGTGAAATACAGTTGAATTTGGTTAAGCGGAAGTGGAAGGAATTAAGAAATTGTTTTCACTTATGCAGGATTCTAAGAAAAAAGGACTTTGTTAAAATCTTAAAAGAAAAGCCTGTGACTGTCATTACATTGTTTTAAGTATCAGGACTCCATAAACTGTGGGCTTCCCTGTAGGTGGTTAGTATTTCGGAACAAACTCATACCTAAATTGCATATTAAGGTATATTCAGCTGAAAAATCATTATAATAAACCTTTGTATATAAATATATTTAATTTTTACATTATATGTAAACTTATTACAAATTTGGAACATGAGCTAATTATTTTTTTTCGTCTAACCCACCAAGACCTTCTGCAGGTAGTCTTTCAACTTTTTCACTAGGTGCTTTCGGTAATCATTTTCTCAATAAATAAACAATAGATTCATATTTTTCAGCATAAAATAATCCTTGAACCAAAATTCTTATGAAAATATATATCGAATTTCGATATCAGTAGGTTAAGGGTTAAAATATGTTTCTTTTGATTTGGCAACGCTGTCTAAAAAAATATTACACTTTACAACACTGTACGGCTCTGACGCAGAAATTAGCGAAGAACAAAAAACGCTTAAAAGGGCTGCTATATATATTTTTGGCCTAATAAAGAAAAGGCCAATATTTATCATCAAAAACGGTTTTATTGTTTTCAAAGTATTTTCCACTCCGATTGAGACACCTCCAAAACATGGTTTTTGAACTCTTCAACAGCATCTTCTGGCGACGAAAATCGTTATCGTTGCCACGCATTTTTTTTCTTGATGTGCGGGAATAAAAATAAGTTATTAAGTGCCAAGTCGGGCTATACGGCGGATAACCCATCAATTCGACGTTTTGGCCGGTCAAAAAGGCGTTTTTCGAATTCCTCCGAAGACTTCAGGCAAACAAATTGTGGTGTACCACTCAGAATTGACCGTTCTAAGTTGCTCAAGCGGAACAGTCGCCACATGACCAGTTTTTCCGAAGAAACAGGCGACCATTTGCTTCGAAGTGCTTCTTCCACAAACAATTTTCGTTGGATTTGGCTCGTCTTCGAAGACCCACACGGTCGATTGATGTTTTGTTTCGGGCTCATACGCATAGATCCATGATTCGCCACCTGTGACGATCTTATAAACGTCTTTCGAAGCACTTTTTTTCAAAATTTCTTTGCACTACTCGGCACGAACCTTTTTTTGAGCGATTGTCAAATTGTGCGGGATCCAACGAGAACAAACCTTATTTACGGCCAGTTGTTCATGCAATATCGAATGTATGCTGGTGAAAGAAATGCCCAAGGATCCCCCTATCTCACGTTATGTCACATGACGATCTTGCATTATCAGTTCACGCACGGCATCAATGTTCTCTGGCACAACGGCCGTTTTTGGACGACCTTCACTGCCTTCGTCTTTCAGCGAGCGTCGGCCACGATTGAATTCATTAAACCAGTTTTTCACAATGCTATAGGATGGTGCTTCAGCGCCATACAAAGATTTAAGTTCATCGATGCACTCTTGTCGTGATAATCCAAGCCGAAAGTTGTAAAAAATGATCGCACGAAAATGTTTACGAGTTAATTCAACTTTTTGCCGAATTGATTTTTTCAAGTCACTGTAAACCTCACAAATGATGGTCATACCTCAAAACGTTCTGAGTACGTTTATGCTAAAAGATGTCAATCTTTCCAATGGAAATGACCAGAAATATATACAGCAACCCTCGTAATAAGCGGGAAATAGCTAGTAAAGGGGATGGGCCATTTAAAATTTTAAATTTAAATCGGATGTAAAAAAAGTGCTTATAATTATATTGACATCGCCACCGAAATGAAAATAAGCTTCATCTGAAAAAACGATGCTTCGGTAAAATTTGTCATCTTCTGCAAGCAATCTTCAGGCCATTGGGCGAAGCGAAAAAGAATCGGATGGCGATCCATTATTATTATTAAACCTTTCCAATAAAACCAGAAATTGGAAAAAATTACCAGTAGTTTCTTTTTTACAGTCGATTCAAATTTAAAATGTTAAATAGCCCATTCGTGATATTACGCATGTTGTTGTTGTTGTAGGGGCAGCTGTGTGCCAGGGGCCCCAGCTCATGGCCGAAGAATTGCTCTTCGGGTCAATCCGGTTCATAGAAGCGTCTGGCGTGGGTATGTCGTGGCATGTAATTTGTTTTGACTCTTTTTTAAATGAAGAGGAAACCCTAAAGCCTGCCTTTACAAAAATCCTTACATGTTTAAGAAAACTTTGTTTTTCATTTATGTTTACAGTGTTTTAAAAAAAAATTCAAGTCGCCTGTTTCTTTGAGCCCAATCATTCACGCTGTTGTCTATAATGATTTGAAAATCTTGCCATTTCTAGTTTTCCTCTACACACTTCAGAAGAATGACAAATGCTAGCGTCGTCATGCTTGTCACCCACCTTTTCTTGTGGTGGCTATTGTGAATGGATTAAATAAAAAAATTAAAAAGTGTGAAATTCTTTCACATACATTCCCGCAAATAAGGCCGGTATGTGGGGACACATGCCATACAAAAAAAGAAAAACAAAACATATATATAAGTGAGGAAAAAAACACTAAAACATAGAAGGAAAACATGAAATGTAAAAAAAAAAACTGAAAGAAAAAATATTGGCTGTTTTTGGCAGGGCCGACGACAATTGCCTGTCTGAGCAAAACGTTCAGTATTTGGTATTCACCACAACAAAGCGAGTGACGACGAAAGCAAAAAATTCGTTAAAATTGTGTGATGAGTAATTTTGTTTTTGTGTGTAAAAATCGCGTTTTTGCTCTGTTTTTTCTTTTATTAAATTAATTTTAATCATTTTCGCGTTACTTCACATGAGAAGAACGGCAACGAGAGAGACAATATGAAATCCGCTTTGGACATCGACTAAAACCAAAGTTCATTCATTTATTTCCGTGATCTTTGCCCGTTTCGCGCTGTGCTTTGCTCTAACGTTGCCCGCGTCGTCTCCGCCACCATCACTACTCGCAATGACCCTCAATTGTTTGCGGGATTTTCAATTTCAAACACGGTGCGCTAGGTTTTACTTGCAAGTCTTACTTTTTTTGTTTAAATCAATTGAGCGGAAATTACTGCAAACTAAAACAAAAAAGTGAAAAAATTGGACAACACATAATTGCAGGTTCATTTAAAATTGTTATGGTCGACTTTTTTCTAGTGACTGTGTTTTATTGTAGAGATAATTTCGCACAAGTACTTAAAATATTTAGAAAACAATCATCATTGGCCAGGCAACCAGGTCGCCGCCAAGCCAGTCAATATAAAATATAAGGAGGGTCGCACGGGTTAGCTTTAGCTCAAATACTTGTTTGGCAACCTTAATTAAGTCTTCTTTATCCTAGTAAAAAGTCAAACTGAGTGCGCTTCGATCTTGTGCCCTCCGGTAATATTTTCTTGGAATTCTGACAATTTCTTACCTGCCTTAAAAGTCAAATTCATGCGTTTCGATCTTGTGTGTTTCCAGTTGCCCGCATAAAGTTTTCTTCTTGAACAAATATTACAAAAAACTTACATTTTCCAAAGTAGCTTTAGTCCCTTAAAATCCCAAGCAGCTTATTACTAAAATCCATTATCGTGCAAAACATAAGGGTCCTAGCTTAATTCGTATGAATGTTATGGTGATTTGAATAGATATACAGGCGGAAGGCCATTGCTAAATCGTCTGAGAATTTAAGACTATCAATAAATTGAACAGGGATTAACGGGATCAAGAAGACCTCTTGCATCTATAGAAGACAAGTTTTTAACAAAATGGCAAAGTGACATTTAACGTAATTCTAAAATGTTTTTATTTTTGAAAGACTTTTTTTATTTTATTATTGTTTTTTAGGTGGGGTAAAAAATTTGAATTTCTTAAAAATGCGCTTTAAAGATGGTATTTTGATCAAATTTGCATTAAAAGCTATTATTTAAACAAAATAAGCAATTAAATATGAATTTTTTACCAAAGTATCCAAAAAATAAGCAAAAATGTGCACTGATTGTAACCAAATATCGTCCGTGTACTTATCTACAATTTCTGGGCACATGAAGTCCGACTCCTTTTCAAAGAAGTACGGCTCGATGACGCCGCCAAATTAAGTTGGGCAAAAACTTGAGGTTAAGCTGGGACTCACGATGGTTGGAACACCCTTTAGTTTAAACATTGAATATTTTTATAAAAAATGTGCGTTAGGGATTTATTTCAGGAATTGGTTGATGTTTTTGTATTCAGATACTTATTCTCTTGTGGGTGGGCGATTATAAATTTTTAATTTGAATCGGCTGTAAAAAAATACTGATAATTTTTTTCAAATTTCTGGTTTTATTAAAAGGTTGAACTTCGTTATTTAATAATACGAGGGTTGCTATTTTATTTTGGTTCCGACAATTAAAACACAATAGCAAAGACAAAAACAAGCGCCGTTAACAGTTCGCTGTAAATGGATCAACAGAGTAATGTTAAATATTTAGTCTTACTATATGTGACGCGCTAAATAGAAAGGGACCTAAGGTCAGGAGAGCCATTTTAAAGATTAGGTTCCTTTCTATTTGCGCTTAGAATCGTCGACTTCACTTTCATAAAGCGCGCATATCTCTGGGAGGGAACACTTTTGGGGCATGGGATCGGTCTAATTCGATGCTCAGATGTTGTCCACATCAAAAAAAGAAGAAAAATGAATGAAAATTGATTTTTTGATTTTGATTAGTTCCCTTTCTCTATGCGCTGTCACATATAAAAGTATTAATTTCTTTCCACTCCTGGTATACATTTCATACCAGCATACCTCCCCGTTCGCCCCCTGTGGGGGTGTATCCAAAAATGGAACAACTTTTTATCAAAAATTTAAAAAAAAAATTGTTTTTGGATATTATGATTACAGAAATAAGGAGAGCAGCCCAGGAGATACTCCTGGTATAAATTTCATTCCAGCATACGTTTGCCCCCGTGGCATATCCCAAAAAAAGAATTTAACACAACATACGTTTTGGTTATCAAAAATGTACCTCTTATAGCAGGAAACACTCTATTTTTCTTATATTAACTGGTTTTTAACCTTAGGTCCCTTTCTATTTTGCGCGTCACATGTAGTAAGATTAACTATTTATCATTACTCTGTTAATCCGTTTACAGTGAACTGTTAACGGTGCTGGTTTTTGTCTTTGCTAGTTAAATTCGGAATTTAACTTCACACACATGAATTCCGATCCTTAGTGCCTAACAGACCTAAAAGTGCCAAACTTTATTCGATTTCAATGGAATTGAGAATGTTAAGCATTTTTTATACATTGAAGGAACTATACACAAAATGTTCCAAATCTCCCTCAATGCTGCGGCCAGTGTAGGATTTTTGGGTGGACTTACATATTCTTAAGTAAACTTAGACTGATTGTAGAGGCAAATTTTAACCAACATTATAAGTTCGCAAATATTTTAAGGTGAAGAAACAATAAACGTTCTGTCTATCATAAGTTTCATCATCAAAACTTAAAACACATAGGATTTTAAATTGCTTTTCTGGAATCGCCAACCGATTTATCTTATGTCTTCCCTTATTATTTATTACCCGACTTATCCCTTGCCCCTCATCAAAGTGTTTTTGCTAAAATATGTTCAAACACAGAGCACAGTTGCCCCGACTACGGTCGGAATGGATAGATTAGTCTCATTACCTAAATTTCAATACTCACCGCCGCAGACCATACAAGTGCAGAAATAAATGAAAAAACTCAACTATGAGAAGTACAACATACGAGCGAGCGAACCAAGTCCACACACACGCGATTTGTTGTGGAAAACGTTTTTATGTTTCTGTTCTTTTCTGTTTTTTTTTTTTAATTTAAATGGACAAACTAGTCTTATTTTAGAGTCTTAACATCTTATGTAGACCTGCATGTAGTAACTTGTATGCCTGTGTTTCGCATGTCTCACAAGCTAATTATGCGAGTAATTTAAGAAAAGAAACAGTCAAAGGTTGTTTATGGATACCACTTCTACATTTGTGGCAACAGCGCTGGCGCCATTTGTTTGGCAAGCTAGAATTGTCGCAAGTTATCGGATGTTTTCAAAACCCACAGAATGTTTAAAAACTTGTTGATTAAAGGGGAACATTTTTTGATATACTAGGTGACCTAAATACGACTGAAGGGTTCACCAAAAAGGTTGCTAAGAAGTTCCATAGTGTTTCTTGCTGCCTGCACAGTGGCTCTATCTTGCTGTTGCACCATATGTTTTGGATTATTCTCAACTTGCGGACAGAAAAAATGTTCAACCATATTCGTATACTTGGTAGGGACATAAATACTGTTACACACGTTTATGCTGTAAAATAAAAAGGGCGGAATGTTTTTGGACCGAATATTTTTTAATATATTTATTGATGTATATTGTATCCAAAAAGAATCTACTTATTCGAAATGTCCACCTTTTGCCTTTACACACGCCTTAAGTCGCACTGGCCAACCGTCAATAGCTGCACGAACCTCGTCCATTGGAAAAGTGGCCACAGCTCGAACCAAAGCAGTCTTAAGTGATCCAATGTTGGGGTATCTTTTGTGACAAATCTTGTCCTCTAAAACCGTCCACAATTTGTAATCCAATGGGCTCAAATCTGGACTGCCTGAGGGCCCTTCTTCAGAGGAAATGAACGCTGGCAAATTGTTTCGAAGCCAGGCTTGGGACGTTTTAGCCTTAAGGGCCGGCGCAGAATCCTGCTGGAAAGTCCATGGCTGGTTTTGGAAGAGGGAATTGTTAAGAGGCTTCACAACAGCTTCTAAAACGGTTTCATGGTAAACTTTGGTCGATGTTTTGACTCCTTGTTCGCAGAAATGCAGGTCAGTGACCTCATCGTAAGAGACACCCCACCAAACCATGACTGAAGCTAGGTGATGATCCTTTTCCACCCTTGGGATCAGTTCAGATGCTTCCTTAGACGACCGCGCATACACTCTATCATTTTGCTTGTTAAATTCTTCCTGAACGGTAAAAATTTTTTCATCGGTGAACGTTTTTCAATCCTATTTTTTTTTAAAGCTGCAGTCAATAAATGTCCGGTACGTCGTTTGAAAGCCCCAAGTCCCAAGTCTTTTTTAATGATTCGACTCATGGACTTTTGCGTGATATTCATCTCATGGGCCATGATTTTCTGTTTTCGGAGCGGATTTCTGTGAATTCTTGATTTAATGGCTTTGATGACATGCGGTGTTCGAACAGAGCGTGGGCGGCCCGACCGGTGGCGGTCTTTTACAAATCCAGTCTCCTCAAACAGTTTTATGCATCGGTAAACGAACATGCGGCTACTCCCTAGTGGCCGGAGCGTTTTGAAAATATCGCTTTTTTTCATTTCACTCTTGAAAAGCGCTATTACAGCGATACGGTTCTCATAATCTGACCACTCCATGATGAAAGTTGAAACAATTTTAAAATCCCGTTACAGACTAACGCTATTGAGGTTAGCTTTCAAACCCCAAATAACATTAACGGGGTATGTTCAGTTCCACTATTGAAATGGGTGTGTTCAATGTTGTAACAGTATTTATGTCCCTACTAAGTACAGAGCCCCGTAAATGATTTCTGGTTGACACTCCTCATTTTTGAAGTAACATGGACCCACGGGGTGCTTACCGATCTGCGGGTTAAAATAACTCAAACACCTCTTCGGATCAGGCAACTTTGTTAATAATTTTTGCAAGATATTTGAACCATACAAATCCGCTATACATTGTGTACCTCTCTGTACCTACCTAAGTACTTTTTCCCGCCCAACCATATTACTTTTTTGTACTATTTTCTTTTGCACATATATTCAATTATCACACAATGAATGATGAACCAATCTACGAATGAAATGAAAGATGACTGAAAGATGATCTGCTTTTAAAGATTAGCAAACTCAAACTGTTACGTCTTCTCTCTCTATATATATTTTTTTTTCATCGTCTTTTTTATTATTATTTCTTACGTAATCTTTAAAAAAGTCTGCCTGTAATGCACAGAGTGCGATGATGAATGAGTGTACAAATGACGGGGTGGCGGCGGCTGGCTTTACTGTAAAAATATATCTCGGTTGATTTATGCATGCACACTGAAGAAGTACGAAACTAAGAAGATGAAGAAGAATAGGCCCAGTTTTTATTCACTCTTGAATTATTTCTTCTCAATGGCACTCGTCGTCTTTTTTTCTTCATTCTTTCTTTCTTATCGCTTTCATTCAGAGCAGGGACAGACAGGCTGATATTTGCAATCACCATCGCGTAATTGATGAATTCATTCATTGAGTGCGTCCGTCGTCACTCGTTGTTGCTTCATTCATGCCTCTCGGTTATTATGAATTATGATATTGTACCCCCAACAGCAGCAACAACAATGAGAATCGCCCGAGCCATATGAATACTCTAAATTTAATTGTGTCACATGTGGCAAAAGCGAAGAATGCCATTGTAAATTTAATTAAAGAAAATTAAATTGTAGACACTTAAAAAACTGAGCTCATTTATTCAAATTCATTGGGCTCGCTTGTATAGAATGATAATCGTATTACAACAATGTTCGGGACTAGTAATATCAAGAAAGCGATAAAAGATCTGCTAGATCTACCCTTGAATAGGAGACTAATTAACAGGAGTTTGGCGCAGTTTTCAATGATTGCGAAAAATGTCTTCAGAACTGCAAAAACTTACCTCGTAGCGATAAGTTCATACATATTAGGTCAATTTTGAATGTTATCTGTTATAGAGTGAAGGACAATTTACACCTGCGTACATTAAAAAAATAACATTGTGTCGACTTATGTTGGCAGTTTGAGCCTCAACCTCAAAACGACTTTGAATTGTAAAACTACCATATCATTCCATGTGTTCTAATAGCCCCCTACAAATGTCCCTCCCGATTTGGGGTACTTACACTCCACAAGCTAAATTTGACTTCAGATCTTGCTCAATTTAAGTAAATATATTATAGGAGACCAATTACTAAGCCCGGTAAAGTTGGACCATGTTTTCATATAGCCCCACACAAAATTACCTCCCGAGTTTAAGTTCGGCTTCGTTAGAAGTCACATAATAAATCCGATTGCTCCTAAATTAAGCGTAGTGTGATACGTCTTATACGAGTATTGTTGTTGTTGTAGCGGTACACTGTAGCGGGGTGGCAGCCCTTCAGGCTGAATAATTTATTCTTTGGGTTATCCGTTTTATAACCTTCCCTACCGAAACTCGACCTTATTGTTTTCTCATTTATTATATCCCCCTTAAAAATGACCACTGCGACTTAAAGTTCTGCCGCTATACGGGACACAATTTAAAACATTCTAGTTTAAATGAAAAGCATAGCGTGTTATAAGCAGCCTTAAACTATCCCTGGTGAAATTGTAACATATCCCTAATGAAATATGTCCCTCTCGCTCTAAAAGTCACATATTAGCCGTACTCTTTTGATGTAACTATCTTCGTTTCCTATTTAGTTTGCAGTATGGCAACATTTAAGAAAGTTGTAAGTAAAGCGGCAACATTGTTTCTCTTTGTTAACACTAAAGAGAAATAAACAGCAAGAGGTTTCTTCGCCGAATTCGTCGAAAGCAGGCCATACAAATCTTTTAATTGAAATAAAATAATCAAGAAATATAATAACTCATTAATTGCCACACAAAGTGTAAATTATTTTTAAACTATCAGTTCGAGTTGATTCTAAGTTTCACTTATATGGAATAAGCGCAAATGAACATAATATGAATTCGCCGATGAGAACTCTTCTTGTTTGATTATTTTTTAGTATACGAGTACATAAAAAACATGTTTTTGTATAGCAGGGTGAGTCAAGTTAGTGTTATCTTTAATACGTTTTTTTTTTTTTTTTTTTTTTTTCGTTTTTTTTCTTTAGAGAGTTGAGGACAACTCGCTTGTTAACCGAGTAACTTCCATACAAATGAAAGTTTAGTAACCTGAAAAAACACAGTCATTAAGTCCGGCATTGCTTAAACTGCTGCGAAATCTTTTCTGAATTGCCGAGTTTTGTGGGGTATCGCAATGGCGGTAGGCCCAACATACGTTTTTTTTTTAAATAATCGATTTCCAATTTTTGGAAACAAGCAAAATGGATTTTAGAAAAAAATGGTTACGTTAAGTTCGATCGGACTAAAACTTATTTACACTCCATAATGAATTGCGGTCTAAAGTTGCATAGTCGGTGTACCTGTTGTTTTAAGACACTGACCCTACTTAACGTCTATTAAGGATGCACTATAATTTCCATTAAACAATTCAATAATAAAATGTAGCATCAAAATCATCATCTCTACCCCATTTACCAATCCCCACCGTTCGGCTAATCCACAAAACCCATTTCCCGATTCCTTCCCTCCCGAGCATGAGCCAAACAAATGAAACTGAACATTTATTTTAATACTTCTATTTGAAATTCCACGCAAGGAATGAGGCGCAGCATTAAGAAAATGAAAAGTAACAAACTGTTGGATATGTTCTAAAAATAATAATAAAAAAATATGATAATGATGGGAAAATGTTCCAAGTATGGCAGAGGTTGGCGGCAGCTGTTGTTACGAATAAAATTTAAACGTGCGAAAGACGAGGTTTCTGGTCTCGCCCGTTGTTGATTTAAGACACTGACCCTGTGAACTACTTTTCTAAAGTCCCATCATAATGACAATGCTGATGATGACGATAATGATGATGATCTGAATTCATTATAACGTCGTAATGTCTTGAGACGATTAAAATCAGCATTACGTGGGTGAGTGTTATAACTGCCAACAAACTCTTCTTTTTTACTCAATACTTGTGTGAAAACGAAACTCGCACTGCCTTCTTTTGGCCAGCCAGCCAGTCTGTTTTAGTATAAGGAGGGAAAAAGAAAGAGCAAAACTTAAAATAATTTAAAAATCTTTTATTCAAAACACGCAAATCGAGCCGAGGAAACCAGAGATTAAATAAGACAAACAAAAAATGAGACTTGGTTTAAGAATTACAGCAACTTTTTTACGATATTTACGAAAAATTATATCAAAACAAAGGCCGAGGAAAAAACGACAAGAACAGCACACGAATGATGTGATAAGAAAACTGAAAGTTTTGTAATTGGCAATTGTTAATGCCAAACATGTTTGGTGGTTGGCCTTTTATGCTGGCTGCTGTCTGTTGGATTGCCGGTCTCCTATTCTTTTGGATGTGAAGTGATATTGTTGCCAAAAAAACTAAATGCTTGATGTGAACAGACAATTTGGCGTGCATTCAACAAAATAAGAAACGAAAAACGTTTGCTGAAATTGAAACAAATCAAAAAGTTTAAATTAGGTTTGCGCCATGGATTGCTAAACCCAAGACATTAAAAAACAAGAAAACGCCAAGTTGAGTTCTGTCGGATTATCTGACTCTTATGCAAGAAGAAATGGATATGATTTCGAGAGGTTTTTTACCCCAAGGATTTATATTGCTAAATCGATGTTTGGAAATCAATCAACAATGCTTTTCGCCTAAAAGTGTAAATTTCCATAAAGAAATTCTATCCGCTCTATTTCTGGGGTTCATGTTCACGAGATAAGATTAATGATGGACTTTAACAGAATTAAACGGATGGTTTAACGACTTTTTACACATTTTTTTAATATCGAATAATTGCTGCAACTTATTGCAATTTTGATGATAACCTCATCTCCGAATGAACTCGTTACAGAAAAAGGCCATAGAATATCTTGTAATTCCATTGCCTTTGGCTTAGATTATTTTTAATTATACAGGGTTTGCCATCAAGGTCATAACAACTTTATATATAAATAAAACACAGAATATTTAAGAATATTATAGAGTTTAAATTTATTCCAGATGTACTGCAAATGTTACACTTTAAGAATGAAATTCGATTTAGGTCATATGACCACCACGAGCCCATGTACAGCAATCTATTCTTTGGACTCAATTTTCCACCACTCTTGTACACTCTTGTACACATTCTGAGCTCGTCCAAAGTTGTTGGCTTGTTGGCATAGACCAATGACTTGATGTGGCCCCATAAAAAGAAATCCAATGGCGTCAAATGGCATGAACGAGGTGGCCATTCCACCGGACCATTTCTCGAGATAACACGTTCGACAAATCAGCCTTTCAGTATTCGATTGTAACGCGTGCTATGTGGCTAATGGCACCGTCTTGTTCAAACTACATATCGGCGATGTCAAGCTCACCCAATTCTGGCTAAAAATAATTTTCTAATATTGCACGATAGCGCTCTCCATTGGCATTAACATGAAGATTGTTTTCACGCTTTCATACTTATATAATATCTTGTACGGAGGCACGACAGCAAGGACAGTACCACAAAACAGTAAATTTGGTTTATGGCTTTGCATTCACGTAGAAACTATTAATAATAACAAATGAGTAAGGGCAAAAAGAGAATAAATATGTCAAATATTAATATCTACGCACAACCAAAACTGTGCGCAAAAGATTTTCTACACGTTTTGGGGCCTATTTTCGTACTTTATTGTTACATTCACTTTGTAACACATAAATGGAAATTACACCCCAAACCCAAAAATTAAAATAGACCCCAATTTTATACAGACAACAACAACTCGATTTTTTGGGGCACATTTGCCTTTTTTGGGGTGTATTTGTATACCTTCAAATATACACTACGAAAATAGGCCTTAATACAATTTTTGGGGCCTATTTTCATTTTCAGTTTGGGGTATAATTTTGTGGGGTCTATTTTCATAATACAATTAGACCCCAATTTTGAGGCCTATTTTCCTATTTGGTTTGGGGTGTATTTTCGTGGGGCCTAATGTCATACCGCCATTTTGTTTATGGACAAAACCACTCAGCGAAAAATGAGCTTCATCGCTGAAGATGATTTTTCAATGAATCTCTGGATTTTCGTGGATTTTCAGATAATTTTTGGCGTTTCGAATGATTAAGTGGCTTTAGTTCTTGAGTCAGTTTGATTTTATAAGGACGAAGGCCATGATCTTTTCGCCAAATACGCCACAGTGTAGTTTGAGAGATGCCCAATTCCTGAGAACGATGTGGAATCGACTGATTTTACTCATTTTATACGGATACACACACGGCTGCGATACTTTAGTCGCTTCCCAAAAGTGAAAATTTGATCCAAATTTATCCACTATAGCAGTAACACGATCTGGGTGCAGTTTCGTCTCAATGACTCTGTGTGGATTAGATTCACTGCATATACAGCAATTTTGCTGGTTTACATTGCCGTTAAGATCAAAATGGGCCTCTTCAGACATAAACAAGCAATTTATCAAGCTGTTGTCTTCTACGGTCATTTCAAAAAATGTTTGCAAAATTCCATTCGAGTAGGCATATCCAAAGGATGGAACATGCTTGTAATTTGGATGTTTAACGGAAACCAGTTTAAGTTATCATGAATCTGCTAGTTGCTAAGCTGCGAGTCGAAACGCTTGGTGCTTTGCCTGAATTGACCATGCTACAGCCGCGATGGTGTCTTGCACCCGAACATGGGAATCTCGATGGTACGGTCTTCGTGCGATGCTTCCAGATTCGGCAAACATTCTTACCAGCCTCGTAATGGCCCATCTACTTGGGTGAGGTTACGCCAAACTACCTAAATTCCCTTTGGACGGAAATGCGCGACTGCAAAGCATGGTGCACTATTCAAATCCTCCGCGGTATCCCAAGCATTAATTTTAATAAATCTTAATACTAACCTTCTAAATAAAATAAAGATTAAGCCGATTGCTCACACAAAAAAAAAGTTATTGTTTTTGTAGCACAATTCGTGCGCCACCCCCTGTACATAAGAGCGCCCATGAAATACATAGAAAAATGGAAAAGTGTTATTCTTTCCGCTCCCCGCTCATTTTCTAGTATATTGGGCATCAAAAATAATATCCGTGCAAAAATGTTTTCATGCGGATGGAAACCGGCCATTCCGTCACGACTTTTAGCCCTAAAAATGGAGTAAAACTAGTTGCAAGCTTTGATGAGCTATAACTCGTAAGCCAGACGACATTCGGAAAATACACCTTAAGTATTTGTGTTGCAAATATACAGGCAAACATTTTTCTCTTACACAATTTTTGACCTAGCTATGACCCTTCATGGTGTTTTCAGAGTTCAAACTTCAAATTTGAGTCAAAATTTTCTTCAAACGTTTATAAATAAAATTACTAATTTACGTTTGAAAAATATTTTGACTCAAGTTTGAAGTTTGACTTCTGAAAACACCATGAAGCTAAGACGGATGAGAAACATTTACCAAAAACCTGTTTGTCCAGTGATACACCCTTTTCTTAATGACCCCTAAAATAATTTACAAATATTAACATTTTTTGATGAGTGACATTCTAATTGTATTTGCGTAAGAATTTCCCAAGAATTTCTATTCCTATAAATTTCCGGCAATTTTCCTCCTATCAATCATATTTTGTTTATAAAATATTTTCGTCTGCTCTCTCCCTCTCTTGTTGACTCTCGCTGGCGTGTTAATGGCACTGCAAATAACATTAAATTTTTCGTTGACGAATTTAATTAAAATGCTTTTAAATGCGATATAATTTGATTCCCATTCAATATTATCATCGTCATCATCATCGTGGAATCTATTGTCGTCTTTTTTGATTGAAAGTGCAGGCACTCCCTTTCTAAATACCGGTAGTAGTGTGGCGTAAAATGTACGGACCAAGTACGAAGCAAACAAGTATTTTTACCCTCAAATATCGCGTATCGCACAAACAGTACCGCACGATTTACACCGCACAATGTAACGAAAAGCGAAAATAAAGGTCAATATTATATTTACTGTATGCGCGTCAGAGACGGACGGAATGAGTGACAACCAAACGTTATACGAGCCTCAGCTGTTTCGCCCGTCCGTTCGTCGGTCTGAATGTAAACGAACGAAAAAAAAGTCAAAATCTTCTAAAAACTTCAACAACCAAAAAGTATCGAGTTTCTCGATGGCTATCAGAAGAGGGAGGGCAGGGGGCAGTCGGATAATATGTTGGTGTCGCGCTCTCTAAGGTTTCAATATTATTTTGAAATAACAATTCTTTTAGTTTGACTTGGCAGTTTGACCATAAGCAGGCGGAGACAGACAACCAATGGTCATTGGGGCGGGAGGAAATGCATTATGGCCGAGGGGAGTTGGACAGCAAGAGACAGAGACTTCTCGTAGTTGTTAGTTTTGTCACGACTGAAGGTCAATAAACTGTACACTGAAACGACTTCTAGAACACCAAACATACATGCGACGTCGACGACAAGTTCTACAACTCTACGCCAGTTCTCTGACCACTGAGTGGAAAATCCAATTAAACAAGATTAGCATGACAACAACATCACCAACTGCAACAACAAAACATAAATCATTTTTGCTAGCTTTGAATCGAATGTAGGACGGAGAATAATTGTAAGAAAAAATGTTTTATTTTCCGTTGGGGGTCTGTCATGGGAGTCATAGTTGCAATAAAATTCTCACCATAGTCTGACTGTAAACCGACCACCACCACCCAACAAGGCTGGGGTTTGTCTTAACAAAACCAACAAAAAAAATCCACCGCCAAACATATCAATTTCAAATATTGGTTGCACGTTTATTAGAGTTTTAGAGGAAAACTTTTAGAACACTACGACGGTCGTTCAATAAAATATAACTGTTAATCAAATTGAAATATATAATTAATTAATTTTTAAATTTGATAAGGAGCCCGCTGGAAATCACTATAATTGTTGCTGAATTTTCATTTCCACCGTATCGAGAGCCTCTCTTCGGAAAAATACACAACTAGTCGGTTATATAGGGTGATCCATCTAGAGGTATTTTTTCAGAACAAAAAAATATAAAAATTCAAATCAAATGTGGAATCTTTATTGGTAATTTGAAAGGACATTTTATGGCATTCATTTTTTGAATATAATTTCCTTTAAATGTTGGCCGCAACAACGCCTTAGGGTTTCCATTCTAAGGGTCCAATTTTGGATGACTCGTTCGAGCATTTCGACCGGTATGGCTTTAATGAAACGCGTCATGATGGCTTCCAAAACCTGAATAATAATAAATATTCCACACTTGATTTGAATTTTTATATTTGTTTTGTTCTGAAAAAATACCTCTAGATGGATCACCCTATAGTTCCATTAAGGATAGTGATCATTCCAATCCCTCGACAGCCGGTTCTATATGTGACAGCGCATAGGGAAAGGGACCTAAGGGTAAAAAAATCAATTTTCACATTTTTTTTTTTGATGTGGACAACATCTGAGCATCGAATGAGGCCGATCCCATGCACCAAAAGTGTTCCCTCCCAGAGCTATGCGCGTTTTATGAAAGTGATGGTACACCAAAGATACGCGTATTTAATTCTTCGGCCAAGGGCGTTCACCCAGAAACTATGAGTGCCGCTACTAAAAACATTTAGTAGATGATTTTTCGCCTAAGTGTGGATCTCCTGGCAACATTTTTACGGCATTATCTAGGTCGTACGATTTCAAATCTTGCGCCAGAATAATCTAATCCGGAAGTGGGCCCAAATCTAACCTATAAAATCTAATCAATCGAAACTGGCTTGAGTATCTAACAATGCCCAATTAAACTGAACAGCAACGAAGCGGAATTTCTGTCCGCTACAGTTAATGTTTTCTTCACTTCGCACCAATGGCTGATAGTGGTGGCTTACTACGTTTAAAATGCTTAAACATGTCCACGGAGCATCGAATGGCCAGCACCCCAGCCAATATTTTCAGTGGCCGGGGAGCGAACCCTGAGTTGAATTTCCTGGGTCTTCTTCCTTCATTAATATTTTTTTACCTTGCTCCAATTACTCTCTGATTAATGGCCTCAAGCCTAATTGAAGGACTAATTGTATACGCTGGACTAATTGTATACGTTCTTTAGCCATGATGCTACCGCACGAGGCTACCGTTGTAGCAACACACCCATGTTAAAACAAACGTTGCTTCGTAGTTGTGTTGCCACGTTCTTGGAGAAGAAGAGAAAACACGTTGCTGCAATGCGTTGCTTCGATGGTTGCTACGACGGTTGCTTCGGTTTGTCTTCGTCTGTAGGGAGAATAATCTGTTTTTTTCTTTTAAAAATTGCCAAATTATTATTTTTTTTTGTTATTCAGTTAACAAAAACTTTTTTTTTGTTATCCAGTTAACAAAAACTTGTAATATTTTTATTAATCCTAAATCAAGGTATCCAACAACCAGCATTCGCAATTCTCCAGATTTATGGTGCGACTCTCGTAGCATCTAGTCAAATGCAGCAAAAAACTTAACGTTTATTGCATCGTAATCTCGGTATGTCATGTTAATGGACTCATCATCAATATGACGATGATAATTGTTAATAATGAAAGTGTATGTGTGTGAATACGCCCCTGTTCCAAATCTCAATTTCCCAGAGTGCACTTGAAATAATAAAAATATACACATATGAGTCATTCCATGCCAAACGGTACGCATTTTTTACATCACAAGCTTGGATTGCTTAACTAGTTTGTGTATGCATTCTTCTCTTAAAAATATTATATACGTGTTTCAAGAAAAAAAATTTAAAATTTTTTTTTAAATGTTATGACCAATTGAACTTTGGTGAAATGAAGATTTTATCAAAGAGGTGTGTTCATTCAGTCGCATGTAACTCCGGAAATACTTGACCGATTTTACTCTGCTATACCTTGTTTTGAAGGTAATTTTAAGCACTTCTAAAATAACGAAACGGTATGGCATAACGCCATAGAATTTTTTAAGTTTGTATCATTTTAATCCTTTTATTTCGATTTTGAAAATGATTACATCTTTTTTTATTTTTGAAATTTTGCAGGCGTATTCTTACAGGTCTGTTTTACCGACTGTGTAAGTTTTAAAGTGGTGAAATAATGCGTTCTATTTTTAAAAAAAAATTTTTACCTTATACCTTTTTCACTTCCATGAATATAGAAAATATAATATAGAAAAAAAATATTTTTTAATAGTTTATTGACACAAGATATAACAACAACAAAAAAACAAAGAAAAAAAGAAATAAAAACATGATACAATAGCCGTGCACGTATTCCAGGAGGGGCTTGTAAATTTTTTAAAGAAAACCTTAGGACCTGTAAGTAAAATATTTTACTTTTCTGATGGCGCAAGCGCACAATACAAAAACAAGAAAAACTTTTTAAATCTGACGTTCCACGTAGAAGATTTTGGAATACCAGCGGAATGGCATTTTTTTGCAACGTCTCATGGCAAATGGCCCTGCGATGGTCTGGGAGGAACAGTCAAAAGACTAGCAGCACGTGCAAGCTTGTCCAGCCTCATAAATCCCATTAATAGTGCCGTCAAATTTTATGATTGGGTGAATAAAAACGTGAAGAATATTCATACAGAATTCTTCAATAACTATCAATATCAAGATAGGGCGAAACACCTGAAGGAGCGTTTTGAAAAAGCGAAAACAATTTCTGGAACTCTTGGCTACCATGCATTCATTCCACAACCCGATAAAATAATGAAAGTCCAGACAACATCATCTTCTGAGCAGTACTGTATGAAGATGGTATACAAGGCATAACATTTATTTCATTACTCATTTTTTTATTTCTTTTTTTCTTTGTTTTTTTTGTTGTTGTTATATCTTGTGTCAATAAACTATTAAAAAGTATTTTTTTTTCTATATTATATTTTCTATATTCATGGAAGTGAAAAAGGTATAAGGTAAAAAAAAATTTTTAAAAATAGAACGCATTATTTCACCACTTTAAAACTTACACAGTCGGTAAAACAGACCTGTAGGAATACGCCTGCAAAATTTCAAAAATAAAAAAAGATGTAATCATTTTCAAAATCGAAATAAAAGGATTAAAATGATACAAACTTAAAAAATTCTATGGCGTTATGCCATACCGTTTCGTTATTTTAGAAGTGCTTAAAATTACCTTCAAAATAAGGTATAGCAGAGTAAAATCGGTCAAGTATTTCCGGAGTTACATGCGACTGAATGAACACACCTCCTTGATAAAATCTCCATTTTACCAAAGTTCAATTGGTCATAACTTTTGAAAAAAAAAATTATATTTTTTTTTTCTAATCGCGGATTAAATAGAATTGCTAGAGGACCAAATCTGCAAATTTTCATAAAAATCGGAATCATTGCGTTAAATTTTTGCCCAAAATCGTACCGTTTGGCATGGAATGACTCATATGCATGTATTTGTGAATTTATACAACACAGTATGTGCGAGTGTGTGTACTCGTAATTGAGTAATTAAAGAAGAAAAAAACAATAAATAAATTTAAAATGTTAAAATGTTTTTGTTTACACAGATTTGATGAAATAAAACATTTCTTTTTTGAGGTTTTTTTTTGGAACATTTTGTGTGAATAATGTAAATATCGTTGAGCGAGTTCAAATATGGGAGTTAATATACAAAGTCGTAAAAATTTACAAGTTGTCTTTCGAAAATAATGACTAAAATCTTTTTGAAATCTTAAAAACAATTCACAACTGTGGCAGTTCAGTCTTGTGTTGAATCAGCCAAACAAATATTTGACTATAATTATAGATACTCTAAAGGCAGGTCGTTATACTTATATTAAACGATCAATCAATTAGCCAAAACGCAAAATTGACACATTGTTTTGACTTTATACCTCAGGATTTATCGATTTATGCTGTCGTTTGAATCAGAGTCAATAAAAAGGAACTGACGCCCTAAGTCAGATTCTGATTTATTCCAACAGATGGGCGGGCGCCTACTGCTTTTCTACAAATGCAGGAAAAGAGGAAAGTGGCAGTAATGTTTGTTGACGTTTGATTAGACACAGCAGCTCTTGGATGTGGTACAGTTTCTGGCTACAGCTACTGGGTTGGCTGGTTGGAAAACAAAATATTTTTAAAATAATTCTCCACTACCTTTTGTTTTTGTGGTAAAGGGTGTTCCAAAAAAAAAACACGGTGTTAATTGTAAATAAAACAAAAAAAAATCAGAGAAATGTCTTTATATTTTTCATTATGATAGAAGGAGCAATAATAATTATGTGTTAAACAAAATATCAGCCATATTCTCGCCACAGCTTCGGTGGCTTACCTTTATACGATGCTCCATATTTTCAATGACTTTGAGACATAATGGAGGTTCAATGACGTTAATGTGCCGAATTATCTCATCCTTTAGTTCTTATATTGTTCCTGGCTTATTGACGTACAATTTTTCTTTAGATATCCCCAATGGTGTCAAATTACATAATCGTGACGGCCAATTAACATCGCCACGACGTGAGATAAGACGGCCATTAAATTTCTCGCGCAAAAGAGCCATTGTTGCGTTGGCTGTGTGGCAAGTGGCACAACTGCTGTTGGAACCACATATCGTCCAGGCTCATATCCTCACTTTCTGGCCACAAGAAGTCCGTTATTATCTCGTGATAGCGAACACCATTCACGGTAACTGCTTGGCCGACCTCATTTTCGAAGAATTACGGCCCAATGGCAGAACGAACTGGGCGAGGATGCACAGGTGTTTTCACATTTCCTACAGACCTGGTTTGCTGAAATTTACGCCCGACCGAATATGTCCCGATTGTGGACACATTTGGTCGATTATGCTGACCAAAGAAATCACGAAATGCATTTTAATTTGGACGCACTTTAAGCAATATTAACACGCTGCGCAATTGTGTACCTCTCCTCTCAAACACTGAAACAAAGAAATGTAGAACTAAGATGGGCAAAAAATTGACCTTAAGGTGTGACTTACAATTACTATCGTGCATTATGGTTGGACAATCCTTTATAATGGAAAAATATTCATCCTATGGCGCGAGGGTATACAAAAAATTTGAATTTTTTTAATTGTGGCGGTCTTGCACAATTTTTTTGATTGAAGCTACTGTGCACTGCTCATGGGCGGGTCGTTGACCGAAATGATTTGCAAAACTACAATTTGTTGCCATTTTTGCTGTATTTGTTTGAGGTCATTGACCCATAAAACAAATAATGGAATGAATGAATTTCTTCAAATCTCGCGATACGCCAAAAAATGTCATATGAAATTTCTTTTCAAGAACAAAACCAATCGTTTAAAATTAAATTTTCAACTTTGCGTTATTGACTTTTGGTAATGGTGTTAATAAAACACACGTGGCGGTTGCTATACTTTGAAAAATCGAGATGTATCAATGCTAATTATAATACATGAACAGACAGTAAATCGATTATCATGCTTATGTTTAAAATTTAAAAATCTCGCTATAAAAATGGTTTAAAGGCTTTGGAATTTCATTAAATTAGCTAAACTCTCTCTCTCTCTCTCGTTCTTCGCAAAATTGTTATTTTTCACGCTGATAAATTTGTTTTCATTATTTTCATGCGATAAATTATTTTTATAAACGAAAAAGTTATCAATACTAAATAAAGTTTCTTTTTTCAACACTTGAAATTGTTTTTACAAATATAATTTTTTCGCTTTCAATCAATTTGAACAATTTCTTTATTGCAAACACGTACAATAACACTCCCCACACCATATTTTTGCAATACTACAAAGTTTTCAGAATATTTTTAAAAGGCAACAACGGAATTGAAATCTATTTTTGTTTGTTTTCTTTCTATTTGCCCAAAATATTGTATGTGGTTGTGTTTTTTTTTCAATTTGTGGTGTCTGAATGTTCAAAATTCTCTATATAAATATATTTATTATTATTGACGAAGTATAAACAAAAATATCATGCTATACTGCTGCTATATATACGAGTATTTCTGGCCTAATAATGAAAATGCGAATATTTATCCTCAAAAATGTTTTTTTTTTCAAAGTATTCTCCAGCATGATTTATACACTTTTGCATGCGCTCAAACCAATTGTGGAAGCACTTTTCCACTCCTATTGAGACACCTCCAAAACATGGTTTTTGAACGCTCTAACAGCATCTTCTTGCGACGAAAATCGTCCACCACGCATTTTTTTTTGATGTGCGGGAATAGAATAAAGTCAATGGGTGCCAAGTCAGGGCTGTACGGCGTATGACCCATTAATTCGACGTTTTGTCCGGTCAAAAAGGCGCTGGTTTGAGCCGATGTGTGAGAGCTCGCATTGTCATAGTGCACAATGATTCGTCTTCTCTTGTTCGTTTCTCAAATTTCACTGAAGACTTCAGGCAAACAAATTGTGGTGTACCCCTCAGAATTGAGCTCCTACGTTGCTCAAGCGGAACAGTCGCCACAGAACAGGCGACCATTGCTTCGAAGTGCTTCTTCCACGAACACTTTCTTGCGATTTGGGTCGACTTTGAAGACCCACACGGTCGATTGCTGTTTTGTTTCGGGCTCATACGCATAGATCCATGATTCGTCACCTGTGACGATCTTATTAGTACTTATATAAACATCTTTTGAAGCACCGCGATCGCATTTTTTCAAAATTTCTTTGCACCAATCGACACAAGCCTTTTTTTGAGCGATGGGTGTATTTTCACATGGTAATGCAACTATCACAGGTTAATGAACCCGTATTTTTTATTTTGCGGCAACTTTGACTCTTTCAAGTGCAATTTTTTTTAAAAATTGTATAATAATTTTTACATAAAAAAATGTGAAATTTAGAATTTTGACAAATTTGACAAATAAATAAAAAAAACACCTTATATTTTGTGTGTATTATATTTCTATTAAAGATCAATATTTTAGACAAATAATGTCGACTTCATTTAGTGTCGCGTGGATAGGCATTCGGAATAGTTTAGCGTTATTTTTTGTAGAGACGTTTTAAGAAAACCTCGAAAGCAAATAGTTTTACGGAACAGGGGCGATAAATTCAAACATTTTTTTGTTAACTGATTTTTTCTCTCTAAAATGTTCACAAATATAAAATTGTAATAAAAATATGCAAAATATTGGCAAACAAATCAATTGCATTTGGTTTTAATATTGTTAATCCGCAGAGACATTCAGTTCCAGTTACATATAAACTAAAGACAACAAATATACAATTGCATAGAATTCCGATCCCCACTTTTAATAAATGTTTAAAAAAAATGAATCATTTCATTTTGTTAAACTAAAAATGGAAAAAATTTAATCAATATATTATCGCATTTTTTTATTTGAACATTGTTTAAGATTTGCCACTAACAACTCTTGTGTCAAAAACACAATTTATTTTTCCTGCCTATTGACACGTTATTTTCGCCCACTCGTCATCATAGTCACAGTCATCGACAATGGCAACGTGTCATCGTTGTCTACGTCATCATCAACGACACTTTATAATAGTTCTTATTATTGCCTTCAAGTATTACACAATTTCTAGTACATACTCGTAGTCTTACTATGATGTACAATGTATAAGTATGTAAAGCGTGATTAATTTAGAAAACATTTTTTTACGTTAGTATGGGTTTTCTCGCCCCATTATTTGAAAGGATAAACGTTTTCATTATTTATGGAATAAAATTGCTTCGCAGAAGCGCATCCTGTCAACTATCCCCCCCTCCAAGACCTTGGTGACTGTTTCTGACTCTATCTCCTGCATGACCCGCTCTATAACTGCCTTAAGAACCTGCATTGTTAAAAGATTGTTTGCATAACATTGATCCTTTACGGTACCACACAAAAAAAGTCTTACGGCGTCAAATTCCACACGCAGAGAAAAGATATGGTTACCATATGGTCACCGCAACAATAATATGTTCTCTACAATAAAAGCATGTTCGTCGCAACCATAGTATTGTTTATTGAATTTCATTTTGACAACAGTATGATTGCGGCAATATTACTATTGTTGAAATGTTACAATAGTATTATTGCCAAATTTAATAATAATATGGTTGTAGCAACCATATAAACATGGTTGGTGCAACAAAAATATTGTTTTATAAAATTTACCTCATTATAAATTGTTTTGAGGATCATAATATTTTTGTGCCACAACCATATACCCAACAATAGTATGATCCTCTTCGAATATTGTCAACCCAACCATACTTTTTTCTGCGTGCAGCTCTGTCGTCCTGCCCAAATTAGACTGGCGTTGAAAGAATAACCTATGCTATCGCCACACAGTGCTCCGTTCCCATACTAGCAGCATTGGACAAAAAAAGAAGAAGTTTCAGACTACAATGAAACTTCATTTAGATTATGAATAATAATACGCTGATTTTAAAAATGTTATCGTAACTTTTGCTGTTTTTTTTGTAAAATGCAATTTTACATTTAACAAATAAAAAATAATCTGGAGCTCTTTTTAAAAAATAAAATAAAAAGTCGGCTAAGATTAAATTTTTTCCAGTAAATTTTTTTTGATGTATTTTCATCAAAAATTGATAATTTTTCGAATAAAAAATTCATTATAGAAAGTCCAAACTATTTTATGGTACAACAAATTTCAAACAAGTTTTTGGTGTTTTTTTTTGGCATAAAAAATTCAGATTTTTTCGAACAAAAAATCATAATAAATGAAAATAAAAAATCGGACAAAATCGGCGAAGATTCGTTATTTTTCTCTAAAAGACAAAAGTCAAAAATAAATTGTTGTGCCAAAAATTTCATCGAATTTTTTTTGGATTTTTCGATTAAAAAAATTAGTATAGAGACAGATTGGGGCGTGTCAACCCCTTTTTTTAAATATGCAAGTACAAAGCTGATGTTAAAATATTACGGTGTTTTTAAGTCAAGCAAATTTCACGAAATGTTATGTGGGTTCTAATCAGCATTTGTGGGAGGTATCAGAAGGGGCGTGGCCAGGAATCCAATTGTTTGTCCCTAAGCTAAGCTTTAGTATTGAATTTAGGTTACATCGTAGGATTAAAGAAATTTCAAGAATACAAAAATAGTCGCAATGGTAAATTTATATCGGATGTTCCAGAAGGGGCGTGTCAATATGGCCCATTTTTCAAATCATAGGCGTTTTTGGAAAATATTACGACGTGCAAAATTTAAAAACTATTTCTTGCTCCCTTTGAGAGTTTTAGTGCGAACCAACCACACGGACGGGCCCCCAAGTGACTTGAAAAGTCTTAAAACGTATTTGGTCAAAACATTAATTGGACCTAAAATGATTATTTTTACGATGTCGACGAATTAGAATCTGGTCCATCTAAAACTATTAATCGATACATTTTACATACGAGTATTTTAGAAAAGCAATATCGTAGCAGTTAATTCATTTATTATATTTTATTGATTATTTTATTACAATTCAAAGTTTTTTTGGTCTGCTTTTGACGAATTCGCCGATGAAACCTCTTGTGCCATTCTCTTTGATGTATACAAAGAGAAACAATGTTGCCACACAATTTTATTTAATTTTACCTGATAAAAATATTGCGGAATAACTATATAACTAAGCTAGTTATTTCAATCGAACACGGCTATTGCGGTTAAAAATAAGTTTGCAGTGCTTCCCAACGTTGTTCAAAGCGTAAAGCTTCTATTGTACGAAGATATGATAGTGGCTTTTTGTCAAGATTTTGATTTTGTCACAATTCTTCGATTGAGATTTCGAGGTGTTGCAGTATACTCTCCATCTGATGGTGGAGTGCAAAGAAGTCCTCAAAATGTATCACACTTTACATACATACATACGAGTATGTACAGACTTGTTTCGTATCGCTTGTTCTATTCTAAAAATCTTCAGCCTACATGGATTTTGCACCACACACACTCGCACAGCCAGTCAGCCCCCATATGTTTTGTGCAAAACTGTCGGTGTTTTCTTTTTTGTCGTTTTTAGTTTAGTTTTGTTTTATTTTATTTTATTTTTTGCTTTCCTTCACCGCTTAAAACTTAATACACTCATTATCAAGAGTTCAATTACCTGAGTTTGTCTGTCGCGTAGTACGCGGGTCTACTTGCACTGCTGTAGGAGATACTCGTACTGTAAGGTGCCGTAGTGTTTTTTACATATTGTGTTTTTTTACTTTGTTTTCGGTGTTTAGTACTTAACATGTGTTTTACATTTTAGTCAACTGCCGTTGTTTCGGCGGTATGACACACGCATTTGACGCCGCGACAAACCGGCAAAAGAGCTATCCGTTCAGCACCCTAGCGTCAGTCGTCATTTGTTGTCACCACTGACAGACATCGTCTCTGACGGTTGTCATGCTATTATAATTCACTCTTCTACTTTCGTTTACCTCTTGATTTTCATTGTTGTACTCGTATGGTACTGTTTTGTTGTCGTTTGTTTGGTGTGTGTTTATGGGCATATTTGTCATTATTTATTTTTTCAATTTTTTACATGGTTTTATTGTTAAAAAATGAATGAAAATTACAGCATAAAAATGTATAACTAATGTATGCATATTTTATGTGGCGATTTTAAATGCACTTTGCCTTTTTTGTTGATGGTGATTGGGATTTTCTATTAGTTGCCTTTTGGCCACGGCAAATGTGAAGGGCGATAGAGAGTTATACTGTGGGCGTCAAAATAAAGTGTGCACCAAGTATTATTTAAAACATATTCAGGGTTTTCCATTAGGTACATAACAATTTTATATATTAGTAAAACACATAATATTTAAGATGTAGAGTTCCAATTTATTCCAGGTGTAGTGCAAATGTTACATTTAAAGAATGAAATTCCCCTACTCCTACGAGCCCCCGTACAGCAATCTATTCGTTGGATCTAATTTTCCACCAATCTTGCACACATTTCGACCGAAACGTTGGCAATTTCGCGTTGGATGTTGTCTCTGAGCTTGTCTAAACTTATTGGCTTGTTGGCATAGGCCAATGACATGATGTGGCCCCATAAAAATAAATCCAATGGCGTTAAATCGCATATACAAGGGGCCCATTCGACCGGGCCATTTCTCGAGAAAACACGTTCCTCGAGTTTGCCTTTCAGTAAATCGATTGTAACGCGTGCTGTGTGGCTAGTGGCACCGTCTTGTTGAAACCACATATCGGCAATGTCAAGATTATCCATTTCTGGCCAAAAAAAAAAATCTAACATGACACGATAGCGCTCTGACATGACAATTGTTTTCAACGACGAAAAAATACGGCCAAATCACAAAAAATAAACACAACACACAGTAATTTTTTGTGGATGCAGTTGTGCCTCTTGAAGCACATTTGGGTTTGTTGCTGTCCAATAACGCATATTTTGTTTATTGACAAAAGCACTCAGACAGAAATGAGCTTCATCGCTGAAGATGATTTTTCGTGAAACTTTGCCAGAGCCCAATCGAAGATGTTTCGGCATTCCAAATGATCAAGTGGCTTTAGTTCGTAAGTTAGTTTGATCTTATAGGGATGAAGGCCAAGATCTTTTTGCAAAATACGCCATAGTGAGAGATGCCCAATTCCTAAGAACGACGTGGGATCGACTAGCTCATTTTGAACGGATACGTCTGCGATATTGTCGCATCGAGCGGTACTGTGTCTCTTTTGTTGTCGGAACATCCAAAAGCGAAAATTTGGATCTAAGTTAATCCACTTTAGCACGCTTAGCCTATCGGTTGGGACGATTATTACGGCCGAAATTTGGAGAAGGCGCTCCTATAGTTGCGACCACCGACTCAGAATTTCGGCAGTCATTTTTAATTATTTCCAAACGTTGCTTGTAAGTGAACTTTACCATGATGAAAATGTTGACTTCGACTAACGTTTTGACACAGAAATGTCCTTAATAAGGTTTGAGGGTGCAAAATTATTATGTCCCTATTGAAAAACCCATTAAATTCAAATATTTAGCAAACTTAATGGAATCGTCCAGAAGAATTAGACAAAAAGAACCGTTTTCTGCAGAATTTTCTTTTTGGCGGTAACGTCTTCTTTGTGGTAAGGGCTCGATATAATAATGCCATAGCCGGTTTGTTAAGGCTAAGATACGGTCGTGCTCAAAGACTTGGGCTTCTCAAAGTTCTAGGCGCAACTACGTCATTAACCACGTATGGACCAATAATAAGAACAGCTCGAAAATCGCACAATAATATATTCTTTTTATGGATACTCGTACAACTGCCGTCAGTGGCTTGGCGGGATTAACGACAATTTTGTTTTTTTCTGATGTGTTGCAACGAAAGGAGAAAACTCCAATGTTTATTATAATTATTGTATAAATTTGAACAAACAAAGGCCATTGAACATCGACCGGGTTGGTTTCATTCACACATACTTTTTTCCACAACATATCATTAAGGAACAAGCGGGGAACTTTTCACAAGCCGGGACCTGCCGACGCCTCCGAACATGCTATTATTTTGCCCACAGCTGCTAGAATAATGAACAAGTGTGGATAATAAATTTAAGTTTTTGTGTACAAATGGTTTGTATAGCATGACTTTGACTTCCTTTCTTTTTTGCCATTTCAAAAGTTGCAAATTTGTTTCATTAAAATTCATGTGTCCAGTATTGCATTTGCACTAAAAAATAAATAAAAAAGTTCCACAAAAAAGTATGTATTTCACCTTTAACAGGGTAATACTTAAAACCAGGAAATACATTTGTATGGAGCTGATATCAGAAAATATATCGACCCGTTCCATTTTCATTAAGGTTTGAAATAAAGACGTCTTCAGGAACCCGGTATTGGTAAATTCCAAACAAAACGTCCCACACTCTGTTGCTCAGAGCCCAAATTGGGTGGTTAATGTTAGAGGGTTCGAATTCGGATTGTATTGACACAGGAAACTACAAAAATTGTTAAATAATTTTTAAATCTCCTAGAAATAACTTTTCAGTGAGTAAATATAGTGAGTAAAAAAAGCTAAAGGGCCAAGCTTGATTAAATTGTTTAAAATTGAATCACCAAAACCAGAATCGAGAATCATTTACATTTACAAACATTATTCTCTGAGCTTTGCCGAAATCCAGTTCCTCTATGCATTAGAACTTTTTCCGAGAACGGGCAAATAACCGACCATTTTAACCCTTTTTTGTACCCTACGAGTATGCCCACTTTTTGCAATGGCTTTATTCTGCATCTACACTTTTGAGAACTAAAATGGGTGTTTTCCCCAAGGACCTTTTTCATTTTCCCTCATGCACATGGTATTTTTGGAATTTGTCGAACATATTCGGTAAAATATTTATGAAAATTCTTTTACAAACATCTGTTTCGAAGACTATTTCGTATATTTTACTACTTTAATGGGGTCATTTCTTTTTCATATGCATTTTTTCCTCGTCGTTTTCAGCAAATATAAACCCCTATTCTATGCTTTCAGGCAGAAACAAACGAAAGAAAATAAGAACTTTCTCCATTGTCAACACCACTCGGCAACTTTTCTTTCTCCCGACACTCCCCGCAAATGCTATGATGTCTCTTCCGGTTGTTTGAAACAAGTACTTCTCTCTTTATTCTTTAGCTGGGGGAAAATGAAAAACAATACTCAATTATTTCACTTGTTGTTGTTTTTCTTTCTTTTCATTTGAATGTTGAGGTCATAGCTTAATTATGTACGACGAGCACGAGAGAGAGAGCGTGTAAAGAGGTGGTGTATGTCAGCGGTAGTATGGAGACAGTGAATGTTGTTGGTGGTAGACAACGCAATGTGTGAAAATTAGTCTCCCACCCACCCCATCTGTGTGTGCGTGTGTGTTGAAAACCCCAACTGCAATTGCTGTATTTGTGCTGTGTGAGCTCTTTTCTCTTCATTGTGTTTATTCTCCGATATGTTTTATCATTAACTATCTCTTGGTGGAAAGAATTTTCACTCTATTTTCTCTCTTCGCCTCGGCCTTTCTTTCTCTTTTCTCTTGGCTATGACATTTCCGAGCTCATTTCACTCAAATTCAGTGTATTTTCGGGTATATTTTTGTTGTTGTTGCAGTTAACTATGATGACGACACTTTTTCATCATCATATAGACGCCAACTAACTTAGAGACAGGGTGTGTGTTTGATAATACCAACCGTGGAAAAATTTAAATTGAATTGAAAAAAAAGAACTAATACATACATATATTGACTTTATACATTTATTAATAAATAATATATTTTATTAATTTTCCCCACACCTTTTTTGCGTTTTTGCAGGAACGTTCGTGTATGAGTGTGTGTGCTAGAGGGAATTTCGAAACGAGTTGAGCAAAAAGTTTTTGAAACGAATCCGAAGACGAGGAGGAAGAAGGACACCACACATCAGAAAATATGACTGAAGTCGAGCAACCACCACAGAATGGCATTGATTTGTCGGCCAACGAAGAAGATGAGAACAGCAAAGCCCGGCCAGCCGATATAGAACAGGTTTGTAGGGCCACTGCTGCTCCAAAATTTCCCTAGGGAACTCCCCAAAAGGGTTTCCTTTGCTGCCTAACCAAAAATTATTGATTTCTCCTACTTTGCTCGATTCTGTGTCATGGATCCTTTCATTTGTTCTTTTATTTTTAGGATATGCGCGAAATGGAGCGACGCAAACGTGTCGAAGCAATTATGGGCTCCAAACTCTTCCGCGAAGAGCTAGAACGCATTGTTGACTCGGCACGTGATAGTGGCAATACCGCTGGTATACTACAACAATTGTCCGATATTGTCGGCGTGCCAGCCTCGCGTGTCGGCAGTGTCTACAAAGCTTCCAATTGCATGATGCCCATCAATGATATACGCGGCGTTGAGTCCATGGGCTATGCCAAGGGCGAAAAGATATTGCGCTGTAAACTGGCCGCCACATTCAGATTGTTGGATTTGTACGGTTGGACTCAGGGTTTGGGCGCTCAGATAACAGCCCGCCTCAAGGTTGATCAAGAATATTTCTTGGTCAATCCTTATGGCTTGTTGTATCATGAGATCACTGCCTCGTCGCTGAATAAGGTGGACATGCAAGGCCAGATTGTGGAGCAGGGAACGACAAACTTTGGTGTAAACAAGAGTCGTAAGTACGAAAGGTGGCGGAAAATATCAAAAGTTTTGCAAATAATTTGAATTCTGACAAATTTGAGTAAGAGATTATTATGGGAATTCTAAGTTATTAGGAAATCTATTCTGTATACATATGTATCTCCATTATATATTATAATGTACGGAGTATAAAAATGACCTAGAGCAGTTTGATTAAATTTCGACTACTACACGAGTAAGACAGGAACAAAGCCGGATGGAGCAGGGATCGATTACTGCACAAATATCCCAAGAATAAAGCACAATAAGGCCATCTAACATTTTTTAATTACGCGTTTTCCAGCTCGTTAATAGCGGTGACCTAACGATGAAGACAAAAATGTTTAGGCTAAGTAAAAGATTCTCTTTAAAGTACGTTAGCTGCAGAGGGCTCTCAAACCTTGGAAATTTGGATATTAGATATTTGAGCTATATCGATCCCAGTTTACTGAATTCAGACAAGCATTCGTTCCTTAGTAAGATGTAAGAGATGGAAGAAAAGCAAAATTCAGATTAGGCGGCTCTCTAATTTAGAAAATTTAAATTGGCATAAAAAATTGATTTTTTTAGACAAGATAATGCAAAAGTAATTTCATTTGAGCATTTTCAAATCCTAGCATAAAAGTGTAATATTTCATGTTCTTTTTAAATCAAAATCTCTTTTTCTACGCACTCTTATTTAGATTTCATACTTCATTCCGTTGTACATGCGGCTCGTCCCGACATCCGTTGCGCCATTTACATCGGCTGCAGTCCAGTGGTAGCCATTTCATCATTGAAAACCGGGCTACTGCCATTAACTAAAGACGCCTGTGTATTGGGTGAGGTCACCACATTCTCCTACACCGGCTGCCTACTCGATGAGGAAGAACGCGATAAATTGGTCCGCAATTTGGGTCCCAACTCAAAAGTCATGCTATTGACCAATCATGGTGCCTTGTGCTGTGGTGAAACCATCGAAGAAGCCTTCTTTGCCGCCTGTCACATTGTGCAGGCCTGTGAAACCCAACTAAAACTACTGCCCGTTGGTTTAGACAATTTGGTCTTGATACCGGAAGAGTCGCGCAAAACCATCTACGAACAATCCCGACGTCCTCCAGAGGATTTGGCCAAGAAATTTGCCGCAGCCGTTGCGGTGGCCGATTCGAATAAGGCCGCTGAGGAAGAGGAAAAAAAGGAGGGTGAAACGACCAATGCCAAGGTATTGGGCCAGACTCCCAAATGGCGTGTGGGCGGTGCTGAATTCGAGGCGTTAATGCGTATGTTGGACAATGCCGGCTATCGTACAGGTTACATTTATCGCCATCCGTTGATTAAATCGGATCCGCCAAAACCCAAAAATGATGTTGAACTGCCACCAGCGGTATCATCGTTGGGCTATTTACTAGAGGAAGAAGAACTTTTCCGTCAAGGGTAAGAGTTGAATGAAAATAACAAAAGTTTAAAGGAACAAACGGAATAATTTTATGTTTTTTGTTATTTGTTTTTCATTTTAAGCATTTGGAAAAAGGGCGTTATGGGCAAGGGTGGCGATCGCAGCCGTTGGTTAAACTCTCCCAATGTCTATCAGAAGGTGGAAGTTTTGGAAACGGGCACCCCAGACCCTAAAAAGATTACCAAGGTAGAGATTATAACATTTGAAGATAAACCACAACACGAAAATTAAAATTAAGCTTAACATTTTTTTGTTGTTTTCAAAAGAAACTCCTCAACAAAATGACAATTTTATGTTTTTTAACAACAAAAAACAAAACAACTTTATTTAATAATTTAATTTTAAAGCTAAAATGTCAAACAAAACCTAATGTAACATAAACGAGAACGCAGGGTAGCACTAAGAAAACATTAGAAATAAAACGAATAACATATCCGGCAGAAAGTGAAAAATATTAATGTTGGAAGCATATTTTGCATTATGTTTTGTTTGGACTTTAGCTTTCTTGTTTTTCCTTGAAAATGCTTTTTATGCAATACACACACAAACCTTTTAACATTCCTTTTCTCAAAGCACAAATATTTTTTTATTTAAACAAAATTGTTTAGTTTTCTTCCAATTTTTCTTTTCCCTCCTTTTACATTAATTTTTTTTTATCTGTGAAGACAATTTTATTTTATTAATTTTATGTTCTTGTCTGTTTTGTTTGCTGCTAGTCTCTTGTTTTTTTTTAAGAAAACTTTTTTATGAATTGTATTGCTGCCATTGTTTTAAAGTGGGAAGTTTCGAGAAAAAAATGTTTTGTTTTCTTTTTGGTTTTTAATTTTTGTTTTAATTTATTCAAAAAAAAATAAATAAACGCAATTTTTGTAAGTGGAAAATTAAAATAAATTTAGCTTAAATAGAATGAAAATGATAACTAAATATATACATATATATTTTTAAAAATTAACATAAAAACCATAGAATTATTGTAGCTTTTTATTGTATCTATCAATCTAACTCTCCTCTACAAGACAAGGCACATTTCGCTCAACCTTATTAATCGTTGCTTCTTAATCCTCTAATGCGTGGGAGCGGTGGGAATATATTGAAAGTATCTTGGAGAAGGAACTTATTGAAAAGAAATTGCAATCCGTTTAAAGTCTGGGGGGTTAAAGGGTTTAGCCTGATTTAATATGCCTTTGTCAAAGTTCGATAAGAAATTATACTCTTAGATGTTCTTGGCGATCCAAATATTTTACAAGCTTCTTGTTGTCATCTCGTTAAGGGATTAGCTGGTACAGGACGATTTTCTTTCTAATCAGTAAGCTGTGCGCAATGTAATTCTTACTTTCACTGATCGGGACATACTGTTTAAAAATGTTTCCGAACGTCTAAATGATTACTGTAGAAATTTAAAAAAGGCTGCTAACTGGTAACGTCTTTATAAATTTTGTAGAGAAATCTTACATGATTGTGGAGATTAAATTCGTAGGCATTTAAAAAATAAATGTTTACATTTTTTTTTCAAGATATTGAATGGCTAATATTTAATCTGGTTATACCATATATTTCTGTTCTGCAATGTAAAGTAAAAGTTTAATATTAAGTAAAAATATTATATTAACCCCTGTGTGAATACCCTTCAAACTCATTTTGACGCGTCGAAATATCTTAACTCTGTCCAAAGCGATGACACTCTTGTTTGTCGAAAACGTCAGCGACGCGTTGTGCGGAAACGGTGTATCTTTCCCTCCTGTTTTTTTCCCCGCGTCATCATGTTCTTACTTTCAATTCTAGTCGACTGTATTTTCAGAAACTTTAAATGCTAGTCATGCGGAAGTTTTCGGAAAGCCAGTGGTGCCTAAGCATGACTTGTTTTTTAAACTATTTGGTCATTCGAAGTATTCCAGTTTTCATTTTTCCGATATTTTCCTGGGCATTTCTGGCAATATAATTCGCCAATGATTTTAAAATTTTCTATAGATTTTTTTTTGCAAATGCATTGATTAAACACAACCATTCTTCTATTTACTTCTTCTAACAAGGCTATGTTGTGGGCACCAACTGCTTAATAGTTATTGATGAATCAATACCAGAAAGGTATCGATACTTGTAGTCGTATTAACATTTTTTGAAGAAAGCATCGATACTGGGAACATATGTACTCTCATATATAGTATCGAGTAGAGAGGTTGTATCCAATAATAGCTTCGGGTATTTTCGTCATAATTTCTTTCTATCCAGCACCAAACAGTAAATCTGGATATTATACGTTAGTGCTAATGATCGATTTTATTAGATATGCCCGTCTTTATTTGCGATTTGATGGGGGGCTAAAGACAGTTTTGTATAGCCCTCATACAAACGCTCTGGGCGACATTATACGTTATATAAATTAATTTTGCCTTAGTGCTTTCATACCTGTAAACTTTACGACTTGGAAGCTCTGTACGAATATATTTGTAGGCTTTAATGGAAAGCGAATTCAAAGCTTTTAGGACAAACCCCGTTTTGATAAGAAAATTGAGAAGGTTGATGTCTGAGTCGTTTGACTCATATCAGATATAATTCTTATTTTATTACAGTTTGAACACCAACAAATGTCAAGCTTATAAATGCGATTATGACTGCGAACATAACCGTCCTATATCTATAATGTCAACTTTAGGTATAGGGGCTTGAAAATTGTCTCCATAAATTTCTACCTTATAAGGACACCAGTTATTTTCTCTTAAGAGCGCAGACTAGCAGCCTGTGCTCTTTTACCGAATACGTCTTGAGAAGAAAAGAAAATAATTTTGGATTTTGTAAATCCGTCTGTGAAGGAAAGAAAATAATGTTGGCTTTTGTAAATCACATGAATTTCTTTTCAAGACATTCATATTATCAACTTAAATTTTGAAAGTATCACATTCGAGTTAAAAAAACCGAAACACACAATAATAAATGTTCCCCTTAGATTTCAAAAGTCGAAGCCTTTATCTCTTCGTTCAAAAACTTGGTAATACGAATTGGAACTTTCAAAACTTAAACTGAAAATATATTGTAATGAAATTTTTAAGGAATTTTTATGATTTATAAAAAACCATAATTATTGTTGTCTCGTCCAAAAGCAGACCTTTTCGTCTCGGAGAATTTGTTCTGCAAAAACTGGCTGTTAGTTTGTTGTTAGTTTGAACGAATCGAATGACGTTCTATAAAAACAATAATTAGGTCTTTTATTATTACTTAAACGCATTAGAGGATTAAAAAATTAAAACACATTTTACTCACAATTCAAATTACGAGCCACGCAAAAAAAAGACAGAAAACCAAAATATAACAAAAACCTATCATTCCAATTGATATTTTGTCTAGCCTAAACTAATCCAAGCATCATTTTTGCAACATTAGAAAATACATATAATTTTCTATACACATACAAATAATTAACATACATATTATTAAAAAAAATGTATTGAAGCTTTGTATGTCTCCCTTTTATATATATAAAAAAAAATATTACAACCGATATTATACAACAACAAACAATACTATGTAATAGCTCTAAATATTCAATAAAGTCTAGAAATTGACAAAGTGCTATATATAAAACAAAACAAAAGTATTGAATTCAAACAAAATTTAATATTTTTTTATTACGAAGCAAAATAGTTTTGTGCCTTAGGAAATGATAAAGGATGGATGGATAAACAAAATGAGGAGGGATAAAAAGGGTATTGGGTATTTTATTGCGTTTCTTTTGCTCACCCTTCTATCGAATACAAAACACACACACACACAATGAGAAAGAGAAAGAAAAATTGTTTAACCACCAGAACCCAATTACGATTTAATATAAAGAAAAGATTAAAATCAAAATATATTTATAAAATTATCAAAATATACAAGATATTATAAAAACCCAAAACGGATCATGCTTGAGATTCTAATATAAGAAAAATTTGTCACACAAAAAGAACACCCCTTTAAAAGCGACAATATTTATTAATTATTTAAGTAACAAATTCGTAAAGGTTTTTTAAGTTCTCATTTAGTTTTCAATTGTTTTGGATTTCTTTGTGCATGTTTTCTATTTATTTGTTCCATTTGCTCCTAGTCTTGTTTTAAACTGTTTTGTCTTTAGTACATATTGGCATGCCTATATCCATTTTCGTTTTAGCATTTCCTCCTCCTTCTTTTCCTTAGTTATTGATAGGAACTATCATATTTTTCCTTCACAGGCACAAAATTATTTTAACATCCGAGAGAGATTACATTTCTTCACACACATTGATTGTGTTTTTTGTTTGTTTAGTTTTTTGGGCTATATTTTTGGTTAATTTATTTTTTTTATTTTGTTTTTGTATTTGTATTATAACATTTATTTAAACATTGTCATGACATCAGTATTAACACATTCTCAACATTCACACCATGTTATTTTCGAATATATTATATGTATCGTATATTACGTACTAATATTGTCGCTAATTAAGTTAATTTAAGGCAAATCCACTTAAAAAGATATGTATGTATGATGTACGCTTGCTTGTGTTATTAACACACGATGCAGCAATAACTTTTTTGCCCCGAAATTTTTAATTATTTAATTGCCCAAAAAGATATTTTGGGAAATTTTCAGCTGTATGAATACTTTTTCTCTAAAACGTAATTTTTTTTATGAGGTATTTTTTAACCCTGACATTAGAACGAATATTTTTATAAGGAATATTGAGAAAGATTATGCAACCTTAGCGGAATCCTTTGAATGAACTTTATGTAGGTTAGAAGGTATTGTACCCTTTTCCTAAGTTTCATTAGAACTAATAAGAAAAATCAGAAGAATGTAAGATAAATGATTGAAATGATATACCTGAGCTAATCCTTTCCATCTATGATAATAGACAATTTTTCCTTATGATAATCGTTAAATAATCACTATATAACTATATTTTAATCACAATTTGTCTTCTAAATATGTCCCAAAGCAACAATTGCAGTAATGCATTCAAGCTATCAAAAAGTGTAATGAGTAGCGCTTCACAGATCCGATGCTTAGACATTCTTGGGTCCCATTAAGCATCGTGCAACAGCATATGTGAACTTTTAAAAAGTATTCCATCAAATGTTAGCTACAGTAGCAGTAGTGTTTTTTCGCAAGCCGGGACCTAAGCACTGCCAAGTGCGCCGTCTTACGTGAGCCTTCCATCAGACGATAAGCCCATATAAACATATTATTTTCCCGAGCAACAAAATTATAAATGCAACCTAATTTTTTTTTTAACAAAATATCAAAAGTTTTTGTTCGAAGGTTTCGCCGTAAGCAGTTTAAATCGTTTGTGAAGACATAAGAAAAAAATTTGTTGTAGTTCTTGGCAAACCCTAAATGGCTACACACAACACGAGTTCAATTCTCGTTGCATGCCTCCTCTACTTTCTACAAAAATTCTCGTAAATTTGGCTTGCTAAAAAAATAGGGAACTACTTCCACTTTATAACAAGTGAAGAATGCGAAGTTTGGGTGACATGTACAAGTGAAGAATGCGAAGTTTGGGTGACATGTTCCCTTGTTTCGCTGTCAGGTGCAGGTTCGATGGTGCAAAATACGGCTTTAATCTAGTTTAAGTGTATCTCTCGGATTAACTTCAAGTTTCTACCATCGATAAAACTTTTTGTTACGAACAAGAAATAATAAATACATTATATTTTCTTTAGCGACCAATATATTTCCCGCGTTATGGGCCTCTAAAACTTGACAATCAAGATGGTTATATTCTTCCCACTCTTATTAGATTAGGCAATATTTTATTGGAAAGCTTTTCGGAATGCCTATCCAACGTCGTTTTCTGTGATTTGAAGAATTTTTTACCAAAACACCTCAATGGCAGAAGGCTTTAAAGTTCCGAGTCCCTACATTAGGGCTGTACATAGCTAAAGCCTTGAAGTTTTTTTATTATGAAAAATTACCCCTAAATGCATAGAACTCATATAGAGTCGCTGGTACACTATTGTAAGTGGGTTTGAAAAGTGTTGCGAATGTTTGTTATCCTTAAATTGAAAAATTTTACCCAAATTCCGATGTCCATTATTAAAAGCAGAAACTCTTTAAAGCCCCTAGTCCTTATATTAAGCCAAAAAGGAATTAAAAATGGACCCAGGACGTTTTAATTAAAAAAATAGTTCCGGTTGCATTATTATTTTTAACACATTTTATCAAGATCTGCAATCAATAAATGGAAAATACTCCACCTACTCGCAATGGGTTAGTGATCGACAATTTTTATGGATCATTATTAAGGCATTCAATAAGCTTTGTTTATAGTGCCCAATTAAATACAAAATTGCTTATATGTCAAAAATGGGTTTAATGGGTTAAAACCTCACAATTTTACTTAAATAAGAGCTAAACGTACTGACTATTGTAGTGTAGGAGGAAATACATACATACCTCCAAATCGGTGACATTTTCAATTTTGACATATATTCTCCTAAAACCTATCATAAAAATGGAAAACAAACTATCGTGACGCAATGGGCTATTGGATCAAAAAATATGTGCAACATTTGGAATGAGATTTCAATAAGTTTTCTATGTATGTTGTCAAGTGTGATATGTCCTAGTTTGTTTATGCAAACTTTAAGGCCCGTAACTCGAGAAATTTGTTCAGGTCATGTGCGTTACAAACTGATTAATTGTATTTACACCAAAACTAGATTTGTTTTCAAAATATTTGATTTCGCGCCTGTTATATGGATTTCAAAGTTGAAACCTTAAATCGCCGTTTGGTATTTTACTGCTTTGTCCTATTGCGAAGCAGATCTTTAGTCTCCTCCTCTGACTGGCATTGTGAGAGAATGGGGGAAATATTCCTGTTTGTGCAAATTATCACTGTCAGCAAATGGTCGGAATACCCTGGTGTTCTTAGAGATAAAGGGTTGATGGGTGTAGGGTTATATCGCCTCATAACCAGAACCGGTTGTATTTACTTTAAGGCCATTTTTGAACCTACCTCTGCTATAGCGAGAATGACAGTGAATTCCAAAACTTTCCTTTTCGACACATCGTCAGCGGGATAAGTACACCAGTACTACACTCAGGTATTTTTTTTATTGTCAGCCAGGGTGCAAAATTTCCCAGTGGTCTTCGGGATAATGGTTTCATAGTAGATATTTTATATCGTCTAAATATAAGAACTGTACAGGTATATCTACTTTTCGCCGCCTAGTAGTGGCAAAGATGTTTTGAAGGACGCCTTCAAGCTTTTAATTTTCACCCGACTGTAACTGCCGCATCTCCTCTGTTTATGCAGAAGGTACGAAACTAAAAATCCAGGGTCGTCGTTACTAAGATATGGTAGAATGATTTTATTTGACATGTATCTTAATAGCTTTTCATTCCCTAAGATATGTAAAGGTGAACTGTTGTTGGCTAGGTGTCAGATGATTTTCACCCGTAGTATTAAACTGAGTTACTTGTGTTATAGTTGTACAAACCAGCTAGCACGCTACGGCCAGCCAAAGTCATATTTGTAACACCCAGAAAAATGTAAAACTTCACTGATTGTTTTTGTTAGAATTAATATCCGATGGTATTAATGTAGATCATTACAATATATTTTTTTTGCCTTAAGAATACTTAAATACTTTAATTTAACATGAATGCGGCTTAAAATGGTACAGAGATTAAATTCCAATTCAAAAAAACTCCAGTGAAGAAATTTCTCCAAATATTCTATGATTTTAAAGTAAAGAAAATGATGAACTAAATTATTCTACTTTACATTGAGTGTTGACGATCGTAACATTACTTCTACAAAATAGTTCAAGTCTCATTGTAAACCTTATCATGTCGTTACTAAAATCCAACATTTTACGTAACCAAAGCATGGTCATTAGGCTGAGATCAGCTCGGTCACGGCTGCGGTAAAACGAAGCTAATGTGATTTTTTTCTTAGATATCCACAGAGCAAAGAAAACAAAACCATTTTAAAGGCATATCAAAACAACTTCAAGTCGGTTGCATTCTAGTTGACCCTTACCATAAGCTTTTCCTCCTCCCCAAAAACAGTTTTGCTTTAAGGAGGGTTTTTCTATCGAAAATATATTTTAAATTTTTGTGAGGACTTCGTAGATGTTCAATAAAAATAACATTAGTTTTTTTATTTTTATTTTATTTTAGATTATTCAAGATCATTATAAATATTAACTTATAAAATGTTTAAAATGTATGGCTGTTGCCTTAAATATAAGCTAAGCCGAAGCTCTTGCATAGTCAATAATTTAGTATAGTAGAAGATATGCAACAAATGTTAACCAGTCTTTTTTTTATGAGAAGAAAAAAAAGAATTTTCAAACAATTTAAACACACATTTTTCTTTCTCTTTCCATTGATCCGAACTCTGCTACGTTGTCCACACTCAAATCGTTATATCGGGGTTTTTGTATTCACTTGAAAAATCCATGGATCATCTATAAAACCATTCCAACATTTACATTTCTCTAGTGGGTTGCTGAAGGTTCACCTACCCACTCGACACCAGTACGCATAGATGATCCTTTACAATTTGTGCCAGTAAATACAAATCCCAAGGAATTTAAACGGCTACAGCAACAGGTAAACAACCGATTCTCATAGTGTTACAAACAAAAAGACCCAATGTATTCCCCATTTTTCACCTCCAGATCAAGGATAATCGTCGAGCCGATAAGATTTCTGCCGGTCCGCAATCACACATCCTGGAGGGCGTTACCTGGGACGAAGCCAATCGAATTAAGGATGCCACTGTCAGTCAAGCTGGTGATCATGTTGTTCTAATGGGTGCCGCCTCCAAGGGTATTATCCAGCGGGGCTTCCAGCACAATGCCACCGTGTATAAGGCTCCCTATGCCAAGAATCCGTTCGATAATGTCACCGATGATGAACTAAATGAATATAAACGCACGGTGGAGCGCAAGAAGAAGAGTATTCATGGCGAATGTGAGTAGTGAAGAAAATGATTCAAGCAATTTCGGAACATTTATCGTTTTTTTTTAATTTTTATTGGAACAGATACTGATACAGATTTCTCTGAATCTGAAGCTTTGAGTTCATTACAAACATCTGGCGCACAACAACAAACTAAACAAAATACTACTACCACAACAACAACTGCCGCTGTTAGTCAATCAGAGCCAGAAGATATTTCAGGTAAGTCATGAATTACCTATAACTCGAAAATCGCCTTTCATGGTGAACCGTTGATATGTTTTAGTTATTCTTCATTAAGCAAAGATTACTTATGAATGTTTAAATGTGGTTTTTCGTTATGGAATCAGAATAATTTCGAATGCCCTTAACAAACGGCATTCTAAGTAAGCTGTGTTAACATAAGACTCCTTTTGATTCTGACCTCGGTTTAACTTGGCTCTGTAAATGTCCATGCACTTAGTGTTGCCAGATGGCGAATGTAAATATATAACGGGTTGCCCATATTCGACGGACCCATCTGGAGAAGTGCGCCTTCTAAGAACACCATTAAGCGTTTATACGAAAAATGTTCGACTGGTGAGGCTCTTTCTAATCCGAAGAGGCCAAATAAAAGTCGACCAAGGCGATCGGCCGAGAATATCGCTGCCGCACGAGCCAGTGTTGAGAGGTCCCCAAGAACATCCCAAAAACGCCGTTCTCAGCAGTTGGGCATGGCTCGGTCCACTTTACAACGGATTATTCGCGTTGATTTGCATTTGTTCCCTTACAAAATTCAATTGACGCAAAGATTGTTGCCTGTGGACAAGCCTCGTCGATTGGAATGGGCCCAAAGAGTCATCGAAATGGCCGAAGATGACGAGCAATTTTGGAACAAAATTATCATGTCCGATGAAGCCCATTTCACCATTTCGGCCATTTGAGAGATATCATATTCAAAAATTGATGTAAACAAATCTACTTGGAACAAATTAAATGATTAAGATTGCCAACCGCCAAATTTTTATTTTTTTCTTTGATTTTTTTAAAAAAAAACATGGGTCCGTCAAATATGGGCAACCCTGTAGTGTTGTCAGATGCCAAATGTGGAAACGGACACAAAACAGCGAGATTTATCTGGCCATATGAAATGGTTTAAGGCTGAATACAACCATATGTGACGCGCAAAATAGAAAGGGACCTAAGGTTAAAAACCAGTATTGTTCAGGAGAGCCATTTTTAAGATTAGGTCCCTTTCTATTAGCGCTTAGAATCGTCGACTTCACTTTCATAAAACGCGCATATCTCTTTTGGGGCATGAGGTCGGTCTCATTTTATGCTCAGATGTTGTCCACATCAAAAAAAAGTGAAAAGTTGATGAAAAGTTTTGTTCAGGAGAGCCATTTTAAAGATTAGGTCCCTTTCTATTTGCGCTTAGAATCGTCGACTTCACTTTTATAAATCGCGCATATCTCTGGGAGGGAACACTTTTGGAGCATGGGATCGGTCTCATTCGATGCTCAGATGTTGTCCACATCAAAAAAAGAAAATTGATTTTTTTTAACCCTTAGGTTCCTTTCTCTATGCGCTGCCACATATGTTGATTAGACAGAACCATATGTTCTTAAGACACAGTTCAAATTTTATTTTTTAAACCAATGGTACATTAAAGTAAAACATTCGATGAGTATTGAGTGAAGAAATCTCCCCTATTGCCGTTGTCGACGACATCGTCTTACGTCGTTTCTACTAGTTCGGTATTCCGATTGTCCTTCTTGTCAGTTTTCGAGGAAATAAGGCATATTTGGTATTCTGTTAGGAAATGTGAAGTCGACATTGTGTTGTGACGACTCCAGCGTAACCTCTAGAACTATGTATGTACATGAAAAGGGTTCTGAGTTTCAAAAGGATCGTTTCATTTGTTCTAATATTATGAGGGAAATAGACTTTGAAGTCGTGAGTTTCAAAAAAAAAACTCTTTTAAACTTAAAATAACACTAAATCGAAAGTGAGGCAGGGTTGCTTAAACTTCGGTAGTTTAAAAACGTTCATTAAAATCAAAGTACTTTATCCCTGACAACACGTTGCAAATTCAGTATGTCTGAAAATGAATTCCTTTCAAGAAAATGGCAAATATTTTAACTAGATTTTAAGCTTCTTTTTTTTGTAAGGCTCTCCCACGAAGAACAGCCACTTATCAAAAATGAATTGTTATATACGAGTACAATTGATTACATTAGTAACATTTACAAAAGTAACATTTCTCATTATTTATTCTGTTGTCTTTTCCAGAACATCAAGTTATGAGAATAGAAACCCAACAAGCCCCAGTTCCCAGTCAGCCAGAAGTAGTTTTGAGCGATGGTAAGTTTTGTCTCCCTGCTTTACAACTTGGTTTTTTTGTACTTCAAAATTTTTTCCAAATTTTTTGTTTGCACTTGTCCAAAAATAATGTTTGTCATTTGAAAATTTGTGATTTGTCTCAAAATTTGTCTTGTTTTTCGTTTAAATTTGGCTTTGATTATAATAATTTGTTTTTTTTTATCATTATGATTATTATTTTTTTAATATTTTGTTTACTTTCATTTCTTTTGTTTTTATTTAAAAAAATTATATTTTGGTTTTTTTTGTTAAAAAAGAACAAACCAAAACAACTTCACTATTAGTTGATAACAATAATAAAAAACCTATCAGATCTGATAAATCCTATATTGTAGTGGTTAGAAACGAGCATCTTTTATGCATTTTTGATATGCTTTCCATAACATTTTTATAGATTTTTTAAGGATTGATACTCATTCCAATATTTTTCCCATAATTGTATAATTTTCTTTGCTAAACCAACAAACAAAACGAAAAAAATGCTAAAAACGTTTAAAAATACGCTAACTTTTTCCACAGACCCTACATGTTGTACGGCGTGTTATAAGAGATAATTTTTAAAATCTTATACATCAAACGAAACAACAACTTCTCTACTACTATTACTTCTACTACTACTACTAGTGTACCTCTTCTACCTACTATCAGTTATCAGAAAACAATTTATATATACTATATGTATTCTCTACTACTCTACTATTACTTTTCTACAATCTGTCTTCAATATTTTTTCTACTCTACAACAAACACTCCACTTACTAATTCTTTAAACAAGTCAAAGAATTAAAGCACAATTTTTTAAAACAAACTTTTTATTTTTCCCCTTACGAAACAGCTGCAGTTTTTAGTTGTATTTTGTCGTTGTAGAGAAATTATTTTGAATAGAAATTGTATATATTTGATAACAAGAAACACAGTTCTCGATATTTGTTATAGAAAGAAGTCAATTTGCTGCTGATTTCGAGATTTTAAATGATTTTTTTTTGATACGGTGAAAAAATCATCTACTTTCATACATTTCAAGAAAATCAATCAAAAACAACTAAATCGACATTGAAAGATTTTTTTTACACTAATTAAAGACTTGTTAAAGCACTATTTCGACATCGAATAAACTTTTATTTTGGAACTTGTTTAAGGAGGCGTCAAATTGAGGGACTTTTGGCTAGAATCATGGTATCGAATGAAAAGTAAAAAACTCGTTAAAATGGAAAAAAAACTCGAATGAAATGTATCGAGCACGCCACGTCAATATCGAAACTAAGGGAAGTATCGGATCGTAATCGAATAGCCAACACACAAAAAGAGCTAAATCAATAATAAGCTTCTTTTCTGTATCGCATTTTTCGGTATCGGTAAAGTATCAACATGATTTAAAACGCATCGATACATCTACCAAGACAATACGTGTGGCATCGCTTACAGAATATAGTAAAAAAAATATAGAAGAACTTTTGCTAGCAGGGTAGGGAAATATATCGGGCTTTAAAGAAGAAATACTAAAATATTTAATTCTTCCGACTATTATCTGATATTTAATTTAAAAAAGTTTGAGACTGTTGATTTTTAATAAATACCTACAGTCATTATTAATTTGAAGTCTGTCCAGGCATATTCCAAACGGTTCTATGCACCGGATTGATCCGAAGTAGCAATTTTTTGATCAAGGACTTGTCACCCCGGCACTTTGTGTGCCGCTACAACAACTCAGAAAATAAATGCTCTTATATTGAGCAGGTCGTCAAAGTTTTCTAATAAAAATGTATTTCTCTTGTTCGCAGGATATTAACCAGTAAAAAATATGCACTTAAATTGCATACGGGTAAAAATTATAGCATTTTCAAAATGGATTTTTTGAAATTTTATTTCTGAAAACTCATTTTTTTAACACAGGAAATTTTTTTATGAATAATGACGCTTTTGGAAGCCTATCGGATACATTTGCTCTCTTTGGGGACCGGCTTGAAGCCTTTCAGCCGACTCGGAGTCTAAAAACTACCCCGTCTTTGGTTGCTATAATTTTTTTTGCATTTATTTCATTCTCATGGAATTATCTGCAGTTTAAGTAATCGCACCCTTATAATGCTTAGAGAATGGGTACATATGAATGTGAACGGATCCCGCGGGGACGTTAATTCTTAATACCCGATTTTTCCTCAAAATTCCGTTTTAAGCCCCACGATCAAATTTCCCTCATTTTATTGTCAGTGGGTAATTCTTTAAGAGACATACTCAGATTTCTTATGGGACTCGTGACCATTTAAACACAATTTAGCCTCCTTTTATGTTAAAAGCTGGAAATTTGAAACAAATAAAAAAGGTTCTAGCAGACCAACCATCTTACACAAATTACGAAGTTTCCTCATTTCAATCTCTGGTTAATTCTACAGGAGGCCTACTAAGATTTCTTACAGAGCTCACGATCCATTAAGAACAATTCAGCCTTATTTTCTGTTTAAACCCAAAATCCAAGTGATTTCGGCAGAGCAACCATTTTCAATTCAAATTTACAAAAAAAAAGTTCATTCATTTACAACTGCAAATACAGCAGCGTACTGAATCTCGCGGTAAATTGAAATCTCTGATTTCAAGACGAATTCTTGATTTAAAATTGTACATTTAGCTTTGATTTTTTTATTTGGAGACTATGCAAAGAATACTTGATTTTATAAATAAATTTCGAGGGATACTAGAAACAAAGAAACCGCGAAACAATGTCATAATTAATATTAGGCCGGATCATAAAATTAAAAATATTGTCTGATCCTTCTTAGGAAATTTCCAAAAAGTGGCTTTAAAGTACTGTGAATTTAGTACTTTAAACCGTGATTCTCTAACTCTTTGCCATACTTTGCATTTTTTTCATTGAAATCTTTAAAAATTTCCTAAAAAATATAATTGAATTGCAAAAAAATGATGAATATCTTATATCAACGTTACATTCTAATTTCTGATAGAAATTTGAAGTTAAAGTTGAAATTATAGACGAATCAAACAAGTAATAAATTTCTATAACTAGTAGTACCATTCTAACAGAAATCTTTAAAATAAAAAATGCAAAGTATAGCGGGACTCTAATGTATTTTGCTATTCTCTACCATAATCAGTGCTAGATTGAGACACTTTTCCTAAATTATCCAAAAAAAAATATTTTTATAGTCCACCCTAATAAACATGACCAAAAAATTACTTTAGCTCTCGCATTACAAAAGCTTTATACTTTCTAATCTGTGTTCTTGCATTTTGGAACGAAATCTGTTACAATTTGTATGGCAATTTAGTTAAAACCCCAACCGAAATCCATATGAAGTGGATTTCGTTTGTATATGCGGAATGTCATATATAAAAAAAAAAACAATTTTTATATTCAAATTAAATATCGTATATACTACTCCATTCAAAATAATTTATCTCTACATTAAGTAAATAATTTGTAGAAAAGTTTAAGTTTAATTATCTTATTACGATTTTCAAAACATTTTTGTATTTCCATTTTAAGTTAGTTGTCTGTAAATATCAAAACGTTTTTCAAATTTTTCCGAAAAGGAAAAGCACATTCAAACAAAATTATCTAACCCATAGAAAACATATTTTGTTTTTTGTATTTCCTCCTACCGTTCATTCTTTTGGTTTTTTTTCTTCAAAACTTTAGCCCGCCCTAAAAAGAAAAAGTGAATTGGTGAAATAAAAAAAAACAAATAAATTAAGTCATTTTTTAGTTGATGGCAAATGTATTAATTTTATTAACAATTTTACACCACACATTTGGATAAGAATTTAGTCTTAACACACAAAACACATGACACCTCAAACCCTCCTCCTACTCGACCCCACCAGAAAGTCTGAAGCATAAAGTCTAGAGATTTAGGTTAGGAGACATACACAAATCAAACAAAATAAAAACCACAACAACAACAACATTACTTCAAATCGAAAATGCGAATTCGTCGTTATTTGAAATAGTATTTTCACCTTCAAAACTACCACCACCATATCGTAAGTGAGGTGAGTTTCTTTTGGTCCAATTTCAAAAATAATAGTGTGTAGTTCAACCACAACAGCAACAACCACAATTCAATTTAATACATCAAATACATTAGTTGTGTTTTTCTTTAGTTTTCATTTTTATGTTCAAATATTTTTAATCAAATGCAAATTCATTTAGTTTTCGTTTCACAAACAAACCAAAAAAAATTAAATATACAACGACGACGAATGTAAAGGTTAAAACTTCTTGCCTCATGTGTTTGTTTTTATATTTTCTAATTATTTAAAAAAACTTTCTTAGAGTTCAATACTGATACTGATTTTAAGTTTGCTTTGAAATTTGCATTAAAGAACGTGTGGTTAACGATTTTGAATTGTCATATAAAACATACATACATATAGTTTGTAGGGAGCTTCTTGTGTTGTGTTAAGCTTGCCCTATTTTGTACTAATACTTTTTTTTATATGAACTGTTCAAAATGATTAGTTATTCATGGGCCGTACGATAAGTCTGGGAAAATTAAAAAAAATACCAAGTTTACATCGTAACAATTTTGTCAAAACCCTTTAAATGGTTTTCATTAAGAGATTTGTATATGAAACACTTCTCAGAGAATAAGATGTCCGAATCATTATGACGCCTAAAATGAACAATCTCTGAGATTTAGTTTTTATACCCTTCAAGGATGAAGTGTGTGTATACTTAATTTTTCATTCCGTCTGCAAAACATCGAAATATTGATCAGAGACCCAATAAAGAATGTACATATGAGTCATTCCATGCCAAACGGTACGCATTTTTTACATCACAAGCTTGGATTGCTTAACTAGTTTGTGTATGCATTCTTCTCTTAAAAATATTATATACGTGTTTCAAGAAAAAAAATTTAAAATTTTTTTTTAAATGTTATGACCAATTGAACTTTGGTGAAATGAAGATTTTATCAAAGAGGTGTGTTCATTCAGTCGCATGTAACTCCGGAAATACTTGACCGATTTTACTCTGCTATACCTTATTTTGAAGGTAATTTTAAGCACTTCTAAAATAACGAAACGGTATGGCATAACGCCATAGAATTTTTTAAGTTTGTATCATTTTAATCCTTTTATTTCGATTTTGAAAATGATTACATCTTTTTTTATTTTTGAAATTTTGCAGGCGTATTCTTACAGGTCTGTTTTACCGACTGTGTAAGTTTTAAAGTGGTGAAATAATGCGTTCTATTTTTAAAAATTTTTTTTTACCTTATACCTTTTTCACTTCCATGAATATAGAAAATATAATATAGAAAAAAAAATACTTTTTAATAGTTTATTGACACAAGATATAACAACAACAAAAAAACAAAGAAAAAAAGAAATAAAAACATGATACAATAGCCGTGCACGTATTCCAGGAGGGGCTTGTAAATTTTTTAAAGAAAACCTTAGGACCTGTAAGTAAAATATTTTACTTTTCTGATGGCGCAAGCGCACAATACAAAAACAAGAAAAACTTTTTAAATCTGACGTTCCACGTAGAAGATTTTGGAATACCAGCGGAATGGCATTTTTTTTGCAACGTCTCATGGCAAATGGCCCTGCGATGGTCTGGGAGGAACAGTCAAAAGACTAGCAGCACGTGCAAGCTTGTCCAGCCTCATAAATCCCATTAATAGTGCCGTCAAATTTTATGATTGGGTGAATAAAAACGTGAAGAATATTCATACAGAATTCTTCAATAACTATCAATATCAAGATAGGGCGAAACACCTGAAGGAGCGTTTTGAAAAAGCGAAAACAATTTCTGGAACTCTTGGCTACCATGCATTCATTCCACAACCCGATAAAATAATGAAAGTCCAGACAACATCATCTTCTGAGCAGTACTGTATGAAGATGGTATACAAGGCATAACATTTATTTCATTACTCATTTTTTTATTTCTTTTTTTCTTTGTTTTTTTGTTGTTGTTATATCTTGTGTCAATAAACTATTAAAAAGTATTTTTTTTTCTATATTATATTTTCTATATTCATGGAAGTGAAAAAGGTATAAGGTAAAAAAAAAATTTTTAAAAATAGAACGCATTATTTCACCACTTTAAAACTTACACAGTCGGTAAAACAGACCTGTAAGAATACGCCTGCAAAATTTCAAAAATAAAAAAAGATGTAATCATTTTCAAAATCGAAATAAAAGGATTAAAATGATACAAACTTAAAAAATTCTATGGCGTTATGCCATACCGTTTCGTTATTTTAGAAGTGCTTAAAATTACCTTCAAAATAAGGTATAGCAGAGTAAAATCGGTCAAGTATTTCCGGAGTTACATGCGACTGAATGAACACACCTCCTTGATAAAATCTCCATTTTACCAAAGTTCAATTGGTCATAACTTTTGAAAAAAAAATTATATTTTTTTTTCTAATCGCGGATTAAATATAATTGCTAGAGGACCAAATCTGCAAATTTTCATAAAAATCGGAATCATTGCGTTAAATTTTTGCCCAAAATCGTACCGTTTGGCATGGAATGACTCATATATTACGTAGTAGGGACATAAATACTGTTACAACATTGAACACACCCATTTCAATAGTAGAACTGTACATACCCCGTTAATGCCATATGGGTTTTGAAAGCTAACCTCAATAGTGTTAGTCTGTAACGGGATTTTAAAATTGTTTCAACTTTCATCAGATAATGAGAACCGTATCGCTGCAATAGCGCTTTTCAAGTGTGAAATGAAAAAAGCGATATTTTCAAAACGCTCCGGCCACTAGGGATTAACCGCATGTTATCTACCGATACATAAAACTGTTTGAGGAGACTGGAGATGTAAAAGACCGCCATCGGTCGGGCCGCCCACGCTTTGTTCAAACACCGCCTGTCATCAAAGCCGCTAAATCAAGAATTCGCAGAAATCCGCTCCGAAAACAGAAAATCATGGCCCGTGAGATGAATATCACGCAAAAGTCCATAAATCGAATCATTAAAAAAGACTTGGGGCTTTCAAACGACGTACCGGACATTTATTGACTGCAGCTTTAAAAAAAAAGGGGATTGAAAAGTGAAGCACGCTGATAAATTGCACAGAAAAATTTTGTTCACCGATGAAAAAATTTTTACCGTTCAGGAAAAATTTAACAAGCAAAATGATAGTGTATGCGCGGTCATCTAAGGAAGCATCTGAACTGATCCCAAGGGTGGAAAAGGGTCATCACCCAGCTTCAGTCATGGTTTGGTGGGGTGTCTCTTACGATGGGGTCACTGACCTGTATTTCTGCGAACAAGGAGTCAAAACATCGGCCAAAGTTTACCAAGAAACCGTTTTAGAAGCTGTTGTGAAGCCTCTTAACAATTCCCTGTTCCAAACCCACCCATGGACATTCCAGCAGGATTGGATGGACTTAAACGTTTCACTTCATCTGATATTTTTTTTCTTCATCTTTACTGTTTTCGGGAACCAAAAAAAATCTAACCGTACGGCTGTTTGTGAACTGATTAAGGACTTTTGCAAATCGATAAAATTTGGACTTTACCCGGGATGACTAAATAGCCTTCAAAGCTGCTGTTTCGTCTATATCCTCGCCAAATGATACGACGACACGCGTATTTGAAAATTTTAAACAAGTAGAACATATTAGTTTGGCCGGTTCCAACTTAATTCACCCTGCGATTCATAGTACCATAATCTGAACCACTACAAATCGTCTGTCAAGAAATATTTATGGCAAATTTACGATAAAGAATTGCTTGCTGTTAAAATTGTATAACGATCGGTTCATTATTTTGATCCGTCCACTATTCGACCAGGTCGTATCCCTTTTATACTGAGAGATATACCAACAATAGTTCATGAGATGTGGGTTCTTTTTATAGATCGAAGTTGAATGGTAGTGTCACTTCCTTTGTCCAATCGCTGTCTATTGAAGCATGCGAAAAAACCTCCACAAATCTAGGTCATTTTTGCCAGAGTTTGACTTAGTCCTTGCGTGGGGAAATTTATACCTCTTAACCGATCTGATCTATTTTCAAAACCAACCACTTCAGAGCTTCAACAAATCTGCAATATGGCGCTCTGTTTGCTTTTCACTATTAACTTTAACCATGGCGGTCCAATTAGTCCGTTTCTTAAACAGAGATGACATATGGAATTTTATTAAATTTGCTATGAGATCGTATGGAGGAGTCAACAAATCATTTTTTTTTAATTCGTATCAGACTTATCGCATGGCCTTTGTAGTTTGTAAAATTGAATGAATGGATTTTTTTTTTAAATATTTTATTTCAAAACCTCGTAAATCGTCACATATTTAGCAGAATTAAAAAGTTCTGCGAATGCCGAGGTTGAACATAACATTTGTAACATTCTTATAAAGTAGCCATCCACTTCAATATACATACATACCAATATCCTTTAAATCCATTTGACAATTCGTTCAGTTAATATTATGTAAATAAATGTCTAGAGCTGAATTCACAACGAACTAAAACACATATTGTACATTAATAATTAGTTGGTTTCGTTAAAAACTCAGTAATTATTAGTGTTCCCTCTCTCTTTAGCCCCCTTGTGCATTTTACCCAAACTAAAGAATTCAAAATTTTTTGAACCTGCAGCTGATATTTTTCCAATTAACACCATAGCACCACCAACTTAATTTTCCGTTCTAATTTTCCATATGCACTTTTTTCACATAATTTCTTTGTTAATATTCTTCTTTTTTTCCTTTTCCATATTAGGGAAAAACATACTTTCTTTAAAATATTATTTGATAATATCTTTTTATGTTTCTTTTTATTCTTTTTGATATACTTAAATTTATTTCTTTATTTATTTTCTTCTCGCTTAATTTTAAAACGAAACTACTCCGTTTTATTATAGCAACTCTAAGTTTTATCAATGGTGAACGTTCCCATACGGCTACGAATCGTAAGCCCCCCACAGGTCGAGGTAATTTATTTGTGCCGTATATTCTCTTGAAAAATACAAAACAGTCCAAAGCATTATAACGCTGTATCGAATACCAAACCTCCTAATACTCATTACCTCATTCCACTTCTAACTTGACCCATAAATTATTCATCACTTACATTTTGTAAATATGAAAATATTTTGCATACATTGTGGCGTTTAAGGTAGCACCACTCCCATTTTATTTACGAGAACCCCATGATAATAATTATAATAAAATAAATATACTAATCTTCCATCTCATATAATAAGTTGCTAAAATTGTTTACAAGCCCGTTGGCTTACTAATTTATCATTTGACCGTAAAGCCCCCCTTAAGATATGCAGAAGTTTGTATTCCCTTATATTAAGGCATTCAAATTTAATTGTACATGTGTTAATACGAAACCCTGGTCGATTTCTTATTTCCTTAGTCCAACGGAAGGTTATAAAACTTCATCTTTTTGGTCAAGAACGATGATGAAATTATGTTTATTTATCATTTGACCTTAAAGCTCCCCTTACGATATGCTTTAGTTTGTATTCCCTTATAACGCCTGATCCATTTTGAGGTTGCCTACATTTTTAAAGAAAAAAACACAGAAAATTCAAATTGAATGGGGAATGTTTAATATCATTTAAAAGAACATTCTTTGGCGTTTATTTTTTGAAGATTATGTCTATCAAATGTTGACCGCGGCTACGTCTCAGATGGTCCGTCCGTTGAGTCCAATTTTGATGACTCGTTCGAGCATTCCGACTGGTAACTGGCGAATGACGCGTGTTGTTTTGCTCCAAGGCCTTAATCAAATTAGGTTTGTGCGCATAAAATTTAGACTTTGCATATCCCCTCAGGAAAAAGTCTAACGGTGTGATATCACACGATCTTGGTGGCCAATCGACCGGCCAAAAAGTGAAATTATCTGCTCACCGAAGTGTCCTCTCAATAAATCCATTGATTGATGCGATGTGTGGAAAGTTGCACCGTTTCGTTGAAACAAATGTCGCCTAGATCACGAGCTTCAATTTCAGGCATCAAATAGTCGGTTATCATGGCACGATAACGGTCGCCATTGACGGTTACGTTCCCACCGGCATCATTTTTGAAGAAATATGAACCGATGATTCCACCGACCCACAAACCACACCAAACCGTTGTTTTTTCTGGATGAAGTGGCAGCTATTGAACCTCTTCTGGTTGTTCTATGTCCCAAATGCGGCAATTTTGCTTGTTTACATACCCATTGAGCCTTTTCGTTTAACAAAACCGCACATGACACATTCCTCACAGAATGTGAATTTTCGTAAAAAACTTGAACGATTTGTAAACGTTGTTCAGGCGTAAGTCTTTCCATGATGAAATGCCAAACAATATTAAACAAAAATAATATGACAGCATGACACGACTCACGCGAACTGTCAAAAAAAGTCTATTGAAAAAAGTATATCTACTTGGATCACCCATTATTAAGGCATTTCAAATTATTTGTTCATGTGTAAATATGAAACACCGGTAAATTTTTTCTTTCTTAATCCAAAGGAAGGAAATAAAATTTTCTACATTCGGTTAAGAATGATAATGAAATTAAGTCCACAACTTCCACATATATTGAGTATCAGCGAATCGAATTCATTGGAAGAAAATTTAGTCTATGGGTCCACCATACTAAATACAATCTAGCTCAAATTGAACATTTCTCATTATGAGTGGTTTATAACTACCCTCAATAAAATTGGACCGCTTTGGACCGTGCTCTCATGTAGCCCCCACAAAATGTTTGTATCCATATCTTTAAATAGGTCCACACTTTCAAAGTTTTTATCCGCTTTAAGCGTCTGCCGCTGTTTCAGTCACATTTAAGGCTTGATTAAAGGATTTGTCCGTAGACCAGAGGAATATAGGATATAACTATATAGTCGTTTCATCAATAGCATATCGACATATAGCGTAAACAAGATCCTGACGAAGATCCTGAGAAAATAGCCGAAGAGTGGCAAGTATTAACCATCACCATAAGATGACCAAGTGGATCTTCCAAAATCAGGATCTTCGGCCAACATTTCCAGCGCCAAATACGAGTAAGCGAACTCACGGCCTTGTGTATAGTGTTCCGCCTTCAGCTTTAAACATCACGCTGGATTAAAAATATGGCCAGGACTTTTTTGATACTAGCCGCTACGGCGAATACATTTTTTTCTTCGCACCAAACTGCTTTGCCTGTTTGGTTGCTAAATGTTCAAATGGGTGTACTCACGCTCAAACTTTTTGGCGGCTCACTAAACTCACGGCAAAATTTATTTACAACTTATCCGGAATTCCAATATTATTTTTAATAGTTTTCACACGCTCCGTAGACATGAACCGATACATTATGAAATGACAACCCATACTCAACATATCCACAGATGTATAGCATTGGTAGCATAGGTTATACAACAGACATCTTGAACTTCACCTAATATGAATATTTAAAAAAACTTGTTGAAGTCACATTTTTAAAAATATACTTACATCTCTTTTAAATTAAAGTTTTAGCCAAAGTGAAAGGAAATACACCAAAAATCTAAAGAAATATATTTGATATATCTATTACAAGCAATATCATAAAACTTTATTCCTTTCATTCCATCGCAAAACAAAAACTAATCAGATCTCTCATTTTTGTAGATATTACCTTAGCAAATAATCCAATAACTCAAGACTCGACTTACTGTCGAGAAACCCTAAACAGAACCGCAAGTCATAGCCTACCATTAACTCAATGTCAAGTGGATAACCATGAGGATAGACAAATTCAAGATTACCCCAAGGAACATTTTGACACCATTGATCATAAAACAAATTATAATATTACTACTACTACTACTACATCTAATCTTTGTACTACAAATGATTCTAAAACTTCCCTGATTAACGAATTGAAATCTGATAAATTATTTCAAAGACAAAAACGAAATGTACACCAGCACACCATGACTCCACCAGTAAAGACACGACCATTACCACCACACTACACACAATCTTGTTCCACCCACACTGCTTTAGCGTTTCCAAGTGGCAATGACAATACCCTAGCTATGTCCTCAAATACTCCTTCAGCCCCATCTGTTCCGATATCTATATGTAACTCTATAAAATCACAAGTCAAGTCTTCTCTCTTATATGATGTTTTCTCAAATCCCAGACAGAAGGATACTTTATCCTATTACACAACTTTTGGTTTTAGTAATTCCCCCAAGGTGAATGGAGAAACTTCTCCCATCTATGATAATCCTACGACTAATGGTGAAGGAACTTCAGATCCCACTGTTCGCTTTTATACGATATCCTCAAATTGTTGTTCTCCCCAAATATGTGAACCAATTTTAGAATGTTTGCAAAAACCTGCCCATCATCAGCAAAACTATGTGGGTGCACGGAGTTATCTGGATTTAATATGGAACATACCCATTCGACGAAACTATAGCCCTTCTGTTACACCCGAAGTACTGAATTCACCGCCGGCTAAGTTCAGAGCTGGCCATTGTGGTAATACAAATTCCGCTAGACAATCCCGCAGCCCTTATCGTACACTATCGCATTTTGGATTCAACTCACCTCAGCGTGATCCCCAGCCCGATCATAAGCATGTTCTGCCCATTGACTGCCGGAGATATATACCATTGCGGCGATCTGTATCGTACGAGGAGATTTTCGCCTCGCCACGTTATATGGATTTGTGTGAGCACTGTTTTGAGCTGATTGTACGTCTGAAGCCGGAGCTCATGCAGTATCGCGTTAAATTACACAATCTGGCAGAATATCATCAACCACCTAAAGCCCAAGCTCAGGAAAACGCTGAGGCTGTGGCCTGCACCAAAGCAGATTGTTCGCCAATATCCGAAGATGATTTTACCGATTGTTCGGCAAATGAACCATTTTCAGTCTTTACTTCCCTATTGGAACCGCTTATTGAAGTCGAGGAAAAAGATAGTTCCGATGATCGTTCAATAACGAATTCCACTTTCATTGATAAAATAACGCGCATGAATTATTCTGAAATATCCAACAATTTCATCACTACACCCCATAGTGTCAACTCTCAGCTAAGTTTAGAAGATGTAGAGGAAGAAGATTCAAATGTGAGTAAAATGGATGTCGCTGAAGAGGAGCTAAGTAAGCAATTAAGAAATTTGGAAATAAATGGCGGCACAGAAATGAATGTCACCAATGATTTGGAGTCCATTGATTGTAACAACAACGATGATATAGAGAGTGAAGAACCCTTTGTATCCATAACAGATGTTTGGGAATTCAATAATTGGTTTAATGAAGTTACCGACACTGCCACCGCGGAGAAGAAAAAAGAAATAAAAGAAGACGCTAAGCAGTCCGAGGGGCTACTAAAAGATTTAAGTTTTTGTATGGATTGTGAAAAGGCGGCTACAACCACCACCACCACTAGCTCCTCAGACAGCCAAAACCATGGGCCAGCTTTGCTAAGCAGGTCGGCTTGTAGCGCTATCCAGCTGTCACCTTCATTTGACAATCGTCCTCCCAATTATTTCCAACGATCTTTAATGAATCGCGATGAACGCAGTCGACGTAAATTAGAATTTCAAGAACTTTGGGAAGATCATGTGCGATATTTTGAAAATCGTGAACAGGTTATGGCATCAGCCAGCTATAGTGACACCGAATCGGCCATAGACGAAACTCAGCATGCTGCAGGGCAACCACAAACTTCCACAAACCAAGAAAATAATTGCGATGAAAGAAGAGAAGAAATTTTTAACAGTCAAAGTTTTATATACCCACATAAATTATCATCAGATCAGAAAATCCCTGCTTCAATGGAAAATTTAGACGATGACGAAATAAAGTCCACAACGTCCAGACATACATTCAATATCAGCGAATCGAATTCATCACAAGAAAATCTTGTGTATAGCATGTATGGGTCCACTAATACCTTAGAGGATTATGGGGACAATGAGGAGGCGGCAAGACCAAATAAAGAGGAAGAAAGAGATTGCATAACTCCTCAACAGCAAAAAGCTAAACATAGTTTGTCCTCACGAGAACATTTGCCTTTTCGTACATTTCAATCTTCGAACATGGCTGCTGATTTGGTTTTGTCTAAAACTGTTGGATACACTAATCCAGAAATTGGAACTTTTATTGACGATGATAATGAGGTAAATTTTAGGGAGGTTATCAATGAAGTCCCCGGAAAAAGCATTATAAAAGACACAACCGCTAAAATAAATATTCTCGAAGATCTTATGTTGACAAATATTGAAAAATTTACAATAACCAACGAACAACCACTGAGAGAGGAATTTCCAAAAACAAATACATCGTTAAAGTTATTAAGAGAGACTAAATCGTCCCTTTTCCAATTGCAACCAGCAAAAGAGCACAACGAAATTCAAGTAAATCGCAACGAAATACAAAAAAAAGATCATGAAAGACCTCTGATTCGCTATAGATCTGGTATATTAAGTGTTAATGAAGGTAAAGACGATTTTAAAACCAGTAAATCAAATGAGACCGATACTGAAATGCCTCTTGGAGATTATAATGACAACAACTGTGAGATCCCACCAAATGTTAATGATTTTTTTGAAGATATTTTAAGAAGAATTGATTGCCTACACGTTAACGATAAGAAAAACTATAAAATTAAAAACCAGCATGAAACCCATCTTATTTCCGATGATTTTTCTCCACACAGAAAATCAGAAGGGGTTGACAGGTTTTCGGAAGCAAATCACGCAAAACCCGAATACTCTTTTTTTCAAGATCTCCAAAGAGATTATAACAACAAGGAGAATAAAGAAAACGAACAGGATGAACAATTATCGCCTTTGGAAAAGACCATTTTACAAAAGATTGAATTTCATCAGCTAAATAAAACCGAAGAAATTTTTAATAAAATCGAAAAGACCATAAGAAATAAGCTAACTCCCAGCAAGTTGGAAATGTTGGTTAAAGAACAGGTATTAGACTTGTATAAAGACGATGACTCAAAAAACCTGCAACAACGAAACTCTACACCTCGAGCCAAAGAAGTTAAAAGTCATGTAGATTCACCAAAACTGTCATCCGAGTCCCTAAAACGTACCCGACGATCTCGTTCTTTGACGCCTCTAAAAGAAAACTGCTCTTCACCGGTCAATAAATGCAATAAAACCACCACTCCGCCAGTGGGACCCCGCAAACAGCAGCCTTTTTCTCCGGGCAGAACTCCGAGCCCATGTTCTTCCACCAAATCGTCCAATTCCAAACGTCGTAATTTCATATTGGAAAATATACGTAATGCCGCTACGCCCCGCAATTCACCACAGGTTAAACGTCTGCAAGTTAATACACAGGCTATATTTTGTAAGAATCCTTTTGGACCTCGCCAGACTACATCAGCAAATTTTCTTAATGTCGTAAAAAAGTCCTTGAAATCTCCCATCAAGACAACTTTGGGCAAGCCACACTCTTCTCCGGACTGTTCAACCAAAGTCTATGCGTTCCAATCGAAATTGGTAAGAGGCTCACCACGCTTTTGGGTTAGTTTGTCTCAAAGTCCCCTGAGGAAAACCGAAAGTACTACCCCATCTTCAAAAGCGAACAGAAAGGGTCAATGTAAATCTCAAGATGAAGAAAAAACTTGCTCTCTCCACATACGTCGTGAGTTGAACAATAAACATTCCGCTATGACTAATTGTAGTTCTTCAAACTCTGTATCCACTACTTTAGCTTTTAAAGGGCCCACAAAGAATGTATCCGCAACTTCAAACGTTGCAGCTCGAGTTGAAGCTGAAATTAATGCTTTGGATGAAGAGATTTTAAAAATGCAAACACATTTGGAAAACTCTAAGAACAAACTTTGTGATGTCCACCACACTTCAGATTCTGCTATGCCGAACCGTAGTCTATCCAGTTCTTCATCAGCTAATTTAGCTTTTGAGGGAACCACAGACAATGTAAGGTGCTCAACTTCAAATGTTGTAGCTAGAGTTGATGCCGAAATTGATGCCTTGGGTGAGGAGATTCAAAAAATTCAACCACGTTTGGAAACTTATAAGCGAAAACTGGATGACTTTGGCAATCGTGTGGCCAAATGTGCTCGCAATATGGATGAATGTGTGGCCACACAGGAAGAGATTATCAGTGAGCACTGTGAATTAAAAGAATGTCTTATACTGCAACAATATGTGGATAATGTAACATGTCGTGTGCAGACGTTTTCCCTATCGGAGACGGATGATTAAACAAGAAGAGGAAAATTTGTATAAAAAAAATAGTCAAGCTATCGAAAAGGGAGACAAACTTGTCTTAGTAAACTAAGGGATTTTAAAGATGATTTTCAATTCGAAGTGGATTTTACTTACAAGTTATAGAAGGTGTCCGTCATTCTGAATGAAATTCTAAAGAAAAAATCGTTTTCGGATTTTTATAACAAGTTACAAAAGGTGTTCGTCATTCTGAATGAAATTCTAAAAAAAGGATACCTTTGTGTAATGACACCCTTATAACTAGAAAGTATTTAAACAAATTTAGATCAAAATATCTTTAAGAGATAAACAAGGAGCATAGAAAAAGACAATTAAATAAAACACAATTTATAGTATTTTATCTAATTGTGTTTTTCTTACTTCTAAAAAAACATCTTTTAGAGACTGAAAAAGGGAAGTTTCTATATCCACGTCTATTGCTTTTCTTTTCCTAATTGCTACAACTTTTTGCAACATTTGGTTTGATTCTATTCAAATTGTTTCGACTTTTAAATATGTATCGAAACCGCCAGATTTTTTTAAAGCAACCCATACACAAAAATTAAAGTCTAACACCCACCGAGGCAAAATTTATGGTATAAGAACTTCCATCGCTCTGTTTTAATTGTCAACTCTGAAAATGCATATAATAAACATTCCGGCATGTGATGAAAAGCGATCGATTAAAATTGATATCTTTAAATTTGGTATATTTTTTCATTATTTCTTATTCACGATTGCTACGATAGTTTGGAACAGACCCAATAAATAAGTCCTTAGTAAACAACAAGTTTCAACTTTGTTTATGATTATAGGAAACCTCCAGCATTACTTGACTCTCCAAATAAAATTCCACAAAAAAAAGTTGTAGACGTTTCAGTACTTTGCCTTGAAAACTATCAAAGTATAAGTCCCTCTCCTGACTAAATATTACAACTTGAAAACTATCAAAGTATGAGTCCCTCTCCTGACTTAATACTACAACAAATTATTTTTAGAATTTTTGGAAAGTTGGTGGTACTGCAGGGCGTTTCCCATTTACAAAATTCGTACTTGGTGAACAAATGACTTATCTATTGCATTTTTTCTATCGATTCTTAGTTATCAAGGCTAAGTAAAACACGCCAGTTTTATCTTGGATTGTATTCACATTATAAGCATTAAACCGCAGCGGAACTGCAATAAGCGGCTAAAAAAACAACAAAGAAATTCAATTTCATGGCGGTGTACATTAATTATTGTCCTGAAGGATTGGAAAATTTCCTGTAAAATAAGTTCGCCTCTTAAACATAAAAGTAAATGTTTTCTGTCTCTTTTTGAACAAACAGAAGAGCACAGCAAAACTATTTGAAATCTATAGTTAACCTTTATAGGGTAGGAAAACGATCAAATTCGACAAGTGTTGTTTAATTTTTATCGTATTCTACAACAAGAGTGTGATACGTTCGACTTCTGCTGAAAGTAAAAAATCTTTCAAATTTTGCTAAGGGTTCAAATTTCCTAATTTTTTGCAGGCTCTTTTGTTAAATTTCCAACCGGTACTCGCAAAACAATTTCGTTCCAAATTGTTTTGTTTATACTTCTCTCAAACTCAACTCTGGTCTTTTCCATCAGATCCCTCTGTAAATCTCTATAACTTCTACATTGTCATTGTCCACATAATACCACACATGCAATTGTCCCAAAATACACAAAATTCGTTACGAATTTTAATGAAAACCTTTTTTATTTTTTTTTATTATTTTCTTTTTAATTTTATTTAAGCTTTTATTTTACTGAAATCCACAATTTTTTATTTAATTTAAAATCTAAAATGTATTTCTTTTTCTTACTGCCAAAACAATTGTTTGAAATAAAAAAATAAATCAAAATTTTGCAACTGGTTATGGTTTTTTATGTTTATTTTTTTGTTATTTACTAACATTTTTAATTTTTGCATCTTTAATTAATGTTTTTATGTATTGAAAAAAATTGGAATGGTTTTTATTTGTGTTTTTTATGTATGTATTTGCTTGTGTTCAGTCTTGCTTGCTTTTTGTGTTATATTACAATAATTAATTTGAAATAAACTCTGAAATACGTATAAGTTCAAATTTATTGTCTTTAAATATTAAGGAATCCCATTAATTGTTTAATCTAGTGTTTTAAATGTGAAGATCTAAAATTGTATTTTTTTTGTATTACCACAATTCGGAGATCATCGAGAGTAGAATTTAAATTTTAACGATAAGCTTTTACGAGGATTTAGAATCATCTTATGGCATTTATGGGGTGAAATCTGCGCTCTTAAAAACTGTAGGATGCTTCTAGCCGAAATGTGAACCTAGGTTGCTTGTGTGGAAGATTCGTGCACTAACTTGTATGCTTCATCCCTCGTTATGTTCCCTGGTCGAATAGCCCTCGATTTAGTGCAATATATTTCAGCATCCTGGTTGTGGGATATTTTTTAGAATTTCGTATTGGTGTGTCCTATAAAAATATAGCAGATTTTAGATTTTCACATTCCGATTTAAATGTCTAGTTATGGCTGAAGCTCTACTAGATTATACGCGACCTTAAACTTTTCTTTCTTTGTTGAAAGCTGCGTGGAATTGCTTCCAAGACCCCTAATATTGACATGTAATATTGCTATACTGTTGTCTTTATACTGCACTACTTACGAGATTAAGGAGATTTTCGAGGTGAAGCGTTTTGAGAGGTATTTACATTTAATCTTTTAAGGCAAAAGTAATGGAGATTTTCATTACTTTCACCTCGAAAATCTCTTTCGTCGTATTTAGTCCAATAGAAAACCACCTTGTGAAGCAAGCTTGCATGTTGATACGCGAAAGCATTATTTCCACCTTTTTTGTAATCTCACCACACCATGGTAATGCTGATATTATGAGCTTAAGCTAATGTACCTTAAAAAAATGGAATAGATCCACTTAAATTTCTTTCGATCGACTCGGATCATTTTCTTATTCGATTTAGACTTGTTCGTCTGTCCATAAAATCTTATAATCAAAGTACAGGTCGCAAATATTGACCGATCTCATATTTTTTTTCAGCGGTCGGTACTAAAATTAGGAGAAGTCGGTCCATTTTCTGATATAGTTCCTATACAAATGTACCTAACGATTTGGGACTTTACCTAACTAACCGGTCCAAATTTCATCGAATCTCAAGGAAATTTGTTTTGTGGATTTTTTTTTTTGCACACAGGATAAACATTGCTAAAAATAGACCAGATCTGTTGAAATATTGCCATGGCCCCAGGCATATGTACCTCTCGATTTGGGGTCTAACCGACCTAACAGCGACAATTTTCATCAGATTACAATGCAGATTAATTTGTAGCTTTGTTCTGCATTATTGCGATTTGACGATTTTCAGGCAACTAAAATAGCATTTGTAATAAGCCACCATGGTGTGGTGTGAGTGTATATAAACCCAGTAGATAAACCAAGGTTCAAATGCTTGTAAGAACATCCAAAAAAATTTCATGGCGGGTTTTTTTCTCATTAAAGCCGGCGACTTTGAAATGATAAACCAAAATATAAACGTCATTAGTTTAATGAGTATAAAAGGTAAACTACACTAAACATGGGTGAACTTATGTATAACCGTGTAATTTCTTTTATTCTTGGTCCAACTAACTGATTAGTCTAACTCGACCGGATTAAAACCTGGGTTGACTGGCATGATAATCGGGTACACTTCCATCACACTACGGTGGCCCTCTTGCCACATTTAAAATTAATTAATTTGCGAGAGAGAGCCTAATAGGAAGCTAATACTGGGTGGGCGATTTAACATTTTAAATTTGAATCGGCTGTAAAAAAAAAGACTGTTAATTTTTGAAAATTTCTAGTTTTATTGGAAGAATTAAACTTTGTCATTTTATAATGGACACACAATATCATTGAAATGACTACCACAACTGGCTCGGCAGCACCTTATCCGATAAACCCAATTTTTCAGTAAATTTATGATTGTTTCTGGTCGAATCTTTTCAATGGCAACTTTGATTTCATATTTTCATCTCTTCAATTGTCCTTGGATGGTTTTTGTAACATTTATCCTTAATGGCTCTCCACAGAAAATAATCGAAAGGGCTCAAATCACAGTTCCAAGGCGTCCAATTGACAGTACAATTTCGGCTGATTAATCGATTTTCAAAAACAGTGCTTAAAATGTTGAAGGTTGCGTTAGCTGTGTGACATGTGTTCCCGTCTTGTTGAAACCAAATGTCGTCCATGTCACTCTTGAATTTTTTGAAACAAAAATTCGTTGAGCATGGAGCGTTAACGCTCACCGTTGACTGTAACAGCGACTCTTTGCTCATTTTTTTTAAATGGTCCACCTTTTAATTGCTGGGATTTAGTCACAAGTTGCTTTCAATCCTAAAAAAAGTGGCCCGAGTGCTGAATGCTCTCGCACACAGCTAGCGTTAACATAACTTGACATCCCACTGCTAGTATGTGTCTTAACGTAGTATCTGGCAGGCAGTGACACTAAAAGCCACTACTAACGATTACTGCAGAAGCTGTGTGGAGAACGAATCTACTTAACACCTTCCCTGTACGTGCCCTGATCTGGCGATCAAGCGGGGATCTACATTTGGCTCGTACATCTATAGGGATCTAGCTGAACTGGCTGATGTCGGCATTGGTCAACTCATGAGCTTTTTAAGGCTGTCACAATAGTTTAACAGAAAGGACTAGGGATTTTTTTTGCTAGTTTTCGTGGAAACACAAGGACTAGCACTTCTTCCTAACCTTACCTAAAATCGGAAGAAAAACGATATTGATTGATTTCCATTACATACCGGTATGCCTAATTTGTTATCATCCCTAACTAAACTAAGGTATGGCCACACATATGCGGTCATTGGGTTGGATAGGTAGCAGATGTCTTTCGTAAGACTATAAACAGTCATAATCAGGAGTGTCATATAAACCATGTCGGTTTTGCTAATTGTCGTTTTTGCAAACCAATGTTAGTTGTATTTGGTGCCATGAAACCAAGTTAGTTTTGTCCATTTTGAATGTAAATAAAACCAATGTTCAAATCAGCTGTTGCTGATAAAACCGATAACATTGGTTTTCATGACACCAAAGCATTTTTTCTTATCGTTCTCAAAACCAATAGTGACAACATTGGTTTCTATGACAGCCCTGAATATCAACCTTTTGACAGCGAACACTATCTACAACAGTTTCAGTCGGAGTCGTGCATATTTTGTTGACTCCTACTCCAGTCTAATATCCCAAACTTCAAAGCTGACTTAGCAGCCATTTAAAGGGTTCACCAAGAAAGAGAGCTTTGATGTTTAAATATAATGGATACATTGATTGCCATGGTCCAGGTATGCCATTATGTATGGAAATATGATGTCAATCAAATTTCCGGAACTACTTTGTAAAGGAATTGTTTTCTTAATACGTAGTCCACAGTACTATTGTCGATCCATCCCCATATAGAAAGGCACATGAAGGGGGTCAGTTAATATGTCGAATTTCAGTAATGTAAACCGTCAAGTATACTCGTATTTTCGTTCCAATAGATCATTCCTTTCCGTATATACATATGTGTGTGTGTGTGTGTTTGTTCTCGTAATTGTTGTAGTATTTGTGTAGTAAAGTGTACGTGTCTAAAAGGGTTTGGGTCCCACATGTCCATATCTAATTATTTTGACCAGCAGCAGACACACACACTTTTTAGTTTTTTTTTCTTTTGTTCTTTTCATTTCTTTTTTTCAACTCAGAAGAAATGCTCACCACCATGACACGATCTCATCAACATTTTGAAACTCATAATCAAACCATTAAACATATTCACCAACATCATAACCATTCCAATTACACTGACCTACAGAAATATCGTAAAAATCATGAAAACCTAAAAAAGTTACAAAGTCTCACGAAAAAATACGAATTCCTCTATCAACAACCCTGGTGGTGGTCATCGATGTATGATGTGGCCAAGCGGCAGACCACCGAATTGTATATGATACATAAAATAGAGATTTATCCGCATTACACATATCCAACACTCTTGGCCAATGGTCCACAACAGCTGCCGCTGCAACCACAGCCGGAAACTGTCGATGCCCGTCATCCAGATTTGTTAGTTACCGGAAATGTAAATATTCCAAGGGATAACTTTGATTTAGATGCGGACAATAGCGCATTGGGTCTATTGCCCCCCTATCGTACGGTATCCCATTATGGCTTCAATTATCCTTCTACGTATACACAGCCCGTAAGCCAGCATCCGGCTTGTTCTATAACCTCGGTGGATTTGCAGCGACAAAAGGTTATAGCTTTTATCAAGCGTTTGAATATGGAAGCTCAAGCCTCGGCGGACAATCAATTGGGCACTGCCATAAAAACTCCACTAAAAACGGGAAAAGAAGAACATATTTATGAAAACACCAAAAAATTGGAAAACGCCGAGTCCTTTATATCGGTCAAAGAGATACAATTGAATAATTTGGCTAAGGAGAGAAAAATCTCCAGCTCCTCGTCTAGTCAGGCCAAATCGAACGATCGCCATCAACAAGATCATCACAGACAAACGCCAGGCGATTTATCCGAACAATTTTCCTCGATGCTTTCAATTAGCGGCACATATCCGGCAGCTACGCACTCTCATACGGGTGATCAAGATCATTTTACCACCGACTCCGGGGACAATTGTTCAAATTTTGAGGTGCATTCACGCAAGACAGCCTCAGATAATCTCCATCGCTCGTATGTACAAAGAAACTTTGTACCCCAACTTACAACGGACACGGATAATTCTAATGATTTGCACGAGGATCATGATCCTCACAAGCCAGAGTGCGAACAACAGCCTGCAGCGAAACAGAAAATTATCTACTCTTCCTCACAATCCTTGCGGTCGGATAACAATAGCCATGTCACGTTAACTCTTAACTCGTTGAAACGTCGAGCTTCGTCGCTTTCTGACCGTAAGGAAAAGTCGTCGAGATCACGTTCAAAAGCCTACCATCTGATGTCAACCAAAACGTCTCTAGCTGGGCATACCGCCGAGGAACATTCGTCCAATGATAGCTCCGCCTCGACAGCCATAGAAATTCATATTAATGTCAATATACGCAACAGTGATTGCGTGAAAAATCTTCAAAATCATGAGCAGGAATTCAAAACGAAATTGGAAAAGGTCATCGACAACGAAATCAATTTAATAACACAGGAACTGGAAACGCAGGAGAATGGTGTCGAGGAGACGCAGCGACATAACTCCGCCAGCTACTCCTTGAATCCAACACAACGATGTCTGTCGGCACCCGATGCCATCGGTTTGTATGCTGCTCGTGATCCTACATGCATCGAAGCTGATCGTCATTTTCCTTTCGACGACACCATAAACTCGGCTGCTTCCACACCACTACCGCATTCGCCGCAGGACAGAACGAATCTGCATAACCTTCGCTATCGCCATACGTTGGCTATGTTGGAACATGAGCTGGAAATGTTACTCAATGACATCATACGAAGCATGTGCGATTGTAAGACAAGAATTTCGGAGATATCGGAAGATATACGAACGGCCACATTGCATGTGGGTTCTTTGAGTACTGGGCCGGCGAAAGACAAGCGACAACTGGCCCATGCTGCCGCTGGCGGTAGACTTCATTAGAGGAGGGACAGTTTTGATTTTTAATAGGTTTTTTCTTTTGAATAATTTACGTTATTTTCCGCTTAATTTAATGCTCTGTTTTTAATTTTGCGATTCTGAAGTCTTTTTGTAAGTAAAAAGACCTCAAAAATCTCAAGTTATGATTGGAAAAAATCGTTTACGTTAAACAAAATTTCTCAAATAATTCTCGGGCGTTTAAAATCATGTGATGGGACTATTTCTAATAATTTAAATATGTCAAATATCAACATTATTAATCTGAATATTGTTCTGTACATTGCACTTTCAATGCCGGCGCGGAAAAAATTCAATAGTTTTGATGTTTTAAAAATATCGAAAGGTTACTATAGTTATTAAAAATGTCATATACGAGTATTTTTGTTTGAAAACATAATTTTGTACTTTTTATTTTGAACATTCTTTTGTATTTTTGTTTTTATTTAAAAATTTAAGGAAATATTAGGTTGTCTTTATTGAAAAAAATAACATTTGTGAAATAAACTTAATTTTTGTATAATAAATTGAAACTCAATTTAAATAAAAAAATTGTAGAAGTACTTGTGCAGAATTATACAGGGTGATTCATTCACGACTAGACAAAATTTACCAGCGTATTTCTTGGCTCATTTCGTGAAAAAATTTTAAATCGCTGCCATTTCGCCTTCTTGCATTTTCGGGCATGGTCGTAGATGGGCATATTATCATGAAATAAGCCAAGGAATACACTGGTGAAATTTATCTTGTCGTGAATGAATCACCCTGTATTATGCATTTCAGATATAAGTCATATAATTAAATGAACGTGAAATGCCAATATCTTGCCACTACGCTGAAATACAAACGGCCAAGCGTATATTGATGACATCGTTCGATGATTTGCCAGTATTCAATGTTTATAAATCTGGCCGTTTACCAGTACTTGTACTACCATGCCCCAACGGGTTTCCGCTTGTTTTTTTTTTGCCTCAGAATGTCCATCTCCAAAAACTTGTCAGAATATAGCAGGGATGATAAATGAGGTTGGCGAGATGGTACAAAAAAAGGAATCTTTAAGTACTTTTTGAGCCGGAAAGGAATCAAGTTTTTTTACCCATAACACTCTTTGATAAAGGGTATTATGGTGTAGTGCTGATGTTTGTAACCCAAAAAATACAAGGAGATAGACCCGAATCGATTTCGAACCACAATCTGATTCGATTGAGCGAACACTTTTTAAATTAGTCAATGTATGGACTTATCATAATAGCTTACTAAGGTCTTTTCTGTGTCAACTTAAAATCCGCAGCTAAAAATTACATCCAGCTATGAACAAATGTTGTACAGAACGTAATTAGTCATTTTTAGACCATGTTTTCGGATAGCTCGGGCACAAAGGTTCCTTCCGATTCGTGTTCTGTCGGCAAAACCATAGCATGGTCCCGATGCACTATTGCAATGGTTCCCGATGCAAAGTTATCTCCAGATTTGAGCAGCCATATTTTACATTCGATCTTGGTCAAATATACGGAAGATCTACCATAAATTCTTTTAATATTAGAAAATATCTGTTAACGTTATATGTTGCCCGCATATATAAGTAAATGCCGATTTGAGCATCGGTCTACAAGTCCCATATTTTATCTGATCTCACTCAAATTTAGCATATTGATCCATCATTTGATATAGCCCTGCTGGTCTACAGGACACTCTTAAAGTTCGATCAAACACAGCATTGTGAAACCTATAACTATCTTTAGTGAAATTTTGTTGTTGCAGTTATGTTATCATATATCCTTTAACGAAATATTGTTTTTATACTGTCCCCATTCTCTAAAAGTTACATATTAAGGTCCACTTATTTTATTAGGCAAGCATCAATAAGATGCCCCAATCTTAAGGTATGTCACAAGTCGGTCTTGCTCTATCACTACACGCAGATCATGGTTGGTTTCCGACAAACGACCGAAGTTGGACGACCTTCCGAAATTTACGCTAGATCGAACCGCGTTCTGAGACTGAACTTTTGGTACCAGAAATTTACAATGGTTTGATTGAAATGTTCACGACAAATCTGTTATTTGACCGAGGTGAATTGTTCAACACACTGTTGACAAAACAATACGCGCTCAAATGACACAGCTTTCCGAGTAAATTTATGCTAAAAAATGTCAAAATTTCCAATGGAAATGCCTGATTGCATCAGGCAACACAAGTATTGGTAGGACCCGAAATAAAAATAGCAATCCTCGTGCTACCATCCACTCTGTGGAGGGTACAAAAATCGTTAAACGAAATTCAGTGTTTTGTTTAATAATTATCTTCAACACATTAAACAGGGATTAACAGGATCGAGACCTCTTGTATCTACATTTTTAAAGAAGACGAAGTTTTTTATGAAATGGTTAATCCCTGTTCAATGTTCAACGAGCGCAACAATTATCTCTAATTTTTAGAATTTTTGATAACAATTTAAAACGATTGCCTCAATACGGATTTAAACGATTTTTTTTCGTTTGTAAATAAAACACGACCAATAGTATGCCATGCGATTTGGCAGCCAAGTATATTATATGTTCTAGGACTCGATTAAAGGTCGTGGTTTCGACTCCGGCATAGAAGTATATTAAACAAAATAGTAAAATTTAAGATGTAAAAATACGAGGGTTGCTAAATATATTTCTGGCCTAATAATGAAAATGCGAATATTTATCATCAAAAATGGTTTTATTGTTTTTCAAAGTTTTCTCCAGCATGATTTATACACTTTTGCATGCGCTCAAACCAATTGTCGAAGCACTTTTTCCACTCCGATTGAGACACCACCAAAACATGTGCGGGAAAAAAAGAAGTCATTGGGTGCCAAGTCAGGGCTGTACGGCGGATGACCCATCAATTCGACTGGTTTTAGCCGATGTGTGAGAGCTCGCATTGTCATGGTGCACCATGATTCGTCTTCTCTTGTTCGTTTTTCGAATTTCTCCGAAGACTTCAAGCAAATAAATTGTGGTGTACCACTCAGAATTGACCGTCCTACGTTGCTCAAGCGGAACAGTCGCCACATGACCAGTTTTGCCGAAGAAACAGGCGACAATTTGCTTCGAAGTGCTTCTTTAACGAACAACTTTCGTTGGGTTTGGCTCGTCTTCGAAGACCCACACGGTCGATTACTGTTTTGTTTCGGGCTCATACGCATAGATCCATGATTCGTCACCTGTGACGATTTTATAAACGTCTTTCGAAGCACCTTGATCGTATTTTTTCAAAATTTCTTTGCACCAATCGACACGAGCCTTTTTTGAGCCATTGTTACATTGTGCGGGATCCAACGAGACAAATCTTTTTTACGGCCCAGGTGTTCAGGCAATATCGAATGTATGCTGATGGAAGAAATGCCCAAGGATGCCTCTATATCACGGTATGTCACATGGCGATCTTGCATTATCACTTCACGCACGGCATCAATGTTCTCTGGCACAACGGCCGCTTTTGGACGACCTTCGTCTTTGAGCGAGCGTCGGCCACGATTGAATTTATTAAACCAGTTTTTCACGGTGCTATAGGATGGTGCTTCATCTCCATACAGAGATTTAAGTTCGTCGATGCGCTCTTGTCATGACAATCCACGTCGAAAATTGTGAAAAATGGTCGAACGAAAATGTTCACCAGTTAATTCCATTTTGTATTGCCAAATTGGTTTTTTCAAAACACTAAACAACACAAATGATAGTCGTACGTCAAAACGTTCTGAGTACATTTATGCTAAAAATATCGAACTTTGAAATGTCAGATGGTGCCAGGCAACATTTAGTAAAAATATATATATCAACCCTCGTAATTTTGGATGTAAAATTAAATGTGTCATAAAAACAACATTAAGGAGAAGCAAACAATCCCATAAAAAGTTTTTTGGGTCCTTCAAAAAATACTCTGTAGCAGATATATTAGATTGTCTGCTAAAAGAAGAGATTAACCGGCATGTGAGAATTTGAAATGAGGGTGGGCCCCTGTCTGACTACCTATGGAGGCATGCAAAGCCTCTCCTGTTGCTGCTGGGTTATTCATAAATTAGTTCCGCAAACGAACCGTGCGTGACTATGTTAACTGATGCCTCAGTTCTAAGTGACAACGATTGAAGAAGAAATCCCTGGGAAACTGCAAACAAGATTTCTAAAATGATCCGTAACTAATTTAAGGTGTAATTATAATTTTTTTTTGTTAAACCAGGTAAAATTTTTAAGTTCTATTTTATTTTGTCTATTGATATTGTTAAGCAAATTATTAATAATTTTAGTTTTTTGTTGGTAAAATGTAAAAAAAATCTCTTTAACAGAATATTTTATGTTTTAAACTAACTTAACCTTTTTTATACTTTTTCGCTATTAACTTCTGTTAAGCGGCTAACCCAGAAATGCATAATTTTAGTTGTATTTATTTGTAAAATATTTCATTTCGTTTTCACATCTCTTAGCACATTTCTTTCATTTCGCTCTGCGCCTCGCCTTCATGTAAATCAAGTCATTGTAAATTGTTCATTAATCATTATTGAGATGTATTTATTTTTTTATTTAACTGAAAATATTTAACAACAATGTACTTTTTATTACACTTTTCTAGGTGAAAATGTACAAAACGGTGATCATTCTGAAGCTCATTTGAGCACTTTTTCACACAGCAGTAAAGAGGTAAGTGAGGTTGCTCAATTTCATCCACCAAATTGTGTTCTTTTTAATTATTCTATATATTCATTACATTTTTAAAAAAAAAAAGCAACAGAAAAACGAAATGAAAATTAAAACAATAGTTATATACAACGAAAGTCACGTCGCTTTTGGGTACCTTGTACGACTGCTGTTCTGATATAAAATCGCCCGATTTATGGTCGGTGGGGAAATGCAGTCAAGGGATTGCTATAAAAAACTGGCAGACTCATTAAGTTGGACATGAGGTTTCTATGCTTGGAGCATGTCATTGTACCACGTTAGGCCGAGAGAAAACTTTCATGTATTTAACATATAAGGTGTATTTTATTTCACCAGCGAAAACCCCGCATAAAACACCGATAAAACTGAGAAGTTAAAATTTTTAATGATAGTTAAAGAACCGGTAGAACTGGTTACTTTTGACAAAGTTTTTTTTTGTTATATGGGGTGTTAAAATTGGCTTATGACTTAAAGTACTTCCGCTGTGTCAAAAGTAAATGTCACAAGTAGAGGGTATTTTTTACAAGTCTAAGTATTAACAAACTGGAAAAATTCTTAAAGTCAACTTGTGTGGAAGAATATACGTGATTCCTAGTAAATTCTGTATGTTTTTTGCTCAAATGTCACATATAGAGCTTTTATTTTTCCTGGACTTTATCCTTTTCCGGAATATCAGATTTTTTTCGATATTCCAGGGATATTCCTAACGAAACTTAAAATACTCATAGTAAAACCAGAAATGTTTTTGCTTTAAGAGTACATTTGTTTCATGTAAAAACTAACATGTTCGAGACATTTGCTTAGTAGTTCTTTTTTTATAGTTATACATTAGATAAAGATGGGAGGTGATTTCAAATTTGAATTATCTGTAAAAAAGTATTAATAATTTTTTCAATTTTCTGGTTTTATTGGACTTTGTCATTTAAAAATGGAACACAATATCATTCATTTGACTACCACAACTAGCTCGGCAGTACATACCTCATCCGATCAACCCAATTGATCAGTAAATTTTAGATTGTTTCGGGTCGAATTTTCTTTTTAATGGCTACTTCGATTTCATGTTTCAACGCTTTAATTGTCTCTACCCAGTAAACTACATTTGCCGACAATGTCTGATATCAGACAATTTTAAACAATATCTGAACTCTATCGAGAATTCTTACCGTAATCGTGTTTGATTTGTCTGAGGATTTTGTTTTCAGAGAAGTAGTTCAGAATTTTTGTCTTATATGTTCTTCGTTACGAACTAGGTAAGAAATCGGAACATTTTGACGATTGTCGTACAGAATTCTGACCGAATTCTGAAGATTTGGCTTGCTGGGTAGATGCTTTACGAACTTTTATTTTTAATGGCTCCCCACACAAAATAATTCATAGGGCTCAAATCACAGCTGAGACGGCCAATTAATTGACATCACAATTTCGGCTGATAATTTGATTTGCAATAACAGTGCGTAAAATATCGATTGTTGTGTTGGCTGTGTGACATATGGTCCCGTCTTGTAGAAACCAAATGTCGTCCATGTCATTCTCCTGAATGTCGCCCTTGTCATTCTCCTGAATGTCATTCTTTTGATAACAAAAATGTTGTTGTTGTAGCTGCAAACCGTACAGGGGTGACAGCCCTTGGCCGAAGAATTGCTGCTTCTGGTCGATCCGGTGTGTAGAACCGGCCGTCGTGGGATCGAAACAAAAATCGTTGAGCATGGCGCCTTAACGCTTACCGTTGACGGTCACTGCGGCTCCTTGCTCATTTTCGAAGAAAAATGGCCCAATGATGCGGCCAGCCCAAAATCCACAACAATCAGTGACTCGTTGTGGATGCATTGGTTACTCAACAGTCACGTGTGCGACAATTTTGCTTATTGACATAGCCACCGAGATAAAAATGAGCTTCATCCAAAAACAGGATATTTTGGTAAAATTCTTCATCTCCTGCCAAACAACCTTCAGCACATTGGGCAGATCGAAAACTTATCGGATGGCCATATGAGGCTTCAATTCTTGGACCAATTGAACTTTGTAAGCCCTCATACCGAGGTCTTTATGCAAAATTCTTCTCAAAGAAGTACGGGAAATGTTCACTTTCTGGCATCGATGACGAATTGATGTTGATGGATGCTTTTGGTCATTCTCAGCCACAGCATCAATCTTTTCGATTGTACACACTGGACGAGAACGTATTCGGGTTGGTTTGTCCAATAACGATCCATTTTCACGAGCTCGCTTTGATGCATAAACCGAACTGAAAGCCGATCACTTCGAAAATTTTTTTTACAGTTTGCATTAAAGACTGACTCACTATTTTGAAAGAAAGTTTTTAATATTTCCCAATACCCGTATAGCGTTCCATTTTGCAAGTGTCAAACATAAACCTGAAATTAAAATGAATGTTATTCTACCTTTTAAAGTAATCGGTAGTTCAAATTTTAAATGCTTATGAATACTACCCCCCCACACAATGGTACCTCGGGATTTAAGGCCCTGTACATCTCTCGAAGCTATAGAGAATGTTGACTCTGATATTTTCGTTACGATGCTACAAAAACTATTGTTTTTTTATATATATTGTTTTTGTTTTTCGGTTGCTTCTTTTGCTAATCGTTCATATCTAACCCTAAAATTCATATATTCATTTGGACAACGTTGGTTTCTCTGTGTTGTGTACTAACAAAACCACAAACGATATTCTCATTGCAAATTTCTATTACGGTTCCAGGATATTTCAACGGACGGTTCACCCAAGAAAGACAAAAAGAAGAAGAAGGGCCTTAGAACACCATCCTTTTTGAAAAAGAAGAAGGAGAAGAAGAAGGCTGAAGCCTAAATTAAATGAACGACGAACATACGCCCTTAAATTAAAATGTTTTAAAAAAAATTATTTTTTTTTAAACTAAAAAGAAAGAACGAAGAAGTATGAAGCAAATCTTGATATTTTTATGAGAGAAAAAAAAAGAAGAAAAACAAAACATACACTCAACATAGAATAAGACGAAGAGGAGAAACGATTTGTAAAACGTCTTAAAACACACACCAATAATGAGCAAATTCAGATACCGAGTGGTGTCGACTGCTGCCGCCTGCCTGCAGAAGACGAAAAGAAAGAAAAAAAACAAAAAAAGAAGAAAGCCTCGGGATTTATTATTACTAGTTTAAGGATATGAAAATGTGCAAAACAAACCCTCCCCCTCTCCCCCTTTTTATTATGTGTTAAAATTTATTTTTGTTTTATAATTAATTATACATATATAAATAATATATATATTTTTTTTTGTTTTGTTCTGAAACAAAAACAAGTGCAAGCTAAATACATACATACATATATACTTACAAGAACCGACCACGACGACTGACGAGAGGCATAATTAACGACAAACAGACACGACAGCCAACCAACCAGCCAGATAAAGATACAGAAACGAAGAGCAGCTTTTAATTTAAAAACAAAACAAAAATGTTGACAAGACAACAGCAACTCATTTTATAATTGTATGCATTATTGACAGAAGAAAACACACACAACTACATACAATACGGCCCAAAACCTTTTATCACCCTCCCTCCCTAACCCTTAAAAATAAACACAATTTTTTTATATACATATATATAAACATTACATACATACAATACATAAAGTTCAGCATTAGAAACCACAAACAACAATAAGTAGTAGTTGCAAAACATACAAAAAGAAAACAAAAAGTTTATAACGAAAAACACCATACACACATACATACATAGGTATATTATATACATCAAGAGGAAATTAAGAAGAAAAACAGTTTAAACAAATTATATACTTTCAAATTCTTTACACCACAAAACAACCAACAAAATGATTATTATTATATATTAAAAAGAAAATATATATTTAAACAAATTATTAAGATTAACAACAACAAAAATATAAAATGTATAAAAAAACAACAAAACAAAAACTGAATGCTTTAGATATTTTTTCAAATATTAATAATAAATCTAAAATAAAATACAACAACAAAACCAATTCAAACACCGATTGAAATTTTTATGCATATGATGAAAGAAATAAATGATACCTAACCTCAATAAAAGCTATACTAACTTCTTGATTCGATTTCAAATTGTCTACTCCTCTCCTCTCTTACCCTAACTCTACTCCGCGATTATACCACAAAAAAACACACGACCCTCTCTTCTCCTTACACACACAAACACCACACACTCAGCCACACAATAATTTATAAAACAATTATAAATATATATAATTATAATAATGAATGAATGAAAACAATTATTAAAAAATAATAAATAAATAAAGAAATAAATGTATGTAATATATATGTGCTATTTTAAGTAAAAGCGATGAAACTTTTGAGAGAAAACAAAAAACAACAAATATTTATATAAAACCAACAATCACATTTTTATATATTAAAAATCAAATGAAAATTAAATTGAAACAAACAAAAATAAAAACCGAGTTAAGAACCAAATCTTTTTTGAAGAGCACAACGTTCTGCGACATTCGTTCGATTTCGAAACAGCAATACATACTTTACCTAAAACTATTTATAAATTCATTAGTTCTGTCACTTAACTGAAAAAAAAACTTTAAGTTTTTGTCACAGCTGTTGATGATGGAAAATAATCAGCCCCATCATGTTTTACCCAGCGTTTCTTATTCCTCTTTTTTTTGGCGCCTCAATTTAAATGAATCGATGAATACGGTGGAAAATAAATTAATATCTTCGAACATTTCTTAAAATACCGAATTAAACTCGACTAGGAAAATTATTTGCGGGTGGGTCGTCTTACATTACCCATAAACCCCTTGTTTTTAAAGCTCGTGCTTTTTCTCGAGAACAATTCCGGAGACAAGCGGTTAATTTGCATCAAATTTTACCACTCAACATCACCACACTGTGGTATAGGATAATTATGACTAAATATGTGCTGATAACACTCTGCGACAAATGGTAAGGGTCAGTGATCGGTTTGGAATGAAACCACCGGGGAAAGTTATATTGGTAAAAAAAAGTCATACGTGTTCCAGCGTTTCGCTGGGTCTCATCTAGGAATCGAGATATATCGATTTGAAGTTAGTAAGTATCGTATAGGGGAATTTGTCACGTTTTAGGCTCTTTTGTTTGACATAACTCGAGAACCACTCGTCCGATTTAGCTGAAACAAATTTAGAAAAATTAAGAATTACAATTCCTCTAATCTGTTCTTAAACCGTTTTCCTACTTAAGCAACAGTTTCGCAATTATAAATAAATGTATGAAAAAAAAATTATTTTTGCCTAAAAATTAAAAATTTTGTTTTTTTTAATTCATAAAAAATCCAAAACGGTAAAAAGTGTCAAGTCCTATTACTTTCACGTAAAGTCACATAACCTATGACCAAAATGAGACATAAATCATGAAAATCGTGAAAAACGTGACAAATTCCCCTATACGATACTTACTAACTTCAAATCGATATATCTCGATTCCTAGATGAGACCCAACGAAACGCTGGGGCACGTATGACCTTTTTTTGACCGATATAACTTTCCCCGGTGGTTTCATCCCAAACCGATTGTGGCTGTCGCACAGTGTAATTTAACACCCGTATCTGTAAAATACTCCACCCTTCTCCCGCTGTCGTCGTCGACAAGACGACGTCGCCTATTGTAATTTTATCAGGCCTGTCACAGAAATCGATCGGAATGATTTTAATTCCGTACTAACCATTCCGGTCGGTTTTGTTTTACCTTCTTCAGATTCCCATCGATTTAGGTTATTCCGAAAATTTTAAAAACCTTGGTTATTCTAATTTGCTATGGCAACTCTATGCATATGAAAAAACAAAAACCATATGATTTAAGTAAACAAAATAAACAAATGGAGTTAAGAAAAAATAGTTTTACAAAAAATGTTTAACAATAGTTCCTTTACTTTATAGTGGGTTTCCAAAATATTGCACAGTCTATCTAGTTTTTCATTTTGTTTTCGCATTTCATCACGCTGTTCTTCCATAAGGTGGACAATATTTTCCACTTTGTTGTCGACACGTTGCTCTTCCATCAACTTAGCAATTTTCCCCAAGTGTTTACTTTCTAGTACTAAAAAGCTGCTCAATTTCGGAAAGACGCCTTTTTGAAGCTGATCCAAAGCGCTTCTACAACCACACGATCTCCCTTCAGGAATCCTCTGGCTATATCACTGTGGCACTCCATGAACTAAACAAGAATTGTATCTTGAGCACCGTTTTATGGTTTCCCCAAAATATTTATTTGTAAATGAAAATATTGGGAACAAACTTATAAAATACTCACATTTCTTATCTGTTTTTTTTTTCGTCAGCCAGAATATTACAAGCCACAACAAAAGACGATCACAAACAATATAAATTACAAATTAATTTTGCAACTTTTTTTTTTTTTTATTTCGCTCAAGGCAATTATTGTTGTCTTAGTACTACTGAAAATATAAAAGATTTATTAAAATAAATGTTAACTAAGCCAAAATTGAACGTAATTAAAGTTTACAATAATCTTTATTCAGAAAAAGTACTTTTATCAAAGTTTTTTGTGTTTATGGAACTAAAAATATCAATTCCGATCACATAATCAAAAGTGGTTTCATTCCGACCAAATCTTTCGGGCATTGAAACCACTTTCGATCGGAATTGTGTTCTGTGACATGCCTGTATGGCGCCGTCGTCATTTTTCGATAACTGTTGACATATTTGGTATTCTGGAAGACATATTTGGTATTCGTGGATATTCATCCCTATACCCGTTGTCGTGTTTAAGTCAACGTCACCTTGTATTGATGTCACATCAACCAAACGCAATAAACTGTAGACGATTGGCGATATGATTCTTTGCAATAATGTAGAAAAACGGCATTCAGTAATGCATAAATGCTCGGTTTCATTGTCCACATTTGTTTGTACACAATCACAAGAACGCTAGAGAGTCAAAATTGAAACGAAAAATACATAAATTACTAAATTCGCACACTTTAAATACGAAAAAACAGCATTGCCAAAATGATCTCCTGTTTTTTGATTTCTCGATAAATCTCATTTCGCCCAAAGTCGATAATTTGTACAAGATAGACGATATGTGCTTTATTGGGAAGTCGAAAAACAGAAACTTTGGGAATTCTGTTTTTTTTTTTGTAATTAAAATTTAGTGTTTTCTGTATTTTTTGTGTTCCAATTTTGACTTTCTAGCATTCTTGTGCATGTTGAAAATAAACCCCGAGAATTTATGCATTACTGAAGTGTGTTTTCTAGATTATTGCAAAGTAGTAGCACATCGCCCATCTTTAACAATTTATCGTCTTTGATTTCGCCCATCTTGTGCAGTTTATCGTCTTGACACCACAACCAATTTGGTATTCCGTAATGACAAAGAAGAAAACAAAAACCACATCTCTAGCTCTTGCATCAGCTGATTCGTTATTTTTTTTATTTTGGAATAGAGTTTTTTTTAATTTAAATTTCAACTGCATCAAGTGCTTGATGTTCTAGAAGGTAAATAATATTATTTCGTCAATGGGTTTATAAGTGATTTTCTACTTCATAAAACAGCGGGACTTTTCAGAAATGCAGTACTGCGCTGCATATGATGCTCAGCGTGTTCGAAAATGTGTCGTTTGGCAACATTGCAGTAGTCATGTGTTTTAAATAGAATCAATTTAGCATTTACTGCGCAAATATCTCGCAGACGTGCAGTAAAAAAGTAGGAAACAAAAGATGCAGTGAATAAGTAACCACTTATTTTAATTCCGATTTGATTTAAATTTGGTATATTACATCACGATACGCAAACAACCAATCCTGGACCAATTTGGTCTTTACATGTCTATTTTTTGGATATAGTATGTGGACTATGGTCTGGGTAGGCAAAAAATAGAATTTAGTAAAAAAAAAAAAATGACATATACGTATTAAATAACAATATATTGCGATGTAATTATGTTCGTAAATGCAGCAAAAAGCATCAAAAAAGCATGTAAAATAACTTCTTTGCATGAGCACCGTCAAAGCATCAGTATTGTGCAGTGCAGTGCCGCATTTCCAAAAATGCGATTTACGCATGTGCCGTGTCTGGTATAATCACACCTTACTTTAAAAGCGGAGTCTGTTCAACAATCTTTCTGAAAACAATCAAATTGGCTGAAATATTGATATTTTAAGCGTAGGGATCTTATCAGGTGAGTGTTAGATACGACTTTAAATTGGGATTGACAGAAACAGTCGTTTGCATGGTACTTTTTGAGTTCTTTAATGCCGTTGAAAAGGCAATTTGCCTTATGTGGATACAATTTGAAACGAACGCTAAAGGAAATTAAGGCAAAGTACATCTTAATGATATAATTTTATTGTATTTTAGCTCACATTTCTTTTTTCAGAGTAAACTTTTCTTCCGTTTCGAAGTAGCAGAGCTTCCTTCCGAAAAAAACAACTTGTGGTAGTCGGATGCTTGTTATTCCTGGCCACAAATACATTTGGACATTTCAACAATGCCAAAAAATTTTGCATTTATATCCAAAGCGTTTTCTGAACGGCACCCTTATTGCTGAGTTTCTTGAACTAGAAAACTCTACAGCTTCCTCCAGCTTGCTAAGAGAAAAAGATAATTTTATCTTCCGCACCAGTGGCACTACAACAATCCTCGTTGGTAGTTAATTTAGCTTTTTAATAAACATAAGTAAATTTGTTTTTACCGTTCAATTCACTCGAACCCTCACCAGTTCTTGACGAGCCATGAACACTAAAATATTTTCCTATATAAAATTGCTAAGATATACCTTTCGAGTAAAAAGTTGTACCAATTATATAAAACCAAAACTTAAATGAAAAGAATCAGTTGATATTTGGTTCAGTTAATACCACAATACTTCACCAAGGTAGGGCAAAAAACATTTTTTTAAAACCACACAAGATAATGCATAGTTGTAACACACTTTTTGTGTGCCTTGACTTGTAGATTCAAATCGGTTCACAAAAGTACAAAAGTAACATGCGTTTTAAAATTGTATAAAATCGAGGTTCACGACATGGGAGCCCTGTAGCTCCGTTGGGGGCCCAAACACAAAACTTAAACTCGAAAAAAGCTCTTCTATAAGTGTGTGAAATTTCATCAAAACCCGACTGTTAGTTTAGAAATGGCTAAGTTATTTCCATTTTTTTAAATCTCATTCCACTGAGCGACGTCTTAACACGGGCTATTGACGGAAACAACGGCGGTATCACCTGAAACCTCCAAAGCCAGCTGGAGGATCTGGCATATTCTGATGATATATGTCTAATAACATTGAGGCATATCGGTATGCAAGATAAAATCGACGCCCTCATCACGAAATCTAGTAATGTTGGCCTGATGTTTAACACTGCCATGACCAAGTACTTGAAAATAAATGCGATCAGCGCTAGTGAAAACTTTCAAGCTGGTGCCGATATCTTAGAGAAAGTCAACTCTTTCATCTACCTTGGCTGCGTCCTTTACTCTAATGGTGAAGCTGTAAACGACATTTTCAGAATATTCAAAGCTCAAGGAGCTTTCGCGCAGCTTTGGAAAATTTGAAGGTAATCTTCAATATATAACCGCACCTAACTTTGTATTTTTAATTCAAACGTAAAATCTGTCCTTTTGTACAGATGTGAGACCTGACTAATGACAAAAACGTTTAAATGCCTAAGAAAAATGTTGAAGATCTGGTGGCCAAATATCATCTCAAATAAACAACTCCTCGAGAAATTCAAACAAATTGCAATGCAAGACGAATTTAAAGAGAGTTGACGGACTGGATTGGCCATACCTTACGGAAACCGCGAACAGAGATATGCAGCAGACAAGCTTTAGAATGCAATCCGCAAGGGTTGCATTCTCTTATACTCCTCAAACAATTGAGGAGTATAAGACGATCGGGGCGCAATTTCATCTCGGTTAAAACAACCAACTGAAATAGAGGAGAACGGCGATAATATATTGAGGCCCTATGCTTTACCAGGCGCCAAAGGCACTAAGATGAAGAAGGTAAGAAGACCTTCTAAAACATCATCATCAACTTTGGTTCTCTTTTGTACAGCACCTGTGCAGAATATGTATTAAAAAATAAATAATTTCTACTTAAATATACCATAATAATACTGTTCTGCCACAAAATCATTTTTTGGGACGAAACCAGATTTTCAGATTTTTTTCATTAATTTGCCTTAAACTTCGGCAATCCTTATTTGATTCACTGCTAAAGGACATTTAATTCGGATTCAGGGAATCAATTTACATATGTGACAGCGCATAGAGAAAGGGACCTAAGGGTAAAAAAAACAATTTTCATTTTTTTTGATGTGGACAACATCTGAGCATCGAATGAGACCGATCCCATGCCCCAAAAGTATTCCCTCCCAGAGATGGTACACCAAAGATACACGTATTTAAATCTTTAAAATGGCTCTCCTGAACAAAACTGGTTTTTACCCTTAGGTCCCTTTCTATTTTGCGCGTCACATATGGACATTTGGTTTTGTCTAAAGGAAGACTCAAAAGTTAATTTTTGCAGAACAGTGTAATCAAATGAGCTGATTCAAGTCTTAGAGATGTGGTTCTACCACAGTTTTCGATAAACAGTCGTCGTCCATATGTCTAAAAGACGACGACGACGACAACAAAAATAGTGCTGGTTATACCGATCAGCTCAGAATTAATTTCTGAGTCGATGTAGACATGTCCGTCTTTTCATGTTTTCTCGTAATCAAAGTTGTAGTGTTTTTAGGCCATCTTGATGGGCAGGTTATGAGGAGTAAATCTATTCCAACTTTATTTATATTTTTTTTGGATAAAATTCATACGACCTGTTATTCTATAAATTCTTTTTATAAAGTATTATTTTTTTTTTCAAGCTTATGGTATATGTGAATAATTATGATATATATATGATAAATCGGTGTGTCGCATGCTTCAAATTGGCCCACTGTGAGCTTCCTGCGGGTTCATAGGAAAAGGTGGAGAGAGAGAGAAAGGTAAGGAGAAAATACATTTGTACTTGTAAAGCGGAAGAAAAACAATAAGTGTACTGGTGTAAACATCGATCGCTTAATGGCGGGTTTTGAACTAGCAAAAACTAGTGCAAACCTAAAGCTTTTCCAATATGTAAACAGAAATTCTGTATTTCGTGATACAATAGCTGTGTTCGTTTGAGATAATTTAACTAGATTCGTATGGAAGTAACTGCGGTAGCAAGCGAGGTGGCTTTAACTCGATAAAGGAACTAGCCGGAGTTACCAGACAAAGAGATTTACATGACACACCCTGCTATTAGGGTTTGCAATTTCCAGCAATTTTCATTTCCCGGTATAGGGAAATATTTTCCTCGAATCCTGTTAAGGAACAAATAAATCATACAACACAACCTTCAATATAACTACTGTCGTCATCGGTAGAGTTTGTCCCCTACTTGACTCAAAAGTAATTGTTATCGAATTCGGATCGTTTTTAATGTGTATCTCGTATTCGTCTTAATTGTTTTCGAAATCGGTTTCAATTACGAATTTCGAGTATGTCAATCAATTTTCAAAGCCAAATTTATTAGAATTTTATTTTTTACTCGTTTGATATTGAGTTGAAAGGTCAAATAATAAAAGTTTTTGGAATTTTTTTGGCGGAATGTTTTAAAAAAAATCTAAGAGTCATATACGGGCTGCAAACTGAGAAAGAATCAAAAAAGTACTAAGGCACAGGTAGAGGCCAACCAGAAATTTGTTCTTATCCTCTAGAAGAAAGGAAATCCAAATGTTCAAAATACTACGAGAGGATGGTATAAGTGGAACACTAACAATGAACAATCTTTAACAAAATGTTGCAATGCTACTTAATTTAGCCCTGCAACATTCCGCTAAGGAACAAGGAGGAACTTATCTCAAATCAGTAAGCTAAGCACGATTCAATTATTATACTCAATGACCGGGACCTACTATTCAACGCCGGCTTTGAACGGCTAATGCATTTTTGTAGAGAAGTTTTTACATGGCTTAGAAATAAATCTCTTACTCGTAACGTCTCCGGCATTAACGAGGTGAAAAACCACCCCTAAAAAATTGTTAGATATTCTTACCTAGGTTTGAGCCTGGGTTTACTGGTATGTTAGTCGTGCACACTTCCACTAAACCACGGCGGCCAAAAATGTTAACCAACCAAAAAATATTGAGAATCGCACAAAAATAAATTGTATTCGACTATTAAGGCATCTCTTAAACTCCCACGGCTTCAAAAAGCAATAAAATATTTTTTTTATACTCTTCACTATAGGATGGGTGTATATAAAAGTTTGTCATTCCGTTTATAACATTTTGAAATACCTTAAGACCCTATAGGGACTTAAAAAAGTCCTGACAAACAGAAACGTTGGTCTTTTTTTCCACTATATAACTTTATTCATTTAATAGAAAAATAGCTATGCATGCAAGTTATAGGCGTGGATGCCTAAAACGTCCCCAAAAATAGGCGTGGTTTTTGGGTCTAGTTGATGCAAAAATATCCTCTATGGCTCGGGGTCATATGGGTATCCAGAAACAGTAAAATTTCCACACAACTCTAAAAATAAATCTAAAAAAAATCTACAATTTAGATTTGGGACTTGGATCGAAACATATGGGCCCAAAAACCGGACCCCTTTGACTATGGACATATGCGTATAAAACACAACAACATTTCCTAAAATTGCAAATGTATCATTATTTCTGTGATTTGAGGCCCTGACCCATGAATGGTGCTGATAAATAGGTTACTTTGTGCCTGGATATATGGGTACTCAGGAAACAGTAGAATTTTCTGGAGAATCTGAATATGACATCTATTTTACGTTTTGAAAAATGGGCCCTAAAACCGTCTCCTAATGTTCTGGACAATATGGGTATTCAGAAACGGTGCAAAGTTCTCACAAATCCAAATATGTACCTATATTTAAGATTTGGAATTTGGACCGGCCCATATAGACCTCAAAATTGGCCTTCTGAAACTAAGTCGATATAGGAATAAAAAAACAATAAAATTTCGCCACGAATTAGGTTAAGAAATTTAAAGCTATTGGTCCCCGAAAAGTAGGTCTTTTCGAATATGGACACAGGGTTACTACGAAACTGTGAAACTTTCTGAAGAATTTGAATATGACATCAATTTGGCTAAATTCGAGGCCTGAGGGCGTGGTCTATAAACCAAGGGACAAAAATCCGTTTCCTAACGTTCGGGGGCTATCCAGAAACGGTGAAACCTTCTCACAAATCCAAATATGGACCTATATTTAGGATTTGAAGGAAATTAAAATTTGAACCGGGTTATACATAGTAGGGAAATAAATACTGTTACACACGTTTTATGCTGTAAAATAAAAAGTACTGAATGTTTTTGGACCAAATATTTTTTAATATATTTATTAATGTATATTGTATCCAAAAAGAATCTCCTTTTTCAAAATGTCCGCCTTTTGCCTTTAGGCACGCCTTAAGTCGCACTGGCCAATCGTTAATAGCTGCAATTTCCATTGGGAAATTGGCCACAGCTCGTATCACAGCTGGGGTATCTTTTGTGACAAACCTTGTCCCCTAAAACCGTCCACAATTTGTAATCCAATGGGTTCAAATCTGGACTGCCTGAGGGCCATTCTTGAGAGGAAATGAACGCTGGCAAATTGTTTTGAAGCTAGGCCTGGGACGGTTAAGAGAATCAGAATCCTGCTGGAAAGTCCATGGCTGGTTTTAAAACAGGAAATTGTTAAGAGGCTTCACAACAGCTTCCAAAACGTTTTCGTGGTAAACTTTGGCCGATGTTTTGACAGTGACCCCATCGTAAGAGACACCCCACCAAACCATGACTGAAGCTGGCTGATGACCCTTTTCCACCCTTGGGATCAGTTCAGCTTTAGTAAAGCTGCAGTCAATAAATGTCCGGTACGTCGTTTGAAAGTCCCAAGTCTTTTTTAATGATTCGACTCATGGACTTTTGCGTGATATTCATCTCACGGGCCTTGATTTTCTGTTTTCGGAACGGATTTCTGTGAATTCTTGATTTAACGGCTTTGGTGACATGCAGTGTTCGAACAGAGCGTGGGCGGCCCGACCGGTGGCGGTCTTTTACATCGTCAGTCTCCTCAAACAGTTTTATGCATCGATAGACGAACATGTGGCTAATCTCTAGGTGCCGGAGCGTTTTGAAAATATCATTTTTTTTCATTTCACACTTGAAAAGCGCTATTACAGCGATACGGTTCTCATTATCTGACCACTCCATGATGAAAGTTGAGACAATTTTAAAATCCCTTTACAGACTAACGCTATTGAGGCAAGCTTTCAATGTTGTAACACTATTAATGTCCCTTCTTAGTATAGGCACCAGGTGGGGACGTCCTTTAACTATGGACATGCAAATAAATTCCGTCATGGATCCTAAAGTCTTAATAATTTTAAGTTTTAAGTCCTTGACCCTTCACGGGTAAATATATTACATATTGGTGGAATTTTCTAAATGATTTGAAGGAAATTATATTCAAAAAATAAATGGCATAAAATGTCCTTTAGTATGAACAATAAAGATTCCACACATGATTTGAATTTTTGTATTTTTTTATTTTAAAAAAAATATCTAGATGGATCTCCCCATATAATTAAATCTAACAGAGGATTTAAAACTCAGCTTTAAATGTTTGTAAATTTTAAATTTAAACAAAACAAAAAAGGTCACGTTATACACATAACCTTATTTGGCTTAATTTTGTTTACAATTTTGCACCCACCTTATAAACTTTTTCATATATCGTACATTATGCATGTTTATGCATGATTTTCAATATCATTTTATTCCCTCATTGTCCCACTGTTACAATTTGCATTTATCTCTACGTTAACCTTAGATACAATTTCGTTTTCTTCAGAGACAGAAAAATTCTAATACTGCCATAGCATGTAAAAAAAGTAAAATAAATAATACAAATCTGAAATTATCATTTGAATACAAAACTCGAAATATTTAAAATATATATTTTTTTGAATTAAAGAAAATCTAAGAAAAAGAAAATAATCCATTCAATAAACAACGGCTATTTTTATTATTAAATACTAGAAAGAGAAATAAAACTTAATAAAAATTCAAATACGAAAATATTGAAACATGGCTTTTTATTTTAAATATATTTAGGGAAATCAGGACCCCAATCGAGATGATTAAAGTATGTAATAGTAGATGCTAATCATCTAATCTACTCGAAGGAAGATGTGTTCCTGATAAAACGTTGATAGAGCAGCCTGAATGATGCACGACTTGGGTCTTAGTAGGGATGGGTGTAAGTATGAAACGCGTTTCTGCAGTCTAATTCGTAGCATGTTACACATTCCGAATGAATTTTAAGGAGTACGAGAGTAAGGCAAAACGAGGACGGGTCGACAAAAAGATATTCGGAATACTTGGAAAAAATGTGATCATGTAATAAAACATGGGTAAATATGGTAAATATTTTACCCTGTTTTTTTTAAAGTTAGTTTCATGGTAAATATTTTTCATTCCGATTCGTCTGTCTGCACGTCCGCCTGGCTGCTGTCCATCACAGCTTGTAATCTATTTACAGATCGCAAAAGTTGTCCGATTTTCATGAAATTTTGCATTATTAAGTTTTCTTGACAAGGCTAGGGGGCTATTGAAATTGATTTAGATATATGTTTAGCCGATTTTTAGCTTTAGAAGCCACATAAAACATCCAATCTTGATGAAAATTGGCACAGTTCACAACGATCGATTATTAACCATCTCAGATAAAAATAGTAAAATTTCGGTCCACGTTATGATATAACCCCAGTACAAAGGGCTCTCCCGATTTTATAAACAGGATGGGCGCGGTAATTTGCTTTTTTGCACTGCAGGCTGTCGCGGCACTATTAGTCGAAGAGAGTGTGCGTGGCTTATAATGGCTGACGGGAGATTTGTATTCGTCTGCCTTTCAGTTGTCATCACGCATTGGACACGTGAGTAGAGGTCATTTTGTTTTAAAGCGTATTTTTCAAATGCGCACTCGATCATTGCAGTGCAGCGTTCCTTTCATTTACGATTCGCTGCTCCCCCACGCGGACTTGTTCCTGGCAATCAATTGTAAATTGGGTAACTTCATTGAGTACAGCAGGGAATGTGTCATGAGTACGAAGGGGACCTGAGAGAAGGATTACCACACCACAAAACATCGAGAGAGTTAGAGCAGCAGTATAGCAATCTCCGAAACTCTCTGCTCGGAAGCAATCACTGGTTCTTGGCATTTCCTGGATTTTTTTCAGCCGGCTCTTGAGGCAATGCAATTAGAGGATACATGGTTCCAACAGGATGGTGTCATTGCATACACAGCCAGAGTTACCATGAATTGTTTGAGGCAAATGTTTCCTGGACGGCTTATCTCTTTGAGGGGTGATGTGAACTGGCCGGCACGCTCACCAGACTTATCTTAGAAAGTGGGTGGGTCGAAAGTGTATATCAACCGTCCCAACACCTTGGAAGACATAATTAACAATATTGAGGCTGAAACTGGCAGAATACCAGTAGACATGCTTGTTAGAGTGCATAAAAACTTCGGAAAACTTATGCAGCAGTGTGTGGATAGCGAAGGTCGACATTTGTCAGATACACTATTTAAAACCATGTAATTTAAAAATGTCCTTACTCTTCAATATAATTGAAATATAAAATAAATTTTTCTAAGGTTCATAATTTTTTTATTTCATTACCAAATAAATAAGCAAATTAACGCGCTCCACCCTGTGCAATGGCTCCAGAACACCATTTTTAATTGGACCAGTTTGAAACTGGCCCATATAGACCCACTTACTCGTAGTCAGTCCCCATAAAAATTGTAAGAAAAACAAATTACTACGAGGTCAAAAATAAACATATTTTTGAAATCTGGACCGAATGTTCGACCCATTAAAACATGGTAATATGCGTAGATTATTTGTAAAATCTGAGTAAATTAATAATCCATCCAAAGGGTCCAAAGACCTGTTTCAATTGACTTTTCTGCACCTTTTAAATTCAGGGTATAATATAGTCGGCCACGCCCAACTTTAGCTTTTTTATAATTCTACATGATTGTCTTTTGTATCTATTTTTAGTATACGTATAAATTAATTGTTTATTTATATACGAGTATAGTATGATGTATACATATATTTCTTTGATTTGAGGAATTTAAACAAGACAAGTAAAAACGTCGTAAAGTTCGGTTAAGTTAAGACGTTACTTCGACACTATAGCGCAAAAAGCTGTTATCATGTAAATTTTCAGGATCCTAAGATAATTTGTTTTACTGCTTTCGTGGTTTTAACAGACACATGGGCGGATATACATGGCTAAATCGTCTTAGAATTACGACGATCAATAATATATTATAGGGTCTCCAGTCAATTTATTTAATGAATCTAGTTAATTTTTTTATTTTACAGATTGACTTTTAGATTTACCAAAAGTGGATAGCTGGGACACTGAAACAAGTATTTGGATTGTCCGCTGGAGTCCGTAGTTTCGGTTCGAAGAGAGTATAGACGCAAGTCCTCCGAGCAGATGTCCCACAATGAGACTTGTTAACAATTTTGCCGTACATGGGACAGTCAACCTTACCTTACCACCGAAACCCTTAAGTTCGGACGGAGGAAACAATCGCTGCTGCCATACAAAACAATCCAAGAGTTTCTACAAGAAGCTTATCTGCTCAAATGGGTATAAGCAGACAGTCATTGCAGTTAATTATACACACAGATTTGGACTTATTCCCATATAATTCAAATGGCCAACAAACTGAACGCAGCAGACTTCTTGATTCGCTGTGAAGATGCTTCAAATGGTGGCTTTTCATGTCTGACGAGGCCCATTTCGGACCATGGCAACATAAACAAACAAAATTGACAAATATGGAGTGCTTCCTCAGATACTCCAAGAGAAGGAATTGCATCCACTTCGTGTCACTGTGTCGTGTGCAGTTTCATCACGCTGCATTGTCAGTCCCTACTTCTTGGACGAAAACGCTAGCACCGTTACGGTTACTGGAGACCATTACTTCAGCATGTTGAGAGAGTTTTCTATCCAGAATTACGCCGAAAGAGATTTTCTTTCAACTCTGTGTGGTTTCAGCAAGATGGTGCAACTCCTCCCATAGCCCGGCCTGTTGACAGAATTGCGACCAAAATATCCCAATAAGCTGATATCCAGAAACTCCACATTCAGTTGGCCCCCAGGTCGCCTGACCTTACTTCACCTGACTTTTTCTTGTGGGGTTATTGCAAACAGGAAGCAAAACCCACAAATTTGAATGAACTAAATCAAGCCATTCGAGAAACAATTGCGGCAATTCCTGTCGCAACTCTCCAAGCAGTAATGAGCAACTTTTTGGTAAGATGCCGCACATGCATCAACGAGCATTGGGGGGGCATTTAAATTCCATTATTTTTAAAACTAATTAAGCTTTATTTAATAAAATTGTATGAGCTTTAACATGAATAAAAGAAAAATGAAATCCATTCACAGACAAATTTTAGTGCTTATAAGCGGGAAATGCATTTATAGAAACTTAGTTCTTAAAAAGCCAAATGTTAATTGTTTAAGTTAGGCTGCATATAAGCGAAGAATGCTTACAATCGACGTGCATGTAAGCGGTAAATACTGAATAAGAATTGTGTAAAAGTTACTTACATCTTAAGAAGTCTAAAAAGTAGATAGTCAGAAGCCGACTTTTAACATAGAAAAAAGAATTATAAGAATTAAGAAAAAAGTGACTTTTTACCTCGGCTATGTAACCCTAATTTGGAATTGTTATCGCATATTTCATGCTAAATGCGAATTCCATCACATAGGCAGTACTCCTTTCTGAGCGACTAAGCATAAGACATGCCCTAATAAATGACTAGACTAACACCCTCTTGGTATTTTTTACATGTACATGAGACCCTAGGGACTACATGGGACCACGCCAACAATAACAAGGGTTTCGTACTGCCTTTGTTTACCTAGCATCTCTAGCAAGAATTTTTCCCTCGGTGTAATTTTCGTAATATGTGATTGATTCTGCCTTATTCGCATTTCAGTATTTACGATAATAGTGCTCCCGGCTTAAGAGACCTGGCGTGTGTCGTAAGCATCACTAATGAGCAATTATTTTTTATGAGAAAGCAAAAAACCAAATAAAGAATAAACTGTCTTATTATTATAATTGTTCGAGTTAACATTTCGAGTCATTTTCAATACAAAACTTACATAGTTATACATACATACAATAAACATTTAAAAGATAACACAAAACAGATTAAAAACAGACGCCCGTATTATTGAGATCACAGAGCTGTTGCAGTTGGCGGCTTTGGTGGTGCTCGCTTTCCACAGCGACGAGACATTTCTTCTTCGGTACAATCAGCCATATGATTAATGCCCATGGAGAAGGTAACTTCCCCCTTTTCAAACTTCTTGTTGTGGTCATCTATTCTGATTTTGGATTTAGCAAATAAAGCACGACGCATTTGGTCTTCGGCATCATCGGCATAGTTTTTGTTGAATTGTTTCTACAAACAGTTATCAGACATAAAGATACACACGGCATAATTTTTACAATTCAGTGCGTACCTTGAAATCCTCCCACTCCTGATCGGTGATATCGGCCATTGCGTCTTTGGATTAATTTCAAAACTGCCTCCTGGAGATGCTTTTTATAGTAGTTTCAATGTTACTATGACTCACGGGACTACTTGATACTCGTTTTTATCACATACAATGCACAAATTTTACTAAAATTCCATAAACAAAGAACGCAGCAGTTCACAGCAACAACAAATTATCAGTGATGTCAACTTTTGGAATTAAACCCGTACACAAAAAATAAAAAAAAACGTACTAAGAACACACAGCAACGTATATTTAAGTACACTTAGACCCTTTTAACACGGAGCAACTTTACTTGCCGCAACTCGTACTCTGATTTTGGCTGCAGATTAATTTAGTATTTTTTCACACAAAAATCTGAACTAATATAAAGAGTGATTTTTTTGAGGTTAGGATTTTCATGCATTAGTATTTGACAGATCACGTGGGATTTCAGACATGGTGTCAAAGAGAAAGATGCTCAGTATGCTTTGACATTTCATCATGAATAGACTTACTAACGAGCAACGCTTGCAAATCATTGAATTTTATTACCAAAATCAGTGTTCGGTTCGAAATGTGTTTATCGACAAATTTTGTTCAGCGATGAGGCTCATTTCTGGTTGAATGGCTACGTAAATAAACAAAATTGCCGCATTTGGAGTGAAGAGCAACCAGAAGCCGTTCAAGAACTGCCCATGCATCCCGAAAAATGCACTGTTTGGTGTGGTTTGTACGCTGGTGGAATCATTGGACCGTATTTTTTCAAAGATGCTGTTGGACGCAACGTTACGGTGAATGGCGATCGCTATCGTTCGATGCTAACAAACTTTTTGTTGCCAAAAATGGAAGAACTGAACTTGGTTGACATGTGGTTTCAACAAGATGGCGCTACATGCCACACAGCTCGCGATTCTATGGCCATTTTGAGGGAAAACTTCGGAGAACAATTCATCTCAAGAAATGGACCGGTAAGTTGGCCACCAAGATCATGCGATTTGACGCCTTTAGACTATTTTTTGTGGGGCTACGTCAAGTCTAAAGTCTACAGAAATAAGCCAGCAACTATTCCAGCTTTGGAAGACAACATTTCCGAAGAAATTCGGGCTATTCCGGCCGAAATGCTCGAAAAAGTTGCCCAAAATTGGACTTTACGAGTGGACCACCTAAGACGCAGCCGCGGTCAACATTTAAATGAAATTATCTTCAAAAAGTAAATGTCATGGACCAATCTAACGTTTCAAATAAAGAACCGATGAGATTTTGCAAATTTTATGCGTTTTTTTTAAAAAAAAAGTTATCAAGCTCTTAAAAAATCACCCGTTATTACAGAATGTCAGAAAAGGCAATAATGAAAACAAGAAATGGTCGTAACCGAATTGCCTTGTGTAAACACAAGAGGCAAGTTCAACAGGGAATCATAAAAATTGACGCAAGTAATGTTGTCTCGTGTAAATGGGGACTTACAGCCTTTTTTACCAGGGATGCAAAAGTTGATAATATTGTCTGGATAGTTGTTAATATAATAAATACAGGGGCACACTGAGAGTCCGAAAACAACAAAGTCGCATAGTCCCCATTTATGCGAGGCAATTTTACTTGCCGCAACTCTCAGTTTGTAGGAGAGAAAGGTAAGGTGAATTGACTGTCAATTCCTTTTGTGTTTTTCATAGTGTGAATTTGGCTGCAGATTATTTAAGTATTTTTTAACATAAAAATCAGAACGAATAATTTACAAAATGTCAGAAAAGCTAATAATGAAAACAAAAAATGGTCGTAACCGAATTACCTTTAGTAAACACAAGAGGCAAGTTTAACAAGAAATTATAAAACTTGGCGCAAGTAAGGTTGACTCGCGTAAATGGGAACTCACGGTCTTTTTACCAGGGTCGCAAAAATTGATACTATTGTGTATAGTTGTTAATATAATAAAGATACGGGCACACTGGTAGTCCGAAAACAACAATGTCGCATAGTCCCCATTTGCACAAGGCAACTTTACTTGCCGCAACTCTCAGTTTGTAGGAGGTGAATGGAAAGGGAAAAACTTGCCCATACTGTCAATTCCTTCTGTGTTTTTCGTAGTGTGAAGTTGGCTGCAGATTATTTTATAATTTTTACACACAAAAATCAGCACAAATGAATTATTGCCTTGTGTAAACACAAGAGGCAAGATCAAAAGGGACGCAAGTAATATTGCCAAATGTACTCGCCCCATAGAAAATGAATATGGGCTGTTCGCCATACGACAACGACATGCTTGTGTTCGGGCTCTGAAGCTTTTTTTCTAATTCTTGTTTTTTTTTCAACTTTCAAAAGCCTAAAAAACCTTTATGGCAGGAATATTCTTTGCCGACAATGTAATATCGTAAACATTAGCCGTGTTATATTGGCACTGACGTGATAACTTCACACCATTACACAAAAATAAAAATTATGACTTGAACAGTTTTTATTCAGGTTCGAGACCTTTTTGCTGTTTCTTTTTCAGAATCAACGAAAAAAAAATGATGAAATGTATTGGCTTGGTTGCCTGACAGACTGTACAGCTGTTTCCTAACCCGCCAAGGTTTTCTTCAGCAGTCTTTGGCAACGATTATATCGGAAACAAATCAGTAATTACTCGCTTCTTGAATAGCTTTTCTTCTATAAATGGCAAATTTTCAAATCAAAAGGAAAGCCAATCACTTCCTGTAAACATAGAAATTTCAAAAATTGTTCGTAACGTTTTAAAGTTATCGCCTTAGCGACCACTTATTCGTTTAAAAAGCGAGTGTCAGTAGAAACCGCCTATTTTACTTATACAGTGTTTCAGTGGAATTCAGTTCATAAACACGCAGCGTAAGAAAAAACCGTCAATGCGCGTTAATTATCTTCGTTGATTGGCAACATGCTTGCAGAGTTTGAAGCCAAATCAGCCAAACTTGGTGCTGCGTACGGTTTGTTGAATATTTTCTTAGCGTAGCCGCCTTCGGTGTTATCGTTAAAAGTTATTGCAGTAAATGCATCAACTTTTGAAAATTCGACTTTAACATAACGTTTTGTCTCTCTTTATTATAACGAAAATATATTAGCTGTCTCCGTTTCAGGTTGCTAAACTAAAATATGTATTTAAGTTACTAGGTTAGCAAGCGAGTTAGCCTTAAGTCACTAAAAAAACGAGTAAAAGTACACATTTTTTTTAACAAAAAATCACACATGACACACCATGCTTAATAATAACAGTGGTAGTTAGTTAAGCCTCGATAAATTAGACTGCATAACAAATAGTTATCTATCATTAAAACGGCAGAATCTTAAATCAGGAGGATATAAAACCTCGAATTTCGATGATTTGTAAAATTTAAGAAACATCGAATTTTACATGCATTATTTGGTCAATATTTAACAGGGTTGATTATAGGTCACTTACAAAAAAGTATGCTTTATTTAAGAGTTAAAATGTGACATGAAGAGCGGCAGGAACTCTAATAGGAAGGAACCTTCGCCTTATGACAACATCCATTATAAATTGGTAGTGATTCTAAACTGATCGGTATAATAAGCATATGTGTTATAAACATCAGCACTAATTTATATACAGGGCTGTCATAGAAACCAATGTTGACACTATTGGTTTTGAAAACGATAAGGAAAAATGCTCTGGTGTCATGAAAACCAATGTTATCGGTTTTACCAGCTACAGCTGATTCAAACATTGGTTTTATTTACATTCGAAATGGACAAAACCATCATGGTTTCATGACACCAAATGAAACCAACATTGGTTTGCAAATACGACAATTAGCAAAACCGACATGGTTTCTATGACAGCCCTGAATACCCTTTACCCACAATGTAGTGTGGGGTATGCCAGTATGTGATGGAAATTAATCGAATTCGTTTTGCCCTCGATTAAGAGATTTCAAACGATTTTCTTTGAATTTTGCGACAAACTTTTTTTACACTTACATATGGATTTACAACATATGAACTGAAATCAATCAATTAAAACCCAGTATTCATGATTTATTCAAAATTTAAATAACAAATCAAATTCGATTTAGATCGATCGGTTTCCATCACATACTGGACAATAAATAAATTATGTTTCGAAATGAACGTTGGCTCGACTGCTGTCGGCACAAGGGCGAGTTTTGCAAACGCTTTTGTTTGAAGAAATTAACCGTAGTTGCATTTCTAAATATGTATCTTTTGTACCCAATATCACATTTGTTTGGGCATTTGCCGTCTTAAATGAAATACAATTCGATTCTATATTAAACATTTATAATTGTTTATTGAATTTGTTTTTAGTTTTTATTTAGTATTTTCTTTTAGTTTTTTTTTTGTTTAAGTGGTATTACAACTTAAATAATAATAATTATATGGGGTTTTAATGTAATTATTAAGTTACTGTTGATGTTTATGTATCATTCATTGACGTGTAAAATGTTCTTTTGTTTTAAGTTTAAGGAAAATAAATGTTTTACAAGTCCAAGATTTCTTCCTGCGATGTAGGTTTATTTAAAAACTAAATGAATTACTTAAAAAATGGACAAGATTATTGCAAAAAATAAAGAAACGAAATTAAAACCAAAAGTGGAATTGAAAGAAGAAAATGAAAAAGGTATGAACACAAAAAAGCGATAGTAAGTCGGTAGTTAGATAGGAATACTAAAAAATAAATGTTTGTTTTTTTTTCTTTTCTATATGCATTCTATATAAATTGATTGTATAAAAAAGATCAAGCAGTCAGAGTAAACAACATATTACTACTAAGAGAAAAACGAAATTACAATTTTAAATTAATATTAAGTTTCTCCATTTCATTTCCGACATTATAAAAGTACTCATCGAAATTTCTTTTACTCATTTGTAATAGTATTTAAAAAATGCATTTTATATTTCATGGATTTTCTGGGGTTTTGAAAACCATTCGTTTGTTTTGTTTTTAGTATTATTACAATATATAAATAAGGCAAAAAATGTTGTCTTTGCAGTTCTAGAACAAAAAAGAAGTAACTTTTTTTTAATACCGAAACAGTATAAATTTTTAATACAATGCATTTGCAGCTTTTGTTTTTTTTTTGCTTTCGTTAGAAAGGGATTCTTTGTTTTTTCTCAATATTAAATTTTATCTAAAAGTATGAAATTATTTTGTGCGTATCTCGAGTTCGATTAGTGTTTTTGTTTTTCAATTCAACACAAAATTTAGAATAAACACACCCAAAGTACAGTTGAAAATAGTTTTGTGGTTTTGAAACGTGTTCCTTTAGTTTTACTGGCTAAGGAAAGTGCGTTTTTAATCGGCTTTACGTGGCTTACGCTTGCGCACCTCCGTGGGACTAGGCTTATCGTCAGACTCCTTCTTCTCTTGCGGCGGCTGTGGCTTCTTTTCACTTTCCGGCTCTTCCGATTCACTTTGTGTCTGTTGCTTTTCATCGTCTGACGAAGCTTCCTCATTTTCTTCCTCTTCGTTGTCTTCATCTTCTTCTTCATCTTGATCTTCGGCTACCTCTTCGTCCTCCTCTTCATCGTCTTCTTTTTGTGGAGCATCATCTTCGATCTCATCGTTGGCTATGTCTTCAATGCCATTTTGTGCGTTTTCCTTGGACTCGGAGAAACTTTGACGTTGATGTTTCTTGGGTGGATAGAGAAAATCGACCACACACACTAGCATCAAGCCCAAAGCGGCTCCCACAAAGATCGTACCAATGGCAAAGAGTGCATACGAACCCCACGTAGGCAAACCATATTCCTCCTGTAGACGCCCATTGAAATCCTTAAATGAATGTTGGACATGCTAAAAATTATTATCCGAGATTTTCATAACAAAGACACATAAACAAAAAAAAACAGGGTGGAGTAAACAAAGAAAATATATATTTGATGGGATGTGTAGTATTCATTACAAATTCTAGATAAGGCGACATACCACAACCACATGCATCATTATACACTAGACAGTCGATGGCCTTTCTTAAATCAATACATTTTGATTTTTTCGTACGGCAGACAGAGATGATTCCTTATAAATTAAGACATCAAGAGTTCAAAGACACCCTGAGGGTATTTCATAAAAAAAGTTATAAAACCGGCATCTTAATTTAATTGACAAGTTTATCTGTGCCAATTTGCAAAATGTACTAACGACAAAAATACGCTACTGCAATTGCAGATTTCTGTTTTTTATGGTTTAATATCAAGATTTTTTGGTTTTTCTTATGTCTATACCCCACAGCACTCGCAGATGCCGTGTATACTAATTAAAAATCTTAGCCCACGTTTGTAATACTCACAAATAGTTCCGCAAGACCCAATTTTGAATAAATCGTTTAACTCATAGTTTGTAGTAGTGTCACGAATATTCGTATTCGCATCATTTTGAACATTCGCTTATGCATTCGCAACAAAAAGTTTTTCAGTATTTGCTTCAAATAATTCAAATATTGCTTTTGGAATGTGTCATTGCAGTTCACCGTAACAGATTGCAATTAAAAGTCTCTACGATTGTTTTTTTAAATATCTTTTTGGTTTTTTTGAATGAAATAAGGTGGAAACATAGCCCATGAACTAAGCATATTTCGAATATTTTTGTATTTACATTTTTGGCCACATTTATAAGAATTTACGATAGGTATACGGTAGGAATTCACAATTTCTTAAAAATAAAATCTATTGCAAGTTTTTATGAACAAGCGGGTTTAAGTTTAGTAAATCAACTGCAATACATGTTTTGAATTTCAACACACAGATGGTAGGAACAAATCTAAATTATTCGCTTTTATTATTCCAAAGGAATAAAACCGACTACAAGACCCCCACACCATACGCCTTAGACTCAATTTAGTCCTAAATTGCTATGCACCAAATATGAATATCAGATAACATTTTTCTGTCTTAGGTCGGTTGGGCCAGAAAACGGAGGTACATTTGCATGGAAGCTCTATTAAAACTATATGTGACAGCGCATAGAGAAAGGGGTCTAAGGGTAAAAAAAAATCAATTTTCACTTTTTTTATGTGGACAACATCTGAGCATCGAATGAGACCGATCCCATGCCCCAAAAGTGTTCCCTCCCAGAGATATGCGCGTTTTATGAAAGTGATGGTACACCAAAGATACACGTATTTAAATCTTTAAAATGGCTCTCCTGAACAAAACTGGTTCTTACCCTTAGGTCCCTTTCTATTTTGCGCGTCACATATATTGATCTCGTTGATTTTCACTAATGTTTTTCCTGTGTGCAAAACAACGATACAAACCTAATTGCAGTAAAATCTGATGGAATTTGCCGTTGTTATGTTGGTTAGACCAAAAATAGGTTGGTTATACTTATATATATAAGAACTTTGAACGATTTATCCCAATATTAGTAGCGACCGACATCAGCTAAAAAAATAATATACGAGGGTTGCTTTATATATTTCTGGCCTAAGCTACACTTAGTGTTGCCCGGCGCCATTTGGAAAGTTTCCATTGGAAAGTTTGACATTTTTTAGCATAAACGTACTCAGAACGTTTTGACGTACGACCATCATTTGTGTTGTTTACAGAGACTTGAAAAAAATCAATTTGGCAAAAAAATGGAATTCACTCGTGAACATTTTCGTGCGATCATTTTTCACAACTTTCGACGTGGATTATCACGACAAGAGTGCATCGATGAACTTAAATCTTTGTATGGCGATGAAGCACTATCCTATAGCACTGTGAAAAATTGGTTTAATGAATTCAATCGTGGCCAACGCTCGCTCAAAGATAAAGGTTGTCCAAAAACGTCCCTTGTGCCAGATAACATTGATGACGTGCGTGAACTGATAATGCGAGATCGTCATATGACATACCGTGAGATAGAGGCATCCTTCGGCATTTCTTCCACTAGCAAACATTCGATATTGCATTAACACCTGACCGTAAAAAAGGTTTGTTCTCGTTGAATCCCGCACAAATTGACAATCGCTCAAAAAAAGGCTTGTGTCGATTGGTACAAAATTTTTTTTTGAAAAAATACGAACGTGGTGCTTTCAAAGACATTTATATGATCGTCACAGGTGACGAATCATGGATCTATGCGTATGAGCCTGAAACAAAACAGCAATCGACCGTGTGGGTCTTCGAAGACGAGCCAAATCCAACGAAAGTTGTTCGTGGGAGAAGCACTTCGAAGCAAATGGTCGCCTGTTTCTTCTGTTAAACTGGTCATATGGCGACTGTTCCGCTTGAACAACGTAGGAGGGCCAATTCTGAGTACACCACAATTTGTTTGCCAGAAGTCTTCGGAGAAATTCGAAAAACGAAGAAGAGATGACGAAGCATTGTGTACAATGACAATGCGAGCTCTCACACATCGACTCAAACCAGCTCCTTTTTTGACCGGTCAAAACGTCGAATTGATGGGTCAACCGCCGAACAGCCTGACTTGGCACCCATTGACTTCTTTTTATTCCCGCACATCAAGAAAAAATGCGTGTTCAACGATTTTCGTCGCCAGAAGATGCTGTTGAAGCGTTAAAAAAACATGTTTTGGAGGTGTCTCAATCGGAGTAGAAAAAGTGATTCGACAATTGGTGTGAGCGCATGTAAAAGTGTATAAATCATTCTGGAGAATACTTTGAAAAACAATAAAACGATTTTTTATGATTAATATTCACATTTTCATTATTTTTCATTATAAATATATATATATATATAGCATCAAGCATCAATAAGATATTGCATGTTCATTTGTTATCGTTGGAACCCACATACTTTGACGAATGCTCAAAAAAAGGCTCGTATGGATTGGTGCAAAGAGATGTTGAAAAAGTATAACTGCGGTAGCTCAAAGGCAGTGTATAACATTGCCACAGGTGACGAATCATGGATCTATGCATATGAACCCGAAACAAAACTGCAATCGACCGTATGGGTTTTTCAAAACGAGCCAAATCCAACATAAGTTGGTCGTGGAACGTAGGATGGTCAATTCTGAGTGGTATACAACCATCTGTTTGCCAACAGTGTTCGAAGAAATGAGGAAAGATAATAAGAGAAGACGCATTATTTTGCATCACGACAATGCAAGCTCTCACACACCAGCTGAAACGATGAGCCGACATCTTGAGTGGTCAAAACCACCGTACAGCCCGGATTTGGCACTCAATGACTTCTTCTTATTTCCTAGCATCGCGAACAAAATGCGTGGTTAACGTTTTTCATCTCCCGAAGCAGCTGTTGAAGCGTTAAAAAATCATGTTTTGGAGGTGTCTCAATCGGAGTGGTAAAAGTGCTTCGAAAATTGGTTTGTGCGCATGCAAAAGTGTTTTTATTGCCGGACCCGAAATTTGAATAGCAACCCTCGTTATGTAGTGCATCAGATTGAATAGGCCCTGAAGACCAAGGACATAGCAATTTTGGATTGATTACTTCACGATTTTTCTTTTCTAGAAAATCAGTCGTTGCTCTTGCACACTCATGAAAAAGAGAGTGCCTTTTTTAGAAAACAGCAGGGGCAACTTTAACGATATCGACCTTAAGTTACTAGCTTCATATAAAGTGCATTTCGCATAGCTTTCTTTTTATTTTAAAACAAAAATTCTCAAAGTCGAAAAAGTTAGGGGTTGATCAACGCATATTTTTTAAGATTCAAAGCTAACTTCTAATGTGTGCATTTTATGAATAAGCTTGTTTTCACCTGTTATGATGTGTGCCTAACACTACGAAAGCAAGATTTTGAACAATATATCCAATTTTTTATACTCTGCATCACTTAGTGAAACTATGAATCTCCAGCTGATAAATTTAGCTGGAGCTTGTATCTAAAGCTTGTAATCAAACTACAGGTCGCAATTGTTGTGCGATCTTTATGATATTTGGCAGAGGTAAGTGTTCTGCAAATTGGTTGAAATTTTGATATACTGGGTGGCGCAAAACTACCGCTGTGATTTGAATGTGTAATAACTTTTAAAATTTATTTATATTTTTTTATTTTTATTTCAGAATTTTCTGAAGCAAACTTGGGGAATTTGAAATATAACACTACACAACAGAACTGCGATCAGCAATTGTTGACTTTTATTTTTAAACTCAAGTCAATTGTTTTGACGCAGCGTGCTTATCGACGCTTTTTTAATGTGCGTACTGAACCTTCAGAACCTACAATAAACCGCTTGGTTGGAAATTTTCGACAACATGGTACAGTAAGACCCCTTCCATGTACCGGAAGACCACGTACGGTCCACACGGACGAAAATATCCAACGTGTTGTGGATAGTTTGCAGGACAGTCCAGAAACATCAACAAGAAGACGTTCGGCACAACTGGGTCTATCGCGGCGAATAAGCGCAGCCGAAAATGGACACCACTTGCGGGGTATAATTTTTCATACTTAATATACTATCAGGCTGCCATAGAAACCATGTCGGTTTGGCAAATTGTCGTTTTTGCAATCCAACGCTGGTTTCATTTGGTGTCATGAAACCAAGTTGGTTTTGTCCATTTCGAATGTAAATAAAACCAATGTTCGAATCAGCTGTTGCTGATAAAACCGATAACATTGGTTTTCATGACACCAAAGCGTTTTTTCATATAGTTTTCAAAACCAAGAGTGACAACATTGGTTTCTATGACAGCCCTGTATATAACAAAAAATAATAGTAATCACGGCTGTCATAGAAACCAATGTTGTCACTATTGGCTTTAAAAACGATAAGAAAAAATGCTTAATGAAATTTGGCACACGAACATCAGTTCAGATTTAGATATACATAGCTCTCACACACATATGTTCCTCCGATTTCAGCTCTAGAAGCCACGTATTGCAGTCAATCTTGATGACATTTAAGACACTTCAGTTTTTTAGGACCAAGGACAAAAGGTATGTAAATTGACGAAAAGGTTCTGATCTAGATATATTGAAAATGAAGAAAATCGGTTCAGATGTAGATGTAGCTCCTACACGCATATGTTAATCCGATTTAAGGTTTTAAGCTTTAGAAGCCACATATTGCAGTCAATCTTGACCCAGGCTTAGACCAAGGGCCGAAGGTATGTTCATTGAAGGAAAACGGTTCAAATCTAGAGGGCTGCTATATATATATATATATTTCTGGCCTAATATTGAAAATGCGAATATTTATCATCAAAAATGGTTATACGAGTATCGTTTTCCAAAGTATTCTCCAGCATGATTTATACACTTTTGCATGCGCGCAAACCAATTGTCAAAGCACCTCCAAAACATGGTTTTTGAACGCGGCAACAGCATCTTCTGGCGACGAAAATCGTTGACCACGCAATTTGTTTCTTGATGTGCAGGAATAAAAAGAAGTCATTGGGTGCCAAGTCAGGGCTGTACGGCGTATGACCCATAAATTCGACGTTTTGGCCAGTTAAAAAGCGCTGGTTTGAGCCGATGTGTGAGAGTTCGCATTGTCATGGTGCAAACTGATTCGTATTCTCTTGTTCGATTTTCGAATTTCTCCGAAGACTTCAGGCAAACAAATTGTGGTGTACCACTCAGAATTACCGTCCTCAACGTTGCTCTAGCGGAACAGTCGCCACATGACCAGTTTTGCCGAAGTGCTTCCTCCACGAACAACTTTTGTTGGATTCGGCTTGTCTTCGAAGACCCACACAGTCGATAGCTGTTTTGTTTCGGGCTCAAACGCATAGATCCATGATTCGTCACCTGTGACGATCTTATAAACGTCTTTTGAAGCACTGCAATCGTTTTTTTTTTCAAAATTTCGGGCCGATTGTCAAATTGTGCGGGATCTAACGAGAACAACCCTTTTTTACGGTCAGTTACGGTCAGGTGGAAGAAATGTCCAAGGATGCCTCTATCTCACGGCATGTCACATGACGATATTGCATTATCAGTTCACGCACGGCATCAATGTTCTCTAGCACAACGGCCGTTTTTGGTCGACCTTAACGACCTTCTTCTTTTAGCGAGAGTCGGCCACGATTGAATTCATTAAACCAGTTTTCCACAGTGCTATAGGATGGTGCTTCATTGCCATACAAAGATTTAAGTTCATCGATGCACTCTTGTCGTGATAATCCACGTCGAAAGTTGTGAAAAATTATCGCAAGAAAATGTTCACGAATTCCATTTTTTTGCCAAATTGATTTTTTCACTGGTGGTTGTACGTCAAAACGTTCTGTGTACGTTTATGCTAAAAAAATGTCAAACTTTCCAATGGAAATGTCAGATGGCGCCAGGCAACACTTAGGCCAGAAATATATACACCAACCCTCGTATAGCTTAAACTCATGTGTTCATCCTATTTTAAGTTGTTAGGTCTAGAAGCTGCATATTCCATTTAAACTTAATAAGATTTAGCACAAGTTTTTGGTATAGAGGGCGCACGCTATTGATTAAAATCGGTTTAGATTTAGGAAATAAGTTTAGATTAGAATATATCTCCCTCACATATGTTCAACAGAATTCAAGCTTTTAGCTCTAGAAGCGACATTCATCAAATCTCGATGAAAGTTTGCAGAATCATGTTTTGTGGACAAAGTACGGACGCTATAGAAATTAAAGAAAATCGATTCAAATTTAGATATATCTGTCTCACATTTGTTCAGTCGATTTTATATCTTGAGCTTTAGAGGCCATCAAAAACATCATTCTTGATAAAATTTTCACAGCTTAATAAAGTTGGTGATATCGGTCCACGTTTTGATATACCCAGTTCCAGGTCCCTCCCGTTTTTACATACAACCACTCTAGAACACAAATTTTAATTCCAATATCAATCATATTTAGTATAGTAAAACTGGGACAACATATGCCCATCTTTTGAAATTGTCCCCATACAAATGGTTTGTGGGTCAAAAATCGGCGTCTATATAGATAGCCAAATAACTACTAAATGTTCTCACGAAGCCAGAAATAATATTAATTTCGTAATTTGTCTAATTTGACTGATGAATCTAGGGCCAAAAAATCGATTCATATAAATATAGACACAAACTTAAATGTGACATTTGGTTTAAATTCTGGGTAAATTTATAGCTTGGGCATGGTGATCCAAAATCTTGTTTATAATGGGTATTTCTGAACATCCAGAAGTGCAGGCTGCAGGGCCCGACCAGCCTTTTTATACCAGTTTTTAATAATACAAATATGTTTTCCGCCCTCGTAACACTAAATACGTAGCATTCCTTCACCAACTTACCATAACGAAACATGCTTATAATATAAATTACAGGTTCTTACCTTTAGGGTATGTGATAATTTGAAGAAATATGATAAAATGGACATGTGAATTGTATCGGGTTTCTTCCAAGCCGATATAGGCTCCAATGTGGACCACTGTTTCTGTTTAATAAAGAACATCAAAGCATCTCCATCTCGAGATCCGCGATATTGACGGAATTCGCCTTCTTTAACGCTAAAAATTAACAAAATTAGCACTGAAATTCTCAAGACAGCCATCCCTAAACTTACTGATAAATAGTTGGCAATGCGGTAACAAAGAAGCGACCACTTAACGAAGGCGACGTGGTCACATCAATTTTCGCCACATTCACAGCATGAACTTGTGCGGTTGAGGCAAAACGCTCCCAGGTGGGGGCCAAATTTTTGCAAGCTGGGCACCAAGGGGCGAAACTAAAATAGACACACAAAATATAGTATTACAAAAGGAACACACACACAAAACAAAGGCGCAAAGTAATTAACAACTTCGATATCACTATTTTATTTATTTTGTTAAATTTATATTGTAAAAATGACGTGGATTTTTTGCACATGATCCGGCTGTTTCCGGCAGATAAAAAGGTTAAAGAACTATTTACATTTATGGAAGAGGACACCATAAACCACCCAATTATGAAAAAATATAGACGTAGAAAATATCTTCTACGCAATTTTAAATTCGTTCGGAGTATCTAGTATATCGTAGTTCATATTTATGAAAGAAATTCCACAGAAAAAATTTGTTAAATAGGGAATAGGCGTTTATTTGCTAAGCATGTATGCGGCAACTCTTTTCCATATGCTAATCACATGCCCATTGTTTGATTTTAATTTGCAAATGGTTGGATTTTGATTTATTTCATCTTGTGGTTGTTTGCATTTTGACATAATTTCTACTTACAATTCCACCATCCATTCTCCCTTTAACATCAAACGCCAATTGTCTTCATTTAATTCAATTAATGATTGCTTTTGTTTTTGTACCGACTCCGAGTGCTGCTGCGTTGATGCCGCAACAACAAAGCCGCTTACAAGAAATAAAACCAAAAACGCCCAACAGCGTTGCTGCATCGTCATACCGCCTCCAACAATTTTCTGCATTTTCTTTGCTCTACAATCTTTTCAGAATGATATTTTGCACTAATTCTAATCAATGTTCTCAACTTAAATGAGAAATTGTTTAAATATTCTATAAAACCGGCTTATTTTTATTTCAAATGGCAATTGGATTGGTCTACTACGTTTTCTCTGTATGAGGAAAATTATGACGAATAGAATAGTAGAGTTGCGAAAGTAGTTCTATACTCGATACCCACTGATTTGCGGGTACTCAATATTTCAGGGCGCTAACTAATCAACTACGGGGCGTCAAATTATTATTTTAAAGGACAAACTTAAGTTATAACTGCACATAAAAAAATTCTTTGTAGCAAAATTCTCAAAAATCAAAGTAGGCTTTAACTAGTACAAAAATATTTGCACACATCCCGGTTTGTGAAAAAAAAGTTTCAGAAGTGCAGTGTTTGGGACGTGAAGGAAAATCAACAAAAAAAAACACTAGTAAAAGAGCAAGTCGGTCGTGGAAGCTATATCTACATCCTACCGGTTTCCTTTAATTTTAATAACGTCCTTCCTTGGTTCAAAAAACAAACGTGTGCTAATTTCATCAAGATAGATTCAATATGAGGCTTCTAGAGCAAACGACATAAAATCGGATAAACATACATATATGTACGGAAGCTATAGCTAAATCTGAACCGATTTTCTTCAATAACGTCCTACCTTTGTTCATATAACTTTCTAGCTCTAAGCTTCATCAAGATTGGACGTAAAGTGTGGCTTTCAAAACTCAAAAAAACGATGAACATATCTGAACTGATTTTCTTCTATTTTAGTTACGTCCATTAAAAGTAATATGTGGCTTCTAGAGCTAAACACATAAAAATCGGTTGAAAATATGAGGAATAGCTATATCTAAACCGACTTTCTTCAATTTTAATAACGTCCTTTCCTGGTCCAAAAAACGTACCTCTGCCAAATTTGCAGAAAATCGGACAACAATTAAGAGTTTTGCCTTAATTTCGGTGATATTGATTAATAGCAAACGACTTTAAAATCTCAAGTTCATAGGTTACTCCAGTCCATAACAGAAAGTATTATTTTTCCTGACATAAAAGAGCAAGTCGGTCGTGGAAGCTATATCTACATCCTACCGGTTTCCTTTAATTTTAATAACGTCCTTCCTTGGTTCAAAAAACAAACGTGTGCTAATTTCATCAAGATAGATTCAATATGAGGCTTCTAGAGCAAACGACATAAAATCGGATAAACATACATATATGTACGGAAGCTATAGCTAAATCTGAACCGATTTTCTTCAATAACGTCCTACCTTTGTTCATATAACTTTCTAGCTCTAAGCTTCATCAAGATTGGACGTAAAGTGTGGCTTTCAAAACTCAAAAAAACGATGAACATATCTGAACTGATTTTCTTCTATTTTAGTTACGTCCATTAAAAGTAATATGTGGCTTCTAGAGCTAAACACATAAAAATCGGTTGAAAATATGAGGAATAGCTATATCTAAACCGACTTTCTTCAATTTTAATAACGTCCTTTCCTGGTCCAAAAAACGTACCTCTGCCAAATTTGCAGAAAATCGGACAACAATTAAGAGTTTTGCCTTAATTTCGGTGATATTGATTAATAGCAAACGACTTTAAAATCTCAAGTTCATAGGTTACTCCAGTCCATAACTGAAAGTATTATTTTTCCTGACATAACCGCCCCATTTTAGGGGTGTGTAGCATATATTTTATCTTTTTCCGTGCAAGTTTTTTATATAAGTAGAAAAATAAAAAGTTTTTTGATGACGTATATTATTTGTTTACATTCTACAAACGGAATTAAATTGTTATTAAATTAAATTATTGTTTGGGATGCTGAAAATATGGATGTGTGTGACGAAAGTGATTTTAACGATTATTGAAGTATATGATTATGATTGAAATAATTCATTTGAAAATTCTTTCTGCACTGCTTTTCATGTCATTTTTTCTGTGGGAAAAAGGTCTACACGGTAGTTTTTTCGTGTAGTGTAACAAACAAAGTTTAACAATTAAAAACGAAAAAAGTCCAGTGGACTTTGTGCGGAATTTAAGCAAAGTTGGAATTAATATGTGACTTTTAGAGATGGTGAGACGTATTTCCCAGGGAAAGTAAAGTTGCTTAGTTTGAATAGCAACTTTAATTGCCCCTCCAAAATCTTCGCCTCAAATTTTATTATATTTTTTTGAAAATGCAAAAAATTTACAAATTTGTTGACCATACAATTATTAGAAAATCATTTTTTGTTGCAAAAAAAAAAAACAAATCTCTACTACCAGCGATAAATATGCCTGCAACAGTTAAATATTCCGCCGCTTTCTTGTTTCCTCTGTGTACCATCGAACAAAATTCCTCAAAGGAATTTTCGAAACGGAAATTTAGTTTGCTTGCAACAGGTAGCAAATATATCTAAGGTACTTTCTTTTCGTCCGTATATAGGTTATGCCACACAAATTCTTCACGAAAATGTTAACACCAAACTTTTTTGTCGTTATGCTAGATACACATGAGGCTACCGTCGAGAGCAACGTGTTGCAGCAAATGCCTCGTGTGTAACTAGCATTTAAGGTAACATACATAAAAATGTTAAAGACTTTAAAATATTTTATTCCTGAAATTCAAATTTCACAGTTGCTAACGAACGACACCTCGTTCCTTATCACAGTAGATACAACGAACGCTTTTGAGTTGTAAGCTTGAGTGTTCGAAACTTTTTTGCGTATCCGAAACACTTTTCTTCGTTTATTATTATTATTATGCTATTTGAGAAAATTTGTTGAATAATCGATCCTAAAACTTTAAAAAACAAAAAAAAATTCTTCTCCCTCGTTTTGAAATCAGAACCTTAAACTTTCTGAGGCCACAGACATCGATGTCATCTGATGGCAAATGTAATATATAAAATGATCATAATTTCACCGAAAGTTTTTGGATTTCGGTGAAAATGATACCAAGTTCATTTTCATAAATGTTAGTGGATATACCGGAGGAAAAGCAAGCGGCTAAAATTTTAAATGAATCAACAATTCGTATTTAGCTTCAACTACAACGAAATCCATCGGCGGTGGCGCGCCGCCAACTTGAGCCAATTCCGCTTCAAACTCTACTTCTGTTTCATAAATAAAATAAAATACTCAATAGTCGATTACTACATGCTAAAAAAAAAATCGATCCAAAATCGATTTAAATATTAATGAAAACTGATTGTTCAGTCACTAAGTAAAATGGCTGTCGTATAGAGAATTTTTCCCTTCAACTGCAAAGAAGAACGAAAGAAAATTGGATTAATTACGAAATTAATTTTGAGAAAACTGGCGTAAAATTATAAACAAAACGTACCGTTCAAACAGTAAACCAAAATGTAAGCATTATTAAGTGGTTCTACAAAGATAATACATATTTTATTGATGTTAAACGAATTGAAAAACCTTCGCATGCGGGTCGGATGTGTTTGTGTGTGTGTTGGCGTTCGAGTAAGAAAATGTGTCACGTTTAGATAAAATTTGTTCTGAAATTAATGGAAAATAATGCAAATCGGTCTTAAAATCCCTGTGGTTTCAATGGTTGTAAAGAGATTAGAGGCCAGATGTCCGGGAATTATTCGAAAAAACTTTAATGCACTTTGGAGCAGCCGGCTTTGCTCTCACTGCTGTCGACGTCAGCAGAGCCCTTGTTAGAGGCCGTTAATCGGTTTTCCGGACGGTTATTCGGTTACACGTCAAATGTTCTGTGCTCTTCGCAAATTTCGGCCATTTTTAAATGCTACGCCACGTGTTGCCAACCAAATTAAATAGGAAAGAAAGGAGCAAAACAACGCAAAACAACAACATCGTCAATTTATTTCATTTTCTCATCTTTTGTAAAACATTTAGTGAAGAGATTTGCTCTCCTGACCCCATAAAAATCCATTGTGGCAAATTCAACAAACAAAATAAAAAATATATACACGACAAAGTTACTTAATGCTGGATTTCTGAAAGCTATCGGTTATAAGTGGTATCCTATCATATTTAAACGCTTTAACAACAACCACCATCTTTGTGGTACGGACAATTTACATCATCTTCGGCAAGTAAAACTAACTGAAGTACAAAAAATCGTAAAACCAGTTCAACCAAGTCAAAAAAAGAAAAAAATATATATTTCGTATTAACCTCTAATATGTGCTAGGTATACGGATACCTACATACACAGAACTTCAAGGAAACGCGTGGAATTTTCTATATTGGCTGAAATGTCTAAGTTGTTAATGAACTGGTCTGTTAATCTAACTAAAGACAAGCCTACAAATCAATGACGTACATTCGTTTTCACGGAAAATTTTAAACCTGGAAGTGTAATTCCATTAGTGACAGCTGGAAAATGGGTTTGTCCACCTACGGATCATCGGATATTGTCGGTTAGCCAATAGAGCTTGTCGCGTCACGCTTCGAATGTTTTGTTCACCCGAATATCGTCGCTTAATTGGCTTGGTATGCGTGCGTGTTTGGAAAGCCGGAGTACTAACGAGCCGTGTCGCGTCGTTTCGGGTCATGTTTAATCAATGTTTGAACATTCTCAAAAGCAAGTGTTAAAATGTATTTTTGTAAGCGTATGTTTGCCCCAATAGCTGTTACTGACTGGGTCGTGCATTGAATCGCTCCATATACTTTCCTCTGAAATAAGTGAAAGTCATGAAGTGTCTGTCCCGCCAAAACTATCAAGGACACCACATTTAGGAACTAATTAATTTTATATAAAGGTTATGTAGCTTATTTCTTTTTATACAGACAAATACAATTTCTTTATGAAGGTGCAATTAAATGAACAAAATTAAATTTTTTTCCAAGTATTATTGCTTCATGCGTAAGAACAAATATCTCTATTAATTATGAAATACAACATCTTCCAAGTGACTGCCTTTGCAGCAGCGCATTTTGTCACTTCAATTTTCCTAGAGCTTGTAGTAACAATAATATATTTAGCTTTGTAGTCCTGATCATATACAGGGGATCTGCTTCGATACCTAGGTGAAGGAAACGCGTCATTTAAACTGGATTCATCCAAATAGACCTGGCGGTCAGCTGAGTGACATTGGCCGGAAAACCGAAGAGGTGCTGCAAGTCTTGTGGTCTCAGACTGCAGACGGGACAAACGTCCTAAACGTTAGCATCCATACGCGCCCAGTACGAATGGATGTAACTGCATTATCCAGATCTCAATTGAACCAAAAAACGAGCGTCTGTCAAGGCAGCGTCTTCTCCTCTAGTGATATCTCCGGGGATGTTCCCCTAGCACTACATTCACTCTATAGTTGGATACTGCTGTGACTTCATCAGCGTGAATGTCGTTTAGACCTGTCTGATAGTTTCGATGATCTAAAGGCTATCTCTGTACCGCTGGACTTCTCTCTCTCTCTAGATCAAAGAGATCGTACCTGATCTGCATGGGCGGAGGCATCCCGTCCATAAGATGGAAGCATTCTACCATAGATGGTAGAATGCTTCAAAAACACCCTAGCAGGTATTGCTTATACAGCAGGAAATTGTGTCTGCGCACGGTAAGGACCTTCGTCTCCTCATGTAGATGGTCCTCAGAAGACAAGGACACACCCTGTTAATGTTCTCAGGGCGGCATTCTGGCAATTTGGTCTGAATTTTCTTCCACAGCGTCGTTGTTGTTGTAGCGGCACACAAAGTGCCGGGGTGACAGCCCTTGGCCGAAGAATTGCTGCTTCGGATCAATCCGGTGCAAAGAACCGGCTGTCGTGGGATCGACGACTCCGTCGACTCACATTCGCCGAACACACCGGAGCTTCGTAGATCGTTACAGGCCGACCTATCGCTTTCTAAGAGGTCAACAACGACTCTGTCAGATCCCCAAGTATTGCCGGCTAGTGTTTTGAGGACCTTGTTCTTACTTTGAAGCTTGTTTAACTCTTCGACTTGCTGTCACTAAACTCTACACATAACTAGCGTTTACATATATAGTTTACTATCCAACGTTTCAAACTAGTCGGTAGGGACGTTTCGGCAATGTGCTAAAACAGAGTGGCATGATTGACCGTCCTGTCGTTAGGCTTGTTCTGGTTAAGGCCGCGACTTATACGTGTAGTGATGGCGTGTAGGGCAGTTGTTGTGCTGTTTTGCTTGCGGAACCCATGCTGATGATCAGCACATGGAAGTTGTTCGATCAGGCTGGGAAAAAGCAGTGCTTCAAGCGTCGATCTTGTTGATGGTTTCGGGCTGTAGCTCACAATTAACTTGAATATTATGGGCCTTAAGTGCTTGAATCCTTTCTGTGTTAAACGATTCTCCTCAAAAAAGTCCAAAGGGGAGAAATATCAGCTCCAAAGCTGTTAATTGACATCGCCAAGACGGCTTTGGGAATTTGGTGCGTAAAAGATCGATTGTGGCGTGGGCTTTCTGGCATGACGCGCCATGCTGCATTTACCAATGTTCGATCAAATCCATGTCTTCAATTTCAGTAAAAAAATTTATAAAATGGCTGTGTAACATCCACCGTTGACTGAATAGTTGTTCCCAGCCTTATTTTCGAAAATGCCACCACTGTGTGGATGCCAATGCATCCGAATGCTTTTTGCTTCCGCCTCGCCAGAAGAGACGATTTTTCTGCTCTAAGTTTTCATATTTCTTACCGTTGTTCGAGGGTAACCAATTTAGTTTTGCGGAGGTATGATACTGACTATATCAAGATTTCGAGCGGGAAACAGCGTCGACATAACCTTTGATTTATAAAGAAACTCTTTGGGCATCCATGCGCAAAGTCTGAGATGGGTTAATATTTTTTATGGACATAATTAATTTTCTAAGCATGCCAATCATAAACAAACAGGAAACTCTTCTGAAATTAGTGGGTTTATGGATATGACCTTTTTATGTCGCCTATTGTGTTTTATAGATATGCTTTACTATATTTATGACAATAACTTCAATTTGTCTTATTTGTTATTTGAACCTGGTGCAAAACATGATGTGCAGGGCTTTATTCAGAAAAAGTAGGCAAAAAACAATATATTGGCATCGTTAAAGGCTAAGAGTGCTACTAAGACAAAGTTTAGAGGCATGCTGCACCGAACTTGACAGAGGCAATTGGAATCGCGTCGCATGCCAATCTGGACATAATACTGCATGTGACACCTATTTGCGACAAAGAAGTGGCCGCATGGAGAACACTGGGATAGAGAGAGGGTTTTTTATTTTCTCCAGTGCTCCCACCCTAACAAAATGTTCAGAATACAAGACGCCAATGCTTGTCGCTTTTTTATATAAATAACTTCCAGATACGCCGGCCACATGTATTGAACCGCAGCTGTAGCTTTTTCGGACTTAGTATCTTGAACATAGCTGGGCTATAGACAAAGCTGGGCAATTACAACATCTCGGACGAGAAATATTTTTATTACTATTTATGTCATAACTGTTAAAATCTTCGCCTATTAATAATTGGAATAAATTTTCCAGTGGCCGAAATTTGGCTGTTGTTTTCCTGACACAGTGATATTGATCGTAGCAAAGTAGCCGTTGAAGAGTCTGGGATTGGATCATGTCAGGGTCGTAAAAATCGATTCTCGACTAATCAACTTTTGGCTAAAAAATTGGCTTTTTTCGGTTTCAAAAAAAGACTATTTTTTTCTAAATGCACTTCTACAAATACTTATTTAATTTGTCTGCCTATCAGAAAAAATGCGTTCTTAAGGTGTTTTTTGAGGCCCGAAATAAAAAGTCTCAAGTTTCGATAACACACAAAGAGGCAGCTGGGATCGTAAATGTCTAACAAGATAAAGGATATGACACGTTCTAAAGACTCCACCAGTTTGACGTAAATCGAATCCGAACCCATTTATTATATTTATACATAGAGCGGGCAATAGAGAATGAATATTCATTCATTTCATAGGTTGCCAAAAATGTATTTGTTCAGTGCTTCGGTTGAGATTTGAATATATAAGTAGCCTCCCACACAAGTATTCGACCGATTTTAAGTTTTTAGCACATATTACACAAATCAGCTACTAATCCTGATAAAGTTAAGCACAAATAAGTTCTTTGTGCCAAGGACGGACGCTGCAGAAATTGAAGAGAATAGGTTCAGATGTAGATATAGCTCTGGCTTATGGGCTACCAGGGTCCATTAGGCGGAGCCCTTGTCTCAGCGAAATCCTAAAAATCAATTCATATATGGATTTGTAATAAAATTGGGTTTAATAACAGTTCTCATGTGCCCACATTTACTTTGGCCATCTATAGGTCCAGCAAATATGGCCACGGGCCATGGTTTGTTCAATTATCATGCACTTTCAGCGTATAATAGGCATGCAAAAGTTCTTATATTTTGGGATTTTGCATGAGAAATATCTAAAATAAAGTACATGTTTGTAAAATATTAATAACATGTTTGGATTATATGACGATTTATAGTTGGTATATACATTTAAAACGCCAATATACATACATTTATTAAAATTGCGATCGACTGGCATATAAAGTAAATGTTCAGTATATGATTCCAAGCAGTGATACCTTAATCCCCTTCGGGTTTTGTCATTATTTACTCTAGAAACATATCACTAACCAATTTTAATGTTTTTTTTTTATTATTCTGCATAAAATTTCTTTGTTTTCCAATAATAATAATAATTGATGCTTCTACAGTAACCCTTTGCGACATTATGTTCCTCCATTTTAACCACTCTGCTCGCTTGCTAACTAATGAAAACGAACGAACACTCGATTACTGGTAGTCGGTATGCAATTCAATCGAAACGAATCGAAGTCAAACGAAAGAAACGGTCGTAATGCAGACATTTGGATACACGGGGTAGCCATAAGAGACATTCTGCTGATGGAGAAATAAACGTTATTCCTTCAAACGGACCTTCGGGGAGAGGTGTGTTGCGTGCTTATTATCTGAACATCTTGCAACGGAACGTCTGTTGTTTGGAAATAACTTGAACTCTCGCAATGCTATACGAATACGAACTTTCGAAATCTTGTAATTGGCTCGAAACCAAATCTGTGGTAAAAGATGCAAAGCAAGCACAAAAACCTATTGGGAGTTCAAATAAAAAAAAATGTGTGATTTTTGTAATGAATGAAAGTCGCCTGGAGAAGGAGCAGAGATATAAAACTTGTTCTCCTCAAAAAGAGCATTTCAAAGTGAAATAAAATCATTCATCAGAAAATCTCGAACGATCGATCGATACATCGGTTTTCTTCTGTTATCACACATAACGAGTTCAAGAAAATATAAATTAGAAATTACTAAAAAAATCCAAAAAAGAAATAAATATTCTTTGAAATCCAACATATCTAATCTGTGATCTGTATATATTTGCAGCTTTTCTTTGTTAAAAAACGTTTAACTCAAAATAAAAACTAAACAAGTGCAATTCCAAAAATAATAAATAAATCGAAAAACAAACGAAATCATCGGAAATATCGGGTTGTTTCCCTTCTTAAATCGTGTTTACTTATCGTAATATAACGTTATTGCTATATAGCATCGTTGAAATCGTCGTGCAATATTGAGTTGGTGCTTTTAGCGACTAACACCAACCAACGAACGAACGAACCATGTCGTCGTCTAGTTCGCGTCGTCGTGGCGGCATGGAAATGAATTCCAAATTACACATGGATCGTCAACCGACTGTAACCAGAATAAATGGTTTGTTTGTTTGTTGCTTCTGAGTCTTTCCCCACGCTTTGTGCTAATGATTGGTTTTGATTTGTTCTTGTTCTTTTGCAGATCCTTCTTTGCCAGCTGGTAAACGGCGGGAGATCGATAATGTCATGAAGAAGGCACGAGCCAACACCAACGACTATTGGGATAAGAAACTATTGGAGGTCGAGGAGAAAGACCCCAATCGTTGGCGCCATACAGGATACAAGAAAATGTACATTCAGGGAGAAAGTAGTTCGGGTGAAAGTGATCGCGAAGGTGGTGGAGGCGGTGGTGCTGGTGTCGGCGGAGGTGGCATCGGTAGTGGCAACGGTTATCGCGGCTACAACTCGTCGGGAGCTCCGCCCCCGGCAGGCGGTCGTTATGGTCGTTCTCGTTCTCCACGTTCGCGAAGTCGATCGCGTTTACGCAAAACACCGCCACAATCACCACCCATGCGTCGTCGTTCGCCTCCACCACCCCGGGAAATGATGGATCGCATGAGTCGTAATCGCGCGTCGCCGCCACCACCGCACGAAGGTCGCGATAGAGGCGGCGGCGGCGGCCGTCCTCGTTCACCACCATACCGTGGTGGTCCGCCTCCGCGTTCGCCCTCCGATATGGGCAGTCGCCGTCCGATGGTTGGTGGAAGTGGTAGACCGCGTTCACCACCAGAGCCTCCAATGCGTCGTCGCAATTCGCGTTCCCCCATCGATAGACGTCGGGTATCGCCGCCAAGTATGAGTGGCAATCGTCGTCGCACTCCACCGCCGCCGGTATTGGGGAATAGTAGTAGTAGTATGCCATCGAAACAAAGGGGACAAATCTTGCCTCGTTCTAAACGACCACCTTCGCCGCCGCCCAGGGTAAGTTCCAAAGTAAGCACAAAATTCTCACTTAACAATTATGGCCTTAAATAATGATATGATCTTGTTTTACAGACTTCTTGTCGCTCGCGTACAAATAGTTCGGTTAGTAGTTGTTCGGACGATTCGTGCTCGGTTTGCTCCCCCACTCATCGCCATAGGTCTCGGTAAGTTCGACAGCGTCTGTCAATTCACAAGTTGCTGCAGAAGGAGCTAAAATTTGCTTTAAACTTTATGGTTACAGGTCGATTTCTGTACATCGCCCGCGTGGTGGTCCACGTTCGCCACCACCAAAAACGTCGGCATCACGGTCTTTACAATCATATCATCGTGGCGCTGCACCACCTCCAGCATCGTCATCTGCTTCGGTCGCTCGTTTGCCGGTTGCGCGCCCCACCTCACCCCCACGTGGTTCGGATCTTGATAAGTACCAAAGGGCGGAAATGAATGTACGCCGCATAAGTCGCCAGCGTAGCATAGAAGGTCATGTCCCTGATGGTCCGGTTAAAGTTACCCGGCCCAGTCGTCATTCACCTCTTGAAGATCCGCGTTTGAAAAATCGACCCCCAGAGCCACCAGAGCCTACCACCTCTGCAGTGGTTCCAGCCAAGAAGAAGAAAAAGGAGAAGGAGGTATGCCAGATAGATTTTTGTGTTTGATGACCTTTATTCTGATTATTAATTGTATTTGTATTTTATTTTTCTTAGCTACGCACACGGATTAAAATTGAAGGGGAGAAACGTAAGAAGCATTCTTCGTCAGAATCAGACGATTCGGGTGGTTCGGATTCGGATGAAACACCGTTGCCCACTTTTACAGCCACTACGCGCCTTACGCTTTCGGAGCGTTTCGGTAAAATGGCACAATGGTCGATAGATCGCAGTAATATGGAAAATATGCGCATTACAAAGGATTCAGCTGGTGGCGCCTTAAAGGTTATGATCGAAGAAGGTCTCGAGTCTCCGCCGCGTCGTTATTCGTATTCGCCAGCGCCGGTTGGCCACTTTCCCGAAGAACTGGCAACAACAGCACCGTCGGGCATGTTGTCCTGGGATGATGTACGTGTACGCTACGACTACTACAAATCGCGTGGTTATTTAAGGGACCTAGATTTAAAAGTAAGTTCTGAATGGTCATCTTCGCTGCAAAGATCACTTAATAAACTTGATTTTCTAGGACTATATCAAATGGGAAGAATGGTGGTATAAATACCAAGAATGGCTTAAACAGGAACGTTATTATGAATACTGGGAGCGGCAACAGTTGGCCAGACGTCGGCGTAAAAAACTACCCATTACGCAGAGACTCAATTAATATGTACGACAATTACTATTTCTACTCTTATCATTTCTTTGAACTCTTTAGTATTCACTTCTCTATCGTTCGCGAAAATCACAAGCAAGCATTTTAATCATAATAGTCATGTAGGTGTATACATACATATTTTTCTCCTTCTTTAAGTGTTGCGGAGAACCCCATGGGTTCTCGGTCACCAGCAACACACCTCTATCACCCGGTAGGCTATATCATTTCTGTACATTTTGAATGTATGAAAGAAAATTATATACATTACATATACATACACTTAATTCTTATTTTAGTTTTAATTTAGTTTCTTCAAACAAAAACAATTTTTTTGTTAGTTTTATTTAATTTTCTTCTTATCATCTTTTTCTTGAGAGATTTCTTTTATAGCGTTATAATAAAAACAATTTTTTTAATGATCATCATTGTAAGTTAAAAGCAAGAAACATACAGCATAAATATTAAGAAAATAAATGAAATATCTGATATGTTTTATTAAACAACTGCAGCCGCTGTAAAGAGGCATCGAAGGTGAGCCCATTTAGACAATAGAAATGATGAACTCGAAGAGCAATAGAGCTGATTGTGATTGGGTTATACTAGAAAAGAAATGGTGACAAAATTCTTTTAATGAAATCAACGAATATTTGTAATGCCATATGCGTCAAGTGCAATGAGAAGTATATGTTATTCACAAATCCAATGCAATAATAGTGGTGTATTTTTAAACCCCGAGAACTGAGACTGAATAGCAAAACAGTTTTAACAGTCACTTGTAAAAAAAATCTGTTAGACTCAACTCTTAAAAGAAATTTAGAAAAATAATTGGTTGTGGCTTTTAAAGAATTTAACCTGAATACGACCTATAACTTGTTTCTTTGCAATAAATTGTTTTTTTTTTATTGAAGATTTGAGTACAGAAGATTTTAGGTTCTGATAGACGTGGACATTACAATTGACACTATGTAAACTAATACGGTTTTACTATCCAGCCTTCGTTATTGAGGGTATAGTCCTTTTTGATCTAATTTGATCAGGGTCCTAATAGATCTGCCACAACACATTTTGCTAAGTTTAAGAATGTTCGCATTTAATATGTGCCTTCAAGTGCGACATGACCTTAGGTTAGGTACATATGTTGAAAGAGTAGCTCGCCAGGAAGAAATGGAGAGTTCACTCGGAGTCCTGAAAGGCCCATTGTGGAAACCTGATGAAAGGGAAAGAACGCGAGAGAGGGGGTGAGTGAAGAGTTACAGGAAGAAGAGGGGTGTATATTTAAAAAAGATGCGTGGCAGTTATCCCAGTTTTTATGTTTGTTATTCGTTATGGTTTATCAATTGGTTTGAGTAGTTCAGAACTTGCCCGACCGTTCAACAAATTTTTAGTGATTTCGGTGGTACCTTAAAACTAGAAAGGATATTTGTATAGGTCCAATTTTACCAGGCGTAGCTTTAAATCCCCCACAATAAACTATGTTAAAGATCGGAAGTAAAAGGGGCTTGTGAAGTGGCAGGATCTTAAGTCGGAAGGGCACTTTTTAATGGATAGCAATAGGAAAAAAATGGGCCGCTAAAGTCAAATTTCAGCGTCACTAATAATACGTCGCTATATTCAAAATTTCATCAATATCAAGTTTATCTTGCAGCATTTTGCTCGGCAGGATCTCGACTCGGCTGGAATCTTTGGGTGGGGGCCATTTGTTATTTATTGTTATAAATTTTGTGTTCGTCATATTTGTGACCTGTTATTTGGTTCCAAAAAAGGTGGAACCAAAAGGATCCGGTCTTTAGTCGGATCCGGCCTTTAGTCGCATAAAAAAACAACACTAAATTATAATAATCTGAACCACAGTATGGTGTACATTTTCACAGTGTGGTGTATGGTGTAATGACCATCACTTTTTTGATTAATTAAAATGAGCAAGCCAAGTCTAAAAGCGAGCGGGACACAAAAAATATCATTTTTCTGGGGAGGTATGTATTGTTCATTAAGTGAAATCGGATGTAATATATCGCTCAGGGCGGTTGGAACCCATATCGAAAGGTACATTTTAAGGGGAGGCTATATGAAAACATGGACCAATGCAATTGATCTACAGCAATGTTTCTCCAGGGTTTGAAACGATGTCACAAACCAATTGTCTTGGAAATTGATCGCCTTAGGTCGTGCAATCTTTTTATCTGAAGAGTCGGATTACCTATCACTGGTACTTGACTATACCAAAATGTGATCTGTTATTGTCCCTGACAGAGCGGTGTGAGATTAAGGGAAACCACTCCAAGACATCTCAGTCTACACCGATGGGTCAAAGATAGAAGTAGAGACAGAAGAGGGGTTTTGATAGTTGGCACGATAGTTAAAGTTTTTTTCTTCCAGGCCAATGTACTAGATATATACTAAGCAGTACAATCTCTTCGACTTTAACAAAGATATAAATTCTATGGAAATAGTCAGACAGCCTCGAACGCTGTACAATCAACCCTGGTGAAATCTTAATTGGTAAATGAACTGGCATGTCTTGATGCGCTTAAGGATGGTGCAGATGCTGGCAAAGCAGCCCTTGACGGTTCCGCTCCGAAAACAGAAAATCATGGCCCGCGAGATGAATATCACGCAAAAGTCCATGAGTCGAATCATTAAAAAAGACTTGGGACTTGGGGCTTTCAAACGACGAAGCAGACATTTATTTACTGTAGCTTTAAAAAAAAATAGGATTGAAAAATGCAAACGTCTTTTGGTGAAGCACGCTGATAACTTGCACAGGAAAATTTTGTTCGCCGATGAAAAATTTTTTACCGTTCAGACAAAATTGAACAAGCAAAATGATAGAGTGTATGCGCGGTCATCTAAGGAAGCATCTGAACTGATCCCAAGGGTGGAAAAGGGTCATCACCCAGCTTCAGTCATGGTTCGGTGGGGTGTTTCTTACGATGGGAACACTGACCTGCATTTATGCGAACAAGGAGTCAAAATATCGGCCAAAGTATACCAAGAAACCGTTTTGGAAGCTGTTGTGAAGCCCCTTAACAATTCCCTGTTCCAAAACCAGCCATTGACTTTCTGGCAGGATTCTGCGACGGCCCATAAGGCTAAAGCGTCCAGGCCTGGCTTCGAACCAATTTGCCAGCGTTCATTTCCTCTGAATAATGGCCCTCAGGCAGTCAAGAGTTGAACCCGTTAGATTACAAATTGTGGACGGTTTTAGAGGACAAGGTTTGTCACAAAAGATACCCCAACATTGGATCTCTTAAGACTGCTTTGGTTCGAGCTGTGGCCAATTTTCCAATGGACGAGGTTCGTGCACCTATTGACGATTGGCCAGTGCGACTTAAGGCGCGTGAAAAGGCAAAAGGCGGACATTTCGAATAAGTAGATTCTTTTTGGATACAATATACATAAATAAATATATTAAAAAATATTTGGTCCAAAAACATGCAGTACTTTTTATTTTACAGCGTAAAACGTGTGTAATAGTATTTATGTCCCTACTAAGTATAATCTAAGAACAAAAAATAAAAACAAAATATAAACAACAAGTTATTAAAGTTTTTAACAGCATTTTAACTTTTGGCCCACCCTTTAGGTATGCGTTGCCAAAGCACCTTAAAAAAATAGATCACTACAAGGCGTTATCTTGTAATATTCCATCTGGATTTAGTCTTTATGTGAAAAATAGGTAACACAAATTCCCGGGATTCTTTGGATTTCCAGAGTGAAAAAATCGCGGGTTGCAAACTCTAACAAGCTTATAACTACCTAGAGTGGTGCAGGTCAAATAGAGCAAATTCTAATTTGTCGAACTGTTTTATAACGAAAATCTATATGGGGTTAGGTGAAAAACACTTAAACTCAAAGCTATTTTAGTGTGTTTCGTATCTGGAATTTTATCCAACCACCTTCGTAGGAAAAGCTTTTTCAAACTTCCATATATGTGACGCGCAAAATAGAAAGGGACCTAAGGGTAAAAACAAGTTTTGTCCAGGAGAGCCATTTTAAAGATTTAAATACGTGTATCTTTGGTGTACCACAACAAAAAAAAGTGAAACTTGTTTTTTTTACCCTTAGGTCCCTTTCTCTATGCGCTGTCACATACATATGTTGCCACTGTAAAGTTTTAAACAGAATTAGCATTTACATCAGACAATACAGTCCCTAGAGCTTTTCTGGAAAAAGCTCCATGAGATAAGTTATGTCATTCAAGACAGTTAAAAGATGTCGCTCTCTACTTTTATGTAATAATATATATATGGGCATTTCCGTGGTCGCGAACGTACGGTTCGTACGCTTTAGAAGCATAAAAAACAAAGAAATATATACTTTTTTTTATATTTCAAAATATGTTTCAATAGCATTTTGGTAGGTCTTTGTTAAATGTAATTGGTGGAATCTGCTGACTTTTAGTTATCGAAATATTTGCAAAACACATGTGGTCGCGAACGTACGCTAAATGGAAGTCGGTCTTGTCTTTATGCAGCAAACTACAAAAATCTGCGAATTGGAATAAAATATTTCGAAGCCGTTACATTTATTTCAAAGTAGAATAATGTAGCTTTCGTTAAGCTTTTGTTAGGTTGAAATATATTTATTGGTTTTTTTTTTTTTGGCAAAAGTCTCGGTCGCGAACGTACGGTCGCGAACGTACGATTTTTCCATATTTTTTTGTTAATACTTTCGGTACTTGATGAGACGTTCCATATTGATTTTGGCCTTCTAAACTTAAATCTGGGGTCAGTTTTGGTGAAATCCACCAAGTTTACCCAAAAATCGTACTAAAAATCTAAAATTGCAAATTTCGTGAAAATGATAAACAAATATTACAGAAAAAACAAAATAAACTCTTTTTATTCAACAGTTTAAACTAAGTAACATAACCATAAAAAGTAAGAAAAGCGTTTTCTTCAAGTAAGAAATCTTATAAAATATTGTTCACAACCAAAAAAACTTCTTATATGAATTAACAGTCTTAATTTATAAATGTAAAAAAGGAATGATTAAAAAATACATACATATAGTGTGAGTCAAAAATTTTACGAAATATTTTTCTTCGACGAATAGGCCGTTATAGCTACTTTTAATTTTAAATCTGTATCAAAAGTAATTGAATGAAACTTCCTAATACCAGGAATATTTGGGATATCCTTCCATTTTTCAGTTAAAGTCGGGGAAATCTCATTTATTGTATCAAGACCAACATAAACTATTTGAATTCCAGTAATGTGCTTTTGTGCGCAGTTGAAAAACGCAATCGCATCGTTTAAAATAATATTTTTCGTTTTTGTGATTTGCCAAATTTTTCTTTTGACAATCGCTCCAATGCCATCGACTGCACCCTTGCCGTGCGATGTCGCAAAGTAATTCCACTCAATCGTTTTGCAACCGAATTGATTCAACAAATCGGGTAAGCTCCTAATAATGAATTTATTTTTGAACTGACAGCTACTTCCGTCCGAGAAGAAAAATATACTTTCAAAATTGCCATAATGGTTTTTTAAATCCTCAACAAGCTTGGTTATGAAGACATAAACATCGATTTTGCTGTGCTGTAAACTATCGCTTATTATTGCAAACGATTTAGTTTCATCAAACATCCAAGCTACACAAGTGAAAATGGAAACTTGCTTGTAATTGAAGTGCGCACTTTGCACTTCATTTTGGCAGATCAGTCTATAATTTTCAGCAAAATCTATTTGCAAAATTAGTATTCCGGGCTTTATATTTTTTTTTACGGCTTCAAAATAGTTTTGTTGGGCTCGCTTTACGAAAAAGTGATGTTTGAAAAGTGGAAGCTGAACTTCAATCTCATGTATTAAGTCTGACAACGGACCAACAGTAGAAGTTAAGACTATACGATCGTCTACCTTCCTCCAATGCTCCCATGTCACGTTGTCTTCCATTTTAGACAGGTATTTTACAGGAACAATATCATTCAAAACATCTTTTGTACAATTATCGCAACAGTTTGCACTACAGTTTTCGTCACTGATATTGCAACAAGCTGATTCCAAAAAACCTTCGAAACTTGTGGGGAAAAATTTATCAAGTTTTGCGCAGCCCTGCAACAAAAAACTAAAATTGGCATGATAAATGCACACACACATGTTGTGAGGCATTTTGCTACAGAGTTGCACATTCTTTGGTCGGCATTCGAAAAAAACTGTTTTACTGACACTTTCCTCTTTCACTTTCTTCTTATAAGTCTCATAAGCTTCTGATACGGTTAAAATCATAAAACGCTTGCTGACAATTTCCTTGTCAACGATTACTGTATCCTTTTTGTTTGCAGATTGAACGCTTAAGTAAAAGTCTGTAGCAAATTTTAATTTTGTTTGCCATTCCAAGCTACCTTGAGTAGTATTTTTAGAGGCATTTGACGATTCAACATACTTTTTATATAATGCAGAAATAATTTCAACTTTTTTCGTCAAGTCTTTTGGCAATGCGTTTTCTGCCTTTTTAATAGCTTTTCCCAAAGTTTGTTTGCTATTATAAGATTGAAGTTGTGGTTTAGGCTGGTTTTTCTTTTTTTCGCGATATTTTTTCAGCCTTAAACGTTCTTCAACCTGCAGCTGTGGCTTTATTTTTTTTGGCAATTTCGATAGCTCTGCGCGGCGTTTCTTCATTCTCTCAACTGCCTTTTGACGATACTCTTTGTGTCTTGATGCATCACTTTTGATTTTATTTAAATAATTCTTATGCTTTTCCATTTGAGCACATGTTTTACCCATCTACATAAATATATACACATGTTAAAATAATAAAAAGATTTATTTCGGTTATAGGTTTTACTTACGGTCGCGAACGTACGAATCTTTGAAAATCGAAATAAAATGTTTGGAGATCTTTTTAAGCAGAGTTACTTTTGTTTTAGATTAGAGGCGTTAAACTTGATTTACATGCGCAATAACAATCACTAATTTGCATTCAACGCGGAGTAATCAGAACAAATGCTGTTTTTTGGTCGCGAACGTACGATTGAAACATCGATGTAAACAAAATAAAAATTTACCGCTAATCGGGCTTTGCTTTGTTCTTTTCGCTTTTGTTTGTATTCATTCGTTGTTCATAGAGAAATTTTAAAACAAAAGTGCAAACAATACATGTACGTTTTCGTAAAAAAAATACTAAAGAGAAAAATGCATTTTGAAGTCGCTTAGAGTAAAAATAAGTTTTTTTCTGTTTTAAGGCCAATTTTCTCAGGAAAAAAACGTATGTGAGCTATAAAAAGGTTTTTTTCTTAAAATTTTGACATTTCTTAAGAATCGTAATCAAACAATTTTAATGTTTCTTGACATTTTTTTTTTCGCCCTCGGTTGACTTTCTGGCGGAAATGCCCATATTCGTTATTTATTATTATTTTGTTAAAATACTTTGAATTTAAATAGAAAATAAATAGATATGTTCTTGCCCTAGCCTATGAAAGTTCTAATAAAAATGTTAATTTTTATGTGAGTTAATGTTCAGTCAAAAATTCAAATTATCTGTCAGAAGCGCTACGATATTGTATATGTGTACCTACGTATGTAGTAGGTGTGCTTGTACTTCGCCCACTCCATATCCTTCGTGTTCTCGTTCCGTTGGCAGGAGCAGTATTGAATGTGAAATTAAGCTGAAAAAGGGATGTGATATGTTTATTCGAAATAATGGTTTCACATGTCAATACGTGTGTTAATAATAATGAAATGTAAAATGAGCAAATATCGGAGATGAAAGGAAAACCGAACGACAAGGCAACTACGAGGTAAGAAGTACGCGAAATAAAAAGTAGAACAATTATTTGTTTAGCTCTCTTCAATGCATGTTATTACACACAGGGATAAGAGCAGTCAACATGGGATGCTATCCCGATGAAGCTATCTCAAAATTTAATAAAAAAACGTTAGAAATTTAATCGCTTTTACAGTTCGTGTTCTAATACTTGGTCATAATGACACTTACCCAACGGATTTAGATGTTTGAAAAAAAGTCTTTAAGTCAGCCTTACCTTCCTATTGAATACGCCCAATACTGCTTTCCTCTCAAGTTCCGAAGATTAGAGTTCGTAGAGAAGTATAGGGTGATCCATCTAGAGGTATTTTTTTAGAACAAAAGAAAATATAATATTCAAATCAAGTGTGGAATCTTTATTGTTAATTTGAAAGGACATTTTATAGCATTTATTTTTTGAAAATAATTGCCTCCCAATGTTGGCAACTGTATTATGGAAATGAGCGTTCGTTGAAAAACGGGAAGATCCGCTGTTTTCGACCAAAATTTTGTTCAGTGATGAGGCCGATTACTGGCTCAACGGCAAAGTCAATAAACAAAATTGCCACATTTGGGATGAAGAGCAACCAGAAGAGGTTCAAGAGGTGCCATTATACCCAGAGAAAACCAAGGCTTGGTGCGGTTTATAAGCTCGTGGAATCATCGGTCCATATTTTTTCAAAAATGGTGATGGCCGAAATGTAACCGCGAATGGTGCTCGCTATCGCGCCATGATATCGATCTGTATGCTACCTGAAATTGAAGCCCGTTATCTTGACGACACTTGGTTTCAACAGGACGGTGCCACTTGGATCTATTGAGAGGTCATTTCAAAAAGCATCTAATTTCACGTTTTGGACAGGTGAGTTGGTTGCCTGGATCGAGTGATATCACACGACATTTTTCAAAGTCTATGCCGACAAACCAGCTACGATTCAGGTTTTGGAAGCCAACATTACGCGAGTTATTAAAGCCATACCGCTCGAAATGCTCGAACGAGTCATCCAAAATTGCACCCTCAAAATGGAAACCCTGAGGTGTAGTTGCGGCCAACATTTGAAGGAAATTATATTCAAAAAATAAATGCCATAAAATGTCCTTTCAAATTACCGATAAAGATTCCACACTTGATTTGAATTTTTATATATTTTTTTGCTCTGAAAAAATTCCTCTAGATGGATCACCCTTTATATGTTAAATAAATATACTGTAGATTGTACTTTTTGCACTTTAAGTGAGGGCTCCGCAATTAAGCTTCTAACGAAGTCCAAAAAAGCATATAAAGGGTGACCAAAATTGAGGCATCATTTTAATTTTGCTGCCATTGTTTTCTATTTGTACGAGTAATTTTTATTTTCAGATTCTTAATACATTCCGGATTGTTAATATGGAACGTTACACTAAGAAACAACGTATTTTTATTATTAAGGTTCGGGCACCATAAAGCTTTGGTTAAGCTTGGGGTGAAGAGAATCCAGAAGTTATCTTAAAACAACCAATACACCCACAAAAGTTACGATTCGGTGTGGTTTGTGGTTCGGAGGAATCATAGGATCATATTTTTTTGAAAACGAAAATGCGAGTACTGTCAATGGAAAGTACTGCCATGGATATTATCCGAATTTTTTTTTAGACGTAGAGAATATTTGGTTCAACAGGATGGTGCCACTCGTCACACAGTAAGAGAAGCAATGGATCCTTTTAAAGAAAAGTTTGAAAATCGCATTATTTCTCCTAAAGGAGGGGTAAATTGACCACCAAGATCGAGCGATTTGACAACTTCAGGTTTTTTTTGTTTGTTTTTTTTTTGCAAATCAAAAGTGTACGGCAATAATCCCACAACAGTTCAAGAGCTTAAAACCAACATTATCGGGCAGATATTAACCATTGATAACAGTTTATTGAAACATGCGATTAATGATTTCGGTAAAACATTGGGAAACTGCCGAGTTACTCGTAGTAGGGGGGGGGGGGTTACTTGACCGACATAAATTTTTAACCGTAACTTATTGTAATTAACTGATACGAAAATATTTTTGATATCTAAAAAAGTCTATTTTTATTTAAATTAAAATGATACCTTAATTTTAAACATCCTTAATTTGCCACACGATCCTTCCTTTCATTTTAGTGCTAGCATCGGTCTTTTAGTTTATGGCATGTCCGGACTATACTGGGCGATTAATTCACTACTAGACAAATTTCACCAGCGTATTCTTTGGCTCATGTCATGAAAATATGCTCAGATACGACCATGCCCGAAAATGCAAGGAGGCGAAATGGCAGCGGTTTGAAAATTTCCGGATTGGAGGTCGGAGGGTACTAGGGTAAAATTAATAAGTTCGGAACCAGTGGTCGATTTTTTTGTTCTTTTAAACCTAAACGAAGCCTAGAGGTCCTACCGTTCCAAAGTTATGACTATTTGACTAGGACTATTCGTTTAGGTAATTATGAAAAGGTAAGAGGTAGGGTTATCATTTAAAAGAAATAATGGAGCTATCTTTTAAAAGAAAAAAAATAAACTCCGACCTCTGGTTTAGAACCAAGGAATTTTACCCTAGTACCCTTTGACCAACAATCCGAAAATTTTTAAACCGCTGCCATTTCGCCCCTTGCATTTTCGGGCATCGTAGATGGACATATTTTCATGAAATGAGGCAAGGTGAAATTTGTCCAGTCGTAAATGAATCACCTTGTACAACTCTTCTACTTATTACTTTGGCGGAAATATCTGTCCTTTCATTCGCGAGGTCACTTTAGCAGTTGCCTTGTCTTCATAACCTCAGACCCATTTTGACAACTTCATCGTTGTGGGCCTAAGTATTTACTGTGCCCCTTGTAGAGGGTGGTCCATTTAAAATTTTAAATTGGCTGTAAAAAAGTACTGATAAGTTTTTTTGGTTTTATTGGGAGGGTTAAACTTTGTCATTTTATTGTGGAACATGATCCAATGAGTTTTCGCTTCGCCCAATGAGCTGAAGATTGTTTGGCAGGAGATGAAGCTCACTTTCATCTCGGTGGCTATGTCAGTAAGCAAAAATTGCTCAGAGAACCCATAAGTGACTATTAGGATGCCAATAAATCCACAACTAGTGACTGTTTGGTGTGGATTGGGCTGGCGGCATCATTGGGCCATTTTTCTTCAAAAATGAGCAAGGAGCCGCCGTAATGTTAATTCGCGGCCTCGGAGTAGTAACTGGATACCTTTGGATTATTTTCTGTGGGAAGCCATTAAGGATAAACGTATCGCAAAGCATCCAGAGACAATTGAATCGTTGAAACATAAAGTCGAAATTTCCATTGAATAGATTCGACCCGAAACAATCAAAAATGTTCTAAAAAAATAGGTTGATCGGATGAGGTATTGCCGAGCCAGTTGTGTTAGTCATACTAATGATATTGTGTTCCTTTTTTCAATGAATAATTTCAGATTCTAAAAAAACCAGAAATTTGAAAATTTTATCAGTACTTTTTTTCACAGCCAATTCAAATTGAAAATTTTAAATGGCCCACACTGTTTAAAACTTTTATGCCCCCCACCGAAGAATGGATGGTATATTTAATTTGTTATTCCGTTTGCAACACCACGAACTATTGATTGAAGACCCCATGAAATATATATAATTGATCGTTTAAAAAAAATATAAAAATTCAAACCAAGTGTGAAATATTTATTGGTTATTTGAAAAGACATTTTATGGCATTTATTTTTTGAATATAATTTCCTTCAAATGTTGGCCGCAACTACGCCTCAGGGTTTTCATTCTGAGGGTCCAATTTTGGATGACTCGTTCGATCATTTCGACGATTTTTATTTTTTTGTTCTGAAAAACTACCCCTATATATTCTTTATGTGGTCTCAGATAAGTAAAAGGAGTGACAAACTCATATACTCGTATAAGTATTCTTCCATCCTATGATAAAGAGTTTAAAATCCTCTGGGGCATAGAACTAATTACTACTTATAGAATGATTGATCCTTTGATGTTGAAGAAGTTACACGATAAACTGACATCCAGAAGATGCTTCTAATATGGAGTAGTTTTGAAGAAATTCCATCCTTTTTATGGAGCCGCACACGTTCTGCTGGTACCCATTAATATGGAAATGCTTTGAAATAAATTATTTCTTATCGGAATGTCGAATGCAGACTTATACTTGACAAAGAGGTGGAATGTATCGGTGGTCTGTAACTGCTACAATAAGGGTTAATGCTTTCATATCGCCCTACTCAAAGGTCGCTCCTGATTTGATTTTCTGTCGATCTATAATCCACAACTTAAATCGATTAGGCTCAATTTTCGCAAAGTAGCTTCCCTTAAGCCTCCATGAAAAGGGACCTTCCGATTTAAAGTCCTGCCGCTCTAAAAGTCCCATTTTACAACTGATTTTGCTGAAATTAGTCGAGTGAAAAAGAACGATTTATAACATAAGCATATGCAATTTCAGGAGGAGATTTTCTTAGCCGTGTTAATGTCTGGTAAAGCTATTTTTTCTCTTTTACACATTTGTTATGGGATTCGTCTCCTACTTGGGTGTCACTTGCATTTGAAATTCGTGCAAACATGTAAAACTCCGTGACACGCAACACACACCGGAATGAATGAGAAGGATGTCAACATACCGGTGTACTCGTCCTAGTTCTGTGTTTTTTTTTCTTGACAGGAATTCCCATTTTCGTGACAAGCTGTAAAAATAGGGTAAAATGCGATTTCCCTCCAATAATAATCACATAAACACATTTCGCGTTTTCATTCATCGATATTTTCATTCGGTTTTTTTTTGGCTCGTCTTATTCTCCTTTTGTGTCGAAATATATTTACATTTCATTTCGCATCTTGTTTTCTTTCCTGCGTGGTGCGGGAGTTGTGTATGGCTTTTTCAAAAAGAAAAATTTCAATTTATATGCAACAAATTTGAGATGGCTTTGGCAGTTTTTTTTTGATACGCCATTCAGGGTGTACTTGAGCTGCAGATACGCCACACACGCGCGTTTGTCTTGTTGTTATTTTAATTTTCCCCGATATGTTTACCAATAGCATCTAATATGTATGTACATTAGAGTGGCTCAGGTTAAAGTTGCAAATGCAACTGTCTAGATTGATATTTTTTGAAGCGATTAGCAAAACTCAGCTCTAGCTGGGCGCATTCGTGAGTAGAACCACTTGAAAACTTGATTTTCCTTCAATAACATAATCTATTTTATACCCCTAGTCAAATGAATGACTAGGTTTTAGTACTTGAACTCTTCTTTAAAATAGTGCTGAAATTTTATTTACGAATTTTCTGCAATTTTCTATTTATGTATTTTTAGTTTTCGATTTTAGGGCAACGTTAACCGAAATATAAAATCGAAAATTTTATTTTTTAAATTAGATTTTAGGGCCTTTTTAAAGCTCACGAATGTAACCAGCAAGACCTAAAACATTTTGGGAATCACTTTAAAGCCTATTTATCTTATTTTCGAGAGGAGTACATTTGCAACTTTTTTTGGGGCTTACTCTAATGTTCAAACATACGAAATAGGGTTCCTCAGCTTCATTATTTTTTGATGAAAGTGTTTGATGATTATTACTTGTTTTTTTGGGCGCAAACAGTAGTTGGGGTTGATGTGCAAGGAGTCAGGGTTAAAGGCAAGGATGTGCTTGGAATATATTTGCATGGTTTTTAATCAAAGGATGTGATGGATGGAATATGAGTACTGCGAACACTCATAATTGGCAATGCAAAAAGTGTTTTTAATGATTTCATACGAATTCAATTAGTATGCTAAAATTTGCCATGGAGAGATTTCCAAAAGTCTTAGGACTTTAACTTCGAAATGTTTTTCGGCTTGGAAGCCCGCTCTTAGAATAAAAACGGAACAACGCAAAAGACTTGTACTTCTTACTCCTCGATTGCAATACGGTATCGCAGGCAGAAGTTTAGACAATTGCGGATAAGCCTCAAATTATTGGTTTAACATGGAAAAATAGTCTTTACCAACAAGCATGCGGCGTTCAAGGCACGTAAAATCCCACGATAACGCACAAAACACCACACATATAACGCATTTTTTAAGGCTGACGCAGATCTTCTGTTGGGCAAATTTTTATCTTTTATACGATCTGGCCCACTTTAAATACTCCACAGTTTTGATATTGTTTCCAGCAGTTTGATTTCTACAGCCAGATCGACAGACATTAATATTTACGACGATTTAGAAGATAACGGGTGGTCCGTCTAATGGTTTATTTTGGAATCATACACTGCGACTCATTTCAGTCTAATGTATCCTTTCAAAGAGTAATAGGAGAAATATATAATTTTTCTCTTATACGGGTTCATATCCATTGAAAAGTTTGACATTTTTTAGCATAAACGTACTCAGAACGTTTTGACGTACGGCCATCAGTTGTGTTGTTTACTCGTACAGTGACTTGAAAAAAATCAATTTGGCAAAAAATGGAATTAACTCGTGTACATTTTCGTGCGATCATTTTTCACAACTTTCGACGTGGATTATCACGACAAGAGTGCATCGATGAACTTAAATCTTTGTATGGCGATAAAGCACCATCCTATAGCACTGTGAAAAACTGGTTTTATTAATTCAATCGTGGCCGACGCTCGCTCAAAGACGAATGTCGTGAATGTCGTCAAAAAACGGCGGTTGTGCCAGAGAACATTGATGCCGTGCGTGAACTGAAATGCTAGACTGTCATGTAACATACCGTAAGATAGAGGCATCCTTGGGCATTTCTTTCACCAGCATACATTCGATTCGGCATTTCTTCCACCAGCATACATTCGATATTGCTTGAACACCTGGCCGTAAAAAAGGTTTGTTCTCGTTGGAACCTGCACAGTTTGACAATCGCTCAAAAAAAGGCTCGAGTCGATTGGTGCAAATAAATTTTGAAAAAATACGAACGCGGTGCTTCAAAAGACGTCTATAAGATCGTCACAGGTGACGAATCGACCGTGTGTAGGTCTTCGAAGACGAGCCAAATCCAACGAAAGTTGTTCGTGGAAGAAGCACTTCAAAGCAAATGATCGCCTGTTTTTTCGGCAAAACTGGTCAAGTGGCAACTGTTCCGATTGAGCAACGTAGGAGGTCAATTTTGAGTGCTACACCACAATTCGTTTGCCTGAAGTCTTGGTTCGAAAAACGAACAAGAGAATACGATTCATTGTGCACCATGACAATGCGAGCTATCACACATCGGCTCAAACCAGCGCCTTTTTGATCGGCCAAAACGTCGAAATGATGGGTCATCCGCCGTACGAGTACAGCCCTGACTTGACACCCAATGACTTTTTTTATTCCCGCACATCAAGAAAAAAATGAGTGGTAAACGATTTTCTTCGCCAAAAGATGCTGTTGAAGCGTTCAAAAACCATGTTTTGGGGGTGTCACAATCGAAGTGGAAAAAATGCTTCGACAATTGGGTTCATGCAAAAGTGTATAAATCATGCTGGAGAATACTTTGAAAAACAATAAAACCATTTTTGATGATAAATATTCGCATTTTCATTACACTGTGGAACATTTTTGGGGTTATTGTCTGGGGGGTGAGACCTATAAACAAAATGCGACATAGATCATAGAAATCGATTAACGCGTTCTGCTTTTATTCAAAATTTCATACCTTCACTTAATTGTAAATAAAAGCAGAACGCGTTAATCGATTTCTATGATCTATGTCGCATTTTGTTTATAGGTTATGTGACTTTACGTGAAAGTTATAAGACTCTACACGTTTTTCCGTTTGGGATTTATATGTTTTAAAAAAAATGTTTTTGGCAAAATTTTCTTCATAAATTTATTTCTAATTGCAAAAATGTTGATTTGGTAGAGAAACAGTATATTAATGGATTAAAGAAAATGTAATTATTAATTTTTCTCAATTTATTTCAGCAAAATCGAACTAGTCGTTCTCGAGTTATGTCAAACTACGTTTTTGCCAACATTTTACAACTAAGCGAAAAAACATCAAGATAAGGAAAAAATGTAAAAGGTCATAAAAAAAAAACTGGCACATACGAACGCAAAATCCTTTGAGGGTTTTAATATACTGACCTAGTACCATCACCCTGACTTGGAATTGCTCACCCCCCAGATTGGCTGTTGTACTGTGTTATTAGGCCAGAAGGCCCTCGTAAAATAAATGTGGTTATAACGAAATGAATTTTTATTTCTTTGAAGATAAGAACTCGCCCAGCTCTAATGTTTGTTCCTCCTTGCTCTTGCAGATTCTAGTTTTTGACCGAGTGCTAAGTTGAGAACCTGCAGAAATCTCTGATATATTCTTAAAATCTGAATTCTGTTTTTTTTTTTAAAAAAGTTTTTTGTGTCGTTTCGGATAGATTTGGTACACTTGGGAACAATTATTTATAAATTCTTACTAGTGTCGGTATAAATCGATGCTACTATCAAAATACTCGTAATAGAAAAGAATGGAGCAATCTCCTTACGAAAAAATTGTAAAACCCAAATTAAAAAATGGCTAGATTTTCGGCTAATAGCAATTTATAAAATTTTCCAGCTGACATGACAAAAACTTCGACTCGCCTTTGATCTCAGCTCTTCACGAATCAGCCGGATGCGAATTTTGCACTTAGATCTCGTATTATCCATTTACATGTTTCAATTGACTTATCAATGAAAAGCACGAAAGTCTATAAGTACTTTGTCATCGCTCCTCAGTTTGGGTCTCGCAGATCGAAAGATTTTGCTCGAAAAATTATCATATCTGCATTTTTATCTTGGAGGAAATGTTAAGAATCAAAACCGCCTTATCTGGGAATTAAAGTTTCGCACATAATCGTTGAGAGGCCAGTGTATTCTCAGAAAGTGACAATTTGGTGCAGACTTTGCAGAGGTGGCCTCATTGTCCCACTTTTCTTTGAAAATGCTGCAGGAAGCGGCATTTCGGATAATGGAGGCGCTACAGAGGACGAAGATTAAAAACATGGACTTGGACGATCTTTGGTTTAATCAGAATAGCGCAGAATGTCTACAGCCCATGCTACAACCAATCTTGTGCGCTTTCATAGTTCTGCAATCGTGCTATCAGCCGTCTCGACGAAGTTAATTGGCCACCTCGGAGCTGACGCCGTTACCCATCTTTTGTAGGGGAACCGTTAATGACCGTTGCTGCTTTCTGAAAAGTCTTAATCTAGTTATTCCCCATCAAGACATGCGGCTAACCGGTCTAGCTTATGTCTGTCGCACACTGTAGAGACAACTGCTAATTTAATTTTATTTTTGTTCTGTTTTATAGAATAGCGTCTACAACAAACTCTCCAAAACGAACATCAGAACATTGAAATGCTCTTATCAGTTGGAAACAGATGACACCGAGGAAAACGGCTGGATGGTATTATCTGTAAAACGATGAACTTGAATCTATAAAAAATTATCTCCTCTTTCGGATTCAATTATACAATTGAAACAATTTAGTTTCAATTTAACTTTCCGTCAGATTGCAACGCTTCCGTCTTGTTGTCACTAGTTAAATGCCGGAAAAAGTTATCTTAGCTTACTCGGGTGGCCTGGATACCTCTTGCATCTTAAAATGGTTGCTGGAGAAGGGTTACGAAGTCATTTGCCTAATGGCCGATGTGGGTCAGAAGGAAGATTTCGAGGCGGCCGCCAAGAAAGCTTTGAAAATCGGAGCTAGCGAAGTAATCGTAAAGGATGCCAAAGACGATTTCGTTAAAAATTACATCTGGCCCGCAGTGCAAATGGGTTTAATCTATGAGGAGCGTTATTTATTAGGCACTTCGTTGGCTCGACCCTGTATAACCGTCGCACTGGTGGAAGCTGCCAAGAAATACGAAGCGAAATATTTGGCTCATGGGGCGACTGGAAAGGGAAATGATCAAGTGCGTTTTGAGTTGTGTGCTTATGCGTTGATGCCGGAAATTAAGGTAGGAGGGTTAAGTGAAATAGTAACTATAGTATATGTAGTTTAAATTAGAATTTACATTATCTCAGATAATTGCCCCCTGGAGAGACGATGAGTTTTGTCAGCAGTTTCAAGGCCGTTTGGACTTAATTGAATACGCCAAAGAGCACAACATTCCCGTAACTGCAAAACCCTCTACACCCTGGAGTACGGATGCCAACATTTTGCACATAAGCTATGAATCGGGTGTTCTGGAAGATCCCAATCATATAGCACCGGAAACGTTGTATGAAATGACTAAAGACCCTTTAGCACAGGCTCCCAAAGAACCGATGCAAATGAAAATAACCTTTGAAAAGGGCTTACCGGTTAAGCTGAATGATAAGGCTCAATCGCCTTTGGAGATTTTGGAAATACTCAATTATGTGGCCGGTTCATATGGCATTGGACGCATTGATATTGTGGAGAATCGTTATGTCGGTCTTAAGTCGAGGGGTGTCTATGAGACACCCGGAGGTACGGTGCTCTTCAAAGCTCATCAGGATTTGGAAGTGTTCTGTTTGGATAGAGAGGTAAGAATCATTATAATAAAAAGAAAAGTAGATAGACTATGTTCGGCTGGTCCGATTTGCAATCCATCTTATCGCAGTCGGAACACCTACTAATCGTTTGCCACCGAAGTATTATTAGAGATATTCTCGTCGTCATATCTGTAATTTTTAAATATATATCGTTTAGGCAGTGCCACCACGGCTTCTTTCCTAATCATGAGCTAATGTTTCCTGCAAATATTTACCGACCGAACTTAAAATAATACAAAAATTTCTTAACGATCGAAGTGTAAAGTGCTGGAAAAAAATTTTAAAACCCCAAATAGGCTGCTATATATATTTCTAGCCTAATAATGAAAATGCGAATATTTATCAACAAAAAAGTTTTATTGTTTTTCAAAGTATTCTCCAGCATGATTTATACTCTTTTGCATGCGCCCAAACCAATTGTCGAAGCACTTTTTCCACTCCGATTGAGGCACCTCCAAAACATGGTTTTTGAACGCTTCAACAGCATCTTCTGGCGATGAAAATCGTTGACCACGCATTGACCATGTATGACGGATGACCTATCGCATTGTCATGGTGCACAATGTTTCGTCTTCTCTTGTTCGTTTTTCGAATTTCATCGGAGACTTCAGGCAAACAAATTGTGGTGTACCACTCAGAATTGACCATCCTACGTTGCTCAAGTGGAACAGTCGCCACATGACCAGTTTTGCCGATGAAACAGGCGACCATATGTCTCGAAGTGCTTCTTCCATGAACAACTTTCGTTGGATTTGGCTCGTCTCCGAAGGCCTACACGGTCGATTGATGTTTTGTTTCGGGCTCATGCGCATAGATCCATGATTCGTCACATGTGACGATCTTTTGAAGCACCGCACGATCGTATTTTTTCAATATTTCTTTGCACCAATCGACACGAGCCTTTTTTTTTAGCGATTGTCAAATTGTGCGGGATCCAACGAAAACAAACCTTTTTTACGGCCAGGTGTTCAAGCAATATCGAATGTATGCTGGTGGAAGAAATGCCTAAGGATGCCTCGATAGCAAACAGGTGAATTCCTCGCGTATCCCTGCCGAACATCCTCACTTCAGGAAAAGGACGACGAAAAGAAAGGTGGTCGGTGCCACGTATCCTTAAAAAAAATAGCATTTATGGCCAAACTGATAGACCGATCGCTGATGATGTTGGCGTGGGCCAAAATACATTCATGCAACCTCATCGAAATACCTTAAAAAATCATCGAAGTAAGACCGATCGCTAACATTTTTTAACAGAATGAGATCAATGATTAAGCAAATTATTATAGACTATATTGTGTTAAAATTGGAAAAAAAAGGCGCTGGCCTGCCCTGACAACCCTGAAAGGCTACATCTCGTGAACTAATACTGATATGACGATCGAATTTGGTATAAAAAGAAACACATCCTGATAAAAAAGAGACCACTGCCACGCCCCTGGCAAGAGTTTCATATTTGAACGTAGTTCATGGTGGAACGTATATAAGCTTCGGCACGGCCGAACTTAATTTGTCCACTTAAAACATGCTTTAATTGCCCAGGGGCATGAACCATTCCTTTACTTTTTCAATATGTCATTAGATTTTTTTTTGTTTACACCAATTTAGTTTTGTTCGTACCCTTGCGCAGTGGCAAATTCGTAATAGTTTTGCTAAAAATGTTCACCATTTATTTTCTAATCTCTAGGTTTTACGCTGCAAACAATACCTACGTGATCGTATGGCGGACTATGTCTACAATGGATTCTGGTTTAGTCCCGAAGCCATCTATGCGCGCCAGTGTTTGGAACTTTCGCAGGCAAATGTCAACGGCCAGGTAGTGATGGAATTGCGACCAGGATATTGTCTAGCTGTGGCCCGTGATGCCGCCAACAATGCATTGTACAATCAAGAGCTGGTGTCGATGGACGTTCATGGAGGTTATGTGCCACGTGATGCTTCCGGTTTTATAGCCATCAATTCGGTGCGCCTTAGAGAACATGTTCGAGCTTTCGGTGCTTATGAAGTTAAAAAGTAATAAAGATAGCAACGATAGAAAGCGATAACGAAAAAAAGAACTTCCAACAATTGCTAACTATTGTTAACGTGTAGTTTCACTTTGATTCTTTGGAATTCGGTGCTAAGGGCAAAGTTCCTTTTCCTAGTTTTTCCCCATTTTTCTATGACCATCGCATGGATGGGTGTAAGTGTGAGAAAGCGGATGGATGATGATGCTGGTTTCGGGTTCTTTTTTTCTTTCTTTTATTGAGAACAAAAATTCATTGGAAAAGTTTTTCTGCGTTACATGGTTCGCCATGCTTTGGTTACATTTTTTGTGGCCCAATATTGTTTCCAATCGTCACGTAATCAATCAAATACTTGATTGGTGTACGAAAATCATTACTGTACATATTCACGCTTCCTTTGTTAAAGGGGGGATGGAACAGAACGGACGACAGAGGTTATTTTGGCATTTTTTTTGTTTTTCGTTGTGCTCTGTTATCGCACGGGTCTTTTATTATATTGCGTTCATATGTGGTGAAACTTTTAACGCCTTCGTTCTCTTTGACTATTTCACTTTTTTGCGATATGTACGAGGGGATTTTTAAGGGGGAAAAGTGCTTTGTCAGTAGACCTTTTAATCTAGAAAAGTTCATGCGAAACATGATAAAAAACATTGTGAGAAACGCGATGGGAGTCAAATTGATAAAGAGGAATGAACGAGCATCACGAACATATGTACATGCACTGACTCACAGAAGCCTAATGAAACAACAGCCTGTCAAATTTGTCAGTCAGTTGGAAATTAATAGCTCCCTCTAGTATCAAATGGCATAACCAACCATAAATGAAAGATCAAACAAATTGTTGTACATACAATTCCTTTGTTGCTCTTCTTTGTGCACTCGTTCAGTGCGATTGAAGGTAGTGATGAATATCGTATACTTCTTGTTCTTTAATTTGCTTGACTATTTATTGGCAGTCATATGCTCTCAGCGGGGTGAACGTACCCTAGGGATGTGGAGATGAATATATCCTAGGAGGAACCATGTTGTTGTAGGGCTTCCCGTTGTGATGAGTGAGGTTTACACGATATGTGCAAGCATTTCAAACGAATGAGCTACTCTCAGAACTTGCTTTGAAATAGTACCATGAGAGTGTTTTAGCTGAACATTCCTCGGCGGCTAATGAACTTGTTGGATCTAGTTCAATGAACCTATCTTTTAATTGATGTTGTTGCTGTAAAACCCCGCTAGAACTTAGTAATAGCTCCATGCTTTATAGAGTTGCATATGGAAATCTGGTAGCGTTTCGACTCGAAACTTATCAGCTCAAACTGCAGTTAGCAGACGGGCATAAAAATGGATTAATTATGATGACTTAAACTTGTTTTCGTCTAAATTACAAGCAAGTTAAACCCTCTGGATTTGCCTACTCGAATGGACTTGTGCCAAAAAAATATTGAAATGGCCGATGAAGACAACACCTTGATAAATTGCCTGTTTATGTCTGATGAGGCTCATGTGTGTGGAGCGCATTTTCATCAAGCGGCATTGTGGGACATATTTCTTTGTATAAAACGGTGTTACAGTGACTGTCAATATGAATCGTTTGCTAAAGATGTTGAAGGAGTTTTTCACCCAGAACTACGCCATAGACGTATCTGATTCTTCCAAAGCTCCTATGAAAATTCCCAAACAATTTAATATCCAATCAAATTTAAACCTTGGGAGGCTGGCCTCCAAGGTTACCGGATCTTACTGCACCAGACTTTTTTTATGGGGTTATGTCAAGCAAGACCAAGGAATTTGACCGAATTGAAGCAGTCCAATACAACAAAAACCGAAGCCATTCCAACTTCAACCCTTTAGGCCTCAATGAATAATTTTCTGATCAGGTGTCGCATATGCGTGAGCATGGAGGTCATTAACGTTCTATCATCTACAAACGCAATTAGTCATATAAAATTAAATTGGATTTTCTACACAAGAAAAAAAGTAAATGAAATACTACTTTTGCTGCTGATTTTAACGTACCAAAAGTATTTGTTTTTTAATTTCAATATACGAGTATATTACGAAAAAAAATCATACTGAATTATATTACTTGGTTGTAATTTTGCTTAGTTCATATGCCTGAAAAGTCTTTTCACGTCCGCGTACGACTGAGGAAAAGATAGAAGATAAATGGCGGAAGTACAAATTTTGCACAAAACGATTGGTCTAAAATTTCGTCGCGCACTCGATATTATGCAATTTCATTAAATGTATGAAATTATTCTTTTATAAATGCATATTTACACGTTAATATACAAATATACTCAATACCTTAACGTGTTGTGCCTGAAACGTCATTTAAATCTTTAGTCAAATGGCTGTATTTCGAGTCACCTAAATAATGCCTTAACTCCAATTTTAAATACTACCATAAAGCGGTTTTGATAACATTGGGGAACTTACATCTACGGAACATTTTATTGAGGGTGTATTTTAGGCATTCCTTACATAACTTTTTAATATAAACATACTTATGGTCGATTCCTTAAGCTTTATATTAAAGTCTAGAAATGCATATCAATCGGGAAGTTGATGGTTATATTGAAGATTTTTCTTTATATGTTTTCGTGGAGCTGCGGGCAACAAGTTCATTCAATTTCCACTGAATTGGAGATAAGCATTGTATATGTATTTGCAAATAGCTTTTTACGGATCAGTTATGTCCTCCATATTTAGGAGAGTTTTTTCGATGAAATAAAAAAAAGTCGCACATTAGTTTTTTTTTGAACCCCCACTGCAGTTATAAATCAAAATATTTTTTTAACCGCCAAAATTGAATACAGCGACTTATAAAAAATGGCTAAACAGAAAACCTGTGGCTTAATAGCAATTTTAAAATGACTTAATGTAAAAAAACGCTTAATTTGCCCAGAAAAATGCAAAGTCGACAGCAGTGGCTGACGGGTTTGAGTGCCATCTAGAACTGTGAATTCAGAGTTTTGTAAATTTTACGAAGTCGAAGTAGGAGTCAACAACATTAACTCGACTCCAACGCCGGATAAAATTTAAACGAAAAATTTAATTTATTAAGATTTTTTTAAGTTCATATTTATTATCCTAGGTTAGGTTAAATTAAAAAACCTTGTTAGCAGACTTACCTAGTCTCAAGTGTCCATTCTCACACCACGAAGACTAGTCAAATTATAAAATTATCTCCCTTTAAAGTATATTTTCTGAACTGAAAGTAAAACATGATCAATAAAAAAATGAAAGCCCAAAAATGTATTCATTCCTTCCCGTTACGTTTATAGATCCTTAGATGGATAAAACCGGTATTTGCAAGCTCGCAATCTATTCGGTAGAAAGCAACACGTGAAAAGATGATATTTTATGCACTTTGTTTTATTCTCGCAGCTTCTGAAATAGTCGCTGGTGCCACCTTTAAGTCGCATTGCAGGACTTCTAATCGGACAGTGTCCTGCCATAATGGACACAATCGAGTATGAACATTATATCTCGTGTGCTGTATTGGTTAATAACTAATCTACATATGTGACAGCGCATAGAGAAAGGGAACTAAGGGTAAAAAAAATCAATTTTCATTTTTTTTTCTTTTTTTGATGTGGACAACATCTGAGCATCGAGACCGATCCCATGCCCCAAAAGTGTTCCCTCCCAGAGATATGCGCGTTTAATGAAAGTGAAGTCGACGATTCTAAGCGCAAATAGAAAGGGACCTAATCATTAAAATGGCTCTCCTGAACATAACTTTTCATCAATTTTACCTTTTTTTAAGTGGGCAACATCTGAGCATCGAATGAGACCGATCCCATGCCCCAAAAGTGTTCCCTCCCAGAGATATGCCCGTTTTATGAAAGTGAAATCGACGATTCTAAGCACAAATAGAAAAGGACCTAATCTTTAAAATGGCTCTCCTGAACAAAACTGGTTTTTAACCTTAGGTCCCTTTCAATTTTGCGCGTCACATATATAATATAAAGTCTAAAGAATATGTGTCTTCCAATCATTAAGTCTATTAAAAATTATATAGAAAATTCTTTCAATTTTATTTATTAGTTCTATTATTATCAGTACCTTATATGTCCCTGTGGCCTATAACCCAAATAAGGTGAACGCGAGCTTTTGTGTTAAGACAAAATACAAATAGATGATGCCATTTGTGTTGCCGGACAATATATTTTCCTCCACTGTGGCAAGCGTAGCCACTCTGCTGCTTTTCTATAACACAAAGTAAACCCTTCATAAACACAGCGATGATTATGTAGTCTCCGAGCTATATGTAGCCCAGATTATTGGAAAGGCTCACAAAGTATTTGAATAACATATTTGAACCGCCAGTATTAAGTCGTCATACGTCCTGGTTCCAGGAGATCGACAACATCATGCGTCCTTGCCCGGTTAGTGCCTTATCGGCAATATCAGGTATATACGAGTATGGATTACACTGTCACACTTATAAACAATTACGAACGCTTTCTTAAAGTGGTCAAGTGGTTCCTGATGGCAAGCGGGACAAACGTCCAGGACGTTGCCATCAATTCTCGCCCAATACGAATTGACCGTTGACTACACCTTCCAGATCTCAGCTGAGCAAGAAACACGCACGTGTGTCGAAGTAGCATTTCTCCATGGATTATTTTGAGCTATTTTACGTAGCGTGTGAATCAACACGCAACTATGTTATGATCCCTACAATCAAAATTAATTATTAGGATTGGGTTTGTTGTTAACAATATTGATTTGTATTAAGTAAATTATTTACAAATATAATAAATTTAAAATGATAAGATGGACTTATTTTACAGTAGAAAAAATCCGTTTAAAAAATATTAGCTAGCGCTTCATTTATTAACAATATTTTAGTAATCCTAAGCAGTTTGTTTAAAAAATTTTAATTTACAGATAAAAAATCCTATTATTGCAGAAGATTCATAACAAAACAACATTGTTTTAAACCCAATATTAAAATTAGGAAAAATTACAATCACACAGTATGTTTGCCGTAATCATATTATTGTTAACATAAAACCAAAAAAACAATACTTTTATCTCACAAACTTACTTATGTTGATGCGACAAACATATTTTCATTTCAAATTTGGCAACAATTCTATTGTTACATTTCAACAATATCGCCGCAATCATAATATTGTCAAAATATATTCAATAAACAATACGACGAACATACTTTAATACCAGAGAACATATTATTCTTGCAGTGACCATATAGCATTGGTTGCTTTGCTGCATTATACGAGTACATAAAAAAATATTCATAGAAAATTGTGTTGTCTGATTTAGGGCCAAAAAAAATCCGTTACAGCCAAAAGCCATGCCGAATTTTAAATAGAGACATATGGGATCTCAAATTAAACCAAATTTTACTACGAATCCAAATATGATGGATCCATGGATTTTCGGGAACAACACGCCCGGTCTACCCAAAATAAGTGTCAATGTGAATATGGCTACTATAATTAAAGCACATATCGCAACAAACCCAAAGACAGGTTTTTTTTAAGATTTAACTAAGACTGGGGTAGGTTTCCAAAACGACTTTTATAAAGTAGATATAGGTGCAAAAAATATCACAATAGTAATTTTCTAAAAGGATATTTCTTTCAAATGTATCTTATTAAATTTTCCGGTTTTAAAGTTAAACTTAACTTAAAGTAAGTTCAGACTTTCGTTAAAATTTAGGAACCACTTCTGTCTGAGCGTAGTTTTGATTTTTTTGTTCTCTTTTCTTTTCTTTTTGTGTTGTTGCTTATTTAACTACACTCGACAACAAATTAACTTTAATTGTGAGCAATCAAGAGTGGAAACCTTTTTCCTTACTTTTGCACAAAAGTTTTGGTTTTTCTGGGTTCTTTTGTTGTCGAAAATTGTTTCTTTTGGTTTTGATAGCTTCGATGGTTTGTTGTTTACTTCGTACAACCTCCATAAGGTGGTACATATTTTACGTGGGTCACTTCGTTTGTAACGCCATATAGTTAAGACGGTAAAAAATAGTTGGTGCGTTCTTTAGCAAAAGTATTATCTACTCCTATGACAATCATAGATAGTAATTTTAAAATTTCCAAAACAAAATATATTTGATACGTTTATCCAACACAATTTTAGTAAACAAAAAACATATTTTTTGACAACGATTTAAAATGATCCCTTTAGCGATTTTTTCACTTGTCGAATAAAACACGTTTTATATCAGTTTTCCCAATAAACTGAAAAACTTACCGATTTCGAAACGCAAACTGAATTTATGCAATTTTTGGCACCCAGTAACTCCGATCCCGAAGAGAGAAAAACGTGGAAGCTTATTGAGCTGAATAAATGCAACGGAGCATACTGTCTAGTCAAGCCCCTCTTAGGGGTCACTTCTTCCGCATTGTTAGGTCATACACACTCCTGTGCGGAGTATATGAAGAGGAAACTGAGACTCTACAGCAATAGCTATTCCACGTTTCCACTGTTTCAATTTTTCAAGAACGGGAATGGCGTACACGCAGAGAAAAAACATGGTTACTACATGGACACGGCAATAATAATATGTTCTCCGCAATAAAAGTATGTTCGTCGCAACCATAGCATTGTTAACTGAATTTATTTTTGACAACAGTATAATTGCTGCAATATTAATATTGTTGAAATGTAACAATAGTATTATTGCCAAATTTAAAAATGAAAATATGGTTATAGCAACAACATAAATATGGTTGGTGCGGCAAAAGTATTGTGTTTTGCGTTTTATGTTAATAATAGTATGATTACGGCAATCATACTGTATGATTGTAATTTTTCTTCAATTTAATATGCTTTAAATAACAAATGTTACTGGTACGGATCTAATGCAATACTTTTTTTTATCGAAATTAAAATTTTTTAAACAAGCTGCTTTAGCTTTATTTAACTGAGATATTTTTAATAAAAACGCTTACGTTTATTTCAACTTATTTTTTCTACTGTAAAATAAATTACTCGTATTATTTTGAATTTAATGTGTTTTTGAATAATTTTCATAATTCAAATCTATTGTTGACAACTTAACCAATTCTAATAAATCAAATCTATAGTCGACAACTTAAACAAATTCTAATAAATTATATTAGGGATTATAGTATAATTGTGTGTGATCATACTATGGTTGTAGTGATCATAACATGGTTGAGTGTGAATCATACTATGGTATATAGGATCATACTATGGTTTGTTATGAAACATACTATGGTTGTGAGGATCATACTATGGTTGTGGAGATCATAGTATGGTTGAGTGTGAATCATACTATTGTTGTGAGGATCATAGTATGGTTGTATTTGAATCATACTATTGTTGTGAGGATCATAATATTGTTGTACCACAACCATATACCCAACAATAGTATTATCCTCTTCGAATTTTGTCACCACAACCATACTTTTTTTCTGCGTGTACCTTATTAGGGTTTTCCCCGGAATTAGATCATTTGACTGAAGCTTGATTGAAGGACTTCAAGAACTTTGTAAATTTAGCAGACCATCTAAATTCAAATATTTTACTTTCAGACATAACCTAAATTTCAAATTTGAATCGGCTGTAAAAAAACGAACTGATATTTTTTTAAAATTTTTGGTTTTATTGGAAAGGTTAAACCTTGTTATCTAAAAACGAAACACCAGCCGATGCGTTTTCGCTTCGCCTAATGTGCTTAAGATTGCTTGGCAGGGGATGAAGAATTTTTCGAAAAATCATGATTTCAGATGAAGCTCATTTTTACCTCGGTGGCTATGTCAATAAGCGAAATGCATCTACAACGGGTTCGAGCTACGAATGTTATCACGCTCACATTCGAATCGCGCTGCTTCATCGGGAAAATTTGGTCGTATCTCGGGTATTCGAACAGCGGGAATAGTATGACGAGCAGCTGCTGCGTTAATGATCGCTCGTATTTTTTTATCTAACCGACACTCAGGGGGGCATTGCGTTGGCGAGTGGAAAGTTAAGGATCGGAGGGGGAAAGAGGGAGTTATGTTTATTGGCACTTGCCTTGAATTCTTGATATCGTAATAAGTGGGAAATACATTTGGCGAAAGTCAATTCCACATACGGACTGTACTAGCAAAAAACGAATTCGGTCTGCAGTATTTAGTGTAGTCAACGATAACAAACGGGTCATCACGTCAGGAATAAGACGATGGATGTCTGATGAACACACACCATAAGAATAACTGTAGAACAGCGTGACGCAACCCCATGATGATGCTCAAGGGAAACAACAGAGTTGCATACGCTTCTATCGCCTATCAGCACTATCGCTCTCCTTAAAACACGGTCAAGTAGCTCCAAGGATGATTTTGTAACACCGGCCCATATGTGACGCGCAAAATAGAAAAGGACCTAAGGGTAAAACCCAGTTTTGTTCAGGAGAGCCATTTAGATTTAAATACGTGTATCTTTGGTATATCATCACTTTCATAAAACGCGCATATCTCTGGGAGGGAACACTTTTGGGGCATGGGATCGGTCTCATTCGATGCTCAGATGTTGTCCACATCAAAAAAAAGTGAAAATTGTTTTTTTTTACCCTTATGTCCGTTTCTCTATGCGCTGTCACATATGTGGGAGTTGTATTTCATCTTTGGCCTGATGTAGGTTGTATTGATATTGAAAAGATGAGAAGGAGTGAAATATTTCTTGAACCGCTTTAAAAGGCCTAAGCTCTTGAGTGCTTCTTTCGACACTTTGAATACATGTTTCGCCCAACGAGCGTCACATTGTATTTTTGTGCCCAAAACATCAAAAGCTTTCGATTGTTTAATATCCATAACATCGATAGAAATTGATGACATTGTTGGGTCAGCGAATCGCTTGTGAGACAACAAGCAGCACTGTGTCTTACGCGCATTAAAAAATGCTCTTATCGTTAGACCCTATCCAGAAATGGCCAGTAAATCCCGGCCCAGTGTCTCATCTATGATTCGTCTTTTGTCTTCTATTTCTTAAAGACTCGACCCTCGGTAGAATGAATATGAATAACAGAGATTGCTGCAGATTGGATAATCTGACCCAAAAGATCTTCGATGAAAAAAAGAAAAAGTGAGGGAGAAAGGAGAGAACCCTGTGGTACACCTGCGGCCAGCCTATGTTCGCTGGAAGAGAACCCATCTACAACAACTCGTATAGTTTGATCTCGAAATAAATCGAGCAAAGGTATTACCGACACCAAACGCGATCAGCTTTAACATGGGTGCACCGTGCCAGACTCTATCAAAGGCCTTGGAGATATTCAGAGCCACGACCTTACTCTCACCAAACTGATGAACGCCATCAGGTCTCCTTTAGAGCGATTTCTACAAAAGCCATACCGTCTATCCCATAGCAGGTCGTTGTTTTCTAAATACCTCACAAGATGGTAGTTGTGCGATCCGTACGTAGTAATCGGGATCAAAGTGAAGTAAAGGTAAAGAATGTTGTATTGGTGGCCTTCGACACTCGTAATATGTGTCGGTCAATTTACCAGTTGCGTCATGTAATTTTGCGCTACAAAAAGCTCGGCGTACTGTTGCCTCATTATCAGACATAATTCATGAATTACAAATGCTACCTCTTTCAAAAGACATTTCATTCAACGTTATTTTGAAACCTTAAAGGAAAGTATCAAGTACGGTGATTTTGGTACTTGCAAATTGATTTTGCGGAAAATTATAGGCTGATCTGTCAACATGAAGTACAAAGCGTTCACTTCAACTACAAGTAAGCTTCGATTTTTACTTGCGTGGATGTTCGAAAAATCAAAATCGTATGCTGTTATCACTGATAGTTTAAGTCACAACAAAATCTATGTTTACATTTTCATAACGAATATTGTTCAGGAGTTAAGAGCCCAATATGGCAATTTTGAATATATAGAATTTTCCTCTGACGGAAGTAGCTGCCAATTTAAAAACAAATTTATTATTTGGAGTTTAGCCGATTTCGGCTGCAAAACAATTGAATGGAACTTTTTCGCAACTTCGCATGAAAAGGTGCAGGCGATGGAGTTGGAGCGGTTATTAAAACAAAAGTTTGGGGAATAACCAAAACAAAAAATATTATTTTAACTGATGGATTTTCTTTTTTTAATTGCGCACGAGAGCACATAACTGGAATTCACATAATATATATGTAAGTATATTCACGCAGAGAAAAAACTACATGGTCACGGCAATAATAATATGTTCTCTACAATAAAAGTATGTTTTTCGCAACCATAGCATTGTTAACTGTATTTATTTTTGACAATAGTATAATTGCTGCAATATTAATATTGTTGAAATGTAACAATAGTATTATTGCCAAATTAAAAAATTAAAATGTGGTTATAGCAACAATATATATATGGTTGGTGCTACAAAAGTATTGTGTTTTGTAATTTGTGTTAACAATATTACGATTATGGCAATCATACTGTATGATTGTAATTTTTCTTCATTTAACTATGCTTTTAAGAACAAATGTTATTGGTACGGATCTAATGCAATAATAGTACTTTTTTTTATCGAAATACAATTTTTTTAAAAAAGCTGCTTTGGCTTTGTTTAACTGAAATATTTTTAATAAAAACGCTTACGTTTATTTAAACTAATTTTTTCTACTATTATTTTGAATTTAATGTATTTTTGAATAATTTTCATAATTCAAATCTATTGTTGACAACTTAAACCAATTCTAATAAATAATAATGGGGATCAAATCTATTGTCGGCAACTTAAACAAATTCTAATAAATAATATTAGGAATAATAGTATAATTGTGCGTGAATCATACTATGGTTGTGAGGATCATAATATGGTTGTGGAGATCATAGTATGGCTGAGTGTGAATCATACTGTGGTTGTGGGGATCAAAGTGTGGTTATGTGCTAATCGTACTATTGTTGTGAGGATCATAGTATGGTTGTATTTGAATCATACTATTGTTGTGAGGATCATAATATTGTTGTAGCACAACTATATACCCAACAATAGTATTATCCTCTTCGAATATTGTCACCACAACCATACTTTTTGTCTGCGTGTTGGTAGTGACACAATTAAAGATATGTCTCCAACACTAACAGAAAAATGGAAGGATATACCAAATATGCTCGGCATCCGAAAATTACATTATTTTTCCTGTGACAAACATTTGAAAATAAAATCAGCTCAAAGGGCGTATTCATTGAAAAAAAAATATCTGATAATTTTACCAAAAAATATGTAGTCTTAAATATATGTACGAGTATTAAATAAATTTATAATAAAAACGAAGTTTTTGGATATTAATGCAATTATAAGTTGAAACTAAACGTGAGAGAAATAATTCTAGGAATGTCGCGTGCGGAATTTACACTAAGGGCTGTAAAAGAAAATCCAAAAGATATATTTTAACATTACAACCACTAAATAAAAACAATATTCTTTTATTTTAGTTTAATAAATATTGCATTACAAAACTTTGTTTTAATTCGTAGATTTTTGAAATTTTCTAGATGCAGTCGAAAACGAGTTCCATTTTTTGTCGCGTTCGGGATCTCATGTTTTTTTTTCACTTTAAATGCGTACGATTGTTGCGTTCGGCATCCTGGAAATGCCCATATGTGTCCCAAAATAAGTCGGCGTGGTCAAAACTTTCGAGTATAGTCAATATGGACATATAGGTAAAGTAAATTTTGTTTTGCTTGTGTTTATTAATTCTGAGCATTGCGATTTTTACCATAATTTTAGAGTTGCCTTACCATTTTTCACATTGACATTTTTCCTATAATTTCGTTTTTATTATTTTCTCTTTCCTCAATTTAGAATAAGTATTTAGTTTTAAGCTTAAATCAGATATGCATACTCTCATGTTATTGTAGTCCCCGGAGCAAGGACGGTCTATCTTTAATATGTAAAAAAATTCAAATGTTACTAATTCATCTCATTTTAAAAGCATGGTGCTGTATGGACCAATCAATCTTAGAGTTAATTAAGATACGAGTTTTACACTTTAGTCTTAAGTTTTCTGTTACAAAATGTAGCTTTAATCACATGATTTATAAAAAGGGTCAATAAAAATGAACCTTTAACCTTCCTTCCTGAAACCTATAATTTCGTAAACAATTTTGTGCCTTACTGTAATCCAATAAATATTCCACTAAGGAGCAAACGGGGAAGTTGTCTCAAGCAAAAAAAAAAGAAAGTCCCCTTGCACGCCCACTCATTTTTGTTGTTGCTTCTCTTGGAAGAAGTCCTCTCCCTTAAGAAGTCCTCTCCCATAAGTGTTGAAAATACCACTCTCAGAATTGAGAATATTGCTTACCCGTAAATCGTAAGCTCACTAATGTGTAAGACAGTTGGTGGAGGGTGTAAACGATTCGTTTAAACCGATGTTTACACCACGTACATATAACATGCACCTTTCCGCAGCATTCTGTTTTGTTTAATTAAAGCGACTTTTTTCGTCAATGCTAGTTGGAAACTAGAAAACTGTTTCTAATTATTTGCTATGCTGCTTTTAACTGCTATCTCATTTCGTTTCCAAGGAACTATCAAAAATGTGGGAATTGGGAGAGGGAATGCAAGCTGCTTTACATACATATGTATATGAATGGGGTTTGTAATTAAATGCACCCATTTCAAAAGGCTAGAGAAGTATCTGGAAGGAACGAGTATAATGTGGACTCTGAGCTTTTCGAGTTCCGTGAAGGTTTCTTTTCATTGTTTTGATATGAAAAGGATATGCGAAAGGAACAGAGACTGCAACTGGCAATGAAGAAAGTCAACACAATGCCATGTTTCGGTTTCAAACGTTATAAGGAAGGTTTAATTTATAAAGTATCAGTCTTAGACTAACTTAATCAGTTTTCAGAACGCTAGTTAGTCAATAGAACCAAAGGGTACACCAAGCTAAAGAGCATAAAATAATACATATTCCTTTCAGACGTTAACACCGACTTCCTGGTACTTTAATGTGAAAATCGTAAGGAATTCTTAATTCATTATGTCGGAAGATATGTGTGCAGTAACTATGATGATTGATAAACGCTCAGTACAAAGATTATCAACGTAAGATTAGCAATGGCTGTTTTAATTTAATCAGGAACTTAGTGAAACCAGTGCGATCCTGAACGAAACCATTATACAGACCTTCGTACGTGAGTTGACTTTGCACATGTCTTACAGGTATCAGTTGTTTTTAATCACCCCTTTATAAATGCATGTCAATGAAATGTACTTCACCATTTCCAATTGATATTAGTAAAATACAAATTGAAATTGAGAAACTTTAATTGAGGAAATACAAGCTAAAATTGAGAAAATACAATTTGAAATTGAAAATATACAATTTAAAATTGAAAAATGAAAATTAAAATTGAAATTGAGAGAAAAAACAGTATTAAAAATCTCCGTACAACATGCATATCCATGGTACAATAAACAGGGTATAGTAATTCGCCTTACACAACAAAAATGGTTCTCTAGATATTCAAAGTCATTTGAAAGAGAATGTTAAAAATACATTTTTGTGAATGTTTCATGATAATTGTGAATGTTGGCTAAAGAATTATTCCTTTACAAACTTCAACAAACGCCATTGTCAAATTTCAAACATGACAATTTAAATTACTACGAGAATAATTAGCATAACTCTGTCTTCTTTATTGTACCATGGGCATATCCTTCAATTCGAATTCTTCTCAATTTTAATTTCTATTTTCTCAACTTCGATTGAAAATGGTGAAGAAACTTTTCTTAATGTTGACGACCACCGATATCCTTGCAAGGAACATGGTATACGTATACGCATACACAAGGTATAACACAAGGTAGACATCAGCAATATTCAGCAAAACGATTGAAAGAATATTGCAATATGTAACTGATGTTTTTTTAGTCCTGTGGTTTTTAATTTGGCCACACTTGTTCCGGAGTTAGTCTTTTTGACAGCTGTCACCTGATTTATGCTCAGATTGTTGTGCCTTTTCATAATGAATGGATTTACTCTGGAACAACGTTTAAAATCGTGGAAACTTATTCGGTTTGGTACGAGCGACGCATCGCGCGATGAGTCCAATATTCGTTTGACATAATCGTCCAGCAGAGTCGGTAGTTCGAGCAACCATGGATCGGTTTCACACCACGTTTACTCTAATGGATAATGCGAATCCTTAGAGACGCCGTACAGTGCGCACAACAGCCTCTATTGCTACTGGGTCAGACCACGAGAAGTGTGACATAGTGGGTCAGGGATTTTGATGTTTGGTCCATATATCGAAAGATTATGTCAATATATAAAGCTCCACAAAAAATAAAAGTAAAATTCCTGAAGTTGTTGTTGTTGTTGCAATTTGAAAATTGCAAATTTCAGAAATTTAGTATTTTTGTGAAATATTCAAAATTTTATATCTTGAAAACGACTTGAGATATCTAAAAATTTTTTTTTTTAGTTTTTCAAGGACAGTTAAGGTAAAAAATAAAAAATCTGAAAATAGTTTACACTCAAACAAAAATGTTCGGAAATTTTGTTTAAAGAAAACAATCGCATTTTAAGTATAGAGCCGGAGCAAGAAAAATAATCAATCATTCATTAGAATTTAGGAAATTTAGTTATCTTTCAGAAACAGAAAAAAAATTTATTGCTCTCAAGTAGTTTCTGAGATACACCGTTTTTGGTGGACGACCTTTACGCTTGAACAGCCAAAATGCAATGTTTACAACTATTACTCTTTATTGTTCTTCTTTACTTACCCATTCAACTTTGACGCACTGAGCAGTTAAGTGCATATGTACTGAAAGTATTTTGGCAAATGCAATTTGTTGTTGTTATTTTTTGTCAGAAAGTTTTCGACGTTTCTCTTATGGCCTTCTATTTTGTTTGTTGTTCTGGCGAATCAAAAAACAGAAAAATAGCAAAAAAAATTTGTCGTCTTTTGAAGAACTCGTTAATAGTGAAAATAGTGCTGTTGGTTCAATATGGTGAAAAGAAAAATATGTTGTAAACATTGCATTTTGGCTGTTCAAGCGTAAAGGTCGTCTACCAAAAACGGTGTATCTCAGAAACTACTTGAGAGCAATAATTTTTTTTTTCTGTTTCTGAAAGATAACTAAATTTCCTAAATTCTAATGAATGATTGATTATTTTTCTTGCTCCGGCTCTATACTTAAAATGCGATTGTTTTCTTTAAACAAAATTTCCGAACATTTTTGTTTGAGTGTAGACTATTTTCAGATTTTTTATTTTTTACCTTAACTGTCCTTGAAAAACTAAAAAAAAAAATTTTTAGATATCTCAAGTCGTTTTCAAGATATAAAATTTCGAATATTTCACAAAAATACTAAATTTCTGAAATTTGCAATTTTCAAATTGCAACAACAACAACAACTTCAGGAATTTTACTTTTATTTTTTGTGGAGCTTTATATATTGACATAATCTTTCGATATATGGACCAAACATCAAAATCCCTGACCCACTATGTCACACTTCTCGTGGTCTGACCCTACTGTGGAGCAGAGTATCGAAAAATATCCGATTGAGTGATTCTATCATCGCGCGCAACATTTGGACCTGTGCCCATCTACTTTATGGGAGATTTTTCTGAAGAATCTTGATTTGTAGACTTAGAAATCCAACTCGTGCAAGAATTAAAGCCGAATGACCTCAATTCGTGCCGCACGTTTGGTGAATAGGTTCAAAACAAGATGACGACCGATCCTGATATTAACAAGAATATTTTGTTCAGCGATGAAGCTCACTTTTGGTTGATAACCAAATAACCAAAATCGTCGCATTTGGAGTAATAAAAATCCGCAAGCCATTGTTGAGACGCCGTGACAAACTCAAAAAGTAACTGTTTGGTGGCTCTATGTGCAGAGGGAATCATTGGTCCATATTTCTTCAAAAACAAAGCCGGCCATAAAGTTACAGTCAACGGGGAACGCTATAGAGCCATGATTAATGACTTTTTCGTGCCTAAATTGGAGCATATTGAGGACAATCATTGGTTCGCTTGATTATTTCGTTGCCATACAGCTAACGAAATAATCAATTTATTGAAGGAAACTTTTGGTACGCGTATTATCTCGCTTCGTGGGCCTGTGGCGTGGCCTATAAGATCGTGCGGTTTAACACCTCTGGACTATTGTTTGCGGGGTTTTGTAAAGTCGCTTTTCTTCACAGATAAACGATTACGGCGTTGGAAGAAAATATTCGGCGCGTTATTGCTGACATACGGGTTAATCCTTATTCGCGTTATATATTCGGTACTTTTTATGGGATTCTGCTGAAATTAAGTAATTAGAATAATAACTATAAAACATACTATCTGACCTGATTTAAGCCATAACCACATCCCTTTTTGTACCTAGATTCATCCAAAGCAATTAATCAAATCAATAAGTATGCTACCACTGAAATTATATTCAGCTGTAAAATTAGTTTATTTTTATTATTTTTTAAGGCGATCTGATAAACACCATAATGAGAAATGTTTGAACAACTATTGATACCCATTTACCCAAAGAAATTGTGGGTTCCAAGGCCAACAAAGAGGATTTCATATGGGGATTTTTAGACAAGAGAGTAAGACTAGGTGCGAAAGTGGCCATAACGATGGTTATGGTGTTCCAATGCAATTGAAGCATTATCTGAAGACACTACATTTATTCAAAACTTACATGGAAAACAATAGAAAGCGAGTACTCATTTATTAAAAAAAAAACAAAAAAATCTTTGTCAATCATTGCCACTTTTGTCCCGTGTGAGAGATTATTTTTGAGTGCAACATTTGTTGCTACTCGAATTCGGAGCCGAATTTCACTAAATATGTTATAATTTATTTTTTATATATATTTATATATATAATTTAAATATGATTATCTCTTTTAAATTAATAGATGCAGATACATATGTGGTTTCATGTATATTAACCCAGCTAACCAAATTTGCCGACAATGTCTAATATCAGACAATTCTGACCCATATCTGAACTCTAACGAGAATTTTTACCGAAATCGTTATGAATTCTGTTCGATTTGTCTGAGGATTTTTTATTTATTATGTTCCGAAATATCTAAAAGAATTCGGCCGAATTCTGTTTGACTTGTCTGTGGAATTTTTATTCATTTTTTGTTCAGACTTCTCTTAACAAACTCGCAACAAATTCTGAACTACTTTATTTATCTGAGGTAGTCTATTTGATTGAAATTTTTGTTATTTGCTTCATATTTGACATTAGGGGGGGGTCAATTTGTATGGATCGAAAAAAAGTCACCAAGCGGTTATCAAAATAGTAATCTACGATGAATTCTAAGAAAATTTTCCAAAGAAACCATGTGTCTAAAATCAAAATCGAGCTTCCAATTTTTAACGAGAAAGTTTTCGTCCGTCTTTCCGTCTGTGGAAAACACGCTATAGTCCACAATAATAATGCTAGAGAGCTGACATTTTACAGAAAGATGTCTTGCTGAGAAGGTAAGGTCAAGTTCGAAAACGGGTTGGAAGGCTTTGTATTTTAAGTTATGTTACCTTTCGCCTCATTAAAATTAAAATAAACAATTTTGCGATGTTTTGAAAATATCACACTTTTTATTTCAACATTCCTTATTTTTAAGGTCTTTCTTGCTATCAATCCTAGGTGTTACGTTTCGACTTTTAACTGTGACTGCCATAACACCATCGCGATTTTTTTCAATAGTTCGACGTGAGACTTTAGTCAGTAGTTGCACAAACCGCTCGGTTCCTTGAATGTGTAGAGGAATGTGTGGATCCGAAAGCGGTGGATCGTCAAATTCTATGTAATTGAGCAAGTGTTCATAGGGTATGCTTGCAGTGAATGGGGGCTCCGATAAAATGCCATCGTTATCTAAGTTTATCATGTCGAAGTATTTAGTGCAGTTAAAATTTATAGTGGGCTTTTTGTAAACTCTTAATTTTGTTGGGTCGTAAAGATTTTCACGATAATGTAAAATTTTTTTTAAAGCCATTCCGCGCACTTCCTTTCTGTTGTCAAAAATCATTTTTAGAAGCACATTTTCTGAGTGGGCAAAATATCCGTTATTTTGAACAATAATTTACAATTTCACGCAAATTTTGTGGCAAATATTGCGTGGAACAAATAAATTTATATAAGAGTGCACTTCCATGTATAACTGAATCGTAATACTTTACATTAAAGTACATTGGTACGTAAACTTTCATGACATACGTTGCTAAAATTTTTAAATTTTCGGGTGGTGAGTTTGTAGTTACATACAACCGCAAAAGTCTACCAGCTTTGGTTAACCAACGGGAATGAACGATAGGCCCAGGTTTTATGTTGCCTAAACCTTCTGGACAGGAACCATTATGAATTGCGAAAGCAATCTGATATAAGTACTTAACGTCCGTTGAAAGTTTTTTTTTCCTGTTCTGCCGACAAGGAAAACTTTCTCGTTAAAAATCGGAAGCTCGATTTTGATTTTAGACACATGGTTTCTTTGGAAAATTTTCTTAGAATTCGTCGTCCTACCTATTTGACATATATTGTTGATGTGTTCAGAAATATCGGAACTAATTCTGAACAAAAATATTTTTATATTTCAATTTTTGTTTGTTTCTTTTTTACATAATTCGGTTAGAAATGTCGTTAAAACATCAGAATTTAATAAGACTTAAGGTCAGAGTTCTGACCGAAGTCGTTCAGAATTCGATCCGCAAAATCTGAATTTCCTTTCGAATTTGCCAAGACTACAGTTCAGAATTCGGTCAGAAATCGGTTCGAAATGTCGGAAAAAACTTCAGAATTCCCTTAGAGAAGTAGTTCAACATTCGTGTCAACCCTCTCATAAGTATGTCCTTACGAACTCGGTAAGAACTCTGATCAGAAATTGGAACATTTTGCCGGTTGTCGTACAGAATTCCGAAAGTTTGGCTAGCTGGGAATAGACTGCTTTAAAAAAAACTTTGTTTTAGCAGTTTTTAAAAACTTCCATATGACTAATGTACAAACTAGTTGAATTACCTGATGTTTATTAGTTTTTAAAACACTTTTACTTTTTAAATATTATTTTTTTATTTATCTACAAAAGTTTTTTATACAAAGAAAACTTGTTTTTTACTCCAAAATATTGCATTTTTATTTCCCGACTTTAAGCGACTTTTTTATACTTACAATTCTAAAAGTCGACTTTTAATTTTTTTGTAAAAGCGGAAAAGTCGACGTTAAGTCTTAAATATACGAGGGTTGATATTACTATTTAGGGTCCTGACAATACTAGTGTTCCAAGATTCAAACTGGAAACTTAGACATTTTTTAGCATAACTTCACTAAGAACGTTTTGTCAATTAAGGGCGAATTGTTTTGTTTACAGTGTGTTGAAAAATTCATTATTGTCAAAAAATGGAATTATCCCGTGGACATTTTCGTGCGATGATTTTTTACGATTTTCGACGTGGGTTATCGAGACAAGAGTGTTTAAATCAACTTGTTTCGACTTTAAGCGATGAAGCACCATCAAAAACCACTGTTAATCGCTGGTTCCAAGGGTTCAGTCTGGGATGCCGTTCGCTCGAGGATGAATTTCGTGTAGGACGTCCAACTTCGGTCACATTGCCAGAAACCATAAATGCTGTGCGTGAACTAATTATGCAAGACCGACATGTGACATATCGTGAGATTGAGGCATTCTTGGGCATTAGCATGACAAGCAGTAATAAGATATTGCATGTTCATTTGGCCGTGAAAAAGTTTGTTCTCGTTGGATCCCACGAATGCTCAAAAAGGCTCGTATGGATTGGTACAAAGAGATGGCAGTGGCAAAGGCAGTTACAATGTTCACAGGTGACCAATCATGGCTCTATGCATATAAACCCGAAACAAAACTGCTGTTCGACCGTATGGGTCTTTCAAGACGAGTCAAATCCAACAAAAGTTGTTCGTGGAAGAAGTACATAGAAGCAAATGACAGCGTTTTTTTTCGGTATAACAGGCCATGTTGCCCCAGTGCCTTTTGCGGAACTTAGGACGGCCAATCTGAGTGGTATACAACCATCTGTTTGCCAACAGTGTTCGAAGAATTGAGGAAAGGTAATAAGCAAAAACGAATAATTTTGCATCACGACTATGCGAGCTCTCACACATCAGCTGAAACGATGAGCTATTTGACCACTCAAGATGTTGAATTGATGGGCCATCCACCGTACAGCCCTGATTTGGCTTATTCTGCTTATTCCCTAGCATCAAGAAAAAATGCGTGGTCAAAGTTTTTCATCGCCCAGCTTTTCATCGAAGCAGCTGTTGAAGTGTTCAAAAACCATGTTTTCGAGGTGTCTTAATCGGAGTGAAAAAAGTGCTTTGAAAATTGGTTTGTGCGCATGCAAAAGTGTATTGATTTTCAAGGAGAATTTTTGAAAAACAAAAAAAAAAAAACATTTCTAATGATAATTAATTGTGTTTTTATTGCCGGACTCGAAATATAAATGGCAACCCTACTCTGAACAACCGCTGAGTTCTGTGAGTGAAAACATCTTAAAATCATTCTAGAAGAGTTTGAGAGAAAGATCCGACGCAAAGTCTATGGGCGGAGAGTATAGACATTGAAAAAAAATCGTTTCTGACGCAACAACCATGCAACATGTAGACACTTATGACCGAAAGGATTGAAAACCTTGGATTAACGTGCTGGCGACAGTACGCACAATATCCATGTTTCTATAAAGATCTTAGGTTTATGAAGAAGGCTTGCAGGCCGATGCACTTAACCAATTAGTTAATGTTTTTATGCTGAACGAGCTGTACATATTGGCTCACTACCCCAACGGGTGTATGGAAGAAGCCACTCAGAGAACGACTGAGCCAGTCGTGGAGGTTTGTATCCACTTAAGATAAGGATGATCATGATATGTACTGGATATTGTTAACAACAGGTTGTGGAGTCCATACTATGCCAATAAGTAAATCATGTCATCGTCATCTTCCATAAATTTTGCAGCACTGCCAGAGCAACAACAGAACAACCAGAAACAATAAGAAGAGGGACACGAATTACACAACAACAGAAACTTTGCCCATTAATTACTCATACGAGTACAAACAAGTTTCTGCAGGACTTTACCCTAGAATTCCTTTTTCTCTTATTGGCAATTTCCTTTCAATTAGTTTTCAAAATCAGAGAGAAAAAAAACAAAACACCAGAGAAGTGGGGAAACTCTTTTGTTGCCACAACGCAACCCGCAACGTGGCATTGTGGGCGGTGTGCTGCGCTTCCATGCCGTGTAGTGCGTTCCGAAATTGAGGGTGAAATGAAATAATAAATAAATGGACGCGAATACGAAACATGTGGAGAACGCGGAACTCCTGCTGGGCGAACGTGGTCATGCCATCATCAATGTCTACAAGCCGGAAGCGCTTGGCCAGTGCAGGGGAATGGAGTGCACAAGTTTTTCTGTTGTGCCTACAATTTTGTGGCGCCCAATGTGGTCTTATCAAAAACATCCTTCAACAATCCATCATGCATGAACTCTGGTCTGGCCCGCAGTAGTCAACAGCGAAGAACAATCAATTGGTGCTGCTGCTGTTGTTGCTGTTATTGTGCTCGGTGTTGCCATCGCCAGAGTAGGATGGATGGATATCCATTCGCCGCATGGACTAACTTTTGGTTTTTTGTTCTCTGAATTGGCCGAAATTAATGAATAAATAATATGGACACAAAAGTTGTTCAATTCGATTTTTCCTGTTTTGTTTTGTGATGGTCATCGTGTCTGTCTGCCTGCCTGCCTGATGCGTTCATGCGAGCGAACGGGCAATCCTCCCATTGATTGTTTAACAATGCATGGAGTGGATTTATGGGGGAAAAACAACACATGTTTTTTGTTTCTGCTCCTGGACTTCTCAGTGTGAAGTGGTGTCTTTCAAGCAGAAAGTTTGAGTTTGAGAAGGTCATAATTTTGAATTGAATTGTATGGAAATGAAATGCAGTTAATTAATGACAGCAACAAGTTTGTAATACGGTCTTGGAATTGCTTGGTTGTTGAAAATTTAAGGAGATTCGATTCTGGCTACCGCCCCTTAGTTTTGTTTTATAGAGTAAAAGTCAAATATTCGGAACGGTTTCGCTGTCTTGATACCTACACTTAAAAGTCCTTCTTCTTTTGTGTCGTTAATCGAAAGGACTGGGAATGGAGTCAAAGTTAATGTTTGGGAACATCAACTCAAACACTCGCGCAGAGGAAAATAAGTTGAAAGTTGAGAACCTTCTGGTCCACAGTAACATAATGTTCAAATGCCAAGTAGATTGGGGTATTTATAACGCTTTTTAAAAAAGAACCGTTGCAATGTCTACTCTTTCCCTGAACGTGTCTCATTAGATATTAATATTACTTTATACATAAGTATAACACACTCCTACAGTTTTTGAGCTTTAGGTTAAGTTTTTCGATATGTGGGCTGAGCCACGCCCCCTTCTACAATCATATTCGTTTATAAAATGTGATAATCTTCTTGTGCACAGAGTTTCATCGATTGATCGTTTTCAGACGATCGACTTACGAGGGTGGTTCCGAAACTTCTTAGCCAGGCACAAAAAGCGCGGTATAAACAGAAAAAGTTAAGTGTTTTGGAAACTTCTATCTCTGCTATGAACACATGTTAAATTTTGTTTCGATCTGGCAACTCCTTCATATAGAAACAGGTGTTCACAAAAGACGCATCCGCGATTTTTTTACAATGGAAAAATTAGAAATGCGTGGTGTCATTAAATATTTACATAAAAAAGGTTTATCGGGACAAGAAATTCATAATGATATGGTGAATGCGTTAGTTGAAAGTGCTCCTTCATATGCAACAGTAAAAAATTTGGTTGCTGAATTTAAACGTGGTCGTACAAGCATTGAAGATGAACCACGTAGTGGACGTCCAAAAACAGCAACAACAACAGAAATTGTAGCCAAAGTGCATGATATGGTATAAAGTGCATGATATGGAATAAAAGTGCGTAAAATAGCTAATATCATGGGCATCTCAAATGATCGAGTCCATTTATTTTTGCATGAAGAACTACAGATGAAAAAGCTTTCTGCAAGATGGGTGCCGGAGTCGACCAAAAACGCATAAGAATGAACATTTCTCAAGCTTGTTTAGATCGTTTTCAGCGAAATAAAATGGATTTTAAGCGTCGTTTCATAACTGTTCATGAGACATGGATCCACCACTATACTCCAGAGACAAAAGAACAATCCAAACAATGGACTGAAGCTGAAGGAAGTGCCCCAAAGAAGGCAAAAACAATTCAATCGGCTGGTAAGGTTATGGCAACGGTTTTTTGGGACTTCAAAGGTATTTTATTGATTGACTATCTGCAAAAGGGTAAAACAACCTTTTAGATCAATTAAATGTACAAATTCGAGAAAAACGTCCTGGCTTACAACACAAAAAAATAATTTTTCATCAAGACAACGCAACAGCGCACAAGAGTGTTTTAACAATGGCTAAAATCAACGAATTAAAGTACGAGTTGCTTGACCACCCACCTTATTCTCCCGATTTAGCTCCCAGTGACTTTTACCTGTTCCCAAATCTAAAAAAAATCCTTGCTGGCAAGCGTTTTACCTCAAATGAAGATGCAATTACAGTTGTAAACCACTATTTTGAAGACCTTGAGGAAAACTATTTTAATCAAGGGATAGAATTGCTAGATAAGCGTTGGACTAAGTGTATTCAAGTTTCAGGAGCCTATATTGAAAAATAAAAATATTTTTGAAAAAACTAACTATTCTCTTTCATTGATAGGCTAAGAACTTTCCGAACCGCCCTCGTATATCTATAGGCGCTACAGTACCTATAAAAAGGGGGCGTGGCAATGCCCACCGTTTTCCTTGACTTATGTTCGTAGCTCTTATAGTTTTTTAATTATGATTATTTTTAATGTTTAGGGGTGTGGGTGGGGCGCCTCCTACTTGAGATATCAAGAAATTATGTGAACATTTCAAGAAGATCAGCTCAGCAGTTTGGGCTCATATAAAAAACAAACAAACAGACGAACAAAATTAAATTTTATATGTGTATATAAATTTTTGTTAATAATTCTGCGCCATCATCTATGATTAGTACTGGGTCGATAACACGACAGCCGGTTGTACGCACCGGATCGACTCAAAGCAGCAATTCTTCGACCAAGGGTAACGGTTTGCCGCTACAACGACAACATTAGTACTGGGTCGGCTTTTCCAACATTATCTTTACACATTTCGACACTTGTCGAAAGCGACAGCATATTACCATTTCTATCTCTATGTATGATGTTTGACATAATAGCTTCTCCTGTATATAAGTAGTTTCTCACACAAGCGCAATTTCATTTCACGTTACTTTCTTTGCTTTTGGTGCTGCTCCTCTTTCTTCCAATATCACTCTCATGCAGCACTCTGAGGCGTTGCGTTATGGGCAGCACGGATATTGTGAAAGCCATGCTCGGTAGCAAACACTTTCTATGGCTGTTCTCGGCAATGGGTGGAAAATGTAGTTTACTGCTCATTAATATCATCAGGATATGGGGGTGGTATGTCGTATCTTTTGGAATAGATGAGTGGGGAACGCAATTGGCAACAACAGCGCCAATAAGCACAGTCAGGCAGCATCTTATCTGCGGAACTTTTCTAACCAGCTGGTTTATGAAGTTCTACGTATAATTGCTTATTGTAACTTTCGATGTATTTGTTTGCCAGTCAAATCGATATCGAATCGATCGATTCCAAAGTTTTAGGAAACCTCTAAAACTGATTGTCAGGAATCATCCTTTCGAGACTGTCTATTTTGTTTTTATTATTCCCCGTTTAAGCCTGATGCTAAGATCGCCCTTTCCTGTAAAAAGGGCCGAAAATTATATAGGGTGATCCATCTAGAGGTATTTTTTCAGAACAAAAAAAATATAAAAATTAAAATTAAGTGTGTGAGAATCTTTATTGGTAATTTGAAAGGACATTTTATGGCATTTATTTTTTGAATATAATTTCCTTCAAATGTTGGTCGCAACTACGCCTCAGCGTTTTCATTCTGCGTGTCCAATATTGGATGACTAGTTCGAGCATTTCGACCGGTATGGCTTTAATGACACGCGTAATTTTGGCTTCCAAAACCTGAATCGTAGCTGGATTATCAGCATAGACTTTGGACTTAACGTAACCCCAAAGAAAAATGTCTAAGGGTGTGATATCACTCGATCAAGGCGGCCAACTCACCTGTCCAAAACGTGAAATTAGCTGCTTTTCGAAATGACCTCTCAATAGATCCATTGTTTGAGCAGCTGTGTGACAATTGGCACCGTCGTGTTGAAGCCAAGTGTCGTTAAGATTACGGGCTTCAATTTTAGGTAGCAAAGAGATCGATATCATGGCGCGATAGCAAATTCACGGTTACGTTCCGGCCATCATCATTTCTGAAAAAATATGCACCGATGATTCCACCAGATTATAAACCGCGTCAATTTTGTTTATTGACTTTGCCGTTGAGCCAGAAATGGGCCTCATCACTGAACAAAATTTTGGTCGAAAACAGCGGATCTTCCGGTTTCTCACCGTACGCTCATTTCCATAATACAGTTTCCAACATTTAAAGGTAATTATTTTCAAAAAATAAATGCCATAAAATGACCTTTCGAATTACCAATAAAGATTCCACACTTAATTTGAATTTTTATATTTTTTTGTTCTGAAAAAATACCTTTGGATGGATTCCCCCATATATGATTTTTTTCGATTTCAGAACCTATCCATCCGATTTCCTATTTCTGGTCAAATGAGGTCCTGCAGCTCTAGAAGCTACAAATTACACCCAATCACGCACAAATTTTGCATGGTACGTTATGAGCGATCGTTAACAAAAATATGGACGTATGTGGTGAAATTAGACTACACCTGTAGGTCCATTTCGTATAGACCTCATACAAACGTCCTTCTTGATTTCGGAACCTACAGCTCAAAATGCCAGATATTACACCCGATTCCGACAAAATTTCGCACAGAGCATTACGAGTGACTTAGACACATCTCTGATGAAATTGGATCATATCGGTCTATCTTTTCGAAAAGTTCCCACCAAAAATTCATCAAGATTTAAGGTCCTGCAGCTCTAGAAGCCACAAATAACACCCGCCCAAATTGTGCACGGTAAGTTTTAAGCGACCGTTAATTAACTGTGGTGAAACTAGACCACATAATTCCATATTTTCGTATAGCCCTCATACAAAAGTTCTTCCAGATTTAAGAACCTACAGCGCTAAAAGCCACATACTATATCCGATTTTGATCGAAATTCGCACAGAGCATTTCGAGTGGCCAACACCCATCTGTGGTGAAATTTGTCCTCATCGGTTCAAGTTTTCGAATAGCTCCCACACAAAGGTGCCTCTAGAGTTAAGGTCCTGCAGCTCTAGAATTACAAATTACACCCGAAAACGCTCAAATGTTGCATGATACGTAAGAGCAATCATTAAGTAACTGTGGTGTAACTAGACTACATAGGTCCATATTTTCGTGTAGCCCCCATACAAATGTCCATCCTGATTTCGGAACCTACAGCTCTGAAAGCCACATGTTGTACCCGATTCCAACAAAGTTATGCGCAGAGCATTACAAGCTACCACACCAATGTCCTGTAACATTGGGCCACATTTGTTCATGTTTTCGAAAAGCCCCCATACAAAGGTCCCTCCCGATTTGGGGCCCTGCAACTTGAGAAGCCTTAAATTTTACCCCATAACGATCAAAATTTGTATGGTGCTCGTACGTTATGAGCGACAAATTATTAACTCTAACATATTGAGCCCGACCTTTCCCAAGCTTAAGATAGGAGTGCATAATCCTTTCTATAGCAAATGTACATATAATTCCCACCAATAACGACATCCAAAAATTTAAGACTAATGTCAATAAACATTTCTCCTCTTTTCCCATCTGCTTTCTTACTTTTCACTCACCATCGCAATGTACTGCATAAAAGGGGACATCCCCTGAGTGTTGGTCATTAAAAAAAAATAGTGGTGTAGGGTATCTCGAAGTCGGTCACGACAGATATCAACTTTTTTGCTATTACTTTAAGTTTTTATATATAACATTTAAAGGTAGCATCTCAGACCATTGCCCAGAGCCAAAATTGGCTTTTAACATTTCAAGGTTGGCGTTTTTACACTTTGTAAGCAAATACTCCAGATGGAGCATAACTTAACAGTGCTGGAAAATTGTTTTTATTTTTATCAAATTACTTGCCTTAAAACTCTAGTGGATGATCCATGTAATGCTTAGTATGAGTTGAGACTATCCCCTTCTTTGAAAAAGTGTTGAAAGTAAAACAAGTGTTTGTTGAAATCCTTTCGTTTTTTTCTTTCTAGCGTGTGTGTGTGTTTTTGTTCAACATCCTCCTTCCCCCGCTTTAGCGACAACCCACATGTATTGAAATCCGTTCCTCATACTGCCATCGACACACAACAGACATTTTCAGCGAACGAATTCTTAATAAAAAACACGTTTTCCTTCAAGATATGGCCGTGATCTCTTAAGGTATTCACCCCACCCTCACCACATTCGATATGGAATATTCGTGTATGCGGTTGTTGAGGCTGATTTTTTTTGCTCCGTTAACAATGTCATGTTGTTGTTGCTGTTATAACGACAAATCCAGCATTTGTTGGCCAATTATTTTATATAAATTCTATATCAAAATTGTTTTCCCTTTTCATTTTATGCCAGGATAGGCTTTTGATGTACTTAAAGCACCACCACACAGCAGTCGTATCAGCAATAGTAGCAGCAGTAGCAGCGGCAATTGCTCGCAAAGTATCTGATGGCGATGATGACGACGACGAAAATCCAGCCCTAACAAATTTGGAAGCTGACGCTAGAATGGCAAAGCAAGGACAGTGGTACTCGAACAACAACAACAACTATTATCTGAAGGAACGAAAAGGCTCATGAGTATTTTTTTTATTTATTACAATTAGAATTATAATAAACTAAGTTTAAAGGCACTAGCATCAAAGGCTATCGGCCAAAATCGTGAGTGTAGTTATGTGGTAATCTTCAAGCTTGTAAAGTTTTATATGCATTGAAGTAAATATTTGCTTGCATATTCTTCTTATATAGGGTGATCCATCTAGAGGTATTTTTTCAAAATAAAGAAAATACTAAAATTCACATCAAGTGTGGACTCTTTATTGTTCATACGAAAGGACATTTTATGCCATTTATGTTTTGAATATAATTTCCTTCAAATGTTGGCAACTGTAATATGGAAATGAGCGTTCGGCAAAAAACTTGAAGATCCGCTGTTTTTAACTAAAACTGTGTTCAGTGATGAGTCCCATTTCTGGCGCATCGGCAACTTCAATAAACAAAATTGTCGCATTTGGGCTGAAGAGGAACCCGAAGAGGTTCAAGAGCTGCCATTATATCCAGAGAAAACCACGGTTTGGTGCAGTTTATGGCCTAGCAGAATCATCGGACCATATTTTTCCAAAAAGATGATGGCCGTAACGTAACCGTAAATGGTGCCAGCTCTCGCGCCATAATATCGGACTTTTTGCAACCTCAAATTAAAGCCCGTCGTAATCTTGACGAAATTTGATTTCAACATGACAGTGCCACTTGCCAAACAGCTGCTCAAACAATGAACTTATATATATTGAGAGGTTATTTCGAAGACTAGCTAATTTCTAGTTTTGGACCGGTGAGTTGGCCGCCTAGATCGTGTAATATCACACCTTTAGATTTTTTTCTTTTGGGCTATGTAAAGTCCAAAGTCTATGCTGACAAACCATTTACGATTCAATGTTTGGAAGCCAACATTACGTGTGCCATTAACGTCATACCGTTCGAAATGCTCGAACGATTCATTCAAAATTTGACCCTCAGAATGGACACCCTGGGGCGTTGTTGTGGCCATACTTTAAAGGAAATTATATTCAAAAAATAAATGGCATAACATTTCCATTAGAACAAGAACAATAATGATCCCACACTTGATTTGAATTTATGTTTTTTTTTTAATTTGGAAAAAATATCTTTGATTGATCACCCGATATTTGGATTCGTGAAATTTCATTATTCTTTTTATATCATCCAGCGGAGAATGGTTGGAATATTGAGTTTCTCATTTCGCTTGCAACACCTCGAAATACTGGTCGGAGACCCCATAAAGTATCTATAGCCTGAGTAGTCGTAAAATTCTAAGTTAATCTAGTCATGTCCTTCGGTCGGTGGAAACCAACCTGCAGGTCGCACTATGGATGCAAGGTAGGGAATTTTGCAGAAAAATTGACTTGATATTAAAAATGAGACGCAATGGTCAAGAGGCAAAAATTGTCCGCACACAATGACTGAGTCAACCTCCGAAACACAATATTTGCAGTATTTTGGCTATTTTTTTTTGCTTATATATCATCACTGTCAATTCCGATCGTTTCGCAATTTTAAAATTAATTACAATGTGATTGGACAAAGGCCTTCAACTCTTTACTTAAAAAAGCAATATTTCATGAACTATTAGAGATATGAGGAGGATATTTAGACATATGATGTTGACATTGATCAAATAACATTCTCGAGGAAAAGGGCGGTGCCACGCGTATTTATGACCTAAGTAGTGGACCTATCGTTTTAAAACTCTGAACTTAAGAAGACAAGTTTTCCTGAACTATAGATATGACGATAATAGTGGCAAGGAGCGAAATACATTCAGAGAAAAAGTTGGCGGTAGAGCTGTAGAACTATCGATAGCATTATCGATAGTTTTTTTTTGGCGCCAATATTGGTTGTTTAAAAGACTATCGATAATATCGCAACAAATGTCATCACATGGATACATAAGTATGTTGGGACACTGCGAAAAGTAAAATATAAAGAATAATAAAGTTATTGTCTAATTCTTGTTTCAAAATAGGTAAATCTAAAGTACAGTTAACGGTTCTGCAAGTCATGCCAACGAGCTGACAACACTAAAAACCTGCGCTACAAGATATTTATTATTCCAGCAACTTCGACGTAATCTGAAAGAATGCTCAGCAAAGCTGGCTCTATAATTTCTGACAGAAGAACTTGTTTGAAATTCAAAAATGTTGATATGCTTGTTTTTCAACAAAAAATCTTTAAAATATCCAATAATTTTAAAACTAAACCATAGATTTTAAGAGATGCCTTGAGATTCAAGACTTATAGGAAAAACACTATAAGTAAGAAATTTACTTCCAAAAGGCACCAATTTAGTCTATAAGTATATAAATATATAGAAAAAGTCCAACAGCACTTGAGAAAATTTTTGTAAAAATAAAGTATTGTTCCCGTTGTGGTACTTAGCCTTGATAGACATTAAGTAGTGGCATAAATAAAAGTTCAAAACTGACAACAGTTTTCGGAAATTTTAAAAGTGCTGCTCTGCCTTTGGAAAGATACGAGGGCGACCGCAAAACTAACTGGCCTGGCACATTTTCTGTTTTACTAGCAACTTTTTGTTTTTGTTTTTTAAAAGCAATCTTTTATAAGCCATCTGTCAAAATTTCCGAAATATTTAATGATTATTTTCTTTGTTACAGGTGATTGAAGTAAACAAGTTTTATAATTTTTGAAAAATGGAAAATAAAGAGTTTCGTGCGGTAATTAAACACTTTTATATGAAAGGATATACGCCACAATTAATCAAAGAGGAGTTGGATTCTGTTCATGGTGATAATGTACCAACACACTCCACCGTGAAATCCTGGGTTCAACAATTTAAAATGGGTCGTTCAAGTACGGAAGATAACAACGCGCTGGAAGACCGAAAACTGCTACTCTTGCCAGCTCTAAAGAGCACGGCACACAAGTTGACATAGTCAACTAAACTCTTTTTACAACAAACACACACACGTTGTTGTAAAAGAAATCTATTGATGGCTCTCGATGTGGAGTCTCTTTAGAGCTGGCAAGAGAGAGTTGTATTTTCGTGGGCAATTGTGTGAAGAAAACTTGAAAAGTAAGGTTTACAACAGTAGCTCTCATTCGTTTGTGGAGAGCCTGGCCTTAAAGAGTTCGGTTTTACTTTCAACAATTGCAGCAAGGCTTTCTGAAGAGGGTTGTCACGGACCCGAAATCATGATAAAAGTAGTGTGCAGCCACGAAAATCAATGTCACTTTGCCATTTTGTTAAAAACTTGTCTTCTATTTAAATATAGAAGCAAGAGGTCTTGAGCCGGTTTTTAATCCCTGTTCAATGTCTTGAAAAATCTTATTTTTCGGATAAAATTAAAAAAACTTGAAAAACGTTTGATGAAGAGTATTGAGTTGGAAGGAGATTATGTTGAAAAATAAATAATAATAATTCCAAAAAAACGGTTATTTTTATGTTAGGGCAGTTACTTGTGCGGTCGCCCTCGTTCATAATTTAAAAACTGTCTGTTGCTTCTAAAGCATATTTGAACATTTTCTTGAATTAATTTTATTTTGTACAACAACTTTTTATAAGGGTTTTTCTTAATAAAGTGGGTTTTTGTAGACTAATAAAAACATACGCAACTTAATTAATTGTCCTGGCCCCTTTAAGGAGGGCCACCGTTTTTCGGAGCGGACAGCGTGTTGGCGACGCTAGCTGTCTGTTTGCGAGAATCCGGCTACGGGCTACGGGCGCGATTCAAGTCAACACAACCACCAAGACAGTTGACAAAAAGTAAATCTTTGGCAGCTTTTAGATGGATTAAAACGATGACTTAGGTCATCAATAAGTCATCGTTTTAATCCATCTAAAAGCTGCCAAAGATTTACTTTTTATACCTTTAACTTCTATACCTCACCTTAGGCACGTTCCCCTTGGCCAGCCCACCCCAATCCATGCTAACCATCGGCCCGATATCCTGCTTACCCCAGTACTTCCCTACCTGTTACCCCTGCAAGAATTCACTTGCCCATACTTATTTTTTTTACTATTCCATTTTAGTTATTTAAAATCGCCATGCAATTAAACTCCTTTTTTTCTCGTAAGGCCCGTCTGTCGGTTGTCCGTTTTTTGCATCGTCCTTGTTTAGGTTATAAAGTTCTCAATAAAATAACGTCTTTTATTCCCCTTACAGGCGGGATGACATATTTTTGGGGCACGGGCTATATTCGCCCAGGATACAATTTCCTAACGGCCCTAGGACTTGAGCTCAACCCCTTCTCCGTCGGTTAGCCTCCTACTACCGAAGGTACGCCTTCCCGGTACAGACAAATAAAATGTTCAATATTTTAACTCTTTTTTTTTCTTTTATTTCATATACAACTCTGTCCGTAGGTCAAGTCCTGTATAACGTTCGGTCAATGGCATGAGAAGGAAGCCTTCACTAGGGTACCTGGGCACCACCATGCGTGGTGGTGCAATCCGACATAGTGGCTGGAGCTGGCTGAAGATCCTGGAGAGGCGGGAGCTGGCTGAAGGTTAAGCAGGACTGGAGCTGAGGGCCGGGCGTCCCTCGTTGTGGCGGCGAAGTTTTTCATATTAAACGGAAGGTATATAAGATTGGGCCATGTCCACTTGTTTTTTCTTTATATTTTGGAAAATTTAAATTTTTACTTTTTCTTAAATTTTAATGTTATATTCATGCTAATATTTTTGACTCCAGCTCCGACTGCGCCCAAAATTCGCAAACTCCGACTACAGCACCTCTCCACAGCCCTGTAGCTCGTTTCTGTAACTCGTACCGATCGCAGTAACCGATTGAAATTACCGATTTGACGTCACTCTGACGTCATTTTCACCTTCACTGTTTCTGTAAAAAATGTTGCCGATTTTTATTCCATTCGCTCGTTCCAAATCGGCAATATGGCATTGTTTCGATTGTACTTTATTCAATTTTCCTATCGCTTAAAAAAGTGTTTCTGTAAGCAAATCGACTCAACTTGAAATCGGCATCTTTCTCACTGACTTTTAGCCAAGTGAGAACTCTGCCGATTGCTATAGTGTTGTTGCAATTATGAGAAAGCAAGTAACCAAATATAATTTTTTGAACCAAATACAATTTTATTGATGTTATTTTAGACAAATAAATATTTCATTAAAAAATATGTTTTAATTGTGTTAAAATAGGTAGCAAAACATAAACATTTAAGATGACAGTGTGTTGAAATTTACGACAATTTATGAACCGGTTCAACGAAATCGGTATGGTAATGCAAAATAACCGAGTGCAAATATTGCTTGCAATGAACATCACCAACTGTCAGCTTTTTTAATTGCTCGTTCTTTATTTGTTTGCATATTTTTTAACAAAATGAGTGAGAAGGTATGTAATAGTTATGTCGTTTTAATACAAAATATTTGTACATAAACACAAATGCAAATAAAAAGCTGCTTGTTTCATCTGTTTCAATTCTAACCGTTTCTTCCCGATTTGTGTTTCTTTCCATCACAGATCGAACTTTTACCGATTTCAACGTACAGAAACAGCAGTTATCACGAAATCGTTAACTTTCAGTCTAGTCGGTGTGACGTCAGATAAATCGGCAACTTACCGATTTATTTACAGAAACGAGCTACTGGTTACAGAAGGATCGATCGTTTCTACCTTACCAAAAGGCATCCAAAACCTCGACAAATCGGGAGTGATCTTCATGATGTAGAAAAAGAGGTCCAATGGTACAAGCGCGAACCTCTTATCCAAAAGTCCCATCAGGCAGAGCATTCACTTTGACGCAATCGCAGAACTTTAGAGTGAATGCTGTGCTCGAAGGGTATCCTCCAGAGGTGGCCTAACAGAAGGGGAGGCTACGCCGACGAACATAACTGAAATTTTCTCAGTTAAGATGCAGTACTGGGTTCGAATTGATGGCAGTGTATCAAACTCATGTCCCGCAGTCCAGTAGGAACCATACACTACACCTGTTCTGAGGCCCAACCAAGCCAACCGACCCAGCAGGTCCCCAGGTCGCTGTGGACACACCCGGTTCAAGTCCCTAACTTTCTGAACGTGGAAAGCAGCCTTGTAGAGCAAGCAGCAGCGTAAGGCGGGCTAGAAAGCCACAGACATAGCCGCATATCAGCCGCATATCAGCCGCTACATCAACGAATTTATGTGGCCATCTCAAATCAAACATTTCATAAACAGAATGTGTGACCTCCGTCTAACTTTTTCGCTTGGTCGGCATGTCTAACGAGTCAATGTCGATTTTGTTCCCATATGCAAGTGGAATATAGTCTTTGGTGTTTCCTGCATCTGTTGTGTGAACTTTTGGTCTATTAAATATTTTCTTTATGAGAATGGCTAATCAATGGCAGGATGACTCTACTATGAACTTAGCAGAGTGTAAATAATACTTAGACATTGTTTTAAAGATCCAGTACGAGTCTCGAGAAAACTGAACGACTTTTGTTCTACTTTTTGCTGATTTTGCACCACTGTGCGTTGAAGGCGACAAATCGAGCACGCAGTGTGCGCCTATCATGGTGTGACATGTCATCCCTTGTGTCACAGTAGAACACACGTACATACATACATACATACACACTCACACGCTGTTTATGCGTAACAATCACAGTTAACTGTGGCATGGGGTAGTGAATGTAGATGTGTGTGTTACTCTGTGTCGTCCTGTGTATGTGTAAAGGAGTCAACATGGCACAGGACTTGGGGTGTACTTCACTGAGAGAGGGTAAGCTTAGCACGCTCATACTAATAATATTTGCTGCCAGACATTGTCAACGCCGTTCTTTACTTTTTTTTACTTGTCTTGTGGCGATATTGGTCTCGTTTTACATACGTTGACGTTTTCGTTTTTGTGCGCCTGTGAGGGTGCGTGTGTGTGTTTGTGTTATCACAAATACATATACGAGTGACAACACGCTGATTTAGCATTAAAAGTTAATAGGGTTATCTTTTATAAGGCTGCTCTTAGGGTTGCCACGTCACAGGTCATAAGTGCTGGGGAAGCAAAGAGCAAGGGAGGGGAGTGAGAAGTTCGATTTGATTTGGATGATACGTAAAAACACAAACACGTAAAGTGTTGAAGAAAAAAATTCTTTTCTCTCGAAATCATCATTGGTTTGAATCTTTTGCATTGCTTTTATTGCAGAGAACATATGATTGTTGTCGTGACCGTGTAGTTTACTCATCTTTTCTCGCCCTGATATGATTAAAGGTACATCATACTATTTGTTTGCCTCTACTGAACATTTGAAGTTTTTGAGTTAGTACTCTTTGGTTTAAAACAAACGCACATAGGGTTAAAAGTTCCTAAAGCCAATTTCAATATATTGCAGGAAAATTCTTTTAAAAAGAGTTGAAATCTATTAAATCGCTCAAATGGTATTATTACAAATATGTGTAAAATAAATGGTGAAAATTACATGTTTACATCGTTTTGAGATTTCATACGAGTATCAATGTTGTGACCCTATTTTTCCTTTTTTCAACTAAATTTGATCTCCGCTAAACTTGTTCAAAACCTCTTAATCTGGCGGGAAAAGGCTAACTTTACAATGCTATTGCCATATAAGAGAATGGGCAGTATGAACGTGTTGGTTTGGTTTGTCGATAGAAGGTTTAATAGTTGGGCTGTTTGCAATGAGGTTAGCTATGAGGGCATAGCAATAATTCTGTGACTTTTCCAACTTTCTTGTAGTTATATGAAATGCATCACTGCTGCTATCAAGTATCGGCTGTTAATAGACTACAGTCAAAATTTTAGGGAGTTTCGTCATTTAGTTTGTGTTTAACAGCTGTTCAAAACATACAACCCTTTGGGTTTATGTTAAATATGGCAAAAAGTGAATTTCGAGGGCTAATCAAACATTGTTTTTTGCGGAAAAAACTGTGAATCAAACCAAGAAAAAGTTTAATACATACTATGCGGACTCCTCACCATCGAGTTCAATGCTAAAAAGTAGTTTACTGACAAATGACGCTGAACGTTCTGGAAGGTCAATTAAGGTCAATACACCCGGAAAAGTCAAAAAAGTCCACGTATCGTGTTAGCCAATTGAAGAGAAAAATGCGTGAGATTGTTGATGCCATACGCATTTCATATGGCAGTGTAGTTTCGATTTTACATGATCATTTGGGTTTGGGTCTTCAAGATGGCTGCCGCAGTTAAAACCAGAAACGTAATCGTGTGACAACTTCAAAGGATTTGGAGTTGTTTAAGCGTCGAATGAATTTTTGCGGCGTTTTGAAGCTGTGGATCAAACATGGATTCATTACAATACTCCGGAGACCAAGCAGCAGTCAAAACAATGGGTTTCTCCGGCTGAACGGGCTCCGAAGAAGGTGACTTCGTCGGCCAATAAAGCGATGGCAACAGGTTTTTTGGGTTGCACGTGGGATAATCCACATCGATTACCTTTAAAAGTAAAAAAAAACAATAAAGGGCGGCAATGCCAACTTATTGGTCCGTTTTAACGAGTATTTAAAAAAACGATTCCGTATGGGCAAGAAAAGATTTTTTTTATCAAGATAAGACACACGTGTACATTCTCAATGACAAAATTACATGAATTGGGTTCCGAATTAGTACCTCATCCGCCATATTTTTCGGCTTTAGTCCCCAGTGACTATTTCCAAACCTAAAGAAAAGGATCGATGCAAAGAGATTCAGCTCCAACAATGAAATTATTGATCAAACAAATGCCTATTTTATAGACATATAAAAATTCTATTTTTTGGAAGGGATACAAAATTTGGAGAAACGTTGGATCAAGTGTATTACTAAAAGGAGATTATGTTGAAATATACATTTTTTGCAGAAAAAAAAACTAATTTTTTTGCAAAAACAACTGAGTTTTTTTTTTGAAAAGCCACAGAATTATTGATATCCTATTATTATGACTGTTTGTTTTTTTCCAGTAATTTTTTTTGTTAATGGCTGATGTGAGATATACGAAGTCGTCGACCTCCTGGGAAACGAAAAAGCCTGCATTTAATCTGCCCTGAGGATGTTGTCTAGACATTGCATGAACTATAAAGATTCCATGTTGGTTGGAGCATTGCTGTTATCAGTAAATGGTACTGAGTGTATCGGTAGAAGTGACAAAGTATCGAAACCTCTATAACTATTTGCTGGATATATAAGTATATACCCATATTTCGCATTTGTAATTATTAAAATGATTACTCATATTCCTCAAGTGCTCTAAAACATAAGAAAATAAGGAACGTTCAGTTTCAGTGAAAATTGGATTTATTTTAAAAATAACAATTTAAAGACTTTGATTTAATATTATTTTGTTATACTATTTGTATTACTTTTTTCTTATACAGGGTGGACCAAACTTTAATAACATCGTTTATTATTTTTTTTCGTTTTTTATCTCGGATTATATAATATACAAAATGAAAATATGTATCAAAAATAATGTCACTTAAATGACCCCCGTTTCCAGCTTCGCAACGATGGGCTCGTTCTACAGCATTTTACATAACATCTTTCAAAATTTGTGGCTGTAGCGTTTCTGCAACAATGTTGGCCTTGAGTTGAAGGATTATCTCACGCTTGTTCACATACTTGATCCTTCAATTAACCCCAAAGAAAATAGTCGGGTGCAGACAAATCTGGCAATCGCGCTGGCCAAATAATTTCCGAATTTCTGAAAATTATTCGCTTTCCAAAAATTTGACTTGAAATTGCCCTTGTGTCTCGGACAGTGTGGGCAGTGGCTCCGTCCTTGTGAAGCCACATCAGAGGTCTATTTTCAAGAGCAGGATGCAAAAAATTTTATATCATAAACCTATACCACTCTCCATTTACATTCTCAAAGAAGTTAGGCCCAATGATATTAGCAGATGTGATCCCACACCATACTGTACACATAATGGGGTGCACTTGGCGTTGATGGATGCCTCTTGGATTTTCAGAACCCCAGAAGCTACAGTTCTGCTTATTAACAAAGCCATTCAAATAAAAATCAGCTTTACCACTCATCACTTTGCGTTAAAAAAAATCGATTGCTGATGTAAATAAAAACAAGTAAAAAATGTTAAGTTTGGCTGTGCCGAACTTTGGATACCCTCCACCAGATTCCCAAATAAAATCAAATTTGGTGCGGAAGTGTGTTCTATATAGAAATCTTTATGTGCAAAATTTCATTTCGATAGGTCAAGTTTGTAGTGAGTTATTGTCATATTATTTTTCAAGGTGCATAAGACCGTTTGTGTGGGAGGTACCAATAGGACTTTTACGATCTCAACAGAATTTGTGTTCTATATAAAAATCTTTATGTAGAAAATTTCATCTCGATAGGTCAAGTTTGTAGTGAGTTATTGTCATATTATTTTTCAAGGTCCATGAGACCGTTTGTGTGGGAGGTACCAGTAGGGCCTTTCCGATCTTAGCCAAATTTAGCGCAAAAGTCTGTTCTATATATTTATCTTTATGCCGAAAATTTCATCTCGATAGGTCAAGTGTGTGGTGAGTTATTGTCATATTATTTTTTAAGGCCCATGAGCCCGTTAGTGTGGGAGGTACCAATAGGACTTTTCCGATCTCAACCGAATTCAGCGTAGAAGTGTGTTGTATATAGAAATCTTGATGTGTAAAATTTCATTTCGATAGGTCAAGTTTGTGGTGAGTTATAGTCATATTATTTTTCGAGGCCCTAAAGACGTTTGTATGAGAGGTACAAGAAATAGTGGCCCAATCTTAACCATTTTTACATAGATGATTGCGCCTATATAGAGATTATTATTTACAAAATTTCAATGATTTTGCTCAAGAAACTGGACGGATATTTCCAAATAAAAAACTAATTTTTATGAGGTAGTGTCGGTAGAGGGTCTCCAACACCAGCTTTCCGTAGAGCTATATAGCCCATTTTCAATACCAACCATGCTAGGTTAACAAAACATGTTTGTGCCAAATTTCAGCTCCCTAGCTGTATAGCCCATTTTCAATACCAACTATGCTAGGTTAACAAAACATGTTTGTGCCAAATTTCAGCTCCCTAGCTGTTTTCATGCAAGCTCTATCTTAATTTCAACAGGCGGACAGATGGACAGCCGGACAACATGGCTAGATCATCTTAGAAATTTACGAGGATCAAGAATATATATACTGTTGGGTCTCCGATGATTATTTCAAGGTGTTACAGATAGAATGACAAAACTAATATACCCTCCATTGTATGGTGGAGGGTATAACAAAAACTCTATTATTCTGGTTCTTTGTTCATTTGTAAATTTCTCCATTATTTATTCTTCAAGTGTTATTTATATAATCTAAAAAAAAATGTAAAGGCAAAAGTTATTAAATTTTTAAGCCTTGGTAACTTTTGGCCCACCCTGTACTATTTGTAGTTTTTTTTGAACTATTTGTATTTATTATTAACTCACACCTAAGAAACATTAGGCAAGGAATAATTCCGATAGTAAGGCTTCATTTGAACCAAAAAAACTTTACCCACAAACAATCCATTTTAATAAATTGTTTGTTATTACCAAACATTGGTTGCAACAATAAATTATATGCAAAGTTGTTGCTTGCCACAACTACCAGTTTTGACCACGAAGTATTCTTACGCCTTCCATTGGTAACACCGATCTATTCTATATCTATTATATATATCATTTATAGGTATGTCGAACCGAATACTCATAACGACAGGAATTTTCGCGGTTCCAACCGATTTCCAACGGTTTTTTCTCTGTGTGTAAACTAGGATATTTTGATATCATACATGGGTTTTTCCTGATGTAAAAACCTACAGCTCTAAAAGCCACATATACTAAACGACCAACACCCATATCTTGTTAAATTGGACCATATCAGTTTATGTTTTCGAATAGGTCCAACACACAGGTTCTTCCTGATTAAAGGTCCTGCAGCTCTAGAAGCCACAAATTTCAACCAATCACGCTCAACTGTGGTGAAAATGAAGCATCAAGGATAATTTTTCCGTATAGGTTTCATGCAAAGGTCCATTCTGATTTCAGAACCGTCAGCTCTAAAACCACATATTACCACATCCATATTACAACACAAATTTCGCTTAGAGCATTACCAACGTGCTGGTCGCTAACTCTTGTGGATGGTGAATGTGGAACAGTCGATCCATGATTTGCAATAGCCCACAAACAAACGTCCTCCAGACAGAGGCGTGAAATCTTCTGAACAACAGAGTGTTTAAAAGATTCCGACTAAAGGGTGTCCCAAAGTCCGTCCAGTTTTTAAATTGCCTTAATATCGCATTTATTTTGCATGGTATCTTTAAACTCTACTTAGTACTACACTGCCCTCATTAGAGCCAGCCACTAGCACCACCGCCATTAGGATCACTCCAGCCGTCTACTCTTGAAGTGGCAATATTTTCCTCTTCCATCCCCCCTGGTTTTCTACCAATTTCATTATGAATATGTAAATACTTTTGTTGGTTTTGTTAATATTATCTTTTTTTTTAATTCGAAATTTGAAACAAAAGAACGTAAGGCAAGACAGAACGACTCGTTGTTCGTTTGTTCATTGTTATGCGTCCGTCTGTCCGTCCGCCTGTCTGTCTGCCTGCTGGAGTTGTTGTTATTGTCGCACAAAGAGCTTTTAATGTTTACTTGAATTACGCGCACAATTAAGGATTAAACGTAACAACGCGCGACAGTTGAAAGGATCAAGAAACGTTGGGTTTCACTTTCATGTGATTTCTCGAACAACAAAAACGCTGAACATGATATCTTTGTGGGGGTGATGCGGTATTAAGGGGTGGGTGGGTTGTTGGCGGTTGTTATTATTTAACGATAATTTTACACTACGAGTGGTGTATATGAGCGTAATGCGATCTGTCAGCGTAAATTTAAATCAATGTCTATGCGCTTGTGATTAAGGCACACAGACTGTTTGTAAGTTGATATTGACCTTTTTAGCAAGAAGTGTTTTTGCCCGGTAATAAATCATCATTCAAATTCTTTTTAATTTTTATTGTTGAGTTCAATGAACGTGAGCAAGATTGAAAGGTAAATATGATAATATAGCTATAGTGGTTTAAGCTTGACCACAAAATATAACTGAGCTATTATATGTAATTGTAAGGTTTTACGTTATTGTAAGGTATTACGAGTAAGGTGTGAGCCAGAAATGCTTACTTATTTACATAATTCTTTTAACATTTCATTAAGAAACAAATAGGGAACTTGTCTAAAATCAGCGTGCTGTGTAGTATATACAGTTATGTGCGAAATAATAGGGACAGTAGTGCTGAAGATGCAAATTTTGCATACAAAAATTAAAATTTGCATATTCTTACAATTTTTTTGCACTACTTTTTAAGATTATAAGAACGAGTTTTTATGTTTTAAAGTTTATTATTGTTAAATTTTATTTTTTTACTTTTTGATGTATAAAATGTAGAACTAATGCGTTCAAAAATAACTACACATCTAGGATTTAAACGATAAAATAAAAAATTAGGGATAGATTTCTTTTAAGGCCTGAGCACACTAAAGCGTGCGTTTTTTTCTGTAAAGCTGCTGAAAGAAATATACGCGGTTAAATACGCCAACAGACGCACACCAACACATTTTAATTGCAACAAATTTCTGTATATTACAGGCTGGTTAAGGGTGGACCAAGAGTTACCATGGGGTTTAAAAATTAAATAACTGTTTCGTTAGTATATTTTTTTCTATTTTTTTCAGATTATATAAATAAAACTTAAAGAATAAATAATGGGGAGATAACAACTGAACACAGAACCAGAATAATAGAATTAAATCAGCGATCAGTTATTTAAAAGCAAAGTGATAAGTGATGAAGTTCATTTAAATGGCTTTGTTAATAAGCAGAACTGTATCCAACGCCAATTGCACTTCATTAGGTGTACAGTATGGTCATGACATCTGCAATTATCTTTGGGCCTTGCTTCTTCGTCCTGCTCTTGAAAACAGACCTGAGATGTGGTTTCAGCAGGACGGAGGCACTGCTCACACTGCCCGAGAAATATATGAATAGTAAGAAATTGATACTACTAAATTTTTACACCTTTTCAAATATTTGTTTGAATATTTTCAATTTAAATTTAAATGACAACTTGAGAATAAAAGCAACCAGTCAAGGTATAAAATACGCAGCTGATAAAAAGCTTAAATGCTGCACGCAGAAAAAAGTATGGTTGGGGTTACAATATTCGAAGAGGATCATACGTTTGTTGCGTATATGGTTGTGGCACAACAATATTATGATCCTCACAACAGTAGTATGCTACACACATAAACATACTATGATCCCCACAACCATATTATGATTCACACTCAACCATACTATGATCTCCACAACCATACTATTATCCTCACAACAATGGTATGATTCACACTCAACCATACTATTATCTTAACAACCATATTATAATCCTCACAACCATGGTATGATGCTCATACGACCATAGTATGATTCATACTCAACCATACTATGATCTACACAGCCATATTATGATCCTCACAACCATACTGTATGATTGCCGTAATCATATTATTGTTAAAGTAAATTTTAAACAACAATTATTTTGTTGCACTAACCATGTTAATATGGTTGCTACAACCATATTTTCATTTCTCAATTTGCAAATAATACTATTGTTACATTTGAACAATATTAATATTGCAGCAATCATACTGTTGTCAAAATTAAATTCATAATACTATGGATGCGACGAACATGCTTTTATTGTAGAGAACATATTATTGTTACGGTGACCATATAGTAACCATATCTTTTCTCTGCGTGTGTATGCCGCTTTTTATTTTAAACGCTGCACAACCAAATACTCGTTGGCATTTAAAAGTGTTGGTGTGCGGGGTCTCATAAGAAACAGTGTGCTATATTTTTAGAAGCAGAAACCTTTTTTTTAAAAAACGTTTTTTTAAAATAAGCTTTTCATACATTCAGAAAGGCCTGAGCACACTGAAGCTTTTTTAAAAAAACGCTTCAGGCCTTTATGAATGTATGAACAACTTGTTCTAATAGCTTATTACTTAGTTCAAGATCCTTTGTGTTTTAAGACTGCTTTGTACCGCCTTGGCATGGAGTCGACTAAGTTCTGCCAGACCGAAAATGGTATAGCGTACCATTAAGCCTAAAGGAGTTTGCAAAGTTAAGCAGAATTGGACGGACATTTTCGTCTTTTTAAAGTTTTTAAGACATTCCACAGATTTTCAATTGGATTAAGATCCGGGCACTGTGAAGGCCACTCCAAGTCTGTAATGTAATAGTACAAGGGGCCTACACAATTATAGGAATACGATCACCAAATCATGAGGTTACCACCGCCACGCTTCAGGGTGTTGATGGTGTACTTAGGGTTCGTCGCTACATTAACCGGAGGGGACTAGGTTAAAATTGCTAAGTTCTGAACCAGACGTCCAAAAATAATGACTATTTGACAGAAATGCAAAAATTGTTGTTAGGTTAATGAACAAAAAAATGTGTCTCGTTTCCAAAAAAAATTGTATTTCAGTCTAGTAGTCATAACTTTGCAATAGGCTTCGTTTAAAACTGCTGCCATTTCGCCCACTTTCATTTTCATGCAGTTGTGAATGAATTATCCCGTATTTAGTAAATATGTCGGCATCATGTTGAGTGTTTTAGTTAGAGAAACTGCGAGTCTTTCCATTTTCATTATGGAATCTGGGCACTTTGATCAATGCGTTGAGAAGGTTTGGATCGCTATGAAATTATTTTAGTATCGTAGTGCTGCTATATATATTTCTGGCCTAATAATGAAAATGCGAATATTTATCATCAAAAATGGTTTTATTGTTTTTCAAAGTATTCTTCAGCATGATTTATACACTTTTTCATGCGCTCAAACCAATTGTCCAAGCACTTTTGTCCACTTCGATTGAGACACCTAAAAACATGGTTTTTGAACGCTTGAACAGCATCTTCTGGCGATGAAAATTTTTGACCACGCATTTATTCCTTGATGTGCAGGAATAAAAAGAAGTCATTGGGTGCCAAGTCAGGGCTGTATGGCGGATGACTCATCAATTCGAAGTTTTGGCCGGTCAAAAAGGTGCACAATGATTCATCTTCTCTTGTTCGTTTTTCGAATTTCTCCAAAGACTTCAGAAACACAAATGGTGGTGTACCACTCAGAATTGACCGTCCTACGTTGCTCAAGAGGAACAGTCGCCACATGATTAGCTTTGCCGAAGAAACAGGCGACCATTTGCTTCGAAGTGCTTTTTCCACGAACAACTTTCGTTGGATTTGGCTCATCTTTGAAGATCCACACGGTCAATTGCTGTTTTGTTTCGGGCTCATACGTTAATAAGATCGTCACCTGTGACGATCTTATTAACGTCTTTTAAAGCACCGCAATATATTTTTTCAAAATTTCTTTGCCAAATTGTGCGGGATCCAACGAGAACTAATTGTTTTACGGCCAGGTGTTCATGCAATATCGAATGTATGCTGGTGGAAGAAATGCCCAAGGATGCTTCTACTATCTTGCGGTATGTCACATGACGATCTTGCATTATCAGTTCACGCAGGGCATTAATGTTCTCTGGCACTATGGCCGTTTTTGGGTGACCTTCGTCTTTGAGCGAGCGTCGGCCACGATTGAATTCATTAAACCAGTTTTTCACAGTTCAATAGGATGGTGCTTCATCGCCATACAAAGATTTAAGTTCATCGATGCACTGTTGTCGTGATAATCCACGTCGAAAGTTGTAAAAAATGATCGCAAGAAAATGTTCACAAGTTAATTCCATTTTTTTTTGCCAAATTAATTTTTTTCAAGTTTATGCTAAGAAATGTCAAACTTTCCAATGGAAATGTCAAATGGAGCCAGGCAACACTAAGTGTTGCCTATGCCAGAAATATATATAGCAACCCTCGTATTAGTAGTTTTTGTAGTGTTCTGCGGTATTTTGCTTTTTCCCATGTACACGTAGAAAACAAGTATGGTTGGGATAACAAAATTCGATGAGTATCATACAATTGATGGGTATATGGTTGTGGTACAACAATATTATGATCCTCACTATTGTAGTATGATTGAAATACAACCATACTATAAATCTCAACACCATACTGTGATCCTCAGAACAATAGTACGATACACATATAATATAACCAATTTCTGATTACTATGATCTCTACAACCATATTATGATCCTCAAAACCATAGTATGTTTTACATACAACCTAAGCATGATCCTCACAACCATAGTATGATTCATACGCAACCATGCTATGATTCCTTCAGCCTTAGTATGATCGCACACAATTATACTATGATTCCCAATATTATTTATTAAAATTGGGTTGAATTGTCAACAATAGATTTTAATTATGAAAATTATTTAAAAATACATGAAATTCAAAATAATAGGAGTAATTTATATACTCGTAAGTATAACAGTAGAACAAATCAGTTTAAAAAAACTTAAGTGTTTTTATGAAACATATTTCAGTTAAACAAAGCTAAAGCAGTTTGTATGAAAAATTTTAATTTCCATAAAAATAGTACTACTCGTATTATTGCATTAGATCCGTAACAATAACATTGTTTTTTAAAGTATATTCAAATGCAAAAAAACTACAATAATACAGTATGATTACCGTTGTCATATTATTGTTAACAAAAAACCCAAAAAATACTTTTGTAGCGCTAACCATATTAATATTGCAGCTTCAACCATATTTTCATTTTTAAATTTGGCAATAATACTATTGTTACATTTCAATAATATTAGTATCGCGGCAATCATTGTTCAATGTTGAACATATTTTAAATTGCGTGTTGGGTAATGTTGCATTCTTAAGTGCAACCCATAAAATTGTACATTAGATATTATTTGCACGCTCGCACATGATCATGTGATTCCACATGGTGACACTTTTCGAGTACTTAGGGCGAATACCAGCCAATGAGATGTTCATATGCTATTAAAAATTGTATTGTATATTTTGTATTATACGAGTATATTTGGTCTCCGCTTTGTAATCTCTGCTGGAGTTTATACTAGATGACTAGAAATCTTTTCAACATTTGATGTAATCACTTATTGTCTGAATAAAATTTAGTATCTTAAAAATGCTCAAACGTGAATGACGTATTTCAGTCAATCATACTACTGTCAAAATTAAATTTAGAAAACAATACCATGCTTGCGACGAACATACTTTTATTGCGGAGAACATATTATTATTGCCGTGACCATATAGTAACCATGTTTTTTCTCTGCGTGCAGTTACACCATGCCTTATATATGATTCTGCCAACGAGAAATAGGCTTGATTTAAAACTGTATATGCAGAATAAATCGGAACATGACCTTAAAATCAAGTTTTTTTGGCCAACCTGCGCATGCTTGCCCAGTTCGTTTTTCCATCCTTCTCTCATCGGGCCGTACTTCTTCGAAAATGAGGTGGGCCAAGCAGATACCTGCCGAAAATAGTCTTCGCTATCGCATGACGATAAAGGACTTCTTGTGGCCAGATGGTGCCACTTGCCACACAGCCAACGAAACAAAATTTGCGCAAGAATTTATCTCATGCCGAGTTATCTCATGTCGTGGTGATGTTAATTGGCCGCCACGATCATTTAATTTGACACCGTTGGACTTCTTACTTTGGGAAGCCAAGAACAACTCAAGAGCTAAAGGAGGAGATAATTAGGCACTTTAATGACATTGAATTTGAAATCAGCTGTTAGCATAACTCTACCTTCTTTATTGTACCGTGGTCTATGTCAAATTTCACTTTTATTAGTATTACTACGAGAAAAAAATTTAAATCAGCTGATTGCGTATCACTACCTTCTTTAATGTACCATGTTCCTTCATATTCATGTGATTTGATAAGAAAAAGTTAATATGAAAACTTTTTATTGTCACCGATGTCAAAATGATATTTAGCCCCGTTTTATTTCGTCTGTTTAATTACATAAACAAGAAACAAACAGACTGACGGAGAAACAAGGACAACAGACAACAAATATGATAAAGTAACATAAAAAGTGCACCTAAAAGGGCGTGCTGCTCCCTTTCTTGTTCTAGACGCGAAAAATATAAAAACACATAAAACAAACTTATCATCGCAATTGTAATGTGTGTGAGTGTTGGAGAGCGAGAGTGTGTGCTTTAGTCCCTGCGGCAACCTTCATATACATTAGGGTGGCATTTTGTTAATTTTTAGAGTTTTAAACACTGTGGGCGGAAATATTTCCTATGAGATTGACCTCCAGATCGAAACTATAAGAAGAGTAAAACGACGTCCTCACCAGAAACCGTAGTAGCGGGAGCGACCACACAACAGGATATCCAGAAGCGAAGTGATAAAATGATTTGAGAGAAACATTTTACGAAGGCACTTACACGAGTACGCACACACACACATACACGTGAATAAATGTTAAATATCTTATGGCATCAAATGTGCTAATTTTATGAAAAAAATATAAATTTTAATTTAATGTTGATAGGAGGATGTTCTGCGAAAACAAGCGCATTTGTAAATGTTTGTGCGTATGTACACACTTTGCCATACACAACATCATTCACATCATCGTCGTTGTTCGTACACATACACTCGGTCTCCCTCACACCCCGCGGCTAAGTGAAGTCATTCTTTCGTGTACGTTATCTGGAAATCGTCGTACTCGCACTTTTTATTTCCATGTAAAAAATGCACACAAGGATTCTTTCAACAGTCAACAACAATATCAAGCGAGACTCAGTACTCGCACTCTCACTGATATCTCATCTCACACTCGTTGAACAAAGTCATGACAACGGCAACAACAACTACTTTCACCGCAAGAAACTACTTCGCATAAAGCACACATACAAACAGCACAAGGATAACTTGCGGGCATATAAACTTACTTTGGGTCGTCATCATGTTTGATATATTCGTTTTCTCCCCCTGATTCTTCTTCTTTATAATGCGCAATAAAGAGAACCATTTGCACATGTCGGTATGTACGAAATTCGTACTACGAATGTATGACTGTAGGTAGGGGGTGGTGAGTATGATTACTAAGCGTCACTACTTCAGTGCTTAAAGCACCGTTTTTTGGTGATTTTGGTAACTGCGCCTTTTAAGAAAAAATCTGGTACTAGTATTTTGCGGTACTTAGTAGTTTTTTCGAAAGAAGTTATTTGATTTTCTATTATATAAGTATATACAGGGTTTTCCATTAAGGGCATAACAGTTTTATATATTAATAAAACACAGAATATTTATTCTAGGTGTAGTGCAAATGTTACATTTTAAGAATGCGGGTAAGGGACAAGGACAAACTCGGAATCTCTCAACCTGAAAATATCTCTACGACTACTGGAAAAATGCATGGTCTTATAGGTAGCCATCAAGGTGCTGTACTGTATAATTGCAAAATTTTCGATCATTTAATCGACGAAACGGGGTTTTTTTGCGAATAGGGTCTAGGTGGAACTCAATTCACAACTGCATAATAATCTGGTATCTCTAGCCGACAATAAACCGGCAAAGGACAAGGGAATTGCTAAAATTAGAAAAACGATCCATGTCAACCCTAATGGGAGTCCTCACGGGGCACTGCTTAAAAGCGCGTATGGGCACCCCGTGCAGAGATTTGTATAAAAGTTGCCAGGATAAAATTGATATGCACATGCACTGGTCTTCAAGAATGTAGACTCGCCTTTCGAGGCTGTATGTATTTAGTTGACCTAGCCGAAATAGCGGATGCACCGCCTAAATCACTCTTTAAATAATAGAAAATTTTCGAGCTTTTAATCAAAGAACTAGGTTTTTTTTGGAAGTATGGTCTAGGTGGAACTCAATTCACAACTGCATAATAATCTGGTATCTCTAGCCGACAATAGATTGGCAAAGGACAAGCGAATTCCTAAAATTAGGAAAACGATCACTGTCAACCCTCATGGGAGTCTTCACGGGGCACTGCTTAAAGGCGGCGCTTATGGGCATCCCGTGCAGAGATTTGTATAAAAGTTGCCAGGACGCAGAACAAGAGAAGTCAGTGGAACATTTGATATGCACATGCACGGGTCTTCAAGAATGTAGACTCGCCTTCCCAGGCTGTATATACTTAGTTGACCTAGCCGAAATAGCGGATGTACCACCTAAATCACTCTGGTTCCAAACTACTTGCTATTGTTGTTCTAACAACAATATCTGTGTTACTGTAAGTCTTATTCGTCTATGGAGGACCTGCTTTGATATAAAATTAAACGATGTGCGCCATTTGAATTGGATACGTTCAAAGAGAGTGGGCTTGGCCGGACAATTGGAGAGACGCAGCACGCCAAGTGGTTCCTGATGGCAGGGGGGACAAACGTCCGTAACGTTGCCATCAATACGCGCCCAATACAAATTGAGGCGGCTGCGCACCTTTCATATCTTAGCTGGGCCAGAACCAACCGCGTCTACCGAGGTAGCGTTTTCTCTTTCGGTGAAATCTCCGGGAGACGTTCCCTTAGCACTACATTTACGCTGAATACTGCTGCTGTGACTTTATCAGCGTAAATGTTGTTCAGACCTGCCTAGTAGTTTTAATGATCTAAATGTTCTCTCAACAAGGTTTCTTTGTCGGCTCCCCGAGTATTACCGGCTAATGACTTGAGAACCTTGTTCCTACACGCAGAAAAAAAGTATGGTTGTGGTGACAATATTCGAAGAGGATAATTTTATTGTCGGGTGTATGGTTGTGGTACAACAATATTATGATCCCCACAACAATAGTATGATTCAAATACAACCATACTATGATCCTCACAACAATAGTATGATTCACACATAACCATACTATGATCCCCACAACCATAGTATGATTTACACTCAACCATACTATGATCTCCACAACCATAGTATGATCCTCACAACCATAGTATGTTTCATATACAACCATAGTTTGATCCTCATAACCATGGTATGATTCACACGCAACCATGTTATGATCCCTACAACCATACCAGTAGTATGATCACACGCAATTATACTATGATTACCATTATAATTTATTAGAATTTGTTTAAGTTGTCTACAACAGATTTGATTCCCAATATTATTTATTAGAATTGGTTTAAGTTGTCAACAATAGATTTCAATTATGAAAATTATTCAAAAATACATTAAATTCGAAATAATACGAGTGATTTATTTCACAGTAGAAAAAACAAGTTGAAATAAACGTAAGCGTTTTTATTAATAATATTTCAGTTAAAGAAAGCCAAAGCAGCTTGTTTAAAAAATTTTAATTTCGATAAAGAAAAGTACTATTATTGCATAAGATCCGTACCAATAACATTTGTTCTTAAAAGCATATTTAAATGAAGAAAAATTACAATCATACAGTATGATTGCCGTAATCATATTATTGTTAGCAAAACCCAATACTTTTGTCGCATCAACCATATTTATATTGTTGCTATAACCATATTTTCATTTTTAAATTTGGCAATAATACTATTGTTACATTTCAACAATATTAATATTGCAGCAATTATACTATTGCCAAAAATAAATTCAGTTAACAATGCTATGGTTGCGACGAACATACTATTATTGCGGAGAACATATTATTATTATTGTCGTGACCATGTAGTAACCATGTTTTTTCTCTGCGTGTACATTTAAGCTTATCGCAGATAGCTGCACCACGTGCAAAGGATCGAAAAAGGCTGTCCAATGTGACCCTAAGAATTTTGGGGTAGTAGGTACACTGAGCGTCACTACTTCAGTGCTTAAAGCACCGTTTTTTGGTGATTTTGGTAACTGCGCCTTTTAAGAAAAAATCTGGTACTAGTATTTTGCGGTACTTAGTAGTTTTTTCGAAAGAAGTTATTTGATTTCCTATTATATAAGTATATACAGGGTTTTCCATTAAGGACATAAGACAATGATTTTTTTAACCATGTGTCTGGTTAAATTTGTCATGGTAAATGTTTGATAACGAAGACAAAATAACGTTATATAAGGTCAAATGTACAAACAAAATAGTTGAGTTAAAATTATATAAAGTTGGATTTTTCAAGAGAGGCTGGAAAATATGCGACGTAAACAAAAATTAAAAGATCATTCGGCTCTGTTGTATCGAAGTTTTTGATCTGCTTTGTGTTATACGAAGTTCAGAATTAAGTCGCACCGATTGCGAGTGTCTTATGTACCCACTCTATTGCCTTTCTTCCTCTGCTCTGAACGTTTGTAATTGTAAGAACGATCATAAGACAATTTATCTCGCGCTTTTAAAAAACCACCACCAGATGCAAATGCTAGCTGTACAGTCTATACAGCAATATCATTGCTTTTCGCACAGTTCGAAAACTATACGCAAAGGGTAATTCTCATTAATCATAATGGGATTCCCGTATAAGTCATTTGATTTGTAGCCGAAGTAATCGTTGCCAAAGACTGGAGAAGAAAAACCTTGGCGGGTTTAGAAACTGCTGTACAGTCTGCCTGGCAACCGCAGCCAATACATTTCACCAATTTTTTAGTTGATTCTGAAAAAAAACAACAAAAAGGTTTCGAACCCGAATAAAAAGTGTGCAGGTCATAATAATGAAAAAAGACCAAATAAATGTAAACAAAACAAAAAAATTAGTAGGTTAATTTAATATTAAATATTGTAACAGCAACTATATTTCTGGTAAAAAGAGTTAAAAAATAATTAGTTAACATACAATAAAAATGATTTCTATAACAATCTTCATAGCTTATTATATTAACAATTTCATTGTTAAATTGGACATGTTTCATTTCATTGTTTCAATAAATTAACTATGAAATTTTATTATTATCACAATTTTCATAGTTAAAAACATTGCATTGTTAGAACAACAATTATTGTTTTAATAATAACAGTTTTAATGGTTATAAACTCAACAATGCAATGTTAAAACAACAATAATTATTTTAAAATTAACGATTTTCATGGTTAAAAAAATTTAACCATAGAATAGTTAAATTAACTACTATTATTGTTAAATACCAGTCAACAACAAAACGTTCAAATTAACCTTATGTAACGTAGACTGCAAATCGTGTTTATTTATGGTCAAGTTAACCTTACATCTTAGAAGGTTATTTTTCTTCTCAGTGTAGTCGGGATTTTGACGTCATCCACTTTCACATTAAGTGACAACCGCACTTTAGCGGTCCATGTAGTAAACACTGTGGCTGATGATTTAGAGGCGGATATTTTTGTATTCCTCTCAGTGAAGAAGCGTGCTAAGTCCGAACTACTCGAACCAGCTAATAAACCATAAGGAAGAACAATTATAAAGACTGCCACACATCCTTCCTTTAACTCTACAATCTCCCCCTCTCTCTCTCGTTCTTCTCTTCCTTTCATCAGGGTCCAAGTGAACTCGCCATTTCTTCCTGGCTTGCTTTCAACATAATCTAACCTTTGTACCTGTATTTATTTCGAAACTAAAGACGCCATATCACCTGTAGATTGTAAATAGACATATGTTTATTGAATAACGACCTAAATTGTATGCCCCAAGTAGGAAAATCCAGGAGTTATCAATAACTTAGGTTTGATGGTCCTAAGGTAGACCTTGGAGGTCACTGGTCCTCTCCTGAGACAAAAAAGCCACGTTACAAGATATTCTCTTAACTTTTCCTCATTTTGTGATGCTCTCTTGTGGTCAACAGGGGCTATATCAATGAAACATATCAATAGCCCAATCCTTATGCAACCCGAAGAAACTTGTATTGTCCTCAGAATATTGTATTTTCTCAAAACCCCTCCACCAAGACTACAGCTCGAGTCCGTTGTTAAGCTTTTTTCTGAAAAAGTCTGTATGGTATTTACCACGTTAAGGCATAACTTGTCGAACTTAAGTACTTGCACCATGTGAAGCCACTATGAGCATCTCAACATTTTATCCTTAGGGTGGTGTTCATTGTATTCCACAGTCTCTCATATCCTTCATATGCACACACATGAGCACTAAAATGTTTTGTGACGTTGTTCATGGGTATAATGATGGCGATGATGATGCTTTCGTAATATCTTCATTATTTCCAGCATCTTTTGGTTGTTTTTAGACGCCGACATCAGCGTCAAAGTTTAGGTACTTTGTTGTTGTTGTTGCTGTCCTCGTTGTTTGCATGTATTCCTCCTGTTGTTTGCGTTTCTGTTTTGTATTGCTTTGCATAGAAACACGTTTGAGAGATCCTGACAGTGCAGTGTCATTTTCATAAATTGCGGCTGTTACCGCTGCTGCTCTCTTGTGTTTGTGTGTGTGCATTTCATTGCCTGTATCCTTAAATGCACACACATACACATTAGCATTTGTTTATGCAAACACTCATATACACCTGAATAAGGTTTGGAACCGTGTGTTCTTGTGTTTGTGTGCGGCCCGAGTCCTTGCCACTTCTGGTTGCACGTACGTAGGGTGGCAGCACAACACAATTTTGACATCGTATCGTTCATACCTGAAAATTGTTCATTCATTCTCGACGCTTTTTGTTCTCCGTTGTCGCCTCGTCCTCATGATTTTTGGTCTGTTATTTAGTTGTTTAGCTTAGTTTCTTCGGTTACGTTATGTTACGTTTATCTGTGTGTGTGTGTGTGGTTCTCATAATTTTCTTGGGTAATTTCTTGCAAACATTCGACTTGTCTTGCTTTTCGTTGTCTTAAATGTAAGTACTTATAATGGATGCGAGGGTCGTATGTGAGGTGACGTTGTATGCGTTTCCCTTTCATAAAGAAAATGATTGAATTCAAGGCAGCTTTAACGAGCACCTTTCGTACGGCTGAAGTTAGTGATTAGTTCGTCTTTCCAACTATTGTTGTAATCAAAATACAGGGTGGCGCACAAATCATGCTACAAAAACAAAACGTAATAACTTTTTTTCTGGTTGAGCAATTGGCATAGACTTGATCTTATTTTTAAGGATAGTATTTAGATTTATAAATGTAAATGCTTGGGATACCGAAAAGAGGATAGTGCAGCGTTACCATGCTTTGCAGTCCTGCATTTTCGTCTGAAGGGAATTTAGGCGGGAGTTTGGCGGAGCTCCCCCGAGTAAGTGGGCCATTATGATGCTGCTAAACAAGTTTGCCGAATCTATAAGCATCTCACGAAGACGATACCATCGAAATCCCGATTTTCGGGTTTGAGACACCATCGCGGCTTTATCATTTTTAATTCAAGCAAATTCATGCGTTTTGAGTCGAAACTTATAGGCGCAAATTGCAGTTAGTAGCAGCAGTGTTTACAATGGATTAATCATGATGACTGGTTTCATAGGGTTGCAAAGTAAACCCTGAGGATTTTCCTATTCAAATGGAATTTTCCCAAAAAATAATTGAAATGGCCGATGATGAAAACAACTTGATAAATTCTTTGTTTATGCCTGATGGGGCCTATTTTGATCTAAGCGGCAACGTTAACAAGCAGATTTGCCTTATATTGAGAGAATCTAATCCACAAATACTCCATGAGACAGAACTGCACCGAGAACGAGTTACTGTGTGGTGCGCAGTTTCATCAAGCTTCATTGTGGGGCCATACTTCTTTGAAGAAAACGGTGTTACAGTCCTAGTCAATCTGAATAGTTACTTAAAGAACTTGAAGGAGTTTTTACCCAGAACTGCGCCAAAGACGTTTCCATTTCAACATTTGGTTCCAGCAAGATGGAGCAATTGCACATATAGCCACACCGATTGTGGCAAAGCTCCAACTGAAATTCCCAAACAAATTAATATCCAGAAATTCCATTTTCCTCTGGCCCCAAGGTCACCGGCCCTGACCGCATCAGACTTTTTTTATGAGGAATATGACTGAATTCGACTCGTAATTGAAGCATTCCAACTTCAACCCTTCAGCGCCGCAATGAATAATTTTCTGATCAGGTGTCGCATATGTGTGGTTAAAAATGGAGGTCATTTACGGTTTATCATCTTCTAACACAATAAAATGACTTACGGCGCTGAGGCCTTTGTGAATTAAAATATTATAACATTTTAATATTAATAAAAAAAATATGTAGGGTGATCCATCTAAAGATATTTTTTCAGAACAAAAAAATATAAAAATTCAAATCAAGTGTGGAATTTTTTTTGGTAATTTGAAAGGACATTGTATGGCATTTATTTTTTGAATATAATTTCCTTCAAATGTTGGGCGCCACAACGCCTCAGGATTTCCATCCTGAGGGTCAAATTTTTGATGATTCGTTGGAGCATTTCGACCGGTATGGCTTTAATGACACGCGTAATGTTGGCTTCCAAAACCTGAATCGTAGCTGGTTTGTCAGCACAGACTTTGGACTTTTCGTAACCTCAAAGAAATATGTCTAAAGGTGTGAAATCCCTCGATCTAGGCGGCCAACTCACCTGTCCAAAACGTGCTTTCGTAATGACCTCTCAATAGATCCATTGTTTGAGCACCTGTATGGCAAGTGGCACCGTCAAGATTACAAGTGTCGTCAAGATTACAGGCTTCAATTTCAGGTAGCATAAAGATCGATATCATGGCGCGATAGCGAGCACCATTCACGGTTACGTTCCGGCCATCATCATTTTTGAAAAAATATGGACCGATGATTCCATTAGCACCAAACTGTGGTTTTCTCTGGGTATAATGGCACCTCTTGAACCTCTTCTTGTTGCTCCTCAGTCCAAATGCGGCAATTTTGTTATTGACTTTGCCGTTGAGCCAGAAATGAACCTCATCACTGAACAAAATTTTGGTCGAAAACAGCGGATCTTCCCGTTTCTCACCGAGCTCTCATTTCCATAACACAATTGCCAACATTTGAAGGTAATTATTTTCAAAAAATAAATGCCATAAAATGTCCTTTCAAAAAATGATTCCACACTTGATTTGAATTTGTATATTTTTTTGTTCTGAAAAAATACCTTTAGATGGATCATCCTATATATACAATAAAAAATAAATAAAGTACATTAATAAAAGAAAAGTTTTGTGAATTTCTTTTTGAAGCACAATTAGTGCGTCGCTATTTAATTTACGTGGGCGTGGTCATAAAAAACGTCCGCTAGTGTTCGGGGATATATGTGTATCCACAAACAGTGAAATTTTCTAAAAAAAAATCTAAATGTGTACATATATTTAAAGGTAAAGATACTAAAAATCGGTTTCCACGAGTTACCATATGGACAAAACTTTATGATATCGGATTAAGGTTTCAGAGACATAATGCTGGTCCACCTAAAACGCACTATGTAAAGTGTAAACAAAACTAAAAGTTTTCAGAGAATTGTCTTAATATTTTTTATTATGATAGAAGGATTAATTACCATTATGTGCGAAACAAAATATCAGCGAAATGCTAGTCATGCCTTCGGTGGCATACCTTAATCCGATGCTCCATATTTTCCAATACTCTGAGACATAATGAGGGTTCAATGTCGTTGGGCAAAAAACTTGACTCACAAGTAACATTGTGCATTTTGGTTGGACCACCCATTACATAGAACTTAACGATGTGTTGCCCTACCGATCTAGAAACCACATTTAGTATTTAATCTTGCTGAAATATAGGGCCCGCCAGTGAGACAACACATAAATATGCCGCCGTGATATAAATGCTTGCGATTTTGTGAATAAGAGATTTATCTCTTACTTGCTGGAGTTGTTGGTGGTGTACATCGTAAGGAAAAAGGATCAGATGAACCCGGTGCGATCCTTATTGACTTTTCTACCAGGCGTCTTACAGACCTTCGCCTGGTAACTCCTGAAAACGGAGTTTCGACATCCGTAAGAGCAACGTCTAAAGTGTAAGAGGCGAGCTGGCCCAAGTTTATAAAGGTTGAAGTTGGTTTGAAGCCCATTTTGGAAGAAACAACAGCAATGAAAGTTAAAATAAATGATAAAAACCGGACCCCTCTAACTGTTAACGACCACTGCAGACGAATAAAGGACCATGATTCACGGATATACACAAGGAATGTACGAATACTCCTGCGTCCAGGTGCCTCTATCCTAGGGTCATACGAGTACTTACAAACTCGACTATTACAAAAAAGTTAAAAGTCGAAAAGTCTATTTTTAGTATAAAAAAGGAGATAAAAGTCGACTCTTCAAATTTTATCTTTAGGGAAATGCAATATTTTAGAATAAAAGACCAGTTTTTTTTGTATAGAGTGATTTTAACCTAATAAACAACAGGGATTTCAAGTAGTAGGCATATTAGTAATATTCAAGTTTTAATATAAAGTTTATTTTTTAAGGCAGTCGATTAATGTACATACATGAACTACATGTCCGCATTAATTGATCTCAAAAAAGATAATAATTTAAATTTATTGGAGAAATTTGGCTTCGAACTGGAGTAGCATAAGCACTGCATGCGAAAATAATCTCTTACGAGGGACAGAAGTGGCAATGTTTGACAAGTTTTTTTCGCTACTTTTGCAATAAATGGGTACTGCCTTTCTATTGTTCTCCATACGAGTTTAAGTATTGTTATACGACAAACAGGCGGTGCCTTCAGATAGTGCTTCAATTATATTGGAACACCATTGCATTCATTTTGGCTTTTTTCGCGCCTAATTCTTTCACTCTTTTCAAGGAACCCCCATATGTTATCCTCTTCAAGAATTTCTGTTTTCGGTGTTTATCAGTTTGCCTTAAAACATAATAAAAATTAACTTGTTATACTGCTTAATACAACTTTAGTACAACTTAATACAACTTACTTAATTACTCTGAGTCTAGAACATTTTTGAAGGCATACGTTATTTACCACGGAGTACAATTAAATAAAACTTGTGTATTCCATTATTCTCTCTTCCTTTTGGTTTTGGCCGATCATTGTAGTAGCATATGCGATCCTTCACATAAGATTGTTAGGAGTATACTATTAGCTGTTCAAATACTGTCAGCTTTGTTTGAAAATGTGGGGGCGTTATTGATTTGATTCGTAGATATCGTAAGCCCCGCATACTGTAAAAGTGAATATAGTGTAAAAGTTTCAAGTTTACAGAATTATCACAGGACCCTCGTAACAAATTTTCCTTTTAAAAATCATTTGTTTGTGTCATCTTCTACGTTCTCCACTGCATTGTTTTTATTTACAGAAGCAGAATAGAAGCACACATACCTATCTACAACTACTGTATGTATATATGGACGAATAGCTATCGTTATTTTCTTGAGAAGGAGCGTTGTGATGAAGTATGTTGTGGAGCTCAGTACCTAAACCTGAAGCTAATATCAGAACTAAATTTAAGTGCAAATAACTATCCCAGCATCAGATGGAAGGGCTTGCAACCCTGATTGCCTTACAAGGCCCACCCTCAGTGCAATACTCAATACAAATGAAGACGTCGTATCTTACGTAGGACAGGCCTGAACTACTCCATCCCTTGTTTGGCATGTAAGCAGGGCTTCATTGCCGGTTTGTTTTGCAGGCTCCATAAGAAAGCAAATGTGACTTTAAATCTAAAGAAGACAAGAAGAAGAAAGCGGTTGTCATTGTAGAGCTATAAAAAAGTATGATTGGGATAACAATATTCGAAGAGCATCATACTGTTGTTGGGAATATGGTTGTGGTATAACAATACTATGATCGTCACAACAATAGTATCATGCAAATATAACCATACTATGATGCTCACAACAATAGTAAGATTTACCCAAAGACATACTATGATCCCCACAACCATAGTATAATTCACACTCAACCATACTCTGATCTACACAACCATACTATGATCCTCACAACCATAGTATGATTAACACGCTACCATGTTATAATAGGGAATAAGAAGAAGTCATTGGGTGCCAAAGAAGGGCTGTAGGGTGGATGGCCCATCAATTCGACATCTTGAGTGGTCATATAGCTCATGGTTTCAGCTGATGTGTGAGAGCTCACATTGTCGAGATGCAAAATGATCCGTCTTCTCTTATTATCTTTCCTCATTTTTTCGACCACTGTTGGTATACCACTCAGAATTGACCTCTTACGTTCCACTAAAGGTCCTGTGGCAACATTGCAGGTTATACCGAAAAAACGCAATCATTTGTTTCGATGTATTTCTTCCACCAACCACTCGTCTTGTCTCGTTAACCCACGCAAAAAATCATCGCACGAAAATGTTTCCGGGATAACTCCATTTTTTGACTGAGATAAATTTTTCAACACACTGTAAGCAAAACAATTCGCCCTCAAATGACAAAACGTCCTGAGTGAAGTTATGCCAAAAAATGTCAAAGTTTCCAATGAAAGCTTAAGTTTGCATCTGGGAACACTATTATTGTCGGGACCCTAAATATAAATTGCAACCCTCGTATTGAATTAGATCCATGACATTAACATTGTTCTAAAATGGATATTTAAATGAAGAAAAAATACTATCATACAATTTGTTTGCCGTAATCATATTATTGTTAACATAAAACTTAATAGTATTACTTTTGCCATACCAACCATAGTGATATTGTTGTTACAACCATATTTTTAAATTTGGCAATAATACTATTGGTACATTTCAACAATATTATTATTGCGGCAATCATACTATTGTCAAAATTAAACTCAGAAAATAATGCTTTGTTATGATGAACATAATTTTGTTGCGCAGAACATATTATTATTGCTGTGATCATATTGTAACCATATTTTTTCTCTGCGTTGAAAAAAGTTGGCAATCGAAGAAGTTGCCGGTTTGCGAACCTTATAAAAGTCACAAGTCTATATACCAGGGACTCTCTGCAAAATGCATTAAAAAACAATTTTTTTAAAATTTGCTTCTTCTTCTTAAAATTTCAATTTCTTCTCTGCAATATAACTTAAACACATTAAGCTAAATTTGGGGAGAAAAACAAGAAATCGAAGGAGGAAGGCAATATATAAAACAAAATTAAAAAAATTTAAATATTTTGCAAAAGTTCAGATATAAAAACTTTGAAAAATATTTTTAGTCCTTATGTAACCTGTATTCAAAACATCCAAAAAACAACACAACTATTTCTGTATAAACATGGTTGATAAATTCCACTGGCAGGGACGTTCTCTTGGTAATAGAAAGTAGAAGCTTCCTTAGATACGAGTACTCTTATGTAGATCTATACAAGACGGATGGGTGAGTTTCGAGACCTACTTTATGGATCTAAGATTAGAATGAGACCGATCCCATGCCCCAAAAGAGTTCCCTCCCAGAGATATATGCGTTTTATGAAAGTGTTGGTACACCAAAGATACACGTATTTAAATTTTTAAGATGGCTCTCCTGAACAAAACTGGTTTTTACCCTTAGGTCCCTTTCTATTTTTGCGCGTCACATATACTGGACAACTAGATCATTGTAACGTTTTTGAAGCAGAAATAATATAATGGGTGCCGAGGCACAGAGACATTTCGGGGACTGATAGGGCGGAAAGGCTGGCGAGACATGGGGCAGCCTTACAAATTGCATTCAATCTCGAACATGCAAGTACTACCCTCTTCACATGAAAGCTAAATATCAGATGAGAATCTCTCAGACAAGCGAATGAAATATGGGCTAGCGTCAGGCAATGCCGAAACAAAAGGCAAATTTGGACTACGTACGATCTAAATCATGTAAAATCCTTAATATCGATCTCTTGGGTCAATATGTCGGTTTAAGTAACCAACGCATTGATTGTGGTGGCGGTGCGTATTAACCAACGCATTTTTATAAGTACACCGCAAATCAGTAAAAAAAAAACAAGGCCTTCAACAATATAGAAAGGAGTGCTTCCAAATAATTGTTTGCGGAAACAACTTGTCACAGAGTTTCAAGTAGGTTAGATTGACGAGAATATGATGAGCTTAGAGTCGGGACATAATCGAAGCTAAATACATGGCATCACCATCGTCTAAAACCATATCTACGTTCCTCCCATTCAAGGAGAGAACACGATTTATTTCTGCGAACAGTAGATTTTACTTCCCTATCAACAATAAAGCTGCAAAATGAAAATCAATACTTGCACTATTCTTGGGTAGGGTATGGAAATAAGGATGATGAGGCAGTTACTGCAGTTTTTCATTTAGATCCATTTGCCGCCTTATTTTGTCCAACAAAATAAAATATTTTTCTTTTAATTAAAAAGTTCTCTACATAATTTCAACAATACATCTTTTATATTTTAAACACGAAAAACGGTATTTGTAAAGAAAAGATCCCACTGACCGTTGCAGCGTACAGAAGCTTCGCCTTTTTTTCCACTCGTTGTCACCAGCAGTCAATAAAAAAGTGGGGTACCAAACGCCGTTCCTTGGGAACCAGGGGTACGACGACGAGGGTAAAAAAACTGCATCAACAAAGTATGCTGCCCATAACGCAACTCTGCAGGGTGTAGCAAGAAAAGCGTCATGGGAGAGATTTTGGGCAATTAGAAGAGAGGAGAAATGAGAAACGGAATTGCGTGAGGACAGAAGTAAAAACGATGCCTAAATTCTATCAAAAAGTCAAACATAAGACTAAGGCCCAATTAATGGCATAAACTTATATAAAGATAGAAATATAAGTTTGGTGAAGAATACGGCAAGTGTAATAAATATGTGAATAAAATACTTTCCCCACCTATTGACAACTAATTATTCTGTTGTAGAAGACGACCGAACCAATCATTGATGACAGCGTAGAATGTCAATATCTAAGCCTAGAATAAGTCAATGCGGCAATTGACCACCTTAAAAATAATAAGGAATATGGTGTCGATGGTTAACCTTCCGATAGTTTACTGGGCTGTTCAGGACGAGGGTATGATTTGGTTAAGAGCATGGCTACGAGGGCGACCGCAAAACTAACTGGCCTGGCACATTTTCTGTTTTACTAGCAACTTTTTTTGTTTTTTAAAAGCAATCTTTTATAAGCCATCTGTCAAAATTTCCGAAATATTTAATGATTATTTTTTGTTACAGGTGATTGAAGTAAACAAGTTTTATAATTTTTGAAAAATGGAAAATAAAGAGTTTCGTGCGGTAATTAAACACTTTTATATGAAAGGTTATACGCCACAATTAATCAAAGATGAATTGGATTCTATTCATGGTGATAATGCACCATCATACTCCACCGTGAAATCCTGGGTTCAACAATTTAAAATGGGTCGTTCAAGTACGGAAGATGAACAACGCTCTGGAAGACCGAAAACTGCTACTACTATTGAAAATATTAGAAAAATATTTAATGAAGTGACTAAAGATAGACGAATAAAGCTCAGAGAACTAGCTGATATTGTTAAAATACACGAAAACAAGTTTGGAGTATTTTACATGATGAACTCCACATGAAAAAGCTATCCGCAAGTAGGGTGCCGCGTTTGTTGACTTTGCCCCAAAAAATCGTCCGTTGGACCAATTCCGAGGAGCTTTTAGCGATTTATCAGCGTAATCCAATAGAGTTCGTGCGCCGATTCATAACTGTTGATGAAACATGGATCCATCACTACATCCCAGAATGCAAAGAACAGTCAAAACAATGGATAGAAGCTGGTAAAAGTGGTGCCAAGAAGGCGAAAACTGTTAAGTCAGCAGGAAAAGTAATGGCCACAGTATTTTGGGATATATTTATTGATTATCTTGAGAAAGGAAAAACTATAAATAGTGAATATTATTGTGCTATTGGATCGCTTGAGTGAAGAAATCAAGATAAAACGACCGCATTTAGAAAAAAAAGTTCTTTTTCATCAAGATAATGCTCCTTCAAACCCTGCATTTTTAACTCAACAAAAACTGGCCGAATTACGATATGAATTTGCTCCGCATCCACCATATAGTCCAGATTTAGCTCCTTCAGATTATTTCTTGTTTCCAAATTTAAAAAAAATTCTCGGTGGCAAAAAATTCTCGTCCAATAGCGAGGTTATTGCTGAAACTGAGGCATATTTTGAAGGTCTTGAAAAATCTTATTTTTCGGATGGAATTAAAAAACTTGAAAAACGTTTGATGATGTGTATTGAGTTGGAAGGAGATTATGTTGAAAAATAAATAATAATAAATCCAAAAAAAACGGTTTTTTTATGTTAGGCCAGTTACTTTTGCGGTCGCCCTCGTAGCTCATCTGTACAATTTGGTTAAAAGTAAGAGTGGAATCATAGTGTTAAATGTTCTGTTCATAAAAAGACACCTCACGGATTTCGCCAACTGCTGTGTAATGAGTCTCATACAAATTGCTTACAAGGTTCTCTCGAGCGTTTTTTGTGAACGACTGAAGCCTTACGTCAGCAAAATCATTATACCGTTTCGGCCTGGCAAATCTACAACTGATCAGATCTTTTCATCGTCCCGGGAAAAGCAATTACACATGCCATCTCGTTGTCGATTATAAACCGCCCTTCGACAGCTAAATAAGATCGAAACTGTTTGAAACCATGTCTGACTTCCGTATCTTCGCAAAACTAGTACGTTCATGAAAAATGACGTTGTTTGCCACAAAATCTGCAGTTAATATAGGACCTCTCCCAGCCATTCAATACGAAGAGAGGCCTCATGCAAAGTAATAATCTGCCTTGCAATTTGTTTAGTATTCCGCTGCAAAGAATTAGAATGGAAAAATGAGCAAACGGCACGGTGTTAAACATAGCACAATAAAAAAATCTCTGAGCACGATCCTCACTCACGCAGATGACAAAAACATCATGGGGCAAACTGTACGATCAGCAGCTCGCCCTCCGCTAGTTTAGATAAGTAGGTACGTAGAGCTAGGATTGGACAAAGCAAAGCTGCTGGTTGCATCTATTCAATTGATGTCGAAACAACATTAGGTCAGAGTAAATACATGCCGTTGCAATTTCGAGGAAGTCAACGAGGTGCTCTATCTATCTCCGATCCGCCACCAACAAACGAAATAACGTCAGCCTGGAAAGAATACGTAGAATCTTTTTAGTTAACAGGTGCTGATTTGGGGTTTACAGATTTCTTAACAATAAAGTCCTCGCTCGATGAATCAAAACAGCGCTCTACAAACGCTCATGCCGCCCGTTGTTGTTGTTGTTGTATCAACAATAAATTTATTATGAAGTCTTGTTCGCCTATGGGCGATCTGCTTCGATATCCAGGTGAAGGAAACGCTCCATTTGAACTGGATGCGTCCGCAGAAACCTGGGGGTCAGCTGAGAGGGCTTGGCCGGACAATTAAAGAGGTACAGCACATCATGTGGTCCATCATGGCAGGCGGGGCAGATGTCCGGAGCGTTAGCATCAATTCGTGCCCAGTAAGAATTGAGGCGGCTGCACCATCCAGATCTCAGCTGCGCCAGAACCAAGCGCGTCTGCAGAGGTAGTACCTTCTCCTCAGGTGAAATCCCCGGGGATGATCCCCTAGCACTACATTCACATGGTATCTGGATACTGCTGCTGCGACTTCATCGGCGTGAATGTTGTTCAGACCTGCCTGATAGTTTCGATGATCTAAAGGTTCTCTCTTATACCGCTGGACCTCTCTCTTTAGATCATGAAGATCGTCCTTATCTGGCTAGCCGGAGGCATCCTGTCCAAGAGATGGTGGTTACACCCTAGCAGGTATTGCTTAGCCAGCAGGAAACTGTGTCTGCGCACGGTAAGGGTCTTCGTCTCCTTATGTAGATGATCCTCAGAAGACATAAGAGGACACCCAGTTGATGTTCTGAGGGCGGCATGTCTGAATTTTCTTCCACTGCGTCGTACTCACGTTCGCCGACCATACAGGTGCTGCGTAGTTTGCTACAGACCGACCTATCGCCTTGTAAGAGGTCAACAAGGTTTTTTGTCGGCTCCCCAAGTACTGCCGGTAAGTGACTTGAGGACCTTGTTCCTTTTTTGTGTTAAAAGTAGATAGCTGTAGCATGTGCAGAGGATCGAAAAAAGCTGTCCAATTTGACCCCAAGGGTTTTGGGGTAGTTGGTAGTCGGGATGTTGACGTCATCGACTTTTACAATGATTGACAACCCCACCTCTGCGGTCCATGCTGTAAACAGTGTGGCTGATGATATGGAGGCGTATATTTTCTCCTCGCAGTGAAAAGGCGTGCTAAGTCAGTGAGGTAATGACGCCCGTGCTTTTACATGGCGCTGAAACATGGGTACTCTTGCATGCAGATGAACCGATGTTGAGAGTGTTCGAGATAGCCTTGTTTGCGTAAAGAAACGTAGTTTTCTTCCATTGGATGAAGGTTTTAAAAAAAAAAGACCTCCCGATTTTTTTGAAGGTCTTTATCCTTTCGCAACAGAGTTTTATTTTGCATGAGTGTTTAAATGAGATATAGAGGGAATACGAGTAAGTGTGTGTGTATGCAAAAGTATGTCATAATTATTATAAAGCCTAGTATTTTACACAGGTCTGTCTCTCCCTCTGTATCAGTAACTTGCATTAAATTGTCAATGAGACGAGAAGTAGACACGACTGCCATTGTATCACTTTACTTAAATACCCTTTCGTCTTGAAATGTCGTTAGAAGCCACTTTCCCCTTTCTGTGGTCTTGGTTGGAATGGCATCTTCGAGTTGTCACTTCTCTTCTGGAAAACACTATCGCTCCATGTTTATTTGCTTGGCTTGTTTGTCGACTGTTTCTCATGGCATAATTTAACTTTTTCGTTTCGGTTGATTTTAGCCTCTTTGCCTTTTGAGGAGCGTAATTATGTTAACAACTTACGCTTCTTCTTCCAACACTTTTTCTTCCTCGACATCTCTTCAACTTCAATTTGAAGTTTCATAAGATGAAGAGCGAGTGCACATACATAAGTGGCGATACAGATTTTACAGTTGCCATAGAGATTAATTGCAGCTACGAAGTGGCAGGTTTCCAAGACTAATTAAAGTACACATAACACAGTGAGTAAGGCATAATGATGAATTTAGGCTAAAGCACAGTGGGCCAAAAAGCTTGTTTGTTTACTAGTTAGCATAAAATTGGAACTTGAAGTAATTTAACCTCGATAATAACCGAATGTCAGTGGGTACACTACATTTACCCGTACATGGAACTGCAGATATCGCTGTCAAAGTTATATTTTATCTATAAAGCCTTAAGTGATGTCAAAGCAGACATTGCCGGGATTCGGCATCTATTAATGCTAATAATATAGGGTGATCCATCTAGAGGTATTTTTTCAGAACAAAAAATAAATGCCATAAAATGTCCATTCAAATTACCAATAAAGATTCCACACTTGATTTGAATTTTTATATTTTTTTTTGTTGTGAAAAAATACCTCTAGATGGATCACCCATTATATATAATTTCTCGAGAAATCGAAAGTGCCGGAGAATATATACCCTCAATTATTGATTATGCATCAATATGTAGATTTTGTCCAAGGAGCGTGTGTTTCTTTCCATACCAATATGAATATACGAGTACCAACTAACGGGTGTTTTTTAGACGTGTGCTTTTCAATCTGGCCAGACTTTTTTCGGAGTTGGTCTGTTTGACAGCTGTCACTTGATTAATGCTCATTTTGGTTTGCCATTTCATAATGAATAGACTTACTCCGGAACAACGTTTGCAAATCGTGGAAATTTATTACCAAAATAATGGTTCGGCGACACATCGCGCGATGCGTCTAATAATCGTTCGACATAATGGCCCAGCAGAGTCGGTAATTCGAGCAACCTTAAATCCTTTTCGCACTACGTTTACTCTGGTGGATAATGCGCATCCTCAGAGACGCCGTACAGTGCTCACCAAAGGCGCTGTTGCTGCTGTGGCAGAGTATCGAAGAAGACCCGAAGGAGTCCATCCGCCATTTCGCTCAACAATTGGAGCCAAACGAACATCAAGCGCTTCGCACGTTCGGAGAATGGGCCCAAAACGAGATGGCCAACGATCCTGATTTTTACAAGAAAATTTTGTTCAGTGATAGCTCACTTTTGGTTGATGGGTACGTTAATAACCAAAATTGTCGCATTTGGAGTAATGAAAATTTACAAGCTATTGTTGAGACGCATTGACATCCTCCAAATGTCACTTTTTGGTGTGCTTTATGGGCAGAGGGAATCATTGATTCATATTTCTTCAAAAATGAAGCCGGCCATAATTTTACAGTCAATAGGTAACGCAATAGAGCCACGATTAATGACTTTTTTGTGACTGAATTGGAGGATTGGTTCCAACAGGCGGCCAATAAAATAATCATCTCGATCATTATTGAAGGAAACTTTTGGTGAGCGCATTATCTAGCCTCGTGAGCCTGTGGCGTGGCCTCCAAAATCATGTTTAACTCTGCTGGAAAATTTTTGTGATTTTATGTGAAGTTGCTTGTGTACGCAGAAAAGCCCGACACGACTGACGCCTTGGAAGAGTTTTTTCGGTTCGTTATTGCTGACATACGGCCCCAAATGCTGCAAAAAGTGGTCAAAAATTGGGCCTCTCTGCTGGAATTTATTCGAGCCAGCCTTGGCGGCCACTTGCCCGAAATCATTTTTAAACATAATGGCAACCCCTTATTTTTATAATACGGACTGCTTTATATATTTCTGGTCTAATAATGAAAATGCGAATATTTATCTTCAAAAATGGTTCTATTGTTTTTCAAAGTATTCTCCAGCATGATTTATATACTTTTGCATGCGCTCAAACCAATTGTCGTAGCACTTTTTCCACTCCGATTGAGACACCACCAAAACATGTTTTTGAACGCTTTAACGTCATCTTCTGGCGACGAAAATTCTTCACCAAGCATTTTTTTCTTGATGTGCGGGAATAAAAAGAAGTCATTGGGTGCCAAGTCAGCTGTATGGCGGGTGACCGATCAATTCGACTCGATTTGGCTGGTCAAAAAAGCGCTGGTTTGAACCGATGTGTAGGAGTGACCGATCAATTCGACGATTTGGCTGGTCAAAAAGCGCTGGTTTGAGCAGATGTGTGAGAGCTAAAGTCTTCGGTCTAAAGTTTTCGGAGAAATTCGAAAAACGAACAAGAGAAGACGAATCATTGTGCACCATCAATGATTCGTCTTCTCTTGTTCGTTTTCCGAATTTCTCCGAAGACTTTAGACAAACAAATTGTGGTGTACCACTTAGAATTGACCGTGCTACGTTGCTCAAGTGAAACAGTCGCCACATGGCCAGTTTTGCGGAAGAAACAGGCGACCATTTGCTTCGAAGTGCTTCTTCCACGAACAACTTTCGTTGGATGTGGCTCGCTTTCGAAGACCTACACGGTCGATTGCTGTTTTTTTTCGGGCTCATACCCATAGATCCATGATTCGTCACCTTTGACGATCTTATGAATGTCTTTTGAAGCACCGCATCGTATTTTTTTTAAAACTTCTTTGCACCAATCGACACGAGTCTTTTTTTGAGCGATTGTCAAATCTTTTTTACGTCCAGGTGTTCATGCAATATCGAATGTATGCTGGTGGAAGTAATGCCCAAAGATGCCTCTATCTCACGGTATGTCACATGACGATCTTGCAATATCAGTTCACGCACGGCATCAATGTTCTCTGGCACAACGGCCGTTTTTGGACGTCCTTTGTCTTTGAGCGAGCGAATTCATTAAACGAGTTTTTCACAGTGCTATAGGATGGTGCTTAATCGCCATACAATAATTTAAGTTCATCGATACACTCTTGTCGTGATAATCCACGTCGAAAGTTGAAAAAAAATGATCGCACGAAAATGTTCACGAGTTAATTCCATTTTTTTGCCAAATTGGTTTTTTCAAGTCACTGTAATTGTTTAAATGATGGTCGTACGTCAAAAGCTTCTGAGTATGTTTATGCTAAAAAATGTCAAACTTTCCAATGGAAATGTCAGATGGCACCAGGCAACACTTAGTTGTCTAGGCCAGAAATATAAATAGCAAACGTTAGCTATGTGTTTGTTTCTAATCATTTATTTAATCTTTCGAGCCACTGTTTAATAGCATTTGGCTGGGCTTATAAGTAATATTTAATGGTAGCACAACAATCGTACACCATAAACTATTCGAAGGTTGTCAAGTGAGGTTAGAGTTGAATGCAAGAGAAGTTGGTGCTTCTTGGATAGTCAAACAGGATGTACGATATGTGTCACTTTACAATAGCGTTAATATTGAAAGTTCCATTCATTAGACATTCTCAAGTCAACGTAGTAGAAGAAAATTAAAACTCATATGGAGTGAAGTGAGAATTAGATCTGACTTTCTTTAGCAAGGGGTGGCCGAATGGATAATGTGTAATTAATATGGATTATTGGAAATATTGGTTTTTGATACCACAGTCCATGTTTTGATTGCTATATCTTATACTGATATTATGCTCTATAGTATTAAAAACCAACTGTCGACTAACTTCTGTTTGAAAAGATGATTTCAATTGTTGTGCCAAAACTTTAATGGTTTATTATACCCTCCGTCATAGAATATATTAGTATAGTAAACGGTGGTTAAATTTTAAGGGCCTAAGTTGAATGTGAACCACGCTTAAACGTCTAGGTTTTTTTGCACAGGCGGCATCATCGGGCCGTTTTTTTTTCCAAAATGAGGCCGGTCAGGCAGTTACTGTGAATGGTGTTCGCTATCGTGAGATGATAACGAACTTTCTATGGCCCGAATTGGAAGATATGGATGTGGACGATATGTGGTTTCAACAGCCACTTACTTCGTTAGCCCTTTGCGAAACCTAGAAATTATGGTCTGGATCCCATAGGGTATATGTATAATTTCTAAATCGTTATACAAATCTGTGATGCCCTAACGATGTCCGTCAGTCCGTCTGCGGAAAATAAAAATATGAAATTTGTTTTCATGCTGGTAAGTATTGAAAATGGGCCAAATCTGCCAAGAGGTAAAAAGTTCCCAATACAAGGACTGAGTCAACCTCTGAAAAAGCACTATATTTGTATAGGATGATCCATTTAAAGGCATTTTTTAGAACAAAAAAAAAATACAAAATTCAAATCAAGTGTGGAATCTTTATTGGTAATTTGAAAGGACATTTTATGGCATTTATTTTTTGAAAATAATTACCTTCAAATGTAAAAAACAGGAAGAGCAACAAGAAGAGATTCAAGAGGTGCCATTATACCCTGAGAAAACCACGGTTTGGTGCGGTTTATAAGCTGATGGAGTCCTCGTTGCATATTTTTTCAAAAATGATGATGGCCGGAACGTAACCGTGAATAGTGCTCGCTATCGCGCCATGATATCGATCTTTATTCTTCCTGAAATTGAAGCCCGTAAGCTTGACGACACTTGGTTTCAACAGGACAGTGTCACTTGCTATGGATCTATCATTTCGAAAAGCAGCTAATTTCATGGTTTGGACAGGTGTCTTGATCGTGTGATATCACACCTTTAGACAAACCAGCTACGATTCAGTTTTAGAAGCCAACATTACGCATGTCATTAAAGCCATACCGGTCGAAATGCTCGAACAAGTCATCCAAAATTGGACCCTCAGAATGGAAACCCTAAAGCGTAGTTTCGGCCAACATTTGAAGGAAATTATATTCAAAAAATAAATGGCATAAATTATTCTTTCAAATTACCAATAAAAATTCCACACTTGATTTGAATTTTTATATTTTTTTGTTCTGAAAAAATAACTGTAGATGGATCACCCTATAGTATTGTATCGATATTTGCATATATGAAATAATTGCACAATGGGAACAGGTCGATTTATGACAGAACATACAGTGAAGGAATAAAGTTAACCATTATATTGTTTTTGAGACGTAGTGACGATATCGAAAAAAGTGGTTATAGGAATAGTTAGGTAATCAATAAATATGTTAATTTACATAGAGAAATTATATGTCACAAGTAAAACAAAAACAATAAAAACGAAAAAACTTAAAAATTCACTAGAAAAAAGTCTAAATACTTATACAGATATAATAAGAACATGTTAAATAAATTTTCTTCTATACTTTTATATTTTTTAAACTTTTTATATATTGCCGGTCCACCGTTAGTGTCAAAAAACAGCTGCTAGACTTCTAGGCATCGAAGACACTAAACTTTCAGTTATATCGGACGTTATTTCAGACCATGTTCGAGTAAGGGCTGTTTTTAGGGTATGACGGCTACTAATGTCATATTTTCTAACATTTTTTTCTTCTAAACTATCCCTAACATGTTCTATGGGATTGAGGTCCGGCGACTGGGGAGGTGAATTAGGTTGTCTTGGAGCATAATAAAGAAATCAGTCTCAGACTACGTGAGCAGTATTCTTGCGGATCATTGTTCTGTTAGAAGATCCATTGGGTTCTGAGACCCAAATTATCGACAGATGTCTTAAAATATTCTTCTAATATGCTCTTTTATAAATATCTGTCTATAAAAACTAAATTCCCCACCCCAGAAGCAGCAATTGCACCCCAAACCATTACACTGTCACCAACGTGTTTAACTGTAGGAATTATATGTTGAGGATCTTGTGCTGTATTGGGTTATCTCCAAATTTTTGACCGGCCATCACTTTCAAAAATGTTGAATTTACTTTCTTCGGTAAATAAAATGCGATTCCAAAAATCAATTCCCTTGTCGATATGCGATTGGGCAAACTCTAGGCGAAGTTTTTGATTTTTCTCCGAAATTAGCGTTTTTTTACGTGCTACTCTGCTTCTAAATTGATTCTCATGTAGCACATTTCTTACAGTTCTCGGATAGACGGTCTTATCCGAACATTTTGCCACATGTTCCGCTAATTTTGGAGCACTTATTTTTAGACCTTGTCTTACTTTCTTGAGAATACTGCTAACATCTCGCCTGGACAACTTTTTTGGTCTGGCAGATCGCGCTTTATTTTCAGTTGTACCACTATTATTACAATTTCTTATTAAAGTTTGTACCTAGAAGGTTCATAAACACTGTTACAACATTGAACACACCCATTTCAATAGTAGAACTGGACATACCCCGTTAATGTCATAAGGGTTTTGAAAGCTAACCTCAATAGCGTTAGTCTGTAACGGGATTTTAAAATTGTTTCAACTTTAACCATGGAGTGGTCAGATAATGAGAACCGTATCGCTGTAATAGCGCTTTTCAAGTGTGAAATGAAAAAAAGCGATATTTTCAAAACGCTCCGGCCACTAGGGATTAGCCGCATGTTCGTCTACCTATGCATAAAACTGTTTGAGGAGACTGGAGATGTAAAAGACCGCCACCGGTCGGGCCGCCCAAGCTATGTACGAACATTGTCATCAAAGCTGTTAAATCAAGAATTCACAGAAATCCGCTCCGAAAACAGAAAATCATGATCCGTGAGATGAGTATCACGCAAAATTCGAATCATTAAAAAAACTTGGGACTCGGGGCATTCAAACGACGTACCGGACATTTATTGACTGCAGCTTTAAAAAAATAGAATTGAAAAATGCATACGTCTTTTAGTGAATCACGCTGATAACTTGCACAGAAAAATGTTGTTCACCGATGAAAAAATGTTTACCGTTCAGGAAAAATTTGACAAGCAAAATGATAGAGTGTATGCGCGGTCGTCTAAGGAAGCATCTGAACTGATCCCAAGGGTGGAAAAGGGTCATATCCCAGCTTCAGTCATGGTTTGGTGGGGTGTCTCTTACGATGGGTTCACTGACCTGCATTTCTGCGAACAAGGAGTCGAAACATCGGCCAAAGATTACCAGGAAACCGTTTTGGAAGCTGTTGAGAAGCATCTTAACAATTCCCTGTTCCAAAACCAGCCATGGACTTTCCAGCAGGATTCTGCGCCGGACCATAAGGCTAAAACGTGCCAGGCCAGGCTTCGAAACAATTTGCCAGCGTTCATTTCCTCTGAAGAATGGCCCTCAGGCAGTCCAGATTTTAACCCATTGGATTACAAATTGTGGACGGTTTTAGAGGACAAGGTTTGTCACAAAAGATACCCCAACATTGGATCTCTTAAGACTGCTTTGGTTCGAGCTCTGGCCAATTTTCCAATGGACGAGGTTCGTGCAGTTATTGACTATTGGCCAGTGCGATTTAAGGCGATTAAAGTTCTTTCTCCCTCTTTATTTCTTATTTTCATTGACGATCTATTGGGTCAGACCGTGAATCCAATCTACTTATTCGCAGATGATAATAACCTCTGTCATTCGTATTCATTCGACCGTAGACCGAGCCTTCAAGATATTGAAGACAAAAGGCGAATTATGGATGAGACACTTGGCCGGGATCTACTGGCCATTTCCGAATGGGGTCGAGTGAATAGAGTAGATTTTAATGCACGTAAGACACAGTGCTGCTTGTTGTCTCACAAGCGATTCGCTGACCCAACAATATCGTCAATTTCTCTCGATGGTACGGATATTGAGCAATCAGAAGCTCTCGATGTTCTGGGCATGAAAATACAATGTGACGCTCGTTGGGCGAGACATGTATTCGAAGTGTCGAAAGAAGCACTCAAGTGCATAGGCTTTTTAAAGCGGTGCAAGAAATATTTCACTCCTTCTGATCTTTTCAATATCTATACAACTTACATCAGGCCAAAGATGGAATACAACTCTTATATATGGGCAGGTGCTCCAAAATCATCCTTGGAGCTACTTGACCGTGTTCAACGGAGAGCGATGGTGCTGATAGGTGACAGTAGGGTATCCAACTATATTGTTTCCCTTGAGCATCGTCGGAATGTGGGTTGCGTGACGCTGTTCTATCGTTACTTTCATGGTGTGTGTTCATTAGACATCCGTCGCCTTATTCCTGACGTGAGGATGTTCGGCAGGGATACGCGACTTTCTAGGAATTCACACCCGTTTGTTATCGATTGGCCAGTTGACCGCACTATACACTACAGATCAAATTCGTTTTTCGCTCGTACAGTCCGTATGTGGAATCGACTTCCGGCAAATGTATTTCCCACTAATTGCGACATCCAGAAGTTCAAGGCAAGCGTCAACAAACATTACTCCCTCTTTCCCCCCTCCGATCCATTAATTTCCACTCGCCAACGCAATGCACCGCATGTATAGGGGACATCCCCTGAGTGTTGGTTTTTAAAAAAAAAAAAAAAAGCCGTCTGTAAAGGCAAAAGGCGGACATTTCGAATAAGTAGATTCTTTTTGCATCATTAAATATATTAAAAAATATTTGGTCCAAAAACATTCAGTACTTTTTATTTTACAGCATAAAACGTATGTAACGGCAGTTATGCCCCTACCAAGTACAGTTGAACGGCTTAAATTACAAGTTCTGGCGATTTCTCCGTACGATTTATTTTCTTTTCGTAGCTTTATTATTAGATTTCTAATGGAAATCTGTGTTTTCTTTTGATTTTTCATTTTTAGAGATAAACGATTAAACAACAACAAACTTTGGAGAACATTTTGCACATAAAATGCTTCTAAAGACAGCTTAACTAAAAACGATGAAATAAAAATGGGCTTCCCCTTTTACTACTTTTCCCTTCATATTTGTAGGAGTTACTACGTTGTATGTAGACTTTTTTTCTGCCAATTTTAAATTATATAAATAATCTTTGTAATGCTATATATTTTTTTAATTATATATTTTTTTTAAATAAACTGGTTTTTTAATGCTTTATATATTTCTGGCATAGGCAACACTAAGTGTTGCCTGGCACCATCTGACATTTCCATTGGAAAGTTTGACATTTTTTAGCACAAACGTTCTCAGAACGTTTTGAGGTACGACCATCATTTGTGTTGTTTACAGTGACTTGAAAAAATCAATTCGCAAAAAAATGGAATTAACTCGTGAACACCTTCTTGCGATCATTTTTCACAACTTTCGACGTGAATTATCACGACAAGAGTGCATCGATGAACCTAAATCTTTGTATGGCGATGAAGCACAATCCTATAGCACTGTGAAAAACTGGTTTAGTGAATTCATTCGTGGCCGACTCTCGCTCAAGGACGAGGGTCGTGAAGGTCGTTCAAAAACGGCCGTTGTACCAGAGAACATTGATGCCGTGCGTGAACTGATAATGTAAGATCGTCATGTGACATACCGTGGGAAAGAGGCATCCTTAGGCATTTCTTCCAATAGCATACATTCGATATTGCATGAACACGTGGCCGTAAAAAAGGTTTGTTCTCGTTGAATCCCGCACAATTTGACAATCGTTCAAAAAAAAGGATCGTGCCGATTGGTGCAAAGAAATTTTGAAAAATTACTATCGCGGTGTTTCAAAAGACATTTATAAGATCGTCACAGGTAACGAATCATGGATCTATGCGTATGAACCCGAAACAAAACAGCAATCGACCGTGTGGGTCTTCGAAGACGAGCCAAATCCAATGAAAGTTGTTCGTGGAAGAAGCACTTCGAAGCAAATGGTCGCCTGTTTTCGGCAAAACTGGTCATGTGTCGACTGTTCCGCTTGAGCAACGAAGGACGGTCAATTCTGAGTGGTACACCACAATTTGTTTGTCTTAAGTCTTCGGAGAAATTCGAAAATCGAACAGGAGAAGACGAATCGTTGTGCACCATGATAATGCGAGCTCTTACACATCGGCTGAAACCAGCGCCTTTTTGACCGGCCAAAACGTCGAATTGATGGGTCATCCGCCGTACAGCCCTGACTTGGCACCCAATGACTTCTTTTTATTCCCGCACATGAAGAAAAAAATGCGTGGTCAACGATTTTCGTCGCCAGAAGATGCTGCTGAAGCGTTCAAAAACCATGTTTTGGAGGTGTCACAATCGGAGTGGAAAAAGTGCTTCGTCAATTGGTTTGAGCGCATGTTAAGGTGTATAAATCAAGCTGGAGAATACTTTAAAAACAATAAAACCATTTTTGATGATAAATATTCGTATTTTCATTATTAGGCCAGAAATATATTTAGCAGACCTACGAACGCCATTCGGCTGTTCAAATAAGTATTCCGTTCAATTTGCCATTTCATCGTGTATCGGTTTGCGTCCGGCGTTTGTGTGGAAATTCTTCAAATTGTTGATGATATTCCCGCTTAGTTGTAAATACGAAATGGGGATCTTTCCGTATTTTGGTCGGTTGACAATTACACCATACCAGCCCTGATGCGTAAGTTCAACCTTTTCAACATGGAAGGAACAAAAACCTAGCGGCTGGACGGCCTGTATCAAGGAACAAATTCCAAATAATCGAGGGTCATCTTAATAGGGCATCGCCAGAGAGTCAACCCGGCCTATAATACCCACCACCAAATAACGGAGAGTAAAATAAATTTTATATTCTGCTTGCAACACCCCGAAATATAAATTAAAGGTCTTAGAAAAATATATTTTTATTGATCGTCGTACAATTTAATGAAAATTTAGTCATGTCCACGATAGCACGATAGCGGCCAAACAAATTACTCATGGAAAAAGTCATTTGGAAAATTGGTCCGAACAACATAATTTCAGTTAGACGAGAATACTTTCCCCAAATCTTATTAATCATAGTTAATCTTTGGCTGGTAGCATAAGGTGGTTGCTATGCAATATTATGGTATAGGCAACTTACTATTCGGTCACATTAACCGAATGAAGTTGAAATTATTGTTTGACAAACCCGGCAGTTGCATCTCACTGTTCAAGGTAATCAACAATTGAGACTTACAACAAATAACTTCGCTCTAATAAGCAAAAACCGGTGCATCTTAGAAATAATTTCATTGTAAAAATAAAATATAACAAGTAAAAACAGTTCAAGTCGGGCGTGGCTGACTATGAGATATTTTACACCTCTCTGCCATTCAGAGGAATTAACATCTCCGTCTGTAAGCTTGAGCAGGGTCGGACTCAATATGTTAGAGTTAATTATTTGTTGATCATATCGTACCATACCATTTGAGCAGAAGAGGGTAAAATTTGTGGCTTTAAAAACTACAGGACCTAAAATCGTAGGGATCTTTGAGTGGGGCCTATTCGAAAACATGAACAGATATGGTCCAATGTTACGGTATATGGATGTTGGTCACTCAAAGTGCTCCATACGAATGAGAGAATCGGATGTAAACTGTGGCTTCTAAAGCTACAGATTCTAAAATCTGGAAGTACCTTGGTGTGGAGCTATAGGAAAATGTGGACCTGCGAAGTGTAGTTTTACTACAGTTAATTAATATTGTTAATTCGCTTTAAAACCACAAATCTTACTCCATAATGCTCCAATTTCTTATGGAACGTTTCGAGCGACAAATAATTAACGTTAACATACTGAGTCCTACGTTGCTCAAACTGCAGGCAAAAGTGCTACATCCTCTGAATACCAGAGTAGTGTAGAGTATTTCATAGTGACCCACGCCCGACTATAACATTTAATACTCTCCCCCGAAGGAGGATGGTATATTAAATTAGTCATTTCTAATTCTAAGACGATCTAGCCATGTCGTTCCGTGTGTCTCTTGAAAGCACGATGGCGATGAAACCAATCAACCTGGAATCTAAAAATTGTGCATGACTAAAGAAGCTTCCATGGAAAAACTACACTTATTTGTTGTTGTTGTTGTAGCGGCACACACAGTGTCGAGGTGACAGCCCTTGGCCGAAGAATTGCTGCTTCGGGTCAATCCGGTGCGTAGAACCGACTGTCGTGGGATTGTACCTACACTTTCCTACACTTGTTGGTGTATTTGCTAAACGATGAATTTGGGCCTAAATTCCCATAAACTTACGCTGACGAAATATTTGAAATCCAATGACCAGAGATACTGATTTTGTCCATTAAGTTTGTTTATAAGAGTTGCGAAGAATTTGCGATGAGAAAGACCGAGGACGAGGCTTAAAAACTTAAAAGTTGGCCACACCTAGAGGAGTTTACATTATCATTTAGTTTCTAAAGACTCGTGACTTTGTTTGGGTTATTTTCATGACAAAAATAGATCCAAAATATGATTTGAGTAGTTTCCGGGAACACCGGTTCAACTAAATGATATAAATGTACTTGCAACATTTCTAAGATCTTTCAAAAAGATCCTAATTTGGAACACCTTAAATAGTATTGAAACCAGTAATAAGAGATTTTTCGATCCCTAAAGTATGCTACTTTTTTGTTGGCTTATGAATCGCTTAAAGTTATGCATTAAGATGTTTTCACTTATTATCGTTGTTTTCCTCCCCCTCCCCAAGTAGAAGCGCCTTAAAGTATGTTATGAACCATTTCGGCGAACAATTTTCATAATTTGCTTGATATTTCAGTTTAGCATTATATTCCTTCGTATTCATAACAATATAAATAGTATATTTGAATGAAGAAAAACAAAAAATATGGCCGTTTCAGCGTACGCGAGTATACATTTTTTGCTCTTATGACTGGTCCTGCGTGTCTTCTTGTGTTCTGATGCTAACTCCATTTGGTCCAATTGAAGCTGAAGATGCTCTGGTGATGACGACAAATGTATTCAAATATATTCTGATTGAATTCAATGAAAGCCATCAACAAACGAACGTAGTATTTACTCGTTCCAAGTGATTTTGAAATGGAGAAGACAACATCTCGTCTCTTCCCTTTGGCTTTTGTTTTAATGCCAACTCCTTACCAAGCACAGTGGCCAAAAGGCTTTTGAAAGTTAAGCTCTCCTTCGTCGCCAGTCCCCATTCACCCCTACTTTGCCTTCCATCCCATTAGCATCGTGGTCTTGGTCCCCCTTTTTATGCCTGGTTGTGTTTTCTTAGCCATTTCTCTTTCAGTTGCGTTACATTCGTTTTTTCTTCGTTTGCTTTTTTTTGGTCCTGGCGTAACTCACACTTATGTAAATTTTCTACACTCTCGCCTTTCCTTCATACCAATGAGCGCTCCACTCCGGTCATTTGTCGTTGTTGTTCTTGAAGTTTTTCTACGTTCATTTGGTGATGCTGTTCTGACGGCAGCGTGACACTCTGGTCGCTGGAAAAGCATTTGTACGTCCACATTTATTTTCATAATGGAAAAACTGTGTTTGGTAATTTTTTTTAGCATTATTCATTTTATTTTTTTTTATTTTCACTTTTACTTGTCCTCATCCCCCTTCCATTTCGAAAGGAGGAGGAGCTACAGCAAATAGAGTCTTATATAAGCCGAGCAGATATCACACGTGCAGGAGTATTCTTAACGGTTGCAGCGAATCGGGAACACCTTTCACACTCTGGTCATAGGCGAATGGTTTAGATGGGAGTACTGGAAAATACACCATATTTGCTCTGTCGTTTAGGATTATAAGAGAGTAATCGGAATTATCCTTCGAATTTGAGGCTGTTCAAAATTATTTTTCTAATTTTGTCACTACCAACGGCTCAGAAAGAAATTGCGGAGCTTTGTAAAAGAAACACTAGCAAAGCTCAAATAAAACAATAAAAAAAATGGCTAAAATCGGCTAGTCCTAAAATAATCTCTACCGTGATTTCGCTATTAAAGTGGACCGTTTTTGTTTTGCCCCTTGGGTCTATGAGTCCGATCCAAATGTCAGTCGAATCTTCAAAACAAATCCATGTTTGGATTTTTAGTACCCATTATTTTGAATAAAAGGCTCTTTTTATTGGATTCCTGGCCATAGTTTCTGTTAAAACTTTACAATAAATACCTATTTAAATTATAGTAAGATGTTTTTAGCCATATCGACTATTGTTTTTTTTAGTTATTTAGTCTACATATGCCGAAAAGTCCAGCAACTTTGCCTTATGTAAGATATTACGTGCATCTGAAAAGCACTGGAGAAATTAAAAAAATATTTTTTCGGTTCAATTAAAAAATTTAAACAATACATTAATGAGGAATTCTTTAAAAAAAATTTCACATATTTACAAAAATATTCGTAATTTGTTCATTAGAAATATTTCCGATTTTAGCGATAGTAAAAATTCGCATATTTGTTCAAAAAAATTATATGCCGTTTATCGCAAATATTTTCGTTGAGGTGAAGAAAAAACTCCCATATTTACAAAAAATGTTGTAAGCCGATCATCTATATAATAAAGATGAATTTTCTATTTTTTGTTGGTAATCGCAGCAATTCAAACCCGCTGTACCGATTTAACTAACATATTTTTCAATAGTTCGTAATAGTGCCGTGGAAAACTGGAATCAATGTTAAAACTCAAAATTCGGTCAATAAATATACGCAATACTTTTACTTCGTTTTGTTCCAGGGAAAAATTGTTGAGGAAAAAAGTTGAAAACAATAACAAAAGAAAAAACCGAAAAATCCAGCAAAATTGCAAAAGTCGTTTTTTTAATTATTTTACAAGCGGCTAAGTGAAATTGGACCCATAAGTCCCGTCTTCAGAACCATTACGTTCATTGGTTTCTGGAACAGGAACAGATAACATAAATTTTTTGCTTATCCACATTAAAAAATTGGGATTGCAAGAGAATGAAACTCACTGGGATTACACTCTCAGTGATGCTGCGATTTCGTCCAATTCTCTTCAAATACGTTCATCGTTTTCGATAGTTATCTCAACATGCTTTCCTTCAAAACCGCTTGATTTGTGGATGCATTATGGTTACTACAACATCAAATTATAACGAGGCATTGTTATTAATTGAGGACATGTGTTTGATGATGTCAAACAAGGTACTATCTTAATTACGTATGACCAATGGCGGTGGAAAAACTCATGAAAAACATAATCAAAGCTCCAATTGTTTAATTAAAGTTTAAAGGCGAAGACGTTTTTATACCATTCCCACTGGCATTAAACGCTTGCAGCTTCATAAATCATAAGTCCAGTCATTGCTTTGTGTTCAATGGCTGGACTTTATTTGTTCCTTACGCACCAGACAACAAATAACCTTATAGCGTATACAATTATTTTTAAATCTGGACAGGACCACATCTGTCGGGTCAGCTAGTCGAAATAATTTCGTATCTGGCGATATAATACTTCACATTCTTATGAAAAAAGTTGTTTGTTGAAAATGTTTTCATTATAGCTATCATCCTATTTAGGGATTGTAAATGGGCGACATTGACCCAGAAAGAAAAAAGTTTCCTCTTAAGAGACTACTGGTACCTTGATAAAAAGTACCCTGTTTTGAGTATTTGCTCAACAAATAGTATAGATAATATAAGTAGTAAAAATGCGCACTGCTAGTTTGGATACACTAAATACTCCAAAAAAGGGCTTAATTGCTGGAGTTATGGTTTATGTGGCCCAAAAAACGTAAACGCAAGGTCAAAACGGACGACTAGAATGTTACGACGATCAATAGTACGAGGGCATATCAATAATTCCGTGACTTTTCAAATAAAACTAAGTATTTTTTGGTAAAAAAAGGTTATATTTCAACATAACCTCCTTTTAGCTCAATACACTTAGTCCAACATTTCTCCAATTTTTGTATCGTATCCCTTCCAAAAAATGGCACTTTTTGTGGTCCATAAAATAGGCATATGTTTGATAAATAATTTTATCGTTGGAGCTGAATCTCTTTCCATCGAGCCACTTCTTCAGATCTGGAAAAAGGAAATAGTCACTGAGGCTAAATCCGGAGAATATGGCGGATGAGGCATCAATTCGTAACCCAATTCATGCAATTTTGTCATTGAGACTACACACACGCAGAAAAAAAGTATGGTTGGGGTGACAATATTCGAAGAGGATCATACTATTGTTGGGTATATTGTTGTGACACAACAATATTATGATCCTCACAATAATAGTATGATTCACAAATAACCATACTATGATCCCCACAACCATAGTATGATTCACACTCAACCATACTATGATCTCCACAACCATACTATGATCCTCACAACAATAGTATGATTCACACTCGACCATACTATTATCTTCACAACCATATTATGATCCTCACAACCATAGTATGTTTCTCATACAATCATAGTATGATCCTCACAACCATAGTATGATTCACACGCAACCATACTATGATCCCCACAACCATAGTATGATTCACACTCAACCATAATATGATCCCCAAAATTATATTTAAGAATTGGTTATTGTTGTTATTCAAAAATAGAGATTTTTATTAAGTATTTTATTTTAAATTGCATTACTATTAGTTCATAGCCAGATTTGATGCCATGTTTTTATTAAACATTTCATTCAACAAACAAAAAAATATATTCCAAAGGTCAAAAATACTTTAAGTTGCCAGCAGGGGTGAATGCGACTTCACCATCCGTAGACACCAAGTAACGAATGTGATAAAACCATGATCAATGGCTATATACTTAAGTGCAGGCAGATTTTAAATAAACGAGAACCAGTCGTTATTCGAGTATTTCACCGAACAAAGTAAACACAATAAAAAACCCTCGAACTACCTTCCGATTGCTGTTGTTTTTTTTTAATGGACAGCAACCATTCACTGTATCGTGTGTATGTGTTTTTTTTGTATATCAAAAAACATACACACATACATGTATGCTCTATAAAACCTTTTTTTGTTATGTTCATAGTCACAACCATACTGTATGATTGTCGTAATTAAATTATTGTTAACGTAAATTTTAAACAACAATACTTTTGTTGCACCAACCATGTTTATATGGCTGCTACAACCATATTTTTATTTATAAATTTGGCAATAAAACTATTGTTACATTTTAACAATAGCAATATTGTCGCAATCATACTATTGTCAAAATGAAATTCAAAAAACAATACTATGGTTGCGACGAACATGCTTTTATTGTAGATAACATATTATTGTTGCGGTGACCATAGTGTATATATACCATATATTTTCTCTGCGTGCACGTGTGCACCCTGCATTATCTTGATAAAAAAAAAAACTTTTTTCTTGGCCATATGGGGTCATTTTTTTAAATCCCCGTTAAATAGGTCCAATAAGTTGGCATAATACTCGCCGTTTTATGTTTTTCACTTTTGAAGATAATCGATGTGAATTATCCCGCGTGCATCCCAAAAAACTGTTGATATCACCATCAAAAAATATGGTTACATTATGGTCACCGCAACAAAAATATGTTCTCTCTAAAAAAAGCATGTTCGTCGCAACAATAGTATTGTTTTTTAAATTTCACTTTGACAACAATATGATTGCGACAATATTACTATTGTTGAAATGTAACAATAGTATTATTGCCAACTTTAGAAATGAAAATATGGTTCTAGGAACCATATAAACATGGTTGGTGCAACAAAAGTATTTTTTTTTTAATTTTACGTTAACAATAATATGATTGCGGCAGGTTTTATAGAGCATACATGTATGTGTGTGCGTATGTTTTTTGATATACAAAAAAACACATCCACACGATATAAGTAGGGAATGGTTGTTGGCCTTAAAAAAACAACAACAATCGGATGGTAGTTCGATGGATTTTTATTTTGTTTACTTAGTTCGGTGAAATACTCAAATACCGACTGGTTCTCGTTTGTTTAAAATTAAAATCTGCCTGCATTGATTGTCATTAATCATGGTTTAATCAGATTCGTTACTTGGTGTCTACGGATGGTGAAGTAGCATTCACCCCTGCTGGCAACTAAAGGTATTTTCGACTGCCGTTGGAATATATATGTATTTTCGTTTCTCGAATGAAATGTTCTATAAAAACATGGCCTCAAATCTGGCTATAAACTAATTTTAATGCAATTTAAAATAACTTGCTTGATAAAAATCTCTATTTTTGAATAACAACACCCTAACCTAATGAATAATTTTGGGGATCATAGTATGGTTGATGGAATCATACTATGGTTGTGAAGATCAAAGTATGGTTGAGTGTGAATCATACTATTGTTGTGGAAATCATAGCATGGTTGAGTGTGAATCATACTATGGTTGTGGGGATCATAGTATGGTTATGTGTGAATCATACTATTGTTGTGAGTATCATAATATTATTGTGTCACAGCCATATACCCAACAATAGTATGATCCTCTTCGAATATTGTCACCCCAACCATACTATTTTTCTGCGTGTATACGCCGACAAAGTCACCTAGGCCTTCTTCGGAGCCGGTTCACCCGGAGAAACCCTTGGTTTAGACTGCAGCTTGGTCTCCGGAGTGTTCTAAAGGATCCATGTTTCATCTGCAAAACACATTCGAATGGCGGTTAAACAACTCCAAATAATCCTTTGAAGTTGTCGCACGATTACGTTTATGGTCAGTTAAGAGCAAACGCGGCACGAATCTTGCCGACAGCTTTCTTAAACCCAACTGATCATCTAAAATCGAAACTACACTGCCATATGGAATGCGTATGACATCAACAATCTCAAGCACTTTTACTCTTCGATCGGCCAACACCATATCGTGGATTTATTCGACATTTTCGGGTGTATTGACGCCAATTGGCCGTCCAGAACGTTCAGCGTTATTTGTACTTGTACGACAACAACGAAAGTCAGTAAAACACTTGTTTACCATTGAAATCGATGGTGTAGAGTTCCTATAGTATTTATCAAGCTCTTCTTGGTTTTATACATGGTTTTCACCAAAAATAATGTTTAATCAGCACTCGAAATTCACTTTTTTTTCCATATTTAGCAAAATCCGCGAGGTTGCATGTTGGGAACAGCTGTTAAACACAAACTAAATGATGGCACTCTCTAAGAATGTTACAGTAGTCTATTAACAGGTGGTACTTGATGGGAGGTGGGGAAGTTGGAAAAGTCACAGAATTATTGATATGCCCTCGTATACATACTTTATAGGTCTCCGATCAATATTTCGTGGTGTTGCAAACGGAACGACAAATTAAGTATACCATCCACTCTTCAATGGAGTGTATAAACATGTAGTTTTTAAGATACATGTTCCGATGAAATATAGAATAAAATAGGCGTCAAATGGCCCACGGTTATGATGACAGACTATTACGCTTTTCGGGAATTGATCAATGTCTCAAAAACTACATGTTTTTATTTTAAAATGTTAGAGTACATTCTTGCTGGAGAATCATTGCATGCTTATATAAGAATCATATAATGATTGCGTGAGAAAATATATGATTGTGATATCATTTTGACTGCAATAATAACTGAAAAGACTGAGTTCCGCTTCTACAGACTGCGAAAGGATTCCCAAGTTAAGTACTCTATAAAAGTTAAGTACTCTATAACCTCTACAGCATATCGCTTAAATCCAAGCAAGTTTATTTTGAAAAAAATCTGCCGGCGGCATTCATAGCCGATCAGTAGCGCATATCAAACAACAATGCGGGAATACCAATCTTTTACTGAAGTACCGCATAAAAACTACCAAAGACAAACAACAACGACAAAGAAAGTCATGCAAAACATACCAATTTAAATAAAAAAATCCAAACCCCCTAAAAGGATAATACAGCCACTGACTGTCCCCCCGCTACGATTTTCACAGTCATAAGCAACACCAGTCTCCGAGTGCCCTCTCCCATCATTCGTGGCCGCCTGCCTTTTGCAAAAGGATATAAATTACTCTTAGTGCCTTAGCATGTTTTTTTTAGCCATTTTACGTTTATTTGGACAAATAACTAAAGGAAAACAAAATGAAACGTAAGGGGAAAAGCAGGGAGATGCAAGAAAAAAGCAACAAGAAAGGACGTAATAAAAAAATAAAATAAAGAAATCCTTAAACGTGGACTGATTCAATTGAAGTATTGGCATTGCTATGCACGAAAATCGAAAGGATCTAAAGGCTTTTTGGGGGGAGCGCGTGAAAGATGTACGCCCCCTTGGTGTGGATATAACTGATTGGCTTATGAAATAGCTGCTGGAAATAGCAGCAAGTAGTCAAATATTTCATGTCACAATATTTTACTTAAGATTATATCAAGAAGAAAAAAACGAACTGAAATTGAAATTGGCATTGAATTTATTTCGGTGCTGTTCCTTTCTCTTCCTTTCACAAACATTTGCAGTGGCCATAAAACAAAGTGCCGAAGGACTTGAGTTTATTATTGAGAGGATTTTAATTTTAAAATATCGCCTTCGGGATTCATAAATACACAAATTGTCCATAGCACATCTTTTAAATGTTAGCAATGGTTATTGGAATATATCTCTGCCGAAAAGGTTTATTTCGAAACTATTTTACTTATCGATGAAATTTCTAGCTTGAAAATATTGTGCAGACTGCATCAGAATTTGATGCTTATTTTAAACATGCTATTGAGCTCTGGCTGCTTCTCAACCGTTTACGAGTAATACGAGTATACCCATTTGCAATATCGATGTAACATCTCCAGATATAAAACAGTTGCAAAAAGGAATGCTATTTTGAAATTAATCATGGATTATCTGAACTGAGCAGATATTGCTATAGTTGGCCAATATAGCATGGATTCACACAGGGCAGGTCGACTGTTAAAAGTTGACTGGAGTTTGGATAACAGCGGTTTCCATTAAGGACAAAACAATTTTATATATTAATAAAACACGGAATATTTATGATATAGCGTTCAAATTTATTCCAGGTGTAGTGAAAATGTTACATTGTACGAATGAATTTCGATTTCGGTCATATGACTACCACGAGCCCGTGTAGAGCGATCTATTCTTTGAACCCAGTTTTCCACAACTTTTGCACACATTTCCAACGGAACGCTGGCAATTTCGTGTTGGATGTTGTCTCTGAGATTCTTTAAAGTAAGCAAGAAATACAACGGCGTTAAATCGCATGAACGAGGTGGCCCTTCGGCGGGACCATTTCTCGAGATAACACCTTCACCGAATTTGCCTTCCAGTAAATTGATTCTAACGCGTGTTGTGTGGCTAGTGGCACCGTCTTGTTGAAACCACATATCGGCGATGTCAAGCTTATCCAATTCTGACCAAAATTAATTTTCTAGCATGGCACGATAGCGCTCTCAATTGACGGTGACATGACAATTGTTTTCATCAACGAAAAAATACGGCCTAATCACACCACACAGTCATTTTTGCGCATGCAATTGTGTCTCTTGAAGCACAATTGGGTTTGTTGCTGTCTAATAACTCATACTTGGTTTATTGACAAAACCACTCAGCCAAAAATAAGCTTCATCGCTGAAGATGATTTTTCGATATAATTCTTGATTTTCGTGAAACTTTGCCAGATACCAATCGAAGAAGTTCCGGCGTTTCAAATGGTCAAGTGGCGGTAGTTCTCGATTCAGTTTGATCTTATAAGAATGAAGGCCGAGTTTTTTTTTGCAAAATACTCCACAGTGTAGTTTGAGAGATGCCCAATTCCTGAGAACGACGTGGAATCGACAGATTTGCCTCATTTTGAACGTCGGTTCGAAAGGTACGGCGTTTCTTAGGCGCCGGAATATCCAAAATTGCATATTTGGAACAGCCTGTCGGGTGGGACGATTATTACGGACGAAAATTGGAGTAAGCGCTCTTAAAGTTGCGACCACTGAATCAGAATTTAGGTAAGTGAGTTTTAAGTGAACTTTACCATGAAGAAAATGTTGACTTCGACTAACGTTTTGACACTAAAAGATCATTTAAAATGTTTGCGAGTGAGTTGCAATAAAGATACGAAATTGTTATGTCCCTATTGCAAAACCCTTTAGATGCATCTATTGTACGCAACTCCTGAAATACCTCACGAACATCAAACTCTTATTTCATGTTGAAATAATTCCAAAGCGATTTGGAATTGTGCTTTTTAGAAATTAAAATTTTGATAATTATACGGAGTTTCACTATTATACAAAGTTTTAGCATAGATGTAAAATAAAAAGTTCATTTCAATAACTTTGTGATGCATTGAATCAGAAGATTGTATCTAAAATCAATTTTTATAAAAACTAATAAAATATTCTATGTAAAGGGAATCCGCCGGGAAGGTATACTACTTTGTTTTGTCGCCATTTTGGTAAACATTAGTCTTGACCGTTCATATTTGGCAGTCGTGAAGTAGAGACGTGGCAAATTTATTATTAATTATTCGACAAACCAACGTGTTTTAATCGTTAAAACATTTTATCAAAATCAATCATCGTTTACTGTGACGATGAGAAAGTTACGTGAAATTTTTTGGGAGAAACAATGTGCCAACAAAACGCACTATTTATCGTGTAGTGAATGATTTCGAAGAAAGAGGGTCTGTAGCTGATAGGTCCAAGCATGGACCACAACGTACTGCAAGATCGGCTGAATACATTACTGCTGCTCAAGAAAGTGTTCAAAACAATCCTTCAATCTCAATTCGAGCTTGGTCTTCACAGAACACAATTTTGCATAAGGATTTACATTTGTTTCCATTTAAGATTCAGTTAACACAAGAGCTTCTTCCGCAAGACCATTTACGCCGCCGTGCATACGTCAATAGGAAGTTACAGCTCGCCCATGCCAACCCTGATTTTCATGAAAAAATCATAATAAGTGACGAGGCACATTTTAATTTGAATGGATATATGAATAAACAGAATAGTCGGTTATGGGCAATGGAAACCCCTCAAATCATTCATCAGTCACCTTTGCATACATTAAAAGTGACAGTCAGGTGTGCCATTTGGTCAGGGCCTTACTTCTATGAAAATAAAAACGGCGTAACGGTAACTGTCAATGGGAAGCGATATCGTGATATGATTGAAAACTTTTTAACGCCAGAACTGCAAGCTTTGGGCTTGATTAACTTGAGTATCAACAAGACGGTACCACATCGCATACAGCCAGGATTGCAATGGAATTACTGCGGGACCTCTTTACACAACAAGTTATTTTAAGAAATGGTGACGTTTGATTGGCCTCCACGGTCGCCTGATTTGACTGCTCTGGACTTCTTTTTGTGGGGATATCTGAAAAGCACGGTTTATGCAAACAATCCAGAAAAGCTTGAGCAACTCTCACAAAATATTCGTGATGAAATTAATGAAATACCGTGTGAAATGTGTAAGAATGTAATACATTTTTTTTTGTGAGCCTTACAGAGGCGGACATTTATCTGATATTGTATTCAATACATAATTGCCGACATCAAATAAAACATTTATCAATATAAGATGCATTATCTTTCATTTAATCAAAACTTATAAACAAACAAAGTAGTATACCTTCAGGACGGACATCCTGTATATACTTTATAAAGGATGTTTTTTTCAGACGTGTGGTTTTCAAAAAGAAAGAAAACGCATATAGTTTAAAGTTATGGCCAAGAATTTAGCTTTATTATAAAGACAAGGATTTGTTTCAACAATGATATCGTTCAGGTGGCCGTCACGGCTGGCTCTAATAAATTCCAGCCGAGAGGCACAGTTTTCGACCACTTTTTGCAGCATTTAGGGCGTTTGTCAGCAATAACGCGTCGAATTTTCTCTTCCAAGGGGTCAATCGTGTCGGGCTTATCTGCGTAGACGAGCGACTTTACATAACCGCACAAAAAATAGTCCAGCGGTGTCAAATCGCTCGATCTTGGAGGCCACTCCACAGGCCCACGACGCGAGATAATATGCTCACCAAAAGTTTCCTTCAATATATTGATTGTTTCGTTGGCGAAGGTCGTCCACATTAATCACGGCTCTATAGCGTTCCCCATTGCCGTTTTTAACATTATGGCCGGCTTCATTTTTGAAGAAAAAAGGACCGATGATTCCCTCTGCTCATAAAGCACACCAAACAGTGACTTTTTGGGAATGTACTAGCAAATGTCGATCTTCGATATCCACATACTAATGCATACGTTTTCTGAAGTTTTCATAAACTCTAACGAGCATGTCGACTGGTATTCTGCCAATTTCAGCCTCAATTAGGTCTTCCAAGGTGTTGGGACGGTTGATATACACCTTCGACTTCAGGTAACCCCAACGAAAAAATTGCATGGGACTAAGTCTAATGAGCGTGCCGGCCAGTTCACATCACCCCTCAAAGAGATAAGCTGTATCTCAAACAATTATTGGTAACCCTCGCTGTGTGTGCAGTGGCACCATCCTGTTGGAACCATGTATCCTCTAATTTCATTGCCTCAAGAGCCGGCTGAAAAAAATCCTGTGTCATAGTCAAGTACCGTTCGGAGTTCACAGTTACGGAAGTTACGGCTGAGCAGAGCGTTTTTACTCTCTCGATGGTTTCTGGTTTTATAATTCTTCTCTCAGGTCCCCTTCGTACACATGACACATTCCCTGCTGTTCTCAATGAAGTTACCCAATTTATAATTGATTATCGTCCAGAAACACGTCCATGTGGGGGAACAGAAAATCGTAAACGAAGAGCACGCTGCACTGCAATGATGGAGTGCGCATTTGAAAAATACGCTTCAGTACAACTGACCTCTCCTCACGCGTCCGATGCATGATGACAACGGAAAGGCAAACGAATACAAATCTCGCGGTCAACCACTATAAGCCACGCACACCAAAACTGAAGCCACAGACTGCAGTGCAAAAAAGAAAATTACCGCGTTCACCCTGTACAACTAACACAATTGCGAAGCTTGAAATTGATATGAGTGTAGTGGTGATATTGACTTTTGCCTTGCAGTTTATATAACGAAAACTCTATCTTACTATCTTCATTATCAAGGATGAAGACCAAAAAGGTCTGGCCAGTATGGGTGAGCAAAGCAAGTAGCCCGACATTAATCAGTTTAGGATCTATCTAAGATAGCTCATTTCGGTCATCGCCAGCCACTGTACCTTAGGAGTACTCGCTCGAAGACTGTGTCTGCCATACAAAGACTTCTAGGGGAGTTGCAACCCTAAAGAGAAAGATAAGACAATTGAACTTCTTCTATGCCACTATCGACTTTTCTAAAACGGAAACTGATTGGTCGCCAGATACTAACAGACAAAAATTGTGTTTCCGATGGGGATTTGGACAGGATGCACATCTTTATTATGGCAACAGGCTGACTGAAGTAAAAAGGAATCTGTGGCTAGGTATCGAATTACTTGCGACGAGTATACAGTATCACAACGGGACCTACTAAGGGATCGTGGTGCTCTGCTCCAGCCCGCAGCCAATAAAAAAAATTGTATCATCTTAATATAACTCATTGCGGCTATTTCCGCCAAGCACATTAGCATGATTTTCCTTGTATTGACATACCAGGAAGGCAGGAAGAAATGAATCAAATCCCACAAACTCACATAGGGTAACCCTCTGCCACATATTTGCATTAATCTTCCCAGTGTCTATGGACATTAATTATTACAGATAAATTTCTATTATACCATTTCTACATTTCGATTATCATTTATCTCAATTTACTAAGCCTCCATTACGTTTCCTCCTCTTCTATGCCATTGTCTAGTGGAAGTCGATTTGTTGCCGGAGCTCAGAATATGGCGGACGGACTGCTCATTGATTATTAAGTGCTTAACTTTGCGTTAGATGCGTTCCTGGGGCAAACATTACCACAACTTGACCACATTGCCTAAAGGCTTTTGCATCCGAAAGTTAACAAACCGACGGATGGATGTTAACGCGAGCCAGGCCATGGCATACAACCACACGCAGCGCAAATGGTTGGGCGATAACCTATGAATGATGGAGCAACAACAACAACTTTAGGAACGCCAACAAAGACAACAGTAAAAAAGCTTTTAACCGCAAAAACGAAACAAACTTAAGTTCATGTATGACAGGAATAGGCATTCGCCGTCTATCGGAATGTCTGATTTTGGAATAAAAATATTCAATTAACATAACAGCACTGATTACACAAAGTCCTTTGGAAACGTTAGCATTTCGTCATAGCCCACAGACATTGGGGCCGGGGGCGAGTCCTACTTAGTTCTTGGTTGTTGCTGTCACACTGATAAAGTTTAAGTTTCGGTTTGTTTTTGGTTTACTCAGTTTCGCACGCGATACTCCCCCACGCAAACGACACGTAGTCGTGCCTTCATGCCACCAGGGACCCCAAGCAAGTCGTAGAGCTATTCCAGCTAACAGAACCCCAACTCCTTCAGCATCGTAAAATAAAAGCCAAATGCCATGCCATGGCATGCCGTGCTATGCGACGCATCGCAACAATCCACTCAGTCAGTATTTGTGTGACTGTTAAGACAACTTGTCAACCAACTAGCCGAGGCGAGATGGCATTATTTACAGTTTCTCTTACACATTTCCCCCTTCATCTCGTTGGCTTCAAGTATATTCATAGAGAGACAGTGCGGCATCGGGCAAAGATATGGCACAAAAATATCAAGATAAATTAATAAAAATAAAATGGTTGGCCATAACGAAACGAGTATAGTCGTCCGCATCAATATTGAGCGTGGCAGAGTTTCATGTTAGTTGTAGTCAAAGTATAATGTGATTTCTGCCTTCCATCAAAGCCTAAAAGTATGCTCTGCTTTTGATTTGTTTACTATTGTTCACACGCAGCCTCACACTGTCTGTGTGTTGTGCTTTGATTTTATTCAATAATTAATTATCTTAAACAGCAGCATGCATCTGTCACTTGGCCTAGTTCATTGATGGTGAAATTATGGAGACTGTCTGTCTGAAAGTAGGTTTCGGTTTCTTTTTGGTTGGCAATAACTAACATTTCACATATACTTATACGAGTATAAGCTGTGCTCTTTTCAGGTTAGCAAGTGAGTTCGCGCCAAGTTATTAAACAAACGAGCGCGACTTACCATACTTATGTTTTGAACAAAAAATCAAACTTGACACACCCTGCTTTTTAAAAACATATGTTGTTTGTTGTGTATCTAAAAAGATAATAAAATAAGAAGAGATCTCACCTGCAAATTTGTTTTAGCTGCAGATGTAAAAGATGTAATAATTGAAACGTAAAAACAACTAAAACTGACAGCCTTACCCACGATGTCGAACGAAATTCTATGCGACCGTAAGCCAGCCACTCACTTTCGTCTCAAATCGGAAGTCGCAATCTGTTAGCTTATCGTTCGCATAGCCTTACGTGTTGCGAGTGAATGAATTTGTTGACAGAACAATAACTTTGAACTAATTTCAAATTTGCCTAGAAGTGCGCTATACTTTTACTCAGCTTAATGTAAAAAGTTTCAATTCATCAAGACGTTTATCTATTATTTATTTGAGTTCATATGAGATAAATGAATAAACAAATAATTAGTTGAACGACTTTTTAACCTATTTGTAAATGCGAAAAATTTGCGAATATATGATGCAAAACATTTAATTGATTATGTAATTTTGAGGAAACCCTCATTTTGTAAGATATTAATTAGCTGGGTCACACCTTAACGCCAAATTTTTTGCCAAACTTAATTTGACATTTCTTTTATTAGGGTTTGACAAATTCGACCATGGAGAGTACACAATTGAGCAGCGCTTTAAGATTGTAGACGTGTCAATGTATTATAACCATCATAATTTATTTTTCCTGACTTTAAATAATTTAATTTAAAAGTCAGAAAAAACTGTTTATTTAGAAGAATATGGGGAAAGACTTCCACAGAGAAAACTGAATTCTTTTTTTAAACATAAATTTTAAGATGATTCTACTCATCCAGTTTGATGAAAACAATTTATTTAAGAAAAAACTTAGTAAACATGATTTTATCAAATATTGGCTCAGATTGGTGTAATAATACACACAGACAACATATTTGAAGCCACAACTAATTTTTTTGCCACCCGAATGTTGGTGGTTGCACGTACTATCCATGTACTCCATCGCTTCTGCCGAATAGGTTGACTTGATTGGGTACACGACAATATTCAGTAGTGGGAACTGACAATATCCGTTGAAAAGACAAAGTATCGGTAACCCTTACTAATTTCGATGATTATTGAAAGTTATTGTTATTGAAATTTGTACATCTTTAAGCTGTTGTTTTAGATTATTGTCCATAAGTACTCATTGAATAAGGTTGTCGTTGCCACGAGCATTTGTTAACTGAACCAACAAATGGCTTAATTCAAAGTATTCGAAATAATAAACGTAAATGGGGATTTAAACAAAAATAATTCCGTTGATGTGCTACACAATACTTTAAATTAATGTTTCAAGTCTTGCCTGGCACCATCTGAACGTTCCATTGGAAAGTTTGTCATTTTTTAGCATAAACGTACTCAGAACGTTTTGACGTACGACCATTATTTGTGTTGTTTACAGTGACTTGAAAAAAATTAATATGGCAAAAAATGGAGTTAACTCGTGAATATTTTCGTGCGATCATTTGTCACAACTTTTCACGTGGATTATCACGACAAGAGTGCATCGCCATCTTTGTATGGCAATGAAGCACCATCCTAACGCACTGTGAATAACTGGTTTAATAAATTCAATCGTGACGTGACCGAAGGTCATAAAGGTCGTCCAAAAACGGCCGTTGTGCCAGAGCCGTGCGTAAATTGTTGGAGGCATCCTTACGCATTTCTTCCACCAGCATACATTCGATATTGCATGAATACCTGGCCATAAATGAGGTTTGTTCTCGTTGGATCCCGCACAATTTGACAATCGCACAAAAAAAGGCTCGTATTGATTGGTGCAAAGAAATTTTGAAAAAAAAGGTTGGGGTGCTTCTAAAGACATTTATAAGATCGTCACAGGTAACGAAGCTTGGGTCTTTGCGTATGCGCCCAAAACAAAACAGCAATCGACCGTGTGGGTCTTCGAAGACGAGCCAAATCCAACGAAAATTGTTCGTGGAAGAAGCACTTCAAAGCAAATTGTCGACCGTTTCTTTAACAAAACTGTTCATGTGGCGACTGTTCCGCTTGAGCAACGTAAGACAGTCAATTCTGAGTGGTACACCACAATTTGTTTGCTTGAAGTCTTTGGAGAAATTCGAAAAACGAACAAGAGAAGACGAATCATTGTGCACCATGACAATGCGAGCGACACATCGGCTCAAACCAACGCCTTTTCGACCGGCCAAAACGTCTAATTGATGGGTCATCCGCCGCACAGCCCTGACTTGGCACCCAATGACTTCTTTTTATTTCCGCACATCAAGAAAAAAGGCGTCGTCAACGATTTTCGTCGCCAGAAGATGCTGTTGAAGCTGGAGGTGTCTCAATCGGAGTGGAAAAAGTGCTTCGACAATTGGTTTGAGCGCATGCAAAAGTATATAAATCATGCTGTAGGATACTTTGAAAAACAATAAAACTATTTTTAACGATAAATATTTGCATTTTCATTATAAGGCCAGAAATATATATAGCAGCCCTTTACACTGTAGATGCAATATTTTTTCATTATTTGCAATGACCAAAAACTTGAATTTCAGCCACCTGTCCTCAACATCATGGACTCCAGCGTGCTTTTCATAGAAAGAAATATTCAAATTTCTATAGTTAGTTGTGATAGTTGGTCCCTCCCTGAATACTTTTTTAACTGAATAAAGTTGAACTTTTATACTTATATAAATATAAATACAAGTGGTGAATACTTAACGTCAATCTCTTTCGAATTTAATTCCCCCTCTGCACCTTCGCAATTATGATAAATTGAGGGCCAGTTCATTTGTTGGACTACATAGCCAATCTAAAATCCTTTCGTTTGATAAATTACTAAACACTTGCCTTGCCCTGTACTTATGTCAACCTAAATGAGCCAATATTCATTTCAATAAGTGACTCTGCAATTGCTGCCCCACAAACAAATAAAAAATATCAACATTTATTAATATGACCCAACGAACACATATCAAAGCAATTCATGTCACATAAACATAAAAAGAAATCTCAACATATTTACTTATCATTTCACAGGATATCAGTCCAAAAGAACGACACCAATAGAACTGACCTCGTCTGCCCCAACACCCTTCCTTCCATCATTTAGGTGACCAACAAGGAGCACATATCGCTTTGTCATAAATGTAGAGGGGGGAGGCGCTGGCAAATAAACCAAGCGAAAATCCACCAGAATACCCGTATAAACATGAGAAATGATAGCAATAATCTCGGTGACACCAGCAGTGATGTCGGGACAACAAGCTGATACCCGTCCTGATATTCCGGTGCAATATAAATGAGATATCGCACAACAAAAGCTGAATTGAAAGTTTGTATGACACAATACGAGCGAGCAGGGCGGGAGGAGCCCGTCATGAAATTAAGTATCGTATATTTGCTGCAATGATGAAAGCAATTTCTCCAGGATCGTTCGTCCATAAACCGAGAATGATTTGACGGTAACAAAATTGTAAAATAAAAGCGACCGTAGAGTATACAAAACATAATAAACAATAATCTTTATTGCACTAGAGTTTATTTGCAAAGGATTCACTGGGTTGTCCATCATTCCATAGAATCCTGCACTGCCAACGCTTCGCTTTGCTCCCCTCTTCGCCTAGAAGTATGCAACATGTTTGCAATGGCTGTCGCCGCCGGAAAGTATGCTTTCCTTCTTACTGCTGTAATATTTTAAACAATTCAATTATATTTGTGTCTTGTGTCCCTTTTACAATTACACGAAGCGGAATAGCTTTAGCCCGACAGCTATTCCATTAATTGCCTTTAAATTAATGAAATTATTTCATTAAATGACAATTTCACAATGGACAAGTTTGCCTGCAGTCACTTAAGTGTTGTCAGGTTCAATAAGGCTGCACGACAACGACGACATGACTTAAGGAACGAAAAGTTTTTGGCGTTCGCCAACAGCCTCTATAGCACACCGTAGAATTTCGGTGTACACCTTTAGCGAAGTGTTCTCACGTCGCGAGTATAACTGCAGTTAAACTTTTCAATATGTTGGTGAAATTTTAAAATGTGTGTATCCTTCAAATGGCCATTGGCGGAGCGGTTGTTGGGCCAAAAGGTGGCATATATGTATGCTCCTTAGTGAACAATCGTCTCCTTTTGACTGTAGGGCGGAGTCATGAGGTAGAGAACAAATTGACAGACGTTTATTAAGAATAAGTATTTCCCAGCACAAGAAATTCGGGTACTATTTTAATTTAGTGCTGATGTTTGCAACACCTTAAATGAATGAAGATAAATCCAATGCTAAGTGTACCGATCGACTCAGAATAACTTCCGTCCCTTCGACTGTCCATCTATTGTTGTAATAAGAGTGTCTACAAAAACCGGTGGTTTCAGAAAACAGCATTTCTGGTTTTTTCACACCCGTATTTTGAAAAAACCGTCAGTCGGGTTGTTGTTTAAAGGACAAAACCGGCATCAACCGACTTTCCGGTTTAAGCTGTTTGCCTAAGAATGGAAATTATTCCCCGAATTAGAAGTAGAAGTAAAGTAATTAAATTTACATAAATGTTAAAAATAAGTTAATTTTTGAATTTGTGTACAAATTTCATTGATTTTTATACCCATTTGTCCATGATAAAATAGGTCGGATTTTCGGACATAGGATCCGTCACCAAAAATTTAGCCAAACTGCAAAAATAATTTTATTTTAAGCTTTGTGGGAATATTTTTTAGAAATTTTAAAGCCATAAGTCCATGTACATATATGGGAAGCCATTTGTGGGCCCTTAGGCAATTGTGCGAGTATATGGACTTTATCAAAAATAAGCCTATATGACTTAAATCGGTACAAGATTGGATGTTTCTGAATCGTAATATACCATACCGAATTTGATTGAAATCGGAATTATTATGTATGTTTGAAAACTGTTGTATCGGTTGAGATCTTTGTACTCTTGCTATATGAAAACGTGGACCAGTATGACCCATTTCTATCTGAGCTGATTACTGATCGATCGTAATGAACCGTGCCAAATTTTATCAATACTTGAATCGGTTAAATCGGTTGAACATATGTGTGGAAATGTTATCTTAATTTAAACCGATTTTCATAAAACTCAACAGCCTTTATCCAAAAAACTTACATTCTGCCAAATTTAATAAAGATCGGTCTACAATTGCTACCTGTAGTTTGAAAGCAAACTTTAGATAGACAGCGAACGGACGGAGCGACGGATAGACAGATATAGTTAAATCGAATCAAATGGTGATTCTGAGTCGAGCGGTACACTTAATGGTGGGTCAAGCTTTTTTTGCTAGTTGCGTATACGCACTTGAAAATTATGAATTTTCTTCGCTTTTACGTACAACAGCAAAAAATGAAAACCGGTAAACCGACCCTTCGGGTTTTGGCTATTTTTGAAAAACCAAATGTCTGGTTTGGACATACAAACCGGAATGTCTATTTTCAGTTCTGGTTTTGAACACACCGGTTGTAATCAAAGTAGAAGCCGCAATTATGAACCGATTTCGATGCAATTTTGTGTATCCTTTAAGTTGGGCCAAGGACGAACTCTGTGAAATTGGACATCGAGTTTCAATATTCGCCGAAGAGTGCAATTAGAAAGCTTCAACTGGGCAGATCGCCTTCTCGTTGAAAAATCCAGATTTTCTGTGACGCTCTGTCTCACAGCATCAATATTTTCGGCTGATCTTAAATCTCCGACAGTTGTAAATTCAGCAAAATTCCACCAACTAACGAAGCAGTTCTTACACCATTAAACCTTCTGAATGCACGTTGAGGATTAGTTTCAGTGGGCAACAAACTTTGGAAGAAAAAATCTGTTGCAGAAGATTTGATGGTCAACTTCACTTGATTATGGTCTGCTGATCACGAATCTGGCCTCCGCAAAAGGGATAGAAATATCAGAAAATGAAAAAAACAATGTTAAATCAAGGAATACAAAATATAAATGAATAAAAAGGGGCCAAATCAGGCGAAGCAGCAGATTGCGACAAAATAATAAATACCAACACGGTGGAAAAGAGTTCGATGTGTAAAGAAGTAGGAAAAACAACATTTAATAAAGAGAATAACATAGATAATAAAAATGGAGACGAAAGTAAATTGAAAAAGACTAGATAGCGAGGAAAACAGACATGGGGATAACTTTGTAAAATCTATAAGATGGCATAGAAAATATAAATGGGGATAAAAACAGGCCAAGATGGACGAAATATCAAAAAGGAGATAAGCAATATTTATTTTGATAAAAAATAAATGAGAAATGCGAATAAATGTTTGCTTGATTGTTTTATTTCGGTCTGTTGCTTTTACACATTGAACAGGGATTAACCGGCTCAAGACCTCTCGCATCTATATTTAAATAGAAGACAAGTTTTTAACAAAATGGCAAAGTGACATTGATTTCTATTGATTGGGACAAAAAAGAGCCAAATCGGGCGAAATATGAACAAGTGAGAAAAACAATATAAAATCAGCAGAATGGTATAGAAAAAAGAAATGGAAATAAAAACGAGCGTAATAGAAAAAGTTCGAAAAACAATAAAATAAACAGGATGGTACAGAAAATAAGATAATATGGGTTAAATAAGCGATATACAAAAGAAACGTAAAAATAATTTGAAATCATAAATTCATAATTGAAAAGGAAAGCGAAAAGGGATAAAAGAGCCAAAAACAGGCCAAATATCCTAAAGTAAATAGGAAACAGCGATAAAACAATATATAAAAGAAACAAAAAAGTAGAAAGCGGGAAAATTAAGGAAAGAAGTACCAAATTAACTGGGTGGCAAAAAAAGTAAAAATTCGTTTTCAAAAGGCTAAAATAGACCAAATAGAGGAAATGTCATTCAAAATAGAAATGCAAATTAAAAAGGCCACGCAGCAGAAATATGAAAAATTGAATAAATTTCATTAATTCAAGAAACGGCATAAAAGTTAAAAATGGAGATACCAATGGATAATCAAGAGTTAAAATGGATAAGTGTTTAGGTGCTAAAAGACAATTGGAGATTTTGATAATATGGGTGAAAATACAAAATATAAAACGGCAAAAATGTGAATGGAAAACTGTTCCACGACAACCGTTAACAACTTAAGTCCGAACTGATTAGAGTGGAAGGTGGCAAAAAACTTAGGCCAGACCAGGAATAAGTAAACAAACAAATAGTAGAGATAGTTCAAAATTTACCAGAGAGGTTGGAATATAGAAAAAACTATAGGGGACATAAAACCTAAATTATTACTAGGTTCAAGATATTTAAATTAGAAAAAACTTTGAACAGAGATAACCGACTCACGACCTCTTGTATCTATATTCAAATAGAAGACAAGTTTTTAACAAAATGGCAAATTGACATCGATTTCCGTGGCTGCTTACTGTTTTTATTGCGGTTGCAGGTCCGTGACGACCATCAGAAAACTTCGCAGCAATTGTTGAAAGAAAACCCGACACCAGGCTCTGACCAAACTAATGAAAACTACTGTTGAAAATCTCACTCTTAAAGTTTTTTTCACACATTTGCCCGCGAAAATTCAAAAACTTATAAACAAAGGGTGGCCTAAAGAAGACGGAAAGGTTAGAAATATGCATGCCTTTTTGTTTATAACGTTTTTTCTCTTGTGCTGGTTATATAGTTTTTATGGTGATTTATGATGGCTACATATGATGTAAATTTTTGAATTTTATTATTCTTCTGGCAAGTCTATTATCGTTTAATGTCAGAACATCACCCAGTAATAACATGATTATGGACTTAGTTTCCCCTTTTGAGGAACAGAGAGTCCTAGGGCACTCAGCGTCATTTACAACCCTCCAGATGTACTGTTTGTTGCAGTGTTACAGAAAAGTTATCGGTCTATATCTTTTTGAAAATGAGGAAGATTAACCAGAAACCATTAACTGTGCTCTGCATAGGACTATGAATGAAAATTTTCATTCACTGCGCATACAGCAAAAACTGCATTGAAACCTTGTCGTTATCCTTTTGGTGAATCCTTCAGTCATATTTGGGCCACCCTATACTTATACAAGATTGCATTGATAAGCAATCAAAAGAACGCTATAATTTCATATTAAGGATAGTGGAAATATGAAACATTTTGCTGCAAGGTAAACAAAACTTAGCCGTTTTAGCGGCCAATATCTAAATATAACCAGAAATTTGGATTTGGAGCCCACCAGCTTGATTGGGCTTTACCAAAGGGTCAGCCCGGATAATATTGCTGTTGAATTGTGGCCTATATTAGCATAAGATTGTGCTGGCTCAATAATTAAAGTCAGTGTCAGACCATGGTCAACGCCCTAAGCATGCCAAATCGGAGCCGGAAATTTTCGTCGTTGATCGAAATTTTGATCTCGAACCAGACACATTTTTGGTTATTCGCCAAGTTATCCACTTAGCTATACTATATCCAAATTGACTGATTCGGGGGACTTATGACACTTAATTTTCCTTAATGATCTCGAGGTCAACGTTCTTAAATCTACTGTGGGAAAATGCCGCACCTACTAAACGAAGTCATATAAAACTGGACCGATCACTTGAAGCACTGCCAGCAAAGTTGAGGCGATTATTCGAATAATGTGATGTTTCATATGAAGGGCATAAATGCATGTAGCTTCGAAAAAAAGTTTGAATCCATCAGAGGCCATACAGGAAAAGCAGGCCAGTGTAGAAGAGGGCTTTGGCCGTACAATGATCGAAGAAACGAAGAGTCAAGCTGGCGACGACTAACAGGCGTAGCAAATTTAGAAACACTTGTTTCGAACAATCTTTGGTGAGGTCCAGTTCCAGCAGTCGCATGTCTTGGTACCTCTTAGCCAGCGAGATAATAGAAATAAACGACAAAAATCGGTAGAATAGATTCAGAATTCCCTGGAAAGAGCGTTTGACTTAACGTCCAAGAAAGAAAGAAAGTTGAACTTATCACCTCATCCCAAATATTGCAGATAGACTGAAAAGAAATACAAGATTACACGTTGTTCTTAACCGCTCATGTTTTCAGATGTATTTGCAGAGCTTTGGATACGCTAGCTCGCCCATGCACCCTAAGTATGTGCTGAAAGTGGAGATTGCAAAAAGGGTTCCACTGCCATCAATTCAGACCAAGATAGTTAGAGTCGCTAAATCTCAGCAATGAGGAAAACGTACCACAGTGAATACAAGGAGATATCATGATTATTCCAACCATCACGAATAATACCCAGATATTGGAGATAGGATCTGCCATAAGATGACTTTAATCGATAAATGGAAACGCATATTCTGCGTGCATTAAGGAAAATTCGCTAGTTACATCTAGTTCTACTATTTTAGTTAATTAATCATACCTCCCTCCTAAGATTCAAACTAAAAGTCACCCAAACGACAAGAACGCACCATCAACAGCAACAACAATCACAGCACAAAAACCGGGGAAAAGCGTTTGAAGTTTGTACTCACGGACGCATTGGCAAATGCCACGAGCAATTAACACCTCTTTTGTGGTACTAGGCAAAACTCGAAGAGCATCTTGACCTCTTTGCAAATCACTTGACTTGTAATTAATTATTCCACTGCATCATACTCCAGCCCAACGACAAGTCTTCGCGCCGGAGTGTTGACAACGCTACCGATGATGTGGAACGAAAAGGATGGCAGCGGCAAGAAAGAAGACTGCGACGACGATGACGACTACTACGGCGGCGATGGAAATTGAGATGAAGGCAATGGTGATGATTATGCCACTTGGTGATGGTGTTGCCGCAAATGATTGCTGCTGCAGCTGCACAGTGGAAGATTTGGTAGGCCAAGCTACGGCAATTCTTCGAATTTTAACCCTCACTTTATTCGGTTAAAAGTATAAAATCGAGAATGATTTTGGAGAAAAGTTTATTTTAAATAGAGTTTTTGAACTGGTCGAGCTAACGTACGTACATATGCCTCAAAAAAGTCAAAAGAATCAATTGGTTTCGGATCGCTGCATGTTAAGCACCAGATTATGTCTTTTGCTTCACTCCGACTCGTAACTACGCTGTTACTTGCAAATGATTTTGTTGGCCCCTCAAAGCTAAGTACACAACAATCAGCAAATATTTCAAAACGTTAAAGTAGTTCTCAGTGGAAACAAAGTCTCCACTTATTGTCGGCAGCAGACAAAAAAAGGGTAGAGTACGGAGTCCCGTTCCCACGAAACCCATGGTATGAGCGCGGGTGTAAAAAAGCAGCAGCTGCACAGAATTCTGCTCATAACGCAACCTTGCAGAGCGTAGTCACATATATTTGGGAGAGATACCAAAAGGATACTTACTCGTGTACCTCAGCAGCCAAAAAAAGAAGATGTACCGAATTCCGCTCCCACGAAACCCATGGATGAGCGCGGGTGTAAAAAAGAAGCAGCTGCACAGAATTCTGCTCATAACGCAACTGTGCAGGGCGTAGCCACAATATCTACTTGGGAGAGATACCAAAAGGATACTTACTCGTGTTCCTCAGCAGCCAAAAAAAGAAAGTGTTCCGAATACCGCTCCCACAAAATCCCATGGTATGGCCGCGGGTATAAAACAGCAGCTGCACATAATTCTGCTCATACTCGTAATGCAACTGTGCAGGGCGTAGCCACAATATCTACTTGGGAGAAATGCCAAATGGATATTTACTCGTGTCCCTCAGCATCTCATTAAGAGAAAAGGGAAAACATCTCTGAAATTAGTAAGCTGTGCACGATATCATTCTTATACTCACAGACGGGAACCTGCTGTTTAACGCCGGCTCCGGATGGCTAATGCATTTCGTAGAGAAGTTTTTGGCTTAGTATTTGATTAACCCTTTACTCTTTAAGTCGCCGGGGGACACCCTCCTAAAAAAGAAATAATTATATGTTGTTACACGGAGTTACCCCTGTGAATACCTGTGTGATAGTCGTGCACACAAATCATCACACCACGTCGGCCCAGGATACCAAAGGGACGGAAAAGGGGAAAATTGCCAGTCTCGAAGAAAACGAAAAAACGGAATTCCAAGAATATGAGGCGATTGAGTTGTACATCAGCAGAAAAGATGCCTGTCAAGTTTTTTAATTTTTATTCATCTAAAATTTCCATTTAAGTGAATAGGCCCATGGATTTTGTAAAGGTTCTTTCTCTCGCTTCATCTGTTTTCAAATGAGCGAATGTTGCAGTTCCACAAAGAAGTAGAGGTAGCATGGAAGTAGTGTTGGAAATGTTATTTACGATCCCCAAGAGAGGGCTCTGTAGTAGTAGTAGTAATGGCCCAAAGTAGCATCTATTTGTCAGTATAATCCTTATTTAAAATGCATTTCATTTTTTTTTTATTAATTTTGGACCACAGGTTGTTAAATATGACCACAAACTCAGTGTTACAGTGCCTGTCAAATGTTGCCTTTTAAGCAACTGCAAGCAAAATCCCTATCTTGTGCTCGCTTACGGCAAGGCCAATCTTCTTAGATTCCCTCTTTAATTACCCCTCGTCCCCTTTGCCGACATCTCGGAAATATGTTGCGCTGGGGTTGCACGTGCCACACTTTTATAATTCTGATTTTTTCTATTTTTTCCAATAAGAAAGTTATGAATATTGCATAACAAGTAGTCAGCCGGGATCTGCCATTTTTAAAAAAAAAAAAGTAGTTCCCATTTTGCTCATTTATACCCACTGTGCCAAGAGCAGTTCCAGTTTGTCACTTCATTCAGTTGAACTTATGAGTGTGATGCTTTAGCATTTTACCCTAACTTTGCAAATGTAAACGCCTTCGACTTTGTGTTTGACACTTTGCCATTTACTAACCCATTCCCCTCTGGCAGCTCCCCTGCCCCTATCCCACTACTTATTTATGTCTCTTAATTCAAACTCTATTACTTAATTATAGATTTTAATGTACTTAGAAAAGAGTATCAAACATAATTAACACTTTTTTGTACCCTCTCGTGTAACATTAGAAGGGATGTCAGTGCCAAACAACTCATCAGCCAGCCAACCAACCAGCCAGTCGCCATCCTTGTAAATTTTCCGCACTCCCTCCTTCAGAGCATTTCCATTGATTTCCCTCAACTAATGCTAAGTGACAGTTTTCCCGGCATCCATCCTTTATGCCATTGCTGCGTTTAGTTTGCTGCGAATTATTTGCGAATGTGTGTAAGTTTTGCTCGTACTGAGCAAAGACAAGCGACCCGGGAAGGGAAGTCTCTATAGTCGTAACTCTGTTAGTAACGTCTGACATTGATGTTCTGCCGATGTGCGTAACAAAATGATAATTGATACAATATTTACTACGCGATGGAAAAACAAAAAAAAAACGCTGCTCCCACTACAAGAACGGCCAAACTTTGCCAAGAAGGACACGAAGGGGAGGAACTCTGCTCCTAATTAAGGCTCTAATTGAATGGAAGAAATGGCACTGTCTGCATGGGAGATTAAAAAGAGTTAGCTTTAATTAAATTGAACAAATTTCCAAAGAAATTTAATTGACAATCTGGAAGAAGTTGTTGAGAGTATAACTTGGAGAACGCTGGGTTAATTTGTTACTTGCAAGGTTACGAGAACTACAGGGAATGCAATTTTGGGCAATGAAATACTTCCTGGAGTGACTTTTCTTTATTAAAGACCTAAGTTTCCAACAAGACTTAGGAAAAAAAATTTAAATTAAAATTTAAACAGCGTTGATGCCTTGTAATCACTGACTTTCGAGTTTTAAACGTTGCTTAACTGAGTTAAATGAAATTGGCGAGCTGCCATTGTAAGTAGTTAGACCCAGGATACTTGCACATCACGAGTTATAAACGGCTGATGAATACGCCAGGCCAGGCCAGGTCAGACCTTCGATCTAGACAATGCAATGTCATTCTAAGGGATTAAAGCTTAACTTTAATAGGCATTGTATGAAAACATGGTCCGAAATTGAATTATTTTTATAATAGGCGTGTTTTATTTGACAAAGTAAACAATCAGTTTAGTTTTTTGTTATACGAGTATATTCCGTTCCCGTTTATTAAGCTTTTCTCTAATAACCGCCTTTCCCCGCTTGCAGAGGTGTAGAAAAGCCAACAATGTTTGACAGACGAATAAATTTGAATATATATACGAGGTTGCTATATATATTTCTGGCCTAGGCAACAGTAAGTGTTGCCCGGCGCCATCTGACATTTCCATTGGTAAGTTTGACATTATTTAGCTTAAACGTACTCAAAAAGTTTTGTCGTACAACCATCATTTGTGTTGTTTACTGTAATTTGAAAAAATAATATTGGCAAAAAAATGGAATAACTTGTCAACATTTTCGTGCGATCATTTTTCACAACTTTTGACGCGGATTATCACGACAAGAGTGCATCGATGAACTTAAATCTTTGTATGGCGATGAAGCTCCATGCTATAGCACTGTGAAGAACTTGTTTAATAAATTCAATGGTGGCCGACGCTCGCTCAAAGGCGAAGGTCGTCCAAAAATGGCCGTTGTGCCAGATAACATTAATGCTGTGCGTGAACTGATAAGGCAAGATCGTCATGTGACATACCGTGAGATAGAGGCAACCTTGGGCATTTCTTCCACCATACATTCGATATTGCATGAACACCTGGCCTTAAAAAAGGTTTGTTCTCGTTGGATCCCGCACAATTTGACAATCGCTAAAAAAAGGTTCGTGTCGACTGGTGCAAAGAAATTTTGAAAAAATACGATCGCGGTGCTTCAAAAGGCGTTTATAAGATCGTCACAGGCGACGAGTCATGGATCTATTCGTATGAGCCCGAAACAAAACAGCAATGGACCGTATGGGTCTTCAAAGACTAGCCAAATCTAACGAAAGTTGTTCGTGGAAGAATCACTTCGAAGCCTGTTTCTTCGGCAAAACTGATCATGTGGCGACTGATCCGCTTGAGCAACGTAGGAGGTCAATTCTGAGTGGTACCTCACATTTTGTTTGCCTGAAGTCTTCGGAGAAATGCGAAAAACGAACAAGAGAAGACGAATCATTGTGCACCATGACAATGCGAGCTCTCATACATCGGCACAAACCAACGCCTTTTTGACCGGCCAAAAACGTCGAATTGATGGGTCATCCGCCGTACAGCCCTGACTTGCCACCCAATAATTTCTTTTTATTCCCGCACATCAAGAAATTTTCGTCGCCAGAAGATGTGCATAAAGCGTTCAAAAGCCTTGTTTTGGAGGTGTCTCAATCGGAGTGGAAAAAGTGTTTCGACAATTGGATTTAGCGCATGCAAAAGTGTATAAATCCTGCTGGAGAATACTATGAAAAACAATAAAACCATTTTTGATGATAAATATACGCATTTTCATTATTAATATATAGCTGCCGTAGATTTTATATGTTTTCCTGGCAGCCTGTGTTTCTGGCAAAACACTAAAAAGTGTTGCCATCATTAATTTTGAATGTTACCTAAAGAAGCAGAATATTTCAAGGGATCATATGAAGAAAAATTTACGAAAAATTATAAGCTTCCATCTATCTAACTACTTAGTAGGGACATAAATACTGTTACAAAATTTAGCACACCCATTTCAATAGTAGAACTGAACATACCCCGTTAATGTCATATGGGTTTTGAAAGCTAACCTCAATAGCGTTAGTCTGTAACGGGATTTTAAAATTGTTTCAACTTTCATCATGGAGTGGTCAGATAATGATAACCGTATCGCTGTTATAACACTATTCAAGTGTGAAATGATTTTTTCAAAACGTTCCGGCCACTAGGGATTAGCCGCATGTTCGTCTACCGATGCATAAAACTGTTTTAGGAAACTGGAAATGTAAAAGACCGCCACCGGTCGGGCCGCCCGCGCTCTTTTCGAAATCAATCAAGAATTTACAGGAAATCCGCTCCGAAAACAGAAAATCATGGCCCGTGACATGAATATCACGCAAAAGTCCATGAGTCGAATCATTAAAAAAGACTTGGGACTTGGGGCTTTCAAACGACGTACCGGACATTTATTGACTGCAGCTAAAAAAATAGGATTCAAAAATGCAAACGTCTTTTGGTGAAGCACGCTGATAACTTGCACTGAAAAATGTTGTTCACCGATGAAAAAATTATTACCGTTCAGGAAAAATTTAACAAGCAAAATGATGGAGTGTATGCGCAGTCATCTAAGGAAGCATCTGAACTGATTCCAAGGGTTGAAAAGGGTCATCGCCAGCTTCAGTCATGGTTTGGTAGGGTGTCTATTACGATTGGGTCACTGACCTGCATTTCTGCGAACAAGGAGTCAAAACAGCGGCCAAAGTTTACCAAGAAACCTTTTTGGAAGCTGTTGTGAAGCCTCTTAACTATTCCCTGTTCCAAAACCAGCCATGGACTTTCCAGCAGGATTCTGCGCCGGCCCTTAAGGCTAAAACGACCCAGGCCTGGCTTCGAAACAATTTGCCAGCGGTCATTTCCTCTGCAGAATGACCCACAAGCAGTCCAGATTTGATCATCAGTCAAATTGAATCAATCAGTGCATCCTAATTTTATACTTGAAAAATGCATGTAAATCTCTTTAATACGTTTTCATTTTGACATTTAGTTTGACTTTTCGACTTTTTATTTCGATTAAAACTACTAATTGTCTTGTGTGCAATTAGTAATTTGACAGATAAGAAAATTTTTCAAATTATAAAACTCCAAAATGATGAGCGGCAAATGCGTTTTATTTGTTACTAAACTAGCAAAATTGTTAGCTTGTAAAATAAAACACACCTAATATTTATGATTTGGTTGTTCATAACGTACTATGCGAAATTTAAACAAGTCCGATGTGATATGATCTTTTAAAATTTTCTCTGTATGAAGGGTACATACAAATATCGTTAGATTTGCCTTTTTTACTACAGTTGGGATTGGTCGCTCTTAACGTAATGTTCGGAATTTCCTCAAGATATGATAAAACACTCAGCGTCTAGCAAGCCAGGTCCTTAAATCGAAAAGAAACTTTTTTGGAGGATATGAGAATATCGACAAACATGTTCGATTTTCAACGGAGTTGTTTATTGACAACAACAAATTAAGCAAAATTTCAGCCAGATCGGATGTTATATATGACATCGTTTGTGAAGGGGATATTCTAAAACATGGGTCCATATGAACGAATTTCGACAGGGCTCGTTCTTGACCCGAAATTGCGCATGCGAGATCTGTTCATAAACATAACATTGCCCTAAATCAAATCAGAAAGTGATGTTGGTGTAATACAAAAATGCCAGTACTTTATATATCCCAAATACCCCTATTATTGTTCTAACTTATTTCATTTTCAATGTTTTCCTACTTTTTATATATGTAAGTTTCTATCGTTTTTATGCCCATTTCTAGTTTTTATACTGTTTTGTTGATTTAATATTGTTTTCTCACATGTTGATATTTCACCTATTTTGATCCCATTTTAAATCCATGCCATCATGTTAATTTAGGCAGTTTAGGCCTTTTTTATGTACATTATCTACATATTGTTTTACGCACATTTTGATATTTCACCTTTTTTGTCCTCTTTTTTATCCCCATTTTCCTTTTCCATACCTTCCTGTTGATTTAACATAGGTTTTTCTCACATTTTGATATTTCTCCAGCATACGCCTTTTTTATCCCCATTCTATATTCTACTCGTATACCATTTTATTGAATTAATATTGTTTTTCTTACATCTTGATATTTGACCCTTCTCTTTGCCCCTTTTTATCCCCATTTAAATCTTCCATGCCATCCTGTGGACTCTATATCTTTATATCGTTTTATCTTATATTTATATATTTTTTATCTCTTTTTATTCCCATTTCAATTTTTTATATCATTTTGTGAATTAATATTGTTTTTTTTTTCACTCCTTGCTGTTTTTAACCTTTTATTATACCTATTTCTATATGGTATTTCATTTATGTTAATTTAATGTGAATTCTTCCCTTTTTCCTCAATTTTCACCGTTTTGGTCTTATTTAATCCCTTTTTATTCCCATTTCTATTTTATATGCCATCCTGTTGATATGATAAAGATTTTTCCACATATTTTGTTCTTTGCTCGTTTTTAACCCATTTTCTAATTTTTACAATTTGTAATAAGTATAGACAAATATGTTTTATAATAGACAAATATGTTTTAAATATTTGATTTTTAAGTTTACCCAGAACCAATAGAAATGCTTGCATACTAATGGGAAAACATTTTATACCACAAATTCATTGATCCATCGCTAAAAATGTTCCTTCTTCTCGTTTTTATCGTCACCAACGGGCATTTAACAAAAATATCAAATGTATTACTTAAAGATTTTAGAAAGTACACTTTTAAGCTTTAAATTTGTCCCTTATAATTTAAACTTAGCAAAATCCTTTCTCATACACTTTTCATTTGTCAAAACGATAATACCCTCCGATTTCACGTTTCTAGGTGCTTGAGGAGGTACGCAATTTATCCATTTTATTCCCTAAAGTTTTACGTTTCCATAATCATTTTTACTTCGAACTATAAAAGACGTCCAGTCCCCAATTTGGTGATTCTAACAACAACGGTTTGGGTCTAGTATGGATGAATCGCTTGTAAATGAGGAATATATTTGTCTCGCATTTACTATCTAAAAGTACGAATTTCAAAAAATCCCTCCTTATCGATCGTCTACATCGAAACCTGCACTTACCCACCAAATTTCATGATTCCAGCTCCAGCTGTTTAGCCTAAGCAGTGATCAGCCAGTCTGTCTTTTAGTCAGCTACTCTGTGTTATTTTCAGGTTACTAAACTCTCACTTGTATGGAAGTTACTGGGTTAGCAAGCAAGTTGGCCTGTACTTGCTACTGAAACGAGTTAGAGTTACCACACTTATTTTTCTAACAAAATATCAAAACTGACACATCCCGCTTTATAAAAACATGTTTTCTTATTATGCATACTAAAAAATAATCAAACAAGAAGAAGTCTCATCGGCGCATTTCTATTGGGTTAAAATGCATTAGATCGGATAAGCGAAATTCTTAATAAACCTGAACTGAAAGCTCAAAGAAGTTCTACGCATTTTTACAAAGCAAAAGAGCAGCAATTAATTGATTTACAATCTTTAATTGGTTATTTTATTATAATTAATGATTTTTTGTCTGATTGTGATTTCGCATATGAAACCCCTTGCTGTTCAACGCTCTTTAGTGTGAACAAAGAGAAACAATGTTGCCAGATTACCAATGGCAAATTAACTAGGTATTTATGGTAGTTACCTTAAAAGAAAACGTCTATTGTAGGGCTTATTAAAATCCGTTTTTTGTACACCTGGTTACCTTAATCGTTAATGACAGCAGTGGTTCACTTTTCTTAAAGCACTAATTTCAATAGTCCATAAAACGTTGTGGCTGATGATATCAAACACCTCTACAATAATGCTATCGTGTGGCAACAACAAAATATTTAATTATGCATTCTATAAATAAATCAATTTTGTATAACAAATAAAAACATAATTTACATTTTTTAGTTCGTCTAGTTGTGGTTGTTGCGACAGACGATGATTCCATTGAAAACTCAGCAGGCACATGTTCAAAAATATACCATACAATGTATGGCCAACTATTCATCGAGGGGGTCAGTGCGGGCTGAGTGTTATTTTCCGTTGTGTCTAAAAATAGAAATAGTTCAGCCAGTGTTGGGAGACTGGCCCAAGACGATTAGAAGGGTACTTAGCTGTGTTGGAATGTCATTGTCATGGGAACGGTGGAGGGGATAAGCAGAAGACAACAACACACATGGTCGACGCACAACAACAACAACGGCACACAGCCAAGCACACATGCGTTAAGTAATCGGAGCGATCTGGTCGTGCTTACTTTGCACACACGAGAATAGTGTGAGGTGACAGCCAAACTAATGACGAGTAGGGAATTAGGTGGCAACACGGTCCTGTGGCGCAATGGATAACGCGTCTGACTACGGATCAGAAGATTCCAGGTTCGACTCCTGGCAGGATCGAATTCTTTTTTTATAAAAACATTTTTTTAATAAATATTTTGAAAAGTTATCTTTTCAGAAATAATAAAGCAAACACCACTCTTGTTAGTGGTGTTCAGGACAAGCATGATTGATGTGTCTTAAGAAAAATTCAACAATAATGCCTGTGCTGAATTGTAGAATTCCGCGACGTTCAATATTCCTTTACACAATATTTTTGTTTGTGTTCCAATCGTTTGTACACAGAGCAAAAATCAGTTTGAATTCGGTCCGAACTACAAATATTCGGTTGAATAAACATTGCAATCACCAACATTCCCTGGTGTTATTGGTTACATAGTTCGACTTATAAAATAAGTCAATAATTTGGTTAAACCAACGGAATGCAGTATAACGATTGGTTGCCATAACTTGTGGTTACTTTGGTTTGGTTACTAGAAGGAATTTATATGTTGTCACCACCAATTATTTAGTACCAAAGTGACATATCCTATCTTAAAGATTGGATTGTCCTTATTTTTTGTAAAAGTGAAAAAATGATTATTTACCGGGAGTTGGAGTATTTTTATGTTCTACAATCTAAATTTTTTTTAATGAAATTGTATAAATGTTTTTAAAAGTTGTACTTTTTGGGTTACTAAAATACTACCAGTAGCACTTTAGTGTAGATGTTTGAAATAGAATCAGAATATCTTTAAGAATCAATGGGGCTTTTTTTGAATAAGTTATGTTCCGCATGAAAAACAAAAATCAACACAGAATGGCGATTTGAATATTACATGTTTTCCCAACCTCTTTTTTTCATAACCTACAAAAAATGACCGATATGAAATTATATATTTTTTTTATCACATCTGTAGCCAAGATGTTAAGCATTCGGTTGAGGTAATTTGTGTCCCTTAAGTAGCCGGCAATGTTGTGGTTAAAAATGTCACTTTACTTTAATAATAAAGCATAATCAGCTTTATCTTACAATTTTTAGACATTAAAACCAAAATTGAATTTTTTGCCCATTTTGTCAATTTGATGCATAACATCGTTTCACTTGTGCTCACAAACTTAGATTCGAGAGTAAAACCAAGCATAAAAAAATTTGCTCCTAAGTTAAATAACTGAATAAATATTTTCAAATCGTTTATTAAAAAATTTAATAAAAAAAAGTATTATTTCAGTTAAATAACCGAATACACAAAATTTAACCATCAGTTGGTCCGGTTACGGTTAACAAATGCTCGTGGTAATATCTACCTAATTCAAAGATTTTATTTACCCAGAATCTATAATATCCACCAATACATGTACAAATTTAGTTCTACAAATCATCCTAATAAGTTAGGGTTGCCAATACTTTGTTTCTTAAATCGATACAATCAATTGTCACTACTGAAAACTGCGTTTACACAATCAACATTCGGTTGCAAAGATGGAATACATGGATACCACCAACATTATGTAGGATAATACTGTGGTTGTGGCAACAAATCTGGTCTCTAAGTATATGCAAACAAGCAGTTTTTGCCTTTGATGAAAATTTTAATTTGCATTCGGATCTTGTCTTGAGGTTCGAATAGCTCGTATGTTCCACGGATACTTCTGTTCGAATTACTGAAATTTACAGAGTACCGACTAACATTCCGTTGCACTGATATAATACTTGAGGTGCATCAAACTCTAATCATTCGGTTGGCAAAAAATTCTGATGTGGCAACGAATCTCTTCTCTGTGTATACTTATATATAGACATACAATATCTAATTTTATTTAAATTAAAAAAGTTTTCTACAGACGGGTCAAGACATGTACAAAAGTATATGTGACAGCGCATAGAGAAAGGGACCTAAGGGTAAAAAAATCAATTTTCACTTTTTTTTGATGTGGACAACATCTGAGCATCGCATGAGACCAATCCCATGCCCCAAAAGTGTTTCCTCTCAGAGATATGCCCGTTTTATGAAAGTGATGGTATACCAAAGATACAGGTATTTAAATCTTTAAAATGGCTCTCCTGAACAAAACTGGTTTTTACCCTTAGGTCATTTTCTATTTTGCGCGTCACATATATAGAATTACCCCGTTATCGACAATAATTTGCGAGATATGGCAATTCCCTTCTAAACAAATTTACAAGAATTACAATTTTTTTAAAATAACATAAAATATATGTTTCCAACAGCTTACCACGCTTACAATAACTAGTATTTAAATCTATTTTTTTGGCTGCTTAGTTTTAATATGTTTGCTATTGAATGGCATTAAAATTTGAAAATCGGTGATAACAAATAATTTGACTTTTGGCTGTTAAAAAAGGCTACTTAGATTTTTGTAATCCCAATTAAGCGGCGCCACGCCCACACCCCTAAAAATTTAACATGGTCATTACTAACGAACTATAACAGCTACGAACATCAGATTTAGTGTATAAGCTGTTTGTTTACTTCTCTGTAGCACTTAAAATTTTATGCCGGTCGTCTAAAATGTTAACAGTATAACATCTTGAACTGTCACATACTAAAAACTGATACGATTTTAATAGGGGGCGTGGCACTGCATACTTATCCCAAAACTAAACACACATAAAGCTGATAAACTATAAGAGTTAGGAACATATTGTTCGGGATATACTATACTACTAGAGTGTAATGAATTAGGTTCGGGGGAATGTAGTTTGTGCCTCTATATTAAAATATATGTAATGATCATAATTATATGCTTTTTTGGGCATAGAGTCATAAAGTGTACAAGGATGCGTTTTATCATAAGGTATTTACGTTAGGAACATCGGATTTAGAATATATATAAAGAAGCAGCAGATACAAAAATAAAATATGGTTCAACATTTTTTTTTCTTTTTGTTTTTTAGTTCAGATTTAAAACCACTGATGAGCGCTACGAAGGGCACTAACAATTATGCATTTTTGCGTCAAATTAAACAAACACTACAAATAAAAAAAATTAAACGTAAAATGTTCAAAAAGATTAGACTCTTAGAGCTATAAACGATCCTGCCAGGAGTCGAACCTGGAATCTTCTGATCCGTAGTCAGACGCGTTATCCATTGCGCCACAGGACCAACGAGAAATTTGTTGTATTCATGAGAACTTAGCACACATGTGCTAATTGTGGGCTTACTAAAAACATGCGCGCTTTAAACGAACATGTGCTCCTACATGTACAATGTGAAGTGTTCACAATTCTTATATGTGTTTTGTTTTCAATGTTAATGTTTCTGTTCAACATCGGAGGCAAGGGATGTTTCTTAGGAGAATTGTTTATTATGACAGGCAGCATAAGATATTTAAAAATATTTTTTTTTTCAAAAGATGTTTGTTTTTCGTGATGTATAGCATTATCTGAAACGATTGCGGTAGACTCGAGGTAGGGGAACCCAAGAATAAAAAAACTACTCGATAAAGAGCAAAGACAAAAATCTTTCATTGAGTACTCTTTAGGGGGAACCTTTAATCTGATTAGTACTGGCTAGAGGGTAATCAGCAGCAAAACTCATAATAAAAACAAAAAAGGAAACAAAAGTCATGTGCATATTCATGATTCAGTTTTTCTACAAATAAATTATGTACGTGTAAATCCGTTGCAATTTCTTTGTTTTTCATTTGTTGCTCCAAAATGAGAGAACTTTAGTACACGTTCGTGTTTTGCATATGCGACGCGCAAAATAGGAAGGGACTTAATGATAAAAACCAGTTTTGTTCAGGAGAGCCATGTTAAAGATTTAAGTACGTGCATCTTCGGTGTACCACCATTTTCATAAAACGCGCATATCTCTGGGAGGGAACACTTTTGGGGCATGGGATCGGTCTCATTCGATGCTCAGATGTTCTCCACATAAAAAAAGTGAAAATTGTTTTTTTTTACCCTTAGGTCCCTTTCTCTATCCGCTGTCACATATAGAGGTTGTGCGCTTAAGCTGAATCAAGTTGGAGATAAAGAAAACTTTTGATAGTTTACTACGAGATTTACAAAAATGTTAACGCATTTAAGTAATGCGAAGTTATACAGAAGCTCGATTGGAAATAGCGCCAGCGCGCATTGCAAACCAAAAATCTATGAAGAAGGGTGTATATAGGGTTCGGGTCTCAAAGAAGTCGACGCACTCTATTTTCTGGAATTCTTATAAAAAGCTAAATATAAAAACATGTGTGGAAATGAAAGTTGTGGCTTTAAAAAAAGCTGTGGTTGGCTAAATGAATTAATGATCCGATTCGGAATTAGAATATTAAAAATTGGCGGCGAAACACTATCTTCTGATCAAGAAACAGAGCCCAGCATTTAAAACAAAATTTCGACAATTAGAAAACGTTTTACAGTTGCATTCAAATCAATTTTACAATGCCGAAGAAACTGGCTTTTGGATATTAATGTCTGATTAAACATAAGTAGGTTTAAAAAAAAAAATGCTTGCGAAAGAAAAGTGAAGAGGTGCGGAGCACAGTTTAAGTGTGCAATAATGCAACTGGTACTTTCGGAACTTTCCGAATGAGTATGGGATGAGTCCAATTGCAAATGAAAGTTGACATTATCCATAACACAACCTTCAAGGATTTTCTTTAGTTCAGTGCGAGAATTTTTTGTACACGCATTTGAAGTTAGTGATTTTGGAACGTTGTCTAACAAGAAAAGAACATTGAAAATTTAATAAAACAATGCATATTTATTTTTATTATCCTGGAAAGTTGTGGTATCTAACTGTTTTTGGGCCGAGGAATTTATTTTTGATTTATATTTTTACCTAAAGCTCACACTAGATGGCGCTGTAAAACAAACGGAGCTATTTCATGTAGATTTTCATAAAAAAACAGTGTTTTTACTTTTTTAAGGCTGAAAAATCAATTGTTGATGCTGGCTTCGCTGTAAAACATAAATGTCAAAAATGATTTCATCGATCCCAAAAACAGTAAAATACTACAACTTTCCAGGATAATAAAAATAAATAAGCATTATTTTATCAAATTTTCAATGATCCTTTCTTGTTAGACAGCGTTCCAAAATCACCAACTTCAAATGCATGTAAAAAAAAATATAGCACTGAACTTAGAAAAAACCTTGTTATATATAATGCCAACTTATATTTTCAATTGGTTTCATCCCATTCGCATTTTGGTTGTTGCACTGTGTTTTTGGCCAAGCCAAAAAGCCTAGATCATTCCGAGATTTTCAGCTTCCCCTGGACTGCAATAGCTCAAAAAGAGCATGTATGACTGCTGCTATTTTTCAAGAATGTTTCCACAAATCATTTGACTCTACAGACGGAGGGTATAACAGTCAAAGTCGTCATTCAAAAGCGGTGTTACTAAAAACTTAAGTAGTTCCATTTTTGTTTCATATATGTCACCAAATGTAACACAATTTTTTCAGCTGATGAACCAGATTGTTATCAGGTGAACCAAGTTGAACTACAGAACAATTTTATTAAAATCCGCTATTGGTAAAGACAACATAGCCGACTTTTTGAAAAAAAGCTTCTTTAAAAGATGTCATATGCCTTCTGACCCAAGTATGCCAAAAAGTCGACACTTACATTATAAAAGAATGATGTTGACGACGTTATCGATCTCGCTGATCAGTTGTTGTAGATTCCGATGAGGACGAGCATGACGAAATAAATATCAAAAAATGTACAATTAATACACTAAAGCCATTACAATTTTTCGATAAAGCAACTGATTGAACTGAGAACAACACTGAGAACTCACTCGAATATTTTTTTCAATCTCAATTGAGAGGGACAGTCGCGGTTGGGAAATAGCCCTTATGACTGTATTTAGAAAAATTACTTTAACTTATTAATCCAAAGTCGTCGGAACAATTTGTAGTAGAGTCACGATTTAAGTTTTTTACAATTATTTTTTCCGATTCTAAAATTTCTAATTTTACTTATTTCTCGAATCTGTGTAATGAAAAATTCTTGAATGTAATTGTACACGCAGAGAAAAAACATGGTTACTATCTGGTCACGGCAATAATAACATAACATTGTTAACTGAATTTAATTTCGACAATAGTGTGATTGCCGCAATAATAATATTGTTGAAATGTAATAATAGTATTATTGCCAAATTTAAAAATGAAAATATGATTATAGCAACAGTATAAATATGGTTGGTGCAACAAAAGTATTGTTTTTTGCGTTTTTTGTTTACAATAATATAATTACGGCAATCATACTGTTTGATTGTAATTTTTCTTCGTTTGAATATGGTTTTAAAAACAATGTTATTGTTACGGATCTTATGCAATTATAGTACTTTTAATATGGAAATTAAATTTTTTTAAACAAGCAGCTTTGGCTTTGTTTAACTGTAATATTTTTAATAAAACCGCTTACGTTTCTTTTAACAATTCTTTTTTTTGTTAAATAAATCACTCCTATTATTTTAAATTGAATGTATTTTTAAATAATTTTCATAATTCAAATCTATTGTTGACAACTCAACCCAATTCTATTAAATAATATTGGGTTGCGGAGATCATAGGATGATTATGTGTGAAGCATACTATTGTTGTGAGGATCATAGTATGTTTGTATCTGAATCATACTATTGTTATAAGGATCATAATAATGTTGTACCACAACCATATACCCAACAATAGTATTATTCTATTTAAGTATTGTCACCACAACCATACTCTTTTTCTGCGCGTATGATATCCTTTTTTAATTAAAAAGAAAAAACTCAGTTGCGATCCTGCCAGGAGTCGAACCTGGAATCTTCTGATCCGTAGTCAGACGCGTTATCCATTGCGCCACAGGACCGTGGTTGTTTAAGCATATTGTGATAGGTATTAAGAGGTATATAACCTACTTTTTTAATTCGGTTATATACCTACTTCTCAACAAACAATACTCGTAGTTGGTACAACGTCGGAAAACTCTGCATTCGTTTTGAAAACGGAGAGTTTAAAAAAAAACAATACCTGATGAGTATTTTAAATGTGACACATGGTTGAAGCTTTGTCACATCATCCATGGATATAGTCCCATTGGTTAAAGAGTTATCACAATCGAAATGTAGATATATTTTTCCGATTGAAGTATAGTAATAGCGATGGAAAAAAGTCTGGCAGTGTGAAAATTTTGTAAATGTTAAACGTCTATTGTTTCCAACATAATTTAAGTATAGGTGATAAATAAATAAATTAATACGAGCCTGAAAGCAGTTTGTCGATTTAGACTAGTTTGATCTTGAAAAACTGCATTACCTAGATCGTGTTAATAAAAACACAACGTTCTTTTTTTAATGTCTAGCAAAGGTAGACATTTGGTCCATTAATATGTGAAATCTGCCATCCCTGTTATTAATCATAACAATTTTGAATATTTTATAAATCGACTTAATAATTATTTATTTCATTAATTATAAATCGATGGTTTTGCATAATTAATTCTGGTAATATTTTTGGACATATTTATATTTATTAAAATAGGTATAACATTTTTGAATGTCAGATACGATCCTGCCAGGAGTCGAACCTGGAATCTTCTGATCCGTAGTCAGACGCGTTATCCATTGCGCCACAGGACCGTGTTAAATATCGTTTATTTGGATAGGTAAAATAAAGTATAGCAAATTTTTAGAAATATTTAGTTTTTCAAAAATATAATAGGTAATACAGCGTCGAAAACATGAGGTCTGTGAATATTATGACACCGCCGAGAGTGTCCTAAAGTCTATTATTATGAAACTTTCAAGAGTAACATAATGCTCTTAAAAGCTATGTCAAATTGTCTATGGATTTAGTTTAAAATTTCGTTTTGAAGGTTCTCGATCGGAGTAATAGCGATACTGAAAAGTCTAGCTAGCCTTCAGCCGAGATATGAATCAGCTATGAATAGAGAAAATCTAAGGAATAGAGAAAGGCTATGAATAGAGAAAATCTTAGGACACCAACTGTAAGCTAGTTTTTAGTTGATCACATATATTTACAGATATTTTCGTAGAATAAAGAAATTGATGAAAAATTAAATTTTGCAACTGTAATTAAAAATACATTTAGCTGCTATAAGACACTGAAAACGGTTCTAGTAATATATTCAAGGTGTCCCCTAACGTCTATGAACTTTATGACACTTGATCGACTTATTGTTTTTTATTTCATTAATTATAAATCTCAATCAAATTTATAGATTTTGCATAGTTAATTCAAGTGATCATTTGGACATGTTTAAATATATTAAAATAGGTGTAACATTTTTGAATGTCAGATACGATCCTGCCAGGAGTCGAACCTGGAATCTTCTGATCCGTAGTCAGACGCGTTATCCATTGCGCCACAGGACCGAGATGCCTATCTGCTACCGCATGTAGGTTATACAACAAAAAACTCTATATATATGTTCTGACATTTTTCTAGAGGGTAATTTGTTTCGTTTTGAAATTTGAATAAATTTAAAATAAACAAAACTATTTTAAAAGTGATCGCCTCGTTGTGAGAATCCAGTATATCTAAATTTGTAATATACATATGACACAATTTTGAATTTATTTTAAATATTTCTAAACATAAGCGATAGCAATTTTTAATGTGCAAATTTGAATTTCTAGAGACTTTGGAAATGTAAAATGAATAAACTTGTTGATCGTTGTAGGTTAAAAACTAGTTTGTTTTGTAAAAAGAATTATTAAAACACACAAAACTTATTTTTATTACTTAAAATCTAAAGACAGCATTTGATGGTCAGCGTGAAATAATATTTATCCACATAATTAATATTTCTATGAATCGACAGTACTCTTTAATAGAAATTTAAATTTAGTTTGATAAAAGGCCCTTAATACTTTTTGACGTATTTAAATGTAATAGCTAGAGATCATTTAGAACACAATAGCTCATGCATACCATAATAATGTCTCTACACCTTCAAACAACTCTTTAAATATTAAAATATGTTTTTCATTTTTAAATGTCAGTTACGATCCTGCCAGGAGTCGAACCTGGAATCTTCTGATCCGTAGTCAGACGCGTTATCCATTGCGCCACAGGACCGAGTTGAATTCAATACATTCTAACATGTGAATTCATTTATGCTTATTTCATTCACTTTAAATATTCTATTCAATAATCTATTTTAAGACTGGCCACTCGCTCTTAGACACATCGGATGCGGCGTGTGATCTTCAAGCGATCATCATGTACATAAATATTCAAGTTGAAGCATTTAAAGCCGGCAAGGGCAGCAGTAGCCTTCTACCTGTTTAAAAATTTATTCAAAATTGTTAATGTTCGCTGGAGGTATTGTCAAGCACACTTTATATTTGTTGTACACTCTATTATCATATTTACCGTATAAATTCTTATCATTTTCGGTGTGTTTGAATATTATTCCGAATAATTTATGTGGAATTGGTAAGAATGTGGAACTCAATCATTAGAATTAAAAACTTTTCATATCTTAAACATACTACTTATATAAAAAAGTTGAATTATGATGTATATTTAACCGCTTTTATTTATTTAATTATAATATTCTTTTCAATAAACTATTTTTAGACTGGCCACTCGATGGTAGGCACACCAGATGCGGCATGTGAACTTTTACCTGTTTAAAAAAAATTCAAAACTGTTGAAGTTCGCTGGAGGCTATTTTTCAACCTATAAATTTTAACGCATCGCCAAGTAAATTTCAGTTGTTGTACCTTCGTATTATCATATATATCGTATACATTTTCATTATTTTTGATGTACAGCGTGGGCCAAAAATTACCATGGGGTTTTAAAATTTAATAACTTTTTCGTTTATATTTTTTTTTTATTTTTTTCAGATTATATAAATAACACTTGGAGAATAAATGATGGAGAGATTCACAACTGAACAAAGAACCATATAATAGAATTTTATTATTTAAATCAGCGATCAATTATTTTAACGCAAACGCATGAGCGATGGAGCTCATTTTCAGTTGAATGGATTTGTTAGTAAGCAGAACTGTTGGTTCTAGGGTTCTGAAAATCCAAGAGCCATTCATCAACGCCAATTGCACGCCATTAGGTTACAGTATGGTGTGGGAATATAGGGAAGATCTCGCTCCCCACTTACGTTTACAGTGCTGAAACCGTAAATGAAGAGCGGTATCAGTTAACGATAACAAATTTTTTACGTCCTGTTCTTGAAAACAGACCTGAGATGTGGTTTCAGCAGGGTGGAGCCACTGCCCACACTGTCCGAGACGAAATGGCACTTTTAAGTCAAATCATTTCTAGAAATTCGGAAATGATTTGGCCATCGCAATCGCCAAATTTTTAGCACCCGAATATTTTTTTGGGGTAATTTGAAGGAGCGAGTATTTGTGAACAAGCCCGAGACAATCCTTCAACTCAAGGTCAGCATTGTTGCAGAAATTCGAACGCTAATGCCACAAATTTTGAAAGATGTTATGGAAAATGCTCTAAAACGAACCCATCATTTCAATGCTAAAAACGGGGGTCATAAATGTGATATTATTTTTCGTACTAAGGTTAAAAAAATTCTATTTTGTATATTATATAATCTGAGCAAAAAAAAAATAATAAACGAAAAAGTTATAAATGTTTTTAACCCCACAGTAACTTTTGGGCCACCCTGTATTTGCATATTTAAACGAAGAATTTTTATGGAATTTTGAAAAATGTGGAACTCAATGAGAATTTTTAAAATTTAAAAAAGGTTTAACATTTTAGAATGTCAGTTTCGATCCTGCCAGGAGTCGAACCTGGAATCTTCTGATCCGTAGTCAGACGCGTTATCCATTGCGCCACAGGACCCTGATAAAGATCGCCTTCTCAATACCTTTATTTATCAGAGAAGTTCTTAATATAAGTTATTTTTAAATGTTATTGGTGGAAATGGTCGAGGTTAGAGTTCAATTATTAGTTACACTGTGCAATAGCGTTTATCATGAAAGCGTTGTGCAAATATTTTCGTTAGTTCGCGAAATATAAAATAAAATGTGTACAAGTTCTAGTCGGTTGAGCCGACTTATTGAACGCTTAAGTATCTGCCATACATTCAGACTTGGTCGTGCAGATCCCAAGGGCCTACAAATTGGACGTTATAGTTAAAACATGTGTCTAATTGTAAGTATATTCACTTCGAATACAAATATGTGAGAGGGACCTAAGGGTAAAACAAATCATTTTTCTTTTTTTGATGTGGACAACATCTGAGCATCGAATAAGACCGATCCCATGCACCAAAAGTGTTCCCTCCCAGAGATATGCGCGTTTTATGGAAGTAAAGTCGACGATTCTAAGCGCATATAGAAAGGGACCTAATCTTTAAAATGGCTCTCCTGAACAAAACTGGTTTTTAACCTTAGGTCCCTTTCTATTTTGCGCGTCACATATAGATATATTTTTAAGATTAAACTGAGACTGGAGTAATTTGTTTGGAAAAACGGTCGTCAATGTCGTAAGGGCAATAAATACTATAGTTGGGTGTTTCCTATTTTTTTTAAGATTTGGCCAAGAAAATCACTTATTAAAAACGAAGCTCGCGGTACTTCTAGTGCTAGCTAGATCATCTCTGGCTACCACTTTTGGCTCCAATTTTATAAGTATTCGGTTGTAAAATGCAATCGGTTATAAAACTATTTTAGTATTATTGTGTTTCAATAATGTTTTCAATTATTGTATTAAAAAACACAATTTTCGATCCTGCCAGGAGTCGAACCTGGAATCTTCTGATCCGTAGTCAGACGCGTTATCCATTGCGCCACAGGACCGTGATAAAGATCGTGAACTTTTATACTTGTATTTATCAAACAAGTTCTTAAAAGAAGTTTTTTTCGAATCTTATTGGTGCTAAATGTTGAAACTGAAAATCAATTATTATAAAAGAACTTCGTAAATATTGTCACCGTTTCGCGGAATGTAAAAAATACATTCTAGTCGGTGGAGCCGACTTGTAAAACTATATAGATATACACTTTACCCATAGGCGGTTTTTTGACGCTTTTGTCTTAAATTGGCCGTTCTAATTAAAACAAATGACCGATTGTAAATATTCTCCAACTAAAACAATTTTCCAACGATGGCAGCTAGGTTGTTTTTCCCCCATTTTAGAAAAATTGCGATTTACCGTAGCGTTTGTAGCGATTTTAGCTTAAAAAACTATTATTTCGAAGTTTGGCATCAACTGTCGTTGGAGTCTCCCAATCCCAAAACAAAAAATAGATATGGATTGCTGATGATTCGGTTACAAACGGTTTTCAAAATCCTGAAACATTTCATGTGTTTATTAATATTCACTAGAAAGCAGCATAATTTTTATAGTATTTAGACAGTTTTTTGTGATTTGTTCCGTAGCGATTTCGTGGATTTTTTTCTTCAAGTACTGTAGCGGTTTTTGCATATTTTATGAGGACCGATTTTTGCTTCGGAACAGTTGGCGACACTGAATTTTTAATGTATGAATTTGTTTACAATATGAATTACAAATATGAATTTGTTTAAAAGATTTAACTTAGACTGGTGATACATGACCTTCAGAGTTGTAATGGCACTGAATACGATAATTGGTGATTTTCATATTTAAACAGCGAAATCTCTTGTAAAGGGTTTTTAAGATTCGATTCGGCCTACCCGAGAGAACCACTTTTGACACACTCTCCCCTCCCGACCGTAATTCAAATTGACAAGCCCTACTGATAGATATCTATTAATCTCGAGAAATTTGTAGTGCTAGATCTTGGGGCTAGCGAAATATTGCAACCCAAGTTTTATAAGTATTCTTCTTTTTTTATTATTATTTGTTGCAAATACAGTTTTGATCTTTTTTAATCTAAAAAGAACTTTCGATCCTGCCAGGAGTCGAACCTGGAATCTTCTGATCCGTAGTCAGACGCGTTATCCATTGCGCCACAGGACCCGATTGATAATACCGGCTTGTAAGTTCTACATTAAGCAACCACTTACTTTTGATGCTATTCCAGCTGACCGATCTTGATTAATAACATTAATTGTATCAATCACTGTAATAATATTGATGTTTTGTGGTAATTTTGTAAAAATCTTAAATTATTTCAATATATTTTTGTTTTAAAAAAATTTAAAAAGAAATTTTTTCCGATCCTGCCAGGAGTCGAACCTGGAATCTTCTGATCCGTAGTCAGACGCGTTATCCATTGCGCCACAGGACCCGATTGATAACGCCGGCTTATAAGTTAAACATTAAGCCATCACTTACTTTTTATGCTAGCCCAGCTGAGCGATCTTGATTAACAACATTAATTGTATCCAATCACTGTAATAAAATTGATGTTTTGTAGTAATTTTGTAAAAGTCTCAAATTATTTCATTTGTTTCATTTTATTTTTAGTTTTAAAAAAATTAAAAACAATTTTCTTCGATCCTGCCAGGAGTCGAACCTGGAATCTTCTGATCCGTAGTCAGACGCGTTATCCATTGCGCCACAGGACCTTATAGATAAAAACAATTTGGAACTATTAATTACTCCAAAGGACTTGAGTTATGCCAATGCAAATAATCTAGACTTTGCAGGTCAGCATAAGTTAAAATTAAAAAAAATTAGAAATTTTTTAATTTATGTAAAAAATTAGAGTGAGAACTGCAAACTTAAATTGTCTGTGGACTTTCTGTAGATATACTTAGCAACACATCGGTAAGTAACAATTTTAGCCATCAGTAAGTCAGTGTCATAAACCCAAAGGTTAATGATCTACGAGTATCCTTACTAGGTATTGTATGTACATGATAAGTAGCTGATCATGCAGTCGTTTTTCTAAACGAGAATTCCGACTATTCTTTTGGATTAGTGTAGTGGGCCAATCTCAGCGTTATTGATCCGATTTCAACTATCGAATGAGAATGTATCTTAAGTTTATGTTTTACTTTTAATGATTTTAAAATAAAAGAAATTTGCTTCGATCCTGCCAGGAGTCGAACCTGGAATCTTCTGATCCGTAGTCAGACGCGTTATTTATTGCGCCACAGGACCGCTTAAAACTCATCTACCTGAAGACTTCACTTAAAACTATGCTGGAGCAAAAATAAATACCGGGTTTTCGGGAGTTATGTATTTTACCAAAATATGGTACGATACCACCTAAAAGCGATCCTGCCAGGAGTCGAACCTGGAATCTTCTGATCCGTAGTCAAACGCGTTATCCATTGCGCCACAGGACCGTGCGGAGTTAAAAAATTGAAAATTATCTTCGATGTTGAATTAAAGAATATTCCCAATGAGTGTTGCTAATTTATGCTGTATGTCTGCTAATTGGGGTTCTTGCCAAAATTTACATAAACACCTGTTTATTCAATCATGTAAATTGATTTCGATTTTGTGAGTGTTGAAATTTAAAAAAATTACAAGTTCTTAATTAAACAACCAGCGACAACGCGGTCCTGTGGCGCAATGGATAACGCGTCTGACTACGGATCAGAAGATTCCAGGTTCGACTCCTGGCAGGATCGAAACTTTTTTTTAAATAAATTATTTTTGTCTAACCCTATATTTTAGTAAAAATCACCTATCGTTCTATAAAACGTTTATAACTCAAAAATTTAAAATTTTCAGTGGTGGTAAAAAAGTAAAACACTTGAAGTACGTTTTTACGAGTAGAGTAGACAGGCAGAGTTTCATAGTGTATAGAGATGACGATTATTGTATGACTTTGATTCGAAGAAAATTAAAAACCGTAAACTGTTTTCTTGAACTAGTGCCATACTTATGCAGAAAGCCGCCTACATGATTTGTGGTCCGGTAATGTCTTCTAACCCTTACTGCCAAAACAAGTATGTGATACAAAAATCAGGTCCTTTGAGAATTGCTTAATTCAGGTAACTATGATTCCGGCTATTTGAACAAGTTAGAAATATTCCATTCTAAAATAGGTAAAAACGACATAAGTCGGACAGGGTCATCTATAGGTATTTAATACCCTAAATCACTGTGTGATACAATAAACTCATCGCGTATATGCACAATTGAACAAATCTTGAGGGTCTATTTAATTCTGGGCTATATACATCCATGGAGTGATATGGCCCCAGTGCTGTAGGGATTGTTATAAGTCTATAGGTATTAGAGTATCCAAAAACCGTTGTTTACATAGAACCGGAATTTCGGGTTTTTGTAGATACCGTGGTTTACCGTGGTCGAGTTTTATAGATACTAAAAAACTGTCACTAAATCCCGATTAAGCCTTTTGCCAAGTAATGAAAAACATATTCCAATCAAAGGAGAAGTAATTGTCTCTATGTTTACGAGTACATTCTAGAATGCAACAAAATCATCAGCTGCGATTAGAAGTTTGTTTTTTTTTATTAAAAAAAAACTAATAAAATAGCTTAAGAGAGGCATGGTCGACTTAATTATATCCTTCTCTTCTGGTTGTGCAGAAAAGCTAATTTAAAACAAATTCTTTTGAACGCCTTGAACGGGCTTCTCATTTACCCAGATTTAAAAAATAAGGCCATATTTTAAATTATCTGACAATTTTTTTTGGGCCCATTTGCTATGTCCATGTTTAAATGGACTTAGGGTCCGTCACCCTAATTTAGTCGAATTGCAAATATAATCCTTTTTTCGCTTCCTGAGAAAATTTTTAATAGTTATTTTTAAGCCATAATTCTATGTTTTTTTTACATAGAATTCATCGTTATATACTAAATAAATTTAGATCGGAATCGGATTTAAAATGGTTTTTTTAAAGGGTTTGTTTGTATCTCTGGAATATTTGTTCTTGGGCTATATCAAAACGTGGAGCGCTATAACCCATTTTTATCTGAGATGATTACTGATCGATCGCAAAGAACAGTGCCAACCAAATTCATAAAGATGGATGTAATACGAGGGTTGCTATTTATATTTTGGGTTCTGACAATACTAGTGTTCCCAGATGCAAACAAGAACTTCCATTAGAAACTTTGACATTTTTTAGAATAAGTCACTCAGAAAGTTTTGTCATTTGTGTTTTTTGTTTACAGTGTGTTGAAAAATTCATCTAAGGCGAAAAATGGAATTATCCCGTGAACATTTGCATGCAATGTTTTTTTTACGATTTTCGACGTAGATTATCGAAAGTGATTTATCAAGTGTTTAAATCAACTTGTTTCGACTTTTGGCGATGAAGCACTATCAAAAACCACAGTTAATCGCTGGTGCCAAGAATTCAGTCTCGTACGCCGTTCGCTCCAGGATGAATTTCGTGAAGGACGTCCAACTTCGGTCACTTTGCCAGAAACCATCGAGGCTGTGTGTGAACTGAATAAGCAAAGCCGGCATGTGACATATCGTGAGATTGAGGCATCCTTGGGCATTAGTATGGCAAGCATCAATAAGATATAGCATGTTCATTTGACCGTGCAAAAAATTTGTTCTCGGTGGATCCCACTTAATTTGGCAATTGCTCAAAAAAAAGGATCGTATGGACATTTGCAAAGAGATGTAGAAAAAGTATAACTGCGGTAGCTCAAAGGCAGTGTATTACATTGTCACAGGTGACGAATCATGGATCTTTGCATATAAATCCGAAACAAAGCAGCAACCGACCGTTTGGGGTTTTCAAGACGAGCCAAATCTAACAAAAGTTGTTCGTGGAAGAAGTATGTCGAAGCAAATGATTGTGTTTTTTTCGGCATAACCAGCCATGTTGCCACAGTGCCTTAAGTGGAACGTAGGAGGTCAATTTTGGGTGGTATACAACTATCTGAGTTGAACGCACCGTTCAACAAGGCTCAACTGTAGGTATAATCATTATTTTTCGTTATTTTTTTGTATTTATATAGTTGTCTCGCTACCTTTCCTTTTCTATTTTTATATTTTAGTATTAAGAAATTGAATTCGCCTTACTCTCTTTAGTTTTTTTCTTTTTTTCACATTCCCCGCTTAGAGCGTCATTTTCATGTAAATTAGTTTTAATAAAGAAGGTTGAATTCAAGAGGTATTCCCTCAGCCTTTTTTGATTCCAATAGTCGTTTGACAGACTCTATAAAAAGCCACATGAATTCTGGCAGAATTCTATGACTTTTTATTTAGAAATCCTTTGAGGTAATTAATTGGCCTCCCGGCGCACGACCAGGAGCCAACAATCTGTTTGCCAACAGTGTTCGAAGAATTGGGGAAAGATAATAAGAGAAGACGGATCATTTTGCATCACGACAATGCGAGCTTTCACACATCAGCTGAAACGACAATGACTTCTTCATATTCCCTAGCATCAAGAAAAAATGCGTGGTCAACGTTTTCCTTGGACCGAAGCAGCTGTTGAAGCGTTCAAAATGTTTTGGAGGTGTCTCAATCGGAGTGAAAAAAGTGATTCGAAAGTTGGTTTGTGCGCATGTGCGATTGATCTAAAAAGGAGAATATTTTGAAAAACAATAAAACCATTTCCAATGATAAATTATTGTGTTTTTATTGCTGCACTCGAAATATAAATAGCAACCCTCATATGTGGCTTCTAGAGCTGAAGACATTTAATCGGATTCATAATGTGGGGGAGCTACAGCGTACGCGATTTAACATTTTAAATTTAAATGTGTTGTAAAAAAGATGTACGGATATGTTTTTTTTTTGCAAATTTCTGAAACCCAACATCATTCATATGACTACCACAACTGGATCGGCAGTTCCTCATCCTATCCACCAAATTTTTTTAGTGTTTTTCGATTGTTCCGGTTCGAATACCTTTAATGGCAACTTCGATTTCATGTTTCAACGCTTCAATTGACTCTGGATGCTCAACCTTGTTCCTTAAATGCTTCTTACAGAAAATAATCCAATCATGTGGCAACGTCTTGTTGAAACCAGATGTCGTCTATGTCATTCTCTTGAATTTTTAGAAACAAAAATTCGTGGAGCATTGCACGTTAACGCTCACCGGTAACGGCTCCTTACTCATTTTCGAAGAAAAATGACCCAATGATGCGCCCAGGCAAAATTTCCCACCAAACAGTGGCTCGTTGTGGATGCATTGGCTTCTCAATAGTCAAAAATTTAAACATCTGTTGGTCCAGTTAACAAATGCTCGTGGTAATAACAATCGAACTCAAATAGTTCTTAGAGCCAATAATCTAAAACAACAACCATTACATGTGAGAATTCAGTTCCAATAGTCAATCTAACTTGTTAGTGTTACCAAAACTTTGTCTTTTCAACCGATACTGTCAGTTCGAACTACTGGAAATTGCCGTGTACCCAAACAACATTCGGTTGTAAGACGGAGTACATGGATAGTACGTGCAAACACTAAAATGCGGTTGTGGCCACAAATATGTTCTCTGTGTGTAGGCAAAGTGTATAATGTTACTAACGGGTGTTCCATTTCGAGGATCCTTACTTTTTAAAAAAAAAAAACACTGAGAATTCAAATTGAATGGGAAATATTTATTATCATTTGAAAGGACATAACTTGGCATTTATTTTTTGAAGATTATGTCTATCAAATGTTGGCCGCGGCTGGTCCATCTGTTGAGGCCAATTTTCGATGACTCGTTCGAGCATTTCGACTGAACGCAGAGTAAAGATATGGTTACTATATAGTCACGGCAACAATAGTATGTTCTCTGCAGTAAAAGTATGGTCGTCGCAACCATAGTATTGTTTTTTGAATTTTATTTTGACAATAGTATGATTGCGGCAATATTAATATTGTTGATATATAACAAACGTATTGTTGACAAATTTAAAATGAAAATATGGTTGTAGCAACAATATAAATATGGGTGGTGGGACAAAAGTATTGTTTTCATGGGTTTTATGTTAACAATAACATGATTACGGCAATCATGCCGTCAAAACCATAATTTTTTTTAATGTGACAATGTTATTTTTACGATTCTTATGCAAAATAGTAATTAAAATTAAATTTTTTCAAAAAAAACTACGGATTAGTATAACTAAAATATTTGTAATACTTATAAATGATTTTTTTACTGTTAAATAAATCACTCCTATTGTTACATAAATAACTTATTAAAATTCTTTATTGTTGAATAACAACGTATTCCAGTCTTTACAAAAAATTTTGGGGATCATAGTATGGTTGTGCTTTAGTCATACTATGGTTGTGAGGATCACACTATGGTTGTACGTTATACATACTTTGGTTATGAGGGTCATAATATGGTTGTGGGGATCATGGTATGGTTGAATGTGAATAATAATATGGTTGTGGGGATCATGGTATGGTTGAATGTGAATAATAATATGGTTGTGGGGATCATATTATGGTAGTGTGTGAATGATTCTATTGTTGTGAGGACCATAATATTGTTATGGGGATCATAGTATGGTTGTGTGTGAACCTTACTATTGTTGTGATGATCATAATATTGTTGTGCCACAACCATATAACCAACAATAGTATGGTGCTCTTCGGATATTGTTACTGGGGTATTGTTACGGTGTGACATCACACGATTTTGGTGGCCAATCGACCGGCCCAAAACGTGAAATTATTTGCTCACCGAAGTGGTCTCTCAATAAATCTTTTTGAAACCAAATGCCGCCGAGATCACGAGCTTCAATTTCAGGCATCAAATAGTCGGTTATCATGGCACGATAACGGTCGCCACTGACGGTTACGTTCTTACAGGCATCAATTTTGAAGAAATAAGGATGAAGTGGCAGCTCTTGAAACTCTTTTTGTTGCTCTTCGTCCCAAATGTGGCCATTTTGCTTGTTTATAAGTACATACCCATTGAGCCAGAAATGCGCCTCATCGCTGAACAAAATTTGGCTCGAAAACGTCGGTTCTTCTTGGAACTTTTCAAGACCCCATAGAGCGAAGCGATGTCACTTGGAAACGTCGGGCGGCTTCAGTTCTTGCACAAGCTTTATTTTGTACGCTTTCAATTTTAGATCTCGACGTAAAATGCGCCAAGTCGTTCCATACGTCAGTTCGAGTTGCTGCGAACGGCGCCGAAATGACTCTCCACGGTCTTGGTGTACACTTCCAGCTACGGCGGCTACATTTTCTTCACTGCGTGCTGGACGAATATTATCCAATAATGAACGCTTGGTCTTAAGATGGGTGATAGTGTTGTGAATAGTAGGCTCAGTAGGCCGATTATGTTGACCATAAGTTGAACGAAGTGCACGAAACACATTCCTCACAGAACGTGAATTTTCGTAATAAAGTTGAGCGATTTGTAAACGTTGTTCAGGCGTAAGTCTTCTCATGATAAAATGCCAAGCAATACTAAACAAAAATAACATGACAGCATGACACGACCCACACGTGATTTGTCAAAAAAGGCTATTGAAAAAGTATCTCTACTTGGATCACCCATTACAAGGTCTGACCGGAGTTTGTAATCTGGTTCCGCGAGTGATCAGAAACCTGTTGTACAGTTGTCCTGATCAACTGGGAACGGTCAGACGGGGAATTTAGCGGCAGCTGTGGTTTGTACCAAAAATCGGAATTCTCAGTAACGCATAAGATGAGAAAGGAACCTCAAAAAAGTAGCATTAAATTAAATATTTTGTCGTTAATTTAAAAATTAGCTTCTCTTTTTATTGCAAAACCTTTCAAAATATATTGGTTTTGTATTAAATTTATTATAAGTTCATTCCTGCGTATCGCCACATACTACGCGCCAGCGTATTCATTCATGTGTTCATACATAACTTTACTTGCAGTGTAGTTTTTCGTTGTCGTTGTTTCCAAGTTTGTTGATGTGAATATGTTTAAAAAATATTTAAAAATAATATCACAAAAAAATAAATAGAAGCAGAAACATAAAAGAACTCATCATCGTGGCAGTCATCAGCCAGCCGGCAAACATCAGCAGCCAACGTCGGGAAGCGGAAGAGAAGTGAAAAATTATACAGGATATTTTGTGCATAAAGTCATTGGCGCAACGGTTTGGAAATACTATACGAGTATGTTGTTATAATGGATGAACAGGATGAATGGTTGGTTCGTTGGTTGGTTGGACGGCCGGTTGGTTGGTTGGCTGGATGACTGCTTGGATGGTTATTTGGATAGATGCGTCCATGTGTCTCGGTTGATTGTTTGGTTAGTTGGCTGCTGCATGGCTGCTGTTCTTATCAACCGACCGCTTTATATGGCAACAACTTCGTCAATATATAAATTCAGTTATGACACAGCCAAGGAAAAAACCTGAATTTATTAATTTTAGAGACATTCAATAAATGTGGTATGTCTGGGAAAACATAAAAAATGTCAGGACTATCGTTTGCGTATGAGGACAAATTTACTTTAAACTTTACTTAAAAAAAAGAGGGGTGTTCTCTCAAATCAGTGAGCTGTTCAATAGATGATTTCTTAACTTACTGTCCGGGACATACTACCAATTCCCATCACTGTTGATAGCTTAGGGAAAGTAACCCCAATTTGGGGTTTAATTAAAAAAATGCGGACAAATAACACCAGAAGAGCACGAGCCTAACATGAATACAAAAAACAAATTTGTTGCCACAACCGAACTTTTTGCCAACCGAATATTGGTGGTTACACATACTATCCATGCATTCCAACAATACAACCGAATGTTGATTGGGTACACGACAGTTTTTAGAATCGACAGTATCGGTTAAAGGGACAATGTATCGGTATTTCTGACTATTATTATTGATTATTAATCTTTGTATCGGTTGTTATTATCACGTGCATTTGTTAATTGAACCAACTGATGGCTCAATGTTCTGTATTCGGTTGTAGGACCGAAATAAAAAGGTGTTTCTATTTAATTGTTATATTTAACAATTTAAAAATATTTGTGTTGAATTTGTGTGAATTATGAGCTGGAACTTGGTTTTTACTTTCAATTTTAATAATGTTCCTATGAACAAGTGGAACGATATGCAAATAAGAGGGTTGCTATTTATATTTCGGGTCCTGACAATACTAGTGTTCCAGATGTAAACTGGAACTTCTACTTTAAACTTTGACATTTTTTTAGCATAACTTTACTCAGAACGTTTTGTCATTCGAGGGCGAATTGTTTAGTTTACAGTGTGTTGAAATATTCACCTCAGTCAAAAAATGGAATTATCTCGTGAACATTTTCATGCGATGATTTTTTACGATTTTCGTCGTGGGTTAACGAGACAAGAGCATTTAAATCAAATTGTTTCGACTTTTGGCGATGAAGCAGCATCAAAAACCACTCTTAATCGCTGGTACCAAGAGCTCAGTCTCGGACGCCGTTCGCTCCAGGATGAATTTCGTAAAGGACGTTCAACTTCGGTCACATTGCCAGAAACTATCGAAGCAAGACCGGCATGTGACATATCGTGAGATTGAGGCATCCTTGGGCATTAGTATGACAAGCATCAATAAGAAATTGCATGTTCATTTGGCCGTGAAAATTTGTTCTCGTTGGATCCCACATATTTTGACGAATGCCCAAAAAAGGCTCGTATGGATTGGTGCAAAGAGATGTTAAAAAATTTTAACTGCGGTAGCTCAAAGACAGTGTATAACATTGTCACAGGTGACGAATCATGGATTTATGCATATGAACCCGAAACAAAACAGCAATCGACCGTATGGTTCTTTCAAGACGAGCCAAATCCAACAAAAGTTGTTCGTGGAAGAAGTACATCGAAGCAAATGATTGCGTTTTTTTCGGTATAACCGGTCATGCTGCCACAGTGCCTTTAGTGGATCGTAGGACGTTCAGTTCTGAGTGGTATACAACCATTTGTTTGTCAACAGTGTTCGTAGAAATGAGGAAATATAAAAAGAGAAGATAGATCATTTTGCATCACGACAATGCGAGCTCTTACACATCAGCTGAATCGATTAGCTATTTGACCATTCAAGATGTCGAATCGATGGGCTATCCACCGTACAGCCCTGATTTGGCACCCAATGATATTTTCTTATTCCCTAGTATCAAGAAAAAATGCGTGGTCAACGTTTTTCATTGCCCGAAGCATCTGTTGAAGCGTTCAAAAATCATTTTTTGGAGGTGTCTTAACCGGAGTGGAAAAAGTGCTTTGTTTGTGCGCATACAAAAGTGTATTGGTCTTATAGAGAATATTTTGAAAAACAATAAAACCATTTCCAATGATAAATTATTGTGATTTAATTGCTGAACCCGAAGTATAAATAGCAACCCTCGTAATGTAAGGCATTAGACAGAAACACAGGGTTCAATTCTCCACCTACATCGACAAAACGAGAAATACAAAATGTTTCATTTCCAAAGAACATTAAATGCTCAGGACAAATAATTATTAATTTTATTTAATCAATTTGATTGATACTTTGATATTAATTAATGATGAAAATAAAAAATCACAGTTTGATATATCTTTCTAATTTTTTTCATCTCGAAAAAAAAACTTATTAATTTTATTTTTAAGTCAATCAGATAAAATCGTTTTTTTTTATTTTTTTAATTGATATCTATTTTATAATTTTTTCCAGGATGAAACATTTTTTTCAACTTTTAAAAAATTCAATAGTTCGTTTTAGATTTTCTTATAAATTTCAACAATAGCTGAGTATTTGTGGATGAAAAAAATATTAAAAAATACCTAGTTACCTCCTAGTTTTTGCTTAGATCCTTTGATTCTCTCTAACTATGTATTAGCCGGATGAGTTTAAGGCGTACTCACACAATGGTGTGGGAACTTTTGATTAAAAATCTATAAATTCCTGTGAAGTAAAAACCCCATTTTTACGCGGCCTAATCCTAAATAGCAGCATTTTGTAGCTCCGAAAATAGCTAATTTTTTGCAGACATTTTTCTTTGAGCGTATTGCACAAATTACTGCGGCAATATGGAAGAATATACGCTGCAGATTGACGCAAGTATTTATATGTAGACATGTAAATGTGTTTCAATTTTTTTTTATTCAAAGCAAATAAGTAATGAAACCAAACCAATGAATATAAATTCAGCATCCATCTACGTTGAGTACTCGCATACAAAATCCCAACTAACGATCGTGCGGATATCAAAAGCAACAACAGTTTTGCAGATGCAGCCACGGCTGATATGAATATTCAAAGTGTTGGGCAAGTAAAACCACATCTACATCCCCACGCCAAAGTCATTAGGACTACCCGTAATCCATCACGGTCCACACACAAGATAAGTGTGGCTCACAAGCCAACCGGAGCAGAAATTGAACTCAACCTCCGATCTTTTCGTTCCCTTCCGGACTAACAATGCATGCATCCATCCCAAAGTCATCTGGCTGGTGGTGCATGTTCTCGAAAGCACTTTAGATAGTCATATGTTGATTATGCCATCATCTTTTGGGATGACTTTAAGGGGGTTTTATTTTTATTTTTCGTTATACCAGGAATTTATCACATGTGCAACATGCCACATCCACTTCCGTGTCAACGACAACAATCACGTAAACAAAGGAAAACAATGTTGCCGTGACATTTGGGCCAATTTATTTTTGAATATGAAAGAACAATTTCTGAAATTAACGGAAAATGACAATAAACAAGTTAACGAGCTCTAGATAAGGCCATCATTTTCAGAAAGCCTCGTAGTACTTGAAACGAGTAAAAAATAGTTTTGTTCGGCCTAGCCGAACCTCTATACACCGTCCAACATGACTGCGCTATTAAATCCTTAAAAGGGTTCTTTTATTCCTTCGGCACATGCCTCCGACCTTAGTCTCAGCAAAAACTTAAAAATAAAAAAAAAATTATCCAATTTCGCCCATTTACAATCCCGAACAGCGTATGACCATAATCATGCAAATTTCAGGATCCTAGGTTAATTCTTTAGACCGCTATCGTGTTTTTAACAGACACTCGAACGGATAGACATGACAAGATCTTAGGATTAATAATTATACGACGATAAATAATATAAATATATATTTTGTGGGTCTCTGATTAATGATGATGATTTAGTATAACATCCATCCTTCCGTGGAGGCTACAAAAAGCGAGTGTAATAAAAACAAGCCACTGACTAGTTTGAAATTTGGAACTCTATTTGCACGCAGGCAAAAGATGATTACTATATGGTCTTGGTAACAATACTCGTAATATGTTCTCTTTAATAAATGTTTGTTAGCCGCAACCAAAGTATTGTTTTTTTTTAATTTCATTTTGAAGATAGTATGATTGCTGCAATACTAATATTGTTGAAATGTAACAATAGTATTATTAATGTAATTTTTGTACATTTGAATATTATTGTCAGAACAATGTTATTGTTATGAATCTTACACAATAATAGCAATGGGTTTTCCAATAAATATTTCATATCTTCATGTCAACGCACCCTCAATCATTTTTAATTATCTTTCAGTGTCGAAGTCAACCTTTTCATCATCGTAAAGTTCAGCTAAAACTTCACTTACCTAAATTCTGAGTCAGTGGTCGCAATTTTTGGAAGTAATAATCATCCCACCCGACAGGCTGTCGGATGGTTGCTAGCTTGCTAAATATATTTCTGGCCTAGGCAACACTAAGTGTTGCCTGGCGCCATCTGACATTTCCTTTGGAAAGTTTGACTTTTTTTTAGCATAAACGTACTCAGAACGTTTTGACGTACGACCATCATTTGCGTTTTTTACAGTGACTTGAAGAAATAAATTTGGAATTAACTCGTGAACATTTTCGTGTGATCATTTTTCACAACTTTCGACGTGGATTGTCATGACAAGAGTGCATCGATGAACTAAAATCGTTGTATGGCATTGTGAAAAACGCTCGCTTAATGACGAAGGTCGTCCAAAAACTGCCTTTGTACCAGAGAACAGTGATGTCATGCGTGAACTAATAATGTAAGATCGTCATGTGACATACCGTGAGATAGAGGCATCCTTGGACATTTCTTCTACCAGCATACGTTCGATATTGCATGAACACCTAGCCGTAAAAAGGTTTGTTCTCGTTGGATCCCGCACAATTTGACAAACGCTCAATAAAAGGCTCGTGTCGATTGCTGCAAAGAAATTTTGAAAAAATACGATCGCGGTGCTTTAAAAGACGTTTTTTAAGATCGTTACAGGTGACGAATCATGGATCTATGCGTATGAGCCCGAAACAAAATAGCAATCGACTCTTGGTTTGAGCGCATGCAAAAGTGTATAAATCGTGCTGGAGAATACTTTGAAAAACAATGAAACCATTTTTGATGATAAATATTCGTATTTTCATTATCAGGCCAGAAATATATATAGCAGCCCCCGTATAATTGTTTCTTATTGCTTATATTAGAATATTATAGAAAGAAACTTGTGGTATTCCCTGTACTTTCTTATATCAGTTATCTATCGTATAGGCAACTATCCGATTTGTTAATTCAGTCTTATCAGCTCTTTATCAGCTGGTTCAACCAGTTCGGAACCAACTCTTTAGTTGAATTTATCAGATCGACGAGCGGGATGTGTATGTATGGTATGGTTTTGTTAGCTCGCTTACAGCTCTTGAGCCCAATCTGGCACATTCGTACGTCATCTCGTAGCCAGGTATATCGCAGTAACCCGGTATCTATGTCAGCGTTTTATTGCGTCTTCGGATTCGCATGACTAGTTCAAGCATCTTTTCACCCTTTTTTATTCGAGCCCGTCCATTAGGGCGTGTCGATTTAAACATTGCCCAAGTGTCAAGGAAAATCGTATTCTAGGATCAAAATAAGAAACTTTGCCCGAGGAACCATACGAATTCTGATTGTCCCGACTTTTGACCCGTGGGGGTTTCGATAGTTGTTGATGTTGTTGTTGCTTCATCTTGCGGTTTAGAGGATGGCAGATTCATTGTAAACTAAAGAAAATATAAAGAATACGGGAAAAAATCCATATTTCAAACACTAATTACAATAGCATATCGATCCAAAACACAAAAGCAACAAAATTAGGCACACACACAGACTCAAAAATGACTTATTCAAACAAAGATGGTGTCTTTGAAATGACCCCAAAGAGGAAATTTCTTTGTTTTAAAGAAAAAATTTTTGGACTCAATTGGGACACTAAATACCTTTCGCCACTACTGGGATCATATATCCCAGCGAAGTTGCTTACATCAAAACTTTTTTTTATTTTCTTTCACATTTTTATATCTGAAACATCCTAATAAAGGTTGAAGCATTATCTGTGGCATAATTAAAAAAAAACTGCGCTGAATTATTGCGGTCTCATGTATCCCTAACATCTTAGATATTACCGTTATAACTATATTTGAAGTCAAAATTGAAATAAACCTAAAAGATTTAACAAAAAAATCAGGGGTATAAGTATTAAAGTGGGATTTTTCCTAATTTAAACCTACGGGTCAAAAGTCGGGACATAAGAATTCGTTTTAGAGGTATGGTTCCTCGGGCAAAGTTTCTTATTTTGATCTCTAGAGTATCATTTTCCTTGCCACTTAAGCGATTTTTTTGCCTCCCTTAATAACGACTCGCCCTATTGTCCATGCTCCCGGCTGATCTCAGTATCGCGCAGTGTCCTTGCGTGCTGCGTTTCAAAACATCAGTTTCCCTCAAACATAGGGCGACCCTTGCTACATATTATACCCCTGCATAAAATGGAAAATTCATCAATTTTATTGAAATTTGGTGGTATGACGTACGCAAATAGGACATGCCCCACGCAAAATCGAGCATATCGGTCCATGGTTTGGTTAAGGGAAGCAAATAATTTCTTTAATCCCCCAACATGTTATTATGGATCGAACTGGAAACTTCTCGCATATCAGTGGGCTGTGTATAAAAAAATTCTAATACGCCCTGAACCATTTTTAATTTTCCGGCCAAATATAGCACAATAGCACTAGTACGTTTAAATTCCATTTCGTATAACTTTTGTTCTATAAAACATAGATGCAAATGCTTCTAAGAGCTTGTAAACAATATTAAAAGTTGTGATTGGTATGAATAACTGGCATTATCGGCTTGTCAGTATAGCCATCCTGAAGTTGACAGCATTTTAATAGCTTAAAACGATAAAATGTCCCCCAAGAAAACAAAAATGTAATAACTTAAACTTTTGATAAAATTTGGGGTCTAGGAGTGAAAAACACATTAAATAGCATCACATTTATTCCCAAATACAAATATTATATAGTATTTAGATCTGACTAAAGTTAGAACTTTACATAAGGACACCAAAAACCATGAAGTATCCTTACGACTTCAAATAAGTCCAACCTTTTGTTTAAGAATTACACAACGGCGGGCAACATCAAATTAAAGTATGTACTGAGATCCTAAGCATATGCATGATGGGGTTATTGTGAACTGGAGGAAGCGGTTACTTGCTATATACCACAAAGGCATACATCTAAGCCTGTATCTTGGACTGTAGTGCGCCCTAATTTAGGGTATGTCTGGAAATGATAAAATAGTAGTGTCATTTAAATGACATCAGGCCGGGAACATTGCCGTTATATGTAAGTCATTCTCCCTCTTCAAAACGCATAGGTTACGCTCCACGGTCGCGGTTTCCTCTCCACAGGATTCGCAGAGGTTTAACCTCTGCCAATAACGCTGTGGTAATGCCGGATAGTCGGTTGTATTTCTTTTTGATTGGGTTTTCTATATACACACGCAGAAAAAAAGTATGGTTGCGGCGACAATATTCGAAGAGGATAATACTTTTGTTGGGTGTATGATTGTGGTACAACAATATTATAATCCTCACAATAATAGTATGATTCAAATACAACCATACTATGATCCTCACAACCATACTTTGATCCTCACAACAAAAGCATGATTCAAACATAACCATACTATGATCCCCACAACCATAGTATGATTCACACTCAACCATACTATGATCTCCACAATCATATTATTATCCTCACAACCATAGTATGTTTCACACACAACCATAGTATGATCCTCACAGCCATAGTATGATTCACACGTAACCACGTTATGATCCCTACAACCATAGTATGATCACACACAAATATACTATGATCCCCAATATTATTTATTAGAATTGGGTTAAGTTGTAAACAATAGATTTGAATAATGAAAATTATTTAAAAATACTTTATATTTAAAATAATAGAAGTGATTTATTTAAAAGTAGAAAAATTCAATTTATAAGTAAAAAACTTAATCGTTTTTATTTAAAATTTTCAGTTAAACAAATCCAAAGCGGTTTATTTGAAAATTTTTAATTTCCTTATAAAAAGTACTATTATTGCATTCGATCCGTAACAATAACATTGTTCTAAAAGGCGTATTTAAATGAAGAAGAATTACAATCATACAGTATGACTGCCGTAATCATATTATTGTTTACATAAAACCCAAAAAATAATATTTTTGTACCACCAAACTAATTTATATTGTTGCTACGACCATATTTTTCTAATTTGACAATAATACTATTGTTACATTTCAACAATAGTAATATTGCGGCAATCATACTATTGTCAAAAATGAATTCAGTAAACAATACTATGGTTGCGACAAACACACTTTTATTGTGGAGAACATATTATTATTGCCGTGACCATATAGTAACCATGTTTTTCTCTGCGTGTAAATTTGACAATAATACTATTGTTACATTTCAACAATATTAATATTGACGCAATCATAATCTTGTCAAAATAAAATTCAAAAAACAATACTATGGTTGCGACGAACGTGCTTCTATTGTAGAGAAAATATTATTGTTACGGTGACCATTTAGTAACCAAATCTTTTCTCTGCGTGCAGTAGGTTGCTAATGAAGCCTACACTCGGTTTTTCATTTACTCTAGAATCATCCATAAAGCATGGGATGCCATTGTTTAGTGATTTCCCTGCCCATGAAACTTGGTCTGAACTACAATTTGTCCCTAACGACTTTTCCGGGATACGGTCTTATATCTGTAGACACTTAGTGGCAACGGTCTAATATCTGTAGATACTCAGTGTCAATGAAATGATCTCACCAATTCAAATATATCTTTACTATAAGTATAAAAAGGGCTAAATTTGGGGTCTTTCTAAAAGGCCAACATAAAGCTATTTAAATTAAGGGACATTTTCGGTCGTATCCAAATATTCTCTTCCTATTACAAATTGGCTTATCTTGATCTGCATCCGCAGGTCTCAGGTATTTTACTGCATTTAGACCAATTATTGGTTTTTAGGTTAGTTTAATAATTTATTTTGCACTTTATGCTTGCTTCTGCTTGATTACACTAGTTTACACCGGAAATGTACATTTGATGAGAGGTGACTTTTCTAATGTATTTCCATCTGCTGAACTCAAAAATCAAGGTAACATTTTTTTATGGAACAGTTTTTGAGATATCCTTATATTTTTATTTTTTCGTCCTTTTTTCACTTGACAGATCATATCTCGAGCTAGAAATGTCTGATTATATCGTTCTTGGTACTTAAATGCAAGGTATTGAGTAGACGAACAAACATGTATAATTGGATCTTTTATAAGTTAAGTGGTTCAAAATATATCGATGAAAATAGGGCAAATTTTCAAAAAATCATATTTTAGAGTGATCCTGTGCCGGCGGAAAAGTACATACCGTTGAAAAAACGTCCGGTTTCTCTTCATGTTCGTAAAGATGATACTTTAACGTAAGAACTAAGACCAACCACAAGAAAATCGACCGAAAAATGACAAAGTTATAAGCAATTGAGTGAATAAATCCAAATCCCATATTTTCCGAATATTTTATTTTTTTCGACATTTGACATTTTTGTGTGTTAGAAATAGTTGTGGCTCTTGCTTTGTCTTCGGTTGCTTTTGGGATCCGTTTCTCTAGTGAGAAACCATACATAGTCTCCCAACATTGCTTCATCCCAAAATCCTTGATAGCGCCGCTCAATGGTCTTAATTTGTTGGTGAAATCTATCGCCGTGTTCGTCACTCACGTCACCAAGATTGTCCGGAAAGAATTTCAAATGCGAATGCAAGAAATGGATTTTTAGAGACATATTTACTCACTCAATTGCTTATAACTTTGTCATTTTTCGGTCGATTTTCTTGTGGTTGGTCTTAGTTCTTACATTAAAGTATCATCTTTACGAACATGAAGAGAAACCGGACGTTTTTTTCAAAGGTATGTACTTTTCCGCCGGCACAGGATCACTCTAAAATATGATTTTTTTTTGAAAATTTGCCCTATTTTCATCGATATATTTTGAACCACTTAACTTATAAAAGATCCAATAATACATGTTTGTTCGTCTACTCAATACCTTGCATTTAAGTACCAAGAACGATATAATCAGACATTTCTAGCTCGAGATATGATTTGTCAAGTGAAAAAAGGACGAAAAAATAAAAATATAAGGATATCTCAAATTTTACCTTGATTTTTGAATTCAGCAGATGGAAATACATTAGAAAAGTCACCTCTCATCAAATGTACATGAAAAAAATTTTATTTTGTAAAGTAGTGTTACCAAAGAACGCTGGCAACCTCCTAGAGAATATTATTGCAATTACAATAAGCTTCAAATTCAATTTACACCGTGGAACAGCTGTCCGCTTTACACAATGAACTCAATATTTGCCATACTTTTAATAATGGAATACATTTTTCGGTTTTTATGCTCAATTTAAGTTTTACTGCATTATTTCATTACTTCTCCCCCGCTCACTTTATACATAAAATTTTAAAAAAAAATATCCACGATTGATAAATTGTTACTTTGAGTATTTTATGATGTTGATTTTATTTTCGTTTTTTTTTTTATTTACAGCAGCCTTAAAATTTATTTATTATGCGGTATATTCATGGGATGGCACAGTGTTTAAAAGACACACATCACTTTTTCGCGAATGAATTGTCTGATTTTCCTGGAATATGCATTTAAATATTTTTACAACTCGATGACATTTAAATGTGGCTATAAATGATCATTTTTCATTGAAGGGTGAATAACATTTCGAAACTATTTAGTCCGTGTTACGTGGGTTCTCACTTGTTGCATTAATTTTGGTAAGGCCGAATCATTTATACGCTCCACCGTCCATACGCTAATTAAGAGCATAAGAAAGGTCCGTTTGTAGGGCTCTTTGGGCCAATACGTCCGACCCTAATCTAAGCCAAAACTTCAAAAATACTCTATACTTAGTAGGGACATAAATACTGTTACAACATTGAACACACCCATTTCAATAGTAGAACTGAACATACCCCGTTAATGTCATATGGGTTTTGAAAGCTAACCTCAATAGCGTTAGTCTATAACGAATTTAAAAAATTGTTTCAACTTTCATCATGGAGCGTTCAGCTAATTAGAACCGTATCGCTGTAATAGCGCTTTTCAAGTGTGAAATGAAAAAAGCGATATTTTCAAAACGCTCCGGCCACTAGGGATAAGCCGCATGTTCGTTTACCGATGCATAAAACTATTTGAGGAGACTGGAGATGTAAAAGACCGCCACCGGTCGGGCCGCCGCCCACGCTCTGTTCGAACACCGCATGTCATCAAAGCATGCGCTCCAAAAACAGAAAATCATGGCCCGTGAGATGAATATCACGCAAAAGTCCATGAGTCGAATCATTAAAAAGACTTGGGACTTGGGGCTTTCAAACGACGTACCGGACATTTATTGACTGCAGCTTTAAAAAAATAGGATTGAAAAATGCAAACGTCATTTGGTGAAGCAAAAATTTTGTTCACCGATGAAAAAACTTTTACCGTTCAGGAATAATTTAACAAGCAAAATGATAGAGTGTATGCGCGGTCATCTAAGGAAGCATCTGAACTGATCCCAAGGGTGGAAAAGGGTCATCACCCAGCTTCAGTCAGGGTTTGGTGGGGTGTCTCTTACGATGGGGTCACTGACCTGCATTTCTGCGAACAAGGAGTCAAAACATCGGCCAAAGATTACCAAGAAACCGTTTTGAAAGCTTTTGTGAAGCCTCTTAACTATTCCCTGTTCCAAAACCAGCCATGGACTTCCCATAAGACTAAAACGTCCCATGCCTGGCTTCGAAACAATTTGCCAGCGTTCATTTCCTCAGAAGAATGGCCCTTAGGTAGTTCAGATTGAACATAGGATTACAAATTGTGGGCGGTTTTAGAGGACAAGGTTTGTCACAAAAAATACACCAACATTGGATCTCTTAAGACTGCTTTGGTTCGAGCTGTGGCCAATTTTCCAATGGACGAGGTTCGTGCAGCTATTGACGATTGGCCAGTGTGACTAAGGGCGTGTGTAATTGCAAAAGGCGGCATTTCGAATAAGTAGATGCTTTTTGGATACAATATACACCAATAAATATATTAAAAATATATTTCAGTACTTTTTATTTTACAGCATAAAACGTGTGGAACAGTATTTATGTCCCTACTAAGTAGTATTTGGATTCGTAACGAAATGAGTACCACGTGTCCGTTTCGACTATTAATCGACCGTTTTATGTGCCACGTGATCCAAAAACTTCAGCCACTATCCTTTTTTAAGCAAGTACGTACTCACAAAAGTGCCCATTATTTCGAGGTACCTGTAGTCCCTTTTAGTGGCAACTTTTTCCCCCTGGGCTGATTTCGCCCATTTGCAATCCCAATTAGCCATATAAAAAAGTACAAAGTACAGTAGTTTAAAAATTTGAGCTCAATCGGATTTAATTTGTGACCTTAAGAACGGCAGTACCTTAACTCGGGAGGAACCCGAAAACATTCGAAAACATGACCCGATATAGTCCAATTTCATCAGCGTATTTGATTGGACTCCTAGAGGGGCAGTATCTCAAATTGGGAGTTATCTTTGTGCGGTGGAAACCCAAAATATGGACCCATAAGGCCAGTTCAAAAGGGGCACGCCGACTCAAAACTTTTGACATTTGCTTTTTCTATACGTGATTAGCCAGAACAACACAAAAATTAAATTAACTAATTCAGATTAAATTGTTTTCTGTTTCTGAAAGACAATTAAATTTCCTAAACTCTCATTAATTATTGATTATTTTTCTTGCTAGTGCTTTATATTTACTAATAAAATGCGATTATTTTATTTAAACTACATATCCGAAAATTTTTTTTCAATGTATCGTAGGTCATTTCCTGATTTTTCATTTTTTTCCTTAATTGTTCTTAAAATATTAAAAAAAAATTGAAAGTATCAATTCGTGTTCGCAATATAAAGTTTTGAGTAATTCAGAAAATTACTAATTTCTGAAATTTTTAATATTAAAATTGCAACAACAACGTCAGGAATTTTACTTTTATTTTTTGTACGGTTTTGTTTATTGACATCCCCTTCCAAAATCTGACCAATGGTCAAAATCCCTGACCCACTATATCAAACTTCTCGTGGCCTGAACCTTTTCGAACTTTGAACACTGTACCGGGGAATGTATTATAAAGTAACGCATGCATGTTGGTTTTTAAAATTATGTAAAAATATACTTATATAATAGAGCACTTTGTACAGCTCTTATTTTATGGATATAACATAACAGTGCAAGTCCAAAGCGTTAGGGACGGCCTTCGTCCCCTCTCGACGTCACAAGAAATGAGCTAGGACTCTGAAACGATGATGGCTTATAGTCGCTACAGCTGTTTGGGATTGAAAATAAACGAAATCGGACTACTCAAAAAGATGCCTTGTAATTGGAGTAAGTAAACCTCTTGAGTAATTGTATTGCATGTCTTTATTATTTGTAGACGACTATGATGGCACGCGTTTAATTTCTTAACAAGTAAAAATGTTAAGTACGGTTAGGCCGAAACTTCTATACCACCTACCACGAATTAAAGTGATCGAAATTTTGGTTCTTGGGTCCATAAGTTTTACCCCAAACTCAGCCAAATCTTCAAAATAAATGCCCATTTGGATTCGAAGCGGAACTTGATTTGCCAATTGTCCGTATTAACCATTGAAACCTTATAGGGCCACTTTTGAGCCCTTCGGTATAATCCTAATCTAAATTAAATCTTCAAAAAATCTATATTTGGATTCGTAGCAAAATTTGCTTTAATTCTGATATCCATACGATTTGACCACGAGAGTCGTATTTGGCACACTTGAACCTTAACACCAACAACTGAGGCCTTTTTAAGGTATTATAAGGATCCTAGGTTAATTTGTTTCAACAGGCGGACGAACAGACGGATGTGTCTTTATTATACGATGATCAATGATACAAGGAGCGCATTCAATTTTTTCGAATAACTTTTTGTTACATTTGGCAATTGCAATATTTTTTGATAATTGAAATAGATGATCGCCGCCAAGTGGCTGCCGCCAGGCTTGATACAGACACATTTGTGCTCGTTTTATCACATTTTCCAAGACTTTCAACACGATTTCCGGTAAAAACTTTTCGCATTCTGTCAAATAATCTACTTAAGGTTTACAAATTTCTGACACCTGTTGGCATATCCTGCGACTTCAGGATAGATGTCGGGAATGGTAAAATCGAGCAATCATGCTGGTTATGCAAAATCGCCAAAACGGGAGATTACGCGTTGTTGAGATTTAGAAAGATTGGACAGTAATTCACACGCGACTGAGAAGGCATTAACTGTTCTCAACCAATGACATTAACTGGTCTTATTAACTGGTCTCATTTGTCCGCACGCGGAAAAAAAGTATGGTTAGGGTGACAATATTCGAAGAGAATCATACTATTGTTGGGTATATTCATATTCACACATAACCATACTATGATCCCCACAACCATAGTATGATTCACACTCAACCATACTATGATCCCTACAACCATAGTATGATCCTCACAACCATAGTATGTTTCTCATACAACCATAGTATGATCCTCACAGCCATAGTATGATTCACACGCAACCATACTATGATCCCCACAACCATAGTATGATTCACACTGAACCATACTATGATCCCCAAAATTATTTATTAGGATTGGTTATTGTTGTTATTCAAAAATAGAGGTTTTTATTAAATTGTTTTTTTAAATTAAATTGCATTACTATTAGTTCATAGCCAGAATTGAAGCCATGTTTTTATTAAACATTTCATTCATGAAAATTTATATGCCAACGGTCAAAAATTCTTTTAGTTGCCAGCAGAGGTGAATGCTACTTCACCATCCGTAGACACCAAGTAACGAATGTGATTAAACCATAATCAATGGCTATATACTTAAGTGCAGGCAGATTTTAAATAAACGAGAACCAGTCGGTATTAGAGTATTTCACCGAACAAAGTAAACACAATAAAAATCCCTCGAACTACCTTCCAATTGTTATTTTTTTTAATGGGCAGCAGCCATTCACTGTATCGTGTGTATGTGTTTTTTTTGTATATCAAAAAAAAAATACGCACACACATACATGTATTCTCTACAAAACCTGTTTTGTTATGTTCATAGTCACAACCATACTGTATGATTGCCTTAATCATATTTTTGTTAACGTAAATTTTAAACAACAATACTTTTCTTGCACCAACCATGTTTATATGGTTGCTACAACCATATTTTCATTTCTAAATTTGGCAATAATACTATTGTTACATTTCAACAATAGCAATATTGTCGCAATCATACTATTGTCAAAATGAAATTCAAAAAACAATACTATGGTTGCGACGAACATGCTTTTATTGTAGAGAACATATCATTGTTGCGGTGACCATAGTGTAACCATATCTTTTCTCTGCGTGCGTTGGCGGCTACAACCTACAAGTTCGCGTGCGGCTCCAGTCTATTCGAGTTGAGCAGATAATCGCCGGAATGTTTGCCCAGTTGTCGCAACACGATTATCAAACCGACATCAAAACCACTACCGACTCAATATGGTTAAAAAAATACATACTCTTGCGAAGTATAGCGCCCCATTGCTTGTCTTTTTGTACTCTGCAGCTGTCTAGTTTACAAATGTCAAATATGATTGACGTTGACTATAGGTGATTAATTTTGCGCCACCTTGTCTATACACATTGTTCGGCCTTCGCTATAAATGAGGATGTGCTGCAAACATTCGCTTTTGACCTCGGAAATGCTAACTAAAAAATCTTGATACATGAATATTTTATTTTATTATTTTTTTTATTTATTTTATTTATTTTTAGTCAGATTTGAGACCATGTTTCTCTTTGGACATTTTGTACAAAGAGAAACTAAAAAGTTATTTAAAAGACAGTGGAAAAGACGTTTAGTTGCAAGCAGAGCGGGGGATTTTTATTGTGTTTACTTTGTTTGGTGGGTAACTTAACTGCCGACAGTTTCTTATTAAATTTAAATCTGCCTGCACTTCAGTGTATAGCCTTGATCATTGTAAAAACTCATTCGTTGAATGGGCTCTCAGGACGATGAAGTAGCGTTCGCCGAAACTGCAGTCACCCCTGCTTATAGTTGAAAGTCGTTTCGACTGCCTTTTGAACAAGTTTTTTTTTTCTCTTTGTTCAAAATGTCCATAACAACTTTCAAAATCTGTCTAAATTGTGGACTTGTAACAATAGAGACCCAAAAAAACTGGCCGACAAAGTCAAAAAGGAGACCTTTATGTGTACACGTAGGCACTGAAATTTCGCTAAAAATTTCAATACGAATTTATTTTGAAGATTTTGCTTATATTGAGGCTAAGACTTTTTACCCTAGTTCAATAAATGTCCCAAACAGCCAAAACGAGCGACTTATATTAAATATGGATTCATGAGTGCTCAATTAAAGAAATTTTTACTATGAATCCGAGTAGAAAATTATTTTGAAGATTTGGCTGAAGGTCGGACTCATAGACCCAATGGGCGCAAATATTATGGTTAAGAAAACATGGCGACAACCAATACCAGCCAGTGTTGCCAGCGGTTTCGAAACAAAAATTGCTACTGAGGTAGTAAGCAAAAAGCAGATGCAAATCGCTACGGAACTTGAGAAAAAATAGAAAAGTACACTAGATACGGAACAAATCAAAGAAAATAAAAATGTTTAAACACTTAAAAATTATTTTACTTGAAGTGAGAATAAAAAATTAAACAAAAGTTTCAGATTATTGAAACCCTATATGCAAGCGAGGGTTCCAAGTAACTTTTTCTAGATCATCATTTTTTTTTAATTGTTGTTTCTCAACGAACGCTCATTTTCATAATACTGTTTCCAAAATTTAAAAATTTTATATTCAAAAAATAAACTGCATAAAATGTCAACACACTATATGTGACGTGCAAAGTAGAAAGGGACCTAAGGTTAAAAACCCGCTTTGTCAGGAGAGCCATTTTAAAGATTAGGTCCCTTTCTATTTGCGCTTAGAATCGTCGACTTCACTTTTATAAAACGCGCATATCTCTGGGAGGGAACACTTTTGGGGCATGGAATCGGTCTCATCCGATGCTCAGATGTTGTCCACATCAAAAAAAGAAAAAAAAAAAAGAAAATTGATTTTTTTACCCTTAGATCCCATTCTCTATGCGCTGTCACATATATGCATTTTTGTTGGCTATGTCCGTCTGTATTTGTACTCGGAATACAGCGGAATTTCGTCACGAACTTGACATGCATATTACGATTTTTGGGGAAAATGAGGCATTTACTTTTGGGCGTGATCATTGGGCCATGGGGCCCAATGGCCCACTTGGCACGGTGTTGGCTAGAGGTAAAAAATTTGTACCTCTATCTACGGGCTATTGAAAAACAAGGAAATTTCGTCACGAATCGAATAATAATATAATTAAATCGATTGGAGCAGTTGGCCCATCGGTCTTGAAAATGGGATCCTTTCACACATGGACCCTAAACCAAAAACAATATCCCTAGTACTGAAAATGCCATACTGAAATGTAATCTTTAAGGCTTGCGCTCTACGAGCAACAAGTCTGAATATATTTCTTTCCAAAATCATGTGATTTGGATCCATGCCACACGCCTGTCTCTAATACATCTCCCTTAACTATTAATAGCATATTCGAACGTTATCCATAGTAAAGATTATATGCTTCGTACCAGCTAAGATAAACCCAGTTTTACTGACAACATGTTTTTTTATGGTTTTTTACCCGTTCCCTATTATTTTGGCAGCATAGTGTTGACTTTAGAGGCGGAATATAAAATGCAAAAACGATCATTACATCACACTTGATGATAATATAAAATTTCGGACAAATTTTATGGTAATGTGCACACATTACGCCATTTAAATATATGGGTGTGCATATTGATGCACACGTATATATGAGTTTACTACCATAAAACAAGGATACATATGTGTTGAATTATGTTTGTATGTTTCTCTGTGTGTATTAAGGTGGGTTGGAAATATTGTCAGGCTGGGTCGCACCTAAAATGGGGTTTTAAAACTTGAACATGTCCTTTTAGTATGCATGTCTCTTCAGTATGTAACACCAAGTTATTTTATAACTCTTAAATGTGGTATTTTCAATGGAAATGTTAATAATTCCTGCTGAAGTTCAAAATCTTCCAGCATACACAACAGATGCAGCATATTTGCGTTTCTAGTACGTCCATGCCTGGGAAAGAGCACATGGTTAACATTTATTGATAGATATTGCTCATAATATAATATAGCTCAAGCTCCTATTAGCCGTCCTTCTGTATTTGGTTGCACAAGCTCTACATAAAAGCAGTTCTTGTGTAGACGAAAACAAACGTCAGTTTTTATGCCCTCCACCATACAATGGAGGGTATAGTAGTTTTGTCATTCTGTCTGTAACACCTTGAAATAATCATCGGAGACCCAAAAAAGAATATATATTCTTGATCCTCGTAAAATTCTAAGACGATCTGTCCGGCTGTCCGTCTGTTGAAAACAAGATAGAGCCCGCATAAAAACAGCTAAGGAGCTGAAACATGTGTAGTTAACCTAGCATGGTTGGTATTAAAAATTGGCTATATAGCTCTACGGAAAGTTGGTGTTGGAGACCCTCAAACGACACTACCTCATAAAAATTAGTTTTTTATTTGGAAATATCCGTCCAGTTTCTTGAGAAAAATCACTGAAATTTTGCAAATAATAATCTCTATATAGGCGCAATCATCTATGTAAAAATGGTTTAGATTGGGCCACCATTTCTTGTACCTTATGGCCTTATGGGCCTTTAGAAATAATATGACTATAACTCACCACAAACTAGACCTATCGAAATGAAATTTTACACATCAAGATTTCTATATACAACACACTTCTACGCTGAATTCGGTTGAGATCGGTCCTACTGGTACCTCCCACACTAACGGTCTCATGGGCCTTGAAAAATAATATGATAATAGCTCACCACGCACTTGATCTATCAAGACGGCATAAAGATTAATATATAGAACAGACTTTTGCGCTAAATTTGGCTAAGATCAGAAAGGACCTACTGGTACCTCCCACACAAACGGTCTCATGGGCCTTAAAAATTATATGACAATAACTCACTACAAACTTGACCTATCGAGATGCAATTTTCCACATAAAGTTTATTTTTATATAGAACACACCTCTGCGCAAAATTCTGTTGAGATCGGAAAAGTCCTACTGGTACCTCCCACACAAACGGTCTCATGGGCTTTCAGAAATAATATGACGATAACTCAACAAGCTTGACCAATCGAAATGAAATTTTGCACATAAACATTTCTATATAGAACACACTTCCGCACCAAATTTGGTTTTATTTGGGAATCTGGTGGAGGGTATCCAAAGTTCGGCACAGCCAAACTTAACATTTTTACTTGTTAATATATAGGATTTTCTTTTAAGGACATACCACTATACACTTATTCTTGAAACCACATATCGGCGATGTCGAGCTCATCCAATTATGGCTAAAAATAACTTTCTAGCATGGCATGGCAGCGCTCTCCATTGATGGTATCCTGACGATTGTTTTTATCGACGAAAAAATGCGGCCCAATCACACCTCCGACATGAAAACCACACCACACATTTTTTGCGGATGCAGTTGTGTCTCATGAAGCACATGTAGGTTTGTTGCTGTACAATAATGCATATTTTGTTTATTGACAGAACCACTTAGCTAGAAACCACTCATCGCTCATCCTGTCGAGTGGGACGATTATAACGGCCGAAAATTGGAGTAGCGCTCTTAAAGTTGCGACCACCGACTCAGAATTTCGGTAGTAATTTTTAATGATTTCTAAACGTTGCTCGTAAATGATATTTACCATGATGATAATGTTGACTTCGGCTAACGTTTTGAATTTATAAGATCTATAAAAATGTTTGAGGGTGCGTTGACATAAATATACGTAGTTGTTATGTCCCTATTGGAGCTGTTTGAGAACTATCGATATCGATAAATATTGTTTGACAGCTAATAATGTCAAACTGTGTTGACAGTTCAGTTCAGTCAGGTTTGGCAAATTAAAACAACACTTCCGAATTCTTTACTTTGAAAAACACAAAAATTAAATATGTTCGCGTAGTTCATAGAAAATTGAGTTTAGTGATGAAGCATATTTCTGGTTTAATAACAACTAGTGTCCTAAAAACCGAGGTTTTCACAAAATCTGCATATCGGGTTTGTTTCAAAACCGTGCTTTGAAATAAGCACCTGTCAGGTTTTTATAGAAGTAAAAAACCGGCATTAGGCGACATTCCGGTTTTAGCCTTTTATTTTTAACTACAGTTTGTTTTTTAACTACAGGTCACAATTGGCGTCCGATCTTCAAGAAATTTGCATGAGTAAGTTTTTTGGATAAATTCCACTGACTTTTATGAAAATCGGTTAAAATTTAGATATAGCTTCCACACATATGTTCAAAAGATTTTATGTCTTAAGTACAATTCATTACGATAGACAAGTAATCACAAGCAGAGATAGAACATGGTTACAACATGGTCACGGCGATAATAATATGTTCTCCGCAATAAAAGTATGTTCGTCGCAACCAAAGCATTGTTAACTGAATTTATTTTTGACAATAGTATAATTGCTGCAATGTTAATATTGTTGAAATGTAACAATAGTATTAATAATGAAAAAATATGGTTATAGCAACAGTATAAATATGGTTGGTGCGACAAAAGTATTGTGTTTTGCGTTTTATGTTAACTATAATATGATTACGGAAATCATACTGTATGATTGTAATTTTTCTTTGTTTAAATATGCTTTTAAGAACAAATGTTATTGGTACGGATCTAATGCAATAATAGTACTTTTTTTTATCAAAATTAAAATCCTTTAAACAAGCTAATTTGGCTTTGTTTTACTGAAATATTTTTAATAAAAACTCTTACGTTTATTTAAACTTATTTTTTCTACTGTGAAATAAATCACTCCCTATTATTTTGAATTAAATGTATTTTTGAATAATTTTCATAATTCAAATCTATTGTTGACAACTTAAAACAATTCTAATAAATTATATTGGGGATCATAGTATAATTGTGTGTGATTATACTATGGTTGTAGGGATCACAACATGGTTGCCTGTGAATCATAGTGTGAAACATACTATGGTTGTGAGGATCATACTATGGTTGAGGAGATCATAGTATGGTTATGTGTGAATCATACTATTGTTGTGAGGATCATAGTATGGTTGTATTTGAATCATACTATTGTTGTGAGGATCATAATATTGTTGTACTACAACCATAAACCCAACAATAGTATTATCCTCTTCGAATATTGTCACCACAAGCATACTTTTGATCATACCGGTCCACGTTTTGATATAGCCCCAGTAAAAAGATCTTGAATATCCATATTCATTTTAAATTCAATCAAATATGGTATAGTATAGGGTGATCCATCTAGAGGTATTTTTTCAGAACAAAAAAAATATAAAAATTTAAATCAAGTGTGGAATATTTATTGGCATTTATTTTTTGAAAATAATTACCTTCAAATGTTGGCAACTGTATTATGCATATGAGCGTTCGGTGAGAAAAAAAAATTGTTCAGTGATGAGGCCCATTTCTGGTTCAACGGCAGAGTCAATAAAAAAAATGCCGCATTTGGGCTGAAGAGCAACAAGAAGAGGTTCAAGCGGTGCCATTATACCCAGATAAAACCACGGTTTGGTGCAGTTTATAAGCTGGTGAAATCATCGGTGCATATTTTTTTAAAAATGATGATGGCCGGAACGTAACCTCGCTATCGCGCCATGATAACGATCTTTATGCTACCTGAAATTTAAGCCCGTAATCTTGACAACACTTGGTTTCAGCAGGAAGGTGCCACTTACCATACAGCTGCTCAAACAATGGATATATTGAGAGGTCATTTCAAAAAGCAGCTAATTTCACGTTTTGTACAGGTGAGTTGGCCGTCTAGATCGTGTGGACCCTCAGAATGGAAGCCTTGAGGCGTAGTTGCGACCAACATTTGAAGGAAATTATATTCAAAAAATTAATGCTATGAAATGTCCTTTCAAATTACCAATAAAGATTCCACACTTAATTTGAATTTTTATATTATTTTTTGTTCTGAAAAAATACCTCTAGATTGATCACCCTATATATTGCGATTAGTCCCCAACCTTATTTGGACAGATTTGAGTCATATAGGCTAATTTTTTGTATAGTCCTCGGATTTTATATAGTACCCAAATGGCTTCCTATATATATAGACTTATGACTTTAAAATAACTATACAATTTTTTTTATAAAAATATTTTTATTTGCATTTTGGCTATATTTGATTGATGGTCCGAAAATCTGACCAATTTAATCATGGATATATGAGTACCAACAAAGAAAAAAAATCAAATAAGACCTTTATTAAAAATCTGGGTAAATTTAAAGCTGTTTCAGAGGGCACTATTACTTCACATCAGATACGGAAATAATTGTATTCGTAGGCAAAAGGCTAAAACCGGAAAGCCGGTTAACGCTGGTTTCATACTAAACTAGGTGTTAAAAAAACACCCCGAAATGCCGGTCTTCTAAAGACCCCGGTTTTTTTAGACCACCCTTAGTGTATATGAGTATCACTTTTATTGGCCAACTTACACTATGACGTTTATTATAACCCTGCAAACATTTTTGAAATTTTTTGGCGATGATTTGTTTGGCGATGACTACGCGATGACTACGCGATCCTTCTCAGGGAATAAAAATCGCCAATCATCGCCTACGCCTTACAACTAAGCGATGAATTTGCGAGCGTACACAAGCAAGTCAAATTTTTTTCTAAAAACACTTAAATGTGAAAACAATTTTGATGACGTTTACGATGTGAATCGCGCGCCATCGCCTACGCCTTGAAACTAAGCGATGAATACGCGAGCGCACACAAGTAGCGGGAAATCTTCCTCACAATAGTTTTTTTGTTGCATTTTTTATCGTTTTAAGTTGAGTCATCAGTGTTTTTTCATAAGTTTCGATGGAATTTTTGTTTTGTCTTGTTGTTTTGTTAAGGTAACGGAATTATCATTTAGTAAGTGACAGTGATCTGTGAAGGGTGTGTAAAAAATTAATAAAAATGTTGTCAAACAAGGCTTTAGGCTGAAAAGTAAGAGGGAAGCATCCAAATTAATAGCGAAAAATTCAAGCTTAAATGAAATAGAAACAACTAGTGCAGAGGCCGCGACAATTGATATTTTAGAAAACAGTTCTACCCAAACAGTGCATCGTTTGGTAAACGTTGAAAATGTGGTTGAATCAAATGTTAACGTTGTTGAAGAAAATGTGTTGCCGACTGAGGAAAACTCAGAAAGTGGTTTTGATTGCAACGTAAATACAGAAGATGATGAGATTACGGAAAATAATATAAGTCTTTTATGTGATTTAAATAAATTAAGAAAGAGACTTTCAAGTTGGTCCATAAAACATAATATTAGCATCTTTGCTGTTAACGAAATGTTAACAATTTTAAGAGACTGCAACATAAGTGTCCCTAAAGACGTGAGAACTTTAAAAAGAACGCCAAAAGATGTTGTTGCACGACCTATGTGTTCCATTGTCAACCACGTTCTGCAGCAACATTTCGTGCATGCTAACGATCGCCTCGCAAAACGAAAGGACCCAATTCTAACCACAAATAAATAATTTTTTTAATAATTATTTTTATTTTTAATAGTTATAGTTTTTTATACTTGTTAATGTAACTGAAATATTAATTAATGAAATGCATTTAAAATTGTTGTTAAAATGAATGAATACTCTGTCATCCTTATTTTGATTCCATTACAGAAACTCTGCAAACCCTGCCAATGAATCGCGCGCGAATCGTCGTGGAGTTGTGTAGAATCGCGGTAATACGTCGCGTGCGATCATTCAATTATGGTTAGGCGACTCGCGGGCAAATCGCTAAATGCGACTCGCGGGCGATTCACTAAATGCGACTCGCGGGCGATTCGCTAAATGCGACTCGCGGGCGAATCGCTAAATGCGACTCGCGGGCGATTCGCTAAATGCGACTCGCGGGCGAATCGCTAAATGTGACTCGCGGGCGAATCGCTAAATGCGACTCGCGGGCGATTCGCTAAATGCGACTCGCGGGCGATTCGCTAAATGCGACTCGCGGGGGATTCGCTAAATGCGACTCGCGGGCGATTCGCTAAATGCGACTCCCGGGCGAATCGCCACACGCGAATCGCGACAGGCACACAGGCGATCGATATGGCGAATCGCCTAACCATAATTTAATGATCGCACGCGATGTATCGCCGCGATATTACACAACTCTTCGGCGATTCGCGCGCGATCAATAGGCGATGGAAAATGTTTGCAGGGAATAGTATAGTACAAATACATACAAACAACAAAAAAATTTACATAATATATATTTACATGGTCAATATGAGTAACTCAAAAAATAAATAACCAACAATAGACCTTATCGCTATTTGCTGAAATCTATACTATTGTAGTCTTCTTAAACTCCAAACATCGAAACTATTTTAAAACCGGCGTAGTGCGACTGTGGAAAACAAGGACGGTTCATGTATGCCTTAGAGGGTCCCCATATATTTTTTAATGCCGTCAGTTATATTACCGATCTAATTCTAGCACAACGCCTCTGTCTTCTGTTGAAGCCAAATGTAAAGTTATAGACTTCAAAGAATTCACACCAATCATATTAATAATAGAATTTATGTAAATTACAGATTTTTAAATTCAAGTCTTTGCTGATAATTTGTAGAATTGCCCACACATAAAATATGCTTCTTTCATAAATAGATTATGGATATATATGACGCTTATGAAGTACATCCCCACATATTTGTGTATTTTAGTTACATACAGATGATCAGAAACGTCAATATGTAATATGTTTTTATACACATTAGGCGTGTTTTTTTATTTTATTTATTTATTTAAGTATTTATGACAATTAAAATTATAAAAAACCTAGTTATTAAAAGGCACTAGCATCGAAAGCTATGGGCCGTGTTTTTTTAAATCATTCGGGTTAGTATGACGGAGTTTAAAATTCTATGTTCTTATTCTGGGCCGCGTTAATATAACACGGAAAAATACGATTTTAGTCAGGAAAATAAAAATTATTCTACCTCAAAAGAATTTGAGCCATATTTTGGGTTCGGGCCACAGACACATTTGTACACATGGTCCACAAATTGGTTATGATCTATTAAAATGTGCATTTAATATACCCATGCGCAGCTGGACAACATCTGTTTATGTTTTTATAGTTTAATATAATGGACTCTTCAGATTTGTGGCAACTTTCGCATAGTTCGTTGTGGCCGAGCAGTATTCATACCTAAAATTTGCGCTTTCTCGTTGTCGTGTGTGCATATACTGGGGTTGCTATTTATATTTCGGGACCTGGCACTAGTAGTATAGTCTGATAAAAACTGTTACATCCATTTAAAAATTTGATATTTTTTAGCATAACTTCATTCAGAACGTTTTGTCATTTGAGTGCGATAGTTTTTTTTACATTATTTTAAAAAATTCATTTCGGCCATAAAATGAAACTAAACCGTGCGAATATTTTTAACGATTTTCGGCGTGGATTATACAAGGGAATTAGGTATTTGTTGTTTAAGAAGTAAATATTGTTTTTAAAGTAATTTGAAACCCTGAATCTAAATCTGCACTTGATTCTATCAGCTCGACTTTCGCGATATACCGCTATGTCCAAAATTAAGGCACCTCCACTGCAAATATTTTAATAACTTGAGAACGGTTCACCATATTCAGTTCATTATTAAAACTCGTCAACAAAAATTATCTTTAAACAGTCCCTCCCTACTTTGTTTTTAATTTGGCTTAGTAGTTTCAGACATTAAGTATCGTTCAAGTTTTGAAAAAAAACAACAATTTTATAAAAAAAAAAATTTGTTCGTTAAAAATTCCAAAAAAAAATAATGCGACAAATATCACAGCGTTGGTCTAAAATCATTTAGTTTAATATATTTTGAATCAAATGAGCTTTATTTCATTGAAATCTGTGAACAACTTTTGATTTTGTCAACAATTTACTGAGATAACTGAATTACAAAAATCGCGATTTCCATATGTGACAGCGCATAGAGAAAGGGAGCTAAGGGTAAAAAAAACAATTTTCACTTTTTTTTTTGATGTGGACAACATCTGAGCAGCGAATGAGACCGATCCCATGCCCCAAAAGTGTTCGCTCCCAGAGATATGCGCGTTTTATGAAAGTTAAGTCGACGATTCTAAGCGCAAATAGAAAGGGACCTAATCTTTAAAATGGCTCTCCTGAACAAAACTGGTTTTGAACCTTAGGACCCTTTCTATTTTCCGCGTCACATATAGAAATTACATTTGTGAATATGTGTGTGTTTGCTGCTGTTCTATTTTTTAAAGGTAGAATCAAAAATGGCGAAAAATCTGTTATCACCGAACTTATGATAACTCGTTAAATTTTCAATTGGTTTTAATGTACATACATGTGTTAGAAAGCTACTTTAATATGATATTCAATAAAGCTAATAAAAAGCACAATTTTCTGATCAACTTTAAGTGTGAAGAAAATTAAAGACATTAATACTGTTACAACATTGAACACACCCATTTCAATAGTAGAACTGAACATACCCCGTTAATGTCATAAGGATTTTGAAAGCTAATCTCAATAGTGTTAGTCTGTAACGGGATTTTAAAATTGTTTCATCGCTGTAATAGCGCTTTTCAAGTGTGAAACGAAAAAAAACGATATTTTCAAAATGCTCCGGCCACTAGGTATTAACCGCATGTTCGTCTAGCGAGGCATAAAACTGTTTGAGGAGACTGGAGATGTAAAAGACCACCACGGGCCGCCCACGCTCTGTTCGAACACCGCATGTCATCGAAGCCGTTAAATCAAGAATTCACAGAAATCCGCTGCGAAGACAAAAAATCATGGCCCGTGAGATGAATATTACACAAAAGTCCATGAGTCGAATCATTAAAGAATACTTTAGACTTGGGGCTTTCAAACGACGTACCGGACTTTTATTGACTGCGGCTTTAAAAAAATAGGATTGAAAAATGCAAATGTCTTTTGGTGAAGCACGCTGATAACTTGCACGCAGAGAAAAAACATGGTTACTACATGATCACGGCAATAATAATATGTTATCCGCAGTAAAAGTATGTTGGTCGCAACCATAGCATTATTAACCGAATTTAGTTTTGACAATAGTATAATTGCTGCAATATTAATATTGTTGAAATGTAACAATATTATTATTGCCAAATTTAAAAATGAAAATATGGTTATATCAACAATATAAATATGGTTGGTTCGACAAAAGTATTGTGTTTTGCGTTTTATGTAAACAATAATATGATTACGGCAATCATACTGTATGATTAGAATTTTTCTTCATTTAAATATGCTTTTAAGATCAAATGTTATTGGTATGGATCTAATGCAAGAATAGTAGTTTTTTTTATCGAAATTAAAATTTTTTTAAACAAGCTGTTTTGGCTTTGTTTAACTGAAATATTTTTAATAAAAACGCTTACGTTTATTTAAACTTATTTTTTTCTACTGTAAACCAAATCACTCCCTATTATTTTGAATTTAATGTATTTTTGAATAATTTTCGTAGTTCAAATCTAAATAGTGATTAGTGGTTGTAGGGATCATAACATGGTTGCGTGTGAATCATAGTATGGTTGTGAGGATCACAACCATACTATGGTTGTGGAGATCATAGTATGGTTGAGTGTGAATCATACTATGGTTGTGGGGATCATAGTATGGTTATGTGTGAATCATACTATTGTTGTGAGGATCATAGAATGGTTGTATTTGAATCATACTATTGTTGTGAGGATCATAATATTGTTGTACCACAACCATATACCCAACAATAGTATTATCCTCTTCGAATATTGTCACCACAACCATACTTTTTTTCTGCGTGTGCACAGAAAAATTTTGTTTACCGATGAAAACATTTTTACCGTTCAGGAAATATTTAACAAGCAAAATGGTAGAGTGTATGCGCGGTCATCTAAGGAAGCATTTGAAGTGATCACAAGGGTGGAAAAGGGTCACAACCAGCTTCAGCCATGGTTTAGTGGCGCGTCTCTTACGATAGGGTCACTGACCTGCATTTCTGCGAACAAGGAGTCAAACATCGGCCAAAGCCTCTTAACAATTCCCTGTACCAAAACCAGCCATGGACTTTCCAGCAGGATTCTGCGCCGGCCCATAAGGCTTAAACGTCCCAGGCCTGGCTTCGAAACAATTTGCCAGCGTTCATTTACTCTTATGAATGGCTTAAGGCAGTCCAGATTTGAACACATTGGATAACCAATTGTAGACGGTTTCAGAGGACAAGAAAAAATGGAATTATCTCGCAACTTTCGACGTGGATTAACACGACAAGAGTGCATAGATGAACTTAAATCTTATGAGATGCTGGTTTTAAGAATTCAATCGTGTCCGACGCTCGCTCAAAGACAAAGGTCGTCCAAAAACGGAGAACATTAATGCCGTGCGTGAACTGATAATGAAAGATCGTTATGTGACATACCGTGAAATAAAGGCATCCTTGGGCATTTCTTCCACCAGCATACATTCGATAAAAAAGGTTTGTTCGCGTTGGATCCCGCACAATTTGACAATCGCTCAAAAAAGTCTCGTGTCGAGTTGATGCAAATAAATTTTGAAAAAATACGATGGCAGTGCTTCAAAAGACGTTTATAAGATCGTCACATGTGACGAATCATTGATCTATGCGCATGAGCCCGAATCAAAACAGCAATCCAGCCAAATCCAACGAAAGTTGTTCGTGGAAGATGCACTTCGAAGCAAATGGTATCCTGTTTCTTCGCAAAAAATGGTCATGTGGCGACTGTTCCGCTTGAGCAACGTAGGACGGTCAATTCTTTGTGGAACACCACAATTTGTTTGCCATAAGTCTTCGGAGAAATTCGAATAACGAACAAGAGAAGACGAATCATTGTGCACATCGGCGAGCTCTCACACATTGGCTCAAACCAGCGCCTTTTGACTGGCTAAAACGTTGAATTGACGGGTCATCCGCCGTACTGCCCTGACTTGGCACCCAATGAATTTTTTTTTATTTCCGCACATCAAGAAAAATATGCGTGGCCAACGATTTTCGTCGCCAGAAGATGCTGTTGAAGCATTCAAAAAACCGTGTGTTGGAGGTGTCTCAATCGGAGTTGAAAAAGTGCTTCGACAATTGGTTTAAGCGCATGCAAAAGTGTATTTATCATGCTGGAGAGTACTTTGAAAAACAATAAAACCATCTTTGATGATAAATGTACGCATTTTCATTATTAGGCCAGAAATATATATAGCAGCCGTCGTACACAACTTTCAGAAATGGCCATTATGCCGGGATGGAGTGTATATGGAATTTCCTGTTGACTATGTGACACCAGAGCCCATCTTCAATTCTAGTTTTATGATGAGTTTTCTCGATGTATCCTAAAAAAAGAAGGACCTCCATCCTCCAAATAATGATATTTATATATAAACTTAGCAGCCCATGTATTTACGGAGAATATTCTGAAAAACAATAAAATTATTTCCAATATTTATTGATTGTTTTATTATTGCTGGACCCGAAATATCAATGGAAACTCTTTTGGCCGCTCTGGAATACCCAAATGAAACTAATCTTGTCAAAATTCGGCACACTACATCCTAACGGAAAAAACATGACGATTGTTGTAGACGTATATGCATAGATATCATCTATCGATAAAAATATGATATATCTGTCGTATACCAGAAGAGTATATAGCAATGCATATGCAAATCTATAACATATGTACGCATGTATAAAGCCGAAAAATTTATCGAATCAAAAAAAACTTCGTAATTAAATGAAATTTAATGGAGTGTGAAAAATGCTGTAACACATTCTCAAACAAAGACGGATAATGCAGACAGACGGTCATATACTAGTTAAACGTACATACGAATATATATTGCATACTCGTATATATACACGTTAACATATGTACAAATATTCACATTATGTGTAACATTATTATATGCAGGAATTTTATGTTCAAAAGTTTTTTTCTTTTTTTTTTTTGGTAATAAATATTATTACCATTTTTTTGCGTTTTATTCGGGGAAGCGTTGAAACCCATAAATTTAATGCGATTTACAATCATAAAACACCAGTCGACGATAAAGAAAAAAACGATTAAATAAATTTTAACAATAATAATTTCGCCTACGACATGTTTGATGGAATGAATTGCTCAATTATGTGGATGATCGTAAAAATGCTAACAAAGCAATTAAAAAGTTTTTTGAGTTTGATTAAAAAATTAATTGATTGGACAAAAGTTATAAATATCATTGTTGCGACGTTATTGTCTAGACAACACATCGTCCACATGTAAAGAAAAAAATTTATTAAATTTGGGAAATCTTTAAATTATTAATTTTATGTCGTTATTAGTCAATTTTTCAAAACTTTTCTCCAGATACCTTTAAAAATTCACATCGTAAGAGAAATTCAAGGTAGGTTTATTTAATTCGAATCCTTAAATCGATTTGACAAATTAAAATAAGTGTTGTGGTATGTATCGTTGGTCCAAAAACAATTATGATTTGAGATTGGTTAATGGAAGCCGAAAGTTATTTTAAAAAACTGTCGAAAATACTTTTATGTCCTAGCAGAGATAACTGCAGTTCTGGTGAACGCTGCTTCACCACCATACGACCCCAAGCAACGAACGACCCCAGGGATCGAAATTAACAATTATTTTTTTAAAAGTCATTTGAAATTTTTATATGATACAAATGCCAGGCAGCTAAATGGCAAACAACTTCAATGTTTTAATTTTTATACAAAATTGATAAAAATAACAGTAATTTTCAATAAAGTCTTTAATGTAACAATTATTTTTGATTTTTTTAATTACAAATGAAAGTAAAAGAAATCTATTGATGGCTCTCAATGTGGAGTCTTTGTAGAGGTGGCAAGAGTGAGTTGTATTTGCGCGGGCAATTGTGTGAAGAAAACTTGAAGAGTAAGATTTACAACAGTAGTTCTCATTCGTTTGGGGAGAGCCTGTCCTTAAAGAGTTCGGGTTTACTTTCAACATTTGCAGTACAGCTTTCTGAAGAGGGTTGTCACGGACCCGAAATCATGATAAAAGCAGTGTGCAGCCACGAAAATCAATGTCAATTTGCCGTTTTGTTAAAAACTTGTCTTCTATTTAAGTATAGAATCAAGAGGTCTTGAGTCGGTTAATCCCTGTTCAAAGTTATTTTTGATTTTTATTTTATTTCTTTTACGATAAGAGTATTTAATGACTTTTATTTAAAAATTCAGCAACAAAAGCCAGCCAGTGACTGACTGGCATTGTTAAAACAACAATAATTATTTTAATAATTACTATTTTAATGGTTCAAAACTCAACAATGCGTTGTTAAAACAACGATAATTATTTTAAAATTAACAATTTTCATAGTACAAACATTCAACCATAGAATAGCTAAATTAACTGTTATTATTGTTAAATACCAGCCAACAACAAAATGTTCAAATTAACCTTATTTAACGTAGACTCCAAATCATGTTGGTTTATGGTTAAGATAACCTTATATAAGGTTATTTTTCTTATCAGACCTGACAACTAACGCCCAATTGCAGATTGCTTGGCACTCTTGAAAGTGATGGGATGTATGGTAAATCACCATCTTGGAAATTATTTGGAGTGAAATGGCCTTCTCAACGACCGACAGTATGGCTTTTATAGGAGCCGATCTACGGGTGATACGACGGCGTTCCTTTCGTAGCTGTGGAGTCGATCAATTCCCCGGTTTTGTGAAAGTGAGGCATTGGCTCTGGATATTTCCCTGGCATTTGAAAAAGTGTGGCACGACGCAACCTTATGAAAGCTAGTGGCTTCTGGAGTCGGCAAAAAATTGAGTATACCTCCCACATCTGGACGGGTGCTTCGAGGACTTCGTTGGAGTTTCTCGACCGGGCGCTGAGGTTTGTTGGAGATGACAGTATAGCCAATTTTGTTGTTTCACTCGAACATCAGTGGAATTAGTTGCGTACGAGTATCACTCTTTTACCGGCACTTAAACCGGTGATGCTCTTCTGAGATGGGTGACCTCATCCTGGAGGTCAGCCATCTCGTAAAACCTCGCTTATCTAGAAGTACGCATTCATTTGTTATTACGTCGTACGACACATTGCAAAGAAAGTTCATTCTTCAGCCGTGTTGTCCGTATGTGAAACAGACTTCCCGTAGAGGTGTTCCTGTCACGTACGATATGAACAGGTTCAAGTCAAATGTGCATAAAAAATACTTCATCTTTCCTTCTCTACCTAACGTATAAACCCTTAACCGACACAATGAACTGCATATATAGGGGATATCCCCTGAGTGTTGGTCTTAATAAAAAATTAAAAACTCTCCAGTGACTTTTATTCATAAAAGTCTTAAATACAATGGCCTTTTACCTTTAAACGCCCTCAATAAAAGGTGAACAAATGACTTAACTAAAAAAGTGTCAAATAAAAATTGAGTTTAGCGCGATGAGGACACAAATGTCTAGAGAAAGAAAGGGACGAAAATGTTTCAAAGCGGGTAAAAAGTTGGAACGACAATTAAAAACTATGCAGATCGTATAGGATATATCAAATATCAATGAATGATGAAATTAAAGGGAGAAATTATTAAGAAATTGTGTTAAGGCTTTCACCATTGCGTTGAGGGCCCAAAACGGGAGGTAATATTAAAAAAAAACATATTTTAGTAACACAAAGGAAATGCCAAACAGGAAAATGAAAAAAGCTCAAAAAATGGCAAGAGATTTTTATCAACTAGAGACTACTGGAAAAGAAAAGAAGTTAAAAGGGCGTTTAGCTCGGCAGAACCTTATACAGGGTCATTCATCTACGACTGGACAAATTTAACCATCGTATTCCGTGGCTCATTTCATGAAAATATGTTCATCTACGACCATGCCCGAAAATGCAAGGGGCGAAATGCCAGCGGGTTGAAAATTTTCTTATTGGTGGTCGGAGGGTGCTAAGGTAAAATTGCTTTGTTCTGAACCAGTGTCTAGACTTCCTTCCACTCTCTAGAATATGAAGGTCGTAACTGATCTGCCTGGGCGGAGGCATCGTGCCCATGAGATGGTGGTTGAGATGACAACTGCGAAGACCCTAAGCAGATACTCTTTGGATCAATGAAATTGTTTGCGCACAGAAAGGGCTTTCGTCTTCCCATGTAGATGGTTCTCAGAAGACAAAAGGAGACATCCTGTTGATGTTCTCATGGCAGTATTCTGGCTAGTCTGAATTTTCTTTCACTGCGTAGTACTTACGTTCGCCGATCACAGCGGCGCTGCGTAGTTCGCTACCGAACGACCTATCACTTTATAAAGGTCAACAAGGTTTCTTTGTCGGTCCCAAGTACTGCAGGCTAGTGACTTGAGGATATTGAAGTTATGAGTAGTCGGGATGTAGACGTAATCGACTTTCACATTAACTGGCAACCGCACCTCTGAGGTCCATGCAGTGAACAGTGTGGCTGATGATTTAGAGGCAGATAGTTTTATATTCCTCCTAGTCAAGAAGCGTGCTACTGCGTGGATTGCGGTAATTTGCTTATTTGAGAATGAAATAAAAAAATTATGATCTTTAGAAAATTTTATTTTATATTTCAATAATATTGAACGGTAAGGGAATTTTTCAATTACATGGTTTAAAAAAGTGTATCTGGTAAAGGTGACCTTCGCTATCCACACACTGCTGCATACGTTTTCTGAAGTTTTCATGAACTCTAACGAGCATGTCGACTGGTATTTTGCCAATTTCAGCCTCAATATTGTTAACTAGGTCTGTCAAGGTGTTGGCATGGTTGACATACACCTTCGACTTTAGGTAACCCCAATGGAAAAAATCGCATGGGGCTAAGTCTGGTGAGCGTGCCGGCCAGTTCATATCACCCCTCAAAGAGATAAACTGTCCAGGAAGCATTTGCCTTAAAAAAAATGGTAGCCCTCGCTGTGTGTGTAGTGGCACCATCCTGTGGAGAGAACGTCTGGAAATGCAATGAAAAAGTGATTGCTTCCGGGCGTTTCGGAGATTGCAGTACTGCTGCTCTAACTCTCTCGATGTTTTGTGGTGCTGTAATCCTTTTTTCAGATTCCCTTTGTACACATGACACATTTCCTGCTGTTCTCAATGAAGTTACCCAATTTATAATTGATTGTCGCCCAGGAAAACGTCAGCGTGGGGGAACAGCGTATCGTAACCAAAAAACGCGCTGCTCTGCAATGATCGAGTGCGCATTTGAAATAAGCGTCAACGCAAAATTAACTCTCCTCACGTGTCTAATGGACGCGCACTTTCCACTCTTTTCGACCAACAGTGCCGCAACAGCCTGCAGTGCAAAATAGCAAATTAACGCTCTTCAGCCTGTAGATCAGTTAGGTAACAGTTGATTTTACCACTTAAGTCAGCCTCTATCATTATACGAAAAATCCGTCTGGTGGTGCTGTAATTTTGAAGAGTTAGATGTTATACAGTGTCGATATCACCTCGCCCTGGAGAACACCCTGTCTTACTTTAAGGTGCTTGGACTTTCTGACTTTAAATTATACATACGACTTTCGCTTACACATATAGTTTACGACCCAACGTTTCAAACTAAGCGGAGGGGACATTACTGCCTCGAAGAGAGTTGCATTGTACAGCATGTCGAAGGACTTGGTGAGGTCAACAGGCACGAGGACCGTCCTGTCGTCGGGCTTGTTCTGCTTAAGATCGCAAATGATATTTGTGGTGTTGACGTCTAAGACAGTTGTTGTACTGTGCTGCTTGCTGAACCTATGCTGATGATCAGCTCATAAAAGGTGTTCCATCAGGCTGAGGAGGAGTAGAGACTCAAGCTTATATGATACTGACGAAAGCAAGGAGATCGACCTATACGATTGGCTTGCGTTTTTGCCTAGACTCAATAGCGGTAGCACTCTGACCTTTTTCTAGGCATCGGGTACTAGATAAGTGGCTAACGACAGATTGAGGATTTTGGTCTTAGGAGAAAGTGCTTCAACTTTCGAATTTAAATTCCGACTTCGATGACTTTGCGCTGTGGATGACATTGGAAGCATAGCTAATGGTAAATTGTGGGTAAATCGTGGTGCGATGGAAGTGTGCACGACTATCACTCCAGTTAACCCAGGTTCAACCTTGGGTAAAAGTATAATTTTTTAGCGGCGTGCCTAGCCATTTCAGGCGAGGTGGAAACACGCTTATGGCGTTGATAAATGGTCTTATCTCTAAGCCATAAAAAACTTCTTTATAAAATGCATTAGTCTTTCGGTGCTGGCGTCCTGGTCACTGATTTGAGAGAAGATTTCCCTTGTTCCATAATACGATGTTGTGGGACTTAAATAAGTAATTGCGGTGATGCCTCTTTTACTCGTAGAGCATGCGTACGACGCAATACACTCAAACCTCGTTTTATGTGAATTCAAATTTATGCAGTTTTTTTATATAATATATATTATATACGAGTATATAATATTATTATTTTATTTTTGGCGTTTTTACATTAAATTTTTATTCCAGCTGTTAGCAACATTGATATCAGTGTAAAGCAAGTATCAGCATACAACTCTACATGTGTGCTCATAGAATTTGTATACAATTTAGGGAAAATCCCGTTCTATTAATTATCAACAGGTGTGTTGGTATTACTGCCGTGAATATTTTAACATCTTATGTATGAAAATGTAAATAATTTTGTTATTTATTAATCATACAGTGAAGTTTTTGTGCTAAAAAGGCTTTCTTTATACCCTCCACCATTCAATGGAGGGTATATTAGTTTTGTCATTCTGTCTGTAACACTTTGAAATAATCATCGGAGACCCAACAAAGTATTTATATTCTTGATCCTAAAAAAAATTCTAAGACGATCTAGCCATGTTGTCTGGCTGTCCGTCTGTTGAAAACAAGATAGAGCCTGCATGGAAAAAGCTAGGGAGCTGAAATTTGGCACAAACATGTGTAGTTAACCTAGCATGGTTGGTATTGAAAACGGGCTATATAGCTCTACGGAAAGTTGGTGTTGGAGACCCTCAACAGACACTACCTCATAATAATTAGTTTTTTATTTGTTCCTTCCAGTTTCTTGAGCGATCCGTCCAGTTTCTTGAGCAAAATCACTGAAATTTTGCAAATAATAATCTCTATATAGGCGCAATCATCTATGTAAAAATGGTTTAGATTGGGCCACCATTTCCTGTACCTCCCATACAAACGGCCTTATGGGCCTCGAGAAATAATATGACTATAACTCACCACAAACTTGACCTATCGAAATGAAATTTTACACATAAGATTTCTATATACAACACACTTCTACTCTGAATTCGGTTGAGATCGGAAAAGTCTTAATGGTACCCCCCACACTAACGGTCATATGACAATAACTCACCACACACTTGACCTATCGAGACGAATTTTCGGCATAAAGATTAATATATAGAACAGACTTTTGCGCTAAATTTGGCTAAGATCGAAAAGGCCCTACTGGTACCTCCCACACAAACGGTCTAATGGGCTTTGAGAAATAATATGACGATAACTCACCACAAGCTTGACCTATCGAAATGAAATAAAGATATCTATATAGAACACACTTCTGCACCAAATTTGATTTTATTTGGGAATCTGGTGGAGGGTATCCAAAGTTCGGCACAGCCAAACTTAACATTTTTTACTTGTTCAGATATTACCATGGAAAAAATGACAAACGATATCTCTTGAGTTTAAAATTAAAATTCTAGACCGCATTTCTTGGAAAGGAGTAACTAGGAGAAACGATGAAAAAAATGAGGTTTCATAATTTCTGGCACAAAGCTGATCTCTAACCATTTTTCTTATTCAAGAGACACATTGATTGAATAAGTGGAAAGATCTATGTCTTGTGGATTGAATGTTTGACCAAAAAGAGTGTTCCCATAGGCGGATACATGACACAAGAAAATGCCCTCAACTTCTGAACCAAAAGAATTCTTAGCAAACAATGGATGAAAAACACGATTTTTAAAAAGAAGTGATCTTCACAACATATAAATTAGAGGTGATTGCGCATCAGCAGATGAACTGGCATGCCTATATTATCCAGAAAAATTTAAAATACTAATTGAAAATGGAGGCTACACCCCAGATCAAGTATTCAATGCAGACGAGACCGGTTATTCTGGAAAAAAATGTGTGCTAAATGATCTATTTTCAGGATATCGGGAGTTGTATAAACAGCTAAAAAAACCCAACATCACAAAGTCTGATGAAAAATTATGTTGTACGAAAAGAAAGATCTAAATGAAGTTCCAGAAATCTCTTTAAACATTGTTTCTACACATAATGAAAGTACTTCAAGTGACGAAAATAATCTACCATTTGATGACAATACATGTGACAGCGCATAGAGAAAGGGACCTAAGGGTAAAAAAAAAACAATTTTCCTTTATTTTCTTTTTTTGATGTGGACAGCATCTGAGCATCGAATGAGACCGATCCCATGCCCCAAAAGTGTTCCCTCGCAGAGATATGCGCGTTTTATGAAAGTGAAGTCGACGATTCTAAGCGCAAATAGAAATAGACCTAATCTTTAAAATGGCTCTCTTGAACAAAACTTTTCATCAACTTTTCACTTTTTTTTGGATGTGGACAACATCTGAGCATCGAATGAGACCGATCCCATGCCCCAAAAGTGTTCCCTCCCAGAGATATGCGCGTTTTATGAAAGTGAAGTCGACGATTCTAAGCGCATATAGAAAAGGGACCTAATCTTTAAAATGACTCTCCCGAACAAAACTGTTTTTTAAACTTAGGTCCCTTTCTATTTTGCGCGTCACATATAAATATTCGTTTCCTCCAGTATGAAAGTAATTCCGTACCAGTTCAGAAACGGTAAAAATTAGCATTTAACGATAAAATATTTACTTTAATTTTTAATCATTTTCTGCTGAAATAATATTATAACATTTTTTGTTTTTTTCTTAATTTATGTTTAAATTAAAGAAGGATTTCTTTTGTTTACTTGTTTTACGCGATTTAGTTAGAGTTTTAATGCTTTGATTTGAGTTTATGAGATTTTTTTAAATTCAGGAATGAATCAGTTTTTAGATGGTGCTAGTGCATCGTTTTATGCGAATTTTTGCGGAACGAAATTATCGCATAAAACGAGGTTTGAGTGTACTCTCCTTTTCGCCTTTTCGTTCGCTAGGTGCTCAATATATAGTTGGTTGAAATAAATCTCGCACCGCTTCGGATTTGTCAGTGTTCTGTCGCCAAACGTGCCCGTCTGTGTGCCCGGGCAGAAAGATATCTTTTATTACATAATCTCGCTTTTCTAAGTAAGTCGAACTGTACACTTAACGGTGCCATGTATCCAACATATGATATCCTGTTCCACAGAGTAGAAGTGCAGGGTATAATAAATGCTGTTCGAAATACATTTCTAATAATACGAGTAACTCATTCAAATACAGGTCAATAAAAACATGGAAATTAGTCAATAGTTTTAACCATAACTCCACATTAATATTCGAAGGGTAATTAACAAAAATCCGCAGCATGCAATAAATGTCAAATCCTGCTCTGCATTGCAAATAACGCAAGGAGAACTGCATGTGGTCCGTTGCATGTTGCAAATAAAAATTAAATTTTCCCAAAAAAAAGAATACCATCTACTGTAAATTTTACATGGCATTACTATTGCTCCCAATCAAAGGAACAATGCGACTCCTGGAATTTTGTTAGAACGACCTACAAAGGGAGGGGTGGTGGCCGAGGCGGTGTTGGTTCTAAAAACTCATTAGATTTTGTGTGTACACAAAATCGCATTAAACAACCATAAAATGGTTGATGAAAGTACCATTTTCATGCAACAACACTGGCCATGCATGCATGCGAAGCACAATGAGCGATATGCTTGCGTGTCGCAAAAAGGCTGCACAGTGGTTAGAGATTGTTTTTCTGTTGGGAAAAAATTGTATTTGTCTTTAACACAAGGGAGATTTTTAATAGACTCCGAGATGCCGAAATAGTAGTTGTATCAGATAAGTTAACTTTTCTGCTTATATAGACTTCGATGCAGCAGGGAACGGAGGGCCAAGTGGGGCAAAAGATATGCATGACTAAAAATTATTAATTTCTGTATTTTATCACATATTACATCAGATTCAAATCAAATATCGAACAGAACAACCAAAATATCTAAATTTGGTGGTTTTGGAAATTAACGTTCCACGTTTTATTATAGCCTTTATACAAGGTTTTTTCTTCTGTGTAGTATAAGATGTAACAAATAAAAAACAATCTTGTATAGTCAATAGGTAATTTATAATCTAGCCCAAAAATATTTTTCAATACTCGTCAATTGTTTCTTTAAGCCTACATTCAAAGATCCCTCCTGATTTGAGGAACAACTGCCAAGCACCTAAAATGCTTCACAAGCATTATACGTGCATCATGGGGGATCTACTTATATAATCAATTTATAAAGGTCTACGTCCTCTAAAGCCCTTACAGATGTTCTTCCCGTTTTGAGGTCTTTTTGCTTTAGTAGTTATATAAGTAAATTAAATTCATTCCTGCTAAAATTTATCACAACTTACCCTGGTAAAACGAAACCATATTGGTACATAACTCCTCTGAGAAGTGAGACATTTAATCGGAGTGTGCTCAAGCTTTGCATGGTATGTCATGTGAGACATGTACCCAACCACACACACAAAGAAAAGGTCAGTTGATAATCGGTTCGGAGTACAAAAATTCTGTTGGAAGGAAAGACTTTCTGTTGCAATCACCAAATACTAACAGTCTTGATGGATATTCGGTTCGACGTTCCATAAGATGATAGCTGTGTCAATATTGTGGTACAGATTACCAACTAGTCGGTTGTAATGGAATGAAGTGTTACTAATCGGTTGACAGAACAGGCTGTTATGGCAACTAACAACAAGTAGTTTGGTTCTTATAGCCATCTAGTATTGCCGACCACAACATAAAAACCAGAAAAAAAACAAAAAATTAAATCGATGCAGAATTTAAAGGATTTCCATTCTTACTGTCTATTGACAAGGAAAGTATCGTCCTATACATGTCAAGCGGTCCTGAAGAGACCAATTGCTGAAATGGAAAAATTAATTTTTATAAATTGATTTGATTACAAAATTAGTTGACTTTGCTTTAGTGACCCTTAAGCAAACTCAAAACTAGTTAAAGAGAATTTATTTAATAACTGACGTTGCATTAACCGAAAATACCAGCGCACAAACTTACCTTCTGTTGTGCTGATAGAAAACTTGTAGTAAATGCAACCGCAGTCATTCGGTTGACAAATAATTCGGTTGTGACAACAAATATATTCTCCGTATGCAGTGTATTATATTGATTCTGAGAGCCCCCAAGAAAAAACACCCGGTTAAAATGATTTTGTGCATGCGATGTCTTTACTGTCGTACCCATTAAAAAATTGGCAATTATATTCTTAATTTTATACTTTTGGTAAAATAAATGACCAAATAATGTTAAAATTTGTTTGACGATTGAGATATTACGAGTTTTGTGCCATTTATTTCCGACGGTTTTATTATATTTTAAACATTTTCCATACCGGATGGCTGATGAATATTGCCACAAAAAGAACTCAAGTTTTTCTTTTATTCATGCCAAAGCTCATTCAATTATATCAAATATAGCTTAATTAGTTTTAAAAATAATGGAATTTAAATGCTTGGAATATTGAGATAGGAATAGCCGCAATTGTTTCTCGAATGGATTGTTTTAGTTCATTCAAATTTGTTGGTTTTACTTTGAAGACTTCCTGTTTTGCAATAACCCCACATAAAAAATTTAGGTGCACGCAGAAAAAAAGTATGGTTGTGGTGACAATATTTGAAGAGAATAATACTATTGTTGGGTATATGGTTGTGGTACAACAATATTATGATCTTCACAACAATAGTATGATTCAAATACAACCGTACTATGATCCTAACAACAAAAGTATGATTCACACATAACCATACTATGATCCCCACAACCATAGTATGATTCAAACTCAACCATACTATAATCTCCACAACCGTAGTATGATCCTCACAACCATAGTATGTTTCACATACAACCATAGTATGATCCTCACAGCCATAATATGATTCACACGCAACCACGTTATGATCCCTACAACCATAGCATGATCACACACAATTATACTATGATCCCCAATATAATTTATTAGAATTTGATTTGATCCCCAATATTATTTATAAGAATTCGTTTAAGTTGTCAACAATAGATTTGAATTATGAAAATTATTCAAAATACATTAAATTCAAAATAATAGGAGTAATTTATTTCAAAGTAGAAAAAATAAGTTTTAATAAAGTTTGCGTTTTTGTTAAAAATATTTCTGTTTAAAAAAAGCCAAAGCAGCTTGTTTAAAAAATTTTAATTTCGATAAAAAAAAGTGCTATTATTGCATTAGATCCGTACCAATAACATTTGTTCTAAAAAGCATATTTAAACGAAGAAAAATTACAATCCTACAGGATGATTGCCGTAATCATTTCATTGTTAACATAAAACGCAAAACACAATAGTTTTTTCGCACCATTCGTATTTATATTATTGCTATAACCATATTTTTATTTTTAAATTTGGCAATAATACTATTGTTACATTTCAACAATATTAATATTGCAGCAATTATACTATTGTTAAAACTAAATTCAGTTAACAACGCTATGGTTGCGACGAACATACTTTTATTGCGGAGAACATATTATTATTGCCATGACCATGTAGTTACCATGTTTTTTCTCTGCGTGTGCAGTAAGCTCAGGCGACCTGGGGGTCAACGGAATGTGGAGTTTCTGGATATCAGCTTATTGGGAAATCTTTGCTCATTCTGTCATAACAGGCCAGGCTATGTGAGGAGTTCCACCATCTTGCTGAAACCACACAGAGTTGAAAGAAATTCTCATTCGGTTTAAATCTGTATTGGAAAACTCTCTCGACATGTTCAAGTAACGGTCTTCAGTGACCGTAACGGTGTGACAGTTTTCTTCGAACAGGTAGGGCCCGACAATGCAGCGTGATGAATCTGCACACCACACTGTGACACGAAGGGGATGCAATTTCGTCCCATGCAGTTTTTGTGGGTTGGAAGCACTCCATATTCGACAATATTGTTTGTTTAAGTTGCCGTTTAAATGGAAATGGGCCTCGTCAGACATAAAAAGACAGTTCAACATGTTTCCGCCATTTGAAGCATCTTCTGGCAAAATTCCAATGAATCGGGAGGTCTGCTGATTTTAGCTTGTTGGCCATTTTAATTTTTTGTGGGTAAACGTTAACATCTTTGGGCATAATTGACTGCAATGTTTGTCTGCTTATACCTATTTGAGCAGCAGGTACAGCAGCGATTGTTTCCTCCGTCCGAACTGAAGGGTTTCCATGGTAAGGTCTTCTGTTGACTGTGCCATGCTCTGCCAAATTGTTAACAAGTCTCATTGTGGTCCATCTGCTCAGAGGATTGCCGCCAAACGTGCGCCTATAATCTCTTTACACCAAAACTATGGACTCCAGTGCATGATAGCGGCGTACAATCCAAATTCTAGTTTCTGTGTTCCAGTTATCTACTCGTATTTTGAAGTTGGCGATTTTGGAATGCTGTCGCACAAGAAACGATCCTTAAAAATTTGATAAAAAAATGCTTATTTATTTTTATTATCCTGCTTATTTATTTTTATTATCCTGATATCTTACTGTTTTTGGAGTAGATGAATTCATTTTTGATATTTTTGTATCTAACACTAGATGGCGCTGTTGCAAAAATGCTGCTATTTCTTGTAGGTTTTTATAGAAAAAATGGTGCATTTCCCTTTTTTAGGCTGAAAAATCAAAAAAGTTTGCTTCGTTGGCTTCATATATAATGATATTTTATGATTCCCAAATGACAAAAATGCAACTTTTATGGAAAAATTGTGTTTTTTATTGGAATAAATTATTTTTTTTACAACAAAAACAACTTTTTTTTTAAAAAGTAATATATCTTATTATATTACTTATTTGAATCCGCTTAACTATCAACACTATCACTGTCAATTTTCATGTTTAAAGTAGCAAAAGCTCCGAAAGTAGTAGGCTATGGATCTTTGTATATTTCTGGTTCTTGCTCTCCTTCAGTATCCTCTTCATCGGCTGTTCCCTAGTTTCTTTCCTCGGTGGAGTTGTGAAACTGGTCCACATATGCTGTCAGTTAGTCTGACTAAAAAAACTACAAAGGGCTCTCATCTGGAGTCCCTGTAGCGGTGATAAAGGAGTTACTATAGTTTTTGGCAGGCAATTATTTGCGGAATACTCGAAAAGCGAGTTATTAATCTTGTTCTTCTCACACGTTTGGTAAAACTTGTTCCTTAAGAAGTATTTTTTCCATTTTCCACAATTCCTTAGGCCAAGGTAAAAGCGGGGAAAAATATGTTACTTTACCTTGCTAATGAGCCGAGCAGGACCTTTTAAAACATGTACATATTGGAAATGTACACAATGAAATTTTCTTGCAAATTTAAATAGGACAATTCGTTAAAAATTTGAGTACAATTAGAGGGCGGCCTACCCAAGGTGTCCAGCAACAAGTTTTGAGTTCGCTTTTCTGCACATCTAGTAGTATAGGAAAAGATATAGTCAGCTACATCCGACTTTACCTTTTTTTAGCTAGTTTTGCTTATTTTTTTGCTGGGTATACGAGGGCGACCGCAAAACTAACTGGCCTGGCACATTTTCTGTTTTACTAGCAACTTTTTTTTTGTTTTTTAAAAGCAATCTTTTATAAGCCATCTGTCAAAATTTCCGAAATATTTAATGATTATTTTCTTTGTTACAGGTGATTGAAGTAAACAATTTCTATAATTTTTGAAAAATGGAAAATAAAGAGTTTCGTGCGGTAATTAAACACTTTTATATGAAAGGTTATACGCCACAATTAATCAAAGATGAATTGGATTCTGTTCATGGTGATAATGCACCATCATACTCCATCGTGAAATCCTGGGTTCAACAATTTAAAATGGGTCGTTCAAGTACGGAAGATGAACAACGCTCTGGAAGACCGAAAACTGCTACTACTATTGAAAACATTAGAAAAATATTTAATCAAGTAACTAAAGATAGACGAATAAAGCTCAGAAAACTTGCTGATATTGTTAAAATACACGAAAAACAAGTTTGGAGTATTTTACATGATGAACTCCACATGAAAAAGCTATCCGCAAGATGGGTGCCGCGTTTGTTGACTTTGCCCCAAAAAATCGTCCGTTGGACCAATTCAGAGGAGCTTTTAGCGATTTATCAGCGTAATCCAATAGAGTTCTTGCACCGATTCATAACTGTTGATGAAACATGGATCCATCACTACATCCCAGAATGCAAAGAACAGTCAAAACAATGGATAGAAGCTGGTAAAAGTGGTCCCAAGAAGGCGAAAACTTTTAAGTCAGCAGGAAAAGTAATGGTCGCGGAATTTTGGGATGCAAGGGGTATAATATGTATTGATTATCTTGAGAAAGGAAAAAACTATAAAAAGTGAATATTATTGTGCATTATTGAATCGGTCGAGTGAAAAAATCGAGATAAAACGACCGCTTTTAGAAAAATGCACACTGCATTTTTAACTCAACAACAACTAGCCGAATTACGATTTGAAATTGCTCCGCATCCACCATATAGTCCAGATTAAGCTCCTTCTGATTATTTCTTGTTTCAAAATTTAAAAAAAATTCTCGGTGGCAAAAAATGTTCGTCCAATAGCGAGGTTATTGCTGAAACTGAGGCATATTTTGAAGGTCTTGAAAAATCTTATTTTTCGGATGGAATTAAAAAACTTGAAAAACGTTTAATGAAGTGTATTGAGTTGGAAGGAGATTATGTTGGTTCTTTTTATGTTAGGCCAGTTACTTTTGCGGTCGACCTCGTATATGGCTACATGGTAAAGGCCTAAACATTTTAGAAAGCCTAGACCATTCCCAAGACCATTTTGTTTTCAAGATTCTGTAAAGACGAGCCAGATGGCAATAAGAATTTTCGGTTTTATATTTTCAAATAACCACTGTGATCTGTAGAGTGGATTTACGAGGTATTGTGACTCAATTTTAGCATCATTTTGTTGTTCTGTTCCACGAGATTAGTGGTGCTACTACGGCTCGTGGCATGTGCGGTATGCATGAAGTAGCACTCTCTGCAACGTACGGACGCACGTACATTGAAGTGCTATGGCAATATTGACAATGATTTTTACCAAAGGAATCAACGAAAAAAATTCCGTTGAGTGCAGGCGAAAGGATGCACACATTTTAACAAAGATAACTTCATTTGTATTGCCGAGTGGGAGTTAAAGTGTTTTAGGCCATGTTCGTCCTGTTCACGGATCCATGACCCTTTAACGCACACCCATGCATGGACGGCACATACCTTTAGGTTGCCTTGCATATTTGTCGGTTTCCCGTGCCACTAGACTGGGGCAAGTGCAGCCAGCGCTGTCATGTTGCCTGTATTGTACAGTATGGTCTATGTTCCACCCTGGTGTTTGGCGGAATGTTTGTTGGAACTTTACATACTTTCGCATTATTGGCAAAATTAAAATTATGCCACTGCAACTTGGGTAATGTTGTGTTGTCGGTTCACTTGTCCCTGGCGGACGACCTCGCCGACACACAGGTTTCTAAATAATGCCCGATTTCGCTTTGGTGTTGTTGGTGTCAGTGTTGTTCACCAGCACCGCCATGCCACCGTGCAATCCCTTGATGCATCATTAAAAACAACAACAACAACACATTCATTCCACTGCTCCACGGGGTTGCATGCTTGTATTTGTGTGCTCAAATATTTGAATGGCTGTGTGCAAATCAATACATCCATATGCATTATTAAACCCTTCGTCCTTTTCCGGGTGCCCTGCCTGACCACCCCGCGGACCACCATGACTTGCTAATGACTTTTGTTTGGGGATTTGAGAACTTTGTGGTGTTAAAATGTTATTAAACAAAATGGATCCACGTTTGTGGGCAACACTGCCTCAGGCTTCGGCGTAGACAACAATGATAATGAGGTCGCAAAATTGCAAAGAGTGGCTTTCAGCCGGATGGTGTATTAAAGGACAATCAGTTTTGAAAGCAATTTTAAAGAACATTAAAAATGGGGGTACAACTTTTTTCGACACTTCAGTGGACACTCAATCAGCGCTAGTTTAGACTTAGCTTAACACAAGCTTACCAGTACCGGTGCACAGTCTAGGTTAGTTTGTTTTTTTTTAAGTACTCATAAAAAAACAATAAAATAATTTAAAGTCTGGCGGGAACGACTATGGGATACCTTACAGCACTCTGTTGTTCAAAGGATGATGCGCGTCGGTCTAATGGGCCTTTGTGTTAAGGCTTATAGACCGATATATACCAATTTCGCAGGATATGGCATTTCGTAAAGTTACATACGAAATTTGGAGTCTGATGTAAAATGTGGCTTCTAGAGCTGCAGATTCCCAAACCTAGAAGGTTTAATTTGTGGTTACTCGATCTTCAGGACCTCAAACTGGGAGGGATATTTGCTTAGGGGCTTTTCGAAATCATGAACTAATATTTTAAGCGTAATCGGATTTAAATTGTGTCTATTAGAAATACAGGTTCTTAAATGGGACGGGACCTTTGTGTAGAAGCTTTTCAAAAACACGGGCCGATATGGTCCAATTGCACCAGATACTCGTATGTCAACGAATGTCCTTTGTATGGAGGACAAATGTAAATGTGAACCATTATGGTCTGATTTCACTAGAGTTAATTCTGAACACGGAAAAACCTGTGTATGATATTAATATCGGGTGATCCTTGTAGAGGTATATTTTCAGAACAAAAACATATATGAAAATTCAAATCAAGTGTGGAATCTTTATTGGTAAATCGAAAGGACATTTTATGGCATTTATTTTTTGAAAATAATTACCTTCAAATATTGGCAGATGTGTTATGGAAATAAGCGTTCGGTGAGAAACGGGAAGATCCGCTGTTTTCGACCAAAATTTTGCTCAGTGATCAATAAACAAAATTACCGCATTTGGGCTGAAGAGCAACCAGAAGAGGTTCAAGAGGTGCCACTATACCCAAAGAAAACCACGGTTTGGTGCGGTTTATAAGCTGGTGAAAACATCGGTGCGTATTTTTTTAAAAATGATGATGGCCGGAACGTAACGGTGAATGGTGCTCGCTATCGCACCATGATATCAATCTATAGGCTACCTGAAAATGAAGCCCGTAATCTTGACGACACTTGGTTTCAACAGGACGGTGCCACTTGCTATACAGCTGTTCAAACAATGGATCTATTGAGAGGTCCTTTCGAAAAGCAGCTAATTTCACGTTTTGGACAGGCGATCGCCTAGATCGAGTGATATCACACTTTTAGACATTTTTCTTTGGAACGATTCCGGTTTTGGAAGCCAACATTACGCGTGCCCTTAAAGCCATACCGGTCGAAATGCCTAAACGAGTCAGAATGAAAACCCTGAGGTGTAGATGCGGCCAACATTTGAAGGAAATTATATGCAAAAAATAAATGCCATAAAATGTCCTTTCAAATTACAAATAAAGATTGCACACCTAATTTGAATTTTTATATTTTTTTGTTCTGAAACAATGCCTCTAGATGGATAACCCTATATATATTTTTATGTCTCAGCAGACATTAATTTGTTTGTGGCAATATTCCCCAACATGCATATTACGGTGGGCCGATTTGTAAGTACAAAAATTTGTTGATATTGTGCCGTCGATTTTAGGATAGCTTTTGGCATGAGGAAACAAAAGTTCCACTACGACATATCAAATTTTTTTTTGCGAGTTTCCCAAATTTATTTTTTTTGACTTTTTCTCAACTTTTATTTTCAAGCTTTTTTAGTAGGTAATTAAAAAAATCGGCTAATATATTTTTTTTTAAATATTACCATTCCAAGGTGGCATACATGGGTTTCCTATTAAGGACATAACACTTTTATATATTAATAAAACACAGAATATTTAAGATATAGAGTACAAATTTATTCCAGGTGTAGTGCAAGTGTTACATTTAAAGAATGAAATTCGTTTTCGGTCATATGACCACCACGAGCCCGTGTACAGCGATTTATTCTTTGGACCCAATTTCCACCACTCTTGCACACATTTCGACCGGAACGTGGGCAATTTTGCGTTGGATGTTGTCTCTGAGCTCGTCTAAAGTTGTTGTCTTGTTGGCATAGACCAATGACTTGATGAGGCCCCGTAAAAAAACTCCAATGGCGTTAAATCGCATGAATGAGGTAGCCTTTCGACCGGACCACTTCTCGAGTTAACACGTTCAGCGAATTTGCCTTTCTGTAAATCGATTGTAACGCGTGCTGTGTGGCTTGTGGCACCGAGTTGTTGAAATCACATATCGGCGATCTCAAGCTCATCCAATTCTGGCCAAAAATAATTTTCTAACCTGGCACGATAGCGCTCTCCATTGACCGTAACATGACGATTGTTTTTATCGACGATAAAGACGGACCAATCACACCTCCGGAATGAAAACCACACCACACGGTATTTTTTTGCGGATGCAATTATGTATCTTGAAGCACATGTGGGTTTGTTGCTGTCCAATAATGCATATTTTGTTTATTGACAAAACCACTTAGCCAGAAATGATCTTAATCGCTGAAGGTGATTTTTCGTTGAAATTATGGATTTTCGTGAAACTTTGCCAGAGCCCAATCCGAGAAGTTTCGAGTCGGTTTGATCTTATAAGGATGAAGGCCAAGGTTTTTTTTTGCAAAATACGCCACAGTGTGGTTTAAGAGATGACCAATTCCTGAGAACGACGTGGCATCGACTGATTTGGCTCATTTTGAAGGGATGCACCTACGGCTGCGAAACTTTCTTCGCTTCGAGCGGTACGGCTTCTCTTTGGTGCCGGAACATCCAAAAGTAAAAATTTGGATCCAAATTTATCGACTACAGCACGCACTGCCTGTCGGGTGAGACGATTATTACGGCCGAAAATTGGAGTATGCGCTCTTAAAGTTGCGACCACCGACTTAGAATTTCGGTAGTTATTTTCAATGATTTCCAAACTTTGCTCGTAAGTGACCTTTACCATGACGAAAATGTTGACTTCGACTAACGTTTTGACATTAAAAGATCATTAAACATGATTGAGTGTGCGTTGACATAAAGATACGAAATTGTTATGGCCCTATTGGACAATATATTGTATGTATTGTACTTATATGTGACAACGTATATTTGTATATTTTGGGCGGCTCGAAAATGATTATTTTGTTATGTCGTAGTGGAACTTATTTTCTCATGCCAAAAGCTATCGAAAAATGTATGGCACAATATCGTTTGCTTGTGTGCAAACATATAAATATTAAATGTGTATATGTTTTCAGCGATTCTGAATCGATCAGAATACTTTGCACAAATCACCTACATTAGTTGATATAATTTGTAACGGAAGCGGCTACAGACTCCACAACAAATTTTGATCTTTATACGACACCCGTCTTATACACGTAGAAAAATAATATGTTACAATATTATTGCATGCAATTATTTATACATTTGAAACATGCCTCAAACATAATTATGTTTGTATATCAACATAATTGACTTAGACAAACATATTGTATGTTTGGGACAACATTTTAGCATATTGACATAACATATGTTAGTGGATTAACATACATTTTGTGTTAAACAATGTTGAAACATTTTAAACTCAGAATTTTTATTAGTTGATAAAAAAAAAAAAATATTATTACAAAAAGTCAGTGTTTAATAACAGTATGTATGTGTTTAGTTAGAATCAGACAGTTATCGGCAGAATTTATTGATGTATTTGTGTTATGAATTGAAATAATGCCTGATATTTTAAAAAGTAGGTAGGTATTTATGCCTGATAAGATTTCTGCAAATATATTAACGTTTGGGAGTCAACATATATATGTTTGCGCACAAGCATACACATTTTTTTGGAACACTGCTGAAAACATATTAATTTTTGCTGTGACCCAAACATAAATAAATTTGGAGCCTGCTCCAAACATTTAAAGGTTTCATGCTTAATATATTTGATTGCAAACATATTTTTTCTCCGTGTTCGCCATAACGCAATGTAGAAATTAAAGTTTCCTTTTATTTGTGGGGCCACAATCCATTTGAATGAAATCTATGTCGGGCATACGGGTTGCTATATATATTTCTGGTCTAGGCAACACTAAGTGTTGCCTTGCGCCATCTGACATTTCCTTTGGAAAGTTTGACATTTTTTTTAAATGAACGTACTTATAACGTTTTGACGTACGACCATCATTTCTGTTGTTTACAGTGAAAATCAATTTGGCAAAGAAATGGAATTAACTCATGAAAATTTTCGTTTGATCGTTTTTAACAACTTTCGACGTGGATTATCACGACAAGAGTGCATCGACGAACTTAAATCTTTGTATGGCGATGAAGCACCATCCTAAATCACTGTGAAAAACAGGTATAATGAATTCAATCGTGGTCGACGCTCGCTCAAAGACGAAGGTCGTCCAAGAACTGCTGTTGTGCCAGAGAACATTGATGCCTTGCGTGAACTGATAATGCAAGATCGTTATGTGACATACCGTGAGATTAAGGCATGCTTGGGCATTTATTCCACCAGAATACATTCGATATTGCATGAACACCTGGCCGTAAAAAGGTTTGTTCTCGTTGGATCCCGCACAATTTGACAATCGCTCAAAAAAAGGCTCGTGTCGATTGGTGCAAAGAAATTTTGAAATAATACGATCGCGGTGCTTCAAAAGACGTTTATAAGATCGTCATAGGTGACGAATAATGGATCTATGAGTATGAGCCCGAAACAAAACAGCAATCGACAGTGTGGGTCTTCGAAGACGAGCCAAATCCAACGAAAGTTGTTCGTGGAAAAAGCACTTCGAAGCAAATGATCGCCTGTTGCTTCGGCAAAACTGGTCATGTGGCGACTGTACCGCTTAAGCAACGTAGAGCGGTCAATTCTGAGTGGTACACCACAATTTGTTTAGGAGAAATTCTAAAAACGAACAAGAGAAGGCGAATCATTGTGCACCATGACAATGCGAGCTCTCACACATCTGCTCAAACCAGCGCCTTTTTGACCGGCCAAAACGTCGAATTGGTGGGGCGTCCGACATACAGCCCTGACTTGGCACCAAATGACTTCTTTTTATTTCCGCACATCAAAAAAAATGCGTGGTCAACGATTTTCGTCGCCAGAAGATGCTGTTATAGCGTTCAAAAACCATGTTTTGGAGGTGTCTCAATCGGAGTGGAAAAGTGCTTCGACAACTGGTTTGAGTGCATGCAAATATGTATAAATCATTCTGGAGAATACTTTGAAAAACAAAACCATTTTTGATGATAAATATCCGCATTTTCATTATTAGGCCAGAAATATATATATGGCAGCCTTTACTAACAAAATTGCTTTAGATACATTAAGACCACATTTTGGCAATCGAGGGAACCCCTATAGGTTGTGTAGTAGGCAGGGTTACTCGCGGAGAAATCATATAAACATATCAAAACGGCGAATTTGAATAATTTAGTCGTATCTTTCAAAAATTAATCATATCTTAAAATATTATAAACATCCAATACGGCTAAAGTTGTTTCTATTCTGAAACTATCATAACCGAAACAAGTGGACAACTATTGCCCAAGCTTATGTACCCTTACTCATGGATTACAGTTCAATATGATAATTTTGTCAAGGGGCGTGGTAGCAGCCTCTTTGCAATCATTTTGTGTTTCTTTCCATACCAACATCATATACTCGTATACCAACTATTATCATCATAGCGGTTTTAGTTCACGAAATATAGCCTTTAAAACTCAGGAGTGCATGGGCGGGCCACTCCCTTTTGCCCAATTTTAACACAATATAGTCTACAATAACATGCTAATCATTGATTTCATTCTGTTATATATAGAAATATGGATCTGTCCATTACTATGGCCACAAATGTATTTTTTTAAATGGGCGTGTTACTTTTTTCACTTTTCTTCTAGGATGTGTTTCAAGTTTGCATGGCTTCATATGTTTGAAAAAGCATGCGTCGTATTTCATGAGATATTGTGTTTTTTAAGTTTATGGTGGTGTGGGCGGAGTCACGCCCCCTTCCTATAGTCTTTGTGGTATGAGTTCACGAAATGAGGCCTTTCAAAGTTCTGGGTTGTATAGGCGATGCCGCAGACTTTTTTTTCCAATTTTAATACAATGCTAATCGTTGGTTTCATTCTGTTACATTTCTAAAGGCCATACTTTGGCCATAAATGCGATTTTTAAAAGGAGGCGTGAAACCGCCTACAGTTTGTGTTTCGATCCATTCCATCATTATATATTCCAAATATTATCGTCATATTTCTAATAGTTCATGGGCTATCTTATTTTCATGTTCAGGGTTGAGTGGGCGGCGACTCTCCCTCTTGTCCAATTTTTCCATAGTATATTCTATAATAATTGCCTAGGCATTGATTTCATTTTGATAAAATTTGTGGAAGATCTGTCTATTAGTTTGGCGATTTTTTAAGGGGACGTGGCACCATGATCTATGCCGACATTATATGTTCCAAATATCATCGTCATAACTCCATTAGTTCATGAGATATTGTGTGTTTTAATTCAGGATTTTTGATTTTACCAGAGGAAGACCCAGTCCTTGTGTGGGAAAATGCTTAATTTAAGACCGCTCTGACCCATTTTTAATACCAACCGTTTCAGTCCAATATCATATGTTTCTGCAAAATTTCACCCACCTAGTTTCAAAAGCGCGACCGGTAGTTTGATTTCGACAAAAATATTAACAGACGGACATGGCTAGATAATCTTAGAATTTTACTCCGATTCAGACTATTTGTAGTTTATAGGGTCTTCAATCAGTATTTCGATGTTTTGCAGGCGAAATGACAAAGTCAATATACCCTCTGTCCTATGGTAATGGCTAAAAAAAGTATGTTTTCCACAATGCAAGTGAAGTTCGTATAAACTTCTACGTTGTATCCATTTTTGTCTTCCACATTCAGCTATTGAATGAAGCCTTCTAAATACGCTTTGCTGCATAATTTTCCAATAGCAGCTTCTCGTGCATAGCGAATAGAATCTTGTGGCATGCTTCACACTGTAGTGCAGTCCTTACATGATTCTAAGCCCTTCTGCGGAGGACTGAAAATATTTACATACCAACCGTTCGCAGACGAAAGAAAGTTGCCAAAATATGTTGATTCCTTGGAGACTGAATACATTTTTTATTGACTACATAAGACCTACTGGTATCTAGGGGGTTCCTCACCGCCTCAATTGCTACTGTTGCTACCCAAACAGCTTTTGCTGCTGTGCTTGGTTGTTACAACAACTGCAGCACAGTGGGTGCAAATGTAAAATGTAATAATAACTAAACCGATTGGAAATATGTTCGGGGAGAAATTATAATTTTAGATCAGAAATGTCGTTAGTCTTTTCTAATAGAGATACTGTGGTGCCAAATCTTAAGATTAGGTTGTAAAATAGTTTTTATTTTTTTTCTAACCACTAAAGGGTACATGGTAACACTCGTACTAAATATGTTACCAAGAAGTGGTGATCGAAGGCTCTATCTAGCCATGTCCTTACCACTATTGCGGTCAAGGTTCGGACGTATGGGCTGGAGGGGCCCTAGAAACAGCAACTTTTTTTGCTATTTAGTAGGGTAGGGACGGTGGAGGGTATATAAGGAGGTGTATATGGTATTTATGTTTTTTTGTTTTGTTTTTTATTTTATTCATAAAACAATCATCGATTTCTTGTGTCATTAAGTATTATTGCCTGATTTTGTTGTTCCAAAAATGACATTTTAAACTGGTTAGTAGAATTTTAAGCCTTGTGAGGAAGAGAAGCCCATGCTGCAATCGCATACCTTAAAATTTGTAGACTGTAGGTGCCGCTGGTCAAGCCACTGTGTTTTTTTTTGAGACTGGGGGATGATTTAGTTAAGCGCATGCATTAACTTATTCCTACAAATTTCTTTATAAAAATCAGCCAACTATAGTGGTAAAAATGTACTTCAAATTGCATACCAGGCCCTTCCAACCGAATTCTGTGAACGACTGAAGCCTCAACATCTTTGCCTCATATCAGTGGGGTCGGCTCTACTATAAAAGCTAACTAGGCATTTTTCAATGTCGCCAGATGGATGAGGGGCGCCAAAGTTAAGCGGGCGCATGTTAAGTGTGCCGTCTAAATTGTGATTGTAATATTGAACAAATCGGAGTTTTTAGTAGTTGAATTATTTGGCTCGAAATAAACTTAGACAGATTCTGATGATACGGATTTTGCTTATTTGAATACCCTTCACCGCACTGTGGTGCAGGGTAAGATTTACTGCTTATGTTACAAATAACACTTAAAATGATTGGAAACATACCCCAAGTTAAGTATACCGATCGAATAACAATTAAAATCTGATTTCTTTGAGCGATGTCCTTTCGTACGTCCATCCGTCCGCCCACCACCCGTACGACCTCCGTCCGTCCCTCCGTACGTTTTTCTGAAAGTCCCTCCGTTCGTCCCTTCGAACGTCCGTCCTTTTGTCCATTTATTGTTGTAATGAAAGTCCTTGTACAGGTCGCAATTAAAAACTGATTACTTTAGACAAAGCTTGGTACATTCTTCAGTTTTGGGCCAAGGACGAACTTTATTGAAATTGGTCCTTTCGGTGTATGTTTTGATATCATTACAAAGGGTTTCCCCGATTTCTGAGCCTGTAGTCATATATAACATTCGATTTCGACCTAATACCTACAGCGATACGAGCGACCTAAACTCATCTCTCTCTTTAAATTGTATCATAAGATCAAAAGATTTCAGGTCCAACAGCCCTAGATCGTGTTCAAATTTTGCATAGTTCTTTTTGACCCATTAATTATTAACTACGGTGAACTTGGTCCATATTTTTGTATTCCTACCATCCTATGGTTCCTTTTGATTTTTGAACCTGCAGTTCTAGAAGCCACTTATTACTTTACATCTGATTCCGAACAAATTTTTCAAAGAGCGTTACTTGCGACCCACAACTTATCACCATTGGACTATATCGGTCAATATTTTAGAATAGTTCCCTCACAATAGTCCCTCCTGATTTATGTTCCTGTAGCTTCAGAAACCACAAATTTAACTCGATTGTGCTTGTGTCGCATTGTACGTTAGGTGCGGTCACTTATTAACTTAGGTGCAACTGGACTATATAAGTAGAACTCCATACTTCTACATAGCCTCCATACAAAGGTCCTTAATGATGGTAGACCCCTTCGCGCTAGAATTCACACGTTTTATCCGATTCCAACTAAATCTTTGAACGTTGAACGTCTATGAACGTTATTACTAATTATGTCTGGTGAAACTAAACTATACCAGATTTGAGGTCTTTTGGTCTAGTAGCCACAAATTACAACCGATCCAACACAGTAAAATTGGACGTTATCGGTCCATGTTGTTTAATAGCTCGAACATTGAATTGTTACCGACATAAATATTGCCAGTTCTGCTGCCACTCGACCATATTGGCTTATCTTTTTGGCTACCATATAAAATACGTTTTCGTTCTTAAGTCCTGTCGCTATAGAGGATATATTTTAAATTCGATCTAGCTCAAATGAAGCGCAAAGCTTAAATAGGCTATTTATCCCATATATAACCGATTTGTCCCAAACTCGTTTTAATATAAAGTCAATATTGCTATGAGTGTTTTGGACCACTAAAACCGTTTATAAGGCACATTTGGTCCGCACCTGATTTTTTAAATTTTCCCATACAAAATTTCACATTTTTTTTCCAAATTTTGAAAATTACAATTTTTATAATTTTTTCTTTTTGTTCATATTTATTCGGCCTTCTATCATTTTTATGACTTGAACAGTTTTTATTCTGGTTCGAGACCATTTTGTTGTTTCTTTTTCAGAATCAACTTAAAAATTGGTGAAATGTATTGCCTAGCAGACTACAGCTCTGTTTTTAAATCCCAAAAGGTTTTCCATCCGCAGCCTGTGGCTCCGATACTTAGGCAACAAATTAAATGATATTTAAAAATATTTAAAATATTTTAAAATATTTTAAAATTTTAAAGGACAAAAAATAATAATAACAATACTAGCTGAAGCATAGTGTGAACTTGCATCAATGATGGTCGGCGGAAGCTTCCCTTAAAGAAATAGTATCGCTAAAGTATTAATGGGCAAGCTCACTACACTATACACTATGGCCTACCAATGGGAACTCTGATTTTTGCTGGCGATTTTCGGCAAACTTTGCCACTTTAGAAGATAGAAAATCAACACCAGCTGAAGAACCGAATCTATGCTTCAAAGCGTCATATCTGTGGAGACATGTTAAGAAACTTACATTGACATTTATTTTAAGATGTTGCTGCCCGAAAATCGCCAAACATAGTTTGAATACTCGTATGTGCGTTGGAAAACTTCCGTTTGGTTCGACTACGCGAATGTTGAAATATATTGAGCATCGTCGGAACGTGGGTTGCGTGACGCTGTTCTATCGTTACTTTCATGGTGTGTGTTTATCAGACATCCGTCGCCTTATTCCTGGCGTGAGGATGTTCGGCAGGGATACGCGACTTTCTAGGAATTCACACCCGTTTGTTATCGATTGGCCACTTGACCGCACTATACACTACAGATCAAATTCGTTCTTCGGTCATACCTTACGTATGTGGAATCGACTTCCGGCAAATGTATTTCCCACTAATTGCGACATCCAGAAGTTCAAGGCAAGCATCAATAATCATTACTCCCTCTTTCCCCCTCCCGATCCTTTACTTTCCACTCGCCAACGCAATGCACCGCATGTATAGAGGGCATCACCTAAGAGTCAAAAAATAGAAGTTATTTTTTCGTTCGTTTTTAAAAGGCATTTGTAGCTTTAACGAACTGGACATTGCGAACGGGACATAAATTCTAGCAAGATTGGTTTTAGTTTTTATTTTTTATTACACATAAAAAAATATTAACAAAAGTTGTTGCTTGATATTGTAAGAGGCATATAATGTAAAGTTTGTTGCCATATATATCTTCGTATGTTAAATAAAATTAAAATTAAAAGTTAATAAAGTACATCAAAATTTACGCGTTTAAGCATTATTTCAAGTTGAAGACGATTTTCTAGTGACAAAGGCAAAGATGAGTATTTCATTAAATAATAAGCAATTATACATTAATTATTAAATAGTATTTTTTTTAAATATCAAAACGGATTTTTTCTTAAGCTCTTTTGATTTTTTCGTCTCGATTGACCTTTCGGTGAAAGGTCAACTTTTTTGATTTAAAAGTTTATTTTTATGAAATACTAGTAATAGGAATGCTTTTTATTTCAGAAAAATTACAGAAACTACTTTTGTTTGCAGTGTGCCAGACACAAATTAATATTTAAAGGGGATTTAATACAAGGACTAAAGAACGGAACATTTGGAAAAATAATAGAAAAAAAAATAGTATTCCAAAATTGGTTTTAGCGAATGCGAAAGCGAATATTCGTTGTGATGCGAATAATTGTTACAACCCTAGTTTATAAGCATCTGGAATACCACCGTAAATAATATCCACCGAAATTGTACAACGAAAAAAACTATCTGGTAAAAAACTACGAGTTTCAATGGTTTCTAGAAATTTACCCTTCGATTTCAGGTGCTTGGGCACATGTTTACTCAAAACTTTATCAAACTCCAGGCAGAGGCGTGGACTTTTTAAGTAATAGAGTGGAGAAGGGTGGCTCATGGTCGGCCCCGCCCCAATTTAACTTATTTTATTTTTTTTAAATACTAGTAAGTTTCGACAATTTGTACTTTGATTTTCATTCGAGAACCTGCTGCATTTAAATGTCATCGCTTATTTCGTGTTTATTGATGCATTTTCTTAACAGCGCTGGTAGACGTAATAATATTGTTCGATTTCCACAAGAAAACGATCCATCCTTCATATGACCTCAGCCAGTTTTTATAGTCCTGAGTGTTTTTGATTTTCCCATAGTCACAAAGTTATTTAACTAAGTAAGCCCTTTCAGTACACGACTCGTATTATCTTGACCTTTCGGTATATTTTGCAGAAATATTTTAATGGTTTACCTACTGTAGGTTGAAAAGGAGCACCCGTGTATTTAAGGTCTTGTTTAAAAGGATTATTATCTTATAATTTTATCGTAAGACTAATAAAAAGCAAATTTTATTTTAAACTTTAGACGATTTTCTCTTTAAAGTTGGCGATTTTTTTCAAAAGAGTGTCTGGTATCACTGTTTATTTATTTCAAGACCGCCTAAATGTATGCTATAATATACAAAAATGCTGAATGGTGCGGCGTGATCACTTTTTATTTGCACTAGATGTCGCCAGCTACAAGTGATTAGATTGGCAACTCGCTCTGAATGTCGCTAACGCGACAACTGTATACCATTTTATAGGGTGATCCATCTAGAGGTATTTTTTCAGCACAAAAAATATATAAAAATTCAAATCAAGTGTGGTAAATTTATTGGTAATTTGAAAGGACATTTTATGGCATTTATTTTTTGAAAATAATTACCTTCAAATGTTGCCAACTGTATTATGGAAATGAGCGTTCGGTGAGAAACGGGAAGATCCGTTGTTTTCGACCAAAATTGTGTACAGCGATGAGGACCATTTCTGGCTCAACGGCAAAGTCAATAGACAAAATTGCCGCATTTGGCCTAAAGAGCCACAAGAAGAGGTTCAAGAGGTGCCGTTATAACCAGAGAAAACCACTGTTTGGTGCGATTTTTAGGCTGGTGAAATCATCGGTACATATTTTTTCAAAAATGATAAAGGCCGGCACGTAACCGTGAATGGTGCTCGCTATCGCGCCATGATGTCGGACTACCTGATATAGAAGCCCGTAATATTGACGACAACAGGATGGTGCCATGCAGCTGGTCAAACAATGGATCTAGTGAGAGGTTTTTTCGAAGAGCACATTATTTCACATTTTTGACCGGTGAATTGGCTGCCTAGATCGAGTGATATCACACCTTTAGACATTTTCCTATAGAGTTACGTAAAGTCCGAAGTCTATGCTGACAAACCAGCTACGATTCAGGTTTTGGAAGCCAACATTACGTGTGTCCTTAAAGCCATACTGGTCGAAATGCTCGAACGAGTTATCCAAAATTGGACCCTCAGAATGAAAACCATAAGGCGTAGTTGCGGCTAACATTTGAAGGAAATTATTTTCAAAAAATATTTTTTTTTTATATTTTATAAAATAAAAATTCAAACACACTTGATTTGAGTTTTTATATTTTTTTTGTTCTGAAAAAATACCTCTAGATGGATCACCTTATACAAGAATATAAAAATGATTTTGTTTACAGAAAACTATGGCCAATTTGCGTTAAAACCCGTCTGCTTTATAAAATAAAATTTTTGGGAGGAAAGTTATTCAAGAAAAACCTTTAGCAAGATTAATCGAGCTCGCTTATAGTATTTCTTAAATAACTTTTTTTCTACAATTAACAAATTTGTCAATCAAACGGTTTATGATGCATTAAGCCAATCAGTTCATGTATACAAGGAAAATTCAAAAAATTTTCGTATACGTTTGAAGTTATCGCCTAAGCGACTTTTAATACTATAAAGGGGCTTTGGAAAACAAATCATAATACAGTCAACTCTCAATAGTTTGCCTGTCGTCAATTTCAATCTCTCGATGATAAGTGTTTTCCCGGTCCCTTGAAAAACTAGAAAATTTAAAAAAAAATTACAGTTGCTTGTCTTCCTTGTTAATTTGAAGAACTCGTAGTAGGAATGGTATTTTTACGCAGAGAAAAACATGGTTACCATATGGTCACGGCAATAACAGTATGTTCTCCGCAACAAAAGTATGTTCGTCGCAACCATAGCATTGCTTACTGAATTTAATATTGACAATAGTATGATTGCCGCAATATTAATATTGTTGAAATGTAATAATAGTATTATTGTGGTGCGATATTAAATATGGTTGGTGCGACAAAAGTATTGTTATTTGCCTTTTATGTTAACAATAATATAATTACGGCAATCATACTGTATGATTGTAATTCTTCTTTTTTTGAATATGCTTTTTAGAACAACTTTTTATATGGAAATTAAAATGTTTTTAACAAGCTGCTTTGGCTTTGTTTAACTGAAATATTTGCAATAAAAACGCTTACCTTTTTTTAAACATATTTTTTCTACTGTTAAATAAATCGCTCCTATGATTTTAAATAATTTTCTTAACTCAAATCTATTGTTGACAACTTAACTTAATTCTAATAAATTGAGTATATGAAAGATACTATGGTTGCGAGGATCATAAAATGGTTGTGGAGATCATAGTATGGTTGAGTTTGAATCATACTATGTGTGCATCGTACTATTGTTGTGAGGATCAAAATATTGTTGTACCACAACCATATACACAACAATAGTATTATCCTCTTCGAATATTGTCACCACAACCATACTTTTTTTCTGCGTGTTACTCGCAGATATTCTGTAATTTGAAGCCGTGACCAGAGGTTTATCCTAGAACTATGTAAGTCGCATCGGTTCAGAGCGAAAAAAGTTTCCCTAAACGAACCTCGGTAAAAAAATAGGAGTTTTCGAGGTCCATAAAAAAGGCATTTGTTTGATCAATAATTTCATCTTTGGAGCTAAATCTCTTTCCACCGAGCCATTTCGTTAGGCGTGGAAATGGGACATAGTCACTGGGGTCTAAATCGGCGAATATGACGGATGAGGTACCAATTCCTAGCCCACTTCATGCAATTTTGTCATTGAAACTAAACACGTGTTCACCCGTGCATTATCTTGATGAAAAATAACTTTTTTTTTGCCATAAGGGGTCGTTTTTTTAATCCTTCTTATATCGTTCGACGAGTTGGCGTAATATTCGCCATTTATTATTTTTTTTCTTTTGAAGGTAATCAATGTGGATTATCCCGCGTGCATTCCAAAGAAAAAGTTGCCACCACCTTATTGGCCGTCAAACTCACCTTAGCCTTCTCGGAGTTGGTTCACCCGGAGAAACCCATTGTTTAGACTGCTGCTTGGTCTCCAAAGTGTTGTAATGGATCTATATTTCACCGATAGTTACAAAACAAAATCTCATTCGAATTGCGGATAAACAACTCTAAACAATCCTTTGAAATTGTCAAGTGATTACGTTTATGGTCAATTGAGAGCGAACGCGGCAGACATCTTTCAGACTGCTTTCTTAAACACAACTTATCATGTAAAATCGAAACCACAGTGTCATAAGAAATGCGTATGGCATCAACAACCTCACCCACTTTTACTGCTCGATCGGCCAACACCATATCTTGGATTTTTCGGGTGTATTGACCACAACTGGCCGTCCAGAATGTTCAGCATCATTTGTACTTGTGCATCCACAACGAAAGTCAGTGAACTACTTTTTTACCATGGAAATCTATAGTGCAGAGTCCCAAGCTTTTCCTTGGTTTCATTGACGGCAAAAATAATATTTAATGAGCACTCGAAATGCACTTTTTTTTTTCCATTTTTAACAAAATCCACGAGGTGGTATGTTTTGAACAGCTGTTAAACACAAACTAAATGACGAAACTCTCTCAAAAGTAGTAGTTTATTAACAGATGGTACTTCATGGGAGCAGTGTTGCATTTTAATAAACTACGAGGGAAGTTGAAAAAGACACGGAATTATTGATATAGACTCGTACGTTGGGACGTACTAAATACGTCTAAAAACACGTCTAGACTTTACGGTTAATGTGTCCCAAAAAAACGTCTCGCATGGTCAAAACGATTCGTCCTGTCCAAACTTAACGCTACACTTTTTGGAAAATTGATCTCTCACTCTCGATAAATTTTATTAAGATTGGATGTATGATGTGGCTTCTAAACCAAAAAGCAGAAAATTCAGACGAACATTTATGTTGAAGTTTTATCTAAATCTGGACCGTTTTTTTCAATTTCACAATATCCATTTTAGGCCCAAGAAACTTACTCGTGCTTAATTTCATCAAGATGTCATCAAGATTGAATAGCTTAAAGCAGGAAAATAGACTGAACATATCTATATCTATCGGAACAGATTTTACTAGCGTCATTCATTGGTCCAAAAAGTGAACGTGTGCCAAATTTCATCAAGATTAGGTGCAATATGTGGATGCAATCTAGTGCTAAAGACATATAATCGGATTAACATGTGTATGGCAGCTATATAGGTATATAAATCAGAACCAATTTTTAATAATTTCAATAACGTCCTTTATTGGCCAACATAAAAATTACTCGTGCTACATTTCATCAAGATGTGGCTTCTATAGATAAAAACAAAAAATCAAGTGAACTAATGAGTGGGAGCTATATCTAAATCTGAACCGATTTTCTTCGATTTTACTAGCGTCCTTTTTTGTATCAAATTGCATCCATGTTTGATGTAATACGAGGGTTGCTATATATATTTCTGGCCTAGGTAACACTATGTGTTGCTGTCGCCATCTGACATTTCCATTGTAAAGTTTGACATTTTTAGCATAAACGTACTCAGAACGTTTTGACGTACGACCATCATTTGTGTTGTTTACAGTGTCTTGAAAAAATCAATTTGGCAAAAAAATGGAATTAACTCGTGAACATTTCCGTGCGATAATTGTTCACAACTTTCGACGTGGATTATCACGACAAGAGTACATCGATGAACTTAAATCTTTGTATGGCGATGAAGCACCAACCTATGGCACTGTGAAAAACTGGTTTAATGAATTCAATCGAGGCCGACGCTCGCTCAAAGACGATGGTCGTGAAGGTCGTCAAAAAACGGCCGATGTGCCAGAGAACGTTGATGCCGTGCATGGACTGATAATGCAAGATCGTCATTTGATATACCGTGAGATAGAGGCATCCTTGGGCATTTCTTCCACCAGCATACATTCGATATTGCATGAACACCTGACCGTAAAAATAGTTTGTCCTCGTTGGATCCCGCACAACTTGACAATCGCTCAAAAATAGGTTTGTGTCGATTGGTGCAAAGAAATTTAAAAAAAAACGATCGCAGTTTAAAGACGTTTAAAAGATCGTCACAGGTGACGAATGATGGATCTATGCGTATGAGCCCGAAACAAAACAGCAATTGACCGTGTATGTGTTCAAGGGCGAGCCAAATCAAACTGAAGTTGTTCGTAGAAGATGCACTTTGAAGCACATGGTCGCCTATTTCTTCTGCAAAACCATTCATGTGGCTACTGTTCCTCTTGTGCAACGTAGGTCAGTCAATTCTGAGGGGTGCACCACAATTTGTTTGCCTGAATTCTGCGGAGAAATTCGAAAAACGAACATGAAAAGACGAATCATTGTGCACCATGAGAATGCGAGCTCTCACACTTCGGCTCAAACCAGCGCCTTTGCGTGGTCAACGATTTTTGTCGCCAGAAAATGCTGTTTAAGCGTTGGAAAACCATGTTTTGGAGCTGTCTTAATCGGAGTGGAAAAAGTGCTACGATAATTGGTTTGAGCGCATGCAAAAGTGTATAAATCATGCTGGAGAATACTTTGAAAAACAATAAAACACTTTTGATGATAAAGATTCGCATTTTCATTATTATTTAGGTCAGAAATATATAATACAGCCCTCGTATGAGGCTTCTTAAGCCAAAGATATAAAATCGGATGAACATTAAGGGTGTTTTTTCGGAAGCGTGGTTTTCAAGAAGAAATAAAACGCATATAATTTTATGTTAAGGCCAAAAATTAAGCTTTATTATAAAAATAAAGGTTTGCCGTTATATTTTGAAAATTATTACGGGCAAGTGGCCGCCGCGGCTGCCACGAATAAACTCCTGCCGAGAGGCCCAATTTTCGACTACTTTTTGCAGCATTTGGGGCCGAATGTCAGCAATAACGCGTCGAATAGTATTATTCAAGAAGTCAATCGTGTGGTTTTTCTGCATAGACAAGCGACTTCACATAATCCCACAAAAAAAGTCCAGCGCTGTTAAATCGCACTATCTTGGAGGCCACGTCACAGGCCCACGTCCTTCATTACTAGCGTTCCTTCAATAAATTGATTGTTTCGTTGGCTGTGTGGAATGTAGCGGTCGTCCACATCAACATCCTCCAATTCAGGCAGGAAAAAGTCATTAATCATAGCTCCGTAGCGTTCCCATGTGATAGTATTAGTGTGGTTGTTCTATTGTATTGTTATTGTGCCGGCGCTTAAAAACGCCACTGGCAATAAAAGAGGTGTTTGCTTGTGTGCACTCAAAAGCGCTAAATCAGTTTTTTGTCAGCACTCTAATAAGTGCTTCTTACTTTTGTAGAAAATAAAACAATGCCGAGTTATTGGCAGTTTGGCTTTGAAACTTTAGTGTCCTTTATTTCTAAAAACATCTTATTTTAAACATAATTAACGGTACTCTTAATTCTAATTCTTTTTATTCATGTATCCTTTAAACTAAACAATATTTTTAGAACTTATCAGCTGTCGATCAGCTGTAATTAAGGCTAGGGAAGACATAACATAAATAATCGATATACCTCAATAATCGATAACACTACACCCCATTTACAGCCGGCATCATTTTTGAAGAAATATGGACCATTGATTCCTTCTGCCCATAAAGCACGCCAAACAGTGACTTTTTGAGGATGCAACGGCGTCTCACTAATGGCTTTTGGACTTTCGTTGCGACAATTTTGGTAATTAACGTACCCATTCAACCAAAAGTGAGCTTCATCGCTGAACAACATTTTTGGTAAAAATCTGGATCTGTGAACGTCTCGTTTTGGGCCCATTCACCACGAATTGCAAACGTTGTTCTGGAGTTAGTCTTTTTATTATGAAGTGGCAAATAAAACTGAGCATAAATCAAGTGACAGCTGTCAAAAGCACCAACCGAAAAAACCACACGTCCTAAAATCACCCTGCGGCTATATTAATTGCAAAAACCTCCTCCAGAAATTGCGTGCAGTCAACGAGATACTCTTAGGCCAAGGAATTCTAGGTAAGCTTCTTGATCTCTAAGCTGACTCAATTTACGAACCATCCGAGTAGATCGAGTTTTTGTCCTCTGTTTCAGAAACCCGATTTGGAAACATCCTCGGTGTGAGTTAGTCTGACTCTTCTTGTACTAACGCCAGAAACGAAGTCGGACGACCTTTTGTTGAACCTGATATTGGCTAAAAACTCATATTCTTGGACAGGGTCCACTTTTGGCTCAGGGGCTATGTGAACCAGTAAAATTGCAGTTATTGTAGCGAACACAATCCTGTTCGATCAAGCATCACTGCATCAATAAATGACTGTTTGGGGCGGCATATACACTTTTATCCCTATTTCCGACGAAATGACAAGGAGGTCATTAATGGTTCTCAGCATGGAGTGATGTTAACCGATTTTTTGTGATCAGAGAGTATGGCAACATCGATATATCCGAGCAGTGGTTCCAACTCGTTGACGTAGTTAGAAAGATAAAACTAGTACCACATGTTTTCCGCTTATTTTCACTGTGTGCAGCTAGTGTGGCTGTAGTTTCCTGCATTTGTCTTGTTCGAGTAATTCCCCTGCAATTGTTTCCTGTTTAGTCCTTTTTGGCGTGTGTCTTCTTAACCCCAAAAACTGCGGTCTCGCTTCTCCACTGCGCTGCTTTAGCGTCGCTGTGTTGAGGTTTAGCGCTCTTCTTTTTTACTAAATAGCAGCTTGTTTTTCTATTTTAGTTTTTCTTTTTTTCATTCCACTTTTGTGGCGAGCAATTTAAGCTTCTTTTCCTTTTAGGTTCTTGGATTTTTTGTTGGCTTTACGAGTATTTAAGGCAGCGCCTTTTGTTGATGTCGTTTGGCCCTGTTTAGTGTCAGTGTTAGCTGATAGTTTTTTTGTTGTTGCTGTTGTTGTAAGGCTGGATACGTTTATGTAGTTCTACAGTTTGTCTTAAGTTCCGTGTTTTGAGTTGTCTTCCGGCGGCTGCTGTTGCTGCTGCTGATGTTGTTTGTGCCACGGAAACTTTCATCATGATTGCACTGTTGTGTGTTGTTAATCTCTTTTCAGCAGCAGCAGCAGCATTACAAAATAAAAACACCAGAAGAATAGAAAATGCGAAACCTATTTTTGGTTTTGAGTCGAGCTGAGCCCTAGTAACTGCTTCGGATATGCGAAAAGCGCTTAAGAGTATTGGGATTTAAATACAAAATACAAATTATACGCTATTGGCGTTGCCGTTGCTTTTAATTTTTATCGACACTTCCATGATACTCGTATTGAGTTATATTATGTTTTTTATGCTGCTGTTGTTTAAATTAAGTTCCTCGGGATATGGCGTAAGATTGCAGCTGTCAATGGGAGTAGAAAGTTTATTCAGTCCCCTTACATTGCACAGTGGGGTAATGTTTACTATTTTGTAGACACTAAGTTGCAAATTTGAAGTTTACCAAATTAATAAATGAAATTATTGTATAACAAAATTCTTGATTTTAAGTCTTTAGATATATATAAGTAAATGTTGTAACATCTCGTTGATATGTCTCAGAAGTAGCGTACATATACTCTTTGTATAATATGATATTTTGGATGAATTAATGAATTTAAATTGAAAATTTAAATTTACCAATAGAATAAATGCATTGAGCTTGTAAGACGCTGACTGTGTGGATTCAAAGTATACACTGAAAAAATTATGTTCGTACTATTAACGAAACTTTCTACTTATTACGTCTTCGTACATTTTTCATATGTCTGGCAAAGTTTTTCGTACATTCAGTGTACTTTGTAGAGTTTATACAAATTTAAGAACCGTCTACTGAAAAAAGCTTTTTTAAAATTTCGTAATTTTTCCTTCTTATTTTTTAATAAAAAGTTTTCAATTTTTATGAAAAGTCATCGCGATTTTGTTCGTACTTTATAGGAACATTTTTGTATAAATTTCTTACTTTTGGTATGAATTTCTTAATTTTTTTAAATGAAATGATTTACGAAAATGTTCCTTTTCTGGTTTTAAATGCCGTTATAAAGAACTTTTCAGTCATTTTAAAAAAATGTTCCTTTATAGTTTATAGTTCTCAAAAAATAGCATAGCTCAACGCTTTAAACGCTGCAGGTTGTATCTACAGGGTAGCGAAAAATTACCATTGTGGTTTGAATGTTTAATATCTTTTTTATTTAATGGTTAATCGAGGGCCTAATAATGAAAATGCGAATATTTATCATCAAAAATGGTTTAATTGCTTTCCAAAGTATTCTCCAGCATGATTTATACACTTTTGTATGCGCTCAAACCAATTTACGAAGCTTTTTTTTCCACTCCGATTGAGACACCTCCAAGACATGGTTTTTGAACGCTTCAACAGCATCTTCTGGCGAGAACATCGTTGACCACGCATTTTTTTCTTGATGTACGGGATAAGAAAGAAGTCATTGGGTGCCAAATCAGGGTACGGTGGAAGGCCCATCAATTCGACGTTTTGGCCGGTCAAAAAGGCGCCGGTTTGAGCCAATGTGTGAGAGCTCGCATTGTCATGATGCACAATGATTCGTCTGCTCTAGTTCGTTTTTCGAAGACTTCAGGCAAACAAATTGTGGTGTACCACTCAGAATTGACCGTCCTACATTGCTCAAGCGGATCAGTCGCCACTTGACCAGTTTTGCCGAAGAAACAGGCGATCGATCATTTGCTTCGAAGTGCTTCCCACACGGTCGATTGCTGTTTTTTTTCTGGCTCATACGCATAGATCCATGATTCGTCACCTGTGACGATCTTATAAACATCTTTTGAAGCACCGCGCTCGTATTATTTCGAAATTTCTTTGTACCAATCGACACGAGCTATTTTTTAACGATTGTCAAATTGTGCGGGATCCAACAAGAACAAACCTTATTTTTAGGCAGTTGTTCATGCAATATCGAATGTATGCTGGTGGAAGAAATGCCCAAGGATGCCTCTATCTCACGGTATGTTGCATGATGATCTTGCATTATCAGTTCACGCACGGCATCAATGTTCTCTGGTACAACGGTCGTTTTGAACGTCTTTAAGCGAGCATCGGCCACGATTAAATTCATTTAACCAGTTTTTCACAGTGCTGTGGGATGGTGCTTCTTCGCCATACAAAGATTTAAGTTCATTGAGGCACTCTTGTCGTGCACGAAAATGTTCACGAGTTAATTCCATTTGTTTGCCAAATTGATTTTTTCAAGTCACTGTAAACAACACAAATGATGATCGTACGTCAAAACGTTCTGAGCACGTTTATGCTAAAAATTTAAAATTTTCCAATGGAAATGTCAGACGGCGCCAGGCAACACTTAGTGTTGCATAGGCCAGAAATATATATAGCAACCCTCGTACCTATTTTAACTGCAGATTTTGTTTCATTAAACGACATTTTGCAAAGACGTACTACTTTAGTTTTGCGGGAAATATGAAGGTCAGACATTGTTTCAAACAGTTTTGATTTTTATTGGGCTGTCAAAGGTGGTTTTTAATCGCCAGAGAGATGGTATGAGTATCGGGACTTTTCCAGGGTTCAGCACAAATAATAGTGCTTAGTTCAAGCACGATCATTTCATTGCGTCAAAATCTATTGAGAGTAGTTCAAATACAGATTGGCCGAAATAAGACTGAAGGATTAAAAATATTCATTACTTTTTTGTTTATTTTTTTTTCTTTTGCAGGTTATATACAGGGTGGTCCAAATAAAACTCTTTGTTTTAAATGTAAAAAAAAGTTTTCAGAGAATTATTTAAATATATTTTATTATGATAGATGGATGTATGACAATTAAGTTTGAAAATATCACAATTTAAAGTCGGTCTTGGCCAACTACGAGATACCTACACCACTCTGTTATTCAGAGAATAAAGCACTTCTGTCTGGGCTTTAGGCAAAGTCGGACTCAGAATTTATTTGTTAAAGTTATGTTGTTATAGTTAATTATATGTCGCTCATAAATAACCATTCAAAATACAGGGTGGGCCAAAAGTTACCATGGGGTTTAAAGATTTAATAACTTATTCGCTTATATATTTTATTTATTTATTTTTGCAGATTATATAAATAGCATTTGGAGAATAAATAATAGAGAGATTTACAACTGAACGAAGGATAAGAATAATAGAATTTTATAAAGTAAAGTAATGAGCGATGAAGCTAATTTTCATTTGAATCTCTGTTTAGTAAACAGAACTGTTCTAAGATTCTGAAAATCGAAAAGCCATTCATCAATGCCAATTGCACCCCATTACATCTGCATATATCATTGGTTTTTTTCTTTGAGAATGCAGATGGAAGTGGTGTTACCGTAAATGGAGAGCGGTATCGGTTTATGATAGCACATTTTTTACGTCTTGCTCTTGACAACAGACCTGAGATATGGTTTCGGCAGGATGGAGCTACTGCCCACAATGCCCGAGACACAATGGCACTTTTAAGTCTAATTTTTGGAGAGCAAATAATTTCCAGAAATTCGGAAATTATTTGGCCAGCGCGATCGCCAGTTTTGTCAGCACCCAACTATTTTCTTTGGGGTTATTTGAAGGAGCGAGTTATGTGAACAAGCCCGTGACAATCCTTCAACTTAAGGCCAACGTTGTTGCAGAACGCTACAGCCACAAATTTTGAAAGATGTCATAGAAAATGGTTGTTATTGCGAGGCTGTAAACGTGGGAAATTTAAGTGTAAAAAAATCCATTTATATATTATATAATCTAAGTAAAAATTAATAAACGAAAGAGTTATTAAAGTTTTTAACCTCATGTTAACTTTTGGCCCACCCTGTATAAGCTATAAAATTTGTGGCTCCTAAAGCTGCAGGACCACAAATCGGGACGGAAATACGTTGCGTGACATGGCTGTTGGTCGCTCGTAGCGCTTCATGCCAACTTTGGTAGGAATCGGATGTCAAATGTGGCTTCAAAAGCTGCAGATTCTAAAATCGCAAAGGACCTTTAGGTGGAGGCTAAATGAAAATATTGACCTATGTAGTCAAGTTTCACCACAGTTTATTAATGGTCGCTCATAGTTTGGTAGTGATATGGTGTAATTTGTGGCTTCTATAGCTGCAGGACCTCAAATCGGGAGGAAACTTTGTGTGGCACCTATTCACAAACATAGACCGTTAAGGTCCAATTGTGCATAGATATGTGTTGATCACTCGTTATGCTCTGTGCAAAATTTGGACGGAATCGGATATCCTACATGGCTTTTATAGCTGTAGGCTCTGAAATTGGAAAGGACCTTAGTATGGGGCTATATAAAAATATTTACCTATGGGGTCAAGTTTCACCACAGTTTACTAATGGTTGCTCGTAGCAAAACGTACCATGCAAAATTTATGCGTGGTAGGGTGTAATTTATGACTTTTACAGCTGCAGGGCCACAAACCGGGAAGGTCCTTTGTGTGGTAGCTATAAGAAAACATGGACCGAAAGAGACTAATTTCATAAGAGTAGGTGTTGGTCACTCCACATGTTGCGTGCAAAATTTGATCGACATCGAGTGTAATAAGGGGCTCTTAGAGCTGTAGGTTCTGAAATCGGGAAAAACCTATGTATGATGTCAAAATAAGGACCTCTATGGACAATTTCAATAGGGTTCGTCCTAAACTTGAAGAAAAGTACCAAGTTTCATTGAAATCGGTTCAAAGTTGCGACCTGTACTTTGATTACAACGATAGATGGACAGACGGACGGACATCGGCCAATGGAGCGATTGGTAAACTTAACAACGGGTCTAGAAATATAGACAAACTTTTTGTAAATTAAACAAGCTTTAGTACAGATTGGCGGTATTCCTTTCTAGACTTCAGATACTAATCACAGCTTGAACGATCATTCTTCAAAATCATCGCCCAGTTTGTGTTAGAAAACTTGGGATACGAGGGTTGCTATATATATTTCTGTCCACTAAGTGTTGCCTGGCGCCATCTGACATTTCCATTGTAAAGTTTGACATTTTTAGCATAAACGTTCTTAGAACGTTTTGACGTACGATCATCATTTGTTTTATTTACAGTGACTTGGAAAAGTCAATTTGGAATAGAAATGGAATTAACTCGTGAACATTTTCGTGGATCATTTTTACAACTTTCCGCGTGGATTATCATGACAAAAGTGCATCGATGAACTTAAATCTTTGTATGGTGATGAAGCATACAAAGATTTACAATCGTGGCCGACGCTCGCTCAAAGACGAAGGTCGTAAAGGTTGTCCAAAAACGGCCGTTGAGCCAGAGAAGATTGATGCCGTGCGTGAACTGATAATGCAAGATCGTCATGTGGCATACCGTGAGATAGAGGCATCTTTGGGCATTTCTTCCACCAGCATTCATTCGATATTGCATGAACACCTGGCCGTAGAAAAGGTTTGTTCTCGTTGGATCACGCACAATTTGACAATCGCTCGAACAAAGGATCTTGTCGATTGGTGGAAAGAAATTTTGAAAAAATACGATCGCTTCAAAATGCGTATATAAGATCGTTACAGGTGACGAATTATGGATCTCTGCGTATGAGCCCGAAACAAAACAGCAATCGACCGTGTGGTCTTCGAAGACGAGCCAAATCCAACAAAAGTTGTTCGTGGAAGAAGCACTTCGAAGCAAATGGTCGCCTGTTTCTTCGGCAAAACTGGTAATGTGGCGACTGTTCCGCTTGAGCAACATTGAGGACAGTCAATTCCGCGCCGGTCAATTCTGAGCGGTACACCACAATTTGTTTGCTTGAAGTCTTCGGAGAAATTCGAAAAACAAACAAGAGAAGACGAATCATTGTGCACCATGACAATGCGAGTTCTCACACATAGGCTTAAACCAGCGCCCTGTTGACCGGCCAAAAACGTCGAATTGATGGGTCATCTGCCGTACAGCGCCAACTTGGCACACCAATCTCTTCTGTTTATTCCCGCACATTAAGAAAAAAATGCGTAGGCAACGATTTTCGTCGCCAGAAGATGCTGTTGAAGCGTTCAAAAACCATGTCTTGGAGGTGTCTCAATCGGAGTGGAAAAAGTGCTTCGACAATTGGTTTAAGCGCATGCAAAAGTGTACAAATCATGCTGGAGAATACTTTGAAAAGCAATAAAACCACTTTTAATGAGATGAAATTCGCATTTTCATTATGAGGCCAGAAATATATATAGCAGCCCTATATCGAGTTTTTCCGTGGATGAATACCAGAGACAAATATACAGACAGTATTCGACATGAAACCTTTACGTGATATTATAAACAGAATTATAAAATGAAGTTATCCCCAACGATTGAAGCACCGACCCTTTATATTGTGGATATTGATTTTACAGGATATCAAACGATTCCCCTTTCATACTGCCCCATGTTCGCCCCTCTGCGGGTACCTAGTGATAGTGATATAATATCATCACCTTAACGAATATGTACTCACTACTCACTCTCCTGGAACACTCAAGTCCATCTCGTTTTTACGACAAAGTAGTGCAACTACATGCGAGCGAATAAGTGGCACCACAAACATTCCCAGTGGCCATAAAAGTTACTTGTAAGATTGAAATTGGCTTACGATTTTGTATCCTTTAACGTTCTGTTACTTTTTGCCTTCCACTCTCATTCAATTGGCTACAACTACGGTTGAAAAGAAGGACCAGCAAAAGTAGCAAACCCAAAGAAGATTGCAAAATTTGTATGCACTCGATGTATTACAATTTGTACATGTCCCTTCTACAGCCTCCAGCCCGAGGGGGGCCAAAGCAGCAGCAGCATAGCATTGCAGTATCATGTTATGGAGATGACGATGCTGATGATGATGAAGACACGAAGATAAAGTAAAGAAGCCAACTTGTATGGAAAAAAACCAGGGCTCCTTACATTTGTTTTTTCCAACGTCTTCTTGGGGAACTTTTTTTATGGTTTTAACTTTTCATGGTTATTTTAAATGGCTGCTAGTTTTGTTGTTGGCGGCGTTTTCCTTCCAGGAACTGCTGCACAACGCCGCCGAAGGAAGCGAGAGAAACTAAGAAAGAGCATTTAATTTTGGTGATGGTTTATCACGACCATCACCAGCGGCTGAAGTAGTGGTTCCTCCGGGGGCAGGGAACAGTCGAGGCAGGCATTCGAAATAGTAGCGGTTGTGGTGGCTGTGGTAGGTAAAGCAGTTGAAGCATTTGTATGCCATCGTCTTAAAATACGCGTCGAACTTAAGTAACCAGAAAAGGCAAAATGCAACCGAGTTGAGAGTAATAAAAATTCGCAGAATGTTTTGTGGCCAGTAAAGTCGACTTGCAAAAGTTGTCTACTCGTACATACTTATATGTAATTCAAAATAAAGGCGGCAAAGAAGTCGCGCATGAGTTCAGTTCATACAGTTCTATAGGGTGGTTAAATTTTAAGGGCCGATGTTGAATGTAAACCACACCTAAATGTCAAGTTTTTTCTGCATTTCGTTTGACATTTATCAATTTCAGACCTACTCAATTTGAACCATGGATAGATACACAAGCGAGCAACGCATTAAAGTTATTCAGGCTTATTATGAAAATGGGCAACAGTGGACGATCCATTTTCGAAAAAAATCATCTTCAGTGATGAGGCACATTGGAAATGAAAATTTTTTACACAAACTGCTTTGGCTTTGTTTAACTTAAATATTTTTCATAAAAACGCTTACGTTTTTAAATGATTTTTCTACTTATTAATAAATCACTCCTCTTATTTTGAAATTAATTTTCGATTTTAATAAATAGCTTTGTAGATCATAGTACAATTGTGTGTGATCATACTATAGTTGTAGGGATCATAACATGGTTGCGTGTGAACCATACTAAAGTTGTGAGGATCATACTATTGTTGTATGTGAAACATACTATGGTTGTGACGATCATAATATAGTTGTGGAGATTATAGTATGGTTGAGTGTGATTCATACTATGGTTGTGGGGATCATAGTATGGTTACGAGTATGTGTGAATTATTCTTTTGTGGTGAGGGTCATAGTATGGATGTGAATCATACTATTGTTGTGAGGATCATAATATTGTTGTACCGAAACCTTTTACCCAACAATAGTATGATGCTCTTCGGATATTGGTTTTCCAACCTTACTTTTGTTCTATGAGCGGAAGACATTGATTTTGTTTGCGATAGTGTAGCAGAAGAGCAGTACAAATCGACTCGAACGGTGTTTGCTTACGCGAAATGGGAAAAAGGGTTTCTTGTGGCCATGAATTGAGGATATAGACCTGGGCGATATGCGGTTCGATAAGGATGGTGCCACACAGCCAACGAAACAATGGTTCTCTTGCGCAAGAAAATCAATACCCACGATCGTGTGATTTCAAACTGTTAGACTTCTTTTTTTTTGGGAGTATTGAAAAGAAAAAGTGTACGTCAATAAGCCAAGTGAAATAGAAGAGCTTATGGATGAGAAAATTCGGCACATTAACAACATTGAACCTCCATTATGTCTCAGAGTCATTTTAAGTATGAACCATCGGATAGAGGTGTGTCATCGAAACAGTGTAGAGTATTTGGCTGATAGTTTGTTTCTTACATTTGTTTCGTCATAGATGCTTCTATCGTTATAAAATATGTTAACATAATTCTCTGAAAACTTTTTGTATTGTTTATAATCAACATTGTGCATTTTACTTGAACCACCCTTTATATGTATGTATGTGTACGCAAGAACATTGATATTTTTTAACTTTATTGTGTGTATTTAAATAAAATCTTATATTACTGACTGGGTTTTTACTAAAACAGTAAGTTTCAGAGTTTTTCAGTTAGCTTTTCTGAATATGTGACAGCGCATAGAGAAAGGGACCTAAGGGCAAAAAAAATCAATTTTCTTTTTTTTTTATCTTTTTTTGATGCGGACAACATCTAAGCATCGAATGAGACCGATCCCATGCCCCAAAAGTTTTATGAAAGTGAAGTCGACGATTCTCAGCGCAAATAGAAAGAGACCTAATCTTTAAAATGGCTCTCCTGAACAAAACTGGTTTTTAACCTTAGGTCCCTTTCTATTTTGCGCGTCACATGTGCAATGGTGCAGGGTATTATATAAGTATAGTTGCCCGTTCGACTGCGATGTGACAGTAGTTATTCTTGGCCTGCTGTACACTTCAAAGAGGGTACTAATTGTACGAGGGCGGTTCGGAAAGTTCTTAGCCTATCAATGAAAGAGAATAGTTAGTTTTTCAAAAATATTTTTATTTTTCAATATAATCTCCTGAAACTTCAATACATTTAGTCCAACGCTTATCTAGCAATTCTATCCCTTGATTAAAATAGTTTTCCTCAAGGTCTTCAAAATAGTGGTTTACAACTGTAATTGCATCTTCATTTGAGGTAAAACGCTTGCCAGCAAGGAATATTTTTAGATTTGGGAACAGGTAAAAGTCACTGGGAGCTAAATCAGGAGAATAAGGTGGGTGGTCAAGCAACTCGTACTTTAATTCGTTGACTTTAGCCACTGTTAAAACACTCTTGTGCGCTGGTGCGTTGTCTTGATGAAAAATTATTTTTTTGTGTTGTAAGCCAGGACGTATTTCTCGAATTTGTGCATTTAATTGAACTAAAAGGTTGCAATAGTACTCTGAATTTATTGTTTTACCCTTTTGCAGATAGTCAATCAATAAAATACCTTTGAATTCCCAAAAAAAAACCGTTGCCATAACCTTACCAGCCGATTGAATTGTTTTTGCCTTCTTTGAGGCACTTCCTCCAGCTTCAGTCCATTGTTTGGATTGTTCTTTTGTCTCTGGAGTATAGTGGTGGATCCATGTCTCATCAACAGTTATGAAACGACGCTTAAAATCCATTTTATTTCGCTGAAAACGATCCAAACAAGCTTGAGAAATGTTCATTCTTATGCGTTTTTGGTCGACTGTTAACAAGTGCGGCACCCATCTTGCAGAAAGCTTTTTCATCTGTAGTTCTTCATGCAAATTAAATGGCCTCGATCATTTGAGATGCCCATGATATTAGCTATTTCACGCACTTTTATTCGTCGATCATTTTGGCTACAATTTCTGTTGTTGTTGCTGTTTTTGGACGTCCACTACGTGGTTCATCTTCAATGCTTGTACGACCACGTTTAAATTCAGCAACCGAATTTTTTACTGTTGCATATGAAGGAGCACTTTCACCTAACACATTCACCATATCTTTATGATTTTCTTGTCCCGATTAACCTTTTTTATGTAAATATTTAATGACACCACGCATTTCTAATTTTTCCATTGTAAAAAAATCGCGGATGCGTCTTTTGTGAACACCTGTTTCTATATGAAGGAGTTGCTAGATCGAAACAAAATGTAACATGTGTTCAAAGCAGAGATGGAAGTTTCCAAAACACTTAACTTTTTTCTGTTTATACCGCGCTTTTTTTGAGCGCTTCCGAACCGATCTTGTATACCCCCTTCTGGCAATAGTCAAACCATTAAATTACATTAAATGTGTTCAGGTACCTTCATTAAATAGATGCATTCTGTCCTCTATTTTTGTAATAATAAGCGACTAGGATATGAGACTCGAATCTTTCATTTGGCAGCTGTCTAGCATGAAATGGCTCCAATTTACTTTTTCTCCTGATACTCTTTAGACAAGACCTTGCACCTTCAATGTAAGTCCATAATGGCTAACAGGTATCTTTTCGAGAAATTGAAAATTTGTACTTTACACTTGTTACAAATGCAACGACAGACCTGCTGCGCCAGCCTTTTTTCCTTGCTCACGTAGTCAGAAGGACTACAAATAAATGGATGAATGGTTGGCTGGCTGCATACTTAGCCGCAGAAGATGAAAAGGAAGCAGCAAAAATAAACACAAAAAGAGTTCACAAGATTTTTATGTTGTTGAACTGTTTAAATTATTGATGTGATGATATTTTGATTGGATTGTGGTCTACAGTTCTAAGGTTATGCTGTACGGGCTCGGCGAAGGGGTGAATCGCAATGCCACACCATTGGCCCAACTAATGGAAGCGATTCGTCTCGCTGGCGTGTTTACCAGCAAAGGGTTGGTAATGCCTTCCGATGGGCATGGGTGCGAGCGAGTGTCAGAAATTTGGCCACTGCAGAGATTTGTAATGTTTAATTAGCATAAGTAAGACCGAAGAGTTGTAAATATTAAATATTAATTTCGTTACGTTTGGTTTTGTTTCGTTCTTGTTTTTTGTAGTACGTGAGTGAAGACATTGTTAAGAGTTAATATCACGATATGAAATCTAAATATTCCTAGGGTTAATAAAGATGGATGGGATTTTATTTTTGTGTGGTGGTTGTGGATTTGGAATAAATCGGAGTTGTAAAATGTGTGCCAGTCTATTTAAGTACTCACTGCGACAATTTTTGAAATGAGTTGACACAAGGCTAGTGTGCCTTCGTTCAGAATAAGCAAAATTATTTTGGTAATTGGCGTTTGGCGTACTGACAACTATATTATACCCTACACCAATCTCTTTAAGGTTTTCAGATAACGCCATTACGGGTTAAAATCAAAATGCATTTCGTGTACTTCGAAATTTTTTTGGGCAGCATTGGATTCGTTCACAAGCAAAATTGCCGCAGTTGGGCATGTAAGAAACCACGAGTGATTGTTGAAAAGCCGATGCATCTCAAAGATTGACTGCGTGGTTCACTTTATATGCCGAGGTCTTCACCTGGCCGTACTTCTTTAAAAATAAGGCCGGCCAAGCAGTGGACTTCTTGTGGCCAGAAATTAAGGATATGGACCTGGACGATATGTTGTTCCAATAGGATGATGACACAGGCCACGCATTCAATTAAACAATGGCTCTTTTGCGCAAGAAATTATTCGGCCGTTTTGTCTCACGTCTTAGCGATTTTAATAAGCTGCCACAAGCAGGGGATTTGACACCGTTGGACTTCTTTTGTTGGAGATATTTAGAAGGAAAAGTCTACTTGAATATTATATATTATTATTTTTATTTATATTCGGGTCATAGGGAAAATGATAGTAGTTTTACGGCGGGTATACGTACTTGCGAAGGATAGCGCTTCCCTGGTATAAAATAATTGTAAAGCTGAGATTGTGGTAAGCATGTAAACTAGCGAAAATTTTATCTTATCGCCATGGATTTGTGGAACAAGTAAAAAACGAAATTAAGTCTGACCATGAGGAATCCTATAAGACCTACAAAATAGATTCGGTATTAAGATAAAATAAGTATCAATTATCATAGTTATGACTATGATCCATTTATTGGACCCCAATGCACTAGCAGGAATCTCAGTTTAAACACATCAAATAAAAACGTTGATTAGTTTGGACAGGCCAAACATTTTGTGCTCTCTACTGTGTTTTGTTTTTAAACCTCTTAATTATACAAGTCTGATCTTAATGTCATCCAAATTTTCAAAAAAAATATTTGGATTCCTAGAATACCCGGCTTAAAGCTTAGAATATAAGGCCTATTTTTTGTGCCCATTTATCCCAAAATACCGGCTCCAATCTCAGCTGAAATAAATCCATATGCAGATTCGTAACAAAATTTGATTGAGTACCCATATTGACTATTGATCTCCAGTTTTACCCACACGGGCTGACTTTTGGGCCACATGCTCCGAAACGTCCAACAACTATGCTCTTTTTAAGGTTTTAAGTATTCCCCAACTAACTGTGACCATTTTAACCATTGTTCGACCACAGAATATTATGATTTCTACGCAAAAACTCAAAAAGTGTACTTTCTCCGAATTACCTGTAGTCCATTAAAGGTAGCATTTTCCCCCTGGACTAATTTCGTCCATTTACAATTCCAAATAAGAGAATACGAGAGACTCTGTTTTGGAAAACCAACTCGCCAGAACTAATTTGTAGTGACCGGTATTAAAATGAGAAAGTTTAGCAAAGATTTAACTCTTACTCGCAAATCGGACTGTAACACGAGCGGGTTTTTATAGCACTTCCGATATTGGATCCAGCTTGAGAATTTTATTCTTCACCAGTAAAGTGAACAAACTTGTTATCCACGTTAAAGGGCCAAACACTTGGATTCTATTTCCTTCAATATTAGCGAATAAATGAAGGAATAAGACAGCGTTTTTTAATATTGATTTTCGATTGTGTGTATGTCTGTTTGTAAATGTGCATGTATTTTGGAATCTGTAATACAGAGGCGGAATTGGTAAGGTCGTCACCATAGAGGCCTGCTAATAAGTCGAAGTTTTAGAGAGTGACCAGATAAGAACTTGTGGCATTGATTTGAAAGTGGCATTTGCACGGAATGGTTTGTTAGGCCGCACCAGCCAGGATGGTAGTGCTCTAATATGTGAGGCCTTGTTCTGGAGCATTTTCAATATTGATCGTGAAGTTGTCGGTTTATTACGAGATTCACCACCTGCCTTCCCTTTCATGGTCACGATATTTGAAACATGACTCATTTGACCGCCACCGTTCTCCCACTTACCCCATCTCTTAATATCCCACAATCCCATAAAACTTAAACCATCATGATTCTGTTTATCTGGAGAAAATAATCATTCCTACTGTTTATTTCTATATAAAGGGTGTTTTTTATTGGGGTATAGAACTTTAAGTTGGCATCACTTTTTTAACTGGCGGCCATTTTGTCAGCTGTCAAGTGATTAATATTTAGTTTGGTTTGCCATTTCAGCATGAACAGCTTGACAAAAGAACAACGCTTGCAAATCGTGCAAATTTATTTCGAAAGTAATGGTTCAGTTCGCGAAGTTCACCGCAAGCTCCGTCCATTTTATGATCGACATAATCGTCCATCAGAGCAATTAATTCGGTTAACCATGGATCGGTTAACATGGACCATTGGATTATTTTCTTTGGGGATATGTGAAGTCGCTCGTCTACGCCAACAAACCAGAAACACGTTAGGGGACTTGGAAGCCAACATTCGTGGCGTTATTGCCAACATACGGCCCCATATGCTCGAAAAAGTGGTTGAAAATTGGACCTGTAGAATTGGCTTTATTCGAGCCAGCCGCGGCGGCCACATGCCCGAAATCATATTTAAACATTAATGGCATAAAAAGCCAAATTGATGGACATTAAAACGATTTTCTTGTGTTTTATTTCAATTCGAAGTTCTATACCTAAATAAAAAACACCCCTTATTATTTATATATGTGACAGCGCATAGCGAAAGGGAACTAAGGGTAAAAAAATCAATTTTAATTTTTTTGTGTTGATGTGGACAACATCTGAGCATCGAATGAGACCGATCCCATGCCCCAAAAGTGTTCCCTCCCAGGGATATGCGCGTTTTATGAAAGTGAAGTCGACGATTCTAAGCGCAAATAGAAACGGACCTAATCTTTAAAATGGCTCTCCTGAACAAAATTTTCATCAACTTATCACTTTTTTTTTGATGTGGACAACATCTGAGCATCGATTGAGTGTTCCCTCCCAGAGATATGCGCGTTTTATGAAAGTGATGGTACACCAAAGATACACGTATTTAAATCTTTAAAATGGCTCTCCGGAACAAAACTGGTTTTTACCCTTAGGTCCCTTTCTATTTTGCGCGCCACATATTCTTATATTATATATTTTTAACACTTTGAGCGTTGCACGCTTGTATGGCTTGTAGCGACGTCTTCTTGGAACCACAGCTCCGATTTCTCGAGCTCCGACTTGAGCGCCCCAAAAAACGGGGTTTCTAGAAAACCGGCTTTCGGTTTTTATTCAAAACCGTGTTTTTAAATAATGGACTGTGGGTTAAATTTTTTAAGTAAAATCCCGGCATTTACCGACATTCCAGTTTTAGCTTTTTTGCTCAACATTAAATTATTTTCCCGTTCGGAAGTTAAGTCATGGACCCTGTCTATAGACAGAGAATGCCTTAAAATAAATTGCGACAAAAAGATGTTTGTTTCTTTAATTTAACAATAAACAAGTAAAAATACTAGTTTTTTGATATTAATATGTCCATGTAGAAGCCGTCAGAAGCTGTTGCAGAGATTATTATTTGTGCGGAGACTACTTATACTCGTATATCAAAAAGAAATCTGAACTGTTTTTTTTTAAATTTCAATAAAATCAAACATTTGTCCACAAAACTAGATTCTGCAATATTGTATCAAGATTATATTTGTTATGTAGCTTTAAGAGCTATAAACATAAAATCAATTAAACATACGTGTGTGATTAATATCTAAAAATGAGCCGATATTTTTGTTACAACAGCGGCAGTTCTTAAGTTAAAAAAATAACTTCTGCCAAATTTCATGAAGATCGGATGACAATTTCGACCTGTAGTTTGATAAAAAGCTCTAGATGATCAAAAGATTTATCCTGTTAAAGTTTTATAACTATTGGTCCATTAGTTTGGCCAATAATGCGATTTTTAAAGAGGGCTTGGCACCACCCACTTTTCCTGCGGAAAGTGTTTCGATCCATCTCTCGACCGATTTCAATTCCAACAGTCTCAGGTCACATCAACACTTGTTTCTGCAAAATTTCAACCAACTAGTTTCAATAATGCGACATGTAGTTTGCTTTCCATAGACAGACAGACGGAAATGGCTAGATCATTTTACGACGATTCAGACTTTATGGAGTCTCCGAACAGTATTTCGATGTGTTGCAAATGGAATGACAAAGTGAATATTTGCTTAGTCCTATGATGGACGGTATAATACAAAATCTCATGAAAAATTCGAGATATGTCGCTGCTATTTGGAACATATAAAGTTGACATGAATCGGAACATATCCTGCAGGATAAGCAGGCCGTGCCACGCCCCCTAAAAAAATAGAATTTATGGCCAAAGTAGTGAACCGATTTTTTTTAAAACTGTGTTATGTTAAAATTGGACAAAAAGGCAATATATTTGAGATATGACGATGATATGTGTAGCATATGATGTTGGAATGGATCGAAATTCACTTTGAAGAAAGAGTGGGCGGTGCTACGGCCCCTTTAAAAAATCGCATTAGTAATATGTCGGGACATAGGCGTTTCCAGAAACAGTGAACTTTTTTTTCAAATCAAAATATATGCTAACTGGCAACTCTGACCTAAACTCTGATATAAACCCTAGGGGCTCAAAAATCATCCTGGTCATATGGGCATTAAAAGCAACAGACCGAAATAAAACAAACGAGCTAAACATACGTATTAAAAAACAATACAATTTCGCCACGAATTCGATTATCAAATTATGTTAATATTCGAAAGAAATGTATGGCCTTGATCCCAAATGCGCCGAAAAGTTGGTCCCTTTAAAAATGAACACGTAGGTACACAGAAACAGCGGAATGTTGTGAGAAACCTAAATATGACATTAATTTTACGATTCGGCTGAATTGCTTAGAGACGCATCTGTCTTAGGTTTCTAGGGTGCCGAAACAGTTGAATTTTATGAAGAGTCCAATTATGGCATTGATATTACGATTAATTCAAGGCCCTGAAATACGGTCGTAGTTTGTGTGCGGTACGGTTTTTGGACCGCAATGTTCGGAGACATATGTGGCGCGCAAAATAGAAAGGGACCTAAGGTTAAAAACCAGTTTTGTTCAGGAGAGCCATTTTAAAGATTAGGTCCCTTTCTATTTGCGCTTTGAATCGTCGACTTCACTTTATAAAACGCGCATATCTCTTGGAGGGAGCACTTTTGGGGCATGGGATCGGTCTCATTCAATGCTCAGATGTTGTCCACATCAAAAAAGAATTGAAAAATTGATGAAAAGTTTTGTTTGGAAGATCCATTTTAAAGATTAGGTCCCTTTCTATTTGCGCTTAGAATCGTCGACTTCATTTTCATAAAACGCGCATATCTCTGGGAGGGAACCCTTTGGGAGGGAACCCTTTTCGAATTTCTTCGAAGACTTCAGGCAAACAAATTGTGGTGTAGCACTCAAAATTGACCGCCCTACGTTGCTCAAGCGGAACAGTCGCCACATGACCAGTTTGGCCGAAGAAACAGGCGACCATTTACTTCGAAGTGCTTCCTCCACGAACAACTTTAGTTGGATTTGGCTCGTCTCCTAAGACCCACACGGTCGATTGCTGTTTTGTTTCGTGCTCATATGCATAGATCCATGATTCGTCACCTGTGACGATCTTATAGACATCTTCTGAAGCACCGCGATCGTATTTTTTCAAAATTTCTTTGCACCAATCGACACGAGTCTTTTTTTGTGCGATTTTAAAATTGTGGGGGATCCAACGAGAACAAACCTTTTTTTACGGCCAGGTGTTTATGCAATATCGAATGTATGCTGGTGAAAGAAATGCCCAAGGTCGCCACTATCTAACGGTATGTCACCTAGCGATCCTGGATTATCAGTTCACGCACGGCATCAATGTTCTCTGGCACAACGGCCGTTTTTGGACGACCTTCACGAGCTTCGTCTTTGAGCGAGCGTCGGTCACGATGGTGCTTCATCGCCATACAAAGATTTCAGTTCGTCGATGCATTCTTGTCGTGATAATCCACGTCGAAAGTTGTGAAAAATGATCGCACGAAAATGTTCACGAGTTTATTTCATTTTTTGCCAAATTGATTTTTTCGAGTCACTGCAAACAACACAAATGATGGTCGTACGTCAAAACGTTCTGAGTACGTGTATGCTAAAAAATGTCAAACTTTCCAATGGAAAAGTCAGATGGCGCCAGGCAACACTTAGTGTTGCCTAGGCCAGAAATATAGCAACCCGTATTGGTTGTAATGCAAAGAGCACAGAAAATATATCGTCAAAGTAATTTCAATGAAAATAAAACGATGATGTAATCTACTTGTCTGCAAAGGCAGTTACTGACATCTAGAGTTTGCAGACTAACTACCCGTCATACTCCGTCTGTTTATACCAATAAATGGTCTTTGGTGTGGGCCTTATAGATATTCTTCGTTTTTGTATGAATAACACATTTGATATGAATTAAGGATTTTAACCTCTACTAATCCAATAGGGGGCTGTTGTCGTTGTTGCCCCCGAATACATTCGATGCTTGGATTTCTTGCAGTTTGTCGGAAAATACAGCGTTAATTTTTAAAACAAAGAGGAGTAACAAGAAAGTATATCCTGTAAACGACGTTGTTTGCCGGCCACAATATTTATTAATCTTTTGAAAACGGCTAAGGGAGAAAAAGCAAAAAACATTTCAAATAAATTTGCATTTGCTCACATAACTCATACGTCTTTTGCAGGAGTAAAAGTATGAATAACACATTTGATATGAATTAAGGATTTTAACCTCTACTAATCCAATAGGGGGCTGTTGTCGTTGTTGCCCCCGAATACATTCGATGCTTGGATTTCTTGCAGTTTGTCGGAAAATACAGCGTTAATTTTTAAAACAAAGAGGAGTAACAAGAAAGTATATCCTGTAAACGACGTTGTTTGCCGGCACACAATATTTATTAATCTTTTGAAAACGGCTAAGGGAGAAAAAGCAAAAAACATTTAAAATAAATTTGCATTTGCTCACATAACTCATACGTCTTTTGCAGGAGTAAAAGTTGCTCCAAACTGCAGCCACACCACCGGCACTACGTACGGCGTGTGTACATGGGATCATGTGTACAAAAGAGCTTGTTCAAATAAAGGAAGAAGGATTCTCTGATGCACCAGCCTTTTTATTCCTTTTTGGTTTTTCCTTTTGAAATATATGCATGTTTGAACAATATTTTGCCAACGATTTTCAAATAAACATACGTTTTGCCCAAGCCAGGAATGATAAAGGAGTAGAGTGAGAAGGAGTGCTACACTTTGTCGATGTGAATACGAGGAAGGATTGGAAAATATTCGTCAGTAAGTATGTATTTCACTTAATATTCCCTTATGTACCAGCTGAAATATGTAAGCTGTAGCTGTAAGTTGGGCCTTCTGGTTAAAGCCGGCTACGAATGGCTTTCAAAATTAATTTCTAACTTTTTTAAACGTTATTTTGTACGAAGTAAAAACCCGTGAATGTTCTAAATAGATATGAACATCATTCTGGTGTGTGATAGTCGCGCACACTATCATTTACGCCATAGTGCTTTAGACGAACACATTAACGCACATCTTTAAGGAAATGCAACGGGTGTTTTTTTTTTAGACATGTGGTTTTCAATCTGACTCTCAGCTGTCACTTGATTTATGCTCAGTTTGGTTTGCCATTTTATAATAAATGGACCTATCCCGGAAAAACGTTTGCAAATCGTGAAAATTTATTACCAAAATAATGGTTAGGTTTTAGCGACGCATCGCGAGCTGAGTCCAATATTCGGTCGTCATAATCGCCCAGCAGAGTCGGTAATTCAGGCAACCATAGATGTATGTACCACGTTTACACTAGCGAATAATGCGCATCCCCAGAGGCGCGGTACAGTGCGCACTGAAGGCGCTATTGCTGCTGCGGAGCAGAGTATCGAAGAAGACCCGAATAATTCCATCCGGTATCGCACACAACAATTGGAGCTGTGCCCATTCACTTTATGTAAGATTTTTGGGAATGATCTTAGTTTGCGGGCCTACAAACTCCAACTCGTGCGAGCCAACGCAACAAGCAATTATTTGCAGGAAACTTTTGGTGTACGCATTATCTCACGTCAGGGGCCTGTGGCGTCGCCTCAAAGTTCGTGCCACTTAACTCCGCTAGACTATTTTGTAGGGATATCTGAAGTCGCCCGTCTACGCAGATAAGGCCGACACGATGAACACCTTAAAAGAGAATATTCGGCGCATTATTACTGACATACGGCCCCAAATGCTGCAAAAAGTGGTCGAAAATTGAGCAACTCGTCTGGAATTTATTCGAGGCAGCAGCGGTGGCCACTTGTCCTATTTTTTTTCAAAACATAATGGCAAACCCTTATCTTTGTAATTAAGCTAAATTCTTGGTCATAACATTAAATTATATGCGCTTTAGTTCTTCTTTAATACCACACGTCTAAAAACATCCTTTAGAAAGACGTACACTGTGGTACAGGGTATTTTAACTTATTCTAATGTTTGTAATAACTTAATGAAAGAAGATAGTCCCGATATTTATTTTAATATCGAATCAAAATTGCTATCGATTCCATTGATTGGGTCAGACCGTCTGCCCATCTATCGTTTAATCAATGTACGGTTTTTTTTGGTACAACTGGGTACATTGTACTAGTGTGGGCAAAGGACGATTGCTAATAAAATTGGTCCATATTAATACATGCTTTTATATTATATAAAGGTTTTCCCGATCTGAGAGCCTGCCACTCTAGAAGTCACGCATTACATCCGATTCTGACCAAATTTCTTAAGATTGTTACAATCGACCATCGCCCTTTCTTGTGAAATCTGACCATAGGCCAAAGTTTTTTGGTGGCTCCCACACAAAGGACCCTCCCTCTAATGATACATTAAGGCTGTTCGTGCTTAAATTGTGCATGGTACGTTATGAGCTACCGACAATTAGCTGGTGAAACTGATCTTTATAAAGGGTGGTACTATCATGATGTACGACGTTATTTTTAAGTCACACCTTATCGTCAAGTTAATTGCCCAGCCTAAGTTCACCTTTGCTTTCTTTGCAAATTCAACCACAATGCGTGTTAAGATTGTTTAAGCCTTTTGCGAAAATAGGCGTTTAAATCAAAATACTTGTCTTCTATTTAAATATAGAAGCAAGAGGTCTTGAGCCGGTTTAATCCCTGTTCAATGTGTAAAAGCAACAGACCGAAATAAAACAAACGAGCTAAACAAAACGCATTTCGTTCACCTCGTAATTTTTTTGGTCAGCATAATCGACCAAATGTGTCCACAGTAGATTCGTTAACAAGTAGAATTGCCCCATTTGGCCAAATGTAAATCCACAAGTGATTGTTGAAAAGCCGATGCATCCACAAAAAGTGACTGTTTGGTGCGGTTTAAGGGCTGGCGGCTCAAAGTGGTCCCGGGTCAATTTCCACCAGCCAAAATTCTATAACTTTTGAGCGAGAATTTATTTTTGAGCTTCAGGCTAATTTCAAAATATATCCAATAGCCCGATTTTAAATGTTAATCAAGTTAATCATTGAGTCCTTGGCTACATTTTTCTTTTTTACAGTACTCAAAAATATTTGCTAGATCAAAACTTGTACAATTTTGGCCGATGGAAATTGTGTCTGGACCACAGTGCGACGTCATCGGGCCGTACTTCTTTGAAAATGTGGTCGGCCAAGCAGGTACCGTAATTCCATATTGCGAGACGATAACGGACTTCTTGTGGCCAGATTCGAGGATATGGACCTGAACTATATGTAGTTCCGACAGGATGTTTCCACTTGCGCGATAAATTCAATGGATGTGTTATCTGACGTCGTGGCGCTGTTAATTAGCAGCCACGATCATGTAATTAGACACCGTTGGACTATTTAAAGAAAAGTGTACGAACAATTCAAGAGCTAAAGGATAAGGCAATTGGGCATATTAACCACATTGAACCTCCATTATGTCTCAGAGTCATTAAAAATATGGACCATTGAATAGAGGTATGCCACCGAAGCCGTCACGAATATTTTTGCCATATTTTGTGTTACGCATAATTATCATAGATCCCTCTATTATTTTAAAAAAATTAAAATAATTCTCTGAGAAAATTTCGTTTAATTTACAATTAATATCGTGCGTTTTAGTTGGACCACTCTTTTGGTATATACTTTCATATCAACTTCATACATAGGCCCTTTTCGATTTGAGCCATGCCACTCTAAAAGTCACATATTACACCCGATTACGGCTCTATTGCTCATAAAGCGTTACAAGCAACCAACGCCCATGGTTTTTTTTATTAGGACACATCCTGCTAAAATTTTGCATGGTACGTTTTGAGCGTAGACTTAGTAACTATATTAGGCAAAATTTTCATATTTAGCCCATACACTATTCGAGAACTTTGCGATTTTAGGCTCTTCCGCTCTAAAAAGGGGCTATTATGGAGCCCTAAAAACAAAACAGACGTAAGCGCCAAAAGGAAAATTTTACAGGAGAGGGTTTTTTTCAATTTTAAGTCCAATTTATGTAGAGGATTCCGATACAATTGAGTTTGCTATATTTATGTAAACATAAATAATCATTTAAGGCTTAATTTTTGACATTTCGGGATTAAGAGCGTTGTACAATTTTCTGTCGAATTTCATTCAATAGCGGGTTTCGAAAAAGAAGCTTACGTCTTTTTCACGGTAAAGGCTCGTTGTATCTGATTTTTTTCAAATGAAGGTAAGACTGTAGGTGGGTCTGACGAAGTTATTATGAAGTTAGAAATAAACCCGATTGTGTTTAAACTTAGCAAAGTGAGTTGTGGACGACTTTTAACCATTCCTACACGATCATTTTGGTCTATCATTTGATAAAGCCCGCATACAATTAGTGAAGTCCTATCCTAGGGTTTTGCCTTGACTTAGAGGTTTAAACGGTTAAAAATGGGTTGTATGCTGCACGAATATAACCTTGCGGTATTTTGACCCATTTCCGTAAAATGGATTTCTTTTGCACATCCATAGTGGCATATTTTTTAGTGCTTATCTTGCTCTTCAAAATTGCCCAAATGGAATAGTCCATTGTATTTGCATCTGACGAATTCGAACCGAACGAATTCGAATTTTTGGTTCATACAAACTTTATGAAACGGTGCGGAGTTTTGTTGGAACGTCTTTTTCTATTTTCGCGCTAATAAGTTGCATTTACTTTGCACCAGGTTTAATGAAAACGATTGGACAGCATCCATCGGTGGTCGCAGCTGCGCATTCCATTACTTTAGATGAAAAATTACTTCCGGTGGCCATTCGAATTTTACATCAGTTCATTCAGTTAAGTAAATGCGATCATTTTGAGATTCTGTGAACTGCTCAATTCGATAATTTTCTTATCAGAGATCTCAGTTCGTGCAAGCGTATCAACCTCTTTGCTCTTTCAAGTCTAACTTTTTTGCTATGGTGTTAGATCGTGTGCTTTTTGGAAATTGTAAGCTTTTACCTTGAACTGATCTTGGAATATGCGCCATGGATGCATGGCTGGGATATTTTTATTTCTTTAGCCATTTAATGGCCACCACAACGGTTGGTATTTTCCGGTCAAAAATTATGTATTGACACTATTGCGTTTAAGTTCCATTTCGAATAACTTTTGTTCTATTAAACGTACACGCAGAAAAAAAGTATGGTTGGGATAACAATATTCGAAGAGTATCATACTATTGTTGGTTATATGGTTGTGGCACAACAATATTATTATCATCACAACAATAGTATGGTTCACACACAACCATACTGTGATCCCCATAACAATATTATGGTCCTCACAACAATAAAATTATTCACACACAAACATACTATGATCCCCACAACCATATTTTTATTCACATTCAACCATACTATGACCCCCACAACCATATTATGATCCTCATAACCATAGTATGTTTAGCGTACAACCATAGTATGATCCTCACAACCATAGTATTACTTACACACAATCATACTATGGTCGCCAAAATTTTTTGTAAAGATTGTGTTAAGTTGTTGTTTAACAATGGAGAATTTTATTAAGTAAGTTATGTAATAATAGGAGTGATTTATTAAACAGTAAGCAAATTTATTTATTTAAAATATTTTAGTTATACTAATTCGTAGTTTGTTTCGAAAAAATTAAATTATTTTTACTATTACTGCGTAAGATTCGTAAAAATAACATTGTCAAATTAAAAATTGTCAAGTTAAACAATTTTGCCGGTATGATCGCCGTAATCATGTTATTGTTAACATAACACCCATGAAAACAATACTTTTGTTCCACCAACCAAATTTATATTGTTGCTACAACCATATTTCCATTTTTTTTAATTTTGCAACAATACTATTGTTACATTTCAGCAATATTTATATTGCCGCAATCATACTATTGTCAAAATGAAATTCAAAAAACAATACTATGGTTGCGACGACCATACTTTTATTGCAGAGAACATACTATTGTTGCCGTGACCATATAGTAATCATTTATTTTCTCTGCGTGTAGATGAAAATGCTTGTGGTAGCATGTAAACAATACAGACAGCTGTATGAAGGCTGCTATATATATTTCTGGCCTAATAATGAAAATGCGAATATTAATCATCAAAAATGGTTTTTATTGTTTTCCAAAGTATTCTCCAGCATGATTTATACACTTTTGCCTGCGCTCAAACCAATTGGCGAAACACTTTTTCCACTCCGATTGAGACACCTCGGAAACATGGTTTTTGAGCGCTTCAACAGCATCTTCTGGCGACGAAAATCGTTGACCACGCATTTTTTTCTTGATGCGCGGGAATAAAAAGAAGTCATTGAGTGCAAAGTCAGGGCTGTACGGCGGATGACCCATCAATTCGACGTTTTTGCCGGTCAAAAAGTGCGCTGGTTTGAGCCGATGTGTGAGAGCTCGCATTGTCATGGTGCACAATGATTCGTCTTCTCTTGTTCGTTTTTCAAATTTCTCCGAAGACTTTAGGCAAACAAATTGTGGTGAACCACTCAGAATTGACCGCCCTACGTTGTTCAAGCGGAGCAGTTGGCACATGACCAGTTTTGCCGAAGAAACAGTCGACCATTTGCTTCGAAGTGCAACAACTTTCGTTGGATTTGGCTCGTCTTCGAAGACCCACATGGTCGATTGCTGTTTTGTTTCGGGCTCATAAGCATAGGTCTAGGATTCGTCACCTGTGACCATCTTATAAACGCCTTTTGAAGCACCGCGCTCATATTTTTTCAAAATTTCTTTGCACCAACACGAGCCATTTTTTAACGATTGTCAAATTGTGCGGGATCCAACGAGAGCAAACGTTTTTTTTCGGGCAGGTGTTCATGCAATATCGAATGTATGCTGGTGGAAGAAATGCCCAAGAACGCCGCTATCTCACGGTATGTCACGTGACGATCTTGCATTTTCAGTTCACGCACGGCATCAATGTTCTCGGCACAACGGCCGTTTTTGGACGACCTTCACGACTTTCGTCTGATTGAATCCATTAAAGCAGTTTTTCACAGTGCTATAGGATGGTGATTCATCGCCACACAATGATTAACGTTCATCGATGCACTCTTGTAGTAATAATCCAAGTCGAAAGTTGTGAAAAATAATCACACGAAAATGTTCACGAGTTAATTCCATTTTTTTGCCAAATTGATTTTTTCAAGTCACTGTAAACAACACAAATGATGGTCGTACGTCAAAACGTTCTGAGCACGTTTATGCTAAAAAACTGTCAACCTTTCCAATGGAAATGTCAGATGGCGCCTGGCAACACTTAGTGTTGCCTATGCCAGAAATATGTATAGCAACCCTTGTGATCGGTATGCCTGTATTGCAAACGTGAAATTGGTAGCACTTTAATTGCCTAGCCCTGGCGATTAAACAGGGTATTTTAAGTAAGTTTCATGGCAAATGATTGTCCAGTGTGCGGATTGACTCAGATTTTAGCTGATTCGATTTAATTATGTCCGTTGCTCTCCATCTAAAGCTTTAAATCACACTTCAGGGTACTGTTGCTGTCCGATCTTCATGATATTAAGCAAAAGTTAATATATTTTGGACCAAGAAAGGGCGCAATGGCGATTGAGGAAAAATAACAACGTCCATCTGTGATCCTAGATTTAAGAGAATAGCTATTGTGATAATTAATTTTATTATACAGGGTTTTCCATTTTTGTTCTGAAACAATACCTCTAGATGGATAACCCTATATATATTCTTATGTCTCAGCAGACATTAATTTGTTTGTAGCAATGTTCCCAAACATGCATATTACGGTGGGCCGATTTGTAAGTACAAAAATTTGTCGATATTGTGCCATCGATTTTACGATAGCTTTTGGCATGTGGGAACAAAAGTTCCACTACGACATATCAAAAAATTATTTTCGAATTGCCCAAATTTTAGTTTTTTTAATTTTTCTCAACTTTTATTTTTAAGCTTTTTTAGTAGGTAATTAAAAAAATCGGCAAATATATATTTTTTAAATATTACCTTTCCAAGGTGACATACATGGGTTTCCTATTAAGGACATAACAATTTTATATATAAATAAAATACAGAATATTTAAGATATAGAGTTCTAATTTATTCCAGGTGTAGTGCAAATGTTATGTTTTAAGAATGAAATTCGATTTCGGTGATATGACCACCACGAGCCCGTGTACAGCCGTCTATTCTTTTTTTTCCTCCAACCAAATTTTCACCACCTTTGCACATATTTCTACCGGACGTTGGAAATTTCGCATTGGATGTTGCCTCCGACGTCGTCTAAAGTTGTTGGCTTGTTTGCATAGACCTATGACTTCATGTGGCCCCATAAAAAGAAATCTAAAGGTGTTAAATCGCAAGAACGAGGTGGCCATTCGACCGCACCATTTCTCGCGATAACACGTTCACCGAATTTGCCTTTCAGTAAATCGATTGTAATGCGTGCTGTGTGGCTATTTTCATTACTGAAGATGTTGTGAATATCTAACAAAACGTCGGATAGAAAATAACAAAATAACTAAACTTTTGTTTGTATTTTATGGCCAATGACCTTGAAAGCCTGTCTAGAAGTTAAATCTAGGAAACCAACAAAAGTTCCTACAGAGTTTGTGGTTCACGTTTTGCTATAGCCCAGGTCCACAAGGGTTTCTTTCGTAGAGCATCAATTTTAATTCCGTTTTTTTTAACGTTTTTTTTTGTTTCTATTTCGAATTACTTAAATTATAATAAACACTAATTAACAATGTCAATTTACATATATGTGACCAGGCCTATAAAAAGGTGGCAGCGTTCAATCCTGTTTTAAATTTTTCAATTTCATTTATTATCTTGATTCTGGATTTTCAATAAAATTCAGTTTTTCTTTCATTTGTGCTCTTCTTTCTCTACATTTTTAGTACACTTCTAAGCAAGTTAGGACTTTCTACGTGAAAGAGTGTCTCAAAAACTATCGAAACCACAAAAAGTGGAAAATTTTTTTATGAGTCATAAGCCACCTTTTCATATGCTGGGTCACATATATACAATGACCGATATTCGGGCGCTCGAATATTATTACGATAACATTAGTTTGGATTTACCAAAGATTATAAGTTATTTTCTTAAAAAGGAATATATTTATAGATAATTGTATTGAAAATATAGGGTAATCCATCTAGAGGTATTTTTTCAAAACAAAAAAAAAAATATAAAAATTCAAATCAGGTGTGGAACATTAGTTCGGATTTACCAAAGATTAAAGATTTCTTAAAAAGGAATATATTTATAGATAATTGTATTGAAAATATAAGGTGATCCATCTAGAGGTGTTTTTTTAAAACAAAAAAAAATTATAAAAATTCAAATGAAGTGTAGAATCTATAAGTCATTTTCTTAAAAAGGAATATATTTATAGATAATTGTATTGAAAATATAGGGTGATCCATCTAGAGGAATTTTTTCAAAACAAAACAAAACATAAAAATTCAAATCAAGTGTGGAATCCTTATTGGTAATTTAAAAGAACATTTTATGGCATTTTTTTTTGAAAATAATTTCCTTCAAATGTTGGCAATGAGCGATCGGTGAGAAACGGGAAGATTCGCTGTTTTCGACTAAAATTTTTTTTTCAGTGGAGAGGCCCAATTCTGGCTCACGGCAAAGTCAATAAACAGAATTGCCGAATTTGGGCTAAAGAGCAACAAGAAGAGGTTCGAGAGATGCTATTATACCCAGAGCAAACCACGGTTTGGTGCGGTTTATAAACTGGTGGAATCATCGGTGCATATTGCATGGTGCTCGCTATCGTGACATGATATCATTTATACTACCTGAAATTGAAGCCCGTAATCCTGACGACACTTGGTTTACACAGGACGTTGCCACTTGTCATACAGCTGCTCAAAGCAACGGATCTATTGATATGTCATTTCGAAGAGCAGGTCATTCCGCCAGATAGGTCATTCCGCCTACATCGAGTGATATCACATCTTTAGACATTGGGTTACGTAAAGTCCAAAGCCTATGCTGACAAACCAGCTACGATTCAGTTTTTTGAAGCCAACATTACGCGTGTCATTAAAGAAATGCTCGAACAAGTCATCCCAAATTCGGACCCTCAGAATGGAAACCCTGAGGCGTAGTTGCGGCCAACAATTGAAGGAAATTATATTAAAAAAATTAATGCCATAAAATGTCCTTTCAAATTACCAATAAAGATTCCACACTTGATTTGAATTTTTATATTTTTTTTGTTCTGAAAAAATTGACTTACTTAGACCATAAAGGCCCATGAATGGTTTCAGGGCCCAAATAACGGCTTCCAGTATAATTGGACGTATGGGTAACAAAAACCTTTAAAATTTTGATCACGAAGCCCAAAATAAAATTTTTTTTTTGCAATTTTGCTAAATTTGAATGATGGACAATTACGAGACTAACTTAAGTTCCACAACATCCCGTTCATGAACAAATAATAAATTCTTTCAAATCTGAGCTGTGCAGGATTCAATTCTTGAACTCACTCACCGGGAAGTACTGTTTATCACCGGTTTCGAACTGCTAATCCATTTTATTATTTATAGAGAAGGTTTTACATGGCTTAAAGATAAATCTCTCACTTGTGAAGTCGACGGCATTTACGAGGTAAGAACCTTCCGCTGAAAAATTGTTAGATTTTCTTTACCGGGGTTGAAACTAGGGTTACTGGCGTTAAAGTCTTGCACACTTCCATAGCACCACGGTGGATTTTTGGCAGCTGGGTCCTTCAACCTAGAGCCAAAAAGGAGCTTTTTTAAACATGGAAATAGGGGTACTAAAAAGTTTTTTTTTAACAAATTCTTGTGTGACTTTATTTTTGAAAACTGGGCAAAAAAAACTGTCGTCCAAGGGTTTAAAACCCGGTTTTCAATTGTTTTTTCTGGTCTCCCTGAAGTATAGGGTGTTTTACAGTAGGCACGCCTCACTTAAGTTTTTATTTTACTAGGTTTACTTGTTGTTATTCTGTTGGAACCGAATGAACTCAATATACAATATTTGAGAACCCCATTTTATGAATATTCTTTCCCTATAAGTTGTTTAAGATTCTTTTTGAATCTTCCCTCGAAAATGCAAATACTCGTAGATAGCTCCTTAAGGCTACAGCTTTGGATATCAACTCTTCACAGGCAATCCTAGTAGCTTCTACGTAAAAAAAGAGCTCATGCACCTTGGTCAATCTGCCCCCTCCATCCACCTACTCCGTTAATAGCCCAGCAGGTTGTTTCGATTCCATTCCATTCATCGTTCGCATTTAATGCTAATGAAGTTAAACATAATTGAAACATCCACATTTACATTCATCCATCCATTCATTCCTTGGCCAACTCCAATGCAACGTGAACGTAGAACGTTTCCACACACACCACTCGTATATTTATGGTTATATTTTCGAATTATTTCCAGCATTTTTGTTTCTCTCTTCTCTTCGGTTTCTCCAATATATCCTTTACATGGTCTTCCAGCTAGTCTTCGTAGCAAATGCCTCTCCTCCAGCAATTTATGCATTGTTCGCACTGCATCATATTTGCACGAAATAAACTTCTGTTGCTGGTGCAAAGGAGCAAAAACCATAAAGCCATAGGATCGAGGCGGGCACCCAGGAGAGGAGGAGCGACAAAAAAGTGCCTTAAATTCGAGTTCATCAATAACACATTACCTTTTACGGAGCTTGTAAACAACAACAGTGTTGTTGTTTTTGTTGTCGTAGTTGCTTCTACTGTTTTTACATGCTGTGGTCTGTGTGCAAGGACGAGGGTATCCTTGTATATGTTGCTGTGTACATATTTACATTCATATGTTGTACGTGTGTATGCATGTGTGTGTGTGTTCATGAGTTGGTCTACCTTTTTCACATCTTGCCCATTTTAGCTTCAATGAGATCAAAAGGAAGCATTGCTTGCTTCCTAGTTTAAACGTGCTACAGTGGAGCAAAATGTGTTCAGCTGTTGAAACCAACAGGCAGCTCTGAGATAAAATTGATCTGTTGTTAAACAGGATAAAACCTTCTAAGAACCTTTTTGGTCAAAAATATATCGGCGACAGTTATGCATACTGCCAGTCGAAGAAAATTGGCAGTACTTTTCAGGTTCGTAAGAAAACTGGCTGAAGATCTAAGACTTCTTTATTCATTAGGGTATTATGGGCGCGCGACAAGAGAAATGAGAAAAGTGAGCGACGAAAGACATGCGGTGAAACACTAGCGACAGGTAACAACGTAAGACAAGCTACAAGGGACATGCAGCGAGCAACATGGGTCATGGGACAAAGACAAGTAATAAGCGACAAGGTAAAATAGAAAGCGACAAGAGCCAAACGAAAGTTACAGTGGACAATAAACAAGCGACTAGACACAAGAAACAAGAGAATACTACAAGGACTGCACCGAGAGAATAGATTCGTTGCCACAATTATTTTTTTCCAACCGAATGTTTAAGGATGCATGTACTATTAAGTTTCTATAAGTGCAACCGAATGTTATTAGCTAACAACACTTAAATGTTCAGTAAATAATATAAAATATCAGTTAGAGTGACAAAGTTGATAACGTTCGGTCATTTCAAAGAGCAGCTAATTATACGATTTGGAACGTCCAGTTGGTCGCCTAGGTTGCAAGCTACCACACACTTAGGCTAATTCATGATTTTTCTTCAGGGCTACGTAAAGTCCAAAGTCTATGCTGACAGACCAGCTACGCCATACTGGTCGAAATGCTCGAACGAGTCATCCAAAATTGTACCCTCAGAATGGAAAAACTGAGGCGTAGTTGCGGCCAAAATTTGAAGGAAATTATATTCAAAAAATAATAAATTGAATTTCAGTTTTTAACAAATAATGTTTTTAGGATTTGAAGCTCCAGTTAACGAAGCGACATTCGAATTAAAGAAAACAATAGTCGAAGCAATATAAAAATATATTGTTAAATTCCGGACCATCGCAGGAAAATGTATCTTAATTTGCATTCGACGATATCAGTTTCAGAAAAACCTTGAAATTTCACCTTATTGCCTTTTTTACTTATTGTTTTTATAGCCTCCACCATACAATGGAGGGTATATTAGTTTTGTCATTCTGCTTGTAACACCTTGAAATAATCATCGGAGACCCATCAAAGTTATATGTTCTTGATCCTCGTAAAATTCTAAGACGATCTAGCCATGTTGTCCGGGTGTCCGTCTGTTGAAAACAAGATAGAGCCTGCATGAAAACAGCTAGGGAGCTGAAATTTGGAAAAATCATGTGTAGTTAACCTAGCATGGTTAGTATGGAAAATGGGCTATATAGCTCTACGGGAAGTTGGTGTTGAAGACCCTCAACCAACATTACCTCATAAAAATTAGTTTTTTATTTGGAAATATCCGTCCAGTTTCTTGAGCAAAATCACTGAAATTTTGCAAATAACAATCTCTATATAGGAGCAATCATCTATGTAAAAATGGTTTAGATTGGGCCACCATTTCCAGTACCTCCCATACAAACGGCCTTATGGGCCTTGAGAAATAATATGACTATAACTCACCACAAACTTGACCTATCGAAATGAATTTTACACATCAAGATTTCTTTATGCAACACACTTCTACGCTGAATTCGGTTCAGATCGGAATAGTCCTACTGGTACCTCCCACACTAACGGTCTCATGGGCCTTGAAAAATAATATGACAATAACTCACCATACACTTGACCTATCGAGACGAATTTTCGCCATAAAGATTAATATATAGAACAGACTTTTGCGCTAAATTTGGCTAAGGTCGAAAAGGCCCTACTGGTACCTCCCACACAAACGGTCTCTTGGGCCTTGAAAAATAATATGACAATAACTCACTACAAACTTGACCTATCAAGATGAAATTTTCTACATAAAGATTTTTATATAGAACACACCTATGCGCCAAATTCTGTTGAGAGCGGAAAAGTCCTACTGGTACCTCCCACACAAACGGTCTCATAGGCTTTGAGAAATAATATGACGATAACTCACCACAAGCTTGACCTATCGAAATGCAATTTTGCACATAAAGAATTCTATATAGAACACACTTCCGCACTAAATTTGGTTTTATTTGGGAATCTGGTGGAGGGTATCCAAAGTTCGGCACAGCCAAACTTAACATTTTTTACTTGTTATATCTGATTTTTACAAATTAATTGTTTCTAAGATGCACCTGTTTTTGGTTACAAATGCGAAATAATTAGTTGTCATTACCAATTGTTGGTTGCATTGTTCAACATTTTGAACTTCTTTCAGTTTATGTGACCGAATAGTAAGCTGTTCGTTCCATAATATTATCATATCAATCATCTTATGGTACTTTTAACCGATTTTTTGTCATGAGTGTTAACATTTGACAATTAACAACGCTACAACGTGAGATAACACAGTCATTGAATTTATCGAGCAAAAGAGCAATGTTTTCGTTGGCTGTGTGGCACTGTCCTGTTGGAACCAAATATCGTACAGGTCCATATTCTCAATTTCCGGCTACAAGAAGTTTTATTGTCTTGCGATAGTATACACCATTCACGGTTACTGTTTGGCCGGTCTCATTTTTAAAGAAGTAAGGCTCGATGACGCCACCAGCCCATAAACCGCACCAAATAGGCCCTCTTAGCAGATGCATCGGCTTTTCAGAAATCTGTCTTTTAACGAATCTACTGTGGACACATTTTCTCGATTATGCTGACCAAAAACACAAAGTGCACGAAATTCATTTCGATTTGTTCGCCCATTTTCGTAAAAGGCTTCAAAAATCTTAACGCGCTGTTTAAACTTAAACTTGTGCAATAACTGCACGTTAAAGAGTGACTCATAATTAATATCGGGCATTATGGTTGGACCCCCTTTATATACTTTAGTGGGTCTCCGACTAAATTTCAGATGGTGGCAACGGAATGACAAATGTTATATGCGAGGGCTTATCAATAATTCCGTGACTTTTCGAATAAAACACAGTTTTGAGTGCAAAAAAAAAATCAACAAAATCTCCTTTTATCTCAATAAACTTAGTCCAAAGTTTCTCCCATTCTCCCTTCCAGAAAATAGAATTTTTTGAGCTCCATGAAATAGGCGTTTGTTTAATCAATAATTTCTTCGTTGGAGCTGAATCTCTTCCCACCGAGCCTTTTCGAAAGGTTTGGAAATAGGAAATAGTCACTGGGAGCTAAATCCGGAGAATATGGCGTAACCCAATTCAAGCAATTTTTCCATTGAGACTGCACAAGTGTGCACCAGTGCATTGTCTTGATGAAGAAGTACTTTTTTCTTGGCCATATGGAGTCGTTTTTTTTGAGTACTCGTTAAATCGTTCCAAAAAGTTGGCACAATATTCGCCGTATATTGTTTTTTCCTTTTGAAGGCAATCAGTGTGGTTATCCTGCTTGCATCCCAAAAAACTGTTGCCATCACCTTATTGGCCGACAAAGTCAGCTTGGCCTTCTTCGGAGCCGGCTCACCCGGAGAAACCCATTATTTAGACTGCTGCTTGGTCTCCGAAGTGTTGTAATGGATCCATGTTTCATCCACAGTTACAAAACGCCGTAAAAGCTCATTCGAATTGCGGTTAAACAACTCCAAACAATCCTTTGAAGTTTGAAGTCGCAAGATTACGTTTATGGTCAATTGAGAGCAAACGCGGCACGAATCTTGCAGACAGCTTTCTTTTACCCAACTGATCATGTAAAATCAAAACCACACTGCCATATGAAATGCGTATGGCATCAACAGTCTCACGCACTTTTACTCTTCGATCGGCCAACACCATATCGTGGGTTTTTTCGACATTTTCGGGTGAATTGACCTTAATTGGCCGTCTAGAACGTTCTGTGTCATTTGTACTTGTACGACCACAACGAAAGTCAGTAAACTACTTTTTTGCCATAGAAATCGATGGTGCAGAGTCTCCATTGTATTTATCAAGCTTTTCCTTAGTTTGATTAATGTTTTTTCTGCAAAAAATAATGTTTGATGTTTTTCCATATTTAACAAAATCGATGAAGTCGTATGTTTTGAACAGCTGTTAAACTCAAACTAAATGTCAGAACTCTCTCAACATTTGACAGTAGTCTATTAACAGATGGTACTTGATGTGAGAAGTGTTGCATTTCATATATCTACGAGAGGAGTTGGGAAAGTCACGGAACTATTGATACTCGTAAGCCTACTCCATCCCATGGTGGATGGTGCAACCACAACGAAAGTCAGTAAACTACTTTTTTACCATTGAAACCGATGGTGCAGAACCCCCATAGTATTTTTCAATCTTTTCCTTGGTTGATCACGGAACTATTGATACTCGTAAGCCTACTCCATCCCACGGTGGATGTTATACAAATTTACATTTTTCGTCACTTCAAATGAATCTTGAACTGTTGGTATTTTTCCAATGAGAAGCATTTCTCCAGGTCGTTAAATACGGCACTTGTTTAATTCATGATTTTATCATTTAAGCTAAATCGTATCTTCTTGAGTTTTCTCATTTGTAGGTGGAAATACAAAAGTCAAGCATAAATTGACAAAACTAGCGGAGGAAGTACCAATGCCAAGTCCAACACAAAGCGAACAATTCGTTGTAGCTCAATAGTTGCAGTCTGTCTAATTCTAAGCAAATGCTGAAGCTATACTGCGATAAATATTGTTCTACCCAACTGATCAGGCTCTATGAGCCATGCCAACGGTTTATACAATTTTGTGACATTCGTTTATCGAATTGTATATTGATTTTGTTTTGGGCGTAGTGATCTCAAATTTTCTACAACACCAAATGTGGCCTCTTCGTCCTAGGTGTAGATGAGACGTTATTTCTACATTTTGAAGAAAAGCTGCAACTGCTAAGGAAATGTCTCTGCGAAACAATGGTTGATGAACAGTAGTTTATTTTAGTTGCCATGGGTCAGACTTTAAGTGGCTCCAAAATCAACTAGACTGTTCTTAACCAGTTGCTTCTTCATGGGTCAGACTTTAAGTGGCTCCGAAATCGGCTAGACTGTTCTCAACCAGTTGCTTCTTGGGGCAAAAAAAAAATTTTCGGTGAACAAAAGTTACCCCACACAAAACTCCTTTCTACGTAAGCCGCTGAAGCGATGTGTGTTTTTGGGAGAATGATCCTTTATCAAATCTATGGGTCCAGCTACGCTACCGGAGGGCTGCTTTATACATTTCTGGCCTAATAATGACAATGGGAATATGTATCATCAAAAATGGTTTTATTGTTTTCAAAGTATTCTCCAGCATGATGTATACACTTTTGCATGTGCACAAACCAATTGTCGAAGCAATTTTCCACTTCGATTGAGTGTCTCAGTATGAAAGCATGATTTTTGAACACTTCGGGCGAAGAAAAACGTTGACCAAGCATTTTTTTCTTGATGCTAGGGAATAAGAAAAAGTCATTGGGCGCCAAGTCAGGGCTGTACGGCGGATGACCTATCAATTCGACGTTTTGACCGGTCAAAAAGGCGCTGGTTGCAGCTGATGTGTGAGAGATCGCATTGTCATGGTGCACAATGATTCGTCTTCACTTGTTCGTTTTTCGGGTTTCTCCAAAGACTACAGGCAAACAAATTGTGGTGCACTACTCAGAATGGACCGTCCTACGTTGCTCAAGCGGAACAGTCGCCACATGACCAGTTTTGTTAAAGAAACGGGCGACCAATCGCTTCGAAGTGTTACTTTCACGAACAACTTTCGTTGGATTTGGCTCGTCTTAGAATACCTAACGGCCAATTATGTTTTGTTTCGGGCTCATACGCATAGATCCATGATTCGTCACCTGTAACGATCTTATAAACGTATTTTGAAGCACCGCGATCGTGTTTTTTAAAAATTTCTTTGCATCAATCGGCACGAGCCTTTTTTTGTGCGACTGTCATATTGTGAGGGATCCAACGAGAACAGACCTTTTTTACGGCCAGGTGTTCATGCTATATCGAATGTATGCTTTCTTCGTATTTGAGCGAGCGTCGGCCACGATTGAATTCAGTAAACCAGTTTTTCACAGTGCTACTCGTATAGGATGGTGCTTTATCGCCATACAAAGACTTAAGTTCACCGACGCACTCTTGTCGTGATAATCCACGTCGAAAGTTGTGAAAAATGATCGCACGAAAATGTTCACGAGTGAATTACATTTTTTTGCCATATCGATTTTTTCAAGTCACTGTAAACAACACAAATGATGGTCGTATGTCAAAACGTTCTGAGTACGTTTATGCTAAAATATGTTAAACTTTCCAATGGAAATGTTAGATGGCGCCAAGCAACACTTAGTGTTGCCTTGGCCAGAAATATATATAGCAACCCTTATGTTAAACAAACCGCTTTATTGTGATACAAACGTATCCTGGCAATACTGCGATTGAGCTGGCTAGGAAATGTCAGTCGATTGGCTTAAAACGTTCCTGTTATGAAGAAGTTAGACGACATAAACGACGCACCACCCAAACAAAAAGCACGTGTTCTTTGGTTAAAGAACTTATTGGGGAAACCCATTATAGTGTGTGGAAATTTTCAACTTCTATTTGCGTTTTCGGCGCCACTGTGCGACGTTTTCAGCATAACCGTTTTATGCTTTCAGGTTTTTTTTTGCTACTTCTACTGCTTGCCTTCCATTGCTGCTGCTGCTGGTCTGCATGTGCACTTTACTTCAGTTGATTCGTACGTTACTTTAGCTTGGCTGGCTGGAGTAGCATAATTTGTACATAGTGCACGTTCAAAGTTTACCCTGTTCAGTTCGGCGTTGCTTTCCTCTTCTTATTATTCTCGTCACTGGTTTGCCTAGGTATTTGCAGTAGCAGACTTTGCTACACACGAGAATAACAGCATGCATATGCATGCTTGTTTAGTTCGTGTGTGATCTTCTTACTAGCACATACTCAAGAGTATCCTAGCGGCAAAAGCCAGGCCTTCTAGGTGGGAGCTACAAGATGTCCTTGCTATAATTCAGGTCTATACAAGACTCAGGGAATTAACTTCCATACCGAATGCGACGTTTTCATGTTTACCGAATCTCAAGCAGTTTCACTTACCTTTTCTTCTTCCAGTCGTTTATAAGACCATTCAGATTCACCAAAACATTCATCCTTATCAAAATGAATCTCCAAATTTTTACACTTATCGTAACAGATCTGAAATTAAATTAATTATTGGATGAGTATTTATTATATCGAGGGCTTATATTCAATAACCTCTATCTACATTTTGACGAAATTTTTTTTTTATGCCAAACTCATCACTGACCCCATCTGCATCTACTGTAAAAATTTCAATTGAAAAAACCTATTTTTAGTACTATATATGCTGTATTTCATCATTTGTCTATCTACAAAGATACTTGTTTATGAATTTTATAAAGGCAAAACCCTCTATCTACATCATATAATTGTTTCGTTTTATTTAATTTCAGGCTATTTTTTAGTTAAATTAATAGTACTGATTTGAAATTTACCACTTCCCCTCGAATTAAAATCGAACTGACCTATTGTCTTTCTGTCATTTTTGACATATGTCAGATTTTATTCCAAAAGATTAAAAGCAATTGTTTTTTCGTAGTGAGAAATAGATTTTATACTTTCTTTTGAGATTGTTATTGCGTGATTCCAGAATTTGAGCGTGGGTAAGTAATGTACACACTTACATCGATTACATTGATTGATTGATTGTTATGGTTGAAGGTTTAAAAATATGGCTACTTGTAACTCCTTACAACGTATTGCATATGATTACGTATCTTCAAATGACGAAGATAGTGAGGGCGTATTTATTACAGGTTCGTAACTGCAAGTAATATGAAACTACATGAAAGTATGTGCCTAATAATTACTCAAATTTACTCCAAAATTTTAACCAGATTCCGAAAACGAAAACGTTATCGAAAATGTGCCCATACGCTACAGATCTAAAAGAGTCCATAACTCAACGTCAAAAAAACGGAGTGTGAATGGTAGTAAGCGAATGCTTGGACAACAATATTTAGGATTTTCAACGGTTGATGCAGGATTCAAACAGAACTTCCCAAAAGCAGAAAGAAAAATAGGCCCAAAATGTTCATCGCGCACTTGTAGAAAAAGTAAGGTGAGACACTGCCAAAACTTTGATGAGAGAAGAAGGAAACACATTTTTGAAACATTTTGGAACAAGACTTGGGAAGCAAAGCAAGAGTTTGTAAAGCTGTATGTAACAAAGATTATGAAAAAAAGATGCACGGTAGAAAACAGTAGAAAACAGAACAGCTTTATGTTTAAACTACCACACAACGAATTTCCGTTGCAGGTATGTCGACCCATGTTCTTATCAACGCTATCTTTAAGTATTGACATGGTTAAAGGATGGATTAATTCGAACGATAAACCAATTTCGGCGACACTTGCACCAAAAAAAAAAATCCAAGAAGGGGGGTTGTAAAATTTTCTTGTCTAAATATCTGCAGAATTTAGACAAGATGGAAAGCCATTATTGTCGCAAGGACACCACTAAAATATACATAGCCACCACTTTTAAAACCAAAGCAGATGTTTTTAAAGATTACCTTGAAAAATGTTCAGAGAAGGCAGTAAAGCCCGTTTCAATTTTTAAATTTTGTACAGTTTTTGCCCAACAAAATTTAGCGCTCTTTATGCCTCGCAAAGGGTGCAAATGTTAGAACAGGTCCTGCCATTTTTCCATCCCCAACATTTCTTGTGAACATATCTACCCCCTATCTCCCACCTTTTTGTGGATCCCCATACAAAAACCGTAAAACAAACTTAATTTTAAAATAAGGCAATACCCTCTATCTACATATTATTTTCCTACGCAATGATTTCATTTGTGAGTCAATACTCTCTATCTACCAAAGAAGCTAAAATAACTCGAATTTCAACAAAATTTTTAGTTAGGGTGTTTGTAAGACACATTTTGTTAATATTGTGGAAGATGAGTTCATTAAAATTGTTGCTAATTTGCGAATAAAACAGTTTTTTGGCTTTCCTGAAAAATTGTGTTTTTGTAGATAGAGGTTATTGAATATAAGTCCTCGATATAATGTTTGGAAGGGTAGGAGAAATTTTTCAAAAACCTTTATAATTTTTTTTTAAGATAAAAATACATAGAATACTTAGATTCATATATTATGAGACCAGCGCTAAGATATGATTGTGTTCGGAGTAGGAACATTTGGCATTAAAACATTCTATTAATTTGTTTAATTTGACTTCCACAAGATCAATATTAGTAATCTGATGTAGTCGTGCCGAAGAAAAGTATCTAGGAAGGTTATTAATTAGTTTTAAAACTTTGTTTTGTAGTATTTGAAGCCTTTTTATATGGCTTTTAGACATCTTTCCCCAGACGGGGGCTACATAAAATATCACAGCTTGAAAAATTTCTTTAAATATTAACATTTTATTGTCAATATTTAACGCCGAAGATCTATTTATACTCGTAAAAGGGTATAAAGTTCATATTAGTATGTTACATTTATTTACTATATACGAGACATGATCCTTATAAGTAAGTTTAGGGCCCAAAATGACGCCTAAATATTTAACATTCCTTTCCCCTTTTATTTCGCCATTTCTTATACTTATGTTACTTTGAGGAACAAAGCGTTCCTTTCTTCGTCTGGTAAAATAGATAGCTTGACTTTTATCAGAATTAACGGCTAGTTTCCATTTGGAGAAATAGGTATATACTTCACTAAGTGCTAGCTGTAAATTTGACACAATCTCTGAAGCAAATTTACCACAGCTTAAAATGGCAGTGTCGTCCGCAAAAATTGACATAATGCAATTATTTCTGACTGGAATATCTGCCGTGTATATGTTATAAAGCACTGGAGATAGACACGAACCCTGTGGACAACCAGCGTCAATTCTAAAAAGCTCCGAGGACGTAGAACCCACATGGACCCTAAAAGTCCTGGTTATGTGATTAGGGAAGTTAAATCGTATAAGTTTAAATACCAAACTATCGTGCCATACCGAGTCAAAAGCGGCCTTGATATCAAGTAATACCATTCCGGTGGAAAATTGCTTCTCAAAATTAGATTTAACTATATTCCGTATCCTAACCAAGGGGTGTACTGTGCTATGTTCCCTTCGAAACCCAAATTGTAGTGGAGGCAGAATTCCATGACCATCAATGAAGTCAGTAATCTGTTCCTTGATTACTCTTTTGGGCGAGAGGGTGAATGCGCAGGTTTATTCGGTTTCCTAACGGCAATGACCTTCGCCTCCTTAAATTACTATAATATGTTTTTTGTAATAAAAGTATGTTCCTCGCATTATTTTTATACTCTCCACCATAGGATGTAAGTATATACGAGTATATTTATAAGTATATAACGCGAGATCCATTTCGAGGTTCCGTACTTTTTTAAAGAAAAAAATACAGAAAATTCAAATTGAATGGGAAGTATTTATTGTCATTTGAAAGAACATTCTTTGGCATTAAGTTTTTGAAGATTATGTCTATCAAATGTTGGCCGTGGCTACCTCTCAGATGGCCCATCCGTTGATTTCAATTTTCGATGACTCGTTCGAGCATTTCGACTGGTAACTGGTAACTGTTTTGTTCCAAGGCCTGAATCGAAGCGGGTTTGTCCGCATAAACTTTAGACTTTACATATTCCCACAGGAAAAAGTCTAGAGGTGTGATATCACACGATCTTGGTGGCCAATCGACCGGCCCAAAACGTGAAATTATCTGCTCACCGAAGTGCTCTCCCAATAAATCCGTTGATTAATGCGATGTGTTAGAAATGGCGCCGTCTTGTTAAAACCAAATGTCGCCGAGATCACGAGCTTCAATTTCAGGCATCAAATAGTCGGTTATCATACGTACGATAACGGTCGCCGTTGACGGTTACGTTCTCATCGGCATCATTTTTGAAAAATTATGGACCGATGATTCCACCGGCCCACAAACCACATCAAACTGTTGTTTTTTCTGAATGAAGTGACAGCTCTTGAACCTTTTCTGGTTGCTCTTCGTCCCAAATGCGACAACTTTGCTTTTTCACATACCCAGAAAAAGGCCTCATCGCTGAATAAAATTTGGCTCGGTTCTTCTTGGAACTTTTCAAGAGCTCTTATAGTGAAAGCGATGTCGCTTGGGAACGTCGGGCGGCTTCAGTTCTTGCACAAGCAGTATTTTGTACGCTTTCAATTTAAGATCTCGACGTAAAATGCGTCAAGTCGTTCCATACGTCAGTCTGAGTTGCTGCGAACGGCGTCGAATCGACTCCCAACGGTCTTGGTGTACACTCTCAGCTACGGCCGCTACATTTTCTTCACTGCGTGCTGGACATGGTCTATTTGGTCGAAAATTATCCAATAATGAATGCGTGGGGTGATGGTGTTGCAAATAGTACGCTCAGTAAGCCAATTATGTTGACCGTAAGTTGAACGAAGTGCCCAAAACACATTCCTCACAGAACGTGAATTTTCGCAATAAAGTTGAACGATTTGTAAACGTTGTTCAGACGTAAGTTTTTCCATGATGAACTGCCAAACAATACTAAACAAAAATAACATGACAGCATGACACGACTCATACGTGATCTGTCAAAAAAATGCTATTTAAAAAAGTATCTCTACTTGGATCACCCATTATAATTTACTTAATACAAATCTCTATTGACATAACCCATTCCTAATAAATATTTTTAGGAATCAAAGAATGATTGAGTGGGATCATACAATAGTTGTGAGTTTCATACAATAGTTGTATTTGAAACATAGTGTGGTTGTGAGAATCATAACATGGTTGCGGCTATCATAGTATGGTTGAATGTAAATTGCAAAATATTTAATAGGATCATGTGTCATACTCTTGTTGTGAGAGTCATAATATTGTTGTGCCACAATTACATACCCATCAATAATATGAAGCTCTTCGAATGATGTCTTTCACACCAACTTTTTTTCTTAGTGTACTTTACAGCCGTCACGGTTTTCCTATAAGCCCTATCAAAAAGACTCTTTAGATACGAGAGTATACCGCCCAAAAACCACTTTGTAAAACCGTATGGTAAACTGAAATACGATGGACAAACAAGCAGTATAGGACTAATTTGGGGCTTTTTTCATGTAGACCAAATTTTGGTGATGGACCCTAGATTCGAAAATCCGTCCCATTTAAACATGGACATATGGGTATCAAATAAATTGAAATTTTCTCACAAATTCAAGTGTGACACTTTTGATTCTGGGTAAATTAAGAGCCAATCAAGGGGTTCAAAAACCTATGTACAGTTGGCTTTTCTGCTCACCCATTGTACAATATAGTCGACCACTTTAAAGTATTTTCTAATTAAGCTTGCAATAAAAAAACCAAAACTCTATTCGTAGCAATTGATTTTAATGCTTTCTTAGAGTCTATAAAACAAATCGATGAAATGAAACTGCATTTCTAATTTGATATTGTTTTTATTAACTCAAAGGTAAAAGTCTAAACCCGGACAGGCGGTAAACGCCGATTTTTTACTTTAAAAAATCCGTCTGTCGTCTGTTTTTAAAAAATCTTTTGAAAATCCACGATATGCAGGTATTCTCAAAACTCCATTCTGAACACTCTACCTACAACCCTTAAAAGCACATTTAAGTCAAATCTATGTAAAATTCCAAAGGAAGCGATGAGACTTCTATAGCAGAATGGTGCTTGCAAATACCTTCTAATTTGGCTTATGAGAATAGATCCACGATTCGTCACCTGTGATGATGTTATACACTTTATTGTTATACACTTTTCCACATTTCTTTTGAAAAAAGAAGAACCGGCAGAAACTTTTTTGAGCATTCATCAACCTTTGTGGGATCCAACGAGAACAAGTATTTATCACAGCCAATTGAACATGCCATATCTTTTTGATGCTTGTCATACTTATGCTCAAGAAAGCCTCAATCTCACGGTTTATCACATGTTGGTCTTGCTTCATTAGTTCACAAAGAGCATCGATGGTATCCGCAAAAACGACCGTAGTTGGACAATCTTCACCAAATACACACTGAACGAACGGTTTTCGAGACTGAACTCTTGGCATCAGCAATTTACTGTGGTTTTTAATGGTGTTCATCATAAGAAGTACTAAGTAGGGACATAAATACTGTTACACACGTTTAATGCTGTAAAATAAAAAGTACTGAATGTTTTTGGATCAAATTTATTGATGTATTTTGTATCTTAAAAGAATCTACATATTCGAAATGTCCGCCTTTTGCCTTTACACACGCATTTAGTCGCACTGGCCAATCGTCAATAGCTGCACGAACCTCGTCCATTGAAAAATTGGCCACAGCTCGAACCAAAGAAGTCTTAAGAGATCCAATGTTGGGGTATCTTTTGTGACAAACCTTGTCCTTTACAACCGTCCACAATTTGTAATCCAATGGGTTCAAATCTGGACTGCCTGAGGGCCATTCTTCAGAGTAAATGAACGCTGGCAAATTGTTTCGAAGCCAGGCCTGGGACGTTTTAGCCTTATGGGCCGGCGCAGAATCCTGCAGGAAAGTCCATCGCTGGTTTTGGAACAGGGAATTGTTGAGAGGCTTTACAACAGCTTCCAAAACGGTTTCTTGGTAAACTTTGGCCGGTGTTTTGACTCCTTGTTTGCAGAAATGCAGGTCAGTGACCCTATCGTAAGAGACACCCCACCAAACAATGACTGAAGCTGGGTGATTACCCTTTTCCACCCTTGGGATCAGTTCAGATGCTTCCTTAGATGACCGCGCATACACTTTACCAGTGTGCTTGTTAAATATTTCCTGAACGGTAAAAATGTTTTCATCGGTGAACAAATTTTTTTTGTTCAAGTTATCAGCGTGCTTCAGGATTTTTCAATCCTATTTTTTTTTAAAGCTGCAGCCAATAAATGTCCGGTAAGTCGTTTGAAAACCCCAAGTCCCAAGTCCTTTTTAATGATTCGACTCATGGACTTTTGCGTGATATTCATCTCACGGGCCATGATTTTCTGTTTTCGGAGCGGATTTCTGTGAATTCTTAATTTAACGGCTTTGGTGACATGCGGTGTTCGAACAGAGCGTGGGCGGTCTTTTACATCTCCAGTCTCCTCAAACAGTTGTATGCATCGGTAGACGAACATGCGGCTAATCCCTAGTGGTCGGAGCGTTTTGAAAATATCCCTTTTTTCATTTCACACTTGAAAAGCGCTGTTACAGCGATACGGTTCTCATTATCTGACCACTCCATGATGGAAGTTGAAACAATTTTAAAATCTCGTTACAGACTAACGCTATTGAGGTTTGCTTTCAAAAACCCATATGGCATTAATGGGGTATGTTCAGTTCTACTATTGAAATGGGTGCGTTCAATGTTGTAACAGTATTTATAACCCTACTAAGTAGAAACAAGTTAGTTATAAGAGACATTCTTGTCTCGAAATTACACATCGAAAATCGTTAAAAATTATCGCAAGAAAATTTTCACGGGTTAAGTCGGTTTTGTAATTTTTTCAACACACACGGTAAACATCAGGCGACTAACGTGGAAGCCACACATTAAATAAAAACAAGAGCAATTAAAAATTAAAAGTCGAAAACTCTACTGGCTCTTGGGACCAAGGTCTGAACTAAATTTAAATAATAAACTAAAAATATACAAAACCATATTAAAACCAGTTTGGACGTATGGGATGCAACTGTGGGGTACGGCGGGTAACTCCAATATTGAGATCCTGGAAAGATATCAATCTAAAACTTTGAGGCTAATTACAAATGCTCCATGGTTTATATCAAACAAGCACATAAAACTAGATCTACAGATACCATCCCTAAAAGAAGAAATACGTAGATAGAGCACCACGTATCTACAGAGGCTGAGTAATCATGTTAACCCATTGGCTATATCCCTGCTAGACTGCAGTAACGAGACGATAAGACTGAAACGTATTCATACATTAAATTTACCATTTAGAAGTTAACTCTATTTTTGCAAATATACTTTCTATTAGATATTTAAATTTGAATATTTTTCATATATGTATATAATACTAATTCATAAAACACAAAATAATTAAGGTCTTGTAGCTCGATGGAACTACTTGACAACTGTCATCTTAAATTTATTACCAAATTTACTGAATGTCGAAAGATAGATTGTAAATAAAGAAATATAATATAAAAAACAACTGTAAACACAGCGATTCGATCTCAAGTGACACGACGTTCTGACTGAAGCTATGCTAAAAAAATTCAAACCTTCCAATGGAAGTTCGAGTTTGCATCTGGAAACTTAAGTAGTGCCAGGACCCAAAATATTAGTAGCAACAAGAAGAAAAAAACAATTTGACAACAAAATTGGTTCCTGGAAATTCTTTAATTATTAAGGAACAATTATATATGAGCATGATATCTCTAACAGACAATTCAGGAAGTCCTTTTGAAAAAATAGCTTGCCTGAATCACTGTGGGATATGCAAAACTAACGAAAGAACTTTTATTAGAACTTCGAAAAGTAGCGAATGTGTGCAAACCTTTTTACAGACCTTTTTAGAGAGTTTGAATTGCTGGTGGCCCTAATAAAAAGGCCTTACAAATACCTTCACTGGTAAGATGGTGCGTAGCTGCAAGTCGATGTTTGTATTATACTTTTTGCAACTTGATGAGTGTTATTGCTTTTGAACTGTTATATGAGCATACAACACAGGCATATCTACACACACACACGCCCGGCCTTAACATACCAGCAGGGAGCTCCTACCTCATATGGCAAGCATGGCAACGCATGGGAGTTCGACGACACGCCCACTGGTGGGGGGTGGTACTCATGCAGCTTACACATACCAAAAGCCACTTTGTTCTTAACCATATTTTTATGGTTAAAATAAATGTGTGTACATGTGTTTGTGTGTGTATGTGTGGATGAAGTTCACTACGCGAACTTAAGACCACCACAATTATGATGATATTGTTGCTGCTAGTGTATTGGTTGGTTGCTTGGTTGGTACTTGTCGTTTTTAACTCTCCTGTATGCTGCTGAATTATAAGTTTTATTAACAAACAAAAAATAAAGTAACCATTAAGTGTGTGGATAATTTTCATATTTATTTCTCATAAATTCGAATAGCAAATGAAGCTGTAAACGAAGACGCAGGCAGTCAGCGGGAGCTACAGAGATGGGGAATCTTTAACGTGCTTTCATCTTCGCCTGAGTCAAGTCCAAGTGCTTTGGGGTCAAGATAATGATTTACAAACCTTAAGCAATAAGAATAAAAGTATTTATTTTCCTTTCTTAGGGCTTACAATTTATGCCTAATATGACCATATCGGCAGGCACAGCAACGCCGAACAACTTTGATGAACGGCGTAAATTCTTAAGCAGAAACAAGTGAGCAAATTTACCTTCACCAATAGACGGTTGGTTCTATATCAAAATTTTCCGTAAACATTTTAAAAAAATATTAGGGAGCGTGTCTTCATGACGAAGTGGAAAGTGTCAATACTAGTTCTGCTTACGAAAGATAACAAACTGCTAGGGGCCTTAGACGTACCCAGCGTTACCAACCAGTGGGATAAGTCCCTTTTTGTGGGATTTTTAGATTTAAAAGCGAGAAAGTTTTTTTTTTTTTAAAACAGCAGCTTTTTAACTTTTAACGACAAAATAATTCTACAACTTTCTACTACCCACAGGCACTATTAGTTTTAAAATTAGATACAAACTCAATGTGGTTTAAGTAAACAATTCTATATTCCAGAATTCTTTTAAGAAAACACCAAACACTAAATATATCTTTGTAAAAAAACTTTTGTCTATTGACAGTTTTTACTTTTTTCAACTGAAAAAATGTTTAATACAACAATGGAACACAAAAATCGAAACCGTCTAGAGATGAAACAAATTGTTATCCAACCATAATGCACGAAGTTAATTGTAAGTCACACCTTTACGTCACGCGATTTGTCCAACTTAATTTGACATTTCTTTGTTTCAGTGTTTGGCAAATTCAGCCATGAAGAGGTAAACAATTGAAAATGAATTTTGTGCGTTTCGAGATTTTGCCGACCAAATGTATGCACAATCGGAAAAATTGTGCGCCAAATTCAGCAAACCGGATCGGTAGGAATGGTGAAGACATCGACCAGTTTGTTTTATGGAAAACATTGATGTTGTTAGCAATAGTATGAGAGCTGCTTTATATATTTCTGGCCTAATAAGGAAAGTGCGAATGATTATCATCAAAAATGGTTTTATTGTTTTTCAAAGTATTCTTCAGCATGATTCATACACTTTTGCATGCGCTCAAACCAATTGTCGAAGCACCTTTTCCACTCCGATTGAGACACCTCCAAAACATGGTTTTTGAACGCCTAACAGCATCTTCTGGCTTCGAAAATTGTTGACCACACATTTTTTTCTTAAAGAAGTCATTGGGTGCCAACTTAAGGCTGTACGGCGGATGACCCATCAATTCGACGTTTTGGCCGGTCAAAAAGGCGCTGGTTTGAGCCGATGTGTGAGAGCTCGCATTGTCATGGTGCACAATGATTAGTCTTCTCTTGTTCGTTTTTCGAATTTCTCCGAAGACTTCAGGCAAACAAATTGGGGTGTACCACTCAGACCTCCTACGTTGCTCAAGCGGAACAGTCGCCACATGACCAGTTTTGCCGAAGAAACAGGCGACCATTTGCTTCGGAGTGCTTCTTTCACGCACAACTTTCGTTGGACTTGGCTCGTCTTCGAAGACCCACACGGTCGATTGGTGTTTTGTTTCGGGATCATAAGCATATATCCATGTTTCGTCACCTGTGACGATCTAATAAACGTCTTTAGAAGCACCGCCATCGTATTTTTTCAAAATTTCTTTGCACCAATCGACACGAGCCTTTTTTTTGAGCGATTGTCAAACTGTGAGGGATCCAACGAGAACAAACTTTTTTTACGGCCAGGTGTTCATGTAATATCGAATGTTTTCTATTGGAAGAAATGCCCAAGGATGCCTCTATCTCACGGAATGTCACATGACGATCTTGCATTATCAGTTCACGCACGGCATCAATGTTCTCTGGCACAACGGCCGTTTTTGGATGACCTTCGTCTGTGAGCGAGCGTCGGCCATGATTGAATTCATTGAACCAATTTTTCACAGTGCTTTAGGATGGTGCTTTATGGCCATACAAAGATTTAAGTTCATCGATGCACTTTTGTCGTGATAATCCACATCGAAAGTTGTGAAAAATGTTCACGAGTTTATTTTAATTTTTTGCCAAATTGATTTTTTCAAGTCACTGTAAACAACACAAATGATGGTCGTACATCAAAACGTTCTGAGTACGTTTATGCTAAAAAATGTCAACCTTTCCAATGGAAATGTCAGATTGCGCGAGGCAACACTTAGTGTTGCCTAGGTCAGAAATGTATATAGCAACTCACGCATCTCACTTCGAGGCCAAGTAAAGTGACGGCCACGATGATGTGATTTGACACCGTTGGACTTCTTTTTTTGGGAATATTGTACAAAATATTGTACAAAAATTGTACATTAATATGGTAAGAACAAATCAAGTGCTAAATGATGAGATAATTCGGCACTTTACTGACATTGAACCTCTACTATGTCACAGAGTCGTTGATAATGTGTAAATATGGATAGAGATATGCCACCGAAGCCGTGGCCAGCATTTGGATGATATATTATTTCACACATAATTGTCATAGATCCATCTTTGATACTGAAAAAGTTAAGATAATTCTCTGAAAATTTACAATAAACAAATATATAATAGACGAACCCCTTGAAAAAGTCAACAAAAATTGACGAAACGTTGGGAAAAATTAAATAAAAATGAATTTTTATTTATAAGAATTTAGGTCATAATAGCTTACACAACTACACATCGTGCGTTGTAGTTGGACCACCCTGTATATGTTGGATAAGGCTACCTGGGCGTCTATATATCATGAATACGTCGTTCTTAGTACAAATCAATCTACCCTGAGGATAAAACTCTGATGCCCAACCAAACAAATTATTTTTTGTTAAACAAAAGATTAATATTATTTAACTTGGTCTATTTTTTAAGATAATAGGCACGTGCAACCAGGGAATTTATTGGTATAACCATGAGAGCGGCTGGGTGTTCAATAGAAAACCAGAATATGTTCATATCTTCTAACTCTTTTAAGTTTTCGAAAACTTCAGTGCCTTTATGCTCACCCAAAATAAGTTAACTTGGTGAAGATTGAATATAATTTCCACATATTTTCAATTACCCCCACTACTGCAGTGAATGGAAAATAGTTTTGAAAAAAAAAACAATTCTCAAAAACAATTTATCGATAATTGTTGTCTTTAAACCTTACGGCAACTGCAAGTGGTCGAACAAATCGAAATGAAATCTTGTCCTTTGCAAAAGGCACTGCAAGTAAGGGTTCCTTGAATGTTCATTCAGTTCCTTTCTAACTATAAAAAAATATTTCATTTATTTAAAAATAAAACTAGAATTGACAAACAAAAAATTGTTTTAAAACTCTATTACACGCACACATGGTGACTTATACAGACGCAGGAAGAGTTGAAAGTGTACCCAGTTGAACATGTCTGCAAGACATCCTAAACTGCGGTCAAAAAACCCAAGTAGGCAAAGAAGACCCAGAAATGTCGACTGGACGCCAATCAGTGAGCCGGGAGGGAATTCCTGGAAATTCATTAGGGATTCTCGGAAAATTCATTATTTTCTTTTACCACATTCATAACACTACCAAGTGGAATTCGATGGCGCCAATGTTGGAAAAGTTTAAAAAAAAAAACGTTTAAATTTTTTTTTCATTTTTTCTAAAAAGATTTTATAATTAGCTTTTTAAAACATCTAGAAACAATAGGAAATAAGTTACATGGCTGCGAAAAAACACGTGCTAGGCAAAAATGTGGTAATTCGACCCCTCTCTAACTGAGAGAGTCCTTGATCGATCTAAACTACAGATGATCGGTAATCGGAATATATTGCTTCTAAAAGTTTGATCACCTGACATGAAATGACCCAAATGTGTAAGTATGCAGCTTACCTAATATAGTTGGCTTGTTATATAGAAATTCCCGGGAGGTCCCGGAAAAAATTTAGCATTTGCAAAAGGATTGGGAAACTCTACCAGACAGTCAACCTGGCCAAGCTGTGGTTTAAACCAGATGACATTTCATGTCATTCAAGCGATGCAGCCGTCGACTTTGTAACAGAAAAAATTTCATGCTACGGCGAGCGTTTATCAATTAATATTACTTGATGATATTCAGATCCTATGTCAAATCCTTCGAACAAAGTCGAGGCAAACATTGGGGTTGCTATTGCTGGTAGTATATTAATCCTAGTCGTCAATTATTCGACCGACGCCTTGAAGTTTTGTCGGCGAAGTCAAGTTCTAATCGTTCTTATTGGGTCATTCTAAAAATGTGATTGTGCATCCTTTGTAGAGGATTTCCAGTAGACATTCCAAAATGTCTTTAAGAAATCACCGAAGACATTGTCGCCTACGACGATTTGGTCAAATGGATATATCTGCCCATGCGTATGCAATAAGTGTGTGTGTTTCTCTATGCGAGTGTTTGTGTAAGTTTCTGTGAATGTTTGTGCGAGTGTGTCTATGTCCTTGTTGTACATGATAAACTTTACAAATTGCTAAATTGTCTTTGACAACAATAACGACAACAAAAACAACATTACAAGCATGTAGAATAGTTTCGTTATTCTTACCCGAAAACGCAAAAGGACTAAAGGCGACACTCGCCTGCCATTCCCCTCTCCCACACTTTGCCTTTTAAAGGGATATGTTCCTTTTCCGTTTATCCACTTTGGATGCGAACTGGTAGCAGAGAGGAATCTCGAAGCCCACTCGCAGCAGAACACGCACTCAAGGAATGAGAGAAATGTAACGCAAATCTATTTCAATTAAGTTTTAAATTTTTACGGAAAACCAGTTGTTTTGTATTGTTTGTGTTGGTCCTTTTTTTTGAAACGAGACAACTGCAGGATGTCTACACGGAGAAAAATAGCGGCTTGTCTAACTTATGCAGGAAACATAAATATGTTTGTAGCAATGTTCACAAACATTTGTTTGTTTTTTTTTTTTTGAACCAGAGATGTGGAATCTTCATCGATACAAGTAGCCTGCATGCACGATTCGCCATCTCTGGCGTCTACGTACTAACCAAACCTCCCTTCTTCACTTCAACCAATGTCCCCCGCGGGACTGGCGTAAGGTATTACTTCGGCTTCGGTGGCTGGTTAAGCTATCGTTGTTTCGTCGTTGGATCTTCATTCCACGTTTCGAATGCGATCCGTTCTTCGTAGTTCCTTACGCACTATTGCTGTGTTCTATTCTACCTTTATCCAATTGTCAACACTCTGGAGCTTAAATCACACAATGTGTTGAGGGACCGAGATGTCCATAAGTGAAGCGCTGAAACTGGGACAGTTAAGTACAGTGTGTTCTGCGGTTTCTTCGCACTCTTTCGGTTTCTTTCCTCCACACAGTTCGAGCTACAGCCAAGCTGTCATCTCAAAATCTGTGAACACATTTCCTAAAGTAACCATTCCCTGTAAGAAATTGAGACAGGTAATAGTTTACGTCCCCTTAGCACCGATTTCTCCACCTCGGTTTTGTGTTCAGCCAGCTCAAGGCCAGCGGCTTCTAAGCACGAACGCACTCGGTGTATAGCGCTGTTTGCCTTTTCTTCTAGTTGATAGATATGCTTCGCGACGGTAACAATGGCAATCGAATGAGACCGATCCCTTGCCCCAAAAGTGTTCCCTCCCAGAGATATGGGCGTTTTGTGAAAGTTAAGTCGACGATTCTAAGCGCAAATAGAAAGGGACCTAATCTTTAAAATGGCTCTCCTGAATAAAACTGGTTTTTAACCTTAGATCCCTTTCTACTTTGCGTGCCACATTTGGAGAAGGAAAAGAAAGGCAGCGAAGTTAAAGAAAAAATCACCGAATGGTAGACGCACATTTCACCGTTGGTGTGGGACGGCTCCTCGGTACCATATATGTGTGCTGCCAACACGGTCTCTACGAGTACTCATTCAACGATCTATATTTTTATGCTGTAAAATAAAAAGTACTGAATGTTTTTGGACCAAATATTTTTTAATATATTTATTGATGTATATTGTATCCAAAAATAATCTACTTATTCGAAATGTCCGCATTTTGCCTTAACACACGCCTTAAGTCGCACTGGCCAATTGTCAATAGCTGCACGAACCTCGTCCATTGGAAAATTGGCTACAGCTGGAACCAAAGCAGTCTAGAGAGATCCAATGTTGGGGTATCTTTTGTGACACACCTTGTCCTCTAAAACCATCCACAATTTGTAATCCAGTGGGTTCAAATCTGGACTGCCTGAGGGCCATTCTTCAGAGGAAATGAACGCTGGCAAATTGTTTCGAAGTCAGGCCTGGGACGTTTTAGCCTTATGGGCCGGCGCAGAATCCATGGCTGGTTTTAAAGCAGGGAATTAATAAGAGGCTTTACAACAGCTTCTAAAACGGTTTTTTGGTAAACTTCGGCCGATGTTTTGACTCCTAGTTCGCAGAAATGCAGGTCAGTGACCCCATCGTAAGAGACACCCTACCAATACATGACTAAAGCTGCGTGATTACCCTTTTCTACCCTTGAGATCAGTTCAGATGCTTCCTTAGATGACCGCGCACACACTCTATCGTTTTGCTTGTTAAATTTTCCCTAAACGGTAAACATTTTTTCATCGGTGAACAAAATTTTTCTGTGCAAGTTATCAGCGTGCTTCATCGAAAGGCGTTTGCATTTTCAATTCTATTTTTTAAAGCTGCAGTTAATAAATGTCCGATACGTCGTTTGAAAGCCCCAAGTCCCAAGTATTTTTTAATGATTCGACTCATGGACTTTTGCGTGATATTTATCTCAGGGGCCATGGTTTTCTGTTTTCGGTTGATTAAACGGCTTTGATGACATGCGGTGTTCGAAGAGAGCGTGGGCGGCCCGACCGGTGGCTGTCTTTTACATCTCCAGTCTTCTCAAACAGTTTTATGCATCGGTCAAAACCAATATGACATTAAAGGGGTATTTTCAGTTCTACTATTGAAATGGGTGTGTTCAATGATGTAACAGTATTTATGTCCCTTCTAAGTATACAAAACCTTGCTAGATTTTGCATATGCGCAATATTAAGTCAAGAGTGAGCACACAAGCGACTTACTAAAACCATTCGACAGACTATTCCACTAAAGTTTTTTCAATACGAAAACAATTCCTTTTATCATTTAACCATTTTTTTCTCCGTGTATGCTTGTGAGTCTGGTTGCCCGTGTAATTGTGTCTGTTTCCGAGTTTATTTAAGGTATGTCGTATTGCTTAACAAATAAATTTGTGTTGTTATAGAAAAGATTCCGTAGAACAGACGAGCAAACTTCCAACGTCTAACACAGTGGTTGCGGCTGGCTTAAACGATCACAGGATATGTGGTAAATATAAGTAGTTGGGACAAACCTCGACGGTTAGCGAGGTCTGAAAGACAGAGGAAGATATAGAGAAAGATAAAGAACTAGAAATAAAAAATGATACAGAGAGCGCGGGTAATGGTTAAGATATGAACACATTTTTTATAAATCGCTTTAATTGCCTTATAATTATGCTCGTATTAGATCATACAACCTTAAATATTTACCTGGCTTCTAGCTCATGGCTTTTCATCTCTATTAAAAAAAATTAAACACTATATGACTTTTTATTATTACACGTAAGCCACAGTTGTGAAAACAGGAAGACCATCAGTCCATCAATTAAACATATTTAGTTCAGTGGCAAACATGGGCTCGCCACCACCAACAAATGTGTCGCTCTGTATTGCCTAAGAAAAACTGGAACGTAATCTATGGTGGAAAGTATAAAAGCTTCGACCCAGCCGAACCAATGATTGTCTCATTGTTTTACTAGTACAGGTTGGGCAATTTAACATTTTAAATTTTAATCCGCTGTAAAAAAAGTACTGACATTTTTTTCAAATTGATAGTTTTATTCGAAAGGTTGAACTTCGTCATTCAATAATGCGGGATCCAACGAGAACAAACCTTTTTAACGGCCAGGTGTTCATGCAATAATGAATGTATGCTGGTGGAAGAAATGCCCAAGGATGCCTCTATCTCACGGTTTGTCACATGACGAGCTTGCATTATCAGTTCATGCACGGCATCAATGTTATCTGGCCCAACGGCCGTTTTTGGACGACCTTCACAACCTTCGTCTTTGTGCAAGCGTCGGCCACGATTGAATTCATTAAACCCGTTTTTCACAGTGCTATAGGATGGTGCTTCATCGCCATACAAAGATTTAAGTTCATCGATGTACTATTGTCGTGATAGTCCATGTCGTAAGTTGTGAAAAATGATCGCACGAAAATGTTCACGAGTTAATTCCATGTTTTTGCCAAATTTATTTTTTCAAGTCACGGTAAACAACACGTATGATGGTCGTACGTCAAAACGTTCTGAGTGCGTTTGTGCTAAATAATGTCAATCTTTCCAATGGAAATGTCAGTTGGCGGCACTAGTGTTGCCTAGGCCAGAAATAGCATGATCCATTTCGAGGTTCCCTACTTTTTTAAAGAAAAAGAAAACACAGAAAATTCAAATTGAATGGGGAAGGTTTATTATCATATGAAAGAACATTCTTTTGTATTTATTTTTTGATGATTATGTCTATCAAATGTTGGCCGCGGCTCCGTTTCTGATGGTCCATCCTTTGAGTCCAATTTTCGATGACTCGTTCGAGCATTTCGACTGGTAACTGGTGAATGACACGCGTGATGTTTTGCTCCAAGGCCTGAATCGAAGCGGGTTTGTCCGCATAAACTTTAGACTTTAATTATTCCCATAGGAAAAAGTACGGTGTGATATCACACGATCTTGGTGGCCAATCGACCGGCCCAAAACGTGAAATTATCTGCTCACCGAAGTGCTCTCTCAATAAATCCATCGATTGATGCGATGTGTTAGAAGTGGCGCCGTCTTGTTGAAAACAAATGTCGCCGAGATCACGAGCTTCAATTTCAGGCATCAAATAGTCGGTTATCCTGGCACGATAACGGTCGCCATTGACGGTTACGTTCTCACCGCCATCATTTATGAAGAAATATGGACCGATGATTCCACCGGCCTACAAACCACACCAAACCGTTGTTTTTTCTGGATAAAGTGGCAGCTCTGGAACCTTTTCTGGCTGCTATTCATCCCAAATGCGGCAATTTTGCTTGTTTGCATACCCATACGGCCTCATCGTTAAACAAAATTTAGCTCGAAAACGTCGGATATTCTTGAAACGAATATAACGAAGCGATCTAGCTGTCCCGAACGTCGGGCGGCTTCAGTTCTGGCACAAGCTGTGTTCTGTACGCTTTCAATTTAAGATCTCGACGTTAAATGCGCCAAGTCGTTCCGTACGTCTGTCCGAGTTGCTACGAACGGCGCCGAATCGACTCTCCACGGTCTTTGTGTACACTCTCAGCTACGGCCGCTACATTTTCTTCACTGCGTGCTGGACGTGGTCTATTCGGTCGAATATTATCCAATAATAAATGTTGGGTCTCAATATGGGTGATGGTATTGCGAATAGTACGCTCAGTAGGCCGATTATGTTGACCATAAGTTGAACGAGGTGCACGAAACACATTTCTCCCAGAACGTGAATTGTCGTAATAAAGTTGAACGTTTTGTAAACGTTGTTCAGGCGTAAGTCTTTCCATGATGAAATGCCAAACAATACTAAACAAAAAAAAAAACATGCCAGCATGACACGACTCCCACGTGATCTGTCAAAAGCTAGTGAAAAAAGTAGCTCTACTGGGATCACATTATATGAGGGCGTGAGAATAGAAATACGACTGAGAGAACCGTGGAGAATCGAATCAGTGGTATTGTATCTTATGTGGCAATGTATATTTGTATGTATTGTGCGTCACCTTGGCAAGAAAATATTTAAAAATAATATGTTGTTTTATTTCCTTTTTAATGCAGTTTATACTTAACAAAGCTTGAAAATAAAAGTGGAGAATATATTAAAAAATTGAAATTTGAATGCCTCGAAAACTATTTTTTGTTACGGCTTAGTGAACATTTTTTTCTCTTTCCAAAAGCTATTGACAAATCGATGGCACAATATCGATTGATAAATCGACCCACCCTTATGTACGTAGTAGGGACATAAATACTGTTACAACATTGAACACACCCATTTCAATAGTAGAACTGAACATACCCCGTTAATATCATATGGGTTTTGAAAGCTAACCTCAATAGCGTTAGTCTGTAACGGGATTTTAAAACAGTTTCAACTTTCATCATGGAGTGGTCAGATAATGAGAACCGTATCGCTGTAATAGCCCTTTCAAGTGTGAAATAATAAAAAGCGATATTTTCGAAACGCTCCGGCCCCTAGTGATTAGCCGCATGTTCGTCTACCGATGCATAAAACTGTTTGAGGAGACTGGAGATGTAAAAGACCGCCACCGGTCGGGCCGCGCACGCTCTGTTCGAACACCGCATGTCATCAAAACCGTTAAATCAAGAATTTACAGAAATCCGCTCCGAAAACAGAACATCAAGGCCCGGGAGATGAATATCACGCAAAAGTCGATGAGTCGAATCATTAAAAAAGACTTGGGACTTGGGGCTTTCAAACGACGTATTGGACATTTATTGACTGCAGCTTTAAAAAAAAATAGGATTGAAAAATGCAAACTTCTTTTGGTGAAGCACGCTGATAACTTGCAAAGAAAAATGTTGTTCACCGATGAAAAAATGTTTACCTTTCAGGAAAAAACTTAACAAGCAAAATGATAGAGTGTATGCGCGGTCATCTAAGGAAGCATCTGAACTGATTCCAAGGGTGGAAAAGGGTCATCACCCAGCATCAGTCATGGTTTGGTGAGGTGTCTCTTCCTCTGAAGAATGGCCCTCAGGCAGTCCAGATTTGAACCCATTGGATTACTATATGTGGACGGTTTTAGAGGACAAGGTTTGTCACAAAAGATACCCCAACATTGGAAATCTTAAGAAGCTCTTCCATTGAAAAATTGGCTAAAATAAGCTTCGTGCAGCTATTGACGATTGGCCAGTGCGACTTAAGGCGTGTGTAATTGCAAAGACGGACATTTCGATTAAGTAGTTTCTTTTTGGATATAATATACATCAATAAATATATTAAAAAATATTTGGTCCAAAAACATTCAGTACTTTTAATTTTACAGCATAAAACGTGTGTAACAGTATTCATGTCCCTACTAAGTATATATTATTGGCCGTCGCAAGTTTCTAAGGCGATCTAGTCGTATCCGTCCATTCTTTCAACTTTGTAATCAAATCATATTTTCTTGTGGACGGACTAAGGGACTATATGTTGCTACTCATATAAATACAAATTTTGCTACGAAACCAAATTTATAGTCCAAAAAACGTATTTTTTGGAAAGCGATTTCAGGGCATTGTTATTTTCCTAATAAGGTTAGCTGCATCTTCTATTTGTGACAACTGTACAACAACATTTTTCTTAAAGAACTGTTAGCATTGCGCTTATTCCAACACGATTTGTTTCAGAGAATACTGCATCAGTTCCTTGGAAAGTATACTCGTACTCACCAAAGCATAGCCTTTCCCTATAGGATTTATACTAAAGTACACATTTACCAATTGATATATTCCACACGTAGTCCACACATATCCTTTGGGAGGTGTTACAGGATCTACAACCAAGAAACAAAGTTTACATTTTGATCACTGTAGTGCAAACACACACAAACACACAGAAGAGGACGTTGAAGCAAATCACCAAATCGATGATTGCAGTTGTTTTGCAACGCTCGGTTGCAGTTGAATACGAATTTAGTTGTACGTAGAAATAGAAATAAAGATTTACTTTACTTTACTACCACCGATACCACCATACTATAACGCACACTCACGCACACATTTGCGAAAAGGACGCTGTATCTGTGTGAGTGAGTAAAAGTCCTAATGTATTACACCCTTATATCTCCATGTAGATCGAGTTATAGTTCCTACTACTGCTGCTGCTGTTGCTATTACTCTGGCAATAAAACTTGCAGCTTTTGTGGAGTTGTCAGCTCGATGCCACATCTTCCTTTCGGTGCCATCAGTGTAGACTTCTCGTTCCATTACCCTCTGCATCTAAGGACATCTGTTCGGAATACGTATCCCCCAACCCATTTTTGGCCCAAGGTACGATTGCAATGGCAGTGGTATATTGCAGTTGCTGCTGCTGGGTAGTTTCGGTAGAAGAGCTTCTTAAAATAACATAAATTGTTGTTCTATTGCATTGTCAAATTCTGTGTTTCGTTGTCAAACATCATGAACACAAAATTCAATTTTCTACACATTTGCGGAAAAAATAAGGCGAATATTCTCATCGTGTCCTGCTGAACGGGGGTTGTTACTTAAGTTTCAGTAGAAATTGAGAACGCAATAAAATCTGGAAAGCAACGACAGACAAATTGTAATTAGTAGGGACATTAATACTGTTACAACATTGAGCACACCTATTTCAATAGTAGAACTGAACATACCCCGTTAATGTCATATGGGTTTTGAAAGCTAACCTCAATAGCGTTAGGCTGTAACGGGGTTTTAAAATTGTTTCAACTTTCATCATGGAGTGGTCAGATAATGAGAACCGTATCGTTGTAACAGCGCTTTTCAAGTGTGAAATGAAAAAAACGATATTTTCAAAACGCTTCGACCACTAGGTGTTAGCCGCAAGTTTGTCTACCGATGCATAAAACTGTTTGAGGAGACTGGAGATGTAAAAGACCTCAAACGTCTTTTGGTGAAGCACGCTGATAACTTGCACAGAAAAATTTTGTTCACCTATGAAAAATTTGTTACCGTTCAGGAAAAATCTAACAAGCAACATGATAGAGCGTATGCGCTGTTATTATGTTAAGGAAGCATCTGAACTGATCCCAGTCATGGTTTGTTGGGGTGTCTCTTACGATGGAGTCACTGACCTGCATTTCTGCGAACAAGGAGTCGAAACATCGGCCAAAGTTTACCAAGAAACCATTTGGGAAGCTGTTGTGAAGCCTCTTAACAATTCCTTGTTCCAAAACCAGCTATTGACCTTCCAGCAGGATTCTGCGCCGGCCCATAAGGCTAAAACGTCCCACACGCAGAGAAAAAATATGGTTACTATATGGTCACGGCAACAATAGTATTTTCTCTGCAATAAAGTATGGTTGTCGCAAACTTGGTATTGTTTTTTGAATTTAATTTTGACAATAGTATGATTGCGGCAATATTAATAATGTTGAAATGTAACAAAGTCATTTTTGCCAAATTCAAAAATGAAAATATGATTGTAACAACAATATAAATATGGTTGGTGGAACAAAAGTATTGTTTCATGGGTTTAACGTTAACAATAACATGATAACGGCAATCATACAGACAAAATCGTAATTTATTTTTAATTTGACAATGTTATTTTTACGAATCTTACGCAATAATAGTAGTTTTTATATATAAATTAAATTTTTTCAAAACAAACTGCGGATTAGTACAAGTATAACTGAAATATTTTTAATAAATGAATTGTTTCTACTGTTAAATAAATCACTCCCTTTATAAAGAGTTTTATGTATTTGTACATAACTTATTTAATAAAAATCTCTTTTGTTGAATAACAACTTAATCCAATCTTTACAAAAAACTTTGGGGATCATTGCATGGTTGTGTGTAAGTCATACTATGGTTCTAAGGATCATACTATGGTTGTATGTGCAACATACTATGGTTGTGAGGATGTTTAGCTCGTTTGTTTTATTTCGGTCTGTTCCGTTTACACATTGAACAGGGATTAAATCGGCTCAAGACCTCTTGCTTCTATATTTAAATAGAAGACAAGTTTTTAACAAAATGGCAAAGTGACATTGATTTTCGTGGCTGCTCACTACTTTTATCATGATTTCGGGTCCGTGACAACCCTCTTCAGAAAGCCTTGCTGCAATTGTTCAATAATATGGTTATGGAGATCATAGTATGTTTGAGTGTGAATCGTACTATGGTTGTGGGGATCATATTATGGTTGTGTGTGATAATTCTATTATTGTGAGGACCATAATATTGTTATGGGGATCATAGTATGGTTGTGCCTGAACCATACTATTGTTGTGATGATCATAATATTGTTGTGCCACAACCATATAACCAACAACAGTATGATGCACTTCGAATATTGTTACCCCAACCATACTTTTTTTCTGCGTGTAGGCCTGTCTTCGAAACAGTATGCCAGCGTTCATTTCCTCTGAAGAATGGCCCTCAGGAAGTCCGGATTTGAGCCCATTGGATTACAAATTATGGACGGCTTCAGAGGACAAGGTTTGTCACAAAAGATACCCCAACATTGGATCTCTTAAGACTGCTTTGGTTTAAGCTGTGGCCAATTTTCCAATGGAAGAGGTTCGTGCAGCTATTGACGATTGGCCAGTGCGACTTAAGGCGTGTGTAAAGGCAAAAGCGGACATTTCGAATAAGTAGCTTCTTTTTGGATACAATAAACATCAATTAATATATTAACAAATATTTGGTACAAAAACATCCAGTACTTTTTATTTTACAGCATAAAACATGTGTAATAGTATTTATGTCCCCACTATGTAGTTGCTTGTTTTAATCAATGACATGCGAAATCAAATATTCAATGATGTTTGTACTTATTTGTATAGCACCCTGTTGTTCTATATTATAATAGTTTTTTAATATACGAAGGTTGCTATTTATATTTCGGGTCTGGCAATAAGAACACAATAATTTATCATTGGAAATAGTTTAATTGTGTTTCAAAATATTCTCCTTGAAAATCAATACACTTTTGCATGCGCGCAAACCAAGAATTTATTTCTTGATGCAAGGGAATAAGAAGAAGTAATTAGGTGCCAAATCAGGGCTGTGGATGGCCCATCAACTCGACATCTTGAGTGGTCAAATAGCTCATCGTTTTAGCTGATATTTTGCATTTTCGTGATGCAAAATAATCCAACTTCTCTTATTATCTTTCCTCATTTCTTCGAACACTGTTGGCAAATAGATGGTTGTATACCACTCAGAATTGACCGTCCTACATTCCACTAAAGACACTGTGGCAACATGGCCGGTTATATTGAAAAAAACGCAATCTTTTGCTTCGATGTAAATCTTCCACGAACTACTTTTGTTGGATTTGGCTCGTCTTGAAAGACCCATACGGTCGATTGCTGTTTTGTTTCGGGTTCATATGAATATATCCATGATTCGTCACCTGTGACAATGTTATACACTGCCTTTGAGCTACCGCAGTTATACATATTAAATTTTAATAGATTTTAATTTTATATATTATTTATAAAATTTGTGATGCTGTTTCTAGACTTGAAAGCTGTTTTACTGCATAACAAAAATCTTTTACCATCTGTTCCAATCGCATATGCGACTTGTACAAAAGAAACGTATGAAGTTATGAACCAAGTCAACAGCCCCCGTCTTCTGTTCAAAAAACGTACTCCCGCCAAATTCCATAAAGATCGGGTAACAACTGCGATCTGTAGTTTGGAAACAAACTTTAAATCAGACGGACAGAGGGACAGCTCGAATCACCTGGCGATTCTGAGATTATCGCCTGACTTAAAGGTGGGTCGAACTCAAAAAGCTAGTTACGTATTCTATACGTGCAAATTATGAATATTCTTTGCTCTTAGATACTCGTACACAAAAAAGAACCGAAAACCCCGACATTAAAAAAACGGATAAACCGACATGTCGCGTTTAAATTATTTTTAAGAAACCGACTGCAGGTTTAGACATAAAAATCGAAATGCGGGTTTAGTGTTTAAACAATTTTGAATTTTCTTTGGTTTTAGGTCAAAACCAGGTCAAAAACCGGATAAACAGGCATGTCACGTTCCAGCTGTTTTTCAAAAACCGACTCTCGGTTTTAACCATAAAAACCGGGCCGTCGGTTTTTCGGTGTCGTATTGAAACATTCTAATGTACTCCAAGAAGTAAGCTGCGATGAAATCTTTGCACCCTGTATTCTTGAATTTAACCTTTACTCGATTCAGTCGATTTAGAACACCTCTCTCTACTTGCATGCTCAATCTCAGTTTACAAGCTCTCAGAAAGCTGAGCTAGGATCAGGGCATGTCGAATCAGTCGTGATCATGGAGGACAGTTTTATTGGCAATCATTCAGCCAAATCTAAAGTACCAGCAGATGACTAATGCAGAAGCTGTCAGGGCTATGAGAAGTATAAAAGCATCAAACACCACATATGGCTATGTCTGAGAAGGTTTACATTTGTATGTTCAATAAACCTTTAAATTTCAGAGACATTTTAATGAATTGAATTTTGTTAATTTAGCGTGTAATAAACTGATATCTTGGCATGTCAATCTTGCTAAGAATTCACAGTGGGAAACTTATTTGCCTGTTGGTAGCAAAAACTTTTGAAGGGTAACTAAGCGCATTCGAGGAAAAAACAAACCAATTGGAAACCTGACAATAAACAATAGCATGGTAACTGACAATGCAGAGAAAGCCGAACTTATTGCAGACCATTTTGCAAACGCTCATCATACTACGTTCGGTTCTCGAAGCTCGATGGACAGGAAAGTGGACTCTACGATAATGCTGATCGAAGAGAATACTTCATTAGACATTGATCAGGATTCCTTAACAACACATCCCGAGGTTAAGTTTTTCATTAACAGTCTTAGAAACTCTAAAGCGCCAGGATTCGATCAGATAAACAACATTTTATTAAAAAAGCTTCCACATTCTGCTTACTCGTTTTTGGTTAAAGTTTTTAATTTTTGTATCGAAAACTCGTACTTCCCGAAAGGATTTAAAAAGGCTAAAGTAATACCAATAGGCAAAATTGGCAAAGACCTAAAGCAACCCTCAAGTTATCGTCCAATCAGTTTGTTGAGTTCCCTTGACAAGGTTTTGGAAAAAATTGTTTTTGAAAGATTAAAAACGTTTACGGAAAACAATGATCTAATCCATAGTTGTCAATATAGTTTTAGGGCGCACCACTTGACGACACATCAGATAAAAAGAGTTGTAAATTTTATTACGTCAAATAAAAATAGACGGTACTCCACAGGGCTACTGTTTTTAGATATTGAGAAGGCCTTTGATTAAATTTGACACAATGGAATCGTTTACAAGCTTTACAAAATGAATGGTCCAATATATTTAATAAAGCTGATCAAAAGTTTTCTTAATGACAAATCTTTTGTTGTCGATGACAACATGGAACAATCCTCCATAAAGAGTATCCCAGCTGGAGTGCCCCAGGGATCTGTATTGTCCCCACTGTTGTACACATTGTATACTTCGGACTTCAAAATCTCTGCAGGGAACGATGTGGCTTTCTATGCAGATGTCAGTGCATTTATTTGTCACGGCAAGGTTTTACACGCCATAGTTCGACGTATGCAAAAGGCACTCTCTTCTGCAAGCAACTATTCCTCCAAGTGGAAGATTAAGATTAACGAACAGAAATCGCATGCCATACTGTTCTCGTACAATAAGTCTCCAAAGAGAGTTCCTTCACGAAGTCTTACTATACAGGGAAGAGAAATAGCATTGTCGGGATCATTAAAATACTTGGGAATTACCCTTGATCAGAAGCTAACGTATAAACAGCATGTGGACAATGTGTGTCTTAGAGCTGTAAGGTGCGGTCGAGCACTGTACCCACTTTTGAATAGAAAGTCTAAATTAAACATTAAAAATAAATTGCTTTTATACAAAATATGTATAAGACCGATTCTTACCTATGGATGTCAGGTGTGGATGGACTGCGCTAAGTCTCACAAAGACAACCTACAAGTGATTCAAAACAAAAATTTGAAAATTATATACAACTTGCCTAGAAGATTCTCCACCGCCGAGTTACACAGGATGTCTGAACAAAAAACGATTCAGGAATTAATGACATGAGTCTGACATTTAATGATAAATGCAGAAGATCAACCTACGCACATCTAAGGAGGTTGATATAACAAAGGATAATTCACGCTATGTTTTTAAACATAGACTTAATTAGCTATTGTTTGTAAAGCTACTTAAAACTTTCATTCTGTGATATTAGTATTAGGTTTTTGACTATCTTTTTCCTATACATCTGTAATATTTTTATTGTAAACATTTAAACAAATAATGTATCATTTGCTGAAATATCTTTTAGGTAGTAAGTCAAAACTTGTACATAAATATATTATGCTTTGTCCTACTGATAGTAAATAAAATACAATACAATACAATACAATTTTAGCGTGTGGATTAAAATAATATTTTCGCGGTTTCCTTTGTAGACTTCAATGGTTTAGGTTTCCTTAATTTCCCACTTCAACCGATGCTCTAAAACCTTTGTCTCCATAAACTTTTGCAGTGTCTTTTCGTTCGCCAGAACGAAGTTGCCGGCACATGTCCATAAGTTCGAGTATAATCAGATATTGAAAAGTTGGAAATTTCAAATGTCGTCTTGGCAGTTCTATCCTTTTTCTCTATTTTCCTTCGGTGTTTGTTTTTTCCCTTCTGTGGCTGTCTTTGTTTGTTTATTTATTTTCCATTCCTTTAAACTATTCATGTTCAATTGCTCAGAAATGCATTACAACCTCGTACATTTTTAATGGTTCACCGAAGCGAATTGTTTAAAACAATCCGGTTGCATCGTTTCTTCCACATTCATCAGTGTTTGTTTGTTTGTCTCACACAACGTATGGTATTTCACTTAAAAAACTTGCTACATTTATCCTGCAGAGATAACGTATTCTAGCGAAAAGAATGCTTAAGCATTTGTCTTCATGTGGAAAGTTTTGACAAATTATATACGAGTATTTGTAGTTGATTTCTGACAGAAAATAAATGACATTAGCAGGGTAATTTTTGTGGACATCTGGTCAAGGATATGGTACTTTCACCAACAACATATCAGTCATTGACGAACTGGACTGCTGAACTTCTTAGAAAAGGACAAGAGTCGACTTCTATACTGGCGGTTTCTGGGTCTTTCCGAGAACCCAGTGCTAGATATAGCTCAAAGCCTAATTGATCTCTGTAAGGCCTACCAGGGCTGTAGAGTATTGCAAAAATTGGACAACTCCGACTCCGGGTGTTGGAACGACTCAAGACACTCGGGGTCTTGATGCGACAGCGATATTTTCAAAACGCTCCGACCACTAGGGATTAGCAGCATGTCATCAAAGCCGTTAAATCAAAAATTCACAAAAATCCGCTCCGAAGACAGAAAATCATGGCCCGTGAGATAAATATCACGCAAAAGTCCATGAGTCGAATCATTAAAAAAGACTTGGGACTTGGGGCTTTCAAACGACGTACCGGACATTTATTGACTGCAGGTTTAAAAAATAGCAGTGAAAATTGCAGACATGTTTTGGTGAAGCACGCTGATAACTTGCACAGAAACATTTTGTTCGCCGATGAAAAATTTTTTAGCGTTCAAGAAAAATTAAACAAGCAAAATGATAGAGTGTATGCTTGGTCATCTAAGGAAGCTCTGAACTGGTGGAAAAGGGTCATCACCCAGCTTCAGTCATGGTTTGGTGGGGTGTCTCTTACTATGGGGTCACTGACCTGCATTTCTGCGAACAAGGAGTCAAAACATCGGCCAAAGTTTACCAAGAAACCGTTTTGGAAGCTGTTGTGAAGCCTCTCTTACCTGTTCCAAAACCAGCCATGGACTTTCCAGCAGGATTCTGCGCCGGCCCATAAGGCTAAAACATCCCAGTCCTGGCTTCGAAACAATTTGCCAGCGTTCATTTACTCCGAAGAACGGCCCTCAGGCAGTCCAGATTTGAAGCCATTGGATTACAAATTGTGGACGGTTTTAGAGGACAAGGTTTGTCACAAAAGATACCCCAACATTGGATCTCTTAGGACTGCTTTGGTTCGAGCTGTGGCCAATTTTCAAATGATCGAGGTTCGTGCAGCTATTGGCGATTGGCCAGTTCGACTTAAGGCGTGTGTGAAGGCAAAAGGCGGACATTTCTAATAAGTAGATTCTTTTTGGATACAATATACATCAATAAATATATGAAAAATTATTTGGTCCAAAAACATTCAGTTCTTTTTATTTTACAGCATAAAACGTGTGTAACAGTATTTATGTCCCTACTAAGTAAGGTCCCAAAACCAGGTATCCAAATATTTGTATTTATGGGAACCAAAGAACAATGTTAAGGTGCAAGCCGGACTAGGGAGACAGCAACTCATTCGATTCAAGCATGATAATCAAAAACAAGCGCACATATTTAGTTCGGCTGGGCCGAAGCCTTTTCACACTCCATCATGGATACCGGCCTGATATGAATTGTTACCAATGGGGTGTGGTACCACCCACTTTTTGCCAGGTTTATTTCTGTTTATACCCACATCATATACAACTACTTTCGTCTTTTAGGAATTACTTCACAAGAAATGGTCGTTCAAATTTCAGAGTTAAATGGGCACGCCCTCTTGTTCAATTTTAGCAAACATAAACTACAGGGAGTCCGCCGGGAAGGTATACTACTTTGTTTTACCGCCATTTTGGTAAACATTAGACTTGACAATTCATATTTGGCAGTCGTGAAGTAGAGAAGTGGCAAATTTAATATGAAAAAATATTCGATAAATTGTTAAACATTTTATCAATAACAATCATCGATTATTATGGCGATGAGAAAGTTACGTGAAATTTTTGGGAGAAACAACGTGTCAACAATACGCACTATTTATCTTGTAGTGAGTGATTTCGGGGGCCTGTAGCTGATAGGTCCTGGCATGGACCACAGCGTAATACAAGACCGGCTTTAAACATTACTGCTGCTCATGAAAGTATTCAAAACAACCCATCAACCTTGTAGCATATAACGATAGGTTTCTTTCACGAAATCAAATTCCTATTTATATCATGGAATCAGTCATGAGGGATGGAAAGGACAGCGAAAGCACGCAGATTGTCCGGCCTTATTGCTCGTCGGTGGGGTAGGATCTTGCCGTCTTCCAGCCTTGTGATGCTGCTACAGTTAAAATTTAGGTATATTAGCGTGCTTCGAGGGGAACATAGAAAGTAGAAAGATTGAAATGCAAATCCGCAAAAAAAGAATTGTTGTTGTGCAAGATGTAATGCACACACTAGCCCGCCCATCCTGTCTACTCATAGACCACTAAAGATTCTGTTGGTAGACCCACTTAACGTTCCCCTAACTCTACTTCCGGTTACAAGAAATCAAACATAGAAGATGTTTAGTTCATTTCAGCATTAGCTAACATTTTATTTAGACACATGATAATATTCACGTAGATTAGGCTTTGTTCAGAAAATTATCATTTAAAGTCTATTAATTTCATTTAGACCAAACAGTGATATACTCGTATATATGAGTCATTCCATGCCAAACGGTACGATTTTGGGCAAAAATTTAACGCAATGATTCCGATTTTTATGAAAATTTGCAGATTTGGTCCTCTAGCAATTCTATTTCATCCGCGATTAGAAAAAAAAAATATATTTTTTTTTTTCAAAAGTTATGACCAATTGAACTTTGGTAAAATGGAGATTTTATCAAGGAGGTGTGTTCATTCAGTCGCATGTAACTCCGGAAATACTTGACCGATTTTACTCTGCTATACCTTATTTTGAAGGTAATTTTAAGCACTTCTAAAATAACGAAACGGTATGGCATAACGCCATAGAATTTTTTATGTTTGTATCATTTTAATCCTTTTATTTCGATTTTGAAAATGATTACATCTTTTTTTATTTTTGAAATTTTGCAGGCGTATTCTTACAGGTCTGTTTTACCGACTGTGTAAGTTTTAAAGTGGTGAAATAATGCGTTCTATTTTTAAAAATTTTTTTTTACCTTATACCTTTTTCACTTCCATGAATATAGAAAATATAATATAGAAAAAAAATATTTTTTAATAGTTTATTGACACAAGATATAACAACAACAAAAAAACAAAGAAAAAAAGAAATAAAAAAATGAGTAATGAAATAAATGTTATGCCTTGTATACCATCTTCATACAGTACTGCTCAGAAGATGATGTTGTCTGGACTTTCATTATTTTATCGGGTTGTGGAATGAATGCATGGTAGCCAAGAGTTCCAGAAATTGTTTTCGTTTGTCCAGCCTCATAAATCCCATTATTAGTGCCGTCAAATTTTATGATTGGGTGAATAAAAACGTGAAGAATATTCATACAGAATTCTTCAATAACTATCAATATCAAGATAGGGCGAAACACCTGAAGGAGCGTTTTGAAAAAGCGAAAACAATTTCTGGAACTCTTGGCTACCATGCATTCATTCCACAACCCGATAAAATAATGAAAGTCCAGACAACATCATCTTCTGAGCAGTACTGTATGAAGATGGTATACAAGGCATAACATTTATTTCATTACTCATTTTTTTATTTCTTTTTTTCTTTGTTTTTTTGTTGTTGTTATATCTTGTGTCAATAAACTATTAAAAAATATTTTTTTTCTATATTATATTTTCTATATTCATGGAAGTGAAAAAGGTATAAGGTAAAAAAAATTTTTTAAAAATAGAACGCATTATTTCACCACTTTAAAACTTACACAGTCGGTAAAACAGACCTGTAAGAATACGCCTGCAAAATTTCAAAAATAAAAAAAGATGTAATCATTTTCAAAATCGAAATAAAAGGATTAAAATGATACAAACATAAAAAATTCTATGGCGTTATGCCATACCGTTTCGTTATTTTAGAAGTGCTTAAAATTACCTTCAAAATAAGGTATAGCAGAGTAAAATCGGTCAAGTATTTCCGGAGTTACATGCGACTGAATGAACACACCTCTTTGATAAAATCTTCATTTCACCAAAGTTCAATTGGTCATAACATTTAAAAAAAATTTTTAAAATTTTTTTCTTGAAACACGTATATAATATTTTTAAGAGAAGAATGCATACACAAACTAGTTAAGCAATCCAAGCTTGTGATGTAAAAAATGCGTACCGTTTGGCATGGAATGACTCATATAAGAAGTAATAATTAAATAAATTGTATGGAAATAATTAGAAAAAAATCAAATTTTTTTAAATAAAACAGAATTATACTAAAAAAAAAACATTTAATCAATTATAAAGCGAATGAAACAATATCTAGAGTGAAACCAACGTGAAGAAAATATTATTGGCTTTAATCATATTAGCATTCGCAGTAATGTGAGATCAACTCGCTCTTATTCTTATGTTTTTTTTCCTTTTTTTCTTATTGTGTAAATATGCATGTACGCGCAACCGAGGCAAAGAAACAAAAAGGTTTCTTACTTACGTCGACGTAGGGTGCTTTAGCGTTAAATTAATATGGTCGAACATCAAGTTATATGGCAAAAACAAACAAATGATTTCTGATCCCCCTCCCGAAATTCGTCATTCCTGTGACTAATTTAGCCCAGAAAAATTACGAATTCCAAGAGAACCAATCACATTTGGGGGTTTCAGGGACAAATGTACTCCAAGAGACAACGACTGATCTAGTTGCTCCTAAAGTACAAACGTCTTTACCAGTATTTAATAAAAACAAAAGATAAAATGTTGACGCACTTACTTGTCTTAGGATCCCACGATGAAAGGCCTTCCACGCAGATAATCCGGAGAGATGATAATTATTAAATAAAGGTTATCCCAACGTTATTACTTTTGCCCTGATGCTCGACACTGCACACAAAACATTAACTTAACTCGGTACTATTTGTTTTTTTTTTATAATTTTGAATTTTGCTAGAAATTTTGAATTTTGCTTTTTTTTCCGAGAACGTTGACGTTGGCAGAAACTAACACGATTTTCGCGGGTTTCACTCTTTACAACACGAAAAGAATTAAAATAAAAAAAGTGACAAATTTAAATAAATCTAAATACCACTGGTTTTCTTATTACTTTAAATATCAAATTTCAAAGCACTATGTATTGTATACTTCACGACTTGGCATAAGTTTTATAAGGCAAATGATGTTTTTGAATGTACAAAAAAAATTGTGTAAGCGACCTTTGGACTTCTCACCGAAGTAGCACAAAATAAAACACAGAATCACTTCCAGACTATCACCACTTTTACTTTTTCTTCCCGTACGAACACTTTAAACCCGAGCTAAAATCAGACTGCTGGCAGACAGATTATTTTTATCTTCTTTTAGGGGCAGTATACTAGCTCGTTGGTTATAGAGGTGAGGAAGCGGGGACAAACGATCGGGAACACTTGGTGCCAAAGCTGAGAAAAAAACAGGTGCACCGTTAACTTGGGCAAACAAAAGAGAATTTAACGCATTCTATTACCTTTTTGCATTGGCACCAACCTAAGAGCGAATGAATGCCTCCAATTGCACTGCTCCAGCCCAGTGAATATCTACTCTTAAAATAAGCTTTCGGGAGATCACAGGATGCACACAAAAAAAAAAACAAACCAGCACTGCAAGGGAAATAAACTGAAATACCCAATAAATCATGCACACCTTATGACTTCCGTCCACCTGAATTTCCTATGTTATCTCAGCAAATAAAATTAGCTTGAGAACACAAGAACTCTGAAAATTCAGGACGAAGGAAGGCATAGAAGTTAAAAGCAATGTTCATAAGTACTTACAGGAACTTGACTGAGCCTCACAAAAAAAAGTATAACCTTTACAGGCTTATCAGCAAAATAGAAGATATAATAAGATAAGTGTGCACAAAGAAAATGCTGGAACAGAACTGCAAAAATGGCTTCCCTCTTACCCCTTTTTAAACCTCGGTTGATTCCGAAATGCATACCGTTTTGCTAGACTAGTGTCAAATACACATTCATGCTTCCAGGCAAATATGTCTTCTGCTGAGATACACCAACACATCCTAAAACAATTGCACGCAACCGCCATATGCAACTACCACCTATGCAACACAACTACTACACTAATATTCACCTCTTCGATAGGAAAAAGGAAAAGTAGGAAAGCAGGGAATGAAAGTGTCGAATTCAAATGCAATCCCTCACAGTAGGTATTTAACCAACTTACGCTGTTTTTCTCCAACAAACGGCAAATGTAGCAGACATAAAAGGAAAAAAATAAGAAAAAAAATCGTAGATGCCTGGTGTAGGAGTTGAACCTCGGACCTCCGGGTAGTAAGCACGAACACTTCCACTAGGCTACCAGTTTAGACCAATTCTCGGATTTAGTTTGGAGCCCGAAATTATGCAATGGTTCTTAACTAAGCTTAAGTCCCTCAGTCAAGAGATAAAGGAACTGAAACAACGTTTCGTACATAAATATAAACATACAAACGAACAACAGAGCGAGATACAACAGAAAGTATCTCCAAGCGCCACTACAACCTCAATTGGAAGCCGTGCTGAATGTAATGAAAAATGTGCTCAAAAGGGTTCGCGTTTGTAAGGCTTACAGAGGCGGCCATTTATCTGATATGGTATTCATACATAATTGCTGACATTAAACAAAACATTTATCAAAATAAGATCCATTATCTTTCGTTTCAATTATAAACAAACAAAGTAGTATACCTTCCCGGCGGACACCCTGTACTAAAAGCGAGTAATAACCGAGCTTGCATAAACTCGCAAAAGGTTACTCTTGAAGAATTTTCTTTCCAAACAATTTATTTATTTAAAACAAACTGGGTTTAAGGCAAATTATCAATAGCTTTCTGTAAATAAAATCACTTTTGTATTTATGTAGAATAGTGTGAAGTGTTCACGTTAGCGATCTGCTAAGCTAGTTGCCAATCGAACAAGGCCAATTTAAGATTTTACGAGTATATATGTTATAAATAAAGGCGAGACCGCACACTTAATTTAATTTTATATGTGAATAATACAAGAGCTAACGGATGGGACAATTCTTCACATTAACGACATTGTACTTCCATTACGAATAAGAGTCATTAAAAATATGGAGCCTCGGATAGAGTTTCCACCGAAGCCGTAGCAAGCAGTTGGCAGATATTTTGTTTCACTAATTACTATTTACTAAATTTTAGTTAACTGTCATCAATCCTTCCATAATAAAAAATATAAAAACAACTCTCTGCAAACTCTTTGTTTTATTTACAATAAACATCGTGCGGGTTAGTTGGACCACCCTTGATAAATGTTGGCATTTTGTGTTAACACAATGGCTCAAGTTCACCTTATTTGGGGTTCGGACAACAGGGACATTCCAGAGATCGATGGAGTTGACAAGAGGTGGCCAGGACACCAAGAAAAGACACCGTCTGGTTAAAAGTCCTGCAAAGAGTCTTCAAGATGGCACCAGCGACTACTTCTGAAACTGTTGTCTACCGGACAGACGGTAGAAAACGACCTAGCAGATATCGGTATTGGCTATCTTAGGATCTATGGTGCTTCAAATGGTTGAACGGAAAAAATATACTATTTAGGGCCTTCCTTTTTTTATTGCTCAAGTTCTCTTTTTTACCTTAAGTTGAGAGAAAGATCTTTAGTGCGAGTAAATAGCGTAAGTTTTGCTACATATTGTGATATCATAATGCACTGTTAAAACTAAGTCAGTCTAATTTTCAGTTTAACCTAACCATGTACAAATTAATATGTTCTTAATGTTTATCTAAAAAAAATATTTAATTTAAAAAAAAATAATATTTAAAAAAAAAATTTGAGCTAGCCCCACCTTAAGTATACCGATCGACATATAATCACCTGCTGATTTCATTTAATTATATCCGCCTCATTTGTCTGTCCATCTAAAGCTTGTTATCAAACTACAGGTCGAAATTGTTGTCCGATTTTTATGAAATTTTGGCAAAAGTTAAATTTTTGGATCAAGGGCGGACGCCATTGCAATTAATAGTTTTATATTAAAATGTTCGTTGCAACCAACAATTGGCAATCATAAAATAGTATTTCGCTCTTATAACCAAAAACAGTATACCCAAACTTTTTTGGAAATTGCTTGGAACTACAAATTTTCTGGTGGAAATAAGGAATTTCCATTGCAGGGACAAAATATGTATAATCACAATGCATTTTTGTTACGACATACCGAAAGATGATAAGTGGGACCGATGTATTATACACACAACCAATTTATCCATTCCTATGGAATGCGGTTAAGATGTTATTGGTGATTATGACTAAAAGTTTATTATAACTTTAGATAAGTTGTTTGTTGCTACCAAGATGTTTGGTTGGTTATAGACATTATAAAAATAAAATGATTCTAAAATTATTGACTTTAAGCCAATCGATTTATTCATTTTTTGTACAAATCTTAATTTTCTCCACTTTATCCCTGATATGACAGACCGTGCCAATGATTTAGATTGCTTTAGGTGTGCAAACAAACATTTATAAAAACTCTTATAAAAATTCAAAATGTTTTAGTTAATACCCTTTTGTTAAACCAGTGTGATATGTGGATCTTTTATCCAAAATTTAACCGATACTTCAGTTCTACTTAGAAATTCGGTGCACCCAACTAATATTCAGTTATATTGATGGAATAATCAAACTACATGCAACCTCAATCATTCGCCTGTGACAACGAACCTGTTCTATTGTGTGTATAAATATAAATTATTAAATAAAAGTTATTACGGAGGAAGGTTTCTCTGTAAATTATAAGTATATCGTCAAAAAAAAACTAAATTATATCGTTCTCCGGTGCCCAAAGAAGTATGTCAATGTGTCCGAAAGTTGACAATATAATTTGTATCTTGCTTTAAATAATTTGTTTTAAATGGAGATTTAAGTCTTTGATTGAAGCTTCAAATCCCTATATAATTATTTTAGAACTGAAATTGCAATATCATTTCATTACCCACAGCTTTCTTCTTTGTCACTTTCACCGATATATTGAGTTCCATTTACTAAATATATCAGTGCATTAACTAACATTTGGCAGAACTTGATAGCATATGCAACCTTAATCATTTGGTTGCACTAATGGAAACTGGCTAGTACACGGAACCTCAATTATTCGATTGGCAAACAAATTTAGTTGTGACAATCAATCTGTTCTCAGTGTGTGTCTATAACTCGTTCCCTAAGTCATTTAATAGGTTATGTTGGGAATGCTAGCCAGTTGAGATTTAGACTGATGCCTTGACTCTGCATTGAATAAACCCCGTCCCTTGTGATTTCTTCAAGAAGAAGTGATAGGGGAAGAACTAAGTAAGAGGAGAGCAAAGAAGGATTATAAAGCGATGAATAAAGGGGAGGAGATTTCTGCTGCATATGTGACAGTGCATTGAGAAAGGGACCTAAGGGTAAAAAAATCAATATTCATTTTTTTTCTTTTTTTGATGTGGACAACATCTGAGCATCGAATAAGACCGATCCCATGCCCCAAAAGGGTTCCCTCCCAGAGATATGCGCGTTTTATGAAAGTGAAGTCGACGATTCTAAGCGCAAATAAATAGGGACCTAATCTTTAAAATGACACTCCTGAACAAAACTTTTTATCAACTTTTCACTTTTTTTGATGTGGATAACATCTGAGCATCGAATGAGACCGATCCGATGCCCCAAAAGTGTTCCCTCCTAGAGATATGCGCGTTTTATGAAAGTGAAGTCGACGATTCTAAGGCAAATAGAAAGGGACCTAATCTTTAAAATGGCTCTCCTGGACAAAACTGGTTTTTAACCTTAGGTCCCCCTTTCTATTTTGTGCTTCACATATAGTTTTATTTATTTTAATTGACACTATTGAACTAGGCAGATTTCCCTATAAGACGTATCTGCTTTGTCTTTATAAGACGCATCTGCTTTGTCACTCAGAGAAAAAATCAGTTGGAATTCGGTCCGAACTACATAAATTCGGTTAGCTAAACCGAATTTCTGTTGCAATAATCATCATTCCATAGTAGTAATAGTGACGGTTCAAGATATCATATGTTGCTACAACCATATCATGGTATTCACAGCCAATAGCACAGTTGTACAAACCGAATTCAGTTTCACTATTGGTTGCGACAACTGGCGGTTACGAAAACCAACCAATTGTGATGTACATGTTACTTTGTTGCCAATAATTGGTGGTGGCAACAAATTATATCTTTGTAGTGACCAAACCCTGTTTAGTTGGCTAGTCACAACAAAACCTTTGTTTACGACGAAAAGATATTCGGAAATCCGCAGAAAATTAATTAAAAAATTGTCAGACTGTTTAAGTTTCTTAGGTTAAACGATGCATGCTTTCAATCGATACTGCCATAGAAATACAAGAACTTTAAAAAACAAAATATTTACCAGAGTATAGAAACATGCTTAACTGTAAGTAAGTCCCATTACTCAGACTTTATCAGAATTTACGCCATAGACAGACAACCACCGAGTTACGGCCACCCAAAGCTTGACAATAAATATTGTTGTAAACCTTAATTAATTATTTTCAGAATTGGGCTGCAAGGAGTTAAAATATTAAATTTTTTAAAAAAAAAAGTACTTGTAACCAACAATCTATAACAATAACCAACAATCTATACAAACAACCAACACATGTACACATTCAGTTCTAATAATCATATTAGTCTGCTAGGATTACCGATACTTGTTTCTTCAACCGAGAGTGTCAGTCCCCTCTGCGGACAATTTCTGTCTTCCCAATCAACATACGGTTGTAATGAAGGAATACGAGTACGTGAAAAGTACGTGCAACAACCAACATTCAGTTGGTAAAAAATTCTATTCTCTGTATGTACTTGATGATCTTTTCTGCATCCTAGCTATCCTATACAAGCTTTAGCAAGTGCTACTCCTTGAAAGAAATATGCAGCTCTGAGGTTTCCTCATAGGTACATCAGCCTAACTTGACACTCTTGTCTGCTTATCCACACCCGTTACATTGCTATGTTCAACAAAAATCTGGGTGGAGCCTTTAAGACGCATACGTTACCTTATAAACATCTTAATATAAGATTGTGAGACAGCGAATAAAACTCTTATTCGTTTCCTTGGAGGCAATCAGTACCACGCCACTGTGACTCTTGCCACCACATCATCATTCTTTTAAGCACAAAAATTGCATTGTTGTGATCTTCTCCATTCATGCTCTTGCTAGATACACGCCATCATTGGCTTCCAATTAGAACGACTTCAATCTACATTGCTATGGCAACCACATATCCACGAAATACTATTCCTCCAACCGGGCTTCCTTATGCACTTATCTTCTTGTGCGATATGAATAGAAAGCATATGACCAATAACAACGTCGCCAACATACGGCGCTCCTTTCAAAAGTCGCAAAGTGCAATATTTTAGCCCATCATCTGCTTATTTGTTTGTTCGCTGCACTTGGGCAGACTACACCGCGCACGGGGGTACAACAATGAATGTGAACTCCGGCAACAGTTGCCAACGTCCCCCCACCACCAAGCGAATGAAACGAGTACAACACACAATGGCCGGGATGAACGAGCATCCAGTGGAGTGGAGTAATATTGTAATTTGCTCAACAGGATGACTCTTTAGCCCATATTCTCCTGGCTGGGCCAGGAAGGCAAAGGAATGCCAGAAGGAACACGAAACGATTTCTTAAGAAGTGCAATGTATGGCGGGCTTTCGGCGGGGTTAAGGCGGACGTACGAATGGACAGACACAAATGGAGCGAAAACAACAACGGGTGGCGTTGTTAGTACTAATGGCAAAGAAGAACAATAACCAAGACAGACAGTGGTTTCCAACCGATAACAGTGATAGCCTACAAATTGAGGAACATAAATAAAAATTTAGGTAGAAACATTCTAAAACCCATTCACAAGTCTTTAATCAGGGGAAAGAACCAATCAGCTGACGAACGGGACGGATGTTCCCTTACGATACTAATTAGATTACATTTTTATATTATGGATGTGTATCTTTTAGGCTGTATTTGTCTCTACTTGAGATTTTTTTGTATTTTCGCAATGCAACATACAGGGAGTTGGATGAAAACCGCTACCAAAATCGAATTTAATAATTTTTTTCTATATGTGACAGCGCATAGAGAAAGGGACCATTTTTCACTTTTTTTTTGATGTGGAAAACATCTGAGCATCGAATGAGACCGATCTCATGCTCCAAAAGTGTTCCCTCCCAGAGATATGCGCGTTTTATGAAAGTGATGGTACACCAAATATACACGTATTTAAAGCTTTAAAATGGCTCTCCTGAACAAAACTGGATTTTACCCTTAGCTCCCTTTTTATTTTGCGCGTCACATATGTGACTAAGGTTAAATCCAGTTTTGTTCTGGAGAGCCATTTTAAAGATTAGGTCCCTTTCTATATGCGCTTAGAATCGTCGACTTCACTTTCATAAAACGCGCATATCTCTGGGAGGGAACACTTTTGGGGCATGGGATCGGTCTCATTCGATGCTCAGATGTTGTCCACATCAAAAAAAGAAAACAAATTAAAATTGATTTTTTTACCCTTAGGATTTTTTTTTAATTTGCAGATTGATTTTTAGATTTAACAAAAATGTTCCGTTCGGACGGAGGAAACAATCGCTGCGGTAGCTGCTGCCATACAGAATAATCCAAGAGAAGAAGCTTACAGCTCAAATGGATATAAGCACACAAGCATTGTAGTCAATTATTCACAAAGATTTGTACTTATTCCCATATACAATTTAAAAGGACAACAAACAGAACGCAGCAGACTTTCCCGATTCGCTTGAAATTTTGCCAGAAGATGTATCAAATGGTGGAACACGATGTCTGACGAAGCCCATTTCGATTTAAACGGCAACATAAACAACAAAATAGTCTAATATGGAGTGCTTCCAACCCACAGATACTCCATGAAACGGCATCCCAATCACCCTTTTTATACCCTCCACCATACAATGGAGGGTATATTAGTTTTGTCATTTGTCTGTCTGTAACACCTTGAAATAACCATCGGAGACCCATCAAAGTTATATGTTCTTGATCCTCGCAAAATTCTAAGACAATCTAGCCATGTTGTCCGGCTGTCCATCTGCCCGTCTGTTGAAAACAAGATAGAGCCTGAATTAAAACAGCTAGGGAGATGAAATTTGGCACAGACATGTGTAGTTAACCTAGCATGGTTGGTATTGAAAATGGGCTCTACGCTCTACGGGAAGTTGGTGTTGGAGACCCTCAACCGACACTACCTCATAAAAATTAGTTTTTTATTTGGAAATATCCATCCAGTTTCTTAAGCAAAATCACTGAAATTTTGCAAATAACAATAGGCGCAATCATCTATGTAAAAATGGTTTAGATTGGGCTACCATTTCTTGTACCTCCCATACAAACGGCCTTATGGGCCTTGAGAAATAATATGACTATAACTCACCACAAACTTGACCTATCGAAATGAATTTAACACATCAAAATTTCTATATGCAACACACTTCTACGCTGAATTCGGTTCAGATCGGAAAAGTCCTACTGGTACCTCCTACACTAACGGTCTCATGGGCCTTGAAAAATAATATCACAATAACTCACCACACACTTGATCTATCGAGACGAAATTTTCGGCATAAAGATTAATATACAGAACAGACTTTAGCGCTAAATTTGGCTAAGATCGGAAAGCCCTACTGGTTCCTCCAACACAAACGATCTCATGGGCCTTGAAAAATAATATGACAATAACTCCCTATCGAGATGAAATTTTCTACATAAAGATTTTTATGTAGAACACACCTCTGCACCAAATTCTGTTGGGATCGGAAAAGTCCTACTGGTACCTCCCACACAAACAGTCTCATGGGCTTTGAGAAATAATAACGATAACTCACCACAAGCTTGACCTATCGAAATGAAATTTTGCACATAAAGATTTCTATATAAAACACACTTCCGCACCAAATTTGGTTTTATTTGGGAATCTAGTGGAGGGTATCCAAAGTTCGGCACAGCCAAACTTAACATTTTTTACTTATTTTAATTGAGATACGTATGGCGTTCAGAGATAATGAAGTTGGATGTTTTGTTGATGGAGAGGATTATAGGCAGGTGTTCCAATCCTAACGAGATGACGTCGTTGATCAGGCCAGGCGATGCCATAGTTATGTCTGGCGAACGATAGCCCATAATCCGCGTGGGGAACACCATTGTGCAGTCGTTGAAATCCGAGAACAGTTCGCAAACATTAACCCATTTCGAAGAAACTTTGCATATTATTCATCTGTCCCATCCTTCCCGATAATATAAGTATATGTGACGCGCAAAATAAAAAGGGACCTAAGGGTAAAAACCAGTTTTGTTTAGGAGAGCCATTTTAAAGCCATTTAAATACGTGTATCTTTGGTGTACCATCACTTTCATAAAACGCTCATATCTCTGGGAGGGAACACTTTTGGGGGCATGGGATCGGTCTCATTCGATGCTCAGATGTTGTCCACATCAAAAAAAAAAAGTGAAAATTGATTTTTTTCCCTTAGGTCCCTTTCTCTATGCGCTGTCACATATACAACAGCTGTAGAAGAACCGTAAAAATTCCAATTTCGGTTTAGCACCATAAACATCTCCAGAAGTTTTCGACCCTAAATTGAGTTGAATCCAATCCGTTTAAAGCTATTCGCTGTCCAATCATAGATATAAAGGGAACCTGCCTATCTTGAATAAGAAGAACAAATAATTTATTTGAACATATTTTATTGCTGAGAAAATACTTATTCATTAAGTACAAAATATTAAAAAATTAAATAAATTGTTTTGATGCTACGTTTTTGCAGAAAAGGGCTCGGGTAAGCGTTTTAAGGACTATGAACAGAATTTCATCGTTTACCTTAAAAAAGATGGGCAATCCAATAGAAAAATTGCGAAATTATAAAACCTTTACGAATATGTAATAAGAATTTATTTGTGAGACAAAAAATATAGTATCAAAACTCCAACCAAAGGCAATTCAAAACTAACATTAAAGGACAAAAAATATAGTATAAAAACTCCTCCAAAGGCAATTCAAAACTGACATTGAAGGATAAAGGACGAATTCGTGAGGAACCTACAAAAAATCGTCTTACCTGCAGCAAAATAAGAGAAAAACTGGACTTATCTGTTATCTCTAGAACAGTTGCACGGTATTTAATGTCTACACCATCCATAAGCTAGAGTTTACCGAAATGAATATGGTTTGGACAAATGAATGGAAATATGTCATCTTTTCCGACGAGAAAAAAATTCATTTAGATGGCCCAGAATGGTATAGCTGCTACTGGCACGATTTAAAGTTAAAGCTGCATTTTCCTGCAAATAAATAACCATTTTGTTTTATATCAACAAAAATGAATTCAGAAAATTACTAAATTGTTGGAGGGCATGTTGATATCAAATCTTGATGAAAATCTGGGCGAAGAAGTAATTTTCAAGCAAAATAATGTCTCGATTCATGCATCCAAGCAAAAGCGTGGTTTTTGGACAGAAACATCGATGTATTACCATGGTCTGATCCAATAGAAAACCTATAGGGGAATTTCGCAGCTAAGGTTTACGAGGGTGGAAGACATTTTTCAACAATCGACGATCTAAAATATACGACTAATGAGTGTTAGTCCGACATCCATTCAAAATTTGATAGAATCGATGCCAAATCAAATTTTTCCGTCTTACAGAATAATGGAGGACATACTAAATATTAATTAAATATGAAAGTTGGCTTTTATTTGGTCATTTCCATTTTGACATTTAAGTAGAGTGTGCGCAAACGAATTTAACGCCTCTGTTTTGCTTTTAATTAAATTTTTCACAGTGTAATAAAATATTTGTTTGTTTTTTACCAACTTTTTGGAAATATTAAATAAACTGACTGTTTCGTAAAAAACAGATTAAAAAATATTTTATGTCACCAAAAGTCGTGTGCGCTCAAACGATCGTCTACCACTGTATAGTAGGGGTATAAAGACTGTAATTCTAAGTTCATAGTCGCAATCATTGATATGATTGCAGTTATGATATTATTGTTAACATAAAACCCAAAAAAAACAATACTTCTGTTGCAGCAACCATATTTATATGGTTGCTACAAACTTTTTTTCATTTTTAAATATGTCAATAATAATATCATTACATTTCAACAATATTATTATTGCCGCAATCAGACTGTTGTCAAAACGAAAAATCAATATTATGGCTGCAACGAACATGCTTTTATTGCACAGTATACGAAGTTTCCTATACTTATATATATTTCTGGCCTAGGCAACACTAAGTGTTGCCTGGCGCCATCTGACATTTTCATTTGAAAGTTTAACATTTTTTAGCATAAACGTACTCAGAACATTTTGACGTACGACCATCATTTGTGTTGTTTACAGTGACTTGAAAAAATCAATTTGGCAAAAAAAATGGAATTAACTCGTGAACATTTTCGTGCGATCATTTTTCACAACTTTCAATGTGGACTATCACGACAAGAGTGCGTCGATGAACTTAAATCTTTGTATGGCGATGAAGCACCATCCTATAGCTCTGTGAAAAACTGGTTTAATGATTTTAATCGTGGCCGAAGCTCGCTCAAAGACGAAGGTCGTGAAGGTCGTCCAATAACGGCCGTTGTGCCAGAGAACATTGATGCCGTGCGTGAACTGATTATGCAAGATCGTCATGTGACATACCGTGAGATAGAGGCATCTTTGGGCATTTCTTCCACCAGCATAAATATTGATATAGCATAAACACCTGACCGTAAAGAAGGTTTGTTCTCGAAGGTTTGTTCCCGCACAATTTGACAAACGCTCAAAAAAAGGCTTGTGTCGATTGGTGAAAAGAAATTTTGAAAAAATACGATCGTTGTGCTTCAAAAGACGTTTAAAAGGTCGTCACAGGTGATGAATCATGGATCTATGCGTATAAGCCAAAAAAACAGCAATCGACCGTGTGGGTCTTCGAAGACGAGCCGAATCCAAACGAAAGTTGTTCGTGGAAGAAGCACTTTGAAGCAAATGGTCACCTGTTTCTTCGGCAAAACTGGTCGTGTGGCGATTGTTCCGCTTGAGCAACATAGGACGGTCAATTCTGAGTGGTACACCATATTTTTTTTGCCTGAAGTCTTCGGAGAAATTCGAGCAACGAACAAGAGAAGACAAATCATTGTGCACCATTACAGTGCGAGCGTTTTGCGAGCGCCTTTTTGACAGGCCAAAACGTTGAATTGATGCCGTACACCCCTGACTCAGCACCCAATGATTTTTTTTTATTCCCACACATCAAGAAAAACATGAGTGGTCAACGAATTCCGTCGCCAGAAGATGCTGGTGAAACGTTCAAAAACCAGGTTTTAGAGGTGTCTCAATCAGAGTGGAAAAAGTGCTTCCACTATTGGCTTGAGCGCATGCAAAAGTGTATAAATCATGCTGGAGAATACTTTGAAAAACAATAAAACCATTTTTGATGATTAATATTAGCATTTTCATTATTAGGCCAGATATATATATATAGCAGCCCTCGTAATAACCATATTTTCTCTGCGTGTAATTGACACACTGGGAAGTGTGATTGTTTTTTAAAGCAATGTTCTCTGCGGATCCGATTCTGTCTATATTTGATTGCATTCCATAATCAAGTTTTAGATTACGAAATTTTTTGCCTTCAACTAATCAAGTTGGGAGGCTGAATTTTTTAAAAAAAATGAAACATGACAAGATACCTTAAAAATCAAACATTCTCTAAAAATGGCACGGGTCTCAGAAACTTGAAAATCAATATTGAAGATGTCGTTAGGTTCCTTTAATCAAGAAATAAATTAATTGTAAAAGTTTTAATTAATTAATTTCAATTTTAGATGTACAAAATGTATTGAATGCCGCATCATTAAGTTTATTTCGATAGTAATAATTTGTAAAATACGTGGGCTAATTTAGGAGTTAAATTAAAAGATAACAATTTGCGCTAAGAATAGGTTCATTTTCAAAATTGTTGACACACTCAAAATATTTGTATCCATTGCCACAAATCTATAAATCCTTTTCGTAATTATCCTAAAAACACCGCAAATTGTTCAGTGATGGCCAATCAAACTCGGATTTTAGCAAGATATCTTATCATATATATTTCAGTTAATTTTTTGTTATGAAAAACTGCCCGCAAAAGCTATTTAAAGCAAATCGGCTTTCTATGTTTTTTTTTTTTTTAAATTTTCAGTAATCCCGTTGAAAATTTGCTGGGAAAACGGGAATCGTAAATTACAGAAATACCTTGAAATCCCAGGATGTGAATTAACCTGGTATTACACCGAGTATCCACTGGAAACAAATAAATTAGTTAATTTTGAAATTATTTTACTTTATTGCTTCTCTGTGCCTTCAAACCACTGTGCAACAACTTTGCAATAACCATAGCATAAAAAACACCACCACCCCCTTTGTTTCACAGCGGAGTCAAGCAACAAATGAAGATGAACACGAGTGAGTTAAGAAATTATTTCTTGGCAACATGACCGTGGTACAGTGGGACCACTAGCTGCAATATGTTAAGCAAAGTTCTAAAACGATACATTACAAGTTTGTTCAGCTTGAAGTAACGAGCTTAACCACCGATTGCAGCAAGTTGCACTCCCTCACTGCTACGCCTTCGGTGACAGCAAAACATGCCGGATACAAAGGGCATTTGTTTAATCCTGAAATGAAAATACGTGCGAAGGACAATGACAAAAAGGATGTGGCACAAGCTAGCAAAACATGGTGGTTTTTTATTTATGTCCCTACTTACTCAACAACAATCTGCCGACGTCCGAACAAAGTTTTGTTACAAACACACGCTCACAATATGCTTTGCAGGAGAGGACAAAGGACTCGTGTATTATCTCTGGAACGGTGACATAATTTGTAATAAAAGCACCTGCTGTGATTTAGAACTCGCATCATATTCTTCCTTGCAGACATGCAGAAATTTATGAGTGAAAATAATCAATGCTTGCCTGCTCTCTCGTACCTTTTAAAATATGAGTTTTCTTTTACTGTGACTTTGCCTACTCTCACCCACCCATTGCCCGTTTTACGGACCATGGCCAGGGGGGCGTATAATATGGACTCAATCAACTTTGACCAAAGTGTTGATTACATGTTTTTGTGATTGTGTGAGTGTTTGTGTAAGTGGAAAGTAAAAGGAAAAATTGGAAACTATTTTCGCAAATACACACAAAGACAGGGAGTAGCCTTACTTTGATGTCAATCAAGGAATTATTGGCCAATCAAAAGGAGAAACATTCATATTGAAAAGTTCATAAGGTGATGATGATAATGACAGTTAAAGCTAGTAAAAAGGCAAATATCGGGTGTGACCGACTATTTTATGCCATTCATCACTGAATATGCAGAAAAGGCAACTAAGCAGATTAAAAACTAACTTAGAGCTTTTTTGAACAGACATGAGAATTCGTGAGAAAATTGCAATGTTTTTGGCGACCAATGCACCTATATTTAAAACACTTCACTATATTGGCATAAACTTTAAATGGAGGGTTGGCTCTAAAGTCACAGGGTCCAGACAAAAAATGTTGCATATTGTTCTTCATATTTCTGCATATTTCAGTGCCAGAGAAAAAACATGGTCACGGCAATAATAATATGTTCTCCACAATAAAAGTATAAAAGCAACCATAGCATTGTTAACTAAATTTATTTTTGTCAATAGTATAATTGCTGCAATAGTCATATTGTTGAAATGTAACAATAGTATTATAGCCAAATTTAAAAATGAAAATATGGTTATAGCAACAATATAAATATGGTTGGTGCTACAAAAGTATTGTGATTTGCGTTTTATGTTAACAATGATATGATTACGGCAATCATACTGTATGATTTGTAGAACAAATGTTATTGGTACGGAATCAAAAACGCTTACGTTTATTTAAACTTATTTTTTCTACTTTGAAATAAATCACTCCTATTATTTTGAATTTAATGTATTTTTGAATAATTTTCATAATTCAAATCTATTGTCGACAACTTAAACAAATTTTAATAAATTATATTGGGGATCATAGTATAATTGTGTGTGATCATACTATGGTTGTAGGGATCATAACATGGCATGCGAATCATATTATGGCTGTGAGGATCACACTGTGGTTGTATGTGAAACATACTATGGTTGTGAGGAGATTATAGTATGGTTGAGTGTGAATCATACTATGGTTGTGGGGATCATAGTATGGTTATGTGTGAATCATACTATTGTTGTGAGGATCATAGTATGGTTGTATTTTAATCATACTATTGTTGTGAGGATCATAATATTGTTGTACCACAACCATATACCCAACAATTGTATTATCCTCTTCGAATATTGTTACCACAACCATACTTTTTTTCTGCGAGTATGCATATTCCCACATTTGTCTATGGGTGAATAATGACATATTTTGATCCCTGCAGAAATTGCGTTGTTTTCCCCTCCATAATATTTTTTATTGCGCTTGAAACACCTCAAAATACCCGATGAGCACATTCTAAGATGATCTAGCCATATCCGTCCGTGTGTCAGTGTAGTGAAAACTACAACTTCAGGTTGGTATTAAAAATGGACCGGATCAGTCGAGAGGTACGAATTTTCCCCACCCAATGACTGAGTCAGCCACTATTTTTATATTATTTTTTGTTTGCATATGTGACAGCGCATAAAGAAAGGGACCTATGGGTAAAAAAAATCAATTATTCTTTTTTTTCTTTTTTTGATGTGGACAACATCTGAGCATCGAATGAGACCGATCCCATGCCTCAGAGATATGCGCGTTTTATGAAAGTGAAGTCGACGATTCTAAGCGCAAATAGAAAGGGACCTAATCTTTAAAATGGCTCTCCTGAACAAAACTTTTCATCAACTTTTCACTTTTTTTTTGATGTGGACAACATCTGAGCATCGAATGAGACCGATCCCATGCCTCAAAAGTGTTCCCTTCCAGAGATATGCGCGTTTTATGAAAGTGAAGTCGACGATTCTAAGCGGAAATAGAAAGGGACCTCATCTTTAAAATAGCTCTCCTGAACAAAACTGGTTTTTAACCTTAGGTCACATTATTAGCCATCGTGTAACCGCTTTTGTAAAGGATTGTTAAAAATTTCTTTTCAGTGTACTGAATTTAAATCTATTCCTCATATGAGGGTAGTCATCGCTATGTTACGAATATAAACAGTTTTCTTGTCTATCTCGGTCTAGTACCTGTTAGAGAGACCGTGATATTCTGCAGTTATATATACAATTCCACCTTGACCCTGTTCGATGGCTGCCGACGAATTCGATGAGAATTCGTTCATCAGTTCAAAGAACGAAGTGAGTTTGTCTGGGGTTCTTGGGCCACTGACTGCGTCAGATTCATTCTGGCCCATTCGTCCGCCATTTAGTACAGTACAGCAAAGTATAAATCATTCAATACGTCTAATACCGTCATACATTTTGATCTTACTGTCATATAGTCCAACCACTTCATGGCTGACATGCTTTTCTCAAATATACAAACGTCGGAGGTACTCGTATGTTTAGTTTCAATATATTTTCTACGGCTGTATTGATTGCGAAAACCTCTATAAGATCGTGCATTCCCAATAAGCACAAAGTCGGACTCGGATACGATTCGGATCCGATTTGAGTCCGAGATGTCGGACTCCGCTTTCTCTGTTCCGATTCGGATCCGATTTGAGTCCGATATGACAGACTCCGCTTTCTCTGTTCCGATTCGGATCCGATTTGAGTCCGAGATGTCGGACTCCGCTTTCGATTCAGGTTTGCAGTAAAAATTTGGAGTTTTATTTTTATATTTATTAATGAATTTATTTATTTATTATTATTTTGAATTTATTACTTAGTATATATGTGGTGAAATAAGCAACAATTAGATGAAAAGTAATATGACATTAAAATTTAATATATTAATAAGTATATGACTCATATGTAACAGACATCATATTAGTGTATAAGTGGTACAAAATACAATTCGTTTGTCAATTTAATTTTGAAAACCTTTTTTATATGTAATATGTTGTGCTCATTGGGCAAATCTTCAAACTCAATATTATTAGTCTTGAATATACAGTTTATATTAATGGTAATTGAAGAAGAAATGTCTTCGACTGATATCAATGGATAGCCATGCACAATATAGTCCTGATCAACTCGTTTGATATATTTTATTTTAAATAAAAGGACGCTGATGCTTTCAACATCTTGGTGAGTTAAATTTTTTCCCTTTTAAAAATATCAGTTTAATAAATGTAATACCTTTTTTGAAACAGGTGCGGGATCTTCTGTTTTTGACAGGCGGCACATCAGCCGAGTACGTGCGCAACTGCTGGCGCAATGTCATTGCGCACCAGACAATGTCATTGTCTGGTGCGGCTCTAAAACTAAAAGGGCGGCCAAGGAACTGATAGTGGCAGCCGCAATTAAAGGTAAGGTTCAAGTTCCCTAAACTTTAATTTACATTTTTATATAATTTTATCAATTCTATGTATATTTCAGGAGCATTTCAACAGAAATATCCTCACGAGCCCTTGGAAGTAATGGACCAGCGGAGCAAAAAATACTTCCAATATGCAATGGACAGATTTACGAAAAAAACAAAATATAACAATGAAAAAATATTATCGTAAAGTAATATTATCGTAAAGTAATCGTTTATACTTACCTATGTTATAAATAAATGCGTAAAAATTGAATTTGTTCCGCCTTATTATTTTATGCTAAATTATGCAGGATCAAAAATCGTTTCGGCAACGGATCAGAATTCATTTCGTTTTCGGATCCGACATCGTTTTGAGTTCGGGTCCGATATCATTTCGAAATCGGACTCAATTCTCGGTCCGATATCGAAGAGGGAATTGCTCCCGTTCTCGTGTCCGACCTCGGGCCGAAATCGGACCCGTTCTCGAAACCAAATCAGAGAAGTCGGATCCGATTCGGATCAGATTTGGATCCGATGTGCTTATTGGGTTTGTCCGGTAGTAAGTTAAATATTCTTAGCCGAGGCAGTAAGTGTAAACCCCAGACTCCATTTTTTAACCACTCGTAAAGATCAAGTCTTGTAATCAGAAATTAAAGTACTCACTTCCTTTTGTGAAAATATATACGAGTAGCAGCCCGAAATTCGTTTTCGCCCTCAATTATTTTTCAATCGTCCATTGTCTATTATAAAGTGATGTCAGTCAATTGCGGTATACTTCATACACTTGGTGTCCACACAAAAATACTTCCTTTTTGGTGCTTCATTTACCTGCACAGTTTCCCCTGTCCCTTGGCTCTGTTTCAGGTGCTTTCATTTAGTTTTGCTTTTCGTTTTACTTGACTTTAATTGTGTTGCCTTTTGGCAACTTCCTTTCAATGCCACAAAAAGAAGTGAGCTACTATCAATTATGTGTGTATTGGATATCATCAAAGGAACTTTTGGAGATGGTTGCAAGTTGCTGGGGCAGCAGCACGAAGAAAGGACGATATGGTAGCAGGGGATGGCTGGCTATAAAGGACTGACATAACAACATTTGAAAGGTTCAAGGAGTGTGGCGAATAATATTTGAAATAAAGTTTAAGTAGTGAGCAAAAAAAATCAAGACTACCGTTGTCATTTTCAGTTTATAATCAAGAATTCTAGGCTTGATAATGGCAGATGTGAAAGAATCGCCCATCCTTATTCAAGTTATTTAAAAGTAATTTATAATAAGTGGTAGTTGTTGGTGGTGTATGTCGTAAGGTAAAGTATCAGATCGGTTAAACTAAGTGAATCCAGCATATACCTTATAGTCTATACTAAAGGGTATCAATCTAGAGGTATTTTTTCAGAACAAAAAAATATATAAAAATTCAAATCAAGTGTGGAATCGTTATTGGTAATTTGAAAGGACATTTTATGGCATCTATTTTTTGATATAATTTCCTTTGTATGACTCGTACGAGCATTTCGACCGGTATGACTTTAATGGCATGCGTAATGTTGGCTTCAAAAACCTGAATCGTAGCTAATTTGTTGGCATAGACTTTGGAATTTACGTAGCCCCAAAGAAAAATATCTAAAGTTGTGATATTACTCAATCTAGGCGGCCAACTCACCTGTCCAAAACGTGAAATTAGCTGCTTTTCGAAATGACCTCTCAAAATATCCATTGTTTGAGCAGCTGTATGGCAAGTGGCGCCGTCGTGTTGAAACCAAGTGTCGACACCTCTTGAACCTCTTCTTGTTGCCCTTCAGTCCAAATGCGGCAATTTTGTTTATTGACTTTGCCGTTGAGCCAGAAATGGGCCTCATCACTGAACTAAATTTTGGTCGAAAACAGTGGATCTTCCCATTTCTCACCGAACGCATATTTCCATAATACAGTTGCCAACATTTGAAGGAAATTATTTTCTGTTGTAAGTGAATAGTTGACCTTTGGTGTTGTTATTTTATGAAATTATTTTTCGGCTTGAGGTCATTTATTTCAACTCGTTGTTCTAATTATTGTTTAATTATTTTCAAAAAATAAATGCCACAAAATGTCCTTTTTAAATAATCAATAAAGATTTTACACCTTATTTGATTTTTTTTTGTTCTGAAAAAATACCTCTAGATGGATCACCCTATACAAGTTGTTTCACAGACCATAGCGTATTCACTACTGGGCAACGGTGTTTTGACAAAAACCCGAACCCCCTAACTGTTGACGACCACCGCAAATGAATGAAGGACCACGATTTACCGATATGCACATGGAATGTACGAACACTCTTGCTTCCAGGTGCTTCTATCCAACACGCGGATGTGCTCGAAGAATACAGGGCGGACATCACCGCCTACCTGGCGATAAGATGGGGAGGGCATGTCGTAAATAGTAAAATGGAAAACTGTGACTTATTTCATTTATTTTCAATTCGGATGCGGATCTGTTGTAAAAAGGAGAATACGTCATATTGTCGACTGTTTCAGTGCAACAGGCGAACGGCGGCCACAATCCGCATCAAAGCTTATTTTTTACTAGCCTAATTTGTGCACATGCTCCGACGGAAGGTCAGGACAAGAAGACGAAAGATACTTTTCCGCGAGCGCCTAGAACAAACATACGACCAATACCCCGGCCATGACATTAAAATCGTTCTAGGGGATTTTAGTGTCAAAGAAGGCAGGAACGGTTTTGTTGGCCCGACCGTCGGAAATTTCAGCCTTCGTGAGGTGTTATTCCGACAATGAAATTAGGCTGACACACGGTAATTAGTAGCTCCAGAATTCAAACATCGCGGTATCTACAAGCTTATGTCGCTGTCGCCTGATAAAAACACAAAAATCCAAATCGATCAAATAATTAAAGGTCGGCATGCATCCAGCTTGTTACACGTATAAACGTTCCGAACAGCAAACATCTAGTCGGAGCACTACCATGTAGCCAAAAACAAGGGAAAGTTAGACGTCAAAAAGCTGCACTTACAACTCTCGCCGCGGCACATCTCTAGCAGCATCATTTTGATAGTTTCCTCATTTACCATCAGACCCATCTTAGACGATTATAATTCTACCTTTGAGAAACCTCCAGTTACCCCTGGCTCTGCCGACAATGTCAATGTCCTATGCATACGTGAGAAGAACTTGGCCCTTAGTGTAAATTGTGCCCCTTTTATTAACTTTGCGTTTTCTACGATTTTCTCTATTAAAATGTTATTAAAGTTACTTGGTAAGCTATCACCCTGTCTGAGACCTCTTGTCGTAGTGAACAGAGTTCACTTTCAACATTAACTAAGGATCTGGCACGGAAGACAAAGACTCTGGTGGACAGACCAAGTAAAGGATGTATTGAAGATCTTTGGGATTGTTTAGCTCGTTTGTTTTATTTTGGTCTGTTGCTTTTACACATTGAACAGGGATTAACCGACTCAAGACCTCTTGCTTCTATATTTAAATAGAAGACAAGTTTTTAACAAAATGGCAAAGTGGCATTGATTTTCGTGGCTGCACACTACTTTTATCATGATTTCGGGTCCGTGACAACCCCTTTTCGGAAAGCTTTGCTGCAATTGTTGAAAGTAAAACCGAACTCTATAAGGCCAGGTTCTCCCTAAACGAATGAGAACAACTGTTGTAAACCTTACTTTTCAAGTTTTCTTCACACAATAGGCCACGAAAATACAACTCACTCTTGCCACCTCTAAAGAGACTCCACATCGAGAGCCATCAATAGAAAAAAAAGAGTCAACAAAGCAGAGTGCAGCCACGAAAATCAATGTCACTTTGCCATTTTGTTAAAAACTTGTCTTCTATTTAAATATAGAAGCAAGAGATCTTGAGCCGGTTAATCCCTGTTCGATCTTTGGGATTCCGGGCCTGCACATTTATTGTGCAGGCCCGGACCAACAACCGGTTGTGAAGCCAGTCTAGTAAAGTCAGTCGGTTAATAAAACGCTCATTTAATCGCAGTGTGCTAAATTCGCGCAACGTCGAATATAAAATAAGACTTCCAGCGCGACAAGGTCTTAAATCGAAAGGCACCTTTCTATAGGGCCTAGATACATTTATGGTGTAATATTACCATATGTGACGCGCAAAATAGAAAGGGACCTAAGGGTAAAAACCAGTTTTGTTCAGGAGAGCCATTTTAAAGATTTAAATACGTGTGTCTTTGGTGTACCATCACTTTCATAAAACGCGCATATCTCTGGGAGGGAACACTTTTAGGGCATGGGATCGGTCACATTCGATGCTCAGATGTTGTCCACATAAAAAAAAGTGAAAATTTATTTTTTTTACCCTTAGATCCCTTTCTCTATGCGCTGTCACCTATGTTGTCATAGGTCACTTATAACGCTGTATTCTATATTTGAGCTAGATCGAATGTAAAATGTGTGTTGGAGATCTGCAAAACCTCAAATCATGAATATATTTCGTATGGGGACTAATGGATAACTTTTTCCAACAATGACGTACCCTGGGATAATCGGATTTAATTTGTGACTTCAAAAACGACAGAAATATCAAATCAGGAGTGATCTTGTGTGAGATCTGTATAAAAACGTTGACCAATAATGTCCGATTTTATAAGGTTTTATGACAATAATACTATTGTTGCATTTCAACGATATTAATATTGGCAAAATCATACTATTGTCAAAATGAAATCTAAAGAACAATACTATGGTTGCTACGAATATTTTTATTATTTTTAGTACAGATACCATACTAGTGTGTCGTTAGCATATAAAAACCATATCTATGCGTTTAAAAACTCGTACAAATAGGACTGTTCACTTAAGTTGGTTTTCAGGACACCTAAAAGCAACGGTTTTAAGAGGTTGAATGTGGGTTTGATTCCGCTTCGGAAAAAACAAACACAATTAAATCAACAATAAACAAAAACCCGAACCCCCCTAACTGTTGACGACCACCGCAAACGAATGAAGGACCACGATTTACCGATATGCACATGAAATGTACAAACACTCTTTTTCTAGGCGCCTCTATCCAACTGGTCGAAGTACTCCAAAAATACAGGGCGGACATCACCGCCTTCCAGGCGATAAGATCTGCGATATTTTTGTCGCATATAGTCATGGTTTTTTTGTCGCAGAAAGTCGACTTAGTCAACCAAATTTTTGTAGTTCGGACCGAATTTTAACTGATTTTGCCAGATCACCTGCGCTTTCATTTTCTTAAAACTCCTACTGTGTCCAGAAAGCCTACTTAAGTCAACAGTCCTATTTGTAAAAGCTTTTAAACGCAGAGATATGGTTTTTATATAGTCACGGCACTATATAAAAACCATATCTCCGCGTTTAAAAGCTTTTACAAATATGACTGTTCACTTAAGTAGGCTTTCTGGACACAGTAGGAATTTAAAGAAAATTTAAGCGCAGGTGATCTGGCAAAATCAGTTAAAATTCGGGCCGAACTACAAAAATTTGGTTGACTAAGTCGACCTTCTGTTGCAATAACCAACATTCCATAATATCAATGGTAACATAGTTCGTGATATCATATGATGGTTGCTACAACCATATCACGTTATTCACAGCCAATAACACCGTTATACCAACCGAATTCAGTCTAACTATTGGTTAGACTGAATTCGCGGTTATGGCAACCAACCAATTGTGATGTACATGTTACTTCGTTACCAATAATTGGTGGTGACAACATATAAGTTATATGTGGTGACAAACCCTGTTTAGTTGGCTGTTGTAACATAATATTAGTTAATCCAACCTCAACATACAAACCCCATAATATTTTATCACAACAAAAGTTTTGTTAGCGACAAAAACATATTCCGAAATCCACAAAATATTTATAAAACAAAAAAATAGGTTAGAGAGTTAATTTCTTGGTTAATGTCTCCAAAGGATACTGCCATATAAATAAACGAAATATAAATAACAAAATGTTTTCCAGAATATAAAAACAGGCTTAAGTGTAATTTGTAGACATTACTCAGACTTGATCAGAATTTTCAGCATAGAAATTATTATTTAAAACAGCAACCAAATTTGTTTTTGGTGCCTGTTTTGCAGCCACCCAAAGCTTGACAATAAATATTGTTATACAACTAAATTAATTCTTTTGTCATCTTTGGTCATCTTTGCAATGCTTATCAAAAAATCTATCTAAAGACGTCGTAATTTTATTAATCCGTTAACCCTTTGTAATGGGCATAATCAACAATCTATAACAACAATCAATACATGTACAAGTGCAGTTCTAATAATAATCTTATTCTGTTAGGAGTATCGATATTTGTTTTCTTCAACCGAAAGTGTTAGTTCCCTCTACTAAGTGCTGTGTACCCAATCAACATTCGGTTGGTAAAACATTCGGTTGTGGCAATAAATATATTCTCTGTGTGTACCAATGTTAACTAGGCATTCTTTTAGAACGACGAATACAAGTTTTCTGGATTTCTGTAGCCCAAACTCAACTCGAACGGATGCTGGGTGATAACAAGAGTAATAGGGGAACGCTCAAAGGTGTCCAGCCGGGGCATTGCAATGTAAGGACAATGACTAGGAAATGGGAAGTAGGAACAGTCGGATACAGCCGTATGCGTAAGAGCGAGATTAAGGCAGTTGATCACATGCTGTGCAAAAAAAGATTAAGTCGGCCGTGGCCGACTATATTATACCCTACACTTTTGAATGTTCCGAAAAGCTAACTGAAAATAGGGTGGTCGGTGGGTTATGAATTTACTCAGATTTTTAAACTATTGTCATATTTAAATTTGTGACAAATCTCATTGTTAAAGGTAAAATCGGTCGAACATATATGTGGGAGCAATATCTTAAATTAAACCGATTTTCTCCAATTTTAACAGCGTCTGTCCTTGGCACATGGAGCTTACTCTTTGCCAAATTTCATAAAAATTTGATATTTTATAGCTTAAAATTTAAATCGGATGAATATGTTTGTGGGAGCTGTATCTTAATCTGAACTGCCTTTCTTCGAATTTACTAGCGTATTTGATTGGTCCAAAAACTAACGTGTACCAAATTTCATTTAGTTTTATTTGGCTTCTAGTGCTAAAGACATAAAATCAGATGAACATATATTTGTGGGAGCTATATCTAACTCTGAATTGATTTTCTTCAATTTAAATATCGTGCTTCCCTGGTCCAAAACTCTACCGTGTGCCGAATATCATCAAGACTGGATGAAGATCTGGCTGCTAGAGCTAAAAACATTAAAATCGAAGGAACTTACAAGTAGGAGCAATATCTAAATCTCAACCGATTTTCTTCAATATTAACAACGTCCTTCCTTGGTCAAAAAAAACTTACTTCAGCCAAAATTCATGAAAATCAGACAACAATTGATTTCAAGCTTTAGAAGGCCGGACAGATGGATGAAGGGATGGACGGACAGACAGACATCGTTAAATTAAATCAGCAGGTGATTATACGTCGATCGGTATACTAAAGGGTCAAGCTGAAATATTTTTGATAATGGGTGATCCAAGTAGAGATACTTTTTTCAATAGCCTTTTTTTGCCAGAGCACGTGTGAGTCGTGTCATGCTGTCATGTTAGTTTTGTTTAGTATTTTTTGGCATTTCATCAAGGAAAGACTTACGCCTGAACAACGTTTACATACCGGTTAACTTTATTACGAAAATTCACGTTGTGTTTCGTGCACTTCGTTCAACTTATGGCCTACTGAGCGTACTATTCGCAACACCATCACCCATCTTGAGATCCAGCATTCATTATTGGATAATATTCGACCGAATAGACCACATCCAGCATGCAGAGAAGAAAATGTAGCGGCCGTAGCTGAGAGTGTACTCTAAGACAATGGAGAGTCGATTCGCCGCCGCTCGCAGCAACTGGGACTGACGTATGGAACGACTTGGTGCATTTTCGCCGAGATTTTAAACTGAAAGCGTACAAAATACAGCTTGTGCAAGAACTGAAGCCGCCCGACGTTCCCAAGCCACATCTCTTCGCTCTATGGGCTCTTGAAAAGAAGATCCGACGTTTTCGAGCCAAATTTTATTTAGCGATGAGGCTCAATTCTGGCTCAATGGGTATGTAAACAAGCAAAATTGCCACATTTGGGACGAAGAGCAACCAGAAGAGGTTCAAGAGCTGCCACTTCATCCAGAAAAAACAGCGGTTTGGTATGGTTTGTGGGCCGTTGGAATCATCGGTCCATATTTCTTCAAAAAATGATGCCGGTGAGAACGTAACCGTCAACGGTGACTGTTATCGTGCCATGATAACCGACTATTTGATGCCTGAAATTGAAGCTCGTGATCTCGGCGACATTTGTTTTTAATAAGACGGCGCCACTTTCCACACATCGCATCAATTAATAGATTTTTTGAGAGAACACTTCAGTGAGCAGTTAATTTACGGTTTGGGCTGGTCGATTGGCCTTTAAGATCGTGTTATATCATACCGTTGGACTTTTTCCTGTGGGGATATGTAAAGTCTAACGTGTAGGAGGTCAAACTCGCTTCGATTCAAGCCTTGGAACAAAACATCACGCATGTCATTCGCCAGTTACCAGTCGAAATGCTCGAACGAGTCATCGAAAATTGGACACAATGGATGGACCATCTGAGACGTAGCCGCGGTCAACCTTTGATAGACATAATCTTTAAAAAAATAAATGCCAAAGAAGGTTCTTTCAAATGATAATAAACATTCCCCACTCAATTTGAATTTTTTGCGTTTTTTTCTTTAAATAAGTAGAGAACCTCGAAATGGATCGCGCGTTAGTTACAAATATGTGCCATAACACCCTGTTCCCCAGAGTAGAGCAGGGTAAAAAGAGCAACTTTAATGGGCTCTGTATGGGCTACCGAGAAAAGGTTTGACTTGTCAAGCTTGATACTGACACCAGTCCTTCTGACCTAACCTACTAGAAGTAATGGGGCACTCTTCTGGGCTAGACGATATTGCTTCACCCGAAGAGGGAAGTGAGTTTTTAAGCCTTTGAAACATCTTATTTAATGTCTTAAGTCAGATATTTTTCGGGATACCCAGGACAAAGAGCCGGTCTTAAAATACACTCGACTAACACCGGATTACAGTTCATTGGCGAATCATTGGTTGCACTTAAATAAGCTTGTGTTTTTTTTTAACTAACATCCGAATTACCGATGAAGACTGCATTTCTGCAAGTGTATGACCTCTTCACCCTTCCCCGTTTAGTCTTTTACATGCGGCACTTAACAGCGGAAGAATGTATCTCGTATCTCTAATAAACAACATTTTAATTATTGTTTATTTGCGGTCGTGACAATTGTTGAAATTTATGTTATTTTTGTGTAAGCGTGTGTTGTTTTCCCATTAAACAACCACTTAAAAGTCCACTAAAATGTGTGTGGGTGTGTAGTATGCACGCGGGCCGGACATTACGGGTAAGAAGTGTTAATTGTTTTAACACATGCAACAAATGCCCACCGAAATTAACACGCAAACACTTGCCATTTTCCGAACCGCCACCGTTGCCCGGTAAATCTGGAGAGTGTGTGGCCTGCATAAATGCGGTTTTGGGGTTATTTAGATCGAAACATGTACGTTTGTATAAAAAGGCAAGACAATAAAGCAAATATTTAATGAACATTAATACGTTCTATTAGAGGGAACCAAGAGTTTTTTTGAATATTAAAAATATATTGCCAGGATAATGCGCTTTTTATATTGGTGCGCCATAATTGCCATGCTCACTTTAACGAAAGTAGCTAATGGAAATCCTTTAAAGCCGCCTGGATCTAAATTAATGGTGAGTAGTTATTGGATTTATTCTTCTGTTAATTTAAATTTTAGAATATAACACTTATTTTTTTTTTAAATTTCCCAGTCTTCCGAATTACAGGCACACGCATTGAGGTCTCATCAGTTGGCTGCTAATATACGCGTAAGTTTGTTGAGCTTTAAGGCTTTCCGAATTGCGGTTTAGTTTTTACAAGTCACACACCTAGATAACCGATCGTAGGGTTCTAGGTAGCGCGTGTAACTATCACAGAGAAACACAGGATTAAACTTTTGTAGGAACATCTGATATATTTTTAAGAGGAAGCTTTTCTCGCCCATGGCGAGTGTAAGAAGACTATACAGACAGAGGTGTTCCCTAGGAAGACCACGACAAAGTTAAAAAATACAGCATTTACGAATGCTCAACTTAATCCAACTCTAAGGATCACTAGTTTGGAAGAGATTATTTAAGATAGAGTCCCTGGAGGCGGCATTCCTAGTGGCAGGAAACTCACTCCTAACAGGTGGTCAATCTAAAGGCATTTTTTTAAAAAAAAAAATACTAAAATTCAAATCAAGTCTGGAAACTTTATTGTTGCTTCAAAAGGTCATAATATGAAATTTCTTTTTTGAATAAAATTTCTTTCAAATATTGGCTGCAACTACACATTGAACAGGAATTAAACCGGCTAAAGACCTCTTGCTTCGATATTTAAATAGAAGACAAATTTTTAGCAAAATGGCAAAGTGACATAGATTTTCGTGGCTGCTCACTGCTTTTATCATGATTTCGGGTCCGTGACAACCCTCTTCAGAAAGCTTTGCTGCAATTGTTGAAAGTAAAACCGAACTCTATAAGGCCAGGCTCTCCCCAAACGAATGAGAACTACTGTTGTAAACCTTACTTTTCAAGTTTTCTTCGCACAATTGCCCACGAAAATACAACTCACTCTTGCCAACGAGCTAAACGAGAAGAATTTTGTTTAAAAGCTTTGCTTATACTTGACCTATTTTAAAACATTTGATTCTCTGATCTTTCTACTACTCACTTCCTTTAACCAACAGATCCGTCGACAACTGGGTGGTATTCCAGCGCCTCCTGATGTACCTATGCCCATGCCTCCGGGGATTTAAATGGCAACCGCACTGTGTGATATCTGATAATCTGCTTCTGAACTGTATACGAGTATAATGAATATTTTCTTTTCTAAATAAAAGTAAGAGGTACCGTGTGAAAAAATAAAGTGCGAATTGTTTTTCACTTTTTATTTCCACTTTGGTGGCGAAGAGTGGGGTGGTAGAGAAGTGGCAACACCTTTTTTCACCTTTTTAAATAATAAATATCAACTAAAAACTGTGCACTTAAGCGCATAAATATTAAATGTGTTATTTTTCTAAATACTGCAGCACCGTGCATTCATTCACACGCTTTGTTTGTGCTGATGTATGCAAAAGGGTGTGCTTTCTAGGAACGATAGGTTAACCAAAACAAAAACCATCGTTTGAAACACTGTTAGGGGGAAGAAAGCTTGTCTGAAAGGGCACGGACATTATGAGACCACATTACGAACCATATGAGACCACATTATAAACCATAAGGTCCATAGAAGTTATGTCACTTTCAAAAGGGTCAGAAACTCCATGATTATAACCAATTAGGCAAATAGTACAGCAAAGGTTTTTTTTTAATTCGGGACGCGGAGTTTTTTTTTCTCGAATTTATATATGTTAAAAAAAATGATAATGGTTACAATCCGATTCCCTAAACTTGGGCTGTCCATATCAGAAAGACATTCTGCCTGGCCAAAAACCCTTATTAGCAGAGACATGGCATCAATCCAATAGTCAATCTTGAAGAGAATTTCGTAATTATTTATTATATCGGGCGATTTAAAAAAAAATATACAAAAATTTGAATCAAGTGTGCAATCTTTATTGTTCAATCGAAAACACATTTTATGTCATTTATTTTTTTGATTATAATTTCTTTCAAATGTTGGCAACTGTATTATGGAAATGAGCGTTCGGTGAGAAAACGGAAGATCTGCTGTTTTCGACCAAAATTTTGTTCAGTAATGAGGTCTAATTCTGGCGCAACGGCAACGTCAATAAACAAAATTTCCGTATTTGGCAAAAGAGCAACTAGAAGAGGTTCAAGAGGTGCTCTTTTAACCATTTATGGACTGGTGAAAACATCGATCCATATTTTTTCAAAAATGAAGATGGCCGGAACGTAAATGTTTCTCGCTATGGCGCCATGACATCGGACATTTTGCTATCTGAAATTGAAGCCTTTAATCTTGATGGCATTTGGTTCAAACAAGACGGCGCTACATGCCATACGTCAACGAAAATCAATATATCAATATCAATATATGGTGTGCGTATTATCTAGCGTCGCGAGCCTGTGCCGTCGCATCCATTTTTTGTGGGAAATGTGAAGTTGCTTGTCTACACCGATAAGCCCTACCCGATTGATGCCTTGAAAGAGAATATTCGTAGCGTTACTGTTGACATACGGCTCCAAATGCTGAAATTGGCCCTCTCTGCTGGACTTAATTCGAGCCAGCTGCGGCGGCCACTTGCTAAAAATCATTTTTAAAACATAATGGCAAACCCTTATCTTTATAATAAAGCAAAATTCTTGGCCATAACATTAAATTACAATCGCTTTTTTCTTTTTGAAAACCACACGTCTATTTTTTTATTTAGTAGTTCATCTTTATTTACATGGGTTTGTTTTTACATATGTACAGGTTTGATTTTTTATTTAGATATTACAGCAAGTAAGATATATAATCACAGATTTTAAGTCCTTTTCTTAGATTTTCAATATGTTTTATCGAAGTATTTGCGGACACAATAATCTGTCTGTTATTTAAAAATTCAGTTATAATCTTGCACAGATATTTTGGTACGTTAGCCTGAAGTAGCTTGTATATTAAGCCATTGTGCCAAACAGTGTCGAACGCTTTTTCTATATCTAAAATAATAAGACCAGTGGAGTGTCGTTTGCGCTTGTTCGTTTCAATAATATTTCTAATTCTGTTGACCTGGTGTACAAACACAAACTTTTCTTGGGCTATTATAGATCCATTAATGGTATAATCACTTAGTCGACGATCAATTATTTTCTCAAAAAGTTTTCCAATATTACTAAGTAAACTGATGGGCCTGTAACATTGGGGTCACTTTTTGGTTTATTTGGTTTTGGAATGGCTATAACCTTTGCCGTTTTGAATTGTTGGGGAAAGTATTTTAAGGTAATACAACTATTAAAAATGTTTACTAAAAGTTGAACTGCTTGTGTAGGAAGGTATTTTATTAATAAGTTTGAAACATTATCAATACCAGGAGATTTTGTAGCTTTCAGTGACAATATTATTTGTGATAGTTCGTCTAGAATTATCAGCACATCATCTTACCACACGTCTAAAACAAACACCCTTTATAGAGGAAGGGGACATATTATGTGGCCTAACACTAGACCAAGTATGTAGCCTTACACAAGACTCGGTATCGCTATTACTCCGACGAAAAATATTTGGCCATATTTTTTGAGGGAACTCTTTACAAAATGGTAACCCATCAATAAAATCGAAAACAAGTAAAGTTAGTTACAGTTGGACTTACTAGGTACACACTCTGCTATCCAAAAGATATTGCTCCACCAACTGGAGCTTGAGCAAGGTCGGGCGTAATTTGTGACTTTTTAGGCGGGAAGGACATCGAGGTAGCTATATGAAACACAGACTAGTCCAATTGACCAGGGCTAATTATAGGTATAGGTATGCATCATTCAAGCGAAAATTGATTTACACTGTTGCTTTTAGATCAGCCGGACCAATCATCGCAATGTACCTTCCAGTTTAACCAGAGTTTATCATCGGTCACTCAAAACGTGCGAAATTTGGTCATGATTTGAGTAAATATGACTCTTTTAGAGCGATAAGACCTTGAATCGGGAAGGACCTTTGTGTGAGGGCTATTAGAAAATATGGACCAATTTGTTTTAATTTTACCAAAAGCGCGTGTTGTTCCCCATAAGCGCTCCATGTCTAATTTAGTCGATGCCGGTTTTAGTATGTGACAGCAGGGTCTCAAGCCGGAATGGACTCTGGTATGGATGCGATATGAAAATATAAACTAATAAGCTGCAGATTTATTCTGACGTAATTTGTGACTTCTAGAGCGACATGATTTTATTACGGAAGTGGCTTTTTGTGGGGGCTATTAAAAATATAAACTGATATGGTCCAGTTTCATTAGACATAAATATTGGTCACTCATAACGTATCATGCAAAATTCGAAAACGATCAGTTTTTAGTTTGTGGTTTCTAGAGCTACAGGACCTCAAATCGGGAGGTACCTTTCTGCAGGATTATTCGACAACATGGACTATCCAATTTCGCCAGAGATGTGCACGATAATCTGTAGGCGAAAGTTGGCGGAATCTGATGAAATATATGGCTTCTAGAGCTGCAGGTTCAGAAATCAATGAAAACCCTTATATAATATCAAAACATGGACCGACATAAACCAATTAAAACAGTGTTTGTCCTTGGCCTAAACCTGAACAATGTTCCAAGTTTTGTAAAAAATGGTTCAGAATTTATTTTGAATACAAAGACAGGCAGACGGGCGGAAGAACAGACATCGCGCAATGAAATCAGATAGTGATTCTAAATCGATCGGTATACCGTACGTAGAGTCTGTCTTTCTTGTGTTAAAAACATTAGAACAATGTCATATACACTGTACCACGGTATGATGTACACACATATGAGAAGTGGCTAACAATTATTGAAAATATGGCAAAACTCGTTACTTATATATCTCGATCTCAAGACTTAATTCAACGTAATGTTAATGCCTTGCCCAAGTATTGGCATAGTTCTTAAAAATTTGGTCAACGTTGTGACGAAAAGTAAAAAATTTAGTACGTCATTAACGAAATACTCCATTTTAAGTGAAGTTTTAAAAAATGTTCGCATCACGAATGAACCCTGAAGTGATTTTGGGAATTTCTCTAGAACATTACAGTCATCATTTCTAGAGGGGTACATTTACAACCTTTTTTTAAGGCGCTCCAAAATACATAGATTGATTCAATTCTTAAAAAACCTTTACTATCACCAAAGGTACTTAATTGCGCCCTATAAAAGTGTAAAAGTGCATTTCACTGTAAGCCACCAGAGTCTTGACTTTAATATTTCATGTATCTTTAGGTTGTTTAGGTTTAATTAGCGGACCGAAGCATACTTATATATAACTTGGGTTTCTGACAAGACCCTTTTGTAATACCGTTTACTCGTCGTTACTAAGTCGTCCTGTGCAACCTGTCCACAGCCTCTTTTATCCTTTAGCTAGCCCTGTTGTCACGATAAATGTGTGGATTCTTCCCAAGTCAACAACGGGGAGACAGGTTTTATCTGTCAGGATATGCAGATCAAAAAATTTTCGTCATTAGTCCACATAACTTGGGCTGTGAAAGATTCTTTCCAAATCACCAACTAGAAGACAGGTTTTTTCTGTCAAGATATGCAGAGTAAAAGTATATATTTGTCAATAGTCCACAAAAGCTGGGCTGCGGCAGAGAGGTTGTCTACTTTTTATTGTTGCAACTTCTACAGAAGTCGTTGTATGTTAGATGTAAACTCCTACCATGTAAGGCCATTGGCCAATGATGACTCCTGGTCCTAGGTCCTGGCCTGATCCTCCACTTTGCAGTATAAATAACTCTCACCAGTGATAAACGCAATGGGGATTCCTGGATGGATTCTTTTAGCCGAAGGGTGGATGATATATTAAATTTGTCATTCCGAAATATTGATCTGGGAAATTTCTAAGACAATTAAGCTATGTCCTTGAATCTGTTGGAGCGAATCAACGGCCAACGACTCAACCTAGGATCCTGAATTTTTCATGATTATGGTTAAATTTCTATTTTTAGTTGGGACTATTTACGAGTACCTCAAAAAAGGGCAAAGTTGCTGGACTTTTTGGCTCATGTAACCCAAAAAACGTATTGCATGGTTGAAACGGGCGATTAATAGTCAATATTGACATATGTGACAGGGCATAGAGAAAGGGACCTAAGGGTAAAAAAAAATCAATTTTTACTTTTTTGTTTTGATGTGGACAACTTCTGAGCATCGAATGAGACTGATCCCATGTCCCAAAAGTGTTCCCTCCCAGAGATATGCGCGCTTTTTGAAAGTGATGGTACACCAAAGATACACGTATTTAAATCTTTAAAATGGCTCTCCTGAACAAAACTGATTTTTACCCTTAGGTCCCTTTCTATTTTGCGCGTCACATATGGGTACTCAAATTTAGAGTAATTTTAAAGTTTTAGCTGAGATTAGTGACTTCAGAGAGAGCCCAAAAACTGATTTTTCCTTTGCCGTTTAGTAGCGTAGTGTTTTATTTGTTTGTTTGCACCCTCCACCATAGGATAGTGGGTATATTTACTTTGTGTGTTCCGTTTGTAACACATCGAAATACTAGTCGAAGACCCCAAAAAGTATATACATTCTGAACCTGTGTAAAATTTTAAAACTATCGCGCAATGTCCTTCCTTCTGTCTGTGTAAAGCAAACTACAGGTTGCATTATTGAAGCTGTGGGTCAGATCGGTCAAGAGGTAACAATTTTTGGCACACCAGAACTGGGTCAACTTCTGGAAAAATCAACAATCATAAATTAAAAAACACAATGTCTCATGAACTATTAAAGATTTGTCGATAATATTTGGAACAAATTATGTTGGCATGAATCGAAACTGGTCCTTGAGGAAAAGTGCGTTGCATGCCCCTCTGAAAAATCGCATTTATGGCCAAAGTAATGGACCGATCGCTCTAAAATTTTAAATGAATACAATCATTGACTAGGTAGTTATTATAGATTATATTATGAGAAAATTGAGCAATGGGGTGTGGAACCGTCCACACAGCCTGAACTTAAAAAGACAATATCTCTCAAACAATCAGAGTTATGACGATGATACGAGGGCTGCTATTTATATTTCTGGCCTAACAATGAAAATGCGAATATTTATCATCAAAAATGGTTTTATTGTTTTTCAAAGTATTCTCCAGCATGATTTATACACTTTTGCATGCGCTTAAACCAATTTTCAAAGCACTTTTTCACTACGATTGAGACACTTCCGAAACACGAAAATCGTTGACCTCGCATTTTTTTCTTGATGCGCGGGAATAAAAAGAAGTCATTGGGTGCCAAGTCAGGGCTGTACGGCGGATGACCTATCAGTTCGACGCTTTGGCCCGTCAAATTGGCAATGGTTTGAGCCGATGTGTTAGATCTCGCATTGTCATGGTGCACAATGATTCGCCTTCTTTTGTTCGTTTTTCGAATTTCTCCGAAGACTTCAGGCAAACAAATTGCGGTATACCACTCAGAATTGACCTCCTACGTTGCTCAAGCGGAACAGTCGCCACATGACCGGTTTTGCGGAAGAAATAGGCGACCATTTGCTTCGAAGTGTTTCTTCCACGAACAACTTTCGTTGGATTTGGCTCGGCTTCGAAGACCCACACGGTCGATTGCTGTTTTGTTTCGGTCTCATACGCATAGATCCATGATTCGTCACCTGTGACAATCTTATAAACGTCTTTGAGAGCACCTCGATCGTATTTTTTCAAAATTTCTTTGCACCAATCGACACGACCCTTTTTTGAGCGATTGTCAAATTGTGAGGGATCCAACGAGAACAAACCTTTTTTACGGCCAGGTGTTCAAGCAATATCGAATGTGTGTTGTTGGAAGAAATTCCCAAGAATGCCTCTTTCTCACGGTATGCTACATGAAGATCTTGCATTATCAGTTCATGTACTGCATCAATGTTATCGGGCATAACGGTGGATTTTGGACGACGCGTCGTCCAAAATCGCGACGTTCACGTCCTTGGTCTTTGAGCGAGCGTCGGCCACGATTGAATTCATTAAACCAATTGTTCACAGTTCTATAGGATAGTGCTTCATCGCCATGCAAAGATTTAAGTTCATCGATGCACTCTTGTCGTGATAATTCACGTAGAAAGTTGTGAAAAATGATCGCACGAAAATGTTCACGAGTTAATTCCATTTTTTTGCCAACTTGATTTTTTCATGTCTCTGTAAACAACACAAATGGTGGTCGTACGTCAAAACGTTCGGAGTACGTTTATGCTAAAAAATGTAAAGCTTTCTGTTGGACATGACAGATGACGCCAGGCAGCACTAAGTGTTGCCCAGGCCAGAAATATATATAGCAACCCTCGTATTATGAGAAAAGTGAGCAATGGGGTAAGGAACCGCCCACAGAACCTGAACTTAAAAAGATAATATCTCTCAAACAATCAGAGATATGACGATGATATTAGGAACATATGATGTTGGCCTGGATCAACACCCCCTTTATAAAATCACGTTTATGGCCAAACTACGAGTAATACAGCAATTTTTACAGAAACGTCTTAACAGAAATAAATCAATCTATTAGACAAAATTGAACAAGAGGGCGCTGCACACTGAACTGTAAAAGGATACATTTCGTTAACTAATACTGCTATGACAATATGTAGCAGTTGGTATATGTGACGCGCAAAATAGAAAGGGACCTAAGGGTAAAAACCAGTTTTGTTCAGGAGAGCCATTTTAAAGATTTAAATACGTGTCCACATCAAAAAAAAGTGAAAATTGATTTTTTTTACCCTTAGGTCCCTTTCTCTATACGCTGTCACATATATAATTATAATACTGGTACTAATTAAACACTCCCTAATAGAAGAGAGGCCGTTGCAACGACACTTTGACAACATTTTCATATATTTCATTTTAGAGCATCGTCAATGTTGGAGGATATATAATGGCATGGTCGAACTTCATTTGTCCATGATTTATATGCTTTATTTGATGTTATTGGATCTGCTTCATAGGGACCTAGCATGTATGAATCTTAGAGTATAATTATGAAGTGACTTCAACACATGAATTCTTGACTGTTTAATCGCGGTCACGTTTTCTGCTCATCCATATTGATGCAGTCGTGTTCCTTTGCCCACCTATCTTGGCAATAAGATAGAGTTTTTGTAATAGCTGCTCACGAAAATAATTCCAATATCATCGCTACACTCATTTGAGTTTCGGGTAGCGACAGCCTTAGCAAGTGCATCAGCAGTACAATTAATATTAATGTCCCTTTGTCTTAGAACTGAATAATCTCGTCAACTGAATAATACACAAAGTAGTTTACACATTCTTTAGGCATTAGGTTATATAACCTTGCATGATATCCCATAGTATTGAACTAGCAGGGCGACATATCCTATAGCCATACATTCGGGCTAAATAATGCTACAACAGCTAAAGGTACAGTTACAATCCCAGCAGATCTGAGAAGATCCACGCTCAACTCTTCTTAGTGACTTTGATCTGTAGGTGAATATTTGGATTACATTCTTCAACTGAAGAAGGCCCATCACCAAATGCGGATTTTTATTTAATTGAGAATTACTTCAGCTATAACGGACGTCATGGCATCTAGAGTTTGCAGAAGTTTTTACATTTCTTAAAACGTACTTAGGTCATCTACCCTTTTGAATGTCTCTGCAATCCTCACGTTTCTAAATTCCGGGTTGCCTAAAGTAATTTTTGTCGTTCAGCAATTTTATTATTTAAATTACTTGAATATACAAATCCAATCATCCCGTGTACGCCACCCTTTCTAACGAATTTTATTTCAAAATAATTTCAGTTCTTCATGCAAGAGAATGTTACATGTACGCATTTTTTCCTGTCGTATTTTCTAGAGTGCACTGCTGTTAATAGAGTAGAGTTTTTTTGTTGCATTTTTTGCAAATTGAGAATTATGTCTCTTTGCCTGGCAGCCGTACAGTGCCGAGTCCTTTTACAAAAACCAAGACCAAGTGTTTTTACGCGAGCTATGCATTTGAAAATGCTTATAGTTAAGTGCGAACAAGAACGGAAAATAACAAAATTTCAAAGGATTCAGGAAAAACGTACGAAAGAGATCCGTATTAAAACAAATAGAAGTGAGCTAAGAAGGGTTAAAAAAGATGCTGCTAAAGTTGTGTTTTCCTTTGAAAAGTAGTTTCTTTGATGAAATAAAGGAACCGTTTTCTTTTCTGATAATTCAAAGTCATATGACATTCGTGGTGAATTGAAAAGACAAACAAGAAATTTATGTGATAGCCAGGGCGAATTCATATGCATAGTTTCAGTTAAAGTATAACATGTTTAAAGTATAACATGTGTTAAGAAGTTTCAGTCGGTTAATCCGAAAATTTAAAGTCCATTTACGAATTACGGTATATGAAAACCATATATGTGACGGGCAAAATAGAAAGGGACCTAAGGGTAAAAACCAGTTTTGTTCAGAGCCATTTTAAAGATTTAAATACGTGTATCTTTGGTGTACCATCACTTTCATAAAACGCGCATATTTCTGGGAGGGAACACTTTTGGGGCATGGGATCGGTCTCATTCGAGGCTCAGATGTTGTCCACATCAAAAAAAAAGTGAAAATTGATTTTTTTACCCTTAGGTACTTTTCTCTATGCACTGTTACATATGGATTTTTAAACTTTCCGTCGTTCTCCAAAGCCTTAAGCGTACCGACTTTATTGAAATCTCGTAAAAGGTCGTGAGTTGTACTGACTGGAATGGGGCGTGGCATCCAACATCTTATTATGAGCCATACAAAGAAGAAACACATACAACACTATTATCGTACATGCATTTAAAGCCATAATAAAAGTATTATAGAGTTTTTAGAGCCATAATAAAAGTATTATAGAGCTGGTAATTTAAGCAAACTTCATTCACTAGGAGACAAGTTTTGTGGGTTCTAATTTCTACATAAACGGGGTCATTTGTGTGGATGGCGCCATAAGGGATGTGGCTACAAGTCCAATATTTTGTCACCATGTTTGCCTTATAACTTTATTTTAATGTATCGGATTTAGCGAGATCGAGTAGGTAGTTTTAACACGAACACCTAAAGTTGGCTGAATGGTACATGTGCTGGGGCCAGAATGGGGCGTGTCAACCAATTTTTTCATATGCGAGTACAAAACCCTTATTAAAATATTACGGGTTTTTAAATTTGACCCATTTCTTCGCACTGGGTGACAACTTAGGTATCTCCACAGAAACAGGACCATTTGTGTGACTGGTCCCAGAAGAGGCGTGGCTACAAGTCAACTTTTTGGTACTAAGTGTTCCATATAATTTTATTTAAAATATTGATTATTGGAAAGATCGTACAAATAGTATTAACAACATTACAAGAACACCAAAAGTGGGCGTAATGGTAAATTTGTTTATTAGATACCTAACGGGGTTTGACGATTTGGCTCATTTTCAACACCATAGGCAGTTTAGGAAAAATATTATGGCATGTGTAATTTAAGAAGGATTTTTAGCCCCATTCGTACAAACCAGCCGCATAGACCAACAGACGGACATTGGGCAAATGACTTAAAAAGTCATGAAAGAGATATGGTCAAAACATATGTTGGGTCTAAAATGTTTTTTTGATGGGTTACACTTCTTGTCCGTACCAAATGCAATATACCCTCTTACCCAGTAGAATGAGATTTTGAATGTTGTTGCGAATAGTCTATCCTAAAATAATTAAGGAAAGATGAATTTTGAGCAACATCGGACTTAATATGTGCCTTACTGAGTGGGAGGGACATATTTCATAGGGGCTATATGAAAATATAGACCGACATGGTCCAACCTCTACAGGGATTATTATTGGTCGCATAAAACGCTCTATTTGTCATCGAATTTAAAATGTTTCCGGTATGATTGAAATCAAAACATGTACCGATGTGAACTGATTTCAATTGGGTTCATGATAGGGCTAAATTTAAACAATTTAAATACAAAGTTTCTTCCAAATTGGTTTTTAATGGTAATTTGTACTTTGATTGCAACGAGAGATGGAGATGAAGGACAAACTTCGCTTATTGGAATCAGAAAGTGGGGTGGGTGTGTTTTATTTGTTGAAAAAATTACAATTTAGTTAGAATCTAAAGGAAAAATCCTAAAGACTCTTCAAGAAAAAAAGTGAAAAGAAAATTATTTGTAGAGGTTTTAGATCTAAGAGTGAATAGTTCTGGCTAAGAACTAAAACGGCTACAACATTTTTTTTTCTACACTTTGTAAAAAGTAGTCTATCTTTTTCTATAGGCATGACTTAACTATTACGGAAATGCTTTCTAGTCTTATAACTCGAGGCCGCTAGTGATTCTGAATCGATCATTTTACACAACATGGGTTTTTTTTTATTTTTTTATATTTCTACAAACATCAGCTCAGTCATAATAAATTGCACCATAAAGTGTTGCCAATTGGAAATTTTTTTCTCGGCCAAAAATTTAAAAAAAAGATTCAAACTCCTTACAGCTACGAAAATTAAATGAATTCGTTTTTTATATGGGAAAAAAAGTCAATTACCTCACCTCTTTACCCACTGATAACGAAATTTAATATATATAAGCGCACATCAATAATTCTGTGACTTTTCCAACTTTTCTCGTAGTTTTATGAAATGCAAGACTACTAACATCAGGTACCTTATGCTAATAGACCACAGTCACAATTTCAGAGAGTTCTGTCATTTAGTTTGTGTTTAACAGCTGTTCAAAACATTTGGTAAAAATGTAAAAGTAAATTACGATGGCTCATTAACCATTTTTTTTGCAAAAAAAACGCCAATCAAAAGTTGTTAGCTGACTTTCGTTGTTGTCGCACAAGTATAAATGACGCTGAACGATCTGGACTAGCAACTGAGGTCAATACACCCGAAAATGTTGAAAAAGTCAATGATATGGTGTTTGCCGATCAAGAGTAAAAGTGCGTGAGATTTGTTATACCATGCGCATTTGATAGTGTGGTTACGATTTTACTTATACATGATCAGTTGGGTTTATGAAAGCTGTCTGCAAGATGAGTGCCGCGTTTTCTCTCAATCGACCATAAACGTAATCGTGTGACAACTTCAAAGGATTGTTTGGAGTTGTATAACCGCAGTTCAAATGAGTTTTTGCCGCGTTTTGTAACTGTGAATGAAATATGGATCCATAACAACAATCCGGAAACCAAGCAGCAGTCTAAACAATGGGTTTCTCCGGGTAAACCGGCTCCGAAGAAGGCCAGGGTGACTTTGTCGGCCAATAAGGTGATGGCAACAGTTTTTTTGAATGCACGCGGAATAATCCACATCGATTAAATTTAAAAGGGAAAAACAATAAACATCTAATATTACGCCAACTTATTGGAATGAGTTAACGAGGATTGAAAAAATTACTCCATTGGACTAGAAAAGTTATTTTTTCATCAAGATAATTCACGGGTGCACACATGTGCAGTCTCAATGGCAAACTTGCAAGAATTAGATTAAGAATTGGTACCTTATACGAAAATATTCTCCGGACTATTTCCAAACCTAAAGAAATGGCTCGGTGAAAAGAGATTCATCTCCAATGATGAAATTAGCTGCCTACCTGTCATTGCCACTTTAAGAGCTTGTAGGTTTTTTTTTTCCTATAAACTGTTTTTATTTAATAAGTTAGTAATTAATCAAATAATTGTAACTATTTGTTGAAATATCTTTACGATAAAACTCAAAACTCTGTAAATATATAACCCCTGTAGTATTGATAGCAAATAAAACAAACAAACAAACAACTTTAAGAGCTTTTTCAAGAAGCATTGGAGTCTCTTAAAAAATTGAGTTTAAAATATAGACTGCAGGACTCGCAGGAAATAAGTGAATCATCTTCCGATCCACTTATTTCCTCCATGCGGCAGGTAAAGTCACGAGTAGAGTAAGAAAATAATTATAGTTTTAAAATGATTAGTTCTAGATACGAATTTTCTTTTAAAAAATTTAAGGATTTTTTTTTTGAAAAAAATATATAAAGAAAAAATGTTTTTTTAATGCTTTGGTAATACTTTTAAAGCATAAATAAACTAAAAAATCTAAAGTTGGTGAAAACAATTTTTTTAGTTAACATAAAATAAATTATATAAAGAAATTTTAATTTTAATAACCCATAAGTATGCTCCTACAAGGCATAGCACCCTTTCCAAACACTCATTGCTTATCTACTAAAGAGTATTTTTTTAAACGTGTGGTTTTCAATCTGGGCACAGTTTTTTTGGAGTTGGTCTTTTTGACAGGTATCACTTGATTTATACTCAGTTTGGTTTGCCATTTTATAAGAAATTAACTTACTCCGGAACAACGTTTGCAAATCGTGGTGAATGGGCCAAAAACGAATTGTTCACTGATTCTGATTTATACAAAAATATTTTGTTCTGGGATGAAGCTCACTCTTGGTTGAATGGGTACGTTAATAACCAAAAATGTCGCATTTGGAGTAATGAAAATCCACAAGCCATAGTTGAGACGCCGGGAATCATTGGTCCATATTTATTCAAAACTGATGCCGGCCATAATGTTACAGTCAATGGGGAACGCTATAGAGCCATGATTATTTACTTTTTCGTGCCTGAATTGGAGGATTTTGATGTGGACGACCAACACATCACCGTCTGCTAGACGTGGCGTTTCGTCGTTGGTGTGGGGACTTTTCAATACCATTTATATGGGCTGCCGATCTGTCCGCTACTCGTTTTACGATCTATACATACATTGATGCCTGCCATAAAGCCACGAAGAAATCAATTTATTGAAGAAAACTTATGGTCTTGGGCCTGTGACGTAGCCTCCAAGATCGTGCGATTTAACTGAATTCGCTTGTCTACGCAGATAGGCTCGGCATAACTGACGCTTGGAAGAGAATATTAGGCGCCTGATTGCTAACAAACGACCGCAAATGTTGCAAAAAATGGTCGAAAATTGGGAATCTCGGCTTGAATTTATTCGAGACAGCCGTGGAGGCCACTTGACCAATCATTTATCAAACATAATGGCATGTCTTTATAATAAAGCTAAATTCTTGGATATAATGTTAAATTATAAGCGTTTTATTTCTTCTTGAAAACCATATTTCTAAAAAAACACCCTTTATATGGCATTTAAAGTATTCTATTATTTTGTTCGTTTTGAATGATATGATTTTTGCAACGAAAATACCTAAATGGCGCCTCTGTAAACAGTGAGCTTTGAAACTTCAACGGATTTCAAATTTTTGATCGTACGCTGTTTTGATACAAAGGCCATTTAATTAAAACTTCGACAATAATACTTCGCATATGCAAAATCAATGCATGCTTTGTATGTATAGATCGTAAAACGAGTAGCGGCCTGGTCGGCAGCACTCATACATGGTATTGAAAAGTCCCCACACCAACGACGAAACGCCGCGTCTACCAGACGGTGATGTGTTAGCTTAACTTTGCTGACTTACTTTTCCTTCCCTCTATGACAAACAACAACAAACCTTACCATGTGGAGTAATTCCTCTTTCAGAAGTGAAACTTTTTATACCCTCCACCATACAATGGAGGGTATATTAGTTTTGTCATTCTGTCTGTAACACCTTGAAATAATCATCGGAGATCCAACAAGGTATATATACGAGGGCGACCGCAAAAGTAACTGGCCTAACATAAAAAAACCGTTTTTTTTTGGAATTATTATTATTTATTTTTCAACATAATCTCCTTCCAACTCAATACACTTTATCAAACGTTTTTCAAGTTTTTTAATTCCATCCGAAAAATAAGATTTTTCAAGACCTTCAAAATATGCCTCAGTTTCAGCAATATCCTCGCTATTGGACGAAAATTTTTTGCCACCGAGAAATTTCTTTAAATTTGGAAACAAGAAATAATCAGAAGGAGCTAAATCTGGACTATATGGTGGGTGCGGAGCAATTTCAAATCGTAATTCGGCCAGTTTTTGTTGAGTTAAAAATGCAGTGTGTGAAGGAGCATTATCTTGATGAAAAAGAACTTTTATTTTCTAAATGCGGTCGTTTTATCTTGATTTCTTCACTCAACCGATCCAATAATGCACAATAATATTCACTATTTATAGTTTTCCCTTTCTCAAGATAATCAATAAATATTATATCCCTTGCATCCCAAAATACTGTGGCCATTACTTTTCCTGCTGACTTAACCGTTTTCGCCTTCTTGGGACCACTTTTACCAGCTTCTATCCATTGTTTTGACTGTTCTTTGCGCGCTGGGATGGATCCATGTTTCATCAACAGTTATGAATCGGCGCAAGAACTCTATTGGATTACGCTGATAAATCGCTAAAAGCTCCTCGGAATTGGTCCAACGGACGATTTTTTGGGGCAAAGTCAACAAACGCGGCACCCATCTTGCGGATAGCTTTTTCATGTGGAGTTCATCATGTAAAATACTCCAAACTTGTTTTTCGTGTATTCTAACAATATCAGCAAGTTCTCTGAGCTTTATTTGTCTATATTTAGTCACTTCATTAAATATTTTTCTAATGTTTTCAATAGTAGTAGCAGTTTTCGTTCTTCCAGAGCGTTTTTCATCTTCCGTACTTGAACGACCCATTTTAAATTAATAAACCCAGGATTTCACGGTGGAGTATGATGGTGCATTATCACCATGAACAGAATCCAATTCATCTTTGATAATTTGTGGCGTATAACCTTTCATATAAAAGTGTTTAATTACCGCACGAAACTCTTTATTTTCCGTTTTTCAAAAATTATAAAACTCGTATTCGTATTCTTGATCCTCGTAAAATTCTAAGACGATCTAGCCATGTTGCCCGGCTGTCCGTCTGTTGAAAACAAGATAGAGCCTGCACGAAAACAGCTAGGGAGCTGAAATTCGGCAGAAACATGTGTATTGTATTGTATTGAAAATGGGCTATATAGCTCTACGGGCAGTTGGTGTTGGAGACCCTCAACCGACACTACCTCATAAAAATTAGTTTTTTATTTGGAAATATCCGTCCAGTTTCTTGAGCAAAATCACTGAAATTTTGCAAATAATAATCTGTATATAGGCTCAATCATCTATCTAAAAATAGTTTAGATTGGGCCACTATTTCTTGTACCTCCCATACAAACGGCCTTATGGTCCTTGAGAAATAATATGACAATAACTCACTACAAATTGACCTATCGAAATGAAATTTTACAAATCAAGATTTTTATATACAACACACTTCTGCACTCAATTCGGTTGAGATCGGAAAAGTTCTACTGGTACCTCCCACACTAACGATCTAATTGACCTATCGAGACGAAATTTTCGGCATAAATATTAATATATAGAACAGACTTTTGCGCTAAATTTGGCTTAGATCGGAAAGGACCTACTGGTACCTTCCTCACAAACGGTCTCATGGGCCTTGAAAAATAATATGACAATAACTCATTACAAACTTGACCTATGGAGATTAAATTTTTTACATAAAGATTTTTATATAGAACAGACCTCTGCGCCAAATTCTGTTGAGATCGGAAGTGTCCTACTGGTACCTCCCACACAAACGGTCTCATGGACCTTGAAAAATAATATGACAATACCTCACCACACACTTGACCTATCGAGACGAAATTCTCTGCATAAAGATTCATATATAGAGCAGACTTTTGCGCTAAGTTTGGCTAAGATCGAAAAGGACCTACTGGTACCTTCCTCACAAACGGTATCATGGGCCTTGAAAAATAATATGACAATAACTAACTACAAACTTGACCTATCGAGATTAAATTTTTTACATAAAGATTTTTATATAGAACAGACCTCTGCGCAAAATTCTGTTGAGATCGGAAAAGCCCTACTGGTACCTCCCACACAAACGGTCTCATGGGCTTTGAGAAATAGTATGACGATAATTCACCACAAGCTTGACCTATCGAAATGAAATTTTGCACATAAAGATTTCTATATAGAACACATTCCCGCACCAAATTTGGTTTTATTTCGGAATCTGGTGGAGGGCATCCAAAGTTCGGCACAGCCAAACTTAACATTTTTTACTTGTTAAGTTTCAGGAATTTTTCTATAACTTACTTCTTCGCGCAAGATAATTTTCTGGTTTTCTACGATATTTGAAAATACATGGCTCAACACAATGAATATTATAAGCGCATAAGCGGTTGCCGCCATCGTACAGTTTTTTACAATGACAATTTTGACAGTCAATACAAAAACAGATTCACGATTTCGTCCAAAACATACCTAAATTAAATTGGACTGACCAGCCAACCAAAATTCGAAAAAGCCCAAAATGGCAACGCTTCACCCTAGCTTGGGGTCGTGTATAAAAACTTGGTATTGGGTAAACATTTTGCAGAAAATTTCTTTCTAAAGAAATTGTTTTAGCCATAGGCCGTATCTGTAAAAAAAATTTTGCCATGTTGTTGCTTCCAACAACATTTTCTCTTCTATTTATGAAATTTACCAAGACTCCCAGTTACTGCAAAATTTATAGTTTATTTAAATTGTTTTTAAATTGCTGGAAAATTGTTTTTGAACCACAATCCAGAGGAAGAAGTTGCACATTTAATATAACCTACTCACAAACATTTCGACACATACATGTACTCGTACATATGTGTGCATGTGTAGTGGTTGGTATTCAAATGTTATATCCTACACTAACACACGCATACACACTGGCAAGAGGAATGTTTCTATGAATGTGCAGGCATGCATCTTATTTATTTGCCACCACATCATGCAACACAAAAAACCAAGCCTGCAACAAACATTTGACTGCATCCCTTCAAATGCCTGAAACAATTTGAGGGCCGGCAACACCCGCACCACCCACTCGCTCGCTCTATCATCATGTTGTAAATTCAGTATTAACTACTTCAGAATAGTTTTTCTAGGCTAACAAAAGGAAACCAAAAGTAGAACATGAAAATTTCCTAAACAGTGAAAATAATTTGAAAAACTTTTACTGTGGGCGAGAGCGGGGCGGTAGGCAGAAGACCAGAAATAGAGAGAAAACTTGTTCCGTTTGTGCTGCATATTGCAATTGTGGCTTTAGCACCCGCCACCGCACCACCACTACCACATTACGACAAGTGCAACCGAATTTGTAGCAGCCCCGATTAATCGGGTCATTCTAGGCGAGAAATTTGAAATTTTAAGCGTTAACAAATCTTCTTGCAGATTTTGTTCAGCGAGGCATGTGTTATGGTTTGCGGAGAGCAGCAAAAGAGTGCATAAGGAAGGACTTTGACCGTCCAAGTGACATGCTTTCATTGGCTTGAAATATGCCTAAAAAATCAAAGTAAAATATCATTTATTCTGTGGAATAAAACCATAGCGAGTAAATAGCTCAAATAAAACCCAGCATGAAAAGTTCTCAATACGTACTTTTTTTACACTACTGAAGCACTGCGGTATTCAACATTGATTAAGGAACACTATTTTCGAAACATGGAAGTGCATTTCTACTAAAACAGGAGAGAAAAAAGCGTATGTCGGAAAAGGCCGACATACTTTACTCCAGTCTGCTATGCAGAACACTCCATGCCTTTGTGTGGAATTTAAGATTGCCCGAACCTAATATTGACATTTAGAGCAGGAGGGACATAATTCATGAGGGTTCTATCTAAACATACACCCATACGGCAAATTTTACCTGGAATAGTTATATACACCTCTTTTTACGATCTACTCTTTGTTTGAGCTAGATCGATTTAAAAATGTGAGGGTTTTATAACATGAGCAGCTTTTATTCTGGTTCAAGGCCTATTTTAATTCCTTTTTAGAATTAACTTTAAAATTGTTTCACTGTACTGGCGAGGTTGCCAGGCAGACTGTACGGATGTTTCTAAACTCGCCAAGGATTTTCTTCAGCAGTCATTGGCAACGATTACATCGGCTAGAAATTGTACGGGAGAATCATTCAAGTTACTGAGAATTACCCTTTGCATATAATCTTCGAACTGTGCGTAAAGCAATCTACAAAGCACAAATCATTATATACAGGGTTATCCATTTAGGACATAACAATTTTATATATTAATAAAACACAGAATATTTAAGATATAGAGTTAAAATTTATTCCAGGTGTAGTGCAAATGTGCCATTTTAAGAATGAAATTCTATTTCGGTCATACGACCACCACAATCCCATGTACAGCGATCTATTCTTTGGATCCAATATTGCACCACTCTTGCACACATTTCGACCGGAACGTTTGCAATTTCGCGATTGATGTTGTCTCTAAGCTCGTCCTAAGTTGTTGGCTTTTTGGCATAAACCAATGACTTGATGTGGCCCCATAAAAAGAAATCCAATGGCATTAAATCGCATGAACGAGGTGGCCATACGAACGGATCATTTCTCGAGATAGCACGTACACCGAATTTACCTTTCAGTAATTCGTTTGTAGCGCGTGCTAGCTACCGCGTGCTATCTTTTTGAAACCTCATATCGGCATAGTCAAGCTCATCCAATTTTTTTTTCAACATTTTAACGCTTTCCATTGACGGTTACATGACGATTGTTCATAGACGAAAAAATAAGGCCCAATCAAACCTCCGGCTTGAAAACCACACCACATAGTATTTTTTGCTGTTGCTATTGTGTCGCTTGAGGCACATGTAGGTTTGTTGCTGTCCAATAATGAACATTTTGTTTATTGACAAAACCATTTAGCCAGAAATGAGCTGCATCGCTGAAGATGATTTTTTGCTGAAAATCTGAATTTTCGAGAAATTTTGCCAGAGTCCAATCGGAGAAGTATCGGCGTTTCAAAAAATCAAGTGGCTTTAGATCTTGAGTCAGTTTAATCTTATAAGGATAAAGGCCAAGATATTTTCGCAAAATACTCCAATGTGTGGTTTGAGAGATTTATTCTTTATTACTCCCCACAGAAAATAATCCAAAGGGGTCAAGTCACAGCTCCGCGGCGGCCAATTGACATCTCAATTTCGGTAAGTTTTGGTCAGTAAGTACGGCGGTTCGGAAACTTCTTAGCCTAGCACAAAAATCGCGGTATAAACAGAAAAAAGTTAAGTGTTAAGTGATCTGGCAACTCCTTCATATAGAAACAGGTGTTCACAAAAGACGCATCCTCGATTTTTTTACAATGGAAAAATTAGAAATGCGTGGTGTCATTAAATATTTACATAAAAAAGGTTTATCGGGACAAGAAATTCATAATGATATGGTGAATGTGTTAGGTGAAAGTGCTCCTTCTTATGCAACAGTAAAAAATTGGGTTGCTGAATTTAAACGTGGTCGTACAAGCATTGAAGGTGAACCACGTAGTGGACGTCCAAAAACAGCAACAACAACAGAAATTGTAGCCAAAGTGCATGATATGGTATTAAATGATCGACGAATAAAAGAGCGTGAAATAGCTAATATCATGGGCATCTCAAATGATCGAGTCCATTTAAGTTTGCATGAAGAACTACAGCTGAAAAAGCTTTCTGCAAGATGGGTGCCGCACTTGTTAACAGTCGACCAAAAACGCATAAGAATGAACATTTGTCAAGCTTGTTTGGATCGTTTTTAGGGAAATAAAATGGATTTTAAGCGTCGTTTCATAACTGTTGATGAGACATGGATCCACCACAATACTCCAGAGATAGAAGAACAATCCAAACAATGGACTGAAGCTGGAGGAAGTGCCCCAAAGAAGGCAAAAACAATTCAATCGGCTGGTAAGGTTATGGCAACGGTTTTTTGGGACTTCAAAGGTATTTTATTGATTGACAATCTGCAAAAGGGTAAAACAATAAATTCAGAGTACTATTGCAACCTTTTAGATCAATTAAATGTACAAATTCGAGAAAAACGTACTGGCTTACAGCACAAAAAAATAATTTTTCATCAAGACAACGCACCAGCGCACAAGAGTGTTTTAACAATGGCTAAAATCAACGAATTAAAGTACGAGTTGCTTGACCACCCACCTTATTCTCCTGATTTAGCTCCCAGTGACTTTTACCTGTTCCCAAATCTAAAAAAATCCCTTGCTGGCAAGCGTTTTACCTCAAATGAAGATGCAATTACAGTTGTAAACCACTATTTTGAAGACTTTGAGGAAAACTATTTTAATCAAGGGATAGAATTGCGTTGGACTAAGTGTATTGAAGTTTCAGGAGATTATATTGAAAAATAAAAATATTTTTGAAAAACTAACTATTCTCTTTCATTGATAGACTAAGAACTTTCCGAACCGCCCTCGTATATAAATTATATCGTGCATAGCGCACTGGATTCATAGTGAAATTTCATTGATTTTGTGTGCCCAAGTTTCCAAAGTGAATTTTTATTCGAACCTTGGCGATCATAGCTGAATACAGGGTAAAATGTTATTGTTTCTGAGTTGTTGTTTGCAGATGCATTAAGGGACAGGAATTTGTTAGCAGGACCACACATTTAACTCGCCCATATATTCAATACCGGTTTTAATATATCCATAATTTTTTGTTCAATAACTACCATGCTTGAACTGATGACTTCTAGTTATTGACTGCGTTGTTTAGACTTTCCCCTTTATCTTTAAATGACAGCAATTTCAGCATTCTTTAACAAAACAACGTTTGATACATGTCCAATGGAGGTGATACCTCCATTGTCAACGTTTGGTGTCTCTTGATGAGATTTTATATGTTCGACAAATGTTATTATTGGCTTGTTGATATCACCAGGTGGCACTGACTGCACACAGAAGTAACAACCCAAGCCACTCCTAGCTCTCCTTCTTTACTCACAAGAAAATAAATCGATTTAAGTTTGTTGAAAGTTCGACCAAAGGAACGTTTCGTAGCCCAACATACCCCAAAGCAGAACCTGGCTCTCCTTATAGAGCAGTCAGTGCACTTCTACACCCATATGTGTGACATTGTGTGGTTGTGCTTGTGAGTCTGTACGTGTCGATTTGTTGCAACATTTGTTGTAATTGCTTGCCGCAATCGCTGCTGTCGATGTTGCTGTTGTTGCAAGTTGTAATAAAATTTATACAAACGCCCGAGCAAATAAATGAGCAAAAGCGTCTCAAAGTTATTTGGTTTCTTCTCTTGGTTGCTTTTCTGTGAGTGAGTGAGTGTGTGTGTTTGTTTGTTTGTTCGTCGGTGTGTTGCCCTACAGTGCGCTCCATTCAAATGCTTTGGTTAGGTTTATCGGTTTGCATAAAAGCATGTGTGTGTGAAAGGCAGACTTGGGGTGTATGTGTGCATCCAAAACTTCAGCTGCAATTTATTTAAGGCATAAGCAGCAGCAATAAGAACAACATCAACCATTATAAGCAGTTGTAAAATTGTTTTTGGTGTATCCCCCCGCAATCCAACTTACAAACGAAACAAACTGAAGGTTGGGGAAAGCGGAACAGAGAGAGCAAGCAGAAGGAGGAGTTTGTAAATTCAATTCTGCAACTATTTATCGTTTGGCATGCAACATAAATAAAGACCATAGAAAGGAACCTTAAGGAAAGAGTGATGCATACGCAAAGCCAGGGCCGTTCGAAGGGAAGTTCATCGCCTATTAAAGTTTTGCAAAGTACAAGTGAGATGGTTCAAAAGTTCTTAAGGCTGATGTAAATACTATTATTATTATTATTGAACTCAAGCCATTTTCAAGAGGTATGAAAGGTTGATCTATTTAGAACAGTTTAAATTACATTGAGTATTGCAGTCTGTATTATGAGCCAAAGAAACAACCTCTAAACATTTTTTTAAAGATACCTAGCAAATTACACGCTACTTATAATATATCATATCAAACCATAGTTCCACTAACTTTAATATCTCTTTCTAGTTTTAAAGTGTTATAACGCGTGCTCCATCTCGAGGTTCCCTACTTTTTTAAAGAAAAAAACACAGAAAATTCAAATTGAATGGCGAATGTTTATTATAATTTGAAAGAAAATTCTTTGGCATTTATTTTTTGAAGATTATGTCTATCAAATGTAGGCCGCGGTTACGTCTGAGATGGCCCATCCGTTGAGTCCAATTTTCGATGACTCGTTAGATCATTTCGACTGGTAACTGGCGAATGACACGCGTGGTGTTTTTCTTCAAGGCCTGAATCAAAGCGGGTTGTTCGCATAAACTTTAGACTTTACTTATCCCCACAGGAAAAAGTCTAACGTTGTGATATCACACGATCTTGGTGGCCAATCGACCGTCCTAAAACGTGAAATTATCTGCTCATCGAAGTGTTCTCTCAATAAATCCATTGATTGAAGCGATTTGTGGGAAGTGGCGCCGTCCTGTTGAAACCAAATGTCGCCGAGATCACGTGCTTCAATTTTAGGCATCGAATAGTCGGTTTCCACGGCACGATAACGGTCGCCATTGAAGGTTACGTTCTCACTGGCATAATTTTTAAAGAAATATGGACCTATGATTCCACCGGCCCACAAACCACACCAAACCATTGTTTTTTCTGGATGAAGTGGCAGCTCTTGAACCTCTTCTGGTTGCTCTTCGTCTTAAATGCGGCAATTTTGCTTGTTTACATACCCATTGAGCCTCGAATGGGCTTCATCGGGCTCGAAAACGTCGGATCTTCTTGGATCTTTTCAAGAGCCCATAGAGCGAAGCGATGTCGCTTGGGAACGTCGGGCGGCTTCAGTTCTTGCACAAGTTGTATTTTGTACGCTTTCAATAAAATGCGCCAAGTTGTTCCTTACGTCTGTCCGAGTTGCTGCGAACGGCGTCGAATCGATTATCCACGGTCTTGGTGTATACTCTCTGCTACAGACGCTACATTTTCTTCACTGCGTGCTGGGCTTGGTCTATTCGGTCGAATATTATCCAATAATGAATGCTGGGTCTTAAGATTAGTGCTGGTGTTGCGAACAGTACGCTCAATAGGCCGATTATGTTCACCATAAGTTTAACGAAGTACACGAAACACGTTCCTCACATAACGTGAATTTTTGTAATAAAATAAAACGATTTGTAAACGTTGTTCAGGCGTAAGTCTTTTCAGAATGAAATGCAAAACAATACTAAACCGAAATAACACGACAGCAAGACACGACTCATACGTGATCTGTCAAAATAAGGCTATTGAAAAAAGTATCTCTACTTGGATCACCCATTATGTAGTGATCCTCAAAGTGTTTATAAGATTTTGCGCATTTTAATCTCCTAAGTCTGGTACTAATTAAGGTTTTTTGTGGCCTTTACCTTTTTTTCAACCTCTCCGGTAATTTTTCAACTGTGTCCAAATTTTTTCTGGTCCGGTTTAAGTTTATTGCCGTTTATATTTTCCATGCCATCCTCTTGATTTAATATGGTTTTTCGCACTTTTTACATTTCGACCTTTTGGAAAATTTTTATCCCCATTTCAATTTTCTCTCTATTCCGTCCTTGTGATACACCCGTTTAAGTTTTTTCCCTTTTTATCCCCATATAATTTTATATTGTTTTTCTCACTTTCTGATATTTCGATCTTTTTGGCCTCGTTATTATACCTTCTACCCCCCATTTCTATTCTCTGCCATCGTCTGTTTCGCCCGTTTTGGCCAATTTTTAGTTCAGTTTTATCCCATTGAAAAAATATTGTTGTTCTCACTTTTTGATATATTGCCCTCTTTTGGACCGCTTTTATCCTCATTTTTATTTTCCTTGACATCCTGTATTTTTAATATTGTTTTTCTAATTTCCTGCTGCATCGTGTCAATCCTTTTTATTTCCGCTTTCGGTTTTCTATGTCATCCTTTTTATAAAATATTTTTTTAACCTTTTTAAATATTGCCCCTTCTGGGCCGTTTTATCCCCATTTCCATATATCATGCCATCCTGCTGATTTGATATGTTTTTTTTAATTTAATTGTCATTTGGCCCCTTTTGACATTTTTATTCTCATTTCTATTTTCCATGCTTTTGGGTTTCTCTCTTTTTATATTTTGTTCCCTTTTGGACCATTTTTAACCCTGACTATTTTTGCCCCTATTTCTAATTTATTACATAATCCTCTTGTTTTAATATTGTTTTTCGCCTCTTTTGGACCTTATGAATCCCTATTTTTCCCCATTTCTATTTTTCATGACAGCCAGTTGATTTAATATTGTTTTTTTGGCTTCCTGCTATTTGATCCGTTTCGGCCGATTTTTAATTCCGTTTTACACCCTTTCATTTTTCTGTGTCATTTTGATTAAATATAGTAGTTTTTTACTTTTTTATACAGTTACGGACAAAATAATAGGGTCACTAGTTATGCTCAGACAACATTACCATTATAATACAAATTTATAACGATATTTCAAATACTTTTCTATGGAATTATTGTGAATTCTTAGCGTTTTTAATACAGTAATCTGGCAACGACTTGTTTTCAATAAGAATATGAGACATGGTCCGTAATGATAAATGGCACATTTAAGGACGGACAAAAAATAGGGTCAACGGCAAATTACAACAAGAACCTATTACAATTCAATAGAATAACAACATTTAATGGTGAAAAGTGATCAGAAAGTGTGAATTGCACAATCTGGAAACTATTTTTTTTAAAAATTCCATAATCGCTAAGCATTTTAAACAAAAAATATGTGCTGAGCAAAACATTGTACCGACGCTAAGCACTCCATTATTGAAAGTTTAAAAATTTAAAGGCCAAAGTCAACGTCAAATTGCAAAAACTATTGCCAGATCGCAGAATATTGTTTTTAACGCCTTACAAGGAAAAATTATAATATGTCTACAGTAAGACCCGCAAAACCTCTGCTAAAGATGATGACCTCATCAAGTTATTTTCTTTTCGGTACCCATTTAAATCTGCTGAAACGATTAGATTCGAGTTGGGAGTAGGTGTTTTTTCTAGGACTATTAGACTCCGGTTAGTAGAAAGAAAACTGTTTGGAAGTTTTCTAGGAAAGTCCCATTATTGACTAAGTCACAAAAGCAAAATCGCATGACCTTTGGGAAGCTCCTATACTTGGCAAGAAATGGAGAAATTTGTTATGGTCGGGTGAATCCAAGGTAAATGTATTTGGCAGTGATGGTAAAATATGCGTTGGACGCCCTAAAAATGAAGAATTATGTTCCCGCTATACCATAAAAACCTTTAAGCGCGAAAGAGGTAATATAATGGTTTGGGGATGTTTTTCGTGGTATGGAGTGGGACCATTATATTGGATAAAAGAAACCATGGATAAAAATCTGTACTGTCACATACTAAATGAAGTAATGCTACCTTACGCCGAATGGGGAATGCCCATTAAATTGGTGTATCAAGAGGACAGTAATGCAAAACACACTTTGGGTCTTGTAAAGAAGTGGTTTTAGGATAACGGCGTTATGTTATGTCTTGGCCAGCACAATCTCCGGATTTGTGGAAAATAGTAAAGGAAAAAGTTGGACCACAAAAATTGAGAAATAAGGATGAATTATGGACAAAAATTAAAACTGCATGGTATTCTAAATTATGTAAACAATTTCGATTTGTTGATTTGGTAATCAATAAAACGAAATTAATTGTCAAAGATATGTTATTATAAAGAACACATTTTGCAATTTTTTTTAAATTAAAGTTGTGTGACCCTTTTTCTGTCCGTGACTGCATATTGCCCCTTTTAAAACTTCTTTTAATCCCGTTTCTAATTTTTCATATAATCTTGTTGATTTCATATGGGGTTTCTTTCCTTTTTTATATTTTGACCCTTTTGGCCCATTGTATACCATAATATGCCCATTTAAATCTTTCATGCAAACCTGTTTGTTCAATATTGTTTTCTTACTTTCTCCAGTTTCGGCCGTTTTAACCCTTTTGTATTACCTTATTATCCCCATTTATATTTTAGATGCCACCCTGACGTATTCATATACAAGGTGGCTCAAAACTAGCGTTGTGGTTTGAATGTTTAATAACTTTTTAAATTTATTTATATATTTTATTTCAAAATTTTGTGAAGCAAACATGGTGAATTTCAAGTGAAACACTACACCACAGAATAGCGATCAGCAATTGACGCAGCCCACACTGCAAGGGGCACAATGGCTCTGTTACGGGATCTCTTTAGCGAACACACTATTTCGCGCAGAAACGATTTAAATTGGGCCCCGCGTTCACCGGAATTACCATAGCCAGACTGTTTTCTTTGGGGTTATTTGAAAGTAATGTATATAAGCCAGCGACCATACCACAGCTTAAACAAAACATTCGCCATTAAATTCAAGGAAAATGGAAAATGGCCACCACTTACAGGATCTAATTTTTCATACTTAGGCCAAAAATATTCCCCATTGAAATACTACACGCAGAAAAAATTATGGTTGGGGTAACAATATTCGAAGAGGATCATAGTATTGTTGGGTATATGGTTGTGGTACAACAATATTATGATCCTCACAACAATAGTATGATTCACACATAACCATACTATGATCCCCACAACTATAATATGATTCACACTACGATAAACCATACTATGACCTCCAGAACAATAGTATGATTCACACTCAACCATATTATGATCTTCACAACAATGGTATGATTCACACTCAACCATACTATTATTCCCACAACCATATTATTATCCTCACAACTATATTAAGATCCTAACAACCATATTATGATCCTCACAACCATAGTATGATCCTCACAACCATAGAATGATTCACACGCAACCATGATAATATACCTACAACCATATTATGATTCACTCAACCATACTTTGATCCCCAATTTATTATTTATTAGAATTGGTTAATTTTGTTATTCAAAAATAGAGCTTTTTATCGAGCAAATTATTTAAAATTGCATTACAATTAGTTCATAGCCATATTTGAGGCCATGTCTTTATTGAACATTTCATTCAAGAAACAAAAATATACTCGTATATTCCAACGGCAGTCGAAAATACCCTTAGTTGCCAGCAGGGGTGAATGCTACTTCACCATCCGTAGACCCCAAGAAACGAATGTGATTAAACCATGGTCAATGGCTATATACTTATACTTATGTGCAGGCAGATTTGAAATAAAAAAGAGCCAGTCCTATTTCACCGAACAAAGTTAACACAATAAAAATCCCTCGAAATACCATCCGATTGTTGTTGTTTTTTTTAATGGACAACAAACAATCATGCACTTTATTGTGTGTATGTGTTTTTTTTGGTATATAAAAAAAAGCACACGCAAAAAGATACATGTATGCTCTATAAAACCTGTTTTGTTTGTTCATAGTCGCAACCATACTGTATGATTGCCGTAATCAAATTATTGTTAACGTAAATTTTAAACAACAATACTTTTGTTGCACCAACCATGCTTATATGGTTCCTACAACCATATTTTTATTTCTAAATTTGGCAATAATACTTTAGTTACATTGCAACAATATTAATATTGCCGCAATCATACTTCTGTCAAAATGAAATTCAAAAAACAATACTATGGTTGGCACGAACATGCTTTTATTGTAGAGAACATATTATTGTTGCGGTGACCATAGTGTAAACATATCATAGAATCTGCGTGTATCAAACAAATAATAATAATAATAATTAACCAATAAATAAAATAGTTATTAAACATTCAAACCACAATGGTAGTTTTGCGCCGCCCTGTAGTTTTGCCAAAACCTATGTCTCCTCTTGTACCCCCGGTTTTCTGACTATTCTTTTATACTCATATCTACTCGATATACAATGTAAAACGTAGTTCAGGCGATTTAAAAAGTCTCCACCATATATATGCTACATCTCTTTTGTAAATTAATTGTTTATTGTTGCAAAAAGAAAATCATGCCACTTCTGGCATACTTTTAGAAGAAAAGACCAAAAAGTATGCTAGAAGTGGGGATATAGTGATATTAACATAAGTATATGCTTGAGTCATTGAGCTTAAGCTTAGTTCATATATTAGTTCTTAAGAAGACCTTCTATTACTTAATTCCTAAAGCAAGGCCCCAACTTACCGCCGTTCGTGTCAGTAAGCCGCACTCTTAGTCATTGCCGAAATTGTTCCACATATTTGCCTCGTAAATATATGCCCTCTGCTGAAGAAGACTTTTATGAGAAAACCATTAAGGAATAAACTTTATTTCCTTCATCATCTTTAAATGGTTTGCAGCCGTTGCTGCTGCTGCCGCTGCTTTTGACATAGCCGAAGGCCAAGCAAGTTCAGCAAACATTGAAGACTATATTAACACATTTGCATTTCTTTTTGGCTTGGTAAATTTCCAAATAAAACTTTTAGGACTTCAAGATGTTCATACGAATGTACTTATATGTGCGAAATTTGAATATAAAATTCAAATTACAATAAATGTCGATAGATTTTTGGATTACTGTATGTGAATCATGTAGGTAAGTCTGTGAGGGAGACTTACATAGGCTATTCCTATGTTTCCAATATTTTTATTTTCGACAATGTTTGAATGAAGTAAATGAACGGGTCTCAGGACCTTTCTCTGAATACTGATATATTATTCCTTTGCCGTTTTAGGTGGCGATGCTGGGTTTCTGTGATGTTTTTCAGCCTATTACTGGGGGCTTACTATCACCATTTTACCAAAGCTTATAAATATTCCACAAAAATATCGAAATTTTTACAAAATTGTTAATGTAAGACAGATTAGGGATGTTAGCTCTGATCTGAAAGTTTCTCTGTTTGACATTTTTGACAAAAATCCTATTTTAGACGTTTTTTTTTATCATATGCGCGGTTTTGAGTGTTTTGAACTGTTCATGCCTGACCTGACCTTCCATGTGCTGATCATCAACATGGGTTCCACAAACAACACAGCACTACAACTGCTTTACCCGCCATTACCATAACTATAAGTCGCGGCCTTAACCAGAACAAGCCTAACTAACAGGATGATTCTCGTAGCTATTGACCTCACCAAAACCTTAGACACGGTAAATCATTCCACTCTATTCGAGGATATCGCAGATATGTCCTTTATGTTTATTTTGACAAGTTGGGTCGTAAACTATATGTATGGGCGCCAGTATTATGTAGAATTGAGAGACAGGAAATCGAAGCCCCGTAAATTTAAACAGGGAGTTCTCTAGTGCTGTGTGTTATGTCCGGCACTGTTTAACCTCTACTTCTTTAAAATTCCTGCAGCACCAGACGGCGTTGGAATGTGCCATACGTTGATGACAAAACAAAGTCGAGGATACATGCGATCAATTCAGCTCACCATGCAAGGTCTTTTCAACGGTTTTTTTTTGTATTTTGTTTGTAAAGGTTTCTTTCTTCTATAAGAATGTGTAAAAACAAATTAAAAGTTTTGTTTTATAGCAATGTTTTTAGAATAAAACATTTCTTCTATTTGGGATTTTTTTTACAGATATTTTTAACACGCTTAACATCTTGGCCGTTCCTTCTTCTCCTTGTACAAGGCCAAAAGGGAAACATTGGCGACCTTGACAACCTTGAAACGGACACCGGAAATATCACCGACGGCATGACCTTTACGACCGAAACCGGCAACCAAGACTTCATCGCTTTCTTTACTGTAGTTCAAGCTACCATCACGAGGTACGAAAGCGGCGATCTTCTTGCCGTTCTTGATGAGTTGAACTCTCACGCACTTACAAATGGCAGAGTTAGGCTGTTTGGCTTTAACACCAACTTTTTCAAGTACAATGCCCTTGGCGTGGGAAGCGCCACCGAAGGGATTGGCCTTCCATCTTGTGCCCAAATGAGCCTTTTTGTAGTCCTTGTCGGCCCAACGTTGGTCACGACGATGGTTGACGTGCTTTCTAGCTATGTGGAGACCTCTTGGCTTACCCATAATTTCCAAACTTTCTCAAGCAATGGCGGAAATAAAAGGTCATTCGCCAGTTATTCTTGGGAAGCTTGTTGACTTCTTATAATGGGTGATCCAAGTAGAGATACTTTTTTCGATAGCCTTTCTTTGACAGATTACGCGTGAGTCGTGTCATACTGTCATGTTACTTTTATTTAGTATTGTTTGGCATTTTATCATGGAAAGACTTAAGTCTGAACAATGTTTACAAATCGTTCAACTTTAATACGAAAGTTCACGTTCGCAACACCATCACCCATCTTGAGCATTCATTATTGGATAATATTTAACCGAATAGACCACGTCCAGCATGCAGTGAAGAAAATGTATCGGCCGTAGCTGAGAGTGTACACCAAGACCGTGGAGAGTCGATTCGGCGCCGTTCGCAGCAAGTCGGACTGGCGTATGGAACGACTTGGCGCATTTTACGTCGAGATCTTAAATTGAAAGCGTAAAAAATACAACTTGTGCAAGAACTAAAGCCGTCTGACGTTCTCAAGTCACATCGCTATATGGGCTCTTGAAAAGTTCAAAAAATATCCGACGTGTTCGAGCCAAATTTTGTGCAGAGTTGAGACCCATTTCTGGCTCAATGGCTATGTAAAGAAGCAAACTTGCCGCATTTGGGACAAAGAGCCACCAGAAGTGGTTCAAGAGCTGCCACTTCCTTCAGAATAAACAACGGTGTGGTATGGTTTGTGAGCCGGTGGAATCATCGGTCCATATTTCTTCAAAAATGATGCCGGTGAGAACGTAACCGTCAATGGCGACCGCTATCGTGCCTTGATAACCGACTATTTGATGCCTGCAATTGAAGCTCGTGATCTCGGCGACATTTAGTTTCAAGACGGCGCCACTTCCCACACATCGCATCAATCAATAGATTTATTGAGAGAACACTTCGGTGAGCAGATAATTTCACGTTTTGGGCCGGTCGATTGGCCACCAAGATCGTGTGATATCACATCGTTAGACTTTTTCCTGTAGGGATATGTAAAGTCTAAAGTTTATGCGGATAAATCCGCTTCGATTCAGGCCTTGGAGCAAAACATCACACGTGTCATTCGCCAGTTACCACTTGAAATGCTCGAACGAGTCATCAAAAATTGGACTCAGCGGTTGGACCTTCTGAAATGGAGCCGCGGCCAACATTTGATAGACATAATCTCCAAAATATAAATGCCAAAGAATGTTCTTTCAAATGCTAATAAACATTCGCCATTCAATTTGAATTTTCTGTGTTTTTTCTTTAAAAAAGTAGGGAACCCCGAAATGGATGACGCGTTATAGCGATATATCGGGCTGTAACGAACCATGGAGCGCTGGTGACAGAACTTAAGTATGACGCAGAGGAAGAAACTAAAGACTTGCCAAAATGCCGCCCTGAGAACACCAATAAGATTCCTCCGCATGTCTAATGAGGGCCATCTCCTAGAGGAGACAAAGGTCCTTACCGTCTGCAGTCACAATGTCTGGTTCTCTAAGAAGCATCTGACGGATCAGCTATGATATTCATGATCTAGAGTGAGAGGGCCAGCGGTACAAAATAGAGCCCTTAGATCTTCCAAACTATCGGGCAGATCTTAACGACATTAACGCGTATGAAGTAGCAGCAGCAGTATCCAGCTTCAGCGTTAATGGGTGCTAGGAGAACATCCCCGGAGATATCACTAGGGGAGAAGAAGCCAACTCTTCAGACGATCCTGTCTCTGGTTCAGCTGAGATCGGGATGGTGCTTTCGCCTTCATTTGTATTGAGCACAAATTTCTGCTTACCTTCCGGACGTTTTTCCCGCCTGCCTTCAGGGACCACATCCCCCGGAGATTTCACTAGGGAAGAAGAAACTCTTCAGACGGTCCTGTTCCTGGCTTAGATGAGATCGGAATGGTTCAGCATCCCAAATTTGTATTAAGCACAAATTGCTACTTACGTTCCGGACGTTTTTCTCGCCTGCCTTCAGAGACCACATGGCGTGCTGCACCTCTTCAATTGTCCATCCAAGCCCATTTAGCTGACCTCCAGGTCTCTTTGGACGCATTCAATTCAAATGGAGCCTTTTTTCACCTGGATTTTGAAGCTGATCCCCCTTAGACGAAAGGGACAATACGAGTACTCTATATTTTATTGTTACAACAATTACCACAGCTCAACCGACTGTGACTGAGTTACTTACTCCGCTGACAAAATTATGTTGGAAACTTGTTTCCGCTGCGTACTAAATTCTTTAGAGAACAGGAGTTATACAAGTTGGTGGGCGGAGATTTTGAAATGATGTAGTCCACTTAGCCATGTCATACATGTCAGTGCCGCATTTTTCGTTTCTGTTCATAGGTTGTCAAAGAACCAATCTATTTCATATCATTCTACTTTATCTATTTTTTTTGGTTTTCGACAGTTAATTAGCTATTGTCACTCCAGGCAACTCTTTGTGGACACTAAGGAAAGTGAGATTTCATTAAATTGGCGAAAAACAAGAGGATATGAATCTTAAAATGATTCGAGTGCCATCACAAAGTGACCTTCAGCATTGTCTATTCATTCTTTAATTTCCAGTTGTATGGCACTTTATGTTTCCTCTACAACTTAGTCACCGGAGCGTGAAGGTGATGCTGCTGACTACGTTGACGTTGATGATGAGCTGCTCCAGGGAATGTTGCTATGTCTTTGCATCTTTGCGATGGTTGTGGCCGCTGATGATGTTTGCCCTTGTCAGTGTGTTGGATTGTTTGGCTGTTTGCCCGTTTGTTGGTTTGTTTGTTTGTTCGGTTCGGTTGTTTGGTTGTTTATCTGTTTGCCATTTGTTTTTCAGAAATTAAAAAAGTTCTTGCCGAGTTGTGCTGTTGTTAATCACAAGAAATTCAAAGGCAAGGTCCTACCAACCGATTTAAGTAGATTTAGTTTTGAAACATTTATTGCTCTTCTTCTTCTCGTTATTTATTTCACATTTAATTGTGAATTAATTAAAAACAAGACATGAATGAGAAGACGGCAAGGCGAGTACAAAAAGGAACTTAATTAAAATTTTACATTTTATTTTCTTGGCCTCAAAAGAACAGCATCCGTTTGCAAGACGTCGATGAATAGACGACAACGTGTATACGTGTCTTGTGATTTGGCTTTAGTTTTACCGTAACCGAATAGTACGGAAGATCTGAGCCTTTTCAAAGTCATTGCGATATATAATAATTGGGAATGTTAATTTAAAAACTTCCATGTAGGATAAAGAGAACCATGGAATGGAATGGAGAATATTGTAAATGAAATAAAAGATTTCCATTGAGAAGGTAAGAGAATTCCCGCTGAAAGGAGCGATTTGCACCAATTGAAACAAGTAAAAAAGTTAAAGTCTGATATGGCCGAGAATCAACAGTCCTTGATTACGGGTAGATAGGTTAGGTAGAGACGAAAATAGGAAGTTACCCGGTCATATCGTATGTGGTAGGAAACACCTCTGCGGATATTCTGTTCCACATATGGATAAGACGGCTGAAATGCAAATTATGGTGATATTCAGAGAAAAAGTGCACATCAAAAATCTAAGAACAATTCAAGAGCTAAAGGAAGAGATAATTTGGCACACTAATAACATTGAACCTCCATTATGTCACAGAGTCATTGAAAATATGTACCATCGGACAGAGGCATGCCACCAAAGCCGTGGTGAGCAGTTGGCCGATATAAGGTGTGGTTAAATCTTAAGGGCCGATGTTGAATGTAAACCACACTTATAAACATCAATTTTTTTCTGCATTTCATTTGATATTTCTCAATTTCAGAGTAACTCTATTTGAAAAATGAAAAGATACACAAGGAAGCAACGCGTTATAGTTATTCAGGCTTATTATGAAAAATTTTCGAAGAAAATCAACTGGAGTGATGAAGCATATTTTCACCTCAGTGGATGCGTCAATAAGCAGCATTGTCGCATTTGGGCGAACAATAATCCAAGAGTGATTGTCGAAAAAACAATGCACCCAAAAAGAGTGACTTATTGGTGCGGTTTATGGGTTGGCGGCATCCTTGGACCGTATTTTTCCAAAAAGAGGCCGATCAGGCAGTTACTGTGAATGGTGTTCGCTATCGTGAGATGATAACGATTTTTTTTATGGCCCGACTTGGAAGATATGGATGTGGACGATATGAGGTTTTAACAGGACGGTGCCACTTGCCACACAGCTAACGAAACATCGGCTCTTTTGCGCGACCAAATAAATGGCTGTGTTATCTCAAGTCGTGGCGAAATTAATTGGCCGCCAAGATCATGCGATTTGACACCGTTGGACTTCTTTCTTAGGGGTTATTTGAAAAAAAGGTGTACGTCCATAAGCCAGCAACAATTTAATAGCTAATCGATGAGCTAATTTGGCACATTAACGGCATAGAACCTTAATTATGCCTCAGCTTCATCGGATGAAGGTGTGCCACCGAGATCGCGTCGCCCATTTGGCCGATATTTTGTTTCATACATAATTGAACCATACCAATAAAAATAATAAAAATAAATGACAACGATATCTTAAATAATTTTTGTTTTATTCAAAATCAACATCGGCCCTTAAAATTTTACCACCCTCTATTAGCTCACACATAATTTTCATAGATCCTTCTATCATAACGAAAAATTGTAAGATAATTCTCTGAAAAACTTTTGTTTTATTTACATTTAACAACGTGCGTTTTAGTTTGACGACCCTTTATAAAAAAATTTGAAATAAAAAACTTTAAATATAAAACAAAATATAAAAATGTTTTAATAAAAAATTAAATTAATATTTGTGTAAGTAATATAGATGGAAGAGTCGTTTTTTCATACAAATACAGGGTGGAGCGCGGCAATCTGTTTTGCACTGCAGGCTGTGGCGACACTGTTGTTCGAAGAGAGTGGAGAGTGTGCGTGGCTTATAGTGGCTGACAGGAGATTTGTATCCGTCTGCCTTTCAGTTGCCATAATGCATTAGACACGTGAGGAGAGGTCATTTTGTGTTGAAGCGTATTTTTCAAATGCGCACTCGATCATTGCAGTGCAGCGTGCTTTTCATTTATGATTCGCTGTTCCCCCACGCGGACGTGCGCCTGGACGACAATCAATTGTAAGTTGGGTACCTTCATTAAGAACAGCGGGGAATGTGTCATGTGTACGAAAGGGACCTGAGAGAAGGATTACAACAACACAAAACATCGAGAGAGGTAGAGCAGCAGTACTTTAATCTGCGAAAGGCTCTGCTCCGAAGCAATCACTTCTTCTTGACATTTCCAGGCTTTTTTCAGCCGACTATTGAGGCAATGCTATTAGAGGATACATGGATTGTGCCACTGCACATACAGCTAGGGTTAACATGAATTGTTTGAGGCAAATGTTTCCTGGACGGCTTATCTCTTTGTAGGGTGAGGTGAACTGGCCGGCACGCTCACCAGACTTAGTCCCATGCGATTTTTTCCTTTAGGGTTACCTGAAGTCGAAGGGTTTTGGGCTCCCCGCTCATTTTCTAGTATATTGGGCATCAAAAATAATATCCGTGCAAAATTGTTTTCCAAACGGATGAAAACCGGCCTGTCCGTCACAACTCGTAAGCCAGACGACTTTCCGAAAATACACTTTAAGCATTTGTATTGCAAATATACACGCAAACATTTTTCTCTTAAACTATTTTTGTTATGACCCTTCATGGTGTTTTCAGAGGTCAAATTTTAAATTTGAGTTAACATTTTTTTCCAAACGTTTATAAATAAAATAATTAAAAAGATCTAATTAACAATATTGAGGCTGAAATTTTCAGAATACCAGTCGACATGCTTGTTAGATTTCATGAAAACTTCGGAAAACGTATGCAGCAGTGTGTGGATAACGAAAGCCGACATTTGCCAGATAGACTTTTTAAAACCATGTAATTTAAAAATTCCCTAACTGTTCAATATAATGAAAATATATAATAAATTTTTCTAAGGTTCATAATTTTTTTATTTCATTCCAAAATAAGCATATTACCGAGCTCCACCCTGTATGATCCAAATTCAAAAAAAAGTTCGCTCAACCCGTTACAAAAAGACAAGATTTTTAGTAAAGTCCAAAAATGAATTTTTTGAACCACTCTGTGAAACAGGGTATTACAGAAAAATTCATTGTAAATACTTGTAACTACACAAAATATTTGTGCATGACCTACCTGTAAGTGTACCGATCGACTTAAAATTACAAACTTATTCGATTAAATGATGTATGTCCATCCATACGTCCGTCCATCTAAAGCTTGTCTAACTGCAAGTCGCAGTTGTTGTCCAATATTTATAAAATTTTGCGGAAGAAAATGAACCAAGGGCGGACGGTACCTACACATATGTTTATGGGATTTTATATTTTTTAGCTTTTACATTAAATCTTGATAGAATTTGGCACACATTATTTTTTGGACCATCGCAGAACGTAATTGAAATAAAAAAATATCGGTTCAGATGTAGAAATAGCTTCCACACCAATCCCGATGAAATTTGACACACGTTATTTTTTGGCCCAAGGAAGGACGTTATTAAAATCAAAGAAAATCGGTTAAGAGTAAGAGTTATAGCTCTCACATAAATGTCAACCCGATTTAACTGTTTTTAGTTATAAAAGACTTATCTTACATCTAATCTTAATGAAATTTGGCACTAGTAAGATATTTGTGCCAAACAAGGACGTTGTTGAAGAAATTCGGTTCAGATTTAGATATACCTCCCACACATATATGTTCGTCCGATTTTATATCTTTAGCTCTAGAGGCCACATACTAATTTATGTATTAAGCTCTAGAATTTACATATTACAGACAATCTTGATGAAATTTGACACTTGCTAATTAAAGTTTAGACCAAGGAAGGACGCTAGTAAAATCAAAAAAGGTTGGTTCAGATTAGGATACAGCTCCCACATATATGTTCATCCGATTCTTTTGTGTTTAGAACCACGAAGTGACTGTAAGGCACTTGTATTAAAATACGACAAATGCTGAACAATTTTCAATAATTTCTCTACTATATGGTAAATTGCAATAAAACAGTTTTTGTTGCACAAATAATTTTTGTAGTGAGTTGCTCGATTAGAATGAAAAAGTCTTAATCGCTCTACGGGAGACCCGATGATCCACCAGTTCGGTGAGAGTAAGGTCGTGTCTCTGAATATCTTCAAGGCCTTTGATAGAGTCTGGCGTGGTCCACTCATATCAAAGCTGGTTGCATTTGGTGTCGGTAATACTTGTGCTCGATTTATATCGAGCTTCTTTGAGCTCGCACCTATAAGCGTTGTTAAAGATGGGTTCTCATCCATTAAACATAGGCTGGCCACACAGGTCTTTATCCTTTCTCCTTCTTTATTTCTTATTTTCATTGTGAATCAAATCTACTCTTTACCGCATGACAGCAACCTCTGTCATTTATTTTTATTGGACCGTAGGCCGAGTCTTCATGATATTGAAGACAAAAGGCGAATTATGGATGAGACACTTGGCCGGCATTTACTGGCTATTTCCGAATGGATTCGAGTGAAAAGAGTGGATTTTAGTGCGCGCATAACGCAGTGCTGCTTCTTGTCTCACAAGCGATTCAGTGGTCCAACGGACTCGTCATTATCTATTCATGGTTTGGATATCAAACAACCGGAAGCTCTTGATGTTCTGGGCGTAAAAATACAATGCGACGCTTGTTGCGCGGGGCATGTATTCGAAGTGTCAGAAGAAGAACTCAAGTGTATAGGCTTCCTAAAGCGGTGCAACAAATATTTCACTTCTTCTGATCTTTTCGATATATATACAACCTACATCAGACCAAAGATGGAATACAACTCCCATATATGAGCAGGTGCTCCAAAATCATCTTTGGAGCTACTTGATCGTGTCCAGAGGAGAGCTATGGTGCTAATAGGTGACCGGGGTATCCAACTCTATTTTCTCCCTGGAGCACCTTTGAAGTGTTGGATGTGTGTCGATGTTCTATCGCTACTTTTATGGTGTGTGTTATTCAGACATAAGAGATTAGAGGTCTTATTCCTAATGGGAGCATGTTCGGCAGGAATACAAAACTTTCCAGGAATTCACACCAATTTGTTATCGATTTGACCGCACTATACAGTACAGATCAAATTCGGTGTTCGCACGTACTGTCCATATGTGGAATCGACTTCCGGCAAATGTATTTCCCATCAATTACGACATCCAGAAATTCAAGACAAATGTCAATAAACATTAGTCCCTCTTTCCTCTCTCCGCTCCCTTACTTTCCACCCACCAAAGCAATGCATCGCATGTATAGGGGGGACCCCTGAGGGTTGGTCAATTTAAAAAAAAAATGTTGCATAGGTAAAACTAGTTCTCTCAAAAAAGTCCAGGACGAAATTGTTTCTTGGCTTGAGTCTAAACTGAGCAAAATATATCGACATTGTTTAGGATGCTGGTGGTACTTTTCTAATATTGGGAGACAGACGGGTTGTGCGTTTTACTTACTGCTGTTATGTTAAATGCATGCTGATTTTTATTCCATTTCTAAGTCTGGAACAGTTTTACCAAAGTCAACTTCGCTTCGCTTTCTGATGACATAAACTCCTCTATATCTACAAAACTATCTTAAGATTTGTTTTATCAGAAAATGCATTACGTCACTGATCATAAGCGCTTATCTTATAATGTTTTCTTTTCAAGGGACATTTTGTTTATAAATACTAAATACATTTGAAAATATCTTCTGACTTACTGTGGTTTACTACTTACTACACAACAGTTTTTATTTTTTTATTTGTTCATTTGATTCCAAAACCCAACTAGCCATAAATAAGCACAGCATTTACTAAACACAACAGTTGTTTACGAGTAATTAACTTATTTCGTTCTTACAATGTGCAGTATAATACATCTTAAATTTTTTGCAAAAGGTTTTGGGAAGTGACTCTGCATCACTGCATGGGACTGAATCGAAAAAATGGTTTTTATAAACAACAACAACAAAACTTTTTCTTTAAGTTAATTACTTAATGGATGAATACCTAAAGATATGGGTCCTTAAGACTTTTATTTTATGAAATACACCTAATCCTGTTTTTGCACGGTACATGTGTTTCAGAAAATATCTTGTAAAAAAAATCGTGTAAATAAAGACACTACTTAATGGAAAAATGTTAGATTGGTTCAGCAACCCAAGAAAGCCTACGAAAATTAATACATAATTCGGTAAAATAAACATAAATTTTATTCTTCAGTATACCATGCCCATTTTATTTCACATATTATATAAAGGAACTAATTTTATATAAAGGAACTTAAAAAATAAAATCATTTTGAAGTTTTTAAGCAATAAAAATCCCATTTAAAAACAAAAAAATCTCCTATGCAAGGAACATAAAAAAGTTGTATAGAAATATAAAAAATGGTATAAGGGTAAATTCTATTCGGTATTAGTTTCTGAATGTAAGCGCATTCTTTTCTGCTCCGTTGGAGCAATATCTGTTTCGTCAGTAGAATTGTTCAGTTCTACGTCCACATCTTCAACTGCGTTCATTGGTAACTGCATATCAGAACTTGTTTCAGGCACAGGTTTATTTATTTTAATAGCAAATTCAGTTATAGTACGTTGCGATCCTACTATGGAGAGTTCTTTGTACAGTTCCTTGTATCGAGCCATACAGGATTGTAGATCTGATTGAAATCTCACAGCTCCCCTAACTATCGGTATAATTTGCAATGAAATGTCAAAATCACATTGTGTTGCCATATTTAAAAAATATACGGAAAAAGAATATTTGAATGGCAGTTCCTTGTGGAAACAGTGGCAAAACTTCATTATTAACTGGCAATGCTGAAGAGAGAAAAAACTATGCATATGTAGATAAAATCACAGTTAAATTCAAAATAGATTTTATTTCCGTCTAAAAAAACGTGTAAAAACAGGATAAGTGTTTTCCTGCTATTTAGAAAAATGTGTAAAAGCAGGATAGGTTTATTTCTGTCGACCGTGTTATTTCAAAATAGTTTAAAAAAAGACCGTGTAAAAACAGGATTAGGTGTACACCAGATTTAATTTCAATTGTAACCCGAAGTCGCTGCCTGGTACAAAGAAGGTTAATTAAAAATCATAGATTCGAATTACGGAAATCTTTCAAAAGCCTTATCGTTTGTTTATTAAAATATTTTTTAGTATTTGTTGGAATATTGTTTTACGACATTCTTTAGACACATTCTTTTTCTCTGAAATTTCCTTAAATAACATCAAACGCACTGTGTATCTTAAGTAACATGTGGCGTATAAGTGTTGTTGAATTACAAAACATCTCAAATATTGCTTATACGCACACCTGCTAACCAAGGGATGAAATTACTGAACACTTAACGAAATTTATGGTAATAAATTATAACTTAAATTGTTTCCTAACAAATAAGTGAGGGGGAGCAATATAAATAGTCGGTTGGGTGCTTAACTGCTTAAGATAACTGATGAAATAATGTTATGATCTTTGGACACAGACAACTTCACTCGTACACAGACACAACATATCCTGCCACAATTACTATACACACACACACAAATACATACAATGGATACAATACAATACATAAACTTTAAATGCCATTTAATCCGTTCCCCTTATACTACACACACCGACACACTCACACAAAGACACACTTAGTTAGACACAAGTACTTAGACAGACTCTGTTATTCCCGCTCAATGTTGAGTACTTAAGAAAGGATTTGTTGTATTGCAATTTCAAAATTGTCTATCTACTCGAGTTTTTGGTACACTTGCTGTTGTAGATAAATGGAAGGAAGCAGCAGTAGGAAAGAAGGAGCAAAGGCGCAGGGCGGGTTGCTGACCTTACAATCAGCTCTAACAATCGAACCGCCAAAGAGCGGTCAACAAGCCAAACACACCAGCGCCGCAGCCAACCGAACAATAACATTCTGGGACGAAGTTTCTTTTGCCTTTGGTACACATGCAATGCTACGACATGGTCATATGTTGTTAGTTAATTCCATGTCAAGCTTTATTATATGTATTATTCGATTGTACCCTTTAGCCAGAACGTAGCATAGCTACATTTTTCCATGGTTTCGTCCTGACCACAGTAAAGGAAGCATGATAAAATCGTTAAAAATCGATCGACTCTGAAATATTTTTTGGGTTTATTTTGACATGACCGTTTGTCTGTCTGCTTGTTTGTCTGTTCATTTAAATATGAACCGATTGCGAAGACACTTTAAACATTATTTGGTTTTCGGCTTATGATGGTCGCTACTGAAATCGGGAGTTAACGGTCCATGTTCTATTATAGCCCCCTATCAAAATGTACCTTACGATTTGGGTTCCAGCCGACCAAACAGCGGCAAAGGTGTTCGGATTTGTCACTACAATATACTCGTACATATGAACCAGGCAGCGCAATCTGCATAGTTGTCTGTGCCCTGTTCAGCCAAAGTCGGAAAGTACTATTGATTTGCCAACGATATTCAAAGTCATAGCCGTTTGATCCTACAACATATGATTCTACGCACCTGATTGACCCAAAGCAGCGATTTTTCGGACCAGAGCTGTCACATCGACACTATCTGATGCATGTCAGTCTGTTTGTTCATTTGTTTTGTCATCAAGGAGGAGACACGTCTACTTAGTCTGTGCTGGAACCGAGTAAAATCCCGGATCATGGTTCTGTTATGTGCGATATCGGGCAGATGTAACGGATGCTTAAAGTTGGTGCATTTTTGGAGTTTCTCTAGACATGGCCTTATCAGGGAGTACCTCGAGACGGACTATATTATCGCCTTCATCGCTGTCATCGGTTTATTGGGTGACTCCGCAGTCTCCCAAAAAATAATTTCAATAATTTCACCTGACATCCGTTATGATTGTCCCAGATCCTGATTGATTGATATTAAGATGACATGGTGTCCGAAAAAGTTTAGCGGGATAGTCAACTTTATGAAGAGCAATGGAAGCACATTAGTCGCGATTTCCGTCGACTGAGCTAAATGGCATCAGCATCTTGCGCCAGAACTAGAGGTGGAAGTAATAGTTACGTCAAGATTGTTTAACATTTTCACAATAAGTTAGGACGCATGATTACAGCAGCTTCTCAGATATCACCATCGTTTCGCCTGGTCTGGTAAATGCCTTTATATGGCATCCCATCATATCACTTTGATCACACCTCGCTATATTCCTCTCCTTAAACATGGATTTGGGGGATCGTCTTCATCAACATTGTGGGGAGCTGGTCTGATCTAATAGAAATGTCAATTGTCAATTTTGATTCATAAATATGTACTTCGAAGGGACATAAATACTGTTACACTCGTTTTACGCTGTAAAATAAAAAGTAATGAATGTTTTTGTTCCAAATATTTTTTAATATATTTATCGAATTATATTGTATCCAAAAAGAATCTTCTTGTTTGAAATGTCAGCCTTTTGCTTTTACACACGCCTTAAGTCGCCCTGGTCAAACGTCAATAGCTGCGCGAACCTCGTGGATTGGAAAATTGGCCACAGCTCGAACCAAAGCAGTCTTAAGAGATCCAATGTTGGGGTATCTTTTGTGACAAACCTTGTCCTCTAAAACTGTCCACAACTTGTAATCCAATTGGTTCAAATCTGGACTGCCTGAGGACCATTTTTCAGAGGAAATGAACGCTGGCAAATTATTTCGAAGCCAAGCCTGGGACGTCTGAGCCTTATGGGCTTGCGCAGAATCCTGCTGGAAAGTCCATGGCTGGTTTTGGAACATAACAGCTTCACAACGGGTTCTTGGTAAACTTTGGCCGATGTTTTGACTCCTTGTTCGCAGAAATTCAGGTCAGTGGCCCCATCGTAAGAGCCACCCCACCAAACCATGACTGAAGCTGGGTGATGACCCTTTTCCACCCTTGTGATCAGTTCAGATGCTTCCTTAGGTGACCGCGCATACCCTCTATCATTTTGCTTGTTACATTTTTCCTGTACGGTAAAAATTTTTTCATCGGTGAACAAAATTTTTTTGTGCAAGTTATCAGCTGCAGTCAATAAATGTCCGGTACGTCGTTTGAAAGCCCCAAGTCCCAAGTCTTCTTAATGATTCGACTCATTGACTTTTGCGTGATATTCATCTCACGGGCCATAATTTTCCGTTTCGGAGCGGACTTCTGTGAATTTTTGATGTAACGGCGTTGATGACATGAGGTGTTTGAACAAAGCGTGGGCGGCCTGACCGGTGGCAGTCTGTTACATCTCCAGTCTTCTTAAAGAGTTTTATGTATCGGTAGACGAACATGCGACTAACCCCTAGTGGCCGGAGCGTTTTTCTTTTTTCATTTAACACTTTTTTCATTTAACACTTAAAAAGCGCTATTAAAGCGATACCGTTCTCATCATCTGACACTTCCAAGACGAAAGTTGAAACAATTTTAAAATCCCGTTACAGACTAACGCTGTGGAGGTTAGTTTTCAAAACCCATATTACATTAACGGGGTATGTTCAGTTCTACTATTGAAATTGGTGTGTTCAATATTGTTACAGTATTTATGTCCCTTCTATATAAATTCAATTTAAAAATTACTCAAAAATGGTGTGATAAAGAAATTCAAAAAATCAGCGTACTAAAAGCGCCTAAACTTGACGCAATGCTTGGGCAATATGTTAGTTTTTGGACAGGGTATTATAAACTGATTCCATGAAAAATATTTATAAATACCAACTATTAAAAAAAAAACACAAGTGGCAGTTTATAATATAGCCTGCACTTCAGAAAAGCCAATTAAAAATAGGTTTTTGGACCCTTTAAGATGGGCTCTAAGTCACGAAGAGGTTCAAAACAATTATAACTTATTTAATATTTAATTTAAATATATTTTTCTTAAAAAATAATGAAATATAATATCTGAAGATTTTTTAAATTTATGTGTGATAGATAACGACACTTAAAGGACCACCATTTTCAGCCGCGCAAAGTTAAGCCCTTTCAAGAGCATTTTTCATGACACGAATCAGATTATCCGGCTGCAACGCTCTTATTTTGACCCGAATATTCTCCTTCAGCTGTTCAAGGGTTCTGGTTTTATTGATATACACCCTCTCTTTTGAATATCCTCAAAGGAAATAATCAGATGCAGTTAAATCCGGCGAAAAGGCAGGCCAATTGAATGCTGAATTTTTGCAAATTAAACGTTCACCAAAAATCTCCCTTAGGAGGTGCATGGTGGTTCGAGCAGTGTGCGCAGTGGCTACATCTTGTTGGAACCACATCTCTGGATTATCAGAAAGAGCTGGCCTTAAAAATTTTTGGAGCATATCTCGGTATCGCTCGCCATTTATAGTAACAGCATTGCCATTGTTATCTACGAAAAAGAATGGTCCAATAAATCTTTGGGACGTAATTGTGCACCATACTGTACATTTTATTGGATATAATTATCGCTGATAAAGCACCCTTGTTTCCTCAAAACCCCATATTCTGCAGTTCTGTTTGTTTACAAAACCATTTAAGTGGAAATTTTCTTCATCGCTCATTATCAGATTATGAATGAGATGTTTATGTTCTCTGGCCAATTCTTGGAAGCGAAGTGCATAAATTATTCGTTCTTGGGAATCTCTTGGCTTTAAGTGTTGCTCTTACTGCACCTTGTATAGAAAGAGATGTAAATTTCTCCTAAATATTCTGCGCAAAGACCTGTCAGACATTTGCAGCTGAACAAAGCGCCTTCGAGTTGATGTTTTAGGATTCTCCTCAATACTCTCCTGAACGCGTTGAATATTTCCTATATTAATTACAGAACGTTGTTTTCCGCTTCGTGGAAGATCCCTCACTGAGCCTTGTTCCTGAAATCGCGTCACTAAGTGTCGAATCATTGATTCGGAGGGTAAATTCCGCACATTAGAATAACGACGATAGGCTCGTTGAGTTTGAATTATTGATCGATGATGTTCAAGATAACATTTTATGATTTTGGCTTGTTGGATATCGTTGTAAGTTTCCAGGATTAATCTCCCAGAGTTTTTTTACAAGCCCTAAAAAGTAAAACGGGGAAAATACATTAGAAAAGTTTTTAATTTTTGAAATCCCTTCGCGACTTTTGCCGCTTCCTGTATATTTTAATGTAAAAGCTATATTTTAATTTGAATGGATTTTCTTCAATTTCAACTAAGTCCGCCTATAGACGCCTGGTTCGTTTTCTTTGTTCTTTCGTGAGCCTAGTGGGGTGCTTACGCCTGTCTCCAGCCGCCGCATATTTGCCAGACACGTATCCTTTTTAATCAGTGAGCCTCCTGCAGCACTTACGCATGTCTCAAGACGTCACGTATTCGCCTAACACGTTTGCTTTACTGCTGGAGTACTTACGCAAATCTCCATACTCCGCATATTCGTTGGAGGCGTTTCCTTGTTTATCCATGAGCCTCCTGGAGTATTTAAGTACTTAGTAGGGACATAAATACTGTTACACACGTTTTTGCTGTAAAATAAAAAGTACTGAATGTTTTTGGACCAAATATTTTTTAAAATATTTATTAATCCAAAGAGAATCTACTTATGCGAAATGTCCGCGTTTTGCTTTTACACACGCCTTAAGTCGCACTGGCCAATCGTCAATAGCTGCACGAACCTCGTCCATTGGAAAATTGGCCACAGCTCGAACCAAAGCAGTCTTAAGAGATCCAATGTTGGGGTATCTTTTGTGACAAACCTTGTCCTCTAAAACCGTCCAATCTGGACTGCCTGAGGGCCATTCTTCAGAGGAAATGAACGCTTGCAAATTGTTTCGAAGCCAAGCCTGGGGCGTTTTAGACTTATGGGCCGGCGCAGAATCCTACTGGAAAGGCTATGTCTGGTTTTGGCACAGGGATTTGTTAAGAGGCTTCACAATAGCTTCCAAAACGGATTCTTGGTAAACTTTGGCCGATGTTTCGACTCCTTGTTCGCAGAAATGCAGGTCAGTGACCCCATCGTAAGAGACACCCCACCAAACCATGACTAAAGCTGGGTGATGACCTTCTGTTTCCGGAGCGGAATTCTGTAAATTATTGATTTAACGGCTTTGATGTCATGCGGTGTTCGAACAGTGCGTGGGCGGCCCGACCGGTGGCGGTCTTTTACATCTCCAGTCCTCAGTCCTCAAACAGTTTAATGCATCGGTAGACGAACATGCGGCTTATACCTAGTGGTCGAAGCGCTTTGAAAATATCGTTTTTTTTTTCATTTCACACTTGAAAAGCGTTATTACAGCGATACAGTTCTTGTTATCTGGCCACTCCATGATGAAAGTTGAGGTTAGCTTTCAAAACCCATATGACATTAACGGGATATGTTCAGTTCTACCATTGAAATGGGCTTGTTCAATGTTGTAACAGTATTTATTTCCCTACTAAGTAGATCTTCCAACTCCACATATTTGCTTGACGCTTTTCCTTGTTTATCTGTGAGTCCCCTAGAGTATCTAGACGCCGCGTATACACCTGACGTATTCCATTTTTATCTCTGAACCTTCCTGGAGTATATACGCAGGTCTTCAGACATCGTTTGTTTCCAACTCCTTTCTTACTCCATATTCGAAGGTGGTGGGTTCCATTTTTTCCATTTTGGATGCCAGCAAATTACTTACCCAGGTCGACGGTGCTTCCAGAGGTAGCCCCAGAGTACTTATTTAGGCCTCCTCAAAGACAGCGAAAAGAAGACCCGGAGTACATTCTCAGGTCTCACCGATTACACCAATAGCGCTAGACAGCAAGCATAGAAGACATATGTCCCGGGAGACTTATCCTTAATTTGAATCCTTTGTTATCTAAGCATAGCCTCTAACACTTAATTTTCCTTAAAAAGCCTGGGACTATCTTAAAAGTATATAAACGCGCCTTTTCTCTCTCTGTCTCTCTCTCTCAGTAAAACATACAAATTTCTGTACGTTTCCTACTCCGACCGAAGGAAACTTGTCGTTACAGTGTGTCAAACACGTGACAAGCCACAGGGACCACCCGACACACTACACCTGTTCTGATACCGATCCGAGCCCAGTTAGCTGGTTCCAAGGTCTCCTCATCGAACAGGCATAACCATATAGTTTAAAGTCTCTGCAGCGATAATACACCATTACTTGGAAGCAAGGGGGTCCATCTTTCTAGGTAATTACGAAATATGACGCATTAAAAATTGATGGGTACATTAATTTAAATGGAAGACCACAAACATACTGATTTCCGAGAGCACTGTTGTTTCTGGCTTTTAAATTTAATCTTGCTTTTTGGATAGTTTGCAACTATAACACTTTTATATAGTTGCAGTACGTCCGTTCGTATTAATTTGCTGTTGAGGCACTTTGGAACTCCGGCTGTCTATGGCTTTGTTGGTTGCCAGCTCGTTATTTTTGTCCACATCCCTTGATCTGATTAGCTGCCATTGTAATTTTTTACGGCCTGTCTTTTGATAATCTCTGCTTTAAACTGCTCATGGTCATAATAGATCTACTTTGCCCACCCATTCTGTCTTTGATGACCCGTGCCGGCCCTTTTGCTTTTTGCAAAAGAAAACTTTCCAAATGTCCTTGCTTCCTTGACAACCGTTGAGAGAACTTGGTAAAGTGCCTTCAAGCCGTTGTAGACCTTCAGAAACTCTTTCGCTTATTATATTGTCCACTTGCCACAAACAGAATCGTCGAATTGAAAATGTGATCGCAAATACAAAACTTGGAATGTGGAGCAAAATAAAATAATAATAAAAGTTTGTCCACAAAGGAACCAGAGAAAGAGAAGGAGGAGGAGAAATACAACAACAAAAAACATCCTAAAACATGAGTATTTTTGAAGCAGGTTCCATTAAATGCTACCCCCTCAGCCGCTCAAAGGCGGGGCGGCGGAAACACAAAATGTGATTATGTTTCGATGGCGAGGCAAACGGAAAGTGTTCCATGGTTTCCAGTTGTTGGAGCAGAATGAAAACTTATAATGCCATCGCCACCACAGAGTGGAAAAACGTAACTATGTACAAATCTTGCTGCTCGTGTTGTTGTTGTCGTCGTAGTTGGTCAGTTGGCGATTTCTAAACGCTTCGGTAGATTTCATGTGACCATTGTTTGCTGTTGGGCGAGAAAGAGATTATGGGGATATAATAGATTTCCTTGCTGGCTGTGGTTTTCCTAGTGGATAATCTCTGTGTGTGTGTGTGGAGGAAAAGTGAAAAATAATTGGGTTGCTGGGTTAGTGGTGGACAAAAGGGTATGGCAAGGGGCCATGGGCAGGCAAGTTGGTCTGCTAGTGTAAGTCGTTTATGAAGATTTATGATGATTTCACTGATATGATAAGGATAATTGAATACCGTTTACATATAATTGAAATTAAAGTTAAAGTATAATTGGAGCGTAAGAGATGGCAACGTTAGATTCTACCAAGCACGATAAAATAGTTCGGGCAAGTTGAGCAAGTTATGGCGAAACTTGGAAAAATCTTAAATTGTGTATTACGAAGGTCAAGTAAAAAGTATTAGTCTTATTGGGACACCTCTGATATCTCTATAGCCGTGATAATACTTGAGTCCTACTCACCCTGATCTTGTGGGCTTGGCCTGCAAAGGGATGATTTTCTGAAATTGGTTTTCTACCGGAGATGCTGTCGACCCATCTGCGTGCGCCCAAAAAATCGTTATTTATTATTTAGACAACGCATTAGTTGTAATTTCATTCGTCTAATTACGTCAATGTTGCCACACACAGAGAAAAGGTTAGTTGGAAATTGGTCAGAACAACCAAAAATTGGTCGAATTAACTTTCTTTAACATTCTTTCCGTTGCAATCAGTGATGGCAACATTGTTCGACATACTATAAGATGGTAGCTGCAATAAAATAACGTTTCTTACAGCTAATAAGTCGGTTATAACAACCGAATTTAGTAAAATTATTGGCTGCCACAATTGGTGGTTATCAAAACCAAACAATTATGAAGTACATGTTGTATTGGTACCAATAACTGGTGGTGAAACAGATAATTACTTGGTAGTAATTAAACCCAGTTAAGTTTGCTGTTGTTACATATTACACTATGCAACAAAATTTCGGATTTCCTCTAGAAATGAAAGACTTAGGTGATGATAAAGGATGTTTTTAAGGCGTGTGGCTTTTAAGAAGAAATAATACACATATAGTTTTATGCCATGGCCAAGAATTGAGCTTTATTATAAAGATAAGGGTTTGCCAATATGTTTTAAAATGATTTCGGGCCGCCGAGGCTGGCTCAAAAAAAATTCAGCGGTGAGGCCCACTTTTTGACCACTTTTTGCAGCATTTGGGGCAGTATGTCAGCAATATTTCGCCGAATATTTTCTTCCAAGTCGTCCATCATGTAGGGATTATCTGCGTAAAACAGTGACTTCACATAACTCTATATAAAAAGAAGTCATTGGGTGCCAAGTCAGGACTGTACGGCGGATGACCTATCAATTCGACGTTTTGGCCTGTCAAAAAGGCGATGGTTTGAGCCGATGAGTGAGAGCTCGCATTGTCATGGTGCACAATGATTCGTCTTCTCTTGTTCGTTTTTCGAATTTCTCCAAAGAATTCAGGCAAACAAATTGTGGTGTAGCACTCAGAATTGATAGTCCTGCGTTGATCAAGCGGAACAGTCGCCACATGATCAGTTTTGCGAAGAAACAGGCGACCATTTGCTTCGAAGTGCTTCTTCCTTGAACCACTTTCGTTGGATTTGACTCGTCTTCGAAGACCCACACGGTCGATTGCTGTTTTGTTTCGGGCTCATACGCATAGATCCATGATTCGTTACCGGTGACGATCTAATAAACGTCTTTTAAAGCACAGCGATTGTATTTTTTCAAAATTTCTTTGCACTTATTAACACGAGCCTTTTTTTGAGCGATTGTCAAATTGAGCGGGATCCAACGAGAACAAACCTTTTTTACGGCCAGGTGTTCATGCAATATCGAATGTATGCTAGTGGAGGAAATGTCCAAGGATGCCTTTATCTCACGGTATGTTACATGACGATCTTGCATTATCAGTTAACGCACGGCATCAATGTTCTGTGGCACAACGACCGTTTTTGGACGAACTTCACGACCTTCGTCTTTGAGCGAACGTCAGCCATGATTGAATTCATTATACCAGTTTTTTACAGTTCTATGGGATGGTGCTTCATCGCCATTCACGAAATTTGTGAAGAATGATCGCACGAAAATATTCACGAGTTAATTCCATGTTTTTGCCAAATTGATTTTTTCAAGTCACTGTAAACAACACAAATGATGGTCGTACGTCAAAACGTTCTAAGTACGTTTATGCTAAAAAATGTCAAACTCTCCAATGGAAATGTCAGATTGCGTCAGGCAACACTTAGTGTTGCCTAGGCCTAAGAGATATATAGGAAGATGTTTAAAGATCTAGCAGATCTAGTTCAGTTAAACTGAACAGTTGAGTAAAACTGTCAGTTATATACCACACACATACAGTTTCAACTGACAGTTTTAGCTGAACAGTTCAAACTGACAGTTAAAACTGTACGTGAATGGGGGGCCTTACATGCGTAATCATAGTGAAACTTAACTACTCGTTTTGGGCAAAGGAACAATTGGGCCAATGAAATTAAAGAAAATCAGTTCAGATCTAGATATAGGTTCCATACATATATGTTTATCCGATTTTATGTCTTAAGCTCTAGATGCCAGATATTGCATCCAGTCTTGATGAAATTTCGTGCACATTGGTTTTTTTGGACTAAAGAAAGACGTTATTAAAGTTAAGGAAAATCGGTTTAGATGTAGAGATCGATCACATATGTGACAGCGGATAGAGAAAGGGACCTAAGGGTAAAAAAAAATCAATTTTTACTTTTTTTTTGAAGTGGACAACATCTGAGCATCGAATGAGACCGATCCCATGCCCCAAAAGTGTTCCCTTCAGCGCGTTTTGTGAAAGTGAAGTCGACGATTCTAAGCGCAAATAGAAAGGGACCTAATCTTTAAAATGGCTCTCCTGAAAAAAACTGGTTTTTAACCTTAGGTCACTTTTTTTTTGCGAGTCACATATGTTTATATTTTCTACTTTAACTTTAGAAGCCGCATCTTACATCGAAATTTGATGAAATTTAGCACACGTTGTATTTTTGGACCAAGGAAGGATATTGATAAAATTAGAGAAATTCGGTATAGGTTTACTTATAGATATACTCTACATCCAATCATGCTGAAACTTAGTATGACAGAGTTTTATATGCCAAGGAAGGACGTAATTAAAATTGAAGAAAATCAGTTGAGAGTTGTATCCCACACATACGAGTATGTTCATCCGACTTTTCTGTCTTGACCTTGAAAAGCACGAGTAAGTTTTTTGGGCCAAGGAAAAAGCTATTAAAATTGAATAAAATCGGCTTAGATTTCGATATTGCTCACACACCTATGTTAATCTGTAAGTTCCTGGTGAAAAGGAGGGGCGCTGTTGATATTGTAGAAAATTGATTCAGATTAAAATATAACTTTAACTTTATATGTTATACCGATTTTACAAAAACAATAACATTTGCTCATTAGTTTTAAAGTAAAGTCTTTCGACATTCGTTTTAAAGTCTGGGTAAATTGGGTCCAAAAATCAATTTTTAGTTGGGTTTTCCTAACATCCAGGAGTGCGAGTTATAAAACAGTCGCACAAGCCCGACTTTAGCTTTTTTACCAGTTAAGGACTTTTATTAATAAAAGCTCGTTTGTTTTATTTCGGTCTTTTGCTTTTACAAATGAAACAGAGATTAACCTGCTCTACATTAAAAAAGATACAAGTTTTTTTTACAAAATGTCAAATTGACATTGATTTTTGTGGCTACACACTGCTTATCGTGATTTTGGGTCCGTGACTTGTATTTTCTTTCTGAAGTATTGATTTTAGCATCGTGGCAATAGTTTTATCGATATAACTAGATTGCCAAAAGAGAAGTGGTGTGGCGATATGGACCGTTTTCAATACCATAGTTCATTTTGGAAAATATTATGACAAGCAAAATTTAAAACTATTTGTAGCTATTTTCAAGAGTTACGAAGGCGACCGCAAAACTAACTGGCCTGGCACACTTTCTGTTTTACTAGCAACTTTTTTTGTTTTGTAAAAGCAATCTTTTATAAGCCATCTGCCAAAATTTCCAAAATATGATTTTCTTTGTTACAGGTGATTGAAGTAAACAAGTTTTATAATTTTTGAAAAATGGAAAATAAATAGTTTCGTGCGGTAATTAAGCACTTTTATATGAAAGGTTATACGCCACAATTGATCAAAGATGAATTGGATTCTGTTTATGGTGATAATGCACCATCATACACCACCGTGAAATCCTGGGTTCAATAATTTAAAATGGGTCGTTCAAGTACGGAAGATGAACAACGCTCTGGAAGAACGAAAACTGCTACTATTATTGAAAACATTAGAAAAATATTTAATGAAGTGACTAAAGATAGACGAATAAAGCTCAGAGAACTTGCTGATATTGTTAAAATACACGGAAAACAAGTTTAAAGCATTTTACATGATGAACTCCACATGAAAAAGCTATCCGCAAGATATGTGCCGCGTTTGTTGACTTTGCCCCAAAAAATCGTCCGTTGAACCAATTCCGAGGAGCTTTTAGCAATTTATCATATGAATCCAATACAGTTCTTGCACCGATTCATAACTGTTGACGAAACATGGATCCATCACTACATCCCAGAATGCAAAGAACAGTCAAAACAATGGATAGAAGCTGGTAAAAGTGGTCCCAAGAAGGCGAAAACTTTGAAGTCAGCAGGAAAAGTAACGGCCACAGTATTTTGGGATGCAAGGGGTATAATATTTATTGATTATCTTGAGAAAGGAAAAACTATAAATAGTAAATATTATGGTGCATTATTGGATCGGTTGAGTGAAGAAATCGAGATAAAACGACCGCATTTAGAAAAAAAAATATTTTTCATCAAAATAATGCTCCTTCACACACTGCAACTCAACAAAAACTGGCCAAATTACGATTTGAAATTGCTTCGCATCCACCATATAGTCCAGATTAAGCTCCTTCTGATTATTTCTTGTTTCAAAATTTAAAAAAAATTCTCGGTGGCAAAAAATTTTCGTCCAATAGCGAGGTTATTGCTGAAACTGAGGCATATTTTGAAGGTCTTGAAAAATCTTATTTTTCGGATGGAATTAAAAACTTGAAAAACGTTCGATGAAGTGTATTGAGTTGGTAGGAGATTATGTTGAAAAATAAATAATAATAATTCCAAAAAAACGGTTCTTTTTATGTTAGGCCAGTTACTTTTGCTGTTGCCCTCGTAAAGTGAGAACCAGTCTACTATGGTAAAGCGGAATACTTTTCTGGGCCAAAACTACGTATATGTGATACAAAACAGCTGGACCGATTTTGATGATATTTACAGGGATTCTTCAGAATCACCTGGAGGTAACATAGGTTTTAATTTTTTTGGAAAAGGAGGCGTGGCACCGCCCATTTGGCCCTTTTTTTGGGAACGCAATATCTGGATGAAAAATACACCTTTCGCCTTGAAAATTTGTATAGATGGCAAAATTCGCGATCCAACAAAAATGGGCGGGATTGGATCAGTTGGCGTGGTAAAAAACTTCATACCATATCATATCTTCTATGATTTTTAGCCGGTCGCAGCAATATCTTACTAACTTTAGTCCCACAACACATTTTTATAGAGAAGTTTTGAAGATGACTTAGAGATAAATCTCGTACTAGTAAAGACGTCGGCATTTAGGAGACTCACCGCTGGGAAATTGTTAAATATACTTACCCGTGGCTCTACCAGTGTTAACTAGCATGATTGTCGTGTACAGTTTAATCACACTACGGCGGCCCACTCCGTAATATCAGCTAGACTAAAGCGCTGAGAAAACATGTCATAAGGGCAAAATAAACAAACAGCTGTAGATCCTCCTGATAAAGGTAAGTACATTGAATGACCCTATATTAGCGAACATGGTTCAGGCTAATATTAGCAACTCGTTGTTTACGAAGCGGAGAGATATAATATTTATTATTTATAATTTATGGTTTGAGCTATGAGGATTTATGGTTTGAGCAGTTCACTTTGCAAAACTATAATTCCATCATTCATTTTTTCCCACATCAGCGAAAAACTTCTCTTAGGATTTCTTAAAGAACTGTATCCACACATGCCTTGACGTAATATTAAACTTGGAAGAACTTAAATACCGAGGACGAAAATATATACAACTCCTAAATTGTGTAATTTCAACTTTATGCTGTTGCTTTTTGTTGCCGTTGCTGCTGACTATTTAAAATATTTTCTTTATCCCCCAGTTGGCAACAAACTTAAGTGCAGCACTTTTTTTTAGCGGAAAAAAGGTGGAAAAAAGCCTGCCTGCTGCTGTTGAGAATTTCATTCATTCATTTGTGAGTGCTTCCAAAATAAAAAAAAGTTATCAAAAATGCGGAAAATGGCTTAAAAAATGGTTGCAACTGGTGTGGTTGCTGCTGTTGCTGGTGTTTGTTGTTGCTACTCGAGTTTTGTCAAGTACTGATGGCTTTTGAGGCAGCTTCTTGACGTTATTGCTGCTCTTGCTGCTGTTGTTGTTGTTAACTAATACTGTAGTTTATAACCGCCGTTGTTAACGTCAAGGATTGCTCCTGTATGAAGTGGCAGACGAATAGAAACATAATAATCATCAGCAACAGAAAACGGCAACAGTAGCAACAACAAACACCGAGTCAACAGCAACAATAACACCGCTATTAAGCCCTTGAAGTGTATATCAAGTGTTTTTTGTTGCCGCTGAAGCTTGCAACAGCAACATGCAATAGGCCCATTAAACAAGTAAATGCTTAACTTTCAGAGCCTTTTTGAATGTTCGTTCATGACAAACATGCAACAAAGGGCAAGTAAACGGGAGAGCAAAAGAGACAGAGAGAGAGAGGGAGAGAGAAAACAAACAGGATGAAAGGCAAACACAAATTCATAACTAAGAAAATTATACACGTAGCAACTGCAACAGGGAAGTGAGCAACACACAAAAGCAAAACGCAAAAGTTGAAGAACTTGAAAGTGGCTGGTTGGGAAAAAGGAACAGCTCTGAGGACACTTGACATATGGCAAGGAACACATACACACATACACTCGCCAACTTACCTTCAGTGAGACGCTGAAGGGAAGTGAATTTGAGTTTTTTTGAAGGAATGAACCATTTTAAATGTCATATCCTATATGCAGGATAAGACGGGATTAACTTAGGAGGGTGCTATGGAAAGTGGGTTAGCACAGTTAAGAACTTTTCTTCATTGTACTACGAGAAAATTTTATTCTATAAATTTCCTTTAAGGTAAACTAATATTACTCAGTATGTCGACGGCACTGCATATAAGTACTGTAGGGTATTATGCCTTATTGCTGACGTGTGCAACGGGAATGCATACAGAACCAATGTTCAGTATACCAAAAGATACACTAACAGATTCTATTGAGCGTCTGTCCCTCAGTCCATCTGTCGATTTGTTCATAAGCCGATCTATTGCAATTACAAAGCGATTTCCATACCAGTACATACGATTTCCCATTTCAGAACCTTCAGCTCTAAAAGCTTCACATTGCACAGTGCATGTGTTTTTTTATATAAATGTCCTATCCGATTAGAGGACCTTCAGCTATGGAAGCCACAAATCAACACTAATCTTGCTTAAATTTTGCATAATACATAATGAGCGATCAATTACTTTCTTTGATGAAACTGGACCATTTAAGTCAATATTTTTATATCGGCCACCTACAAAGGACCATTCGATTTTATAAACCACATAAAACACCTTTATTTATATAAAGGGTGTTCCAACTGGTACGCACGATGTTAATAAAACAAAATGTTTTCAGAATATCATCTTAATATTGATAGAAGGTTCTATGACAATTATGCATTAAACAGAATATCGGCCAACTGCTCACCGTGGCTCAAATGGCATTTCGATCCGATGGTACATATTTTCAATGACTCCGAGACATAATGGACGTTTAATGTCGTTAATATGCCGAATTATCTCATCCTTTAGCTCTTGAATTATTATTGGCTTATTGACGTATACTTTTGCTTTTAAATATTCCCAACGATAGAAGTCCAACGGTATCAAATCTCATTATCGTGGGGGCCAATTGACATCGCCACGACATGAGAAAACATAGCCATTGCATTTCTAGCGCAAAACAGTGTTTTATTGGCTATGTGGCAAGCGGAAGCATCCTGTTAAAACCATATATTGTCCAGATCCATATCTTCAATTTCTGGCCACAATTATCATTTCATTATCATCTCGCGATTGAGAAAACCATTCACGGCAACTGCTTGGCCGACCTCATTTCGAAGAAATACTGCCCGATGTAAGAACGATGGCTGAACGAACTGGGCGAGCATGCGCAGGTGTATTCATATTTCCGACCCGGTTTGCTGAAATTTGCTCACAATTCTCCCGATTGTGAACGCATTTGGTCGATTATGTTGACCAAAAAATCCGGAAGTGCGCGAAATGCATTTTGATTTGAACGTTCATTTTCATAAAAGGCTTCAATAAAATTAACGCGCTGTTCCATCGTGTACCTCTGCAAAGATGAATCTGTCAAACACTAAAACAATTTGATGTGGACATAAGGTGTGACTCACAATTAACATCGTACATTATTGTGGGACCACCCTTTGTTATGAGCGACCAAGAACGCTTTCTGGTGAAATTTAATCATATTGGTCCATGTTTTTAATTAGCACAACACTAAGGTCCCTTTTATTTTGTATTCCAGACGCTTTAAAACTTGCAATGTAAATCCAATCAGGCTCCAAAGAAGCGTGGTGCTTCTTATAATTATACCAGCTTAAATTTACTAACTAGAAACCTAAATTGGCTGATTGGTAGGCGATCAAATCTGTCTAGTGAAAATAAAGTTATGATATACAAACACGTCATAAAACCAATCTGGACTTATGGAATGTCCTTATGAGGATGCTCGAAGCAGTCCGTAACAAAAACAATTCAAATATCCCAAAATAAAATCCTGAGGAGTATAGTACTTATAAATGAACCCTGGTATGTCCTGTGACCTCCATCGTGATTTAAACATTCCCACAGTTCGCGAAACGATAATGCTATTTCTCATCAAAAAAGGTTATTGCACCACACAAATGATGAAGTTATATCTCTCTTCAGCGGAAGTAACCAAAGCAGAAGGCAGGAACGTACATGGCCACTGGAACTAGTGCCACCTGATCAATAAGAGTCCAGTCAATGATTTTTTTTTTAAATATTGGCTTGAATTATGCTCGTTAGCTTTACATAGACTAGTTGCTTAGTTATCCAAAACTGTTGTAATAAAAACGTGTTAAATAAAGAAGAAAAAAACAGCTACAATTTGGGCTATCTGTGATTTATGGCCTTCCCGATCTATAAGTTACATATTAAGCTCAATTTCAGGCACGGAATCTTCTGAATAGCAGAGTGGTGTAGGGTATCCCATAGTAGCCCATGCCCGGCTTTACCATTTTTTACTTCTTTTGTATGATTTTCACGGACTTGAATCTGGCTTTGGTTGGCTGAAATTAAAGCGTTCCGAAAAGAAAGCACACGGTTTGTGGAGCGCCCTTGTTCTATGGATCGTCAATTTTCTTTTACTTAAGAAGTTCTTTTGATCCTTCTCCTACTCTTCCCTTATGTGCTCTAGGTTTGTCACGCTGGCCAAAAGAGGTTGTAGGCTTGATCTCCCTAAAGCTAGGCATTAACAGAGAAAGTGCTCAATCGTTTCGATGTCCTCCTCGCATACCTCGTACGTGCTTAAACCAACTCCTCCAATGCGAAAGTGACTTGCCTCAAGTGGTAAGTGACCGGTAAGAACGCCCAAAATCTTGTTAAATTCAGTTTTTTGTTTTTCATGACTTGAACCGGCATTATTTCGGTTCGAGACCCATTTGTTTTTTCTTTTTTACAATCGAAACCGCCAAGGTTTTTTTTCAACAGATTTTGGCAACGTTGACATCGGCTACAAATATTAATTTGAATTACTGAGAATTATTCTTTGCGTATAATCTTCAAACTATGCAATAGCGCAATTTAATTTAGATCACTTCTATTTTTCATTCATCGGGGTCTCCCTAAAGCGTTTTGGTGCGCCTTTGCATAGCGTTTTGTAAGCGATCATGGTCCAAGATTTAATTTCAGCTAGTAATGCTTGAAAGGGAATGACGTTATCCATGCCAACGGTCTGTTCAGTGGAACCTTTCTTTGTAAGTTCGCCAGCTTTTCCATTTTCGCGAAGGTTAGAATGTCCGGGAACCCATATGATTAATAGGGTGCCACCTCGTTCAAAATGGGCTGTCTTCTTTACACTTCCGCGATTTTCGTTGAGGCTGGTACCTTGATCGCTGCTTGGCCGTCAGTGAATTCTTTAGTTGTCGTATTTGTTACTTGAGTTGAGCCATCTCTTGTATTTCATGATGGTTTTAGTCTCTGCTTAGAATGTCGTTTACACAGGTTCTCAGGTGATCAATCTTGAGGTATTTTTTTCAAAATAAAATCAATATAAAAATTCAAATCGAGTGTTAAATCTTTATTATTCATTCGAAAGGACATTTATTTTTTGAATACAATTTCCTTCAAATTTTGGGCTCAACTACGCCTCAGGGTGTTTATTCTGAGGCTCCAAATTTGGATGTCTCGTTTGAGCATTTCAAATGTTATGGCGTTAATGACATGCGTACAGTTGCCTTCCAAATCCTGAATCTTAGCTGGTTTGTCAGCATAGACTTTAAACTTGGTGTTAAAGGTGTGATATCAAAAGATCTGGGCAGCCAATTTACCGGTGCAAAACGTGAAATTAGCTGCTCTTAGATACATTGTTTGACAAGTGGCGCCGTCCTGTTGAAACCAAATGTCGTCAAGGTTACTGGCTTCAATTTCGGGTAGCAAAAAGTCCGATATCATGGCGCGATAGCGAGCACCATTCATGGTTACGTTCCGGCCATCATCATTTTTGAAAAATATGAGACCTCAATGGTATCATAGTAAAACATTAATATCCCGCATATTTTAATAGGAAAATTAAAAGCAAAATAGTATTAAATATGCTGGTTCTGGAGCGACAAGACCTCAAAGTAGTAACGTTTGTATGGGGGTTATTTAAAAACATACAGATATGTGGAGCAATTTCAGCCGGGTTCGAACTTCACCATAACTTACACTTTTTGCAAAGTGTGATCCAAAATTTCCATTACATTGTAGACGTCCCTCTATTTTAAAATGTCTGTTCATATAATCAAGTATACGTGCAGCTGGAGCAACAATGTTGCGCAGTGCGACTACATACGTCATATGGTAAGAGTTTAGTGCCATAACCCAGTATACACTTTCATATTTGATTCTCTATAATGTGTGTTTTCGGTTTTAAATCGTTAAGGAAATAATCTTCTAGGTGAAACTTTCCCAGTCCCTAACGTTGAACTATTTGAAAGGACTAGAAATCTTCTCTATTACTGATCCCCTAAGCAGGCCTTGTGAAGAGGATGTGTTGCTTGGATTCTTGATCATCTTGACTTCTGCTTTGGCCGTTGTTCGCAACATTAACTTCAATTCATACCTTTTAGTCAGATAGTGCCTCGTCATGACAGATAGATTCAGTTAGAAGTCAAGGCTTGAGAACGACATAAGTGTGGTGAAAGTGGTTTCAAATGCGTCTGGGTCAAATGTTAAAAGTTTCCTTATAGGCTCTCCGCAGCGCAATAAGTCTGTAGGTGGCAAGGGACATGCTAAAAATTCAACGTCCCCTGGAATCTGTACCAAGTAGTACCAAGTCTGCTCTAATGTATCTCAGTGGTTCGTCATTCTTACAAAAAAACATTGAAGTGCTGAGACATCTTATTCACTTATTTGTTAGGGATCAGCTTAGGGCTGATTTGACCTCAGAAAGAGCGAATCCGAAGATTAAATTCGGCTTGGCTGTCAAAAAATCTTAATTTGAACCGATTTCGTAGGATCCTTCCTTGGTCCAAAGAATTTACTTCTGCCAAATTGCATGAAAATCGGACAACATTTGGTCCAGTAGTTTTATTGAAAGCATAAGAAAACAGGAGGTGATTATATGCCGATCAGTTTACTTCAAGGTCGCTCTAGCTCTGATATTTAAGGTAGTTACAAACATTTACCATTTAACTAAATTATAATACTCTGCACCAGCAGGGTATAAAAATGCGTTAAGCAGGCTTAAGCGACTTCGCATTGAGTATATGTGACGCGCAAAATAGAAAGGGACCTAAGGGTAAATCCCAGTTTTGTTCAGGAGAGCCATTTTAACGATTTAAATACGTATATGTTTGGTGTACCATCACTTTCATAAAACGCGCATATCTCTGGGAGGGAACACTTTTGGGGCATGGGATTGGTCACATTCGATGCTCAGATGTTGTCCACATCAAAAAAAAAAGTGAATATTGATTGTTTTACCCTTAGGTCCATTTCTCTATGCGCTGTCACATATTATGTTGAACTAGCCAAAATCCGCTACTTGAACCAAAACTGTCATATCAAATCATAAGTCCACTATATTGCAATACATACCAGATATTATTTTCTCGATTCAAAGTATTCTCTGGAATGGTTATAAAGGGTGATCCATCTAGAGGTATTTTTTTCAGAACAAAAAAATATAAAAATTCAAATCAAGTGTGGAATCTTTATTGGTAATTTGAAAGGACATTTTATGGCATTTATTATACCCTCTACCATACAATGGAGGGTATATTAGTTTTGTCATTCTGTCTGTAACACCTTGAAATAATTATCGGAGACCCAACAAAGTATATATATTCTTGAAAATATATACTTTGATCTAGTTATGATGTCCGGCTGTCCGTCTGTCCGTCTGTTGAAAACAAGATAGAGCCTGCATTAAAACAGCTAGGAAGCTGAAACTTGGCACAAACATGTGTAGTTAACCTAGAATGGTTGGTATTGAAAATGGGCTATATAGCTCAACAGGAAGTTGGTGTTGGAGACCCTCAACCGACACTACCTCATAAAAATAAGTTTTTTATTTAGAAATATCCGTCCAGTTTCTTTAGCAAAATCACTGAAATTTTGCAAAAATTAATCTCTATATAGGCGCAATTATCTGTGTAAAAATGGTTTAGATTGGGCCACCATTTCTTGTACCTCCCATACAAACGGCCTTATGGGCCTTGAGAAATAGTATGACTATAACTCACCACAAATTTGATCTATCGAAATGAAATTTTACACATCAAGATTTCTATATACAACACACTTCTGCGCTGAATTCGGTTGAGATCGGAAAAGTTCTACTGGTACCTCACACTAATGGTCTCATGGGCCTTGAAAAATAATATGACAATAACTCACCACACACTTGACCCATCGAGATGAAATTTTCGGCATAAAGATTTCTATATACAACACACTTCTACGCTGAATTCGGTTGAGAACGGAAAAGTCCTACTGGTACCTCCCACACAAACGGTCTCATGGGCCTTGAAAAATAATATGACAATAACTCGCTACAAACTTGACCTATCGATATGAAATTTTTTACATGAAGATTTTTCTATAGAACACTCCTCTACGCCAAATTCTGTTGAGATCGGAAAAGTCCTACTGGTACCTCCCACACAAACGGTCGCATGGGCTTTGAGAAATAATATGACGATAACTCACCTCACATCGAAATGAAATTTTGCATATAAAATTTTTTATATAGAACACACTTCCGCACCAAATTTATTAGGGAATCTGGTGGAGGGTATCCAAAGTTCGGCACAGCCAAATTTAATGGTGCTCGCTATCGCGCTATGATATCGATCTTAATGCTACCTGTAATGAAGCCCGCAATCTTGACGACACTTGGTTTAACAGGACGGTGCCACTTGCCATACAGCTGCTCAAACAATGGATTTATTGAGAGGTTATTTCGAAAATCATCTAATTTCACGTTTTGGATAGGTGAGTTTGCCACCTAGACCGAGTTATATCACACCATTAGACATTTTTCTTTGGGTTAAGTAAAGTCCAAAGTCTATGCTGACAAACCAGCCACGATTCTGGTTTTGGAAACCAACAATACGCGTGTCATTGAAGCCATACCGGTCGAAATGCTGGAACGAGTCATCCAAAATTGGACCCTCAGAATGGAAAACCTGAGGCGTATTTGCTTTCAACATTTGAAGGAAATTATATTCAAAAAAAAAGTACCATAAAATGTCCTTTCAAACTATTTATATTTTTTTTTGTTCTGAAAAAATACCTCAAGATGGATCATATTCACACCATGAAATACATACGTATTTGCTTACGCATGTATTAAATTTTGTAAAACCATGTTAAGAACAAAAGTACTTTCCAAAACGTTAATGTTGCCCAGTATTAATAACATTTTGAGCATTTTAATCGCTTGCTTAACCGTAGTACAAAAATCTTGTTTTCGTGTGAAAAGGCTCATCATTTATATTTGCGGGTAATTTTTGCATTCGTTGAACTGTTTTCATTGGGTTATCATTTTTAAAAAGCTTATTTTTTGTCTAACAGTACTCCTCGCTTAAGGTTTCGGCTACTTTAAATTTTTCTTATTTCATCTGTCCTATTTATTTGATATGGTTTTCTTAATACAATTTTATATTTCCTTTATTTAGGCCTTTTTCTCCAAATTTAGTCATGTTAATTTTAAATTTTTGTGACATTTTTTGTTTATCGACCGTTTTCTCGCTGTCCGTGGTTGTGATATTTTTTTATATTTTGGCTGTTTTGGTCTTTTTATCCTCATTTCTACTTTCTTTCCTATTTATTAATTAGTCCTTTTTCTCTCATTTAGTATTTCACCCGTTATGGTGCTTTGTTATCCTTTTTTTATACAAGTTTACATTTTCTATCCCTGTTAACAGTATTGTTCTCCCAATTTTACATTTTGTCCGTTCTAGCCTTGTTTTCTCACATTATCCGTATTTTCATTTTCCAGTCATGTTGATTTTGTATCATTTTTGTCTTTGTTTTTCTATTTCGCCCCTTATGCCACTTTTTATCCCCAGTTCTGTTTGCTGCGCCATTCTGTTGATTTAATAAGGTTTTTTTAATTTTGTAATTTCGTCCGTTTGGTACATTTTCTTCCTATTTCCAACCATTCGTTGAACCCTGTAAGAGTGCAAATTCAAATCTTTATTCAAAATTCGCATCAATGATGTTCGTGAGATGTTCAATTGTTGGTCACGACGACATGTCAAGGTTGACGCCTCTTCTGCCACACAAACGCGAACAACAGCAATGGGCGTGTTTTCACATTATCTATCAACCCGATTTGCTGAAATTTCCGCACAAATTATCCGATGTGGACATATTTGGTCTATTATGCTGACCAAAAAAATATAACGAAGTGCAAATAAAGCATTTTGTTTTAAACGCCCATTTTTGTAAAAGGCTTCGACAATCTTGACGCGCTGCTTAATTGTGTTGAATTGTCAAACAAAGAAATGCCAAATTAAGTTAAGAAATGAACTTGACGTAAGGTGTGACTCACAATTGACATCGTGCATTATGGTTGGAACAGCGTTTGTATCCTATTCTTTTTTAGAATATGCTATTTTTTTTAGAATATCTAATTCAATATTTATCAGCCGATTTTTAAACTCATGACATAAAGTGTGTATAATTAGAAAAACCGAATGGATAAAACAATGGTATGAGGATCGAAGGATCTAAGTCGTTCATATCTTCCACTCTATTATGGTCTTCACACTTAATTTTCCTTTACCAAAATAGATCCGTTTTCAATCTTATCTTTACCAGTTACTCATATTCTTCACTTCAGCAGAAAATAATGCTGGGAAATATCAGAGATTTCCCTTACCATTTTATACACCAGCAAACAAGTTGAAAGCAAAGTATTCAAAATTTCCACACTTCATAGGTCTTACGCTTAAACAAGGTATAAAATCGTCATAGTCATCGTCAGCAACATCATACACGCAAACGTAGACCTCGTCGGCAGCTGCATGCAGACGCAACAGTTTCCAAAGAGATCGTTTACATACAACGCATCTTAAAACCGGCAGCCGTGCATTCAGCTCAGTTTCAAAGTACTCAACGCTGGTTTATTTAAACGTCCATGCCCCCATCACTTCATTCCTTCATAGTGACATTCATACATTTGTACGTACTCGTATGTACTCGTATGTATACGTAAGATGTAACTTATGACACTTAGGAAAGGCCCAAGAAGGCCTTCGAGGAGTCCTTCTTAGGATGCTCGGAGGTATGCTTGCCAAATTCTAGCTACATTTCAAATGAACAGAGCTAGCCCTGCCATGCTGCTTTTTATTTGAAGGCCTGTAGAAAATGGTCTTGCAGAATGCATATAAAAAATATTAAAAATAGTAAGCTTACTGAGTAATTAATTTTTTAAGTTTATTTAATTTTAAGTTTTATTTATTTTTTTTTGTTTTGTCTTCACTGGAATTTGAACCTAAGACCTTCTGCTGCTACTTCATTACGCTTCGCACTGGTCTCCCAAAGCAAATACAGGGTGGAAGCGGTGATTTGCTTATTTGGGAATGAAATACAAAAATATAAACCTTAGGAAAATTGATTTTATATTTTAATTAAATATTAATTATATTTTAAAATTACATGGTTTCAAATAGTGCATCTGGCAAATGTCGACCTTCGCTATCCACACACTGCTGCAAACATTTTCTGAAGTTTTCTTGAACTCTAACAAGCAAGTCGACTGGTATTCTACCAATTTCAGCCTCAATATTGTTAATTAGGTCGTCCAAGGTGTTGGGAAGGTCGATATACAATTTGACTTTAGGTAACCCCAATGGAAAAAACGCATGGGGCTAAGTCTGGCGAGCGTGCCGGCCAGTTCACATCACCCCTCTAAGAGATAAGCCGACCAGGAAACATTTGCCTCAAACAATTTATGGTAACCCTCGATATGTGTTCAGAGGCACGATCATGTTAGAACCATGTATCCTCTAATTACATTGCCCCAAGAGCCGGCTGAAAAAAATCCTGTATCATAGTCAAGTGTCGTTCGGAGTTTATAGCTACGTCAGAGCATATCGGAGATTACAGTACTGCTGCTCTAACTCTCTCTATGTTTTGTGGTGTTGTAATCCTTCTCTCAGGCCCCCTTCGTACACATGACACATTCCCACATTCACAATGAAGTTACCCAATATTTACAATTACTTGTCGTCCAAGAACACGTCCGCGTAGGGGAACAGTGAATCGTAAACGTTAAGCACGCTGCACTGCAATGTTCGACTGGCCATTTCAAAAACACACTTCGACACAAAATGACTTCTGCTCACGTGTTCAATGCAAAAAAGAAAATTTTCGCGCTCCGCCCTTTTTTTCAAATATCTTCACTGTGCATCGCTGTGGCGAACACCTTCCGTGCAGCCTTCACTCGCCAGGCATGGTAGCATGCTTTCCCAAGAAGAGAGTCAGGAATGTTTATTGAATCTCTCTCATTGAAAGTATGAAGGCCTTCTTGCTTCCTCAACGAATTCACCAAATAATGTCGGCGTTTTAGAGCAGCCGCATAAGAATGTGTGGGGAACCATTTTTAATTTGCTTAAAATGCCTTATGGAATGCCTACTTTTGGAAGGCACGAAGGACTATGTATTGAATCTAAAAAAAGGCCTGCTTAAAGGTGTTCTTATAAAAAGGCCTTGCCAATTTTCCCACTGGGTGGATAGTGCATGTGTGTGTGTGGGTTGCCATGTATATTTTACTAAATGTATGCAAATGTTAATACTCGTTGGTAACATTATGGGCTGTTTCATGAATGACATACGGGTACTCGAGACTGGAGTTTCCTGTTCGGTCTCTCGCTATTTCTCTTGGGCCCAACTTCTTTTCCTGTTTCACACACTGAACGCACTACAACCTGTTCGCATGCACTCACACACTGCCACACACACTCACATGCTCGTACTTGGAGTTGTTGTTTCTCATGGCTTTGCTTTGTTTTCGTAATATTTTGCATACGTTGACACTTGAAAGGAAAACAGGACTTGAAGTTTCATCACTTCGGTTGCACTGGCGGTTGTTGAGGTGCACAATCTCAAGGAGAGTGAGTTTTGACGGTTATGAATATCCTTTTCCAAATATCAAGTCAAGTTGTGTAAACTTAAACCTCAGCCAAGCTACCGGAGATAGCAGCAACTGCGGCAATTGTAGTTGCTGCAATGTAACTCACGCACAGTTGTGCCAACTTTGGCATCAGGTTCTGTCAAAGTCTTTAGTCGTACATAGAATTTGTTGCTGTCTAACATGAAATACAAAGCTACAGTGGAAATGATAATTATATGAGATTTGAGGACTTTAAATTTGAGAAAGATGCGTCTCGTACGAGTATTGTCAAAATAAGTTCCAAATTCCTGTATTATAAAGGGTGGTTAAATTTTAAGGGCCGATATTGACTGTAAACCACACCTAAACATCAGGTTTTTTCAGCATTTTATTAAATATCTTTTAATTTCAGACTAGTTCAATTTGACCTGTAAAAAGATACACAAGCGAGCTACGCGTCAAAGTTATTCAGGCTTATTATGAAAATGCATATCGTGCACTTCGTGATTCTTTCGGTCAATTTAATCGTCCAAATGTGGGTACAATGGGAAAAATCGTGAAAAAATTTGAGCAAACCGGGTCTATACGAGATGTGAAAACATCAGTGCATGATTGTACTGCAGAAAATATTGCTGCTGTTTGCGATAGTGTGGCTGAAGAGCCGTCCACCTCAACTCGTTGTCGTGTCCAACCGTTGCACCTCTCTCGCTCGTCGTTGATGAACATTTTGCATAAAGACTTGCATTTACACGCTTACAAGGCACAATTGACTCAAGAACTAAGCCTCTTGACCATTCCAAACGTCGCCAATGGTCAGAATGGTGCCAAGAAATGGCATCGGCCCTTTGAACTTAAGCACCCTTTACTTTAATGTCTGTCTCTGTTTTCTGCAAATATACTTAGTAGGGGCATAAATACTGTTACACACGTTTTATGCTGTAAAAAAAAAGTTCTGATTGTTTTTGGACCAAATATTTTTTAATATATTTATTGATGTATGTTGTAACCAAAAAGGATCTACTTATTCGAAATATACGAATCAATCGTCAATAGCTGCACGAACCTCGTCCATTGGAAAATTGGCCACAGCTCGAACCAAAGCAGTCTTAAGAGATCCAATGTTGGAGTATCTTTTGTGACAAACCTTGTCCTCTCAACCCGTCCACAATTTCCAATGGGTTCAAATTTGGACTGCCTGAGGGCCATTCTTCAGAGGAAATTAACGCTGGCAAAATGTTTCAAAGCCAGGCCTGGGACGTTGTAGCCTTATGAGCAGAATCCTGCTGGAAATTCCATGGCTGGTTTATTAAGGGGCTTCACAACAGCTTCCAAAACGGTTTCTTGGTAAATTTTGGCCGATATTTTGACTCCTTGTTCGCAGAAATGCAGGTCAGTGACCCCATCGTAAGAGACACCCCACCAAACGATGACTAAAGCTGGGTGATGACCATTTTCCACCCTTGGGATCAGAAAGATGTCCCTCAGGCAGTCCAGATATAAACCCATGGGATTACAAACCGTGGACGGTTTTAGAGGACAAGGTTTGTCACAAAAGATACCCCAACATTGGATCTCTTAAGACTGCTTTGCTTCGAGCTGTGGCCAATTTTCCAATGGACCAGTTTCGTTTAGCTATTGACGATTGGCCAGTGCAACTTAAGGCGTATGTGAAGGCAAAAGGCGGACATTTCGAATAAATAGATTTTTTTTGGACACAATGTACATCAATAAATATATTAAAAAATATTTGGTCCAAAAACATTCAGTACTTTTTATTTTACAGCATTAAACGTGTGTAACCTACTAAGTTCTTACACCAACCGGGAAATAAAGCACCTTGCAAGTGAAAAAGGAGGTTCCGTCGCGAATGGCAGCGAAATAGGTCACCAGCGGCCCGACTAAGACTGACTGAAGCTACTGAAAGGTTGCAAAGCGCACTTAGAAATGAAGACAGTAGGCAGCATGCTAGTTTCATTGCAAGCTTAACTCCGACAGCTTCAATTAAATTTTCATTATGGAAAACATTAAGAAATACTAGCATGCCCACCGAAACGCAATTTCCAATACGCTACGCAAATGGCGAGTGGGCAATTTCAGAAGAGGAAAAAGCCAATGTTTTTGCAAACCAACTGTCCCATGTATTTCGCCCAAAACCTGCAAGTAGCGACCTCTCCTCCTCCTTCCACCTGATGATAAAATGTCTGCCTTAATTCCATTCTTTACTAACGCAAGTGAAGTTCTGAATGACATTAAAGAAACCGTGGATCCAGTTAGAGCACCTGGATATGATCTTATCACGCCTAAAATGATCTTGGAACTTCCCTATATTGCTGTGAAGTTCCTTTATTTAACTCAATTTTGAGACATGGTTACTTTCCTAAGGTATGGAAAGTTTCTCTGATTCAAATGATTTTAAAGCCAGGAAAGGACAAATCAATACCTTCCTCGTACAGGCCGATCAGTTTGCTTCCCTGCTTATCCAAACTATTTGAAAAAGTTCTTTTATCGAAAATAAAACCATTCCTCGTGTCAAATAACATAATACCAGACCATCAGTTTGGATTCCGCGAAGGTCACGGCACTATTGAACAAGTAAACCGTCTGACCCAAGCAATTGAAAAATCATTTGAACGGCGAGAATAATGCTGCGCCGTATTCCTGGATGTTGCTCAAGCATTTGACAAAGTCTGGCACTTTGGCTTGACCTACAAAATTTGCAAATACGTACCGGCAAATACGCATCGAATTCTTGAGTCTTACTTAGAAAACCGCAGATTCAGAGTCAAATGAAGGCAACAAGTCACCGGTGACCACAAAATACCAGCAGGTGTGCCCCAGGTTAGCGTCCTGGGGCTTATCCTTTACCTTTTGTTTACCAGCCCAAACGTGCTAACATCCACCTTTGCCGACGATACCGCTATAATGGCCGCACATAATAAGCAGGATATTGCATCTATGAATCTAGCTGTACATCGCAGACGAGTATAATCTTGGCTCTCTGACTGTAAAATAAAAGGTAACTTTCACTCTGAATTTTAGCACTTGTCCGACATTGAAACTAAACAATATCCCTTTTTCTCAATCAGGTCGTGTTACATACCTTGGATCGTCGACTCACCTGGAGAAGTCATATCGAAACCAAGAAAACTCAACTGAAACTTAAGGTCCATTACCTGCACTGGCTTCTAAACGCGAACTCAAAACTAAGCCTTGAATATGAGGTCCTGCTATACAACAGTGCAATCAAACCTATCTGGTCATACGGTGCCCAGCTATTGGATAAAGCAAGCTCGAGCAATCTCGACAAAATCCAAAGAGTCCAGTCGAAGATATTGCGGCTCATTACCGGTGGCCCTTGGTACATGAGGAACGAAAACATCCACCGAGACTTAAAAATACCTCTCGTTAAAGAGGCAATTCAAAAACTCAATATAAAGCACAAAGAGAAGCTCGAACGTCACGATAACATACTTGCTAGACAATTACACTCTGCGACAAATGGTAAGGGTCAGTGATCGGTTTGGAATGAAACCACCGGGGAAAGTTATATTGGTAAAAAAAAAGTCATACGTGTTCCAGCGTTTCGCTGGGTCTCATCTAGGAATCGAGATATATCGATTTGAAGTTAGTAAGTATCGTATAGGGGAATTTGTCACGTTTTAGGCTCTTTTGTTTGACATAACTCGAGAACCACTCGTCCGATTTAGCTGAAACAAATTTAGAAAAATTAAGAATTACAATTCCTCTAATCTGTTCTTAAACCGTGTTCCTACTTAAGCAACAGTTTCGCAATTATAAATAAATGTATGAAAAAAAAAATTATTTTTGCCTAAAAATTAAATTTTTTTTTTTTAATTCATAAAAAATCCAAAACGGTAAAAAGTGTCAAGTCCTATTACTTTATTACTATAAATTTATTTCAGCTAAATCGGACGAGTGGTTCTCAAGTTATGTCAAACAAAAGAGCCAAAAACGTGACAAATTCCCCTATACGATACTTACTAACTTCAAATCGATATATCTCGATTCCTAGATGAGACCCAACGAAACGCTGGGACACGTATGACCTTTTTTTGACCGATATAACTTTCCCCGGTGGTTTCATCCCAAACCGATTGTGGCTGTCGCACAGTGTTATTGTACAGTCAAAGATCTTCAAGACTTCGTAGAAACGAACTCCTTGTTTTCTAATCTACACTTGTGCTGCATCCGTAACAGTAATCGCAAACACACGCTCCCGGAAGACTGCGTAGAATTCTTTTTTCTACGTGGCTTAGATGCTCTTATACGTGATCTTTTAAACAGTCAATACCAATCGCGAACGAACACTCAAAAATAAATCTATGTAGTATTCTTTTTCTACGTCACGTGGGTTAAATGCTCTTATACGTGATCCTTCAAACAGTCTATACAAATCGTAAACAAACACTTCAAAAAGACTGTGTAGAATCCTTTATTCTACGTCATGTGGCTTAAATGCTCTCATACGTGATCCTTAAAACAGTCAACATGAAAAACCTATAAAGCCTAAATTACGTCGTCCAATCTGCTATTCTAGAGTTATCCGTTATACATACATAACCAGAGTTTTTCACTCTTCATATAATCGCGAACACTCTGTAAATGACTATAAGGGTCCTCTGGCCCTGAATCACGAGGTTGAAGCCAAATCAGGTTTAAAATTCTTAGACATGTGACCCATTCCTGTTATATACTATTTTGACCAAATAAATGCAAATTCCTGCCAACATAACAAAAAATCCATACAAGGATTCATTATTGAAATACTTAACATTCGTATAATTATTGTTAGGCGCCCTCGACTTCCGGAAGTGGACTTCCGAAGAATGTTCTGATGTCTTCTACTTCTTGTGTTCTTTAAGATAGACGTGTTCTTCCCCACTAAAATTGTTGGGTGTTAGAAGTTCTCGTACGTGAAGGTCCAAGAGCCTTTCGAAGGTTTTCAAAGGAATCGACGTGAGACTAATTGGCCTGTAATCCTTCGTCGTATTGTGATTTTTTCCCCGATTTGTGATTAAAGATAACTTTGACCTATTCTTAGGGTTAAAGACTCCTATAACTGAGCCGGCATGAAATTGTTCAAAATGGAAAAGGGTGAATTTCGAGTGCTCATAAGACGTTATTTTTTGCGGAAAAAACCGTCAATCAAACCTATGAAAATGCTAAATAAATACTATGGGGACTCTGCACCATTGATTTCAAAGGTAAAAGGTGGTTTACTAACTTTCGTTGTGGTCGCATAAGTACAAATGATGCTGAACGGCCAATCCACGATGGACAGCCAATCCACGATATGGTGTTGTCTGATCGAGGAGTAAAAGTGCTTGAGATTGTTGATGCCGCACGCATTTTATATGGCAGTGTGGTTTCGATTTTACATGATCAGTTGGTTTTGAGAAAGCTGTCTGCCGCGTTTGCTCGCAATTGACCATGAACGTAATCGTATAACAACTTCAAAGGATTGTTTGGAGTTGTTTACCGCAATTCGAATGAGTTTTTGCCACGTTTTGTAACTGTGGATGAAACATGGGTCCTTTAAAACGCTACGGAGACTAAGCAGCAGCCTAAACAATGGGGTTTTCCGGGTGAACCGGCTCCATAGAAGGCCAATGTGACTTTTTTTTGTTCTTTGTAATAATATATGTTAAGGTACACGTTTCAGTTTATTTCTCTAGGCAAATAAATTTTGATAATATTTTTATTTTTCTAACATTGTGTATGTATAAATAAAAGTATGCATAATTGTTTTCTCTTTTTTAAGTAAATAGTAAATATAATCATTGATGGTGTAAATTATGTACATTCCTGTTTGTTTACAGATTTCTTATTTTCACCAATAAAAATTTGTTCAATGTTCACAAGAAAAAAATATAAATGTGGGTTGTATGTATGGCTAAACGGGCGTTGCCTTAGTCAAACTTTCTTTCAAAATATACGGGCAAATATTATTTAGTTTATGTAATGGAATACTGAATAATCCAATAGCTAAGTTAGTTTTTTTCAATGTTTACGTATTTATATCGATAAATTGGAGCGTCTTGTCAATAGTAAAGAAATAAAATCGTATATAATTAAGACTAACAAATATAAATGAAGTAAATGTAAATTAAATAACCTCAAGTTGAAGAGGGCGTATGATGTAAAATGGTTATTACTAATAAACTTTAGAATAGACAAATACAGACAAAGGAGACTATAAAGCTTATTACTAGTACATAGCTAAGAAATGAGATAGATTGTAATGCAAGTTAAAAATCATTTTAGAAATCGGCATCTAATGTAAACACGTTGTGTAAACGATTAGCGGTCACACCCCATTTCTGATTTGTCGGCCAATAAGGTGATGACAGCAATTTTTCGGGATGTACGCGGGATAATCCACATCGATTACCTTCAAACGGAACAAACAATAAACGGCAAATATTATGCCAACCTAGTGGACCGATTGAACGAGGATTTTAAAAAAAGGTCCCTTATGGTCAAGAAAAAAGTTATTTTTTACCAAGATAATGCACGGGTGCACACGTGTGCAGCCTCAGTGGCAAAATTGCATGAATTATGAATTGGTATCTTATCCGTCATATTCTCTAAATTTAGCCTCCAGTAACTCTTTACTACTTCCAAACCTAAAGATATCGTTTGGTTGAAAGAGATTCAGCTCCAAAGATGTAATTATTGATTAAATCTTTAGTTCGTTTGTTTTATTTCGGTCGGTCAATGTCACTTTCTCTTTTTGTTAAAAACTTGTCTTCTTTTTAAATAAAGATGCAAGATTTCCTGAGCAGGTTAATCTCTGTCCAATTATTGATTAAACTAATGCCTTTTTTATGGACCTCGAAAAATCCTATTTTTGGAAGGGATACATTGGAGAAACGTTGGACTAAGTTTTTATTCTATTGAAATTTTTATTATGTTGAAAAATATTTTTTTTTTGCAAAAAAAACTTTATTTTATTTAAAAAGTCACGGAATATACGCTAGTAGAATGCAAATAAAGAATTTGAAAAAAAAACAGTCGTTTAATCTTCTTGTGCAAAATTTAAGAGCCGATATTAAGATCACGGCGTATACGTAATATGACGAAATATCCCAACAATACTTATACGCACACGAGCAAATTCAGTGAACTTCTATCAGGAAACGCATAAGCATGTGCTCGATGTAATTGAAAAAAACACATTGCTTTCTACGTAGTATCGTATCATGTTCGTACAGCTTGAAAAATACAAATATTTGTCATATTCTATTCTTTCAAAATGAAAAAAAATGCAAACTTTATGTACCTTTTGTTCTCAAGTTCTGTTACAACAAAATATTGGAAGAGTTCCAATCATATTTGGTTGGTCTTTTTTCCGTTTCGTTTTGTTGGCGGTTGTTCTGGTTGTTGCCACATTCCTTTGGTGTGAGCATTTCATTTAACTTTGCTACTCTGTTTGGTGTCAAATAGTTTTGAAAAACCAACACTTTAGTGGAACCACTAGAACAGGAAAAAAGAACATTTCTGCTCTATTGCATGCATTTCCAATGCCATGGCGATGCCAAAGACATACAACCGTATAAATAAAAGATAAAAAGTCGGTAGTGAGAAAATAAAACAAAATCAAAAAAAATGATACCGGGAAGACAACCAAACACAACTTTAGTTAAATTAAGAATAACAATTTGAAATGTGGTTGAAGATATACAACGACTTTTAAGCACCGTATGCGGGAAAAGATAAACATAGCGAATAAAACAAAGGTGTAGATAGATGCTGGATGCCAAGCGATGGTCAAAATATAATTTGGTAAAAAAAATACTTTTATTGGCCATTCAACATTTTAAGTGGATACAGACCTTCAAAATAACCAGCACAGGAGTCGTCAGTACAATAACTAAGGAGCCACCGTTGGAGTTTACTTGTGTCGAGCGTCACCACAAAATATTAAAAAGGTAGGCAAGTTCTAGCGGGCTCATGCGACAAACCTAGAAGGGTCATAAACACTGTTGCAACATTGAACACACCCATTTCAATAGTATAACTTTACATACCCCATTAAAGTCATATGTGTATGGAAAGCTAACCTCAATAGTGTTAGTCTGTAACGGGATTTTAAAGTAGTTTCCACTTCCACCATGGAGTGGTCAGATAATGAGAACCGTATCGCTGTAATAGCGCTTTGCAACGTGAAATGGAAAAAGCGCTCTTTTCAAAACGTCCTGGCCACTAGGGATTAGCCGCATGTTCGTCTACCAATGCATAAAACTGTTTAAGGGGACTGGAGATGTAAAAGACCACCACCGGTCGGGCAGAACCATTTCAATAGCAGAACTGAACATACTCCGTTAATGTTATATTAGTTTTGAAAGCTAACCTCAATAGCTTTAGTATGTAACAAGATTTTAAAATTGTTTCAACTTTTATCATGGAGTGTTCAAATAATGAGAACCGTAAAAAACTATATTTTCAAAACGCTCCGGCCATTAGGGATTAGCCGCATGTTTGTCTACCGATGCATAAAACTGTTTGAGGAGACCGAAAATTTAAAAGACCGCCACCGGTCGGGCCACCCACGCTCTGTTCAAACATCGCATGTCATCAAGACCGTTAAACCAAGAATTCACAGAAATCCGCTCTGAAAACAGAAAATCATGGCCCGTGAGTTGAATATCACGCAAAAGTCCATAAGTCGAATCATTAAAAAAGACTTGGGACTTGGGGCTTTCAAACGACGTACCGGACATTTATTATATTTTGGTGAAGCAGGCTGATAACTTTTGTTCACCGATGACAAATTTTTTATAGTTCAGGAAAAATTTAACAAGCAAAATGATAGAGTGTATGCGCGGTCATCTAAGGAAACATTTGAACTGATTCCAAGGGTGGAAAAGGGTCATCACCCAGCTTCAGTCATGGTTTGGTGGGGTGTCTCTTACGATGGGGTCACCTGCAAGGAGTCAAAACATCGGCAAAAGATTCTTTTTGGATACAATATACATCAATAAATATATCAAAAAATATTTGGTCCAAAAACATTCAGTATATTTTATTTTACAGCATAAAACGTGTGTAGCAGAATTTATGCCCCTACCAAGTTCATATACCCAGCACAAAACGTGTGTAAAAGTCTTTATGCCCCTACCAAGTACATATACCCTTATCCATTAAGGCTGTTCACGACAATTTTGTCAGATCTTATCACATAAAATCACATAGGCCTACAAAAAGATTTTTCAATCGAACAACATTTAGAAGTTGCCCAACGCTCCCAGAGATTTTTAAAAGCCTCTAAACCTGTGTATATTTCCTTAAAAATTCTGTTTGGACCCGGTGTCGAATTGTAAATTTCTGTGAGTACGAATGGTGGTACAAAAACAAAATATGATTACTTGTTTTCTCTGTGAGAAATAGGCTTTTGTTTATCTAATTTGAAAGGTTAGTACTTAGATTTAATAAAATTAATACTTGGGATATTAAAAAGAGGACTTGGAAGGTGCAGCAGTACCAGACTTTGGAGTCCTGCATTTTCGTCCGAAGGACTCTTAGGCAGGGTTTGGTGGAACTCCCTCGTATAGATGGACCATAATGAGGCTATAGGGGATCTGCTTCTATATCCAGGTGGAGAAAACGCGCCATTGGAACTGGATGTGCCCACAGAGGCCTGAGTGGGCTTGGCCGGACAATTGAACGGGGTGTAGCACGTCATGTGGTTCTCGATGGCGAGACAAATGTCCGGAACGTTAGCATCAATTTATGTCCCATAAGAATTGAGGCAGCTTTACCATCCAGATCTCAGCTGAGCCAGAACCACGCGCGTCTACCGTGGTAGTACAGTCTCCTTAGGTGAAATCTCCAGGGGATGTTCCCCTAGCACTACCTTAACATTGTAGCTGGATACTGCTGCTGTGACTTCATCAGCGTGAATGTTGTTCAAAACGGCCTGATAGTTTCGATGATCTTAAGGTTCTCTCTTGTACCGCAAGACCTCTCTCTCTCTCTAGATCATACCGGATCTGCCTGGGTGGAGGCATCCTGTTCAAGGTGGTAAAGTTGACGACTGCAAAAACACCCAAGCAGTTATTGCTAACACACCAGAAAATTGTCTCTGCGCACAGTAAGAATCTTCGTCTGTTCATGTAGATGGTCTTCAGAAGACACATGAAGACACCCTGTTGATGTTCTGCGGGCGGCATTCTGGATAGCCACTGCGTCGTACTCACGTTCCCCGACCTTACAGGTGCTGCGTAGTTTGCTACAGACTAACCTATCGCTTTGTAAGAGGTCAACAAGGTTATGAGGCTGGTAAACATGCTTGCCGAATATGGAAGCATTGCAAGAAGACCGTACCATCGAGATCCATATGTTCGGGTTAAAGACAATGGGTCTCATGCATAAAACATGAGCTTGAGCTCGGACTCGATTTTTTGAGTAAAAGGTGCTTGTCGTATGCATAATAAGATTTGATGTATTTGCTTTTACTCACTGCTCACGTTTGATCTCTTCTTGCTCAGTTTAAACTTAGAAGATGAAGTTAGAAGAGATTGTTCTCATTTTCATATGCATAAAAACAAGCTTTTGCTTATTTTTGTGAGCTCTTGCTTAAATTTTGTGGAGCATGCCCTTTTGTTGACTCGCGTACACTAAAAAGGAATCATGGCTGAATATTTTGTACCACAAATAAATAAAAAATGTTATCAACAGCGTAAGACGAATTTAGCAAGTGAGGATAAAAAATTATACAGGTTTGTAATCTTAATTATTATTATTTTTTATATAATTAATAATAAAATGATAAATACATAGATTTAATGGTAGTAGCATTTGCTGGTTAGCGAATTATTTTTTTGAGGGTTCAGAAGAAAGACGTGGTGGTGCTTGGTAATTGACTTTTTTCAAGTAAATATTTATTTTCTTTCATTTCTTGTACTAAAAATTTAGATATATCGTCAGTTTCTATTTTATTATTATTATTTGCTTCTACTTCTACTTCACTGCCACTTGACGACATGTTTGCACTTCAGTAACAATTAGACGTTTGATCTCAATTTGCTCAAGTAATTGCAATTGGTTTGAACTCATTTTTATGCATACGAAATTGAGCAAAAGCTGTTGCTGTTCGATCCAACTCAACTTACGAGCAATTGCTTGCTTGACTCAACTCATCGCTTTTACTCGTTTTTATGCATGAGACCCAATGGGTCTCATGCATAAAACGTGAGCTTGAGCTCGCACTCGATTTTTTGAGTAAAAGGTGCTTCTCGTATGCATAATAAAATTTGATGTATTTGCTTTTACTCATTGCTCACGTTTGATCTCTTCTTGCTCAGTTTGAACTTAGAAGTTGCAGTTAGATGAGATAGTTCTCATTTTCATATGCATAAAAACAAGCTGTTGCTTACTTTTGTGAGCTCTTGCTTAAATTTTGTGGAGCATGCCTTTTAGTTGACTCGCGTACACTAAAAAGGAATCATGGCTGAATATTTTGTACCACAAATAAATAAAAAATGTTATCAACAGCGTAAGACGAATTTAGCAAGTGAGGATAAAAATTATACAGGTTTGTAATCTTAATTATTATTATTTTTTATATAATTAATAATAAAACAAGTAAGTAAGTGCTATAGTCGGGCGTGGCCGACTCTATGATACCCGCACCACTATAAATGTGATTAAGTCTCCTGTTAATCGAAAGCACTCGTCGCTATTTCTATCTGTATCTATCACGCAAGCACTAAGCCTTTATACCCCATACCACTATTTGGTGAGCGTATAACAATTATAGTTGGTCCACATTTTCATACCTTGTTTTCGGACCCTGTGCCCTCCCACGGACGAGATAAATCATTTGGCTTGACATATTTAAAGTCCTGAGGCAATTCCCTGTCATTTGAGGGGTCACACTAAAATCCGGGTAAACTGAAACTTTTGGACCCTCCTAATGGACCCTGGGGCCCAAACATGTCGAATTTTTTCTGTATTTAAAATTGTAAGATAATTTCCTTTCATTTAAGGGGTCACACTTATATTTAAAATCATGGGTCCATTTTTTGGGTTCTGAAGGCCCTGTAGGTCCGAGAGGCGGGTCCAACTATTTTTTTTACATTTTGTGGTCAGTTCTACATCGAATGGCATATTTTTTTAATTTGTTGACCAATACACGCGACATCAACTGGATTTGGACCAAATCCGGGAGTTCCTTTGTATGGGGGGTCTATCAGAAAGTGCTCCGATTTGGACCAAATTCAATAGCGTCCGTCCTTGTCCCAATATATTACCACATGCCAAGTTTCATCAAGATCGGTGCATAAATGCGACCTGTACTTTGATTACAAGAATAGATGGACATCTTTACATCCAGCCAGCCAGCCAGCCAGCCGCCCAGCCAGCCAGACAGACATAGCTAGATCGACTCAAAATGTAATTCTGAGCAACTTTCTCTCTGGTCCCGGTATTCTAACTCGATTCCTTCGATGTGTTACAAACGCAAGCACTAAGCCATTATACCCCATACCACTATGTGGTGCGGGTATAATGATAAATACATAGATTTGATGGTAGTAGCATTTGCTGGTTAGCGAATTATTTTTTTGAGGATTCAGAAGAAAGACGTGGTGGTGCCCTCAACAACATTGATAAAATTCGACTCTATTTAAGATTCTGTGCAGATCCTGGATTCCAAAATGGTATAGCCACAGATATTAGAGTCCATCAATTAACTGTGTCGCTAACATTCTTTCATTTTTTGTACTAAAAATTTAGATATATCGTCAGTTTCTATTTTATTATTATTATTTGCTTCTACTTCACTTCCACTTGACGACATGTGTGCACTTCAATAACAATTAGACGTTTGATCTCAATTTTCTCATGTAATTGCAATTGGTTTGAACTCATTTTTATACATACGAAATTGAGCAAAAGCTGTTGCTGTTCGATCCAACTCAACTTACGAGCAATTGCTTACTTGACTCAACTCATCGCTTTTACTCGTTTTTATGCATGAGACCCAATATCGTGGCTGTATCATCTTTTACTCAGGCAAATCAAAGCGTTTCAGCTCAAAACTTTTCGGCACAAATTATAGTTAGAAGGCGGCCATTACAACGGATAATTCACGATGACTTAAATTTGTTTTTCGTACAAAATCCCAAATACAAGAAAAGTAAACCCTCTGGATTTGATTATTTCAATGTAGTTTTGTCAACAATTTATTAAAATGGAAGAAGAAGATAATCGAATTGCTGTATATTGAAAGAATCTATAAAAAAAAGTGACTATCAATGGGGATTTAAAAATGTTGAGGGAGTGTTTTTTACCCTGAACTGCGTCGACGGCGCATCCGACTCAACAGCATTTGGTTCCAGCAGATGAAGCAGCTGCATATATAGCCAGACTGGTTATGGCAGAGCTCCAACGAAAATTCTCAAACAAAATAATATCAAGAAATACCAATTTCCGATAGCCCCCAAGGTTACCACCCGTGACCGAATCAAAGGAATTTGACTGAATTGAAGCATTTCATTTAAACAATTGTTGAAGCGATCTCAACTTCAGTCCTTCAGGTCTCAATGAATAATTTTTCGATCAGGTGTCACATATGTGACGCGCAAAATAGAAAGGGACCTAAGGGTAAAAGCCAGTTTCGTTCAGGAGAGCCATTTTAAAGATTTAAATACGTGTATCACTTTCATAAAACGCGCATATCTCTGGGAGGGAACACTTTTAGGGCATGGAAACGGTCTCATTCGATGCCCAGATGTTGTCCACATCAAAAAAAAAAAAAGTGAAAATTGATTTTTTTACCCTTAGGTCCCTTTCTCTATGCTCTGTCACATATGCGTAAAGCATGGATGCCATTTACGGTCTACCATCTTCAAGCACAATAAATATGTTTTCATTAAAAAAAGTTATTTGATTTTCTTATTGTAGCACAATTCATTCACCACCCTGTATGTACCTTTATATAAGTTTTTTGACCAATTTGGGATTCGTCACGAATCAGATTATCACATTTATTTTACGATTCGAAAAAAATTGAGTTTATGACCTATGTGAACGAAGGTGCTAAAACTATGTTTAGCTGCTATTGTTAGATTTCACATAAGGGCAGGCAGTTTAGCATTTAACGATAACTGCCGGCAGTAGAGTTTTCTTCCGAACACTTAGAATTGCATCTATTTTGTCATAGGTGCAAGGGCTGCCATGTAAGCTACTTCGGTGATACATTTAGAGTTGCTATCATGTCACTTGTTCACTTTTTACACTTTCGTTTACTAAAATCGATTTTTGGCGTAGGTTTCGCTAACTGTTATGAATGAAACCTCTCGCATCCATCGATGTTATCTCATGGAATTCGCTATAATTCCTGCACACATATCCCATCTTACCGGCCATAGGGTACCTATTATATCATACTCTTCCCATCGTTGTGGTGACAATGTCAACAATGACCGCAAAAACCGCAGAAGTATGTCCCCTTTGTTCATTCTTTTTCTGTCGTGGCATACTCTGATGCAGCGCGAAACATGTTGTGGTGTCGAACTGCACATTTCTGTGGCGTCAAATTTCCATATCTTCGATTTTTCGATTTGGGTAGAGGCAGCCGGTGTTATCTCATCCTTCCGTACACGAAAGTGATTAAAATCAAGATGCATTTGTTACTTTATTTCGATTCGATGGTTTTATATATTAAAAAAAAGACATTTTGCGGGAAATGAGTTACGAAATTAGTGCCCTTAGGCAGAGTTCTACAGATGTCAATGATGGCTGGCATTAAGTCAACCTGTCTGTCTGTCTGTCTGTCTGTTCGGGGAGTGAGTGAAATCGAATATTTCTCTTGACTTCATACCACATGTCTGGTTGTTCCAAAGGAAAGTTGTAAAGTTTTCTTGTTTTGTTTTCAAAATATATTCTGGTCACGTTTAAGTTGTTATTATTAGCATTGGTCAAGATGGATGTATCTCTTTTGGGTGTAAAGGCAAAGCAGGGGCGTTCGGTTGAGAGACTTTAAGGGTGGGTGTCAAATAATGATTATAAAGGGTGTTATTTAGACGTGTGGTTTTCAAGAAGAAATAAAACGGTTATAGTTTAATTTTATGACCAAGAATTAAGCTTTATTATAAAATCAAGAGTTTGCCATTATGTTTTAAAAATGATTTCGGGCAAGTGGCCGCCGCGGCTGGCTCGAATAAATTCCAGCCGGAAGGCCTAACTTACGACCAGTTTTTGCAGCATTTGGGGACTTATGTCAGCCAAATATTCTCTTTCAAGGCGTCAATCGTTTCGGGCTTATCTGCGTAAACGAGCGACTTTACAAAAACCCACAAAGAATGATCCAGCGGTGTCACGATCTTGGAGGCCACGCCACAGGCCCCCGACGCGAGTTAATGCGCTCAATAAAAGTTTCCTTCAATAAATTGATTGTTTCGTTGGCTGTACGGCATACTGCGCCATCTTGTTGCACACATGATGAGAGGCCCAATTTTGGAGCACTTTTTGCAGCATTTGGGGCCGTATGTCAGCAATAACGCGCCGAATTTTCTCTTACAAGGCGTCAATCGTGTCGCGCTTATTTGCGTAGACAAGCGACTTCACATAACCCTACAACAAATAGTCCAGCGGTGTTAAATCGCACGATGGGGGAGGGCACGCTACAGCCCCACGACGCGAAATAATGCACTCACCAAAAGAATCCTTCAATAAATTTATTGTCTCGTTGGCTGTATCGCATGTAGCGCAGTCTTATTGGAACTAATAGTTATCCACATCAACATCCTTCAATTCAGGCAAGAAAAAAAAACATTAAGCATGGCTTTAAAGCGATTGCCATTGAATTTAACGTTATGGCCGGCTTAATTTTCGAAGAAATATGGACCAATGATTACCTCTGCCCATAGAGCACACCAAATAGTGGCTTTTTGAGGATGTAACGCCATATCAACTATGGCTTGTGGACTTTCATTACTCCGAAAGAGACAATTTTGGTTATTAACGTACCTATTTAACCAAAAGTGAGCTTCTAAGCTGAACAAATTTTCTTGTAAAAATCAGGATTGTTGGTCACCTCGTTCTGGGCCCATTCACCGAACGTGCTTGATGGCCGTTTGGCTTCAATTCTTGCACGAGTGGAATTTTGTAAGCCCGCAAACCAAGATTCTTTCACAAAATCTTCCATAAAGTGGATGGGCACAGCTCCAATTGTAGCATGCGATGGCGGATGGGCTTATTCGGGTCTTTTTCGATACTCTGCTCCACAGCAGCAACAGCGCCTGCGGTGCGCACTGTACGGCGTTTCTGAGGTCGAGCATTATCCACTAGAGTAAAGGTGGTGCGAAACCGATCCATGTTTGCTCGAATTACTGACTCTGCTGGGCGATAATGTCGACCGAATATAGGACGCAGCGCTCGCTTCGTCGCTCTAACCGAACCATTATTTTGGTCAAGGCCTCGAAATCATTAGAATAATGTCATATTAAGATAATTTTAGAAAATGTCACTGTTTCTGAGTACCCATATGCCCATGTTCTAAAGGACCTATTTTTCGGCCCTAAAGTTTTAAGAAAAAAAAAAAATTCAATGGTCCTCTAGATTGAGACCCATATGTTGCCGAACATTACGAGACGGGTTTTTGACACGGGGTCCATAGGTCGAGGCCTCCGAGTCGTTAAATTGATGTTATATTAAGATATTTAAAAAAAAAATACTGTTTCTTAGTACGAATATGTCAGTGTTGTAAAGGACCTATTTTTCGGTCCTAGACTTATGGGTTAATACCTTAAATTTCTATGAAACGTGATTTTCTGCTTTGTGGCGTAATATAAAACTAAAATCTATCTTTGGAAACTAGGATCATATCGGCATAACGAGTGGCTCTCCATTGAACCTACAGATTTAGAAGCCATAAATTAAAGCCTATCAGGCTTAAATTGTACATGGTATGTTCTGAGTGACCAATAACACTGGTCAACACTAAATTTATTTGCTAAGTGTAATTAGATCTGATGAAACGTGTCCTTTAAGGTCCATATTTTGGTATAGCCTTGTACAAGGTCCTTTCCTACTACAAGCTTCATAAGCCACATATTTAGAGTTTTTTTTCCGGACTTTTTCATTTCCCGGGAAATAAGGAAACAAATTTTTCATTTCCCGGGATTCCGGGAAATCCCGGGAAATCGCTCAATATAGATACCATATGGAAATTTTGGTTTTATGAAATCATTTTATTTGAAAAACTTAAAAAATATATCTACCTTCACATGAGATCAAAACATAACAATTCAATTATTAAAAACTTATTAGAACTTTAAAAAATGAGATCAAAACATAAAAATTTAATTCTTTGATATAAAGAATGTAATAAAGTAAGTTTTTTTGCTTAGAAAATAATTCTTTAAAACGTTTAATGCGTTAATTTAATTCTTTGATTTAAAGAATGTAATAAACTAAGTTTTTTTTTGCTTAGAAAATAATTCTTTAAAACGCTTAATGCGTTAATGGGTTCGTCCAAAAGTCTATTTCTAATTTTGGCAACAAACTGTCCTGTTACGGAAAATGCTCTTTCGCTCTCTACCGAAGGCAGCCGAATAGTTAGGAGAGCATTAAATAAATGTTCAACATTTTGAGATTTTTGGCCGCTTCCTTCAAAATACTTTAGTTCCTTTTTAATAGAACATTTTAAAATATTTTTATGAGTGCATACATTTGCTTTATAAATTGCTGCGAAAGATTTTTCGTCGGCAGCTGCACTTTCTCCAATATAATTCAGTTCAACCTCCTCAATATCATAAGAATCCCCAAAAAGTCGGTTTTGAATACTTTCAGCATATCAAATTGCTGTGTATTTAGAAGTGTACGAAAATATACTTCCTTCTTTATTATTGTTGAAAAAATCAGGATCTTTTAAATGTTTTATCAATGTATAAAATTTTTTTTCTCTTCTCTCATCGATAAGGCTTGAAACATTTTTTTGCCCAGAACAGTTGGAATTGATTTAATTTCTTCACATAATATGTTAATTATAGCATCAGCTGTCAAAATGTTTGCATCACGGTTGCTCAACTTCTCCACAGCCACTTTCATTGGTTTTAATACCTTAACCATGTTGTTTAAGATTTCTACATTTTGTTCAATCCACATTTCACCCTTTCGCAAATCAATAAGGCTCTTTATTGTTGGATTTTTCCAAATGAGAAACTTCTCAATCATTTCTATAATCGAATTCCAGCTAGTTTTGGTGTCTAATTGAAGAGCCAGTTCTTTTTTATGTTCCTCTAACATGCATTTTTATACTAAGACATTTTTGATTGGACTTTTTCTGAACATTTTTATTATTCGGCGGGTCTGATCCAACACCTTTTTTTAGTTAAAGCCTTAAACCATGTCATTTTCACAATTTGAAAAATCATTTTCAAAGTAGTCATCATTGTCGGTTGAATCAGCATCACTATCAGAAGGAACATTTTTTTTCTTATAAAGCACATCAACCGCTGCCAAATGGATGGCATGATTGAGGCATAATATGCCATCAACTTGACTCTCTCTAACAAACTTTTTCATTACGTTTGGTCCATCCGTGGTAGTAGAGACAATGTGCTTGCGAAATTCTATACCGTATTCCGTTAAACGAGTTTCCAGCAAGTCTTGTAATTCTTCAGCGCCACCCTTACCCGGTATATAGACCATACCCAAATTGAAAAATTTGTCATCTCCAGATATATATACGTTGAGATACCTTCTGTTCTTTAGACTGGTCCATTCACCCATTGTTAGGGAGTATCTAGTGCATTCGTCAAATTTTGATTTGATTTCTTTTATGTACTGATCTTTTACTTCCCGGGAATTCCCGGGACGGGAATATTACATACAACTTTGAACAAATTGCGCTTGTGGCATTAAGAGCGACCAACACCTATGTCTTGCAGAATTGGACTATATCGCTTAATGTATTGAAACATACTCCACACAAATGCATCTTCAATTTGAGGTCCTGTAGGAGGAAGCCATTATTTATATACGATCACGCTCAAATTTTTGCATGTTACGTTATGGGTGGCCAATATTTTTCTATAGAAAAATTGAAATGTATTGGCCGATGTTTACATGTTCTCGTAGCTCTAACAAAATATATCCCTCCCTATAAAGATAGTTACATAGTAATTCACTTAAACTTCTGACAGTGGCGAGGAAGCTAAAAACCGAGTGGTGTAGTGTATTTCATAGTCGGCCGCGTATTACTTTAACTTTTCACTTATTTCCTTTGGGATGTTGTGCAGTCAAAAGTCTTCATTGAGAAGCCAGCAATGATTCAAGACGTGGAAACCAAAATTTCTCTAGGAATTTTCCAGGTGCTGGAGAGTCTCCTTTTTTGGTCAAAGCAAGGTAAAGCAAGGTATAGCAAATTTTACTGCAAATATAACTATTTATATTTTAGCTCCGTTTGAAATTGGGTTATGGGCTTATTGGCCTTAGGGGCACAAAAACGGTTCTGGTCAAAACAACTTAAATAAGATTAGGAAAGCTTCATTACGAAATAAAAGATCCAATGGACGATAGGGACTACATAAACCTTTATTGTATTTTATTTGTTTCTATAGCAGATCATTGATTTAAGGCTCATAGAGTTGAGCCTGCACGAAGATTTTACTTGTCTATACACACAGAGAACAATTGCTTTCTGACGAAGATCATCACGGACCCGAAATCGCGATTAAAATGTGCAGCCACGAAAATCAATGTCACTTTGCCATTTTGTTAAAAACTTTTATTTTATTTAAATATAGATACAAGAGGTCTCGAGCCGACACAAGTTGACATAGTCAACTAAACTCTTTTTACAACACACACAAACACACATGTTGTAAAAGAAATCTATTGATGGCTCTCGATGTGGAGTCTCTTTAGAGCTGGCAAGAGTGAGTTGTATTTTCGTGGGCAATTGTGCGAAGAAAACTTGAAAAGTAAGGCTTACAACAGTAGTTCTCATTCGTTTTTGGAGAGCCTGGCCTTATAGAGTTCGGTTTTACTTTCAACAATTGCAGCAAGACTTTCTGAAGAGGGTTGTCACGGACCCGAAATCATGATAAAAGTAGTGTGCAGCCACGAAAATCAATGTCACTTTGCCATTTTGTTAAAAACTTGTCTTCTATTTAAATATAGAAGCAAGAGGTCTCGAGCCGGTTAATCCCTGTTCAAAGTGTAAAAACAAAGTACCGACATAAAACATACGAGCTAAGCAGACAAGTCTAAAAATTTTATGATAAGTGCAATTTTAAACCTAAATATTTCTTGCTTCTCATTAAATGACACAAAATACCTTCAAAACAGTTGTCGTGGCTATAGATGTGGTAAAAAAATATGTACTTTTATATCGATCACATTTTTTGTAGGTTAATTAAAGGAAATGGGTTGAAACAATTTTAATATTCAAATCGCCGCTGTGACGCTTTTATTTCCCATTTTGAATAAAAATTATTTATTAAATTTTATTAGAAAATAATAAAGAACGCAAACGTTTTATTTATCTGAAGGTATTCTGATTGTTTTTAGACGATATATACTTAAATAATAATACGAGGGTTGCTATATGTGACGCGCAAAATAGAAAGGGACCTAAGGGTTAAAACCCTTAGGTCCCTTTAAAGATTTAAATACGTGTATCTTTGGTGTACCATCACTTTCATAATACGCGCATATCTCTGTGAGCTAACACTTTTGGGGAATGGGATCGGCCTCATTCGATGCTCAGATGTTGTCCACATCAAAAAATAGTGAAAATTGATTTTTTTACCCTTAGGTCCCTTTCTCTATGCACTGTCACATATATATTTATGGCTTAGGCAACACTTAGTGTTGCCTGGCGCTATCTGACATTTTTGAGTATAAACGTACTCAGATCGTTTTAACGTACGACCATCATTTGTATTGCTTACAGTGACTTGAAAAAATCAATTTGGCAAAAAAAATGGAATTAACTCGTGAACATTTTCGTGCGATCATTTTTCATAACTTTCGACGTGGATTATCACGACAAGAGTGCATCGAAGAACTTAAATCTTTGTATGGCGATGAAGTACTATCCTATAGCACTGTGACGAACTGGTTTAATGAATTCAATCGTGGCCGACGCTCGCTCAAAGACGAAGGTCGTGAAGGTCGTCGAAAAACGGCCGTTGTGCCAGACAACATTGAAGCCGTGCGTGAACTGATATTGCAAGATCGTCATGTGACGTACCCTGAGATAAAGGCATCCTTAGGCATTTCTTTCTACAGCATACATTCCATATTGCATGAACACCTGGCCGTAAAAAACGTTTGTTCTCGTTGGATCCCGCATAATTTGACAGTTGCTCAAAAAGGGCTCGTGTCGAGTGGTGCAAAGACATTTTGAAAAAAATACGATCGGGGTGCTTCAAAAGACGTTTATAACATCGTCACAGGTGACGAATCGTGGATCTATGCGTATGAACCCGAAACAAAGCAGCAATCGACCGTGCGGGTCTTCGAAGACGAGCCAAATCCAACGAAAGTTGTTCGTGGAAGAAGCACTTCGAAGCAAATGGTCGCCTGTTTCTTTAGCAAAACTGGTCCTGTGGCGACTGTTCCGCTTGAACAACGTAGGACGGTCAATTCTGAGTGGTTCACCACAATTTGTTTGCCTGAAGTCTTCGGAGCAATTCGAAAAACAAACAAGAGAAGACGAATCATTGTGCACCATGACAATGCGAGCTCTCACACATCGGCTCAAACCAGCGCCTTTTTGACCGGCGAAAACGTCGAACTGATGGGCCTTCCACCGTACCCTGATTTGGCACCCAATGACTTTTTTTTATTCCCGCACATCAAGAAAAAAATGCGTGGTCAACGATTTTCTCTCCAGAAGATGCTGTTGAAGTGTTCAAAAACCACGTTGTGGAGTGGAAAAAGTGCTTCGACAGTTGGTTTGAGCGCGTTGAAAAGTGTATAAATCATGCTGAAGAATACTTTGAAAAACAAATAAACCAATATTGAAGATTAGGCCAGAAATGTGTATAGCAGCCCTCGTAGTAGTAATTTACTTAAACATAAAGTTTTTTTTTACTATTTTTTAACTATAATCACCTAGTCTTTCATTTCTAAAGGAAATCGTTTAACCCTCGAAAAAGACCGACCTTTTGTATCATAGTGTAATATGTTACAACAGCGTACTAAATTGGGTTTGGCTACTACTCGTACAGGGAATTTATGTGTTGTCAACACCAATTATTGATAATAAAGTAGCACGTACCTCATAAATGTTTAGTTGTCATAACCACCCAACAATAGTTTTTTATTCGATTGGTATAACTCACTGCAGCTACCATCTTTTGGTAAGTCGAACCATGTAACCGTCAATACCATAGAATATTAGTGACTTCCAGAGAAAGTATGTTTATCCAAACGAATATTTGTAGTTCGGACCGATTACCAACTAATTATTTCTCTGTGTGTAACGAAGGGGGAGCCGTTCGTGTGATATATATTTTTCAAAACACTCTTTTACAAAGTAGCCCGGTTCAAGCTTACGTTCTGCCCCAGGTAAGAACATCTAACAATTTGTTGGCGGCGTTTTTCCACCTCGTAAATGCCGTTGACTATAGGAGTAAGAGATTTATCTGCAAGTCGTTTAAAAACATTTATTTAAAAGTCAAAAGCCGTTTAGAGCCGGCGTTAGACAGTAGGTCCAGGACAGTGAGTATAGGAATTAAGTTGTACACTGACTTGAAGAAAATTCCCCCTTGTTCCTAAATGGTATGTTGTGGCACTTTATTAAGAAAGTAGGACGAAGGGTTGTTAGTTAAGGCATGATTTCCAGAATCTGATATTCACAAATAACTGTGTGCCGATCAAATAATCCCTTTTCACCCTTTTTACCTAAATTAAGACCGCCCCTGCCTTCGTTTCGTCAGCCCCTCGCTATTACTTTCTCTTGAAGGATATCTGTTATTTGTGCTGCTGCTGTTTTGATTTTTGCTACTCTAAGGACTTTTTTCAGCCATTTTGCTGTGCATGGCCTATGGAGAAAAAGAAAAAACTTTTCGAAACAAATGCCATTGTCAATAAATATTATGCTGGCAATTTGTTTAGTATGAAACACGAAGATACCCGTAGGTTACGCTTACTAATGTTCCAACCCACATTTCATCTTCGACAGGACAACAGCAAAGTAAAGGAAATCGGAAAAAAGCAAAAACTTCAATAGACCGGCCGTAGCAGCAATAACTTACGTGGGGCTCTCCATTCCGTTTATTATCATCATCAATATGGATTTTTGAAAATATTGATCACCACTATGGAGGCGATACAGCGTTTTACCACGTCATGTCTGTGATATCAAGTACTTGTAATGAACTGCTCCCCCGGCACGGGTCCTCGTAGTCAAGCAACAGTGGCGGCCACAAAGAACCACAGCCAACCGTGATGCAGAGTGCGATGGGGCACGAAGAACTGCCCCAGCCTCTTATTTGACGAACGTGTCTTTTGTCTGAAATGGTGGAAGAGTGAAAGACGATGAAGGAAGCGCCGTCGAAAGTATAAAAATCGCAAAACGTTTTATTGTCATTTTTGTTTGTTAGTTCTGGTTCTGGTTGTGGGTCGTGCTGGCTGGTGGCCCACCATTCAACCAACTTGAATAGCTTCATTCAGCATTTGCCACATCCGTGACACCGGCCTCTCACATCTTTCACCACTTGCTGGCGCTATCAAGTGCTGTGGCGGCAATTGATGCTGGTGTTGTGCTTCGCTTATTTTTTTCTCTGTTCATCGGTGTTATCTGTTCCGCTTGTGGTGTTTGTTCCTTTGGAGGAGGTTTTTTTTTGTTTGTGGGTCTTTTTGCCTCGTCTTTCCCACACACGGCGCTTTTTTTTAATAAATTGCCTCAAATAAATACAAATGAATTTTAGAAATGTTATAAATGAGCCGGAAAGAGTATACGATTTTTATTGAGGAAGTGTAGCGACAGGCAACAAAGAAAACAAAATGAGAACAAAGCAACACCCGCAATAGAGCGACAGTCAACCTTAGACTGGCTATTTGAGTTTGTTGGAAACACGTCGGCGGAAATCACAAATAACTTTTGATAGTGACAACGACATTCAAGCACCCTGCAAGTGTGTTGTCACTTTATTTTCTTCTCATGTTTTAAAACTTAAAAAACAGATTCAGATATTTGTTAAAAAAAACTTGAAACACTCCTCATAAAAGATGCAACCTTCTCCACTTCCTAACGCCGATGAGGAGAGCAAAAAGTTTAAGCTGCTGCTTCTCTGAAATTCGGGGGGGGGAAAACTCAGGCCAAGGAGAAAAATAAAAAACAAGTAAAAAAATTCAAAGCCAGGCGGGCCGACTATGGGATATACCACAGCGTCTCTGCCAGGAGACATTTGTATGTGATATGAACAAATGGGTGCTGGTCGCTCGAAAAGTTCCATGCGAAATTTGGTCCGAATCGAATGAAATGTTTGACTTTCAGAGCTGTATGTTTTTAAATTAAGAAGCGCCTTTGTGTGTTAGCCATACTATTTGACGATATCTGTCGGTCCGTTCGTCCATCAAAAGATTGCCATTAAAGTACAGGTAGCCATTGTTGTCCGCTCTTCATGAAATTTTGCAGAAGTAAGTTTTTTGAACCAAGTATTGAAGCTAATAAAAACGATGAAAATAGGTTAATAAGTATTTAGATATAGCTTCGACATATATATTTATCTAATTTCTTGTCGTTAGCTCTGCAAGGCACACATTTCCACCTTGATACAGTTTGATGCTATTAAAACCTAGGAAAAAGGGTTCAGATATATATTTTATGCCTTTAGTTTCAAAAGCTGCACATTATATCCAATCTTGATGAAATTTGATACAAGTAAGTTACTTTTGACAAGGACGGACGATTTTGAAATTAAAAAAAAATAGCACGTCGCGTTTCGCTTTTAGCCGATTATCATTAATTAATCTTTTTAATTTGTTCAGCTTCTTACTCCTCTGGTACTTTATCAGACTTAACATCTTACTGTATAAGTAAAAACAACTAAAGTCGCACGTGGCCGGGTATAAGATATACTACACGACTCTGCAATCACAGGATTAAGAACCACTGCTTGAGCAAGATCGGACTTAATAAGTTTAACAAAATTATCCATATCCAACAGAGTTTGAGCGTGATTTGTGGCTTCTGAAGCTACAGGACTTCAAATTGGGAGAGACCTTTGTGTGAGGGCTATTCGAAAACATAGACCAATATGGTCCAATGTTACAGGACGTGTGTGTTGGTCGATTGTAATGCTTCATGCGCAATTTGGTAGCAATAGGTTTTTAAAGTAGCAGATTTCGAAATCTGAAAGGACCTTTGTGTGGGGGCCAAACGAAAATATGGACCTATGTGGTCCAGTTTCACAACATTTAATTAATGGTCGCGCATAACGAACCATGGGCATATCTTATGGGTGCTAGAGCAGCAAAACTTAAAATCAGGAGGGATCTTTGTGTAGGACCTTTTCGAAAACATGGAACGATATGGTCCAATTAAACTAGAGATATGTATTTGTCACTCGTTATGTACTGTCTGAATTTTGTTTGCAATTGGCATTTAGAGCCGTTAGTCCCAAAACCTATCCACAGTCCATAGATAATTAATAGCCGCTTATAACGTACCATACATATTTTGGGAGTGATTGGGTAAAATTTGTGGCTTCAAGGTATTTGAAACTTGGGCTGATATGAAATTATTTTGCAGAGATAGGTGTTTGTCACTTGTAATACTTTGTGTGCAATTTGGTCACAATCGGTTAAAATTTGTGTCTTGTAGAGCTACTTTTAGGTCCAGAGCGTGATCAAATCTATTTGACTAAAGGAATTCTGATACCTGTAAACCTTAACGATTTTATTTTTGTCTTACTTTATAGGACCAAGGCGTAACGAACCTCAGTTTCTCCACTGTCGTGGATTAAAAATAAAAAAACAACTACTAAACGATTATGAACTGTGACTACAATTAAGAACGGCTCCACAAATAAGGGCAGATCCTCAACATCATCATCACTACAAGCAAATACTACAGAACTCACGTCTGCTATGAGAATTGACAATACTAATAACAACATGTAAACAATGTTCAAGGCTGACTATAAGATACGCTGCATCTCTCAGTTATTCTGATAACTACGTACCACTGTCGGGTTTCGCTAAGATTGGACTTCATATATGACTTCTAGGGAGATATAATTCGTTGGGGCTTATGAGATAAGTAAAAAAAACTAAAGTCGGTCATGATCAATTTCCGCTGTGCGAAATTTGTTCACAAGCGGGTGTAATATGTGGCTTCAAGAGCTGAAGTTTCCACGCATGAAATTGATATAGACCAATTTCCATAGGGATTGTCCTTGGCCCAACCCTCAACAATGTACCAAGTTTTATCAAAATCTAATTTTAGTCGTGCGACTTGTACTTTTATTACAATGATAGATGGGCCAATCGCTCAATGGAATCCGATAGTGATTCTGAATCGAGTGGCATAATAATCATGCGTTCAATTACCATTCCTTTAAGTTGTTACAAACTTCAGCACTAAGTCATAATTACACTATGGTGCCAGACATAATAATGCCAAGACTCGTGGTCGTATCCTAGGCTAGGAAATTGCCAGTATCCATTTTCTTCTTGGTAGTTACTGAACGGATATTTCAAACGGCCGGTAAGACCAGAGGGACAAAAGTTGCAGCGGATCACGTATATATAAGGGTAATTTCAGGTCATCCAAAATTTTGGAATCGATGTCTTCCGAGCGGGATAAAACTTGCACCAAGATTTGTCCTGTTGGCTAGTAGTAAAGACACAAAATTTGAACGAGATCAGTCAAGGACTCTTTGAGTTAGAGGAGTCGAATCTATTTTTTTCCTAGCAAAATTTATATGGAGTGTTTTAGATACGAGGGTTGCTATATATATTTCTGTCATTTCCATTGGAAAGTTTGACATTTTTTGCATAAACGTACTCAAAACGTTTTGCCGTACGTGCATCATTTGTGTTGTTTACAGTGAATTGAAAAAATCAATTTGGCAAAAAAAGGAAATAACTCGTGAACATTTTCGTGCGATAATTTTTCACAATTTTCGACGTGGATTAACACGACAAGACTGCATCGATGAATTTAAATCTTTGTTGGCGATGAAGCAACATCCTATAGCACTGTGAAAAACTGGTTTAATGAGTCCAATCATGGCCGGCGCTCGCTCAAGGACGAAGGTCATGAAGGGTCGTCATGTGACATACCGTCATATAGAGGCATCCTTGGGCATTTCTTTCATCAGCATACAGTCGATATTGCATGAACACCTGGCCGTAAAAAAGGTTTGTTCTCGTTGGATCCGGCACAATTTTACAATCGCTCAAAAATAAAAGGCTCGTGTCGATTGCTGCAAAGAAATTTTGAAAAACTAAGATTGAGGTGCTTTATAAGATCGTCACAGGTGACGAATCATGGATCTGTACGTATGAGTCCGAAACAAGACAGCAATCGACCGGGTAGATCTACGAAGTCGAGCCAAATCCAACGAAAGTTGTTCGTGGAAGAAGCACTTCAAAGCAAATGGTTGCCTGTTTCATAGACAAAACTGGTCATGTGGCGACTGTTCCGCTTGAGCAACATAGGAGATCAATTCTGAGTGGTATACCACAATTTGTTTGCCCGAAGTCTTCGGAGAAATTGAAAAAACGAACAAGAGAAGACGAATCATTGTGTATTATGACAATGCGAGCTCTCATACATCGGCTCAAACCAGCTCCTTTTTGACCGGCCCAAACTTCGAATAGATGGGTCATCCTCCCTACAGCCCTGACTTGCCACCCAATGACTTCTTTTTATTCCCGCACATCAACAAAACAATGCATGATCAACTATTTTCGTCGACAGGAAATGCTGTGGAAGCGTTCAAAGACCAGGTTTTGGAGGTGTCTCAATCGGAGTGAAAAAAGTGCTTCGACAATTGATTTGAGCGCATGCAATAGTGTATAAATTATGCTGGAGAATACTTTGAAAAACAATAAAACCATTTTTGATGATAAATATTCGCATTTTCATTATTAGGCCAGAAATGTATTTAGCAGCCCTCGTAGCTATTTATTCCATCTGTTTAGAAAATATTATTTTTTTTTGCAAAACCAAATTTTTTCTTTACCTTTTCCAAACAAAGGCCCATTTTTTGCTTAAAAGAAAGATAAGGTCTTTTCCTTTAAGAGCTTTATGGTTTCGTAGTGGGATGCGACCTTTTTATCTATCAAAAAAAATTTTGTAACTCAAAACAACGTTGATTCAATTTTTAGTATATGAACTATTTCAAATTTTTTGAATTTTTGTATAAGTGGTCCTAAAACCTTATAATAGAAAACTGGACAAATTAACCTTTCCAACCGTTTGTAACATGCCTAAGTGAAATTTTCATACCCTCGGTAATATAGTACCTACAATAGTTCCCTCTCAAAAGACACTGTTTTTATATAAAAGCGGTGACATATTATTTTTTTTAATTTTTTTATTTCTTACACACTCAGGACAACTTATGCTAGGAACAATAGGTAATAAGTTACATGGCTGCAAAAAAACTGTTAGCCAAAAATGTCAAAATATAACTCAAAGAGTCCTTGACCGATCTCGTTCAAAGTTTGTGTCTAAGCTACTATCCAATAATACTAACATTAGCGCAAGTTTCATCCAGAACGAAAGACATCGATTCCAAAAGTTGGGTCACTTGACATGAAATGTCCCATAAATAAAATATTGACTGTACCTCAAGCCATGGATTTTAAACTACAAAAAAATTCTGAAAGTTTAAAATTGCACACACTTCATTATATCCACCTGAATGCCAACATGTAGTATGGGACAAACGATAAAGTCAGCCCATCATACCTCCAAACTCCCCTACAGTCGTGTCCAGTAGGTGACTGCAAATTAGAGTACGGATAAGGAAAGACATCTTTTTGTCAAGTGGTTTCTGGTTGTTGTTGTTTGTTTTTCTTCGTTGTTAAACGATTTCAATGCTAAGCTCATTTGTCTTCTTCTGCTTCTTGTCCATTGGCTAAATAATCCTCGCGAAACGCCACCCAACCGACTGTTAAAAGTTATTTATGTGTTTATTAAAGGTTTCTCTTCTACTTTATGTTCCAAAAGGATTTTCTTCATTTAACAAAAAATAGAAAATAGATCTCAACCGTATGAGTCTATTAATTTTTCAGTCTAACGCTTTCCCATTTTTTTCGGTTTGTAGAAGATTTTGAATTACACTGCACGTTATTTGTCTAGTTGTAATCCCTCCATAATAGGATAGAGGGTATATTCACTTTGTCGTTCCGTTTGTAACACCTCGAAATACTATACTTCCAGTATAATTCAAAGATAATCTAGCCATGTCCGTCTGTCTGTTAGTGAATAGCAAACTAGGTAGAGGTAGCACTATTGAAGCTAGGTGGCAGATATTTTGCAGAAATATGTGCTAATGGACTGAAACTTGTGATATTAAAAATTAGCCAGAGCGGTTAAGATGAATATACGAGTATTTTCACACACAAGCACTGGGTCGACCTCTGAAAAAATCAACAATCCTGAACATACCAAGTAAAAACGTTGTTAAGTTCGGCCAGGCCAAATCTAAAGTACCCACCGTCGCCCCTACGCTACTAAAGCTTAAAAAAAGTTATGACAATGATATTTGAAACATGTGATGTTGGCATGAATTGGAACACAAAACTACTAAAGAATTATTATAGACTGTGAATTGGATAAGGGGCGTGACACCGGTCATGCAACCTTAAAAAAAATATCTCTGAGTAGTAGCAAAGACATGACGATGATATTAGGACCTATGATGTTGCCATGGAGCTTCACTAACACATACTGGAGTAATAGTGGGAGTTAATGGTAATGATGGTATGGCAAGAAATTCGCCTTGATAAAAAGAGGTCGGTGCCATATTTCATGTTGGACTGTACCTTCTTGGAGGATATATAGGTATATGTTTCGGCACAGCCGAACTTAAATAGTCAACTTGTTATACCCCCCACCGAAAAGTGGATGGTAAGGGTTGCTATATATATTTCTGGCCTAGGCAACACTAAGTATTGCCTGGCGCTATTTGACTTTTCCATTGGAAAGTTTGACATTTTTGAGCATAAAAGTACTTAGAACTTTTTGACGAACGACAATCATTTCTGTTGTTTACAGTGACTTGAAAAAATCAATTTTAACTCGTGAACATTTTCGTGCTATAATTTTTTTTAAAATTTACAAATCTTTCTATGGCGAAAAAGCACCATTCTATAGCACTGTGAAAAACTGGTTAAATGAATTCAATCGAGGGCGACGCTCGCTCAAAGACGAAGGTCATAAAGGTCGCCCAAAAACGGCCGTTGTGCCAGAGAACATTGATGTCATGCGTGAACTGATTAAGCAAGACCGACATGTGACATACCGTGAGATTGAGGCATTCTTGAGCATTAGTATGACTAAAAAGATAGATAGATAGATACATAGAAGATTGCATGTTCATTTGGCCGTGAAAAAAAATTGTTCTCGTTGGATCGTTGGATACTTTGACGAAAGCTCAAAAAAGGCAAGTATGGATTGGTGCAAAGAGATGTTGAAAAAGTATAACTGTGGTAGTTCAAAGGCAGTGTATAACATTGTCACAGGTGACGAATCATGGATCTATGCATATGAACGCGAAACAAAAAAGCAATGGACCGTATGGGTCTTTCAAGACGAACAAATCCAACAAAAGTTGTTCGTGGAAGAAGTACATCAAGGCAAATAATTGCGTTTTTTCCGTATAACCGGCCATGTTGCCACAGCGCATTTAGTGGAATGTAGGACGGTCAATTCTGAGTGGTAAACAATCATCTGTTTGTCAACAGTGTTCAAAGAAATGAGGAAAGGTAATAAAAGAAGTCGGATTATTTTGCATCACGACAATGCGACACATCAGCTGAAACGATGAGCTATTTGACCACTCAAGATGTCGAATTATTGGGCCATCCACCTCACAGCCCTGATTTGGCACCAATGACTTCTTCTTATTTGCTAGCATCAAGAAAAAAAGGCGAGGTCACAGTTTTAAATCGACCGAAGCAGCTGTTGAAGCATTAAAACATCATGTTTTGGAGGTGTCTGAATTGATCTTAAAGGAAAATATTTTGAAAAAAACAAAACCATTTCCAGTAATTAATTATTGTGTTTTTATTGCTGGACCCGAAATATAAATAGCAACCTATGACAATGATATTTGAAACATATGATGTTGGCATGGAATGAAACACACTAAATATTATAGACTGTAAAGCACTGAATTGGATAAGGGGCGTGAAACCGCCAAGCAACCCGGAACTTAAAAGGACATTAGCTCAGAACTATTAAAGACAAAACGATAATATTTAAAACCTATGATGGTGGCATGGACGTAAAATATCGTGGAGGCACAATGGGCGTTGATGCTGATGTTGGTGTGGAAAAATTCACGTTAATAGAAAAGAGGTTCGCTGCTATATAAGTATATCATATTGGAGCGTAATCCGTGATGGAGGGTATATAAGCTTCGGCACAGCTGAAAATAATTAGTCGACTTGTTATACCCTCACCACAGAGTAGATGGTATACATAATTTTATTTCATTTACAATACCACGAAATATCGATTAAAGATACTATAAAGTATATATTATTGATCTCGTAATTCAAAGGATGGGCGATTATCGTCGTATCATAATTATTTCACGAGGTGTGGCATCATAAAGTTCAGATTTAAATGAGAAATGCCCCGCCCTTATATCCAATTTTATCTCAACATAGTCATAGTTTAACAATTCCACCTGGTTGTGTTTCGTTCGTTGTACCAATATCATTTGTTCCATATATCATCGTTATTTTGTTCATATTGTCCTCTCGATTATTGCAGAGCAGCGTGCTTTTCGTTTATGATTCGCTGTTCCCCCACGCGGACTTGTTCCTGGACGGCAATCAATTGCAAATTGTGTAACTTCATTGAGAACAGCAGAGAATGTATCATGTGTACGTAGGGGACCTGACAGAAGGATTACAACACCAAAAAACATCGAGAGAGTTAGATTAGCGGTATTGCAATCTCCGAAACTCTCTGCTCGAAAGCAATCGCTTGCCCTTGGAATTTCCTGGATTTTTTTCAGCCGGCCCTTGAGGCAATGTAATTAGAGGATACATGGTTCAAGGAGATAAACCGTTCAGGAAACATTTGCCTCAAACAATTCATGGTAACTCTTCGAGGGGTTATGTGAACTGGCCGACACGACTTAGCCATATGCGATTTTTTCTTCAGGGTAACTTGAAATCGAAGGTGTTAATCAACCGTCCCAAGACCTAATTAACAATTTAAAGACCTAATTAACAATATTGAGGCTGAAATTGGCAGAATACCAGTCGAAATACTTGCTGGAGTTCATGAAAACTTCAGAAAACGTATGCAGCAGTGTGTGGATAGCGAAGGTCGACATTTGTCAGATACACAATTTAAAACGATGTATTTTAAAAATTCCGTTACTGTTCAATGTAATTAAAGTTGAAGTGATCTGTGATATGGCATAGAAATATCAACTCTGAGCAAATGAATGCAAATACCAATTATTAGAAAAAGATGCTACCAAGTTTTGATAGCATATCCTTCCCCGGTTTTTTCCTTTTCTTCCTTGCTTTTTACAATGCCACTCAATAGAGACGACTGCTGTAAGTTCTCTAATTTCAGAGTATTTCTTTTAAAATTTGAAATAAAACTGCTACAAAGTATAAAATAATTTTTTCTAGGGTTCTAAATTTGTTTTATTTCATTCCCAAATAAGGGAGTTGCGTGCTCCACCCGTATATAGTTTTTTCCAGAAACTATCCCTACATCTTTCAAATTCTCTTTTATTCTCAGACATAGGAAATTGCAATGAGCCAACCGCACTTCGACTTTTCTTGCTGCCCTTGGTGATAGGCAAGCCTTTCAAGCTTACCTAACCATGAACACAGTACCTTGGATATATCATGAATTGTGGTCCTAACCTTAATTTCTAGATGGAACTGCAAGGGTAAGAATAAATGAACACAACAAAATATCTAAATAATTAAGAAAGAGATTATAAGTCCATCAGAAATAGGCTTTTTCACACATTCTATAAGGCCTTTTAAATATCAGCGCAGAGCCGATTTCTACCAAACCATAACTTTTAGTTCCATTCTAGGTAATAATTTTTGTGTCCTTAGTGTCATAAAAAATATTTAGCCAGCAGCCTTGAGATTTGCTGTATTCCCAAGTAAACACTTGTAGTTATTCCTAGAAGACTATCCAAATATATTAAAGCTACACCTGCTACTTGACCTATTTGTCTTGCAATTGTAGTAGGTCATGTACATTGGCAACATCAGGCCAAAAACTTTTGTTTAGTTTTTTTGTGAACACATTTTGCTGCAGAAAGACTAGTTTATTCTGTATTCATTAAGTGTAAAAAATATATGATAATTTAATTAAACTTATCTTTCCACAACATGCACGGGCAAACACTCTCTCGCACACACTCGCCCATACATGAACACCAACATACTCATTGATAGTCTCATGTTCGCTTGGCCCTTGTGGCTGTTTTGACCAGAGGTGCGTATAAGTAACAACATTCTAATTTTACCACAATCACGTATCCGCCCACATGGACACTCACTCGCATCTATTGTGACCGCTAGCCAGCCAGCCAGCACACAATCTCTGCCACATTTAAAACTTCATATCACCCAAAACTGCAGGGGGAAAATACGAGCAGCTCCGGCAGCAGAAGAGCTGGAGAAAAACTAAATCATGCTCGCATTTCAGCCAAAGTTCAATGAGTTCAGTTTTGATGTTGCCGTTTCATTTTTTGCTATTTGGCTGAGCACAGAAACTTTAGAAAATTTAATTAAACTAAAATGTTTAGTTGTGAGCGACGAGCGTGAAGCCAGTGGGCGGCCTGGAACGAGAGCTAGGGCAACAACTGAACGGAACTGAAGTGAACTGAAAACGCTCAAGTGTTCATAAACATAAACAAAAGGTCATGCATACATATCGACTGCCATACTTATGCTGGGCTCTGCTGTGCTCAAGCGAGTTGCAGTGAAGGGGGCAGCTGAAACGTGGAATGGGGACAAATGGCAACAATAATGAATTCATTTCGTACGAAACATTTGAATATGAGTGTATATACAAGTGTACATGTACGTATATATGTACTTGTTTTTTATGTTTCATGTTTTTCTTTTCATGCTGCTGTTGTTGTCGTCATCGCCATAGTCGTCGTTGTTGTTGCTGCTGCTGTTGTTACTTTTCAGCCCATGGTGTATTTCATATGTTAATGTAATGGCAACATTTGTAACGACAAATAGCAAAATAACAATACAACTTTGTTAGGAATCTTTTGTTTCCACTTGGCCGTCTACGATGGGGTAACAGCCACTAAAGGTTATGCTTTTTGGGGTGCGATATAATTCCAAGGGGCTCCTCAGTAGCATGAACTTAATAATTCTTAAGCAAGGCATTAAGTGTTCATGGAAGCGAAGTTGATTTAAATGTAGCTCACCGCACGTGGTAATTTATTCATAAAAGATTTGCGAAAACTATTATTGGGTTTAAGAAGGTGCTAGAATATTGTGGAGGATAATTATATGAAAATCGTCCTAACGTTCCAAAGTTATGACTATTTGATTGAAATGCAATACAGTTTTTTGTGTTACAAACAAATGTGCGCAGTAATTTCGCTTCCAAAAAAAATTGCATTTCAGTCAAAATTTTGGAACGGTAGGACGATTTTCATACAATTATCCTCTACGATGTTCTACCATGTTCGAAAAACTAAATTATAAAAGTTGTCGCAAATCTCACATGATTAAATTACCACGTGCGTTGAGCTACATTTAAATCAACATATTTTAAGCTTTGCTTCCATGAACACTATATGCCTGGCTTAAGATTTATTTTGTAAAGGTTAGAGGTAGGGCTATTTTTTAAGAGAATAATTCAAAAAAAAAAAAAATACGACCACCTGGTTAGAACGTAGCTATTTTACCCTAGTACCCTCAGACCAACATTCCGAACATTTTCAAACCTCTGCCATTTCACACCTTGGTTTTCGGGCATGGTCGTAGATGGTCTTATTTTTACGAAATGAACCAAGGAATACGCTGGCGAAATTTGTCCAGTTGTGAATGAATCACCCTGTATGTCATCAACCGTCCTTACGCTAACAGTGCAGAAAAATAGGCCGTTTACTGGGCCGTTTCAATCCCTAATTAAAGATAAAACTTAAAAATTACTCTTCATTTGGAATCGTAGCAAATTTTTCTTTAATTTGAATACCAGGATGCCCATATTGAATTACTGATCGCCTGTTTTGATCATGCGAAACGTTTTTTAGGTCATAGAAGCCTAGCAAAGTCTAGCAACTATGACCTTTTCTGAGGTATTTAGTGCGTCATAACTAACAGTCCCCATTGTCATGACTTGAGCAGTTTTTTATTCTCGTTCGAGACCTTTATGTTGTTTCTTTTTCAGAATCAACGTAAAATGAAGAAATTGGTGAAATGTATTTGCTACGGCTTCCAGGCAGACTGTACAGCTGTTTCTAAACCCGCCAAGGATTTTTTCAGCAGACAAATGACTTATACGGGAGACTCATTTTTATTAATGAGAATTACCCTTAGTCTTCGAACTGTGCGTAGAGCAATCTTCAACTCGCAATATCATTTCCACCAATTCCGTTTCGCATGGGTCTTCGTTGAAAACCACAAATGCAAAAAGCGCAACCAAAGTGTGCCTGATTTTTGTGCGTACATATACTCATACATACGTTGCACATTAGGGCGTACCAATCCTTTTTAATAGTATTTTCTTTTTTTGTTATTTATTCGGTCTTTTAACATTACCCATTGTCCATACACAAAAAATATGATTTGGTAAGTAACTACCCGGCTAACCAAATGTTCAGAATTCGGTCAGAATACTGTGCGATAATCGGAAAATTTTCCTTACCGAGTTCGTTACGAAAAACATATTGAAGAGTTCCCATGAATTCTGAACTACTTCTCAGAGGTAACTCTGATGTTTTTGCCGACATTTCGAACCGATTTCTGAACGAATTCTGGCCTAATGTCTTGGTAAATTTTGAATGTAAACAAACAAAAAACCAGAATTTGAAATATAAAAATACCTTACACTGTTAAGAATTTGTTTAGAATTAGTTCTGACCTATCTAAACACAATACCGATAACTGTAACATATGTAGCAAATAGCAAAAATTTTAAACGAACAGACTACCTTAGATAAATCTTTTAGAATTCGTTGCGAAATCATTAAGCGAAGTCTGATCAAAAAATTTTAAAAAATCCCACAGACAAGTCTAACAGAATTCTGGCCGAATTTGTTCAGATATTTCGCAACATAAAAAAAAATCCTCAGACAAATCAAACAGAATTAGTAACGATTTCGGTAAGAATTCTCGATAGAGTTCAGATATTGTCTGATATCAGACATTGTTGGCAAATTTGGTTTACTGAGCAATTGAAAAAAATTTTTAAATTTTTTTTGGAAGCTAAATAACACACAAACACTAAGTAAATTAAAAAAAAAATTAAGAACAAATTTGTACAAAATTTAAAATGGGACAAAAGTGGCCATTAGTTTTAGCTGAGAAACGCAATGTAAAATCGAGCGTGAATGCAAAATGATAGCATATGTAATTAGAAATTGTTTCACGGCAAGCAAACATTATCAGGAACTGATAAAGGTGGAATGAAAATGTCGCAGCAGATTTAAAAGGGATAAAATAGAAGAATTGGACCTTTTCCGTTTACAAAGTGACAAGCTTTTGCTAGCAATTATGGTAGGTAGGCACGACGCTACCGTTGTAGCCATACAGCCATGTTGAAGCAAACATTGCTTCGTTTGTACGAGGGTTGCTACTTATACTTCGGGTCCTGATAATACTAGTGTTCCCAAATGCAAACTGGAACTTCCATTAGCAACTTTGACATGTTTAAGCATAACTTCACTTAGAACGTTTTGTCATTTGAGGGCGAAAAGTTTTTTTTACAGTGTGTTGAAAAATTCATTTCAGTCAAAAAATGGAATTATCCCGTAAACATTTTTATGCGATGATTTTTTACAAGAGTGTTTACATCAACTTGTTTCGACTTTTGGCGATGAAGCATCATCAAAAACCACTATTAATCGCTTGTACCAAGAGTTCAGTCTCGGACGCCGTTCGCTCCAGAATGCATTTCGCGAAGGACGTCCAACTTCGGTCACTTTGCCAGAAACCATGGATGCTGTGCGTGAACTGATTAAGCAAGACCGACATGTGACATACCGTGAGATTGAGGCATCCTTAGACATGACTAGCATCAATAAGATATTGCACGTTCATTTGGCCATGAAAAAAAAATTGTTCTTGTTGGATCCCAGATATTTTAAGGAATGCTCAAAACAAGGCTCGTATGGAATGGTGAAAAGAGATGTTGAAAAAGTATAACTGCAGTGGCTAAAAGGCAGTGTGAAACATTATCACAGGTCACGAATCATGGATCTATTCATATGAACCAAAAACAAAATAGCAATCGACCGTATGGGTTTTTCAAGACGAGCCAAATCCAAAAAAAGTTGTTCGTGGAAGAAGTACATCGAAGCAAATGATTGAGTTTATTCAGTAGAATTAGCCATAGTGCCTTTAGAGGAACGTAAGACGGTCAATTCTGAGTAGTATACCACCTGTTTGCCAACAGTGTTCGAAGAACTGATTAAAGATGCGAGCTCTTACACATTAGCTGAAACGATGAGCTATTTGACCACTCAAGATGTCGAATTGATGGGCCATCAACCGTACAGCCCTGATTTGGCACCCAATGACTTCTTATAGACTAAATGACCCTAGCATCAAGAAAAAAATGCGTGGTCATCGGATTTCATTGCCTGAAGCAGCTGTTGAAGTGTTTAAAAATAATGTTTTGTAATGGTCTCAATCGGAGTGGAAAAAGAGCTTCGAAAATTGGTTTGTGCGCGTGCAAAGGTGTATTGATATAAGTTTAAATAGCAGCCCTCGCGTTGAAACGTGTTATGTCTGCAATAAAAAATTGCTGCAACACGTTGCTCTCGGCGGTTGACCCGTGTGTACATGTGCATTTTTAAGTGGTTTTAGACGTATACTTTGTACGCTCCTACAGCTATATAAAGCTACAACAGGGTGATCGGTAATCTAATAATTTGACTGTCCAATATTTTATCTGTACCACAATATAGTCATGACTAGCATCTAATGGCATGTCGAACCGAATTCGAAAAAGGGTTCTTAATATTTGTTGAGTACAATAGAATGTTTTGTCGCCCAACACCTTTTTTGTAGTTCGACGCTTTTACGATACCTGCCGACTCTTTCTCTGTATGTAACATTGTCACGTGGAAGGTGTAGTCGGTAAACACAATCATGACTAATGAAGAGGTCTCCGGTTTCTTGATTAACAATGAAACTTACGACCATGGTATTTCTGTTCGACTATAATGGCCCACTGGGCTGTCAAAAATCTCATAAGAGGGAACCACAATTGTCAATACTCATAGACGTGCACACTTCTTCGATAAGCGGATTGAAGCAAAACCGTTTTGACACTGATGTTCGCGTTTTAATGCGGACGTAACATCCAATATTGGTCAAAATTCCAAAATTCCACCTAAACTAGGGTGCGAATAGTCGTTCTAAACTAAGTTAAAAAAAGTCAGACGTGGCCGACTATAAGATACCACTTTGCTGTTCAGAGGATTAAGGTTCTCTCTAAGGAGCTTTAGGAAGGTCCGATTCAATATGTTAGACTTAATTATTAGTCGATCATAACATCTCATACAAAGTTTGAGCGTGTTGGGGTAAAACTTGTTGTTTTTACAGCTGCAGGACCTTAAATCGAGAGGGACCTTTGCCTTAGGGCTAATCGAAAACATATCCAATATGGCCCGATGTTACAAGACAGGTGTACTGTTCGATCGTAATGATCCATGCGAAATTTGGTACACACAGAGAACAGATTTGTTGCCACAGCCGAATTTCATTCCAATCGGATATTGGTGGTTGCACGTACTATCCATGTATTCCACCGCTACAACCGAATGGTGATACAATAATTTTCTGTAGAGGGAACTGATACTTTCGGTTGATGAGAAAAATGAAGGAAGTCCTAACAGATTGAGATGATTGCTGGAACTCAACAAGTACATGTAATGGGCGACCCAAGTAGAGATACTTGTTTCAATAGCCCTCTTTTGACAGATCACGTGTACGCCGTGTCATGCTGTCATGTCAGTTTTGTTTAGTATTAATTGGCATTTCATCATGGAAAGTCTTACGCCTGAACAACGTTTGATGGACATAATTTTCAAAAAATAAATGCCAAAGAATGTTCTTTCAAATGAGTATTAAAATTGGAATTACAATCCTCTGTATTGCCGGCTACTTAAGAGTTAATATAAAAAGATTTCAAATGATTGCTTGAAGTTTTGGCTACAGATATATTTGTTGGCACAAAGAGATACTTTGAAAAAATGGGTGGAAAAAGTTTTATATTTTTCCGCGTTGCAATGGGTCAACTGATCAGTAAAATAAAAACGTCTCTGGATAGATGTTCTAATAAGCATTTTAACGATACCCACATAGCCCATATCTGAGAAGAATTTTTTAAGGCATGTTGCAATATTTAGTGTTATGCCTTGGGTGGCCAAACTCGGAAAAAATGGTTGCCGCAAAAATATACAATTGGTTGTTGTTTTGAATAATATAGAGGTTTACTTATGGCGAAAATATTAATGACACAAAAGTAATATGCACATCAAAATTGGATGAATGCCATAACCGCGAGCAGTCGCAACCAATTGTATAGATAAATTTAGTAGGCACAGCTGTGTTGTAGGATGTGAATACCGTGATATGATTGTAGCAACCACCATATAACATCTCGAAACATGTTATCATCAATACTTTGGATTTTTGGCGATTGCAACAGATAGTCGGTTTATCAAACCGAATTTTATAAGTTCGGGACGATTTCCAACTAATTTATTCTCTGTGTGTAAGAATCGGATGTACAATTTGGCTTCTAAAGCTGCTGATTCTGAAATCTGAAAGGTCCTTTGTGTGGAGTCTTTACAAAAATATGGACCTATGTGCTCCAGTTTAATTATAGTTAATTAATGGTCACGCATAACGAACCATACAAAATTTATGCGTGATCGGATGTAATTTGTGGGTTGTAGAAATACAGAACTTAGGGAGGGACCTTTCTATAGGGTGTTTCATCTAGAGATATTTTTTCAGAACAAAAAAATAGAAAAATTCAAATCAAGTGTGGAATCTTTGTTGGTAATTTGAATAGACATTTTATGGCATATATTTTTTTAATATAGTTTCCTTCAAATGTTGGTCGCAACTACGCCTTAGGGTTTCCATTCTGAATGTAAAATTTTGGATGAATCGTTCGAGCATTTCGACTCGACTGGCTTTAATGACACGCGTAATGTTGGCTTCTGAATCGTAGCTGGTTTGTCTGCATAGACTTTGGACTTTACGTAACCCCAAATAAAAATGTCTAAAGGTGTGATGTCACTCGATCTAGACCGCCAACTCACCTGTCCAAAGCGTGAAATTAGCTGCTTTTCGATATGACCTCTCAATATATCCATTGTTTGAGCAGCTGTATGGCAAGTGGCACCGTCCTGTTGAAACCAAGTATCCTCAAGATTACGGGCTTCAATTTCAGGTAGCAAAAAGTGCGATATCATGACGCGGTAGCGAGCACCATTCACGGTTACGTTCCGGCCATCATAATTTTTGAAAAAATATGCACCGATGATTGCTCCAGCTTATAAACCGCACCAAACCATGGTTTTCTCTGGGTATAATGGCACCTCTTTGATCTCTTCTGGTTGCTCTTCAGCCCAAATGTGGCAATTTTGTTTCTTGACTTTGCCGTTGAGCCATAAATGTGCCCCATTACTGAACAAAATTTTCCATAATACAGTTGCCAATATTTGAAGGTAATTATTTTCAAAAAATAAATGCCTTAAAATGTCCTTTTAAATCACCAATAAAGAGTCCACACTTGATCTGAATTTTTATATTTTTTTTATTCTGAAAAAATACCTCTAGATGGATCACCCTTTATAAAAGCTATTCGAAAACAGTGACCGATATTAAAAATTTTACTTGTGATGAGTGTTGGTCACTCGAAAAGCTTTGCCCGAAATTAGGATGTAATATGTGGCGTTTAGAGCTGTAGGTTCTGAAATCAGGAGATGTGGACAAAGTTCAGAATCCTTGGCCCAAACTTGAAGAATGAACCAATTTTCATCGATTTCATAATTGCCACCTGTCCTTTAATAACAGCGATGGAGGGAAGGACATCGCTCAATGGAATCCGATACTGATTCAGGGCCAATCGCTATACTTAACATCGGGTCTATGTCCATTCCTTTAAGGTGCTGGAAACATCAGCAGTAAGTCGTAATACCCTCTGTAGCACAGTGTTGTTTAGGGTATACAAATTAAAATCGGCCACAGCCGAACCAGCTATGGAAAATACCCTACACTATTCTATTGTTTAGAAGATTTCGAGCGTCTGTCTATAACCTGTTAAAATAGGACGTAACCGACTATGAGATACCATATTGTAAACTATTGTTCAGAAAATTCCTCGACTCTATCAGAAGAAAGATTTGTTTGGTAGCTATTCCAAATGATAAGCCGATATGTTCAAATTTCACCACTGATGGGAGGTTAGGAAATCGGAAAGAGCCTTTGTGTGGGGCCTAACGAAAATAAGAACCTACACGGTCATTTTTACCACAGTTAATTAATGGTGGCTCATAACCGGGTTTAATTTGTTGCTCCTGGAGCTGAAGGTTTTCAAATCGGAACTGACATTTGTGTGGGAACTATTCGAAAATATGGAAAGTATTTTGCCAGAAATTTGTATTCGTGTTTCTCTGTGGAAAAATGTCTTCAAAACTCGCTTAAATATATAGCTTTTAGAGCTGTGGGCTGTGAAAATATGGACTTATGCAGACACATTTCAATAGTATTTTCCTTGGCCCAAACATGAAATATGTACCAAGTTTCACCAAAATCGGCTGATAACTGCGAAATTGGAGCAGTACTTTAAACAATCAACGGAGGGCGGACATCGATCACTGAAATCGATAATCTCTGAAAATATCGATATATTTAACGTAGGGTCTATCTCCATTTTTATAGATGTTGCAACTATCACACTGTATTACAGTGTGGTGGGGAGTATAAAAATTACTTAAGGACCCGGGTTTTTTGGTCTTGTTATCCAAAAGTCTTTAACCTCCGCCTAGGGTCAATAAGTCAGTGAAATATTTCTATTAAGTCGTGTCTTGCGGCGTTTCCGACCTTGTCCAAAGGTTGCTTGCATGATTGTCGCGCATTTGATAATAAACATGAAAAGCCGACATTGGTCTCACAGAAGCTATCTTTATATTTGTAGGGGGACCTAACCCCTAATCCCAAAGTTCATGAATTGGGTATGGGAAAATGATTTCACGAGGTAAACTCCCCTGGGGCTATGTCTTGACACTGATGAGTTTTTGTGATTTCATCACGCCAATGTGGCGATATTTGCTCATTCCTCGGGATAGTTGCTTCATTATAATGTTAAAAAAAAGAAATGCCAGCATGTTCATGTTATTACTGCTTGTCTTTTTTTCTGCTCTTGCAATTTCTACTGCCCCAACTCCCATTCACGTCCGTACAAGTTTCCTGTTGTTGTAGTTTAAGTTTCCTTTTAACATGCTCTTCTAGTGTTTTTTTTCTTGTTTTTTGTTTTGCGTTTTGTTTTCTCTCCCGTGTTGTTCCTCGTTTGCCTGCCTTCCTGGGATGCATTATGTTACACTCTTTTATGTTCTGAATGCTGCTGCAGCTGCCTCATAATGTTGTTGCTCTTGTTTTTTATAGTGAGTGTGATAATAAGTGTTTATGCATTAAAGTGAACAACAACAACGGCAACGGACGGCCGAAGCAACATCTCCAGCAACAATGACGACGACAATAGCATACTTTATGTCTATGATCATAAACTGAAAACAGCAGCAGAAGCAACATCGTCCGACCGTCTAACACAAGGTATTTTTAAGAGCCGTAGATTTCTGTTCTTTTTTGCTCAGATTGCTCTGTTTTCTATTTTGTCGCAAACAAACTCAGTTCATTAAGCGAGAGAGGAGTGAGTCTGTGATTTCCGGATAGATTTTGCGAAGGCTCACCCTAAAAGTAAGTGGGTTACATATAGTTCCCTTATGTCGGCTAAACCAGCCAAAAGCAGTTGTTTTGAAACAGGCATGCTGGAATGACGTCAGTTCTAAGGAGGAGGCGTTCAGAAATTGTTTTATGAAATTAAAAAGCCAATACTGAACTGCAGCGTAAACAGGCAAGAACTTCGTGTGCAAGAGTTCTTAGGCATGAACAATTTCTGCACGAACAACGTCTTCCCCAAGGGATGACAGAGCTTTTGGTCGTTTGTAAGAATAAAAGATAGTTTTATCTATCCCAACTTTTGTTAAACACAAACAGGTGTTGTTGTTGTAGCGGCAACTTCGTGCCGGGGTGACAGCCCTTGGCCGAAGAATTGCTCTTCGGGTCTATTCGGTCCATAGAACCGCCTGTTGTGAGACTGGAAGACAACCTGTCTTTTACTGAGCCAGTTGATGATACAAACCTATTGGCTGAAATGTTTGGAAATTCGTTATTGCCGGAAAGCAATTCAGCTACACCCAGTGATCGAAAACGGATCTACTTCCATGCCTCCGACATTTTTTCGAACACGTGGAGTTAAAAGGGTTCTTGCGAATCTCGATGTAAATAAATTCCCGGTCCTTGATGGTATTTCGGCACATGTTCTATACAAGAGCTCTTCGACGCTAGCCCGTCCATTGCGTACAACCTTTTCAAACTTGCTTATCGTGCGGGTGTCTTTCAAGCATGTTGGAAGGTTGCGAACGTCCAGCTGATCAATAAAAAGGGTAAAGCCCATAATTCTGCGAATCATCGGCCAATCACAATTTGCTCTAGGCTCTCCAAGGTTAAGGAGAGTATGGTTAACCACCATCTTGTGAGGTATCTAGAGTCCAACAACCCTGCTTATTGAACGACAGTATGGTTTCTGTAGAAACCGCTCAATGGAAGACCTTATGGCTTTCTTGTCGAAAAGTTGGAATCGGTCTATCTACCAGTTTGGTAAGAGTAACGTTGTGGCTCTGGATATATCCAAGGCCTTGATAGAGTCTGGCATGGTGCACTCATATCAAAGCTGGTCGCATTATTATATCGAGCTTTCTTAGAGATCGCTCTTTACGAGTTGTTGTAGATAGGTTCTCTTCCAAATAACAAAGATTTACAGCAGGAGTACTATAAGGCTATTTCCTTCCTCCCACATTATTGCTTATTTTCATTGACCAGCTGATGGGTCAGACTGTGAACCTAATCTACTCCTTCGCGAATGACAACAACCTTTGTCATTCTTACTCATTCAACGGTAGACCAAATCTTCAAAATGTTGAAGACAGTACGCGAATTATAAATAAGATACTTGTCCGGGATCTACTGGCCATTTACGACAGGGATCGAATAAAAAGAGTGGATTTGATGCCCGCAAGACACAGAGCTTTTTGCTGTCTCACAAGCAATTCACAGACCCATCTCTATCGTTTTTATCTATCGATGGTATTGTGGTTGAACAATGGGTTGCTTTTAATGGTCTGGATATAAAGATACAATGTCACTCTCGTTAGCCGAGACATGTTTTCGATGAGTCGAAAGAAGCACTCAGCCTTTATAAAGCGGTGCAACAAAAAATGCACTTCTTCTATTCACGCAGAAAAAAGTATGGTTGGAGTGACAATATTCGAAGAGGATCATACTATTGTTGGCTATATGGTTGTGGCACAACAATATTATAATGCACACAACAATAGCATGATTCACACATAACCATACTGTGATCACTACAACCATGGTATGATACACACTTAACCATACTATGATCTCCACAACCATATATATTATCCTCACAACAATAGTATGATTCACACTCAACCATACTATTATCTTCACAACAATATTATGATCCTCACAACCATAGTATGTTTCTCATACAACCATAGTATGATCCTTACAACTATAGTATGATTCACACGCAACCATACTATGATCCACACAACCACAGTATGATTCACCCTCAACCATACTATTATCCTCACAGCCATAATACTTTTCTCATACAACCATGGTATGATCTTCACAACCATAGTATGCTTCATGATGATTATTCCTACAACCATAGTATGATTTACTCAAACATACTATGATCCCCAAAATTATTTATTAGGATTGGGTAATGTTGTTATTCAAAAACAGATATTTTTTATCAAGTTATATTAAATTGCATTACAATAAGTTAATAGATAGAATTAAGGCCATGTTTTCATTAAACATTCCATTCAAGAAACAAAAATATACATTCCAACGGCAGTCAAAAATACTTTTAGTACCAAGCAGGTGAATGCTACTTTACCATGCGTAGACCCCAAGAAACGAATGTGATTAAATCATGATCAATGGCTATATACTTATTGCAGGAAGATTTTTAATAAACGAGAAGTATTTCACCGAACAAAGTAAACACAATACAAATCCCTCGAACTACTTTCCGATTGTTGTTTTTTTAATGGACAACAACCATTCACTGTATCGTGTGTTTGTATCACACGTTTTTGTATATCAAAAAAACGTACGCACGCACATACATGTATACATATATGTTCATAGTCACAACCATACTGCATGATTGCCGTAATCATATTATTGTTAATGTAAATTTTAAACAACAATACTTTTGTTGCACCAACAATGTTTATATGGTTGCTACAACCGTATTTTAATTTCTAAATTTGGCAATAATACTATTAATACATTTCAACAATAGTAATATTGTCGCAATCATACTGTTGTCAAAATGAAATTCAAAAAACGATACTATGGTTGCGACGAACATGCTTTTATTGTAGAGAACATATTATTGTTGCGGTGACCATAGTGTAACCATGTGGAGCTAATTGATGACAGTGGGGTATCCAACTCAATTGTCATCGGATCATCGGACAGTGGGATGTGTGTCGCTATTATCGTTAGTTTCATGTTGTTCGCCTCAGGGACATCGGTCGACTTTTTCCTGAAGTGAGGATGTTCAGCAGGAGTACCCGACTTTCCACAAATTTACACCCGTTTATTAGCGATTGACCGGTTGACCGCACTATCCACTACAGCTCGAAGTCATTTCTTGGTCGTACTATGGAATCGACTTCCGGCAAATGTATTTCCACCAATTACGAGATCCAATAAACATTATTACCTCTGTCCCTCCTTTGCTCCCTTACATTCCACTCACCAACGCAATGCACTGCAAAATAGGCAATGAGCGTTGATTAATAAAAAAAACATTTATCATCAGAAATGACACAATGTTATTAAAATAAAGTAAACTTTTTCGCTCTGAATGTATGAAGCCTGTATGAAACTTTCGGCTCGCTCATCTCTTCAATTTTCAATAATGTTTTTGCTATGTGCAAAATTAAGATACAGACCAAATTTCGTTAAAAGCTGATTAAATTCGCCACTGTTAGATCAGGTAGACCACAAATTGGGAGACAATATCATAATTTGCATTGATTTTACCTCTGAAATAGCGACCGTCATTAGCCGAAAACAAATAATGTACAAAATTTCATCTATATGTGTTGAGATAATAATTCTGAGTCAATAGGTATAATTTTTAATGGATATATCACACTTTTTTCCTGGCGTTCCAAACATTGGCACAAACTCATAATATCCATGTACCATAGCGTGTTAAGTTTATAAAAATACTTAGCCATCTAAGAACTTTTACGTTTTCAGCTGGAGGTTTGCTTTTTAGTGCTGGTCCAAGGAAATTTTTTAGCCAAAGATTGGTAATAAAACTCTAATGGTGAGCGAAAGACAAGAGTTAAAGCCTCAATCTATAAAGATCAGACCTAGTTCAGTTCACATGAAATGTAGGAACCCGAACTTTTTAATGACTTTACTAACAATCTAAAGGGGCAAACTACCTAGGTGTAATCCTTGTCTTTTTTGCCTCTAATACTTGCAGAAGGTTGTTCGGCAGAAAATAGGGATGTTCACTGCAATGATTAGAAAAATTCTCACATAAGAATGCTGGCTTTTTTACTACTTGTCGAAAATTTTTATTACCAAAAATTCAGTATTAGTGATGTTAATTACTTTCGCGTAGTGCCTGTAGCGATTTTAACTAAAACAAGTAAAAAATGTTAAGTTTGGCTGTGCCGAACTTTGAATACCCTCCACAGATTCCCAAATAAAACCAAATTTGGTGCGGAAGTGTGTTCTATATAGAAATATTTATGTGCAAATTTTTCTTTCGATGTGAGGTGAGTCATCGTCGTATTATTTCTCAAAGCCCATGAGACCGTTTGTGTGGGAGGTAGCAGTAGGACTTTTCCGATCTCAACAGAATTCAGCGTAGAAGTGTGTTGTATATAGAAATCTTGATGTGTAAAATTTCATTTCGATAGGTCAAGTTTGTAGTGAGTTATTGTCATATTATTTTTAAAGGCCCATGATACCGTTTGTGTGGGAGGTACCAGTAGGACCTTTCCGATCTTCGCCAAATTTAACGCAAAAGTCTGTTCTATATATTAATCTTTATGCCGAAAATTTCGTCTCGATAGGTCAAGTGTGTGGTGAGTTATTGTCATATTATTTTTCAAGGCCCATGAGACCGTTAGTGTGGGAGGTACCAGTAGGACTTTTTCGATCTCTACCGAACTCAGCGTAGAAGTGTATTGTATAAAGAAATCATGATGTGTAAAATTTCATTTCGATAGGTCAAGTTTGTGGTGAGTTATAGTCATATTATTTCTCAAGGCCCATGAGGCCGTTTGTATGGTAGGTACAAGAAATGGTGGCCCAATCTAAACCATTTTTACACAGAAGATTGCGCCTATATAGAGATTATTATCTGCAAAATTTTTGTGATTTTGTTCAAGAAACTGGACGGATATTTCCAAATAAAAAACTAATTTTTATGAGGTAGTGTCGGTTGAGGGTCTCCAACACCAATTTCCCGTAGAGCTATATAACCCATTTTCAATACCAACTATGCTAGGTTAACTACACATGTTTGTGCTAAATTTCAGCTCCCTAGCTGTTTTTATGCAGGCTGTTTCTTGTTTTCAACAGATGGACAGACGGACAGCATGGATCCGATGATTATTTCAAGGTGTTACAGACAGAAGGACAAAACTAATATACCCTCCATTGTATGGTGGAGGGTATAAAAATCATCGTGTTGGTCGAGTTGGACGCTCCAGTCAGAAAGTTCTTACGCGATTAATTACCACGGAGAGAGCAGACAGGGAAGACCGAGACTCCGGTCGAGAAACAAAGTAGAGCATGATTTCACGATCAACTGGATTAGAAAACGGAGGATGCACGCCCAAGACCGAAGTGCTTATAAATCATTTACCGTGCAGGCCTGGACCAACAAGAGGTCGTGGAACCAGCCCAATAAGTAAGTGTTTTTGGCACCAATTGTGTTTACCATTTTTGAGACAGAAACTTGCTATTCCCTTTAAAATAATCTAAAAAAATTATGATGCAGAAAAATATCTTTTGAATGGAACACTCGCTTGCACACTATTTTTAAAAATCTGGTACTTTTGTGTAATTTGTTTTTATTTTTTTAAAATAATGTTAAAAACTGATACTTTTGTGTAATTTTTTTTTTACTCGAAGCTAAAGTATTAATACATAAATTTATTTTAAACATTTTTATTTTCTTTGATTTTCTACTAATAGAAACATAATAGGGTATTACAATAGGAACATAACAATTTCGTATCTTTGTGTCAACGCACCTTTAAACATTTTAAATTATTTTTCAGTCTCAAAACGTTAGTCGAAGTCAACATATTCATCTTGGTATTGTTCACTTACGAGCAAAGTTTGGAAGTCATTAAAAATTACTACCGAAATTCTGAGTCAGTGGTCGCAACTTTAAGAGCGCTTACTAAAATTAGCCGATTTATTCGTCCCACCCGACAGAATGAGCAATCAAGCCTATTTCTGACTAAGTGGTTCTGTTAATTAACAAAATATGCGTTGGATTGGACAGCAACAAACATACTTGTGCTTCAATACACACAATTTCATCCTCAAAAAATAACTGTGTGGTGTGGTTTTCATGCTGGAGGTGTGATTGAACCGTATTTTTTCTTCAATGAAAACAGTCGTCATGTCATCAATGAAGAGCGCAATCGTGCCATGTTAGAAAATTATTTTTGGTCAGAATTGGATGAGCTTGACTTCGCCGATATGTTGTTTCCACAAGACGGCGCCACTAGCCACACAGCATTCCACTAGCCGATTTTGCCTTTCGATTTACTAAAAGGCAAATTCGGGAAAGGTGTTATCTCGAGAAATGGTTCGGTCAAATGGCCACCTTGTTCATGCAATTTAACGCCATTGGATTTATTTTTATGAGGCCACATCAAATCATTGGTCCATGCCAACAAGCCAACAACTTGAGACGAGCTCAGAGACAACATCTAATGCGAAATTGCAATGGTCCGTTCGAAATGTGGGAAAGAATTCTTCATGGGATCGTGGTGGCCATAAGACCTTAATCGAAGTTAATTCCTAAATTGTAACCTTTGCACTACACATGGAATAAATTTGAACGCAATATCTTGAATATTCTGTGTTTTTATCAATATATGTGACAGCGCATAGAGAAAGGGACCTAAGGGTAAAAAAATCAATTTTCACTTTTTTTTTATGTGGATAACATCTGAGCTTCGAATGAGACCGATCCCATGCCCCAAAGTGTTCCCTCCCAGAGATATGCGCGTTTTATGAAAGTGAGGTCGACGATTCTACACCAAAGATACACTTATTTTAATCTTTAAAATGACTCTCCTGAACAAAACTGGGTTTTACCCTTAGGTCCCTTTCTATTTTGCGCGTCACATATACTCATAAAATTGTTATGTCCTTAATGGAAAACCCGTTAAAATAAAACGGTTATTCCCCTAAGGCAGAACATCCGATTATGTGATTCATTCTTTTGCGTCTTGCCTCTTTCACTTACCGCGTTTGCTTCAAACCAACGGCTGATGCCGCATACATTGTAAAGGAGTAAAGTTGTAGGTTTAACCGAGTTTCAGTTAACAGACTTCATATTGACTCAGACAAGCCCTAGAGTTCGCACAAAGTCCGCACTAGTTGCTTTTAATTGTGTAACTTCAAAGAGGTGCTTTGTGGAAGCTATTTTGTATACCCTTTACTGAAGGATGGAGTATCCACTAAATTTGGTTTGCAACACCTCCAAATATTGATCGAAGAACCTTTGATGTTGATATATTCGTCCTCACCGTAATCAACTAAGACGATCTAGCCATGTCCGTCCGCCCATGTGTCTATAGGAAGCATAATAGCTTTTGAACCAAATAAGCTAGGAACCATTAATTTTGTACGATAATGGCATACGAGTCATAGTCTTAAGCTATTCGGGATTGTGAATGGGTCGAATTGGCCTAGGAGGAAAATGTTTTTCTTTCAGGAGTTAAAGAAACTACGCAAAGAGTAAAGTTATATGAGAAGCCGCTCAATGGTGGATATTATGCATGGCTAAACCTAAGGACGTATTTGCTTCTTTTTTTAAACGACCTGAATTTTTTACTAAATCTTTCTCATGTTTTCTCTCCAAAATTTCTATTTTTTTTTTATTATTTCCTTTATTTTATTTAAAAACTTAGAGCCGTTGCAAATGAATTCCATTCGGATCTATTACAAGCTAATTATTTCATTTTATTCCATGATTTTCCAATCAAAAAAATTTCATTCTCCAGCTGCTTTCATCATGTTTTTGTGGGTCTACCTCACCGTCTCGTACCCTGTGTATTCCATTCGATTGATGTTCTTGCAATTTCATCGGTAGTGTGACCTAGACAGCTCCATTTCCTTCTCAGAATTTCGAAGGGCAATGGTGTATGTTCTGTTGCACTCCATAGATTGGTATTATTAAAAATAATTATAAATAATTTCAAGTTGTTTATATCGAAATTTTCATTTTACATCGCCTAATTAAATAATTATGATTAAGAGCTTACCCGCTGTTGCATTCAAAGTGCACTTGCTGTACAGATTATTCAGAATTTCTGAAAAATTAAGTGTATTTGCCTTAAAAAGTGATATGGACACTGGTTGGTAAAGTAATTTTGTTATTATTTTGGAAAACACTTTATATTTTAACCTTGTGGCTATTAATTAAAACAGATACTTGCAAGTAGTTTATATCAAAAATTCCTATAAACATCGTCTAATTGAATAATTATGATTTAGAGCTAACCTAATGGTGCATTCTATTTTTAGATTTATCCTGTTCATTCTAATAAAAATATTTTTCCTAAATTTTCTACTACATTTCAATTATTTTCTCTATTTTCCATTTAAATACAACATCGAAATTACAATTCTATGCTGTGTTTTTCCTATGTTTTTTTTTAGCACCAGTTCGATATTCTAAACTTTTTAGCTTTTCAACATTGTCAGTACCAGTGCTGGTGGTGGTAGTGGTGCTGTGCTGCTTTTTTGTTTCGCCTCAAACTTTAAATACACAACAAATGTTACAAAATGTCCTAATAGATCGTTTGACAGAATACCAAAAACAACACAAACTTACACAAGCACCCACACACTGAGACAAACTCACACATACGTCGAAAGTCAACCAATGTACAACAGACAGACTTATAATTGATGTTACATTTACTATAAAATTTGCCAAAGGTAACTTAATTAAACTTGTGTAAACTTAGAAATCACATACACACACAACTACAGCAACACAAAACGCCAGAACTCGCTACAAACACACACATGCAGACACACTCACAACAAGTAGCATGTCCAGGACATTCATTTGTGTGTCCTGCAAGAGAACATAGTGCATACATACAAATTTACACTTCAGGGTGACCCTAAATTGTGTAAAGATTTTCAAGACAAAAATAAAATTTGCTTCCAACTTACTTCATTTCTAATGGGTGATCCATCTAGAGGTATTTTTTCGGAACAAAAAAAATATAAAAATTCAAATCAAGTGTGAAATCTTATTGGTAATTTAAAAGGACATTTGTTGGGAACTGTATTATGGAAAAAAGTGTTCGGTGAGAAACGGGAAGATCCACAGTTTTTGATCAAAATTTGTTCAGTGATGAGGCCTATTTCTGGCACACCCTGAGTCATAGCCAAGATTTGAAGGAAATAGCCGGTTAATCCCTGTTCAATGTGTAGAAGCAACAGACCGAAATAAAATAAACGAGCTAAACAAAAAACGGAATAATATTTAAAAAATAAATGCCATTAAATGTCCTTCCAAATTACCAATATAGATTCCACATTGGTGGTGCGGTTTATAAGCTGGTGGAATCATCGGTGAATATTTTTTCAAAAATGATGATGACCGAAACGTAACCGTGAATGGTGCTCGCTATCGCGCCATGATATCAATCTTTATGCTACCTGAAATTGAAGCCCGTAATCTTGACGACACTTGGTTTCGACAGGACGGTGCCACTTGCCATACAGCAGTTAAACAACAGATCTATTGAGAGCTCATTTCGAAAAGCATCTAATTTCATGTTTGTACAGGTGAGTTGGCCGCCTAGATCGAGTGATATCACACCTTTAGACATTTTTCTTTGGGGTTACGTAAAATTCAAAGTATATACTGACAAACCTGCTACTACTCAGGTTTTGGAAACCGACATTACGCGTGTCATTAAAGCCATATCGGTCGAAATGCTCGAATGAGTCATCAAATGCTCGAATGAGTCATCAAATTGGACACTCAGAACGGAAACCCTGAAGCGTAGTTGCGGCTAAGATTTCAAGGAAAGAGGTCTTGAGCCGGTTAATCCCTGTCCAATGTGTATAAGCAACAGATCGAAGTAAAACAAACTAGCTAAACAAAAAACGGAATTATATTTAAAAAATAAATGCCATAAAATGTCCTTCCAAATTACCAATAATGATTCCACACTTGATTTGAATTTTTATATGTTTTTTTGTTCAGAAGAAATACCTCCAGATGGATCACCCTATATAAAATCCCATAAAGCTATAAATGTGCAACTTCGGTAGAGTCCATGAGGTAAGCACGCTATAATTTGAATCCGAACTGCTGCCACTATCCCATATTCAATCAAATGCGCCGAAGACTTTTAACCGGTACCCTAGCCTTCGTCGCTTGTCACTTAAATCATTTTCTTCACAGATCTTTTCATATTGTAGAGGCTGCAGCTCTACAGGACATGTGTATATGACATGCGTTTTTAATGGGATTATTCAAAAAACGTTAAAGGAGCTGAAAGTGATTCTGGTGAAAATGGACTATTTTGGTTTATGTTCTTAAATAATCTGCCCACAATAGTTTTTTTTTGACGATAGATCTTGTACATTTATTGCATAGAACTTAATAAGCAACAATAATCAATTCTGGTGAAACCGGACCTTATCGTTTATTGCTTCCTATATTACCCATACTATGGTCCTTTCCTATGTAAGGTCCTGCCACTCCACACACCACATTTTATTTCCGATCATGAGCACATTTTTCACACTGCTTTTTTGGATATGCGTAACCAAGTCTAAAGGTAAATTTTAAGGGCCGATGTCGAATGTAAACCACACCTAAACGTCTAGTTTTTTTTTTTTTACATTTCATCTGATATTTCTCAATTTTAGACTAACTCAATGTAAACCAAGGAAAGATACACAAGCGAGCAACGCGTAAACATTATTCATGCTTATTATGAAAATGGACGTTCAATTAAAAATGGATATCGTGCACTTCGTGATTTAATCGTCCAAATGTGCGTACAATCGGAAAAATCGTGCAAAAATTTTAGCCCACCGGGTCAGTAGGAGATGCGAAAACACCAGTGCATGCTCGTACTGCAGAAAATATTGCTGCTGTTCGCGATAGTGTGGCTAAAGAGCCATTCACCTCAACTCGTCGTCGTGCCCAACAATTGCAACTCTCACGCTCGTCGTTGATAAAGACTTGCATAAAGACTTGCATTTGCAATTAACTCAAGAACCAAAACCCCTTGACCATTCCAAACGTCATCAATGGTCAGAATGGTGGCAAAAAAATTGCAACAGTGGATGATCAATTTTCGAGGTAAATCATCTTTAGTGATGAGGCACGTTTTCACCTCAGTAGATTCGTCAATAAGCAGAATTGCCGCATTTGGGCGAATAATAATCTAAATGTGATTGTTGAAAAAACAATGCACCCACAAAGAGCGACTGTTTGAAGCCGTTTATGGGCTGGCGGCATCACTGGCGGTATTTCCTCCAAAATGAGGCCGGTCAGGCAGTAACTGTGAATAGTGTAAGCTATCGTGAGATGATGACGAACTTTGTATGGCCTGAATTGGAAGATATGGATGTGGACGATTTGTGGTTTCAACAGGACTGTGCCACTTGCCACACATCTAACGAAACAATGGCTCTTTTGCGCGACAAATTCAATCGGCGCTTAAAATTTAACCACCCTTTAGTATCAGTAGGGATTTTTGTATTGGGGCTAAACAAGTAAATCGATATAGTTTAATTCATTGACTGGGACCAGGTTTTTACTGTTATGATCGTTGCGCACACTAACCATCACATAGTGTTAGATTAGTTAGATCTAAGTATTATGTTTCGTCTAAGTGAAAGTACGGGCCACAAGCTGTAGTGAATACTTCAAATTACTGAAAAATTATGGTCACTTATTAGATTTGTCATTTTGTTATGAATTTGGGAAACACTATACATTTTATACTTGTAGGCATTTAAAAATACAAATATTTTTCATTATGTACTAGGATTTTAAATCCCTCCAAAATTTGATTGAAATCTGAAACATTTTTCAGTTTTAGCTCGATAAAATAAAAACTAGGAGAAAGGCTAAAGTCGGGGATGACCGACTATTTTTTACCCTGCACTCCAGAATGTTCACAAAACTGAAAATATGTTTTTGGACCGAATAAACATAGATTTTAAAACATATGTCATATTTGAATTCGTGCGAAAATTTTACTGATTTTAGTGAAATTGGTAAAACATATACATTAGTGGGAGCTTTACCTTATCTGGACCTATTTTCTACAATTTGGCACGAGAAACTAACTTGTGCCAAACTTCATCAAGATGAATTCTTATATGTAGCTCCTAGAGCTAAAAATATAAAAGCGGTTGAACTATGTGTGGCTATAACCAAATCCCAACCGATTTTTTTCAATTTCAATAGCGTTCTCCCTGGCCCATAAAACTTTATCATGCTATGTTTCATCAATGATTTTAAAGCCAGGAAAGGACAAATCAATACCTTCCTCATACAGACCGATCAGTTTGTTTCCCTGCTTATCCAAACTATATGAAAAAGTTCCTTTATCGAAAATAAAACAACAAAATTTGCAAATACTTACCGGCAAATAGGCATCGAATTCTTGAGTCTTACTTAGAAAGCCGCAGATTCAGAGTCAAATGTGTGCAGCACGCGACCGATGATCGCGAAATACTGGTGTACCCCAGGGAAGTGTTCTTGGGCCTAACCTTTACCTTCTGTTTACCGCAGATATCCCTACTAGCCAAACGTGCCAACATCCATTTTTGCCGACGGAACCGCTATAATGGTCTCACATAAAAAGCAGGATATTGCATCTATGAATCCTGGCTCTCTGACTGGAGAAAAAGATCAATGAGGCTAAATGCACACAGGTAACTTTCACACTAAATTTTAGCACTTGTAGGACATAAAAACTAAACAATATCCCTTTTTCTCAATGTGATAATGTTTCATACCTTGAAATCCACCTGGATCGTCGACTTACCTGGAGAAATCATATTGACATCAAGAACACTCAACTAAAACTTAAGGTCCATCAACTTCACTGGCTCCTTAACGCGAACTCAAAACGTAGCCTTGAATTTAAGGTCCTGCTATACAACAGTGCATTCAAACCTATCTGGTTATACGGTGCTCATCTATCGGGCAAAGCAATCTCGACAAAATCCAGAGTCCAATCGAAGACATTGCGGCTGAATACGGGTGACCCTTGGTATATGAGAAACGGAAACATCCACCGAGACTTAAAAATACCTCTCGGTAATTTGCAAATCAGAACATCAATATAAAGCACAAAGAGAAGCTTGAACGTTATGATAACATACTTGCTAGACAATTATTGTGCAGTCCAAGATCTTCAAGACTTCGGAGAAACGAACGCCGTGTTTTCTAATCTACACTTGTGCTTCATCCGTAACAGTAATCGCGAACACACGCTCCCGAAAGACTGTGTTTCTACGTTACGTGGCTTAAATGTTGTCCTACGTGATCCTCAAAACACTCAATACAAATGAAAACTCTAAAAAGACTGTGAAGAATCCTTTATTATACGTCACTTGGCTTAAATGCTCTCATACGTGATCCTTAAAACAGTCAACACGAAAAACCTACAAACTCTAAATTACGTCGTCCACTCTGATGTTCTAGAGTTATCCGTTATAAAGGGTGTTTTTTATTGAGGTATAGAACTTCGAATTGAAATAAAACACAAGAAAATCGTTTTAATGTCCATCAATTTGGCTTTATTGGAAGGATAATTTTATGCCATTAATGTTTAAATATGATTTCGGGCATGTGGCCGCCGCGGCCAATTCTACAGGTCCAATTTTCAACCACTTTTTCGAGCATATGGGGCCGTATGTTGGCAATAACGCCACGAATGTTGGCTTCCACTCCCAAAGAAAATAATCCAATGGTGTCAAATCACACGATCTTGGTGGCCAATTGACAGGTCCATTCCGCGAAATTATGCGCTCATCGAATGTTTCCTTCAATAATTCGATTATGACGTGCGCTGTGTGGCATGTAGCGCCGTCTTGTTGGAACCACAACTCATCCACATTCATGCCATCCAATTCGGGAACAAAATAGTCGGTTATCATGGCTCTATACCGGTCTCCATTAACGGTAACTGACTCTCCAGCATTATTTCGGAAGAAGTATGGCCCAATGACTCCACCAGCCCATAGAGCACACCAAACAGTCAGTTTTTGTGGATGTAATGGCGTCTCAAGGGTCTCATGTGGATTCTCTTCACTCCAAATGCGGCAATTTTGCTTGTTGACGTAGCCATTCAACCAAAAATGAGCCTCATCACTGAACAAAATTTTGTGATGAAAATCAGCATCGAGATGAATCTCATTTTCGGCCCATTTTGCAAGCGTTGTTCTTTTGTCAACCTGTTCATGATGAAATGGCAAACCAAACTAAATATTAATCACTTGACAGCTGACAAAATGGCCGCCAGTTAAAAAAGTGATGCCAACTTAAAGTTCTATACCCCAATAAAAAACACCCTTTACATACAAACTAGAGTTTTTTTTACTCTACATAATATCGCGAACACTCTGTAAATTACTGTAAGGGTAAGGGCATGGTTCACGAGGTTTAAGCCAAATCAGGTTTAAAATTCTCAGACATGTGATCCATACCAGTTATATATAAGAACTATTTTGACACAATTATTTTTCAAATATAGCATATATAAGTATAATAAAGAAGTTTCATCAATATTGGATGTAAATTGTGGCTTTTGGAGCGAAAAACATAAAAATCAGATGAACATGTATGTATGGGAGCCATATCTAAATCTGAACCGATCTCATTTATTGATAATAACTTGCTTCCTTGGTCCAAAAAACTTGCGTTTGCCAAATTTCATTCAAGATTGGAAGCAGTGTTTGGCTTTTAAAGCAAAAGATATAAAATCGAATGAAAGTAAATGTATGGGAGCTATATCTGAATCTGAACCAATTTTATAACTTTCCTTGTTCCGAAAAATTAACTAAGTCCATCAAAATTATATGTAATATGTGGCATCTACTTATAGAGCTAAAAAGAGATAAATTCGATGAATCTAAATTCGATGGGATCTGTATCTAAATCTGAACCGTTTTTCTGCAATTTTATTTACGTCCTCCCTTGTTACAATAAACAAACGTGTGCCAAATTTCATTAAGATTGAATACAATATGTGGCTTCTAGAGCAAAAGACACAAAATCGGATGATCATATATATGTGACAGCGCAGAGAGAAAGGGACCTGGGTAAAAAAATCAATTGCCATTTTTTTCTTTTTTTGATGTGGGCAACATTTGAGCATCGAATGAGACCGATCCCATGCCCCAAAAGTGTTCCCTCCCAGAGATAGGCGCGTTTTATGAAAGTGATGGTACACCAAAGATACGCGTATTTAAATCTTTAAAACGGCTCTCCTGCACAAAACTGGTTTTAACCCTTAGGTCCCTTTCTATTTGATGGGTCGTCCACCTTGACTTGGCACCCAATGAATTCTGTTTATTCCCGCACATCAAATCAAATATGCGTGGTCAACGATTTTCTTTGCCAGAAGATGCTGCTGAAGCGTTCAAAACCCATATTTTGGAGGTGTCCCAAACGGAGTGGAAAAGTGCTTCGGCAATTGGTTTGAGCGCATGCAAAAGTGTATAAATCATGCTGGAGAATACTTTGTAAAACAATAAAATCTTTTTTGATGATAAATATTCGCATTTTCATTATTAGGCCAGAAATATATATAGCAGCCCTCGTATCTTAATCTGAGGCGATTTTCTTCAATCACATAAAGTTTGTTCCTTGGACCAAAAAACTTACTCGTACTAAGTTTCACCAAGAGTTGGTGTAAGGTGCGGCTGCTAGAGATAATAACATACAAATCGTATGAACCTATAGATGGGAGCTACAGTCACGGAAAAAAATAGAGTCACACCACTTTAATTTAATTATTGATTAACATATGTGACGCGCAAAATTGAAAGGGACCTAAGGGTAAAAAAATCTTTTTTTGATGTGGACAACATCTGAGCATCGAATGAGACCGATCCCATGCCCCAAAAGTGTTCCCTCCCAGAGATATGCGCGTTTTATGAAAGTGAAGTCGACGATTCTAAGCGCAAATAGATAGGGACCTAATCTTTAAAATTTCTCTCCTGAACAAAACTTTTCACTTTTTTTTTGATGTGGACAACATCTGAGCATCGAATGAGACCGATCCCATGCCCAAAAGTGCTCCCTCCTAGAGATATGCGCGTTTTATGAAAGTAAAGTCAACGATTCTAAGCGCAAATATAAAGGGAACTAATCTTTAAAATGGCTCTCCTGAACAAAACTGGTTTTTAACCTTAGGTCCCTTTCTATTTTGCGCCTCACATATACATTTTTCTTATTTACAGAAACAGATCGAAATTGTTTACATGATTCGGTAACAAAACACAAAAAGTCATTCGGTCCATTGATTTCGAGGGGACATCAAAATAGGGTCAGTGTTTAAAAAACGAGAAAAAATTAAACATGAGTGAAATTAATTACATAAACTCGTCTTTTGAGCTAATATTTCGTGGTATAGCCCTAATTTTTTATAACAGCTTTGCACCTCCGTGGCATTTATTCCATTAGCTTAAATTTGTGTCCATAATTCATCCTTATTTTTCAATTTTTGTGGTCCAACTTTTTCCTTTACTGTTTTCCACAAATTTTCTATTGGATTAAGATCGGAGATTGTACTGGCCAAGTCATAACATAAACGCCGTTGTCCTGAAACCACTGCTTTACCCGAATATGTGTTTTGAATCAGTGGCATTTATTCCATTAGCTTAAATTTTTGTCCATAATTTATCCTTATATCTCAATTTTTGTGGTCCAACTTTTTCCTTTTCTGTTTTCCACAAATTTTCTATTGGATTTAGAACCGGAGACTGTGCTGGCCAAGTCATAACATAAACGCTGTTATCCTGAAACCACTGCTTTACCCGAATATGTGTTTTGAATCATTGTCCTGTACCCATTTAATGGACATTTCCCATTCGGCGTAAGGTAGCATTGCTTTATTTAGTACAGATTTGTATCCATGGTTTCTTTAATCCAAAAAATTGGTCCCACTCCATACTACGAAAAACATTCCCAAACCATTTTATTACCTCCTCAGTGATTGAAGGTTTTTGTGGTATAGCGGGAACATAATTCTTTATTTTTAGGGCGTCTAACCCATATTTTATCATTACTGCCAATTAAATTTACTTTTGATTCATCCGACCATAACACATTTCGCCTTTTTTTACCAAGTATAGGACCTTCCCAATTTATGTGCGATTTTGCAAAGGCCATGCGATTTTGTCTATGTCTCCTAGTCAATAATGGGACTTTCCGAACAGATTTATTTTGACTAACCGGCGTCTAATTTGTCCTAGCAGAAATACCGACTCCCAACTCGGATCAAATCGCTTCAGCTGATTTAAATGGGGCCCGAGTAGACAATAACTTGATGTGGTCATCAACTTTAGCTGAGGTTTTCCGGGGTCTACCTCTATAATTACTATTAGTTTTTCCTTGTAAAAAATTCTGCGATCTGCCATAGTTTTTGCAATTTGACGTTGACTTTGTCCTTTAAGTTTTAAATTTTCAATAATGGGACGCTCAGCGTCGGCACAATGTTTTGCTCGGCACATATTTTTTGTTTAAAATGCTTAACGATTATGGAATTTTTAAAAAAAAATAGTTTCCAGATTGTGCAGTTTACACTTTGTGATCACTTTTTACCATTTAAAGTTATTATTCTATTAAATTATAAGAGGTTGTTGTTGTAATTTTTCCTATTGACCCTATTGTTTTATGTCCATGTCTCATATTCTTATTAAGAACAAATCGTTGCCAGATTATTGTATTGAAAAACACAATATTTGGAATAACGTAATAAATTTGTCTTATAATGGTAATGTTGTCTGAGCATAACTAGTGACCCTATTATTTTGTTCGTTACTGTAGTATATCTAAATCTGAATTAATTGTCATTTATTTCAACTACGCCCGTTCTTGGTCGAAAAAACTTACTTCTATTTCATGAAAACAATTGCCTGTTCCACAGTGTGGTGTAGGGTAAAATGAAAAGGTAATTTGTTTGGGGCGGTATTAACTTTGGATCAGTTTCGGCTATTTTTAAATTGTGTTTATATTTATTCGATCGATTCAAAAGATATGTTTATTAATTGTTCGGTAAATTACCAGATATGATGAGGGACTGTTAGGAGCTTCACTTTCCTAAAGCTGAATCACAAATAAGGGCCACCCTTTTACACACACACATTGGACAGAGAGAAAACCAAGTACACTTTGTTTCCATTAGATTGGATATTGGTTAGAGGTTTGTTGGAAAGAATTACGGAGACTGGCTTAGGGAGTAACACTGTTGTAAAAGTTCAAATGCTCCCATTTAACAAAGACATGCTTTTGGAGTGACATAATCATCGATGCCAGGAATGGGTTTTATTACTCTCGTTTTGAGTTTAGGAATGCATTAAAAAAAGAAAAGTTTTGATCCAAAAAAAACAAATAAAAATCTGAAAAAACAAATAATTTATAAATAACTGGTAAAATAGCATATATTGGTCGCAGTCTATACTTAAAGTATCTGTGTGGATTAAAATGAAAATACCAGAGGTTTGGTTTTGCTTCTTCTCACTTTAATGATCAAACAGGTTCTGCTTTACAAACGAGAATTAAAATCTAAAGCATAGAAATGGAATGTACATGAAATGGTACCGTAAGCGGTAAACTAATGATATTGTTTTTAAAGTAATTGGATATCTAATACGGGTTGATTACTTAAGTACACGGGAAGAAACAAATCAATTTTACGACTTAAAATGAGATACTGCAGTTCTGACCGAACATCCTGCCCCCATTAAAAGGGCACTTTCAATTTAAATCGTCTACAGGAAGAGGTGCAATTTTATGGATCGATCTTCGAAGAACACCCTTTGAAGTTTTAATGTCGACAACTCGTACCTTCCCATCACGGCCAGGAATAGATTTCACCACACGAGCAAGGATCCACTGTTGCGGAGGAATGTTATCCTCGTGGACGACGACCAGCTGACCCTCTCTTATGTTGTCGACAGCTTTGCACCATTTTGATTTCTGTTGTAACTCTAAGACATAATCACGGACCCACTGTTGCCAGAATTGTTGCTTTAAGTATGTCACAAGCTGCCATCGTTTTAAATAATTCACCTTCGTATAGCCTTCTAAATTTTCATCAGGCAATGCCATTAGAGATGACCCAATAAGAATATGAGCTGGAGTCAATGCTTCTCCATCATTCGGATCGTCCGATCTAGGCGTGAGTGGACGAGAATTCAGAATAGCTTCAACTTCGACTAGGACCGTCTGAAACTCCTCGTAAGTCAATCCAGCTTGCGACATATTCTTCACCAAAAGGGTTTTAGTGGATTTAACGGCTGATTCCCATAGACCGCCAAAGTGGGGTGACCGAGGAGGGATGAACGAAAACTGAAAGCCGGTAATGGCACTAAACTGCATGAGCGATTTCACATTAGCAGTATCGAAGTAGCGTTTCTTAAATTCCATTAACTTCGAACTCGCGCCAACAAAATTGGTTGCATTGTCGCAGTATAGACGATGAGGTATACCACGTCTACCTATAAATCTTTTGAGACATAAAAGAAAGGTATTAGTAGACAAATCCGATACGAGTTCAATATGAATTGCCTTCGAGGCAAAGCAAATAAATATTGCTACGTAAGTCTTATAAGGTGGCTTTCCTCTGATGCGATATGATGTGTAGAATGGTCCACAGAAGTCTACACCGGACACTAGGAAAGGGCGTTGAGCCTTTAAACGATCTGCTGGAAGATGGCCCATGACCTGCTGCATGAGACGAGGCTTAAATTTAAAGCAATGAACGCAGTTACGGACAATCTTTCTGACAAGTTCTCTTGCATTAATCACCCAGACGTGTTGACGAAGAATTCCGAGAAGTGCTTTTGGACCAGCATGTAAATGTTTATGGTGAAGATATTTAACGAAAAGTTTTGTGAAGCGATGATCCTTTGGAAGCAGTGCAGGAAATTTGGTATCGTAGGGAAGCTCTGCGTTTGCTAGCCGACCGCCGACTCGAAGTATTAACAATGTTGATTTGCCACTTGAAATTTCTTGTAAAAACGGAGATAATTTTTGCAAAAATGGCTTAAGGTTTGTCCGCTCTTAATGAGCTTTATGTCATCTGCATATGTTGTTTGTTGAATATCACTCACAATTCTCAAAAAAGCCAATTGTAACTCTTCTGCTGATATTAATAAGTTTCGCCTTGATTTATCAAACACCCGATGAATGTATACCACGATGCTAAGAATACGAAGGTATGACGATTGGCGTGATATTAGGTTTTGGACATCAGATTCAATAATTAACGTAGTTTTTAATAAGGTCTTTCTCATCTCTTTCGCGGGAAGCTCAACGCTCATATCATTCATTTTCGGCCAATTTTCTTCGTTCGCTTTTAAGAAGTCAGGCCCAGTAAACCAATTCGTGGAATTTAATTCATTGGCTAGGCAGCCACGAGAAACAATGTCTGCAGCATTTTGCTTCGATGGCACGTGGTTCCAAGGTATGTTGTGCGTGAGGTCTTGAATTTCCGAAGTTCTGTTAGCAACGAAGCAAACATACGAGGAGGAATGATTCTTGAGCCAATTCAAGACGATTTTAGAATCTGACCAGAAAAATACTCGATAACGGTAGCATTCGAATTTATGCTTTATTTTATCCCAAGTTCGACTCAATAAAAGCGCAGCCATTAGCTCTAATCTTGGCAAAGACTGTTGCTTAACTGGAGCTACTTTCGATTTGGCAATAAGTAAAGTGGATTCGAAACGGTTCCCATTGGCTACCCGAATATACAAACAACATCCGTATGCCATCTGAGATGCATCTGCAAAGCCATGTACATCAAATTCTGTAGCCTTGGTAATCTGGACGAATCTTGGAACCTCGATTTCAGTAATATATTGAAAACTACTTTGTATTTCAAACCAACGATTTTGTAGACACTCTTCAAGGGGAGAATCCCAACTGATTTGCCGTTTCCACATCTCTTGAATTAATATCTTGCATGAAACAATGATGGGACCTAACAGCCCAAGTACATCAAAAATTTTCGATATTGCGGAAAGGACAGATCTCTTAGTTGGAACTTCGACGACTGCCAAGTCAAATCTAAAACAGAAGACATCATTTTCGGGTTTCCAGGACATTCCTAGGGCCTTGGTAATATGTTCATTGTTTATCTTCAAGATCGTTTCTTTATTATCATGAGCAAATCTAGGACAATTTGAACTCCATTTGGACAATTGTAAGCCGGCCTGCTTTAAGATCTCGATGAGCTCTGTCCTTTTTGCTGAAAGCTGGGCCATATCATCTGCCCCTGTAAGGATGTCGTCAACATAAAGATCGTTTCGTAGCACATGGGACCCGATTGGGAACTGATCCTTAAATGCATCTGCGATGAAAAACAAGCTCCTTATAGCTAAGAAAGGTGCAGCTGATGTGCCGTACGTCACAGTATTAAGCCTGTAGATTTTTATGGGTTCATTCATGTTATTTCTCCAAACAATGAGCTGAAAATTCCGATCGGTCTCATCTACAACAAATTGTCGATACATTTTACAAATGTCTGCTGACAAAGCAAATTTGTGGAGTCGAAAAACTAAAATTGTTGTCACTAGGTCCTGCTGAATAGTTGGACCTACCATTAAAGTTTCATTTAGAGATATGTTGGTTGACGTTCGGGACGAAGCGTCAAACACAACTCTGAGCTTTGTGGAAGAACTTTCAGGACGAAGAACTGGGTGGTGTGGTATCACATAATGTGGTCCTTTCAAGCATTCATAATCCGCAATTGACATGTGTCCGAGATGTTCGTATTCGATTATGAAATCAGCATACATCTGCCTTAAATGATCGTCTTTCAGAAGTCTTTTCTCAAGGTACTGATAACGTCTGTGTGCTATTTCCAACGAACTGCCAAGTTGATTTATCAGTGGTTTAAAAGGTAAACGTACCTTTACTCTTCCATTGATGTCAAAAGTTGAGTTTTCAACGAAATGTATTTCACATTGTTTCTCCTCTTCCGTGATAGGGGAGATATTCTTCTGAAATTCTTCAATTTCCCAAAATGCTCTTAACATTGTTTCTAAATCTTGATATTTTGTGGTGATATTGCATGACAGTGGACGTTTTGTTTGCTCTAAGTTTATTCTACCTCCAACGATCCAGCCCAAGGACGTATTTGTTAGACAAGGAAGTCCTTTACCAAAAGATAGTTTTCCTTCAAGGAGAAGTTCAAAGAAAATTTCTGAGCTAATCAGTAAATCTATGCGTTGAGGCAAATAAAACTGAGGGTCAGCGAGTTCAATGCCCTCAGGTATGTTCCAATCACAGGTATTAACACATTCAGCAGGTTGGTTTGACGAAATAGACTTTGCCACAAAAAACTCCGTAGTCCATTCAAAATTTGTAACGCGAGATTTGATTGTTGTTGATACGACATATTTGAGTTGAGTTCGAATGTCTGACACTCCGGCAATTTCCTGCTCAGATCTGATTCGAGGAAGGCGAAGACGATTTACTGTCTCTTCTGTTATCAAATTTATTTCGGAACAAGAATCCAATAGTGCTCGAACTGGTTGCATGAGTCCAACTCCGTCTTTAATGAAAATCACTGCTGTAGGCAGCATAGTTTGCCGATATGTTCGAGTAAGAAAAGATGAGTGTGTCGTCAAATGAATAGAAGAGGCCAAAGAAGTTGTTGGAGTCGATGATGTTGAGTGAGGTACTTTTGGCTGTTGCGACGACGAAATTGGTTGTTGAAAGGACGATAAATGACGTTGTGTTGGCGGGTTGCTAGATCCCTGTCTTTCATTGTATGACTGCGAATAAGGATTATGCAAAGTAGTGTGGTAAGAAATATGACAAGTACGACACCGTGATTTTGATTGGCATTTTGATACCATGTGTCCCTTTCGAAGGCAATTTATGCATAATCCAGCTGACTTTGCGAAATCGAATCGGCGAGGGACTGGTAATGACAAATATGAGGGACAGCTTCCTATGTAATGTTCCTTGTTCTCACAGTATTCGCACAAAACATTCGAAATCACCAATGAAGTACTCGATCGTCTATCCTTCGATTTGTTCTTAGACTCACGGTCAGAAGTGCTGGAAGTAAAACTTTCTAAAAACTGACATCGACGGCTTAGAATGTTGTAGCATTCATCCCAAGATGGCAAATTGTTCAAGTCTTGTTTATCCTTGTATACCGTCTTTGACTCTTGGTCTACTTTCGACAGCACTATGTGAATTATCATTGCGTTAACAACATCTGATTCGGATCCCAGAGACAATAACGAACCACGAATTGCTGCAACGCTATCGACTATAGAACGCAATGCATTGGCACTGGGTTTAGTCATCGGTGTAATGGCAAATAGCGAATTTACCGTCTCAATAAAAATCAGTGATTTGTTGTCGTATCTTTCCTTTAAACGGTCCAAAGCCCTTTGGTAATTTTCTTCAACGACTGGAAAGGCTTCAACGACAGCCAGTGCTTGACCAGATAAACAGTTCAGCAAATAGTTAAATTTATCAATATCTGGAATACTGCAATCCTCATTAACTAACGTATTGAACGTGTTAATGAAGCGAGAGTAGTCGGAATATTTTCCATCAAATTTGGGAAGTTTCAATTGTGGGAACCTGTTATGATGAGATACGTTTTGAGTGGTATCAAAGAAGCTATGTCCAAATTCACTGCTACGTCGAGTTTTATTTAACAATTTAATTATGCTTGTTTTGACTCCAATATATTGTTCTTCAATATCAGACCTCCCAGTATCATTGGAATTTAATTTTTCGATTTGCGTTTGAATGTGACTTATTTGCTTGAAATAAGACTCGAGAATTTGCAAACGACATTCGAGTGTCGTACGATCTGCCGAATCACTATCTTTCTCAACTTTAGCCTTCATATTAGAGATATTACGTTTCATTGAAGTTCTTTGACTTTTAAAAGTCAATAAATTCGTATTAGTATTCGAGTTACTATCCCTTTCTTCCATCGGGGAATCTGATTTGTCCTGCTCCATATTGTGTGTTGGGTTGTTCACCAATTAAACAATTTATAATGCTAATCAAACTTTAGCAATAAGAACAACGATGACTTCCAAACTGTGAATACCTTTACTGCACTCGAAAACTTGGTAAGTCAATAGTGATATTCAAACTATAGATGTATATTTTTCTTTTTAAATCCTCTTGTTGTATTATTTATTTCGGTATTCTGTTGTACAATAAATAACCTTTGTTAAGTTTCAAGACTTGCTGTCCTGTCACGGTCGCCAAATTATGTGTGGATTAAAATGAAAATACCAGAGGTTTGGTTTTGCTTCTTCTCACTTTAATGATCAAACAGGTTCTGCTTTACAAACGAGAATTAAAATCTAAAGCATAGAAATGGAATGTACATGAAATGGTACCGTAAGCGGTAAACTAATGATATTGTTTTTAAAGTAATTGGATATCTAATACGGGTTGATTACTTAAGTACACGGGAAGAAACAAATCAATTTTACGACTTAAAATGAGATACTGCAGTTCTGACCGAACAGTATCCTTAACTTGTACCCAATTGTAAATAGGTTTTGGGTTACTGGGAGGGGTCTAGATTTAAAAATATCACTTTTGGATTTTTTTTAGAAAATTGCATTGTTTTTGGCAACCACAAACATAGAAACAAGTATGTTGACAATATGTTTGCATGCAGTCTATCTAGCCATGTCCGTCCGTCATGATAGCATTCAAACGAATCAACCTAGGACCTTAAAATTGCATTCTGATGGCTTATGGTTTTTAGCTGCATGGGTGAAACCGGCCCAGGGGGAAATAGTTTCTCTTTGACGGACTAAAGGTTCCCCGCTAAAAAAGTAAATTTTTATGAGTGCTTTATTAGCAAGTAATTATTTTTTGAAGACGGGCAGTGACTAAATTGATTATTGTTACCTGGGACGCACTAAATACCTTAAAAACGGCATAGTTGCTGAACTTGTTGGCTCTTGTGGTCCAAAAGACGTGCTGTCGCACCATAAGCTGCATGGTAGTATTATGCAGCTTATGGTGCGACATCACATATTTTAATGAGGCCACATACGAAATCAGATATTTTTTAAATTCTAAAATAGTTATTCCTTTTTGAAAACTGAGCAGAACAGTGACGTGCAAAGATTATGCTTGAAACTAATCAAGAAAGGTTGAATGGGAGTAAACTCTCTTGAGAAACGAATATAACCCTATATATGCGCTTAGTATGTATGCCTGTGCTTCTTTACTGAGCTGAAAATTGAGATTGTGATCATTTATATAATTTAGCTGGGCCGTATTCTTGCTCAAGCATTTCTGGTTTGTTTGCATAAATCTTGCTTTTCAGATATCCCCACAAAAAGAAGTCCGGAGCAGTCAAATTAGGCGACTGTGGAGGCCAATCAACATTACCATTTCTTGAAATAACTTGTTGTGGAAAGAGGTCTCGCAGTAATTCCATTGTAGTCCTGGCTATATGCGATGTGTCACCGTCTTGTTGATACCACATGTTATTCAAGCCCAAATCATGCAGTTCTGACTTTAAAACGATTTCAATCATATCACGATATCCCTCCCCATTGACAGTTACCGTTACGCATTCTGACCAAATTGCACACCAGACTGTCAGTTCTTATGGATGCAAAGGTGACTGATGAGGGTTTTCCATTGCCCAGAACCGACTATTCTGTTTATTTACATATCCATTCATATAGAAATGTGCCTCGTCAATCATAACGATTTTTTCATGAAAATCGGGGTTGGCATGGGCGAGCTGTAACATCCTATTGGCATATGTAAGGTGGCGTAAATGGTCTTGTGGAAGAAACTCTTGTCTGAATCTTAAATGCAAACAAATGCAAATCCTTGTGCAAAGTTGTGACCAAAGTTGTTCTTTGAAGACCAAGCGCACGAAGTCGAATTGAGTAATGTTTTTATCCGATCTTGCAGTATGTTGTGGTCCATGCTTGGGCCTCTTTCTTTGAAATCATTCACTACACGATAAATAGAGCGTTTTGTTGGCACGTTGGTTCTCCCAAAAAATTCACGTAACTTTCATATCGTCACAGTAATCGATGATTGATTTTGTTAAAATGCTTCAATGATCAAAACACGTTGGTTTATCAAATATTTTTCCATAATACTTTAGCCACGTCTCTCTATCAATATAAGATCTATTCTCTTACATTTTATCAAAAATTGTAAACAAACAATGTAGTATACCCTCCCGCCGGACACCCTGTATTTCCAAACCAAAATACTAACTCAACGCAAAAAGATATATTACTCCTTTTGACAAACGAGAGAAGACATGTTGTTGAGAAAGTCTTTAGCACAGAAAAGACATTTGAAAGGGTCTGTTAAAGGCGGCGGTCAGTTAATAAACGCTCGTCCTTTATGAGTCACTAAATTTTGTATTTTATAACTTCGAACGTTACGTCGCATGCGTGACATGCAGTGTCCACATAAAGGAACTATGGCACAGGTACATTGATAATGAAGGTTAATATAGCTCTTTACCGGGGGAAATTAAGGGTAATTGTCTCTCCCTTGTCATTTTGAAAGAATTAGGTCCGGCTTCACCACCATGTCATGAACTGCACGTAACAATTAATCTTTTTGGATGTAGTACTGCATGGTCGAGTGTCATAGTCTTCGAACTAAATTCGAGATAATCTCGCACAACAAGCCTTTTCAAACTTCTTCTATCCGCTTTGAATACATTCCATAATTAAGTTTCACGCTTAAATAGCACCCTTTTACAGCACTCGTGTTTCTCCTTTACTAAATTCGAGAATTAAATTCGAGATAATCTCGCACAACAAGCCTTTTCAAACTTCTTCTATCCGCTTTGAATACATTCCAAAATTAAGCTTCACGCTTAAATAGCACCCTTTTACAGCACTCGTGTTTCTCCTTTACTAAATTCGAGAATTAAATTCGAGATAATCTCGCGCAACAAGCCTTTTCAAACCCCTTCTATCCGCCTTGAATACATTCCAAAATTAAGCTTCACGCTTAAATAGCACCCTTTTACAGCACTCGTGTTTCTCCTTTACCCAACACCCAACATGTATTGGGCTATAGCATCGACATTAGGGTATGGTACTTTACTCGTATATAATTGTAACCTTTTTTCATTGAACTCACATACAAAGAACACTGATGTCCCTACAATTACACCCGAATCTATTTTGCAAAGACAGACGAACACACACATATACACACCAGCAGACACTCATACCGAAAACAATAAAGGATACTAAATGTCAAAAGTGTTTTTGGGGCGAATTTTCCCCATCTTCCTTTTTTAACTGCTTCTTTTTTGCAATGAGGATTAGTTTCTGTTCTTTTTTACTTTTCTGTAGAAACCCATGAAGTCAATTTGTGTGTATGGGCCAGTATGTATTTGCCTGTATATACGAATCATTTCACGTCTTTACTACCGAGGCTTCACCTGGATGGCTCCCTTATTCAAAACTTCATTTAAACCATTTCTGGTAAGTTTAAGCGGATAATAAAGTTTTACTTTAGAAGTGTGTCCCACTTCTATGTGATACTTAATCCCGACGTTTCTCTATTATTATTTTAATACTATCCACCAAAGAATCCTGAAATGGTTATCTACTAAGAACTTCAAGTCAAGACTACCCGTTTGTCTATTAATAACATGTTTCTGTTCAAATTAAAAGAGCTAGAGTATTTTAACATACCAGATATAAGACATATAGGTATATATGTAGTTGATTAAAATAAGCCAAATCAGGCAAAGGTTTGAATGTTTTCTTTTCAAGGACTACAAAAACTCATATCCAATTTTGTAGTATTTTTACATTTCCACAATAACCCTTAAATAATTATTTAGTTTAAGAATTTTTAAATGTCCCATAAATGGACTTGGTCATTTCACCATAGGACATAAAAAGCGTCCCCTAATACTGGGTACCCATAAATAGCGAAGCTTCCTACCATCTATAAATATGGGTCTATATTTAAGATTTGGCACTCGACTCGGCCCACATGGATAACACTTATATAATCCCTCTTCATTCCGTTTAGGAATAAGGGCACAACTTCTCTCGAATCTGTGAGCTATACACGATGGGTGGCATGTCATGACTTGCAAGGACATAATGTCTGTGGACATTATGGCACTGAGAAATTATTGTCGATACTGTGGTTCAGGCTTAAAAAAATAAAAGTCGAAATCTTTAAAACAAAACAAAAAACAACAAAAATTTCATTGACTTTATGCTAGTTTGAAAAGTAGTACTTACATCCATGGATGTAGATAGACCAATTTCGAAAGAGTTCTCACAGTCAAAATTTCTAAAGAGTTTTTGGACCGGAGTAATATCGATAGCAACAAAGTGCAAAAGTAAACTTGGTGTTTAAGGTCAAATAATAAATGCTCTTTCCCTCTATACGAGGGCTGTTATTTACGAGGACGACCGCAAAACTAACTGGCCTGGCACATTTTCTGTTTACTAGCAATTTTTTTTCTGTTTTTTAAAAGCAATCTTTTACAAGCCATCTGTGATGGATCCATGAAACATGGATCCATCACTACATCCCAGAATGCAAAGAACAGTCAAAACAATGGATAGACGCTGGTAAAAGTGGTCCCAAGTAGGCTAAAACAGTTAAGTCTGCAGGAAAAGTAATGGCCACAGTATTTTGGGATGCAAGATGTATAATATTTATTGATTATATTGAGAAAGGAAAAACTATAAATAGTGAATATTATGGTGCATTATTGGATCGGTTGAGTGAAGAAATCAAGATGAAACGACCTTATAAAAAAAAGTTATTTTTCATCAAGATAATGCTCCTTCACACACTGCATTTTTAACTCAACAAAAACTGGCCGAATTACGATTTGAAATTGCTCCGCATCCACCATATAGTCCAGATTTTGCTCCTTCTAATTATTTCTTGTTTCCAAATTTAAAAACATTTCTCGGTGGCATAAAATTTTCGTCCAATAGCGAGGTTATTGCTGAAACTGAGGCAAATTTTGAAGGTCTAGAAAAATCTTATTTTTCGGATGGAATTGAAAAACTTGAAAAACGTTTGATGAAGTTTATTGAGTTAAAAGGAGTTAATGTTGAAAAATATATAATAATAATTCCAAAAAAACGGTTCTTTTTATGTTAGGCCAGTTACTTTTGCGGTCGCCCTCGTATATTTCGGGTCCTGACTAGTGTTCCCAGATGCAAACTGGAACTTCTATTAAAAACTTCGACCAGCTAAGGCATAACTTTACTTAGAACGTTTTACCATTTGAGGGCGATTTGTTTTGTTTACTGTGTGTTGAAAAAATCATCTTAATCAAAAAATAAAATTATCCCGTGAACATTTTCGTGCGATGATTTTTTACGATCTTCAGCGTGGGTTATCGAGCCAAGAGTGTTTAAATCCACTTGTTTCGACTTTTGGCGATGAACCACCATTAAAAAATCACGGTTAATCGCTGGTACCAAGAGCTCAGTCTCGGACGCCGTTCACTCCAGGATTAATTTCGTGAAAGACGTCCAACATCGGTCGATGCTGTGCGTGAACTGATTAAGCAAGACTGGCATGTGACATACCGTGAGATTGAGGCATCCTTGGGCATGACAAGCATCAATAAGATATTGCATGTTCATTTGGCGTGAAACAAATTTGTTCTCGTTGGATCCCACATAACACTAGGTCACAAATAACAAAATTTTCTCTGTTATTTGTTTCTAGCATACTTTTTCCCATTGATTTTGACCTACTAAACACGAAAATGAGTTTTTTTTATTAAAATTTGGCAGAAAAAACCATATAAAAATTCATATAAAATATAAAACACGATGTTAACAGCAATTTTGGGTTTTTTACGTATAGCTGGCATTTTTACAAAGAAAATAAGCCCTTACTTAACAAAATCTGACAACAAATGGCGGACTTATAATTTTTTTGGTAAAAGACCGACGATACGAATCGCTTAGGATTGCCGTTTCTACACGCGCCGTGTAACGAATTTTGTTTTCTCTGTGTAAGCTGTGCAAATAATGAAAATCAAAATATCGTGAAATAGCGGAATTTCGGTTTTTTACCAAAAAAATTATAAGTCCGCCATTTGTTGTCAGATTTTGTTAAGTAAGGGCTTATTTTCATCGTGTTTTATATTTAATATGAATTTTTATATGGTTTTTTCTGCCACATTTTTACTAAAAAAACGCCGTTTTTTAACCTTTTTAAGCCGCCAACATCAAAACTACTTACCCGATTTGAAAATTTTCTGAGAATGAGTTGTAGACGGCTCAATTTTCTTTAATTTGAGTAGTAGTAGGATCAAATAGGTCAAAGAAGACGAAAGATATGCTCAAAATTTTAAGTGTACCTCCAAAAATTTAAAAAAAAAGTTCAAAAATTTGTATCTCGAAAACCAATCGACAGAAAAATTTTTAAAACTCATTTTCGTGTTTAGTAGGTCAAAATCAATGAGAAAAATTATGCTAGAACCAAATAACAAAACGACTGTTGGCTAGTGTAATTTGACGAATGCTCAAAAAAGTGAAACGAGATGATGAAAAAGTATAACTGCGGTAGCTCAGAGATATTGTACAACATTGTCACAGGTGACGAATCATGGATCTATGCATATGGACGCGAAACAAAACTGCAATCGACAGTATGGGTCGTTTAAGACGAGCCAAATCCAACAAAAGTTGTTCGAAGCAAATGATTCCGTTTTCTTTGGTATAACCGACCATGTTGCCACAGTGCCTTTGGCACGTAGGACGGTCAATTCTGAGTGGTATACAACCATCTGTTTGCCAACAGTGTTCGAAGAAATGAGGAAAGATAATAAGAGAAGACGGATCATTTTGCATCACGACAATGCGAGCTCTCACACATCAGCTGAAACGATGAGCTATTTGACCACTCAAGATGACGAATTGATGAGCCATCCACCGTACAGCCCTGATTTGGAACCCAATGACTTCGTTTTATTCCATAGCAACAAGAAAAAAATGCGTGGTTACGTTTTTCATAGCCCAAAGCAGCTGTTGAAGCGTTCAAAAATCATGTTCTGGAGGTGTCTCAATCGGAGTGGAAAAAGTGCTTCGGAAATTGGTTTGTGCGCATTCAAAAGTGTAATGATCTTTAAGGAGAATACGAGTATTTTAAAACAATAAATCATTTTCAATGATAAATTATTGTGTTTTTTTTGCCGGACCCGAAATATAAATAGCAACCCTCGTATTTCAAAATTACGAAATTCCGTGTGAGATTGACCCTCAGATCGACTCCATGTTTATCCTTATGAAAGGTCTTTTCTGTGTGGCCGGGCTCAAAGGATTTCAGTTAGGCCGAATCTAGCGACTCGTACTGTAAGCCCCTTCTGAGATGATCGCTGTCACCGGTTTCGTAATTTGTATTTTATCGACTGAAAATAATTTCCACAACCCGAATTAAAAAAAATCAATAGAAATATTATAAATAGTTTCTAGTAATTTGTGGCGAGCACAATTTAGGGATATGGACTGATGATACCACCGGCCTATAAACCGCACCATACCGTGACTTTCTTAGGGTAAAATGGCACCCATTGAACCTCTTTTGGTTGCTCTTCAGCCCAAATGCTGCAATTTTGTTTATTGACATTGCCGTTGAGCCAGAAATGGGCCTCATCGCTGAACGAATATTCTTCGAGTATTTGAAGAGCCCAAAACTAAAACGGCGATGTGCAGGAACATTGTTCCTGCACGCTTTCAAACCAAAATGCTTCCGTTAAATGCTCCAAGTTATTGAGACCACTTTCAGCTACTGGCACTATGTTTTAGGTGGATAATACCATACTATTGGATAATACCAATAGTGAAAATTGGGTTTCAAAGTTGGCGATAGTAATCCAAATAGTACGTTCGGTAGACCGATTATGTCGACCACAAAATGTTCTAAAGGCACAAAAAACATTTTCACCGTATTCTCGTTCCCATAATACTGCTGCCCAATTTGCAGACGTTGTTGAGGTGTAAGTCTTTCCTGGTGAAACTGGGTCTCATAGGGCCATATTTTCGTGGAGATCTGGTGAAACTATGCTCTGGCGAATCTGCATCTCACAGGTTCGTATTTTCGTAAAGCCCCCATACAAAGGTCCCTTCAGATTTAACCTACTGCCGCTATGTTTTAGGTCGAGTATTATCCAATAGTGAAAATTGGGTTTCAACGTTGGCGATGGTAATCCGAATAGTGCGTTCGGTAGGCCGATTATGTCGACCACAAAAATTCTAAAAAAATATTTTCACCGAATGTTCATTTCCATAATACAGTTGCCCAATTATCAGACGTTGTTGCGGTGAAAGTCTTTCCTGGTGAATATTTTTGTAGAGCTCTGGTAAAACTAAGCTCTGAAGAAACTACATCGTACAGGTCCTTATTTTCGTAAATCCCCATGCAAAGGTCCATCTTGCTTTGACGTCATGCAGCTTCAAAAGCCAATTTGTAGGCCACGCTTTGTTTTATTTATTCCTCGAAAAATTTAACCGGTCTAAGTTCCATAAAGCCCCATATGTGTCCTTTCTGCTGCAGAAGTAACACATGAAGTCTGACGTTGAGCAGGCTCCAGAATGTTATTTTGAAAAAAAAAATCATTCTGGAGCCTCCAAAGCCCAAACAGTGAGCGAACGCAAGTTTTGAAGTGTTCGGGCTCCGGTTCATGTGCCAATGAAATTGCAATACGGCTTCGCTGGCAGTGCTTAAAATACAAGTTTTATATTATTTACAGAAAAGTTCACTACCTAGACAATTCCCTCTAGAACTCGTGAAGTCACATATCCACTCCAACCTTGCTGAAATTCCAAACAGAGACAAGGAGTCTTCTATATTACAGAAAACAGTAAGTCATGAAGTGACAATTTCTCAGGGTCTCACTCATATCTCTAAGGGTATGTGCTTAATTGAATCCTTCGTCTTGTGTCGATTGCATACTTCTTCCTCACTGATGCATTCATCATTTCCTTTGTATTTGTGTCCAGAATGCTGCATGTTAAAGTGTCATATTGTAGCAATTACGGTCAAGACAACTTGATTACAAATTAAATACAAAATGTGTCAATGATTGTGTTCGATTGGAAAAAAGTAGCACCGGAAGAAGGCTAAAACTTTAATAAATCTTTATACCAGTCAGGCGCAACACAATCTTTGAGTACACATAAGCCCAGGCTATGGTTGTTTTAGGAGCAGTTGGCCAGAGGACGATATTAGGTAGTATTATGATTTAAAAAATTAAAGATTTACCGATGACTTGCCTCTCATGCAAATGAACTTAATCCTTTGTGCCATATAGAAATATTTCAAATGATTGCGAGACCGACTCGAACTGCCCCAGAATTCATACACAACCTTGAGCTTAAACTTTAAGGTTTCAAAACTCTAAAGAAATATTGAAAAGTGTTTCAAACTATATCCAATTTTGTAATATATTGCCTTTCAATAATTTTGAAAGGACGTGAGTTAGGACATATGAGTTTCATTGAAGTCTCCACGATTGCTAGCCAAACATAAACATGCGGCATGTGTTTGCATTGTATGCCATTGCATTCAACATTTCCAATAAAAAAGCCATCATCAGCAGCAGCAACAAGAAAATTCCTCATTGAGACAGTAGCGTCATTATTACCAACAAGGAAGTAAAAAGAAAATCATTCGCGGCGATAGGTACAGTGGTGCTAAGTAGAAAATATAAGGTACATAACCAAACAAAAACGCACGATGTTAATTGCAAGTCACACCTTTACTTGAATTTTTTTGCCGAACTTTATTTGAAGCTTCTTCGCTTCAGAATTTGACAAATTCAACTATGTGGAGGTATATGATTGAGCAGCTTGCTAAGATTGTAGAAGCCTTTTTCTAAAATGGGGTTCAAATCAAAAAGGCATTTCGTGCACTTCGTGATTTTTTGGTCAGCATAATCGACCAAATGTCTTCACAATCGGGAGAATTGTGCGCAAGTTTCAACAAACCGGGCCTGTAGAAATTGGAGCTTGCCGCCAAGTCAAACTTTCACCTCAGTGGATTCGTTAACAAGTAGAATTACCGCATTTGGTCAATTGAAAATCTACGAGTGATTGCTAAAAGCCGATACATCCACAAAGAATGACTGTTTGGTGCGTTTTATGCACCATTGGCGTCATCGGGCCATACGTCTTTGAAAATGAGGTCAGCCAAGCAGTTACCGTAAATGGTGTCCACTTTCGCGAGATGATAACGGACTTCATGTTGTCAGAAATTAAAGATATGAACTTGGACGATATGTGGTTCCAACAGGATGGTGCCATTTGCCACCTAGACAACGAAACTGTAGCTCTTTTGCGCGAGAAATTAATTGGCTGTGTTATCTCACGTCGTGGCAATGTTAATTGGCCGCCACGATTATGTGGCTCAACACCGTTGGCCTTCTCTTTTTGGGGAGATTTAAAAGAACAAGTGTACGTTAAAAGTCTAAAAACAATTCAAGAGCCAAAGGATACTATAATCGACATACTTCAGACATTGAACCGCTATTCTGTTTAAGAGTCATTGAAAATATGGATTATGTGATAGAGGTATGCCACCAAAGCCGTGGCGAGCATATCGCCGATATTTTGTTTTACACATACGAGGGCTGCTATATATATTTCTGGCCTAATAATGAAAATGCGAATATTAATCATCAAAAATGGTCTTATTGTTCCACTCCGATTGAGACAACCAAAACGCTTGAACGCTTCAACAGCATCTTCTGGTGACGAAAATCGTTGACCACTCATTTTTTTGATGTGCGGAATAAAAAGATGTCATTGGGTGCCAATTTAGCGCTGTATGGCGGCTGACCCATCAATTCGACGTTTTGGTCGGTCAAAAAAGCGCTGGTTTGAGCCGATGTGTGAGAGCTCGCATTGTCATTGTGCACAATGATTCGTCTTCTCTAGTTCGTTTTTCGAATTTCCACTCAGAATTGACCGTCCAACGTTGCTCAAGCGGAGCAGTCGCCACATGAACAGTTTTGCCGAAGAAACTGACGACCATTTGCTTTGAAGCGCTCTTCCACGAACAACTTTCTTTGGATTTGGCTCGTCCACGATGACCCACACGGTCGATTGCTGTTTTGTTTCGGGCTCATACGCATAGATACGTTATTCGTCATCTATGGCGATCTTATAAAAGTTTTGAAGCACCGCGATTATATTTTTTCAAAATGTCTTTGCACCAATCGACACGATTCTTTTTTTGAGCGATAGTCAAATTGTGCGGGATCCAACGAGAACTAACCTTTCTACGGCCAGGCTTGAATTCATTAAACTATTTTTTTACAATGCTATAGGATGGTGCTTCGTCGCCATGCAAAGATTCAAGTTCATTGATGCACTCTTGTCGTGATAATACACGTCGAAAGTTGTGAAAAATGATCGCACGAAAATTTTCACGGGTTAATTCCATTTTTTTGCCAAATTGATTTTTTCAAGTCAATGTAAACAACACAAATGATGGTCGTACGTCAAAACGTTGTGAGTACGTTTATGCTAAAAAATGTCAAACTATCCAATGGGAATGCCAGATGGCGCCAGAAATATATATAGCAACCTTCGTAATTGATGAACAGATCCCTCTATCATTATAAAAAAAAACGTTAAGATAATTCTCTGAAAATTTGTTGTTTTATTTACAATTAACATAGTGCGTTTTAGTTGGACCACCTTGTAGAAGTTTTTTGCAAAGAAATCCCGTGAGTTTTTACTACAAAATAAACTCACACTACAGGTCGCGATTGTTTTTCGATCTTTATGAAATTTGGGAGCAGTACGTTTTTTTTCCCAAGGAGGACGCCGTTTTAAATTTGAAGATAATCATTTCAGATTTGTTGAAAACCAGCTGAGATATGTTGAACACATATGTTCAGGCGATTTTATTTCTTTAGATCTCAAAGCCACATATTGACAGCTAATTACATCTAATATTGGTACAGTTTTTAACGATTGATCCGTAACAATGTTGGATAAAAATACACCTAGTATAATTGTCCTTACCGGTTTTACATACAACCGCTCTAGAACAGCCATTTTAATTCCGGTTTTTATCAAATTCCGTTCAGTATAAAACGATAGACAAATAAACATTCTTTAAACAATTTTGGCTATAAGGCCCATCTTTTGATATAGTCCCCATAGAAATGATGTTGGGCCCAAATTCGAGTTTTAGACTTTTTAATGTCGACTTTTTTCTTTCTGGAAATAAAAATGCAATAATTTGGAATAAAAAACAAGTTTTCTCTTTAAAAAAAAAATAGTTAAAAAAGTTGTAGTGATTATAAAGGACTATCAGGAATCTCAAGAAGTATGTACGTTCAACTTTGTTTTTATTTTTAAAATCAGTTGATAAATATACATGGAGCCATGTATATTTATCAACTGCCAAAAAGATAATCATATTTATTTTTTTTTGAGAAACTTGGCTCCGAATTTTAGTAGCAATAAGAACTGCATGCGAAAATAATCTTTCACACGCACGCAGAGAAAAAATGTGGTTACTATATGGTCACGGCAACAATAGTATGTTCTCTGCGATAAAAGTATGAACGTCGCAACCATACTATTGGTTTTTGAGTTTTATTTTGACAATAGTATGATTGCCGCAATAATAATATTGTTGAAATGTAACAATAGTATTGTTGCCAAATTTAAAAATGAAAATATGATTGTAGCAACAATATAAACATGGTTGGTTCAACAAAAGTATTGTTTTTTGAGTTTTATGCTAACAATAATATGATTCAATCATACCAGCAAAATCGATTTTTTTTTAATTTGACAATGTTATTGTGCGAGTCTTACGCAATAATAGTATATTTTATATGTAATTTTTTTTTAACAAACTACTTTGGATTAGTAATAGTATTTATAACTGATATATTTTTAATAAGTACATTTTTTCTATTGTTAAATAAGACACTCCTATTATAAAGAGTTTAATGCATCTTTACATAATTTACTTAATAAAAAATCTCTATTGTTGAATAGTAACTTAACCCAATCCTTACGAAGAATTTTGGGGATCATAGTATGATTGTGTGTGAATCATACTATGGTTGTGAGGATCATACTTTGGTTGTATGTAAAACAAACTATAATTATGAGAATCATAATATGGTTGCGGGGATCATAGTATGGTTGAGTGTGAATAATAATATGGTTGTGGGGACCATAGTGTGGTTGTGTGTGAATAATTCTATTGTTGGGAGGACCATAATATTATTGTGGGGATCATAGTATCTATGGTTGTATGTGAACCGTACAACAAACCAACGATAGTATGATCCTCATCGAATATTGTCAGCCGAACCATACTTTTTTTCTGCGTGCGGGACTGAAGTGGGAACGATCGACAACGTTTTTTTTTGCACTACTTTTGCAATAAATGGGTGCTCGCTTTTTATTGTTCTTCATACAAGTATCGGATGATAGGTTTTTTGTTAAACGGCAAACATTTATTCAGCGCTTCAATTGTATTGGCACACCATTGCCATATATTATCCTCTTCGTTGGCCTTGCAAACCACAATCTCTTCTGCCACATCAACATCGGATAAATCGGTATCAATAGTAATAATAATAATAATAAAAAAAAGTTGTTATAGTACTTCTAAATATAATTAAGTGTGAGTAAACTAACCGACTTGATTTATTCCTCTGAATGAATCTAGAACCTTTTTGATTTCATACTTTCTTAACCTTGGCAGACAATAAAATAAAACTTTTGAGTATTTCTTAATCGGTGTAAATAAATGAATGCGTATATAAAATTAAAGCAATACTCATTGTTTGAATGAAAATTTAAAATATTTGAAGTGAAAATAAAAAGTCAACATGAAAAAGACTTAGCCTTTTTTAAAAACAAAAAGGTCGATTAACCGACATTGACTTTTTTACACCCAAATGTCGCGTAGTCGAAATTTACATATAGAACCCTAGGTCGGCCACGACCGTGTTAAGATTTTTCAGAGTTTATTTTTGCATAAAAAACAAATATCTTTTAGTAGCATTCTCATATCTATAAATGGGGTCAACCACTTTTTTTCGAAATAGGAAAATATTTTCCTCTTTTAGGCAAAGTGGTAATGTCAGATAGAGACAGGTTTTAAGTTAAAAAAGAACCCAACAGTTGTTTTTTTTTAAAGACGGTTTGAAATCCGAAATACCGCTTTTCTGGAAGCTCCGGTTTTTTGAACACACTTATCTTGTAAAAACTTCTCCTTGAAATGCATTAGTCTTTCGAAGCCGGCTTTAAGCAGTAGGTCCCAGTTAGTGAGTATAAGAATTGAATCGTTCACTGATTCAAAATATGTTTCCCCTTGTTCCTTTATGGGATGTCGTGGAACTTAAGTAAGTACTCGTAATTCTATTAAATGCTTATATGATTTAATTCACTGTTCAATGTCTTCTTCATAGCCAATATAACCGCTTCCAATATTGATTATGTTTCGTCAATTCGTTCGATTGTCTACAATTGGAATTTTGCTTTTCTCAAAATATTTTTGTCAATTCCGTTTTTATTTCGTATCATTACAGGCAAGCAACACATCGTCTGTCCTTGCCATGAAACGTGGCATCGACTTGATAAGTCTTATCTTATCACACATCAAAAAAATCGAAAAAGAAAGAAAAAAAGCAAGATGTAGAAGTTGGATGATATTTTATCAAATATCATCAGATGTTATTTGAAATGCTTTTGCGACATTCACAGACACTCACTTCAAGTGAGTTCATCCATCCTTTATCGGGCACGTGGGTACAGTGAAAAGTTTGAGCGGATAAACACTTTTGGATCTGCAGTGTGAGCTGCAATTCTGCAAAGTATCTTAAATACGGATTTGCGATAAAATACGTAAAGTATTAACCGCAAAACAGTACTCATATACGACATATTTAGTAATATAAATTTACTAACATAACCTTTTAAAATAACCGAAAAGGCAGCAAGTCTTGAGATAAAAAATGCTTAATCCATCTTAGACCATGAAGCACTTCATTGGGACTCTTGTGCTATTCAAAATGCCTATTGCATTTAAGTCGCATTTAGAGGGGATTTTTTGGTCATATTTTTGTTTCGTAAAAATCCGAATGGTCCAGTATCAAGCTTTGAACATTAAAGAATATCCATAAATATCTTGAAAAAGCCACTCTTTAGCTGGCGTTAATTCGACACAAATGATATGTCAACTAAATGATATGATCTCAAGGGTAAATTTAAACTCCGTAAACTCTAGAAAGATAGATAGATTATGCGTATACATTTAAATGTACGAGTATGGTTCCAAAATCCATTCCACATTTTTGAGAGATTATATACACGTCTAGATACAGGGTTTTCTATTAAGGACATAACAATTTTGTAATAAAACACAGAATATTCAAGATAAAGAGTTCAAATTTATTCGAGGTGTAGTGCACATTTCAAGAATGAAATTCGATTTGACAGTGGACAGATCTATTCTTTAAACACAATTTTCCAACATTCTTGCACACATTTCGACCGGAACGTTGGCAATTTCGCGTGGGATGTTGTCTCTGAGATCGTCTAAAGTTGTTGGCTTGTTGACATGTAGCCCCATAAAAAAAATACAATGGCGGTAAATCGCATGAACGAGGTGGTCGTTCGACCGGACCATTTCTCATGATTAACCTTTCACCGAATTTGCCTTTCAGTAAATCGATTGTAAAGCGTGTTGCGTGGCGGTGATTTTCCTCAAGTTTCTATATCAGGTCCAAGGTGTTTCTTCTTCTGAGGCGTACATGTCCTTCCAAATAAATTAGACCTCTGGCGAGTGCGATTGAATTGGAACTTAATTTGTTTACGTAACTTCGGGAATAATCTCGGATTTCTTGTATAACATTTTTAATATTAAGATCCTTATGAAAATTCGCATTTCTTATGTACCATGGATATAGCTAATTGATATTGGTCGCGCATACTGTCCCCCAGAGTTGGATTCCGTATCTCCAAATTGGTTTAATAATCGCTTTATAAAGAGTGGGTAAATTATAAAGGGCCCATCTATATATATAAAATTGGATGTATGTGACTATGTATGTTTGTATGTTTGTATGTATGTGGCTTATAGACTCCTAAACCGCTCATCCGATTTTAATGAAACTTTCAGGGAAAATTCAGCATACCACAGCGGGGGATCTTGTGAAGTTTCGTTGGAAAAATTGGTCTGTGGGCGGAGTGGGCGTGGCAAAAGTGTTTTCTAAAGCTAGAAGGCTATAAGTTGGTACATATATTCTACTGCTGATGTGGGAGACTAATTTAATGTTGGATTTTAAATTTTCGGTTTGTGGGCGGAGAGGGCATGGCAAAGCTGTTTTTGAGCAAGAAGGCTCACAATTGGTTTTTATATACTACTGCTGTCGGAGAAGATTAATTTAATATCGGATTTTAGATTTTGGCTTTGTGGGCGGAGGGGATACTGTCTCTTAGATCTAGAAGGCTGACGGGGAAGGTGAATTTAAACAACAACGGGACAAAGGGAAAGATCTATTTAAAACCAGATTTCAAATTGAAAATTAAAATTTATGTTCATTTTTTTATGTTATGTCTATGTTGTCAGTTTCAAAATTTGTTTAAACCTTTTCAAAACAACTTTTAGAGATCGGAAATGGCAAAATTACAACTGATCCCACAACATATGAGATTTCATTTTCGCCCAACTTTTGCCAAATGCTACCAAATATTCAAGCCCTTTTAGAAAATGTATTCCCAAATTTAATCAACAACTACAAAAATTCAGATTGGCTCTGCGAACGTGCAATTTTAGCACCTAAAAATGATGATGTCAAGAAGTTAAATGAACAAATTCAATTGAAATTGCCCGGAGAATCGAAAAAATATCATTCAATCGACACAATGATGGATCAGGAAGAAGCTGTAAATTACCCAACAGAATTTCTTAATTCACTAGAGCCACCAGGAATGCCACCACATATATTGACATTGAAAGTTGGGTCACCGGTGATGCTTATTCGAAACTTGAACGCCCCAAAGCTATGCAACGGAACCAGGATGATCATTAACAATTTGACACCAAATTTGATCGAGGCAACAATAATCAGCGGCAAATTCAAAGCGGAAGATGTGCTGATCCCACGCATACCGATGATTACGAATGATTTACCATTCGAGTTTAAGCGGATTCAGTTCCCTTTGATTCTTGGCTTCGCGATGACCATAAATAAAGCACAAGGGCAATCCCTCACTGTTGCTGGTTTGAATTTGCAACATTCATGTTTTTCCCACGGCCAATTGTATGTTGCTTGCTCAAGAGTTGGTACACCAAAAAATTTGTACATTTATACACCCAACGGTACGACCAAAAATATTGTGTATCCATTAGCATTACAATAAATTACACGAATTTATTTTCACATTTGATATACATATGTGTTACTTTCTTTGGCGTAGCAACGCACGCCGGGCTCCGCTAGTCTTGAATAAAACACAAATTATTTAGGAAATTATTGTCATATCTTTTTATTATGATAATATTGGTATGGTTCAATTATATATGGAACAAAATATCGACCAAATTGCTGCCGCGACCTTGGCGGCACACCTCCGATGGTCCAAATTTTCCATGACACTGAGGCATAATTGAGGTTCTATGTCGTTAATGTGCCGAATTATCTCATACTTTAGCTCTTGAATTCTTGCTGGCTTATCGACGTACAACTATTCTTTCAAATAACCCCAAAGAAAGAAGTCCAACGGTGTCAAATCACATGATCTTGGCAGCCTATTAACATCGCCATGACGCACAGTGGGCTACCCCATACAAGTTAGCCGGCAAAAATTTTTTTTAAATTTAAAATAGATGGATTTAGTGTAAAATGGGTCCATGAAAATTTTTGACAGAATCAAGGACCGATAAGACCTCCCGAGGGGTCCTAGAGAGTCTTAGGGTCTATTTAAAGGGCCAATGTAAGAATTACTTCCTTACATTATTTTTCGATATTTTTCCAATGAATTGTGATGTTATAGACGATTCGCCGAATGGAGGTGATAGTACAGGGCTAGAACACAAAATACTGAGAGGGAGGAGGAGGTCAAGAACGCAAAATAAATGACCCTAAATAGAAAATTGTATTTACTTTTGTAACACAATAGAAAAAACAGAATTGAAAAAACTTGTTTAAATTCTTATTATTCAATTTCAACAAAAAATAAGGGCTTAAAATTAAAATAGGACTGCTCATTCAATTTCATAATAAATGAGTCATACATTTATGAGTTAAACCAAACACTACTCTACTATTCATCAGAATTAGATTCGTTAAAGTTTTCTATTTCTTCAGTTTCACTTGCTCCTGCAAGCTCAAAACGTAAATCTTTATGGGCATCAAAACTAGGCTCAACTAAAAACCTTATAACTTCCGGTGGGAGCGATGAAAAGTTTTTGAAGGGTTTTTGTCGATAAGAATTGATCAGAGGATCTGATGTTATCAACAACATGTTAAGCAAATCTCTGTTTGTATTGATTCTTGAAGATTTGCGTGTGTGCGCCAACCTGTATCGCCTACAATCATTGTTGCGAGCTTCCTGAGCTTCTTCAGATAACTGACCGATGGGTACAACGAAATTTTTTATAACATCGATCGCATGGCATAATATCTTGTGCACGCTAACAGGCATAGGGTACCAGTCGTAAAATTTCAAATATTTGTCTCTAGTTTCTAGGATGAATCCTTGAAACTCATGCAGATTAATTTCAAATCCTGATGACAAGACACTTAAAATAATATAAAAATTTTTAATGACTTCTTCGTCTAGTCCAGTTATTTCAGCACTCTTTGAATAATTTATAAAAAACCTTCTGGCAGTATTTCCATCATTTGTCGTGCCATATCCCGGTTTTACACCATCAATAATCAGGCCCATCTCATTTTTGAAACGCTTTTGAATATCGTTTTTTCGATTCGCTACAGCCTCTTTATCTGCAGGTTGTCGAATCATGTACTTTTTCAATTCTAGCCGGTACGCAATATGTAGCATGCACTCTAATGACTTTATCCACGCATGAAGGGTGGCCAGCCCATATGAAAACGTTCATTTTTAGAAGCGGCTATCCACATTTCAAACACCTCAGAGTTCGAAAGTGTTATTTTTCTTTGATCCATTTTCTAATTATTTAATATTGTTATTTCTTTAATTTAATTTCAAAACTGAATGCTTATTATTTGCTTTTCTAAGTGCACGTTTTTGTTTTTTTTCTTTACTTTTCACATTCATTCATTTTACTTTACTTTTCACATTTACTCACTTTACTTTTCACATTTACTCATATTCATAATAGAGAATTTAATTTCAAAACTGAATGCTTATTATTTGCTTTTCTAAGTGCACGTTTTTGTTTTTTTGCTTTACTTTTCACATTTACTCATATTCAGAAATATAAGTATTTTTGTTGTTGGTTTCCAATGCAAAACGCAATACAATTACATACATATTGAACAAATAAAGTACAAGGCAGTTCTACTGCGACCACCTTATGTATGCATCTTGCTCATATTGTGAATAGCTAATTTTGGCTTTTGTGGCGTGCATATTCTAGTGCTTCTACCGTGTAGTTATTATACCATGCACTTGACTTGAAATATTGCCTTTGACTTGAAATATTACATTGATGCGAAGTCGTGCGAAGTATCAATCTTTCAAGATGTAAGAGAGTATAATCTAGAGAGTGTTTTAGCGAAGTTTCAAGTTTATGTCTCTTTATGTCACCAATGAGATGGTCCAACTTATATCAAATATTATGCTAATTTTCATCGAGAAAACCTCTAATTTGAGACAACTTTATAGGCACTTCTCTAAAGATATGATAATTGTTGTTATTTTTATTAAAACGAGCATATCTTTTTAAGCAAAATATGTTCCACCCAAAATTCTAGAGCAGCGTTTGTACTAAAAATGAGAATAATTTGAATAAGATGTCTTTAATGAGCATGCAATTGAAAAAAATAGTTTTTGAAACTTCATCTGTGACCTACAAAATTATGGCTAGTAGACGGCTCAAAACACCCATGGTTACTTTTTTTTATCTAATTGGACAATTCTTATTATGTCTGAATCATTAAAACACATAAAATTCATTTTGATTTTTTACCGGCTAGACCCTGCAAATAGCTCACTGTGTGGCGCCAGCCCATAAACCGCACCAAACAGTCACTCTTTGTGGGTGTTTTTTTTATCGACAATCACTCTTAGATTATCATACCAAATGCGGCAATTCTGCTTATTGACGAATCCACTGAGGTGATAATGTGCCTCACACTGAAGAAGATTTTCTTCGAATAGTTATCATCCGCTGTTGCCATTTCTTGCCACCATTCTGACCATTGATGACGTTTCGAATGGTCAAGACGCTTAGTTCTTGGGTCAATTGCACCTTGTAAGCGTGTAAATTCAAAACATTATGCATAATGTTCATCAACGACGAGCATGAGAGGTGCAATTGTTGGGCACGACGACGAGTTGAGGTGGACGGCTTTTCAGCCACACTATCCCGAACAGCAGCAATATTTTCTGCAGCACGAGCTGTGCGAGCATGCACTGGTATTTTCACATCTCCTACAGACCCGGTTTGCTCAAATTTTTGCACGATTTTTCCGATTGTACGCACATTTTGACGATTAAATTGACCGAAAAAATCACGAAGTGAACGATATGTATTTTAGCGCCCATTTTCATTAAAAGCCTGAATAATTTTAACGCGTTGCTTGCTCATGTGTCTTTCTTGGTTCACATTGAGTTAGTCTGAAATTGAGAAATATTAAATGAAATGCAGACAAAAACTTGACGACGTTCAGGTGTGGTTGTCATTCAACATCGGCTCTTAAAATTTAACCACCCTTTATATCGAAAACTGAAGTTAGTTGCAAAAATAAATTAATAAGAATTTTTACAATACTTTAAAGTGATTGGCACCTGTTTAGAAGAGATTGGCTTTTTGAAAAATAAATGAATTATAGGGGTTTTTATTAGAGTTTGGTTTTGTATCCTGTTGCGGTCATTCTTCTGATCAAAGAATATTAAGTGGCTATGTTATGGCTCCACATGCTATAAAAACTCTTCTTTGCTATGATGACGGCTCAGAAATAATTCTTTATTTTCAAGCCGTGAAGGTAATAACTGTTGCCATCTGGGTCATCTAAATTAAACCCCAAAATGACATCCTATTTTTGAATCGTTGGGATTGTTTTTTCTTATGCTTTTTTTCTAAAGGATGTTATAACTAAAATGCACGATGTTAATTGTAAATAAAACAAAAAGTTTTCAGAGAATTATTTTAATATTTTTTTTTGTATGATGGAAGGATCTGTGACTATTATGTGTTTAACAAATTATCGGCCACGACTTCGGCGGCGTACCTCTATCCGAAGGTCCATATTTTCAACAACTCGAAAACATAATGTAGGTTCAATGTCGTTAACGTGCCATTGTTGCGTTGGCTGTGTGGCAAGAGGCATCAACACTTCATCCAGGTCCATGTCCTCAATTTATGGCCACAAGAAGTCCATTATCATGTCGCGATAACAAACACCATTCACGGCAACTCCTTGGCCGACTTCATTTTCGAAGAAGTAAAAAACCGCCCCAAAGCAGTCACAGCTTTTCGACAATTACTCGTGGATTCTTATTTTCCAAAATGCGGCGAATGCTTGTCAACAAATCCACTGTGGACACATTTAGTCGATTATGCTGACCAAAAAGTCACTAAATGCATTTAGACTTGCACTCCAATTTTTTGTGAAAGTCTTCAAAAATCTGAACGCTCTGCTCAATTATGTACCTCATGGTTGAATTTGTCGAACACTGAAATAAAAAAAATGTCAAATTAAGTTGGGACTCACAACAAATATCGTGCGTTGCACCACCTTTTACTTAGGATCTCTTTGTTTTTTTAAATGTAGCTTATTGTGGTATTACTCATATCCAACCCTGCAGCAGCTCCAATTTGTCTTAAAGTCATAGCAGAGTTTAAAGAAATTTGAAAACACTTTCGTACTTTATACTTTTTGCCACCGTTTTAAATAATTGTTGGCAACTTTTTGGGCTACAACTAACATTGGCAGTTATAGCGCGGCTAGAAAGGCTTTAATAGTGATACGCTTGAATTTTTGTCTTTATGTTGCACTCAACATTTTATTTCGACCCATGTTGGCGAGTAACAGGTTAAGAGTTTGTAATATGAATTTTAGTCAAAACTCGGCGAAATGCAATTAAAAACTAAAGAAACGGCTGTGAGGCTCTTTTGAGTTTACACCAAATTATAAAATGTTTACAAATTTGCATTAAAAACAAAATATAAAGTGCCTCTAACAGATATTCAATTCATTTCATTCTTTAGGTGTTGCGCGAAGAGAGAACACTCTCTTAATAAGAGCCTAAATTGCTTTGAAAGCATACAATTAAATTAAACAAATTTTGAGATTTATTTCGAAAAATTGAATAAGGCTATCCAGGCTAAGCGTATGGTCAGAGCGGAACTTGTCTACAGGTTTAGGAAACACCTTGCTACAAGCAGAAAAAAAGAATGGTGGTGGTGACAATATTCGAAGAAGATCATACTATTGTTGGGTATATGGTTGTGGCACAACAATATTATGATCCTCACCACAATAGTATGATTCAAATGCAACTATATAATGATCCCTACAACCATAATATGATTCCACTTAACCATACTATAATCCCCAAATTTATTTTATAGGATTGGGTTATGTTATTATTCAACATTAGATATTATTATAAGGCATTTTTTTAAAAATAAGTTCACAGCCAGATTTGAAATAATGTTTCTATTGATCATTTTATTAAAGAAATAAAAATATGTTCAAAAAGGCAGTTGAAAAAACTTTTAGTTTTAAGCAGTGGTGACTGCAGGGGATGAAAGCTTCTTTACCATCCGTAGACTCCATGTGATGAACTTGATTAAACCATGTAGAAGGAAGTAGAAGGAAGATTTTAAATAAACGAGAACCTGTCGGCAGCAAGGGTTGCTATATATATTTCAAAAGAGCCTCACTGCCGTTTCTTCATCAGACATTTCCATTGGAAAGTTTGACATTTTTTAGCATAAACGTACTCAGAACGTCTTGACTTACGACCATTATTTGTGTTGTTTACAGTGACTTGAAAAAATCAATTTGGGAAAAAAAGGAATGAACTCGTGAACATTTTCGTGGGATAATTTTTTACAACTTTCGACGTGGATTATCACGACAAGAGTATATCGATTAACTTATATGATGATGAACCACCATCCTATAGCACTGCAAAAACTGGTTAAATGAATTCAATCGTGACCGACGCTCGCTCAATGGCGAAGGTCGTCCAAAAACGGCCGTTGTACCAGAAAACATTGATGACGTTCGTGAAGTGATAATGCAAGATCATCATGGACGCCTGGTCGTAAAAAAGGTTGGTTCTCGTTGGTTCCCGCACAATTTTACAATCGCTCAAAAAAAGGCTCTTGTCGATTGGTGCAAAGAAATTTTGAAAAAATACCATTGCGGTGTTTCAAAAGACGTTTATAAGATCATCACAGGTACCGAATCATGGATCTAGGCGTATGAGCCCGAAACAAAACAGCAGTTGACCGTGTGGATCTTCGAAGACGAGCCAAATCCAGCGAAAGTTGTTCGTCGAAGAAGCACATCGAATTAAATGGTAGCCTGTTTCTTCGGCAAAACTGTTCATGTGGCGACTGCTTCGCTTGGGCAAAGTATGACGGTCAGTTCTGAGTGGTACACAACAATTTGTTTGACTGAATTCTTTGGAGAAATTCGAAAAACGAACAAGAGAAGACGAACCGTTGTGCACCATGACAATGCGAGCTCTCACACATCGGATCAAACCAGCGCCTTTTTGACCGGCCAAAACGTCGAATTGATGGGTCATCCGCCACACTCCCCTGACTTGGCACCCAATGACTTTTTTTTATTCCCGCACATAAAGAAAAAAAATTCGTTGTCATCGATTTTCGACGCCAGAAGATGCTGTTGAAGCTTTGCAAAACCATGTTTTGGAGGTGTCTCAATCGGAGTGGAAAAGTGCTTCGACAATTGGTTTGAGCGCATGCAAAATGTATAAGTCATGCTGGAGAATACTCTGAAAAATAATAAAACCATTTTTGATGATAAATTTGCGCATTTTCATTATTATGCCAGAAATATATATAGCAGCCTCGTAGAGTATTCCACCGAACAAAGTGAACACAATAAAAACCCCTCTCACTGTTTACCGATTGTTGTTGTTTTTTTAATAAACAACAACCATGCACTGTATCTTGGGTGGGTATGTTTTTTTAGTATACCAAAAAAAAAACACAGATACATGCATAGTCTTTAATACCTGTTATGTTTGTTCATAGTCCCAACCATACAGTATGATTACCGTAATCATATTATTGTTAACGTAAATCTTTAACAACAATAATTTTGTCGCAACAAAATATTTACATGGTTGTTACAACCATATTTTAATTTCTAAATTAAGCAATAATAGTATTGTTACATTTTAACACTATTAATATTGCCGCAATCATACTGTTGTCAAAATAAAATTTAGAAAACAATACTATGGCTGCGACAAACTTGTTTTTAATGTAAAAGAACATATTATTGTTGTCGTGACCATATAGTAACCATATTTTTTCTCTGCGTGTACAAACATCATGGCAAAGTTATAGTTGACTGTACCACAGTATGGGATTCGAAATGTTCTAGCGTGACTGTTTTTTATTACTTTTCAATATCGAAAGCTACTCACCATAGCCTCGCATTGCTTATAACTTATCACTGCTGGTTTCTTTGCCTTAAGTTTTTGCAATAAAATTTCATTTTGTATGTGCCAGAGCGAGCGGTATAAACATGTCTGTGTATGTGTGTGCATTTTTGCAATTTCCTGATTTATGCTCATAATATTTAGTTGCAATAATGCGCGCACACACACCGGCATACCGACGCACACACAGAGAGACTGCAGAGAGACATACATATCCTGCAAGGACTTACAAATATCAATCTACGATGAGTTGTTGATAGAAATCAGGCAATCGCTTGAGAGAAAATTCGCTCAGGGCATAGAAGCATGTACGTATGTCATCTCAGTGTGAGTGCAAGTGCAATTGGTGTATGTGTCTGTGTAGGTGTGAAATGCATTAGAGTTATTGAAATATACAGGAATGTCTGTATGTACACACTTACATATATGTTCGTAGTTGTGTGTGTACGATCTATTGATGTTTCAAGTGCAAGGAGGGTTATCTCTTCGAGAAGTGTTTCAAAGCAGAAAATTTATTACACAAAAGCAAGAGCTTTCATAAAAGATAGAGTGAGTGGAATGAAATAAAAATAATAATACAAGGGCTGCTATATATATTTTTTGCTTAATAATGAAAATGCGAGCATTTATCATCAAAAATGGTTTTATTGTTTTTCAAAGTATTCTCCAGCATGATTTATACACTTTCGCATGCGCTCAAACCAATTGTCGAAACACTTTTTCCACTCCGATTGAGACACCTCGAAAACATGGTTTTTGAACTTTTCAACTGCATCTTCTGGCGGCGAAAATCGTTGACCAAGCATTTTTTCTTGCTGTGCTTAGATGACCGCGCATACACTTTATCATTTTGCTTGTTAAATTTTTCCTGAACGTTAACAATTTTTTCATCGGTAAACAAAATTTTCTGTGCAAGTTATCAGCATGCTTCACCAAAAGACGTTTGCATATTTTAATCCTATTTGTTTTAAAGCTGCAGTCAATAAATGTCCGGTACGTCGTTTGAAAGCCCCAAGTCCCAAGTCTTTTTTGATGATTCGACTCATAAACTTTTGCGTGATATTCATCTCACGGGCCATGATTTTCTGTTTTTGGAGCGGATTTCTGTGAATTCTTGATTTAACGGCTTTGATGACAAAAACCCATATGATATTAACGGGGTATGTTCAGTTTTACTATTAAAATGGGTGTGTTCAATGTTGTAACAGTATTTATGTCCCTACTAAGTACATTCTGTTCAGCTGGGAAGATTTTTAGTATACCGTTAATCATGGATTACGGTCTATAGTTATATATCTGGTATACTTGCTGGTTTATCATGAAAGCATTAAAGTACATTTTTGCGTGGTGTTATGACGTTCAATAAAAAATTTAAAGACGGCAACGAAAAATCAGCTTATCTGGAGTATAAACACTCAATAATGGATTTGTTCTTCTATATCTGCAATACGAAAAATATAGATCGGTCATATCGCAAATTGTCGAAAAATAAAGAGCTGCTCTTAATTATTCATGTCGGATTAACTTTGTCCTTTCGACCACTAGAACGATCTCAAATATTATCAGAATATGTTGTAAGGACATAAACCGCTAAAATAATTTTGCAATATATGCAATGCCGAGCATCATCCGTGGACACACGAACAAGAACTCCACATGCACTATTCGCATGCTTGTGTGTCTTCTATTCAGTCTCGTGGCATGTGCATATTTTTAAAATTTTATTTTCCAAAATTGTAGTCATAATTAAATTTAATTATCAACCAGCCAGCCCAGCCGCCCTCCGAAAAAGAAAACGTGTAGCGACATTTTTGTGTTTCACATGATACTCGTATGTGTGCCGTGGTTTACTTCAACCGGAACACACACTTTTAAACAACGTATCACTTATAAAAGAACACATCACGCAATCATCTACTGCACAGTGGTGCGAAACGGACAAATGACATGATATGAAGCGATTTTGAAGGTGGTGGTTAATGTGGATGACTATCAAAGAGTAACACTAGGTGCAACTCAACGAGTGAGGGATTTATCTGTAAGTCAGTTTTCGGTCAGCTAGTACTTATATACTATGTATATCGTACAGAGCTGATTTGCGGAAAGTTTTCCGATTATTCCTTGATGGGAAGTCAGGAGAAACATGTATGTACACGTACGAGATTTGCTACATATATATTTCTGGCCTAGGAAACACTAAGTGCTGTCTAACACCATCTGACATTTCCATTGGTAAGCTTGACATTTTTTTTAGCATAAACGTACTCAGAACTTTTTGACGTACAACCATCATTTGTGTTGTTTACAGTGACTTGAAAAAATCAATTTGGCCAAAAAAATGGAATTAACTCGTGAACATTTTCGTGCAATCATTTTTCACAACTTTCGACGTAGATTATCACCACAAGAGTGCATCGATGAACTTAAATCTTTGTATGGCGATGAAGCACCATCCCATAGCACTGTGAATGCCTGGTTTAATGAAATCATTCGTGGCCGACGCTCGCTCAAAGACGAAGGTCGTCCAAAAACGGCCGTTGTGTCAGAGAACATAGATGCCGTGCGTCAACTGATAATGCAAGATCGTCATGTGACATTCCGTGAGATAGAGGCATCCTTGGGCATTCCTTTCACCAGCATACATTTGATATTGCATGAACACCTGGCAGTAAAAAAGGTTTGTTCTCGTTCGATCCGGCACAATTTGACAATCGCTCAAAAAAAAGGCTCGTGTCGATTGGTGCAGAGAAATGTTGAAAAAATACGATCGCGGTGCTTCAAAAGATGTTTATAAGACCGTCACAGGTGACGAATCATGGATCTATGCGCACTAGTATGAGCCCGAAACAAAACAGCAATCGACCGTGTGGGTCTTCAAAGACGAGCCAAATCCAACGAAAGTTGTTCGTGGAAGAAGCACTGCAAAGCAAATGGTCGCCTGTTTCTTCGGAAAAACTGGTCATGTGGCGACTTCCGCTTTAGCAACGTAGAACGGTAAATTCTAAGTGTTACACCACAATTTGTTTGCCTGAAGTCTTCGGAGAAATTAGAAAAACAAACAAGAGAAGACGCATTATTGACAATGCGAGCTCTCAGACATCGGCTCAAACCGGCGCCTTTTTGACCGGTCAAAACGTCGAATTGATGGGTCATCTGCCGTACAGCCCTGACTTGACACCCAATGACTTCTTTTTATTCCCGCGCATCAAGAAAAAAAAGCGTGGTCAACGATTTTCGACGCCTGAAGATGCTGTTGAAGCGTTCAAACACCATGTCTTGGAGGTGTCTCAATCGGAGTGGAAAAAGTGCTTCGACATTTGGTTTGAGCGCATTCAAAAGTGTATAAATCATGCTGAAGAATAATTTGAAAATCAATAAAACAATTTTTGATGATAAATATTCTCATTTTCATTATTAGGCCAGAAATAAATATAGCAGCCCTCGTATGTATGATATACGAAAGAAACGAGAAGGTATCAATAAAATAAAAACAAATATACTTTATAAATTAGTAAACAAAAGTTTAATTCAGGTGTGACCGCTATAAGAAACCCAACATCACTTTGCTATTCAGAGGATTAAGCACTTTTGTCTGGAGCTTGTGTAAGGTATTCAATACGTTAGGGTTAATTAGTAATCGCTCATAACGTACCATTGAGCATGATGGGGTACAATTTGTGGCTACTAAAGCTACTGGACTTCAAAATGGGAGGGACCTTTTTTTGAGATATTTAAAAACATGGACCGATATGGTCCAATGTTACAGGGCATGGGTGTTGGTCGCTGTTATGATTCCTGCAAACCTTGTAGGCTTCTAGAGTTGTAGGACCTCAAATTGGTATGGACCTTTGTGTGGGACATGGACCGATATGGTCTTACTTCATCAGAGATATGTGTTGGCCACTCATAATGGTCTTTGCGAAATTTGGTCGGATTCAGGTATATTATGTAGCTTTAAGAGTAGATTCTGAAATCGGGAAGGTCCTTTGCATAGGGGCCATACGAAAATATGTGGTCCAGTTTCACCATATTTAATAAATTGCAGCTTAAAACGTACCATGCAAAACTTCGGACCGGTATTGTCCAATGTTACAGGGCATGGGTGTTGGTCGCTCGTAATGATTACTGCAAACCTTGTAGGCTTCTAGAGTTGTAGGACCTCAAATCGGAATGGAACTTTGTGTCGGAGGTGCTCGAAAACTTGGACGGATATGAGCAAATTTTACCAGCTATGGTCACTCGATATGTTTTGTTCGAAATTATAACGTTCCATGAAAAATTTAGGCGTGATCGAGTGTAAATTGTTGCTTCTAATGTTGTAGGAACTCAAATCGGAATGGTTTTTTGCTTGGAAGCAATTAGAAAACTTTGGACAATTTTCGCCAGAGATGGGTGTGTGTCACTCAAAATACTCTGTGCGAAGGTTCCTACCTTGAGGATATTGGATTGGCGCAGGCTTAGAATTGAAGACTACTCGGTTTTCATTTTAGGCTTCGATTTGCAGACTTGTTGGTCTAGATTTCTTGCATACTCGTATAGTACGAGTCTTCTTTCTGCTGAAATAAACTTGGTCGATATGGTCGTCATCACTACGGCATTAGTATCTCGTATGCAGGCCTCCAACTCGCTCAAAGTCCTAGGCCGTTTTTTTTAGCGCAGACTTAGGGCTTCAAGTAGCCTCAGAAGAAAAATAATTGAGGTCAAATTTCGTCTTCAAAAGTTCTGGTCGGTTTTTCGGGAAAGGATGGTAAACTCTTCTGCGGGTTCCAGGTGTTATTGGGATACGTCAGATTTTCCCTGAATACAAGACGTTTAAGCCATGTCCGTCTGCCGGCTGAAGGCACTTAGTTAAAAGGAATGGAACCAGAACCTTTTTATTACCCAGAAGTATGTTTTTTAAATGTAGTTCGCTGACACTGAATTGCTTAAAGTGGGGAAAGTTTTTCTTCGAGTGAGTGAAAAACTTCCACAGAATAGCTTTACCACATAGTTTATTTCAAAATAAGCTTTGCTTGGAATTCGTAGGTTTAGGCGTATTAAACGTCTCTTCAGTTGAAGTGGTTATTAGGCTCTAGGGGCCTAAAACCCGTTACCTATTGTTCGAAGATATATGACCTGGAAAAAGGGAGATTTTCTTAAAAATCCAAAAATCCAAATATACATATACGAAATATGTTTTGTAAATTCTACGATTCAAATAAATTTGGCCTTGAACATGGGCGTCGAAATATATGTCCTTTCGAACATGGACATATGGGTACAGAAACTGCGGAATTTTCCAGTGGGACCTATTATGCACTACCGTATAAAAATTTTCAAATTTTGGGTCAGGATCTGCGAGCCCTGGAAACCCAAAAACCGGCCACCTTTAATTGTAGATATCTGGATGCTAAACAACACTGAAGCCTCTTCAGGAATCCGAAAAATTAGATTACTTTTACGATTTGGCCGAATTGGAGACCAATTGTTCATAGGTCCTGAAAATAAATTTCGCTAACATACACCCACCACGAACAGTCATATCCCACCATAACGGCCAATGACATATGGTCCGAGCCATGTTGTAGAGTATTTAAGCTTTAGCCCGGCCGAACTAAGGAATTGGTCACTGGTTCTCTTTCACTTGGGTTTCCTGCTACCTCAGTTCAGGCCATCCTTGCTATTTCATACATCTTTCATGACTCTTCTGGTATAATAATTGAGATCGTTTTCTTTTACTTTACGTTAACTTTTACTGCGTTTTCGTTTTAGTACGAGCAGCAAGCCCTGAGTGCCATCAGCCTATATACCGATAAAGATATTCGCAATATATGTTGCACCTCCACCAGACAGGTGCTTTATACATCATCGTTAAGGTTACCACCGTGAAGATAATCCTTCAGTGGCAGCTCTTACGTTTCATGATTTGTTAAAACTTAGCCTATGCTAGATCCGGAATTCGACTTATCACCTTTGGTTGTTGACATAGCCAGCGAGCTAAAAATGGGCTTTCCCAGAATGCAATGTTTTGGACAATATCCGTATCGACGGCCAAGATTTTCCGTATCTAACTTTAAAACTTTCGGAAATGTTTATTCACATTCCTTGAGATTAATGAAGCAAATCTAATTAAGTCGAAAATACACCTCGCATTAAAAATACGAAATTTTTGCACATACTAAAATTTTGTAATGCTTAAACCAAAATCTCCAAAAGCACAGGGTAGGTCAAAAGTTACCATTTTAATAACATTTGATAACTTTTTCGTTTATATATTATTTTTTTTCAGAGCATATAAATTGCACTTGGAGAATTAATAATGGAGGAATTCACAACTGAACAAAGAACCAGAATAATAGAATTTTATTATTTTAATCAGCCGTGTTGTTGTTGTAACAACAACATATTTATTTTGAAGTCTTGTTCGTCTTTGGGGTATCTGCTTCGATATCCAGGTGGAGGAAACGCGCCATTGCAACTGGATGCGTCCACAGAGACCTTGGGGTCAGCTGAGTGGGCTGGGCCGGACAATTGAAGAGGTGCAGCACATCATGTGGTCCCCGAAGGCAGGCGGTACAGATGTCCAGAACGTAAGCATCAATTCGTGCCCAGTAAGAATTGAGGCGGCTGCACCATCCAGATCTCAGCTGCGACAGAACCACGCGCGTCTGCCAAGGTAGTAGCTTCTTCTCAGGTGAAATATCCGGGGGATGTTCCCAATCACTACATCCACACGGTAGCTGGATACTGCTGCTGCGACTTCATCGTTCATTGTTCAGACCTGCCTGATAGTTTCGATGATCAAAAGGTACTCTCTTATACCGCTGGGCCTCTCTCTCTAGATCATGAAGATCGTACCTGATCTGCCTGGGCGGAGGCATCCTGTTCAAGAGATGGTGGTAAGGATGACTGCTACGAAAACACCCTACCAGCTATTTCTTAGACAACAGAAAATTGTGTCTTCGCACGGTAAGGACCTTCGAATCCTCATGTAGATGGTCCTTAGAAGACATAAGAAGACACCCTGTTGATGTTCTAAGGGCGGCATTCTGGCAAGTCTGAATTTTCTTCCACTGCGTCGTACTCACGTTCACCGACCATACTGGTGCTGCGTAGTTTGTTACAGACCGACCTATCGCTTTGTAAGAGGTCAACAAGGTTCCTTAGTCGGCTCCCCAAGTACTGCCGGCAAGTGACTGGAGGACCTTGTTCCTACTTTTGAGTTAATCGCAGATAGCTGAAGCATGTGCAGAGGATCTAAAAAGGCTGTCCAATGTGACCCCAAGGATTTTGGGGTAGTTGGTAGTCGGGATGTTGATGTCATCGACTTTCACATTGAGTGACAACCGCATCTCTGCGGTCCATGCAGTAAAAAGTGTGGGTGATGGATTGGAGGCGGATATTTTCATATTCCTCGCAGTGAAAAAATGTGCTAAGTTAGTGAGGTAACAGTTGATTTTCTCTTAAACGACTTAAGCGACTGCCGGTTCTATGTACCGGATTGACCCGAAACTCTTCGGCCAGGAGCAGTCACTTCAACAATATATGTTTTTTGTTCGTTAAATCAGCGATCCATTATTTTAACGCGAACGCATGAAGCTTATTTTCATTTGAATGGTTTTGTAATAAGCAGCTTTTGGGGTTCGAGAATGAATATGGAAGTGCTGTAACCATAAACGGAGAGCGGTATCAGTTTATGATAGAACATTTTTTACGTCCTGCTCTTGAAAACAGTCCTGAGATGTGGTTTCAGCAGCGGAGCCACTACCCACACTGCCCGAGAAAGAATAGCACTCTAAGACACATTTTTGGAGAGCGAATAATTTCCTGCTATTCGGAAATAATTTCGTCAGCGTGATCGCCAGATTTGTCAGCACCCGACAATTTTCTTTGCGAGTATATTTGAACAAGCCCGGGACAAGACTTTAACTCAAGGCCAACATTGTTGCAGTAATTCGAACGCTACAGCCACAAATTTTGAAAAATGATATGGTAAATGTCTAAGACGAGCCCATCATTTCGAAACGGGGGTCATTTAAGTGAAATTATATTTCATACTCAGTGCAAAAAATTGTCTTTTGTATTTTAAAAAATCTGAGAAAAAAATTAAAAAAAAAATAAAAAACGAAAAAGTTATTAAAGTTGTTAACGCCATAGTTACTTTTGGCCCACCCTGTATATACATAAACATGTTGCCAAAAGCGAATATGTTCATTTGGTGACCAAATACATCAAATACATTGTTTTGAACTTTTTGCGGTTGGTTTAACTGACTGGAATTTATTCAACCGATTTTTTTATTTTGTGGGCTTTCCACCTACTTCAAAAATGTACCACTGTGCCCTAGTATATATTGTCCTTAATGTTATCATATCATTACCATGGTAATAAAAGTCAAGCATTGTCTACTCCCTCGCTCACGCCCCTGGTTTATGACTGTGCCGCCGCCATGCAGCCAACACCGCTAACATCGGTGTGGCAGACAGCAGGCAACAGCATTTTCCACAAAGGCAGCCGCAACAAAATTATTGTTAAAAGCTTTTCATTCTTTATTTCGAGGAATGAGCGCTTGGAACGTCGGTGGCATAAATTACATTTGCAACATTTCACTTTGTTATGAACAACGCCAGAGCGCAGAAGAAAGTAAAAAAAAACCCGAAACGAAAGAATTCTATTATTTGCCATTTCCCATTTTAGGTTTTACTTTGTTTCTCGAGCGGAGTTTATTCACAAAATTTAAATATGAAGTGCACCTCAAAGCAATGCCAGGACGACAGACAGCCAGCCAGCCTAACTCCGCAGAACCCGATGCGAACGGAAAAAACGGAATGGAATGAACCTTTCTTTGGACCAATGAAAAACGAAAATAACATTATCAACAAAAATTTACGATATTTTAATTTAAATGAGCGGTGGCGGAGTTTACGGTCTGCGTCGCTACATACTGAATATTTTATAAGCAAAATATCAAGAACCTGCAAACGAAATAGAAACATTTCCATACAACACGCAAAAATTATGCGTTTTGCATACAAATAAGTTCTGTTTGGCGAGAGGCAGTGCACACATTTAAACTTCTTCGCCGGGCTTTGATGAAGGGCATCGATAGACGATTTTTATCGCAAGATTTGCTTATTTTTTAGCTTTTTCAAAAAGAACAAGTACGAACGCCGTTAAGTTCGGCTAGGTCGAACCTAATATACCCTTCAACGTCTCCGCGCTACTAAAGAACAAAAATTTTTCGTTTTTTTGGGTCCATGGGCCAAAAGAACCCAAAAAACGGGCCCCTTATATCAACCATAGCTAAATTCAAAATTACTCCACAATTGAACTCGTATCAAAATGTTGCTTTAATTTGAGTATCCATATGTCCATATTGACTATTAAAGAAGCGGTACGTTTTTTGGCTACACGATTTAAAAAAGTCCAAAAACACATTGAACAGGGATTAATCGGCTCAAGACCTCTTGCATCTACTTATATATTTTAATAGAAGACACGTTTTTAATAAAATTGCAAAGTGACATCGATTTTCATGGCTGCACACTGCTTTTATCCTGATTTCGGGTCCGTGACAACGCTCTTCAGAAAGCTTTGCTACAATTGTTAAAAGTAAAACCGAGGTCTATAAGGCCAGGTTCTCCGAAAACGAATGAGAACTACTGTTGTAAACCTTACTTTTTTAAGTTTTCTTTACACAATTGCCCACAAACTATTTTTAGTTTCTTGGTACTTACGACGGCGGTTCGGAAAGTTCTTAGCCTATCAATGAAAAAGAATAGTTAGTTTTTCAAAAATATTTTTATTTTCAATATAATCTCCTGAAACTTCAATACACTCCAACGCATATCTAGCAATTCTATCCCTTGATTAAAATAGTTGTCCTCAAGGACTTCAAAATAGTAGTTTACAACTGTAATTGCATCTTCATTTGAGGTAAAACGCTTGCCAGCAAGGAATTTTTTTTAGATTTGGGGACATGTAAAAGTCACTGGAAGCTAAATCAGGAGAATAAGGTGGGTGGTCAAGCAACTCGTACTTTAATTCGTTGATTTTAGCCATTGTTAAAACACTCTTGTGCGCTGGTGCATTGTCTTGATGAAAAATTATTTTTTTGTGTTGTAAACCAGGACGTTTTTCTCGAATTTGTACATTTAATTGATCTAAAAGGTTGCAATAGTACTCTGAATTTATTGTTTTACCCTTTTGGAGATAGTCAATCAATAAAATACCTTTGAAGTCCCAAAAAACCGTTGCCATAACCTTACCAGCCGATTAAATTGTTTTTGCCTTCTTTGGGGCACTGCCTCCAGCTTCAGTCCATTGTTTGGATTGTTCTTTTGTCTCTGGAGTATAGTGGTGGATCCATGTCTCATCAACAGTTATGAAACGACGCTTAAAATCCATTTTATTTCGCTGAAAACGATCCAAACAAGCTTGAGAAACGTTGATTCTTATGCGTTTTTTGGCCGACAAGTGCGGCACCCATCTTGCAGAAAGCTTTTTCATCTGTAGTTCTTCATGCAAAATTAAATGGACTCGATCATTTGAGATGCCCATGATATTAGCTATTTCACGCACTTTTATTCGTCGATCATTTATCATGCACTTTGGCTACAATTTCTGTTGTTGTTGTTGCTGTTTTTGGACGTCCACTACGTGGTTCATCTTCAATGCTTGTACGACCACGTTTAAATTCAGTAACCCAATTTTTTACTGTTGTATATGGAGGAGCACTTTCACCTAACACACTCACCATATCATTATGAATTTCTTGTCCCGATAAACCTTTTTTATGTAAATATTTAATGACACCACGCATTTCTAATTTGTCCATTGTAAAAAAATCGCGGATGCGTCTTTTGTGAACACCTGTTTCTATATGAAGGAGTTACCAGATCGAAACATAATTTAACATGTGTTCATAGCAGAGATGGAAGTTTCCAAAAACAATTAATTTTTCTGTTTATACCGCGCTTTTTGTGCTAGGCTAAGAAGTTTCCGAACTGCCCTCGTAGAACGTACTACGCAGCAGTATTTATTTTAACCACTGTAAGTTCAATAACAAATTATTGTTGGCTAAGCAAATTCTCAAAAAGTGTAACTTTAACCGAGGTACCTTAAGTTCCTTAAAGGGAAACTTTTTTCCCCTTCGGCCGATTTCGCCCACTATTCAATCGAAATCATAAGCCATCATCAAGCATAATTTCAGGATCCTAGGTAGATTCGTTGGATCACTATAGTGCTTTCAACAGACACACGGACCAACGGACATGACTAGATCGTTTTCGAATTTTAGTGGGGACATAAATACTGTTACAATATTAAAAACACCCATTTCAATAGTAGAACTGAACATACCCCGTTAATGTCATATGGGGTTTGAAAGCTAACCTCAATAGCGTTAGTCTGTAACGGGATTTTAAAATTGTTTCCACTTCCACCATGGTGGTCAGATAATGAGAACCGTATCGCTGTAATAGCGCTTTTCAACGAGAAATGGAAAAAGCGCTATTTTCAAAACGCCCTAGCCACTAGGGATTAGCCGCATATTCGTCTACCGATGCATAAAACTGTTTGAGGAGACTGGAGGTATAAAAGACCGCCACCGGTCGGGCCGCCCACGCTCTGTTCGATCACCGCATGTCACCGAAGCCGTTAAATCAAGAATTCATTGAAGTCCGCTCCGAAAACAGAAAATCATGGCCCGTGAGATGAATATCAAGCAAAAGTCCATGAGTCGAATCATTAAAAAAGACTTGGGACTTTCAAACGACGTACCGGACATTTATTGACTGCAGCTTTAAAAAAAATAGGATTGAAAAATGCAAACGTCTTTTGGTGAAGCACGCTGATAACTTGCACAGAAAAATTTTGTTCACCGATGAAAAAATTTTTACCGTTCAGGAAAAATTGAACAAGCAAAATGATAGAGTGTATGCGCAGTCATCTAAGGAAGCATCTGAACTGATCCCAAGGGTGGAAAAGGGTCATCACCCAGCTTCAGTCATGGTTTGGTGGGGTGTCTCTTACTATTGGGTCACTGACCTGCATTTCTGCCAACAAGGAGTCAAAACATCGGCAAAAGTTTACCAAGAACCCGTTTTGGAAGCTGTTGTGAGGCCTCTTAACAATTCGCTGTTCCAAAACCAGTCATGGACTTTCCAGCAGGATTCTGCGCCGGCCCATAAGGTTTAAACGTCCCAGAACTGGCTTCGAAACAATTTGCTTTCATTTCCTCTGAAGAATGTCCCTCAGGCAGTCTAGATTTGAACCCATTGCATTACAAATTGTGGACGGTTTTAGAGGACAACGTTTGTCACAAGAGATATCCACACATTGGATCTCTTAAGGCTGCTTTGGTTCAAGCTGTGAACAATTTACCAATGTACGAAGTTCGTGCAGCTATTGGCGATTGACCAGTGCGACTTAAGGCGTAAGTAAGGCAAAAGGCGGACATTTCGAATAAGTAGACTCTTTTTGGATACAATATACATTCAGTACTTTTTATTTTACAGCATAAAATGTGTGTAACAGTATTTATGTCCCTACTAAGTATGTTGCAAACGGAATGAAAAATTTAATATATCATCCACGCTTTGGTGGAGGGTATAAAAACATTTTTGAAAGCAGCTAAAGCATGAAGTTTTTCTTTGATTTCAATGAACCTTACAAAGAATTGATGATACGTATAAAAAGGGAACGAAAATGTGGCAATTTTGTGGTCTTTAACTAGTATTTGAGTTTGAAAATGTTTAACGTAGTTTCTACTAACTAAAGAATATGGGTCCCGAGATTTTTAAACTCATTTTTTGAGCATCGCTGAAATTCAGTGATTCAGTTTTCAACCTAAGGTTAAAAACCAGTTTTGTTCAGGAGAGCCATTTTAAAGATTAGGCCCCTTTCTATTTGCGCTTAGAATCGTCGACTTCACTTTCATAAAACGCGCATATCTCTGAGAGGGAACACGTTTGGGGCATGGGATCGGTCTCATTCGATGCTCAGATGTTGTCCACACCAAAAAAAAAAAAAAGTGAAAATTGATTTTTTTACCCTTGGTCCTTTTCTCTATGCGCTGACACTTATAAAGAGTGGTCTAACTAACACGCATGATGTTTATTGAAAATACAACAAAAGGTTTTTAGAGAACTCACTCAATATTTTTCATTATCATAGAAGAATCTCTGACAATAATGCGTCAAACAAAATATCGGCCAAATAATTGCCACGGCTTCGGTGGCATACCTCTATTCGATGGTCGATATTTTAAATGACTCTGAGACATAGCCGAGGTTCAATGCCGTTAAAGAAGAGGGAGTGTGCTTTAAGAAAACTACGAGGGTTGCTATATATTCTTGCCTAGGCAACACTATGTGTTACCCGGCACTATCTGACATTTCCATCGGAAAGTTTGACATTTTTAAGCACGAACTCAAAACTCAGAACGTTTTGACGTACGACCGTCCTTTGTGTTGTTTACAGTGACATGAAAAAATCAATTTGGCAAAAAAATGGCACTGTGAAAAACTGGTTTAATGAATTTAATCGTGGCCGACGCTCGCTCAAAGGCGAAGGTCGTTAACAGCGTTACCGCTGTGCGAATAAAGTGGCAATTTGAGCCTTTTCGAAACCCATGCGACTCTTGATGCCCCTTTTTCACTAATCCCTTTTTTGCCACTTTTTGAAATTCTTATTTCTGGGGTTAAGAGTTGCTCCCGGAAAAAAAGTACTCGTACTATAATTTATTTAGTTATAACCTGGCGCTCACTCTAGGCAATGTGGGTACTCGTAGTAGTGTGTCAGAGCATCTATATTGCACACAGGCTGCGAAGACAACCTTCAAAAAGTCCGGCGCACAGCTCTGGAACGTACATATTACATCCATTTTTGAGGAAATTTTGCACATTTTATTAGGATTGATCAGTAACTGAAAATTCTTCGTAGAATAGCCTGCACAACAGTGTGCTTTAGAGTAAAAATGCCTACAAATCGAAACATTTGTAAAATGTATCTGCAAGCCGCAAATGATCAGATTAAAGCCATGAATGCCTACAAATCGAAACATTTGTAAAATGTATCAAGCAAGCCGCAAATGATCCGCGGTTGTCACAGTGCTTTCGTGGCCGAAATTGTATCAAAAAAGTACTATTGTATCAGCAACCTTGCAACCTTGATTTAAGGTGGCCGAAAATCAGGCCCATTCAAGCAAGGACATATGGCTACCAAAAAAAAAATAAAATTTTACCACGAACACAACGAATCCATATGAAATTATTTTTAAAATCTAATTATATTATGAATCCGGTTCAGGACTTCAAGGAACCCAAAAGCCTAGTTTCAGCTGGCTCATCTGCACATCCAGAAGAGCAGCGTATAATGTCCGCCACGTCCGACTTTTGATGTTAGGATTTTTTATACCCTTCACGAAAGAGAATATTAAATTTGTCATTTCGTTTGCAGCACCACGAAATATTAAACAGAGACCCTATAAAGTGTACATTGTTGAAAGTACGATATCGTTCAATTGGATTAACCTAGTATTCAGATCTTTTGCATGATCAAGTTTTTGGTCACAAGCTTTTTGGGACTGCAAATGGGCGAAATCGGCCCAGAGGGGAAAAAGCTCTTACCTCGGTAAGAAGAACTCGTTTTTGCTTAACAAATCAGAATTTTTTGTTATTGGACAATGGGTACTTTTAGTTTGGACGCACTAAATACCTCAAAAAGTGGCCCAAAAAACATCCCGCATGATCAAAAACGGGCGATTAATAGTCAATATGGACATTTTTTATTATCGTATAGTTGAGGGTACATGAGGATCGGAAAATGAATGAATGAGTGCGTGAACTGATAATACAAGATTGTAATGTGACATACAGTGAGATAGAGGCATCCTTGTGCATTTCTTTCACAAGCATACATTTGATATTGCATGATCAAAAACGGGAGATTAATAGTCAATATGGACATTTTTTATTATCGAATAGTTGAGGGTACATGAGGATCGGAAAATGAATTGTCTTTTATTTTTTGAATGTGTATTTTGGCTCTTATTAAATGGAACTCAGTTTTTCTCTGTTGTTTGTTACTTTTCTTATTTAATTAAAATGCACGACTTTTTTTTTAAAATAATCTTTTTGTGTCACTTTTTTAAAAATAATCCCCTTTTTGAAATTTTTCAACGATAACCTTGGTCGTGAAGGTCGCCCAAAAACGGCCGTTGTGCCAAAAAACATTGATGCCGTGTGTGAACTGATAATACAAGATAGTCATGTGACATACCGTGAGATAGAGGCATCCTTGGGCATTTCTTCCACCAGCAAACATTTGATATTGCATGAACACCTGGCCGTAAAAAAGGTTTGTTCTCGTTGGATTCCGCACAATTTGACAATCGTTCAAAAAAGGCTCGTATCGATTGGTGTAAAGAAATTTTGAAAAAATACGATCGCGGTGCTTCGAAAGACGTTTATAAGCTTGTCACAGGTGACGTATCATGGATCTATGAGTATGAGCCCGAAACAAAGCTGCAATCGACCGTGTGGGTCTTCGAAGATGAGCCAAATCCGAGTTGTTCGTGGAAGAAACACTTCGAAGCAAATGTTCGCCCGTTTCTGCGGCAAAACTGGTCATGTAGCGACTGTTCTGCTTGAGCAACGTAGGACGGTCAATTCTGAGTGGTACACCATAATTTGTTTGCCTGTAGTCTTTGGAGAAACTCGAAAAACGAACAAGAGAAGACGAATCATTGCACTGTACAACCTTTTCTAACCTTTTCTAATTTTAGCTTCACTGAGTTTTGAAAAGATGGATTTCAAAAAGTCATAGGCGTCATCAATATCTTTGACTACCAGTCCGACGAATTTCCCAGGATATTAATTTCATTAATTTTTTTTTTTTTTTTTTGGATGAACGTTCCCACGCCTCTCACTCCCGCCCCTGCCGACCGAGGAGGCCACGTCCCCATGACGAAGGGACAACGTACACATTATGGACCGATCCATAATGAAGATGACAAGAAACGTCATCCATGTAAATTAGCTACAGATATATATCAACAGCCAATCGGTACAAAAAAAAATTAATAATAATCGCTAGAAAATATAAACACCAAATTAATACTTTATAATATAACCACCACCTTAATATAATACAATAATACAATCCAATCAAAGTATGAGAAGGACTAGAAGCATGCAATACAAAATCAAAATATAACCACCACCTTTCTTTATTACAATATTAAAATCTAATAAAAATAATATAAAGCATAATATACATAGGTATTTACGAATAATAACAATTACTAAATTTGTTTATAGCAGCCTAAATTGTTATGAAGACAATGAGCCTTGGTGTAATGAGTTTAAATAAAAAATTATTACAGTTTTTAATGAATCAAAACCTAAGGAGAAATCAATTAAATGCTATAACGAATTAAAATCAGCACACATTCTACGAACTGGGTCACCACATGCATAATTGTGCCTTTGAAAATCCAAGTGTAAGAACTGATAGTATCTAGTAGGTCTAAATAGGACGTTAATAGAAATTTTTGATATTAAGTATTCAGAAGCCACAACCCCACATATAATTTTATATACCATCATCGTATTCCTCATAGTTCACCTACTCTTCAATGAGGGCAATTTAATAAGATTTAACCTGCCATTATAAGAAGGAAGTTCAAAACCAGTATTCCAGTGAAGACCTCTTAAGCAGGATATTAAAAATTTTTTCTGCACGGACTCAATTTTGTTTACATAGTAATCATATTGGGGATCCCAAACCACTGATCCATATTCTAAAATTGGCCTAACTCGGGAAATATAAAGCTGTTTCGTAGTATATGGATCAGTAAACTCTTTTGCCCAGCGTTTCACAAAATAAAAGACACCATACGCTTTATTTACCATAGTAATGATATGGTTATTAAAATTCAACTTTCTATCCATCATAAAACCGAGATCAATAAATGAAACAACCGATGCCAATTCAGAGCCACATAAATTTAATTTAGTAGCCAACAAACTACGTCTAGATAAGCACATATGCTTACACTTTTTAAGGTTTAATTCCATAAAATTAAATTCACACCAAGTACTAAATCTGTCCAAATCACCCTGCAGTATGTGACTGTCCGCAAAGCTAGCATAAGAGGAAAATAATTTAACGTCGTCTGCAAACATTAAATTAGAGTTGATAATAGAGTCGGGCAAGTCGTTAATGAATAGTAAAAAGAGAATAGGTCCAAGGTGGCTGCCCTGTGGGACACCAGAGGAAATACGAATTGATCTGGAAAGACTTTTTTCAAATAAAACTACTTGTTCCCTCCCAATTAGGTAGGAGGAAAGCCAATTTATGAAATTATTACTAAACCCAATTTTGTTTAACTTGAATAGTAATAGTCTGTGATTTACTTTATCAAATGTCTTACTAAAATCAGTATATATAACGTCAGTTTGCTTGCGACGAATAAATGCATCTATAACTTCAGAGGAAAACTGAAGTAGATTTGTAATAGTAGAGTGACCCTTACGAAATCCATGTTGGCATGGATGGAGTATGGGCGCCACATTATGTGAAACAAAATTTGTTACAATTTTTTCAAATAACTTAGGAATTGCGCTTAATTTAGCAATCCCTCTATAGTTCGATACATCCAACAGACTACCAGATTTGTGAAGTGAAAACAAGTAAGACCGTTTCCATAAATCAGAAAAGTACCCCAATTGTAATGATAAATTAAATAATAAGGATAAGGGTAAGACCAGGGAACGATGGCAACAAAATATCTAAATTTTGTTTCCATGCATAGATAATATAAAAAAATCTCATATTTTCTGTGTAATAATAGCTGTAGTATGAATCGGAATGTTTATTTTCATGCAAAGTAATGAATCATTAAAAAAGTTATCGATGTTTTTCCAAAGAATTTTATGCATATTCGAGCAAATTTTTGAAATACATACCTTCACTTAATTGTGCATAAAAGCGAAACGCGTAAATCGATTTTCATGATTTATATCTCATTTTGTTCATAGGTTTTGTGACTTAAGGTAAAAGTACTTATAATAGGACTTGACACTTTTTACCGTTTTGTATTTTTTATGAATTAAAAAAAACTTTAATTTTTTAGGCAAAAAATATTTTTTTCTTCATACATTTAATTATAATTGCGAAACTGTTGCTTGTGTAGCGAAACCTTGTATGAACAGATTAAAGGAATTGTAGTTTTTAATTTTGAACAGGGATTAAACCGGCTCAAGACCTCTTGTTTTCTATATTTAAATAGAAGACAAGTTTTTAACAAAATGGCAAAGTGACATTGATTTTCGTGGCTGAACACTACTTTTATCATGATTTCGGGTCCGTGACAACCCTCTTCAGAAAGCCTTGCTGCAATTGTTGAAAGTAAAACCGAACTCTATAAGGCCAGGCTCTCCACAAACGAATGAGAGCTACTGTTGTAAACCTTACTTTTCAAGTTTTCTTCACACAATTGCCCACGAAAATACAACTCACTCTTGCCAGCTCTAAAGAGACTCCACATCGAGAGCCATCAATAGATTTCTTTTACAACAACGTGTGTGTGTGTTGTAAAAAGAGTTTAGTTGACTATGTCAACTTGTGTGCCGTGCCGTGCATGTAAGTATGTTTAGCTCGTTTGTTTTATTTCGGTCTGTTGCTTTTACACATTGAACAGGGATTAAACCGGCTCAAGACCTCTTGTTTTCTATATTTAAATAGAAGACAAGTTTTTAACAAAACACACACACACGTTGTTGTAAAAGAAATCTATTGATGGCTCTCGATGTGGAATGAGAACTACTGTTGTATGTTTTGTAGGGGTCTCAATCAGAGTGGAAAAAGTGCTTCTACCATTGGTTTGGGAAAATGCTTTGATATACAAAAAAACCATTGTTGATGATAATTATTCGCATTTTTATTATTAGGCCAGAAATATATATATAGCAGCCCTCGTATGTATTATTAATATGGTCGCCTATTAATATATCGAGGTATTGCAAACTTTTTGATAAAGTAAAAGTACACTTCCTCCTATGAAAATAATGATGACAACTGTTCTATATCTTTTGTTCAAACATTGCGGTTAATTTCCTTTATAAGATTGCATTAATACTAATTTAGGATATGCTACTCGTAATTGTATTAGGCTTGCCCTACATAGTCAGCATAATATTGAGGTCCTACTTAAAATAAAAACCATGAAAAAAATCTAACGTTTATGGCACAGTCCCCAAGGCCAAGCCATGAAGTCCTTACCAGGTAACCGGAAAAGCAACGCATTATTTGCTGATTGTCATTCTCTTATTTGCCAATGCCACCAACATTGTTTTGGGAAAGATACCTTAAAATGATTCTGCTGCGAAAGCGACACTATATGGAAATGCAATGCGGCTGATTAGAAATGTAAATTAACTGCATGCTTGTGCTTGGCTAGAAAACCGACACCACCAGCACCACCATCGATGCTTACATCGCCCACCAAGCCAATTTCACTCTCCAAACAACGGGAATACAAACCGAAAAACAAACACAATGGCATGGACCGAAAGTATCACATTACAAAATATTTGCTAAAGCAATAAATCTTCAAGTAAAACATTTACATTGTGAATAAATGAAGGACATCGTTACGGATTTCGCTGTACCTGCCTCCCACCCTGCACTTCTCGCGCGCTGCCATTTTTCCTTTTACGCCCCCCTCTATCATTATCGACATTGTGCCACGGACCACAGACATCGGCATACATATGTAGATACCCGTGGAGCTTGAAAAAGCATAGTCACACCAGGTCAGGAAGTCACTCCACTGCTGGTTGGCGAACAAAAGAGATGCTACAACAAAATTGAGGGGGAAAAAGGTCAAATCAAATTGAAACATGAAAAACGCCAACTACACACGAACCTGGTGCAGGACGGCGGAAAATAGGAAAAAAGTCCTCCTGCCAGTGAAAACAAACTTGAAACAATGCATAGAGACAAAGAGGACTAAGCGAAAACCGTCGAACACGGGAAGCAAAAAAAAGAAAGGAAGAACAAAAAAAAACCAAACTTGTTAAAAGAATAATAGTAAACGTAGAAAAAGGGCAAATCACTTATGACACGAGGAAGCATGATTGAGGATGTAATGTAATACAGTCTAAAGAGGGCCATTCAGAAATTGTGGAAAGGATCCAAAGTAGAAATCGAAATTTATCAATTTTTTTGTAGTTAAAAGTTTTTTTGTATTGTATCACTATGAGTACACTTTAAAACTATCTGCATATTATTATGTTCACTAAAGCGCTTGAAAAAATGGGGCGTGAAACTTCAGACTTTCTCCAAGACATTTCTTTACACAATAAAATTATATATTCCAAATCTGATATTGCTTACTTAAATATTTTGCAAAATTTTGGCGAACAAAAGAACAACATGTGTATGTAGGACGAAATGCCAGTAGAAAGGGGCGTGTCACAACCCGAGCTTATTTCTGTATACACTCATAGAGCTTATTTTTCACAAAAAGTATTAAAATTAGCAAAATTGCACTTGAAAAACATTGAAAAACATTCTTTTAAAGTATAAAGAAAATCCCTCGGGGTAAAGTGGGCATTGCCAGTCCCGTTTTTTAAATCGTAAAAATAACGTATATTATAGTAATTCCTGACACAAAATAGCATTTGAAGACGATAATTAATGTTAGTTTGAAGACGATCTCAATTTAATCAAGGTCATTACGTTAATTTCAAAAAGGGGCGAGGCAGCGCTTACTTTTCCCCTGAACTTATTTCTTTGAACTTTGGTTGTATATATTCCAAATCCGATGTTCTGAATTGAATTGAGTTCTAGCCGTTTACAATTTGTAGATGTGGGCGGTGTCTGTAAAAAGGCATCCGTGAATACTCTTTGTCAAATTATTTGCTCACAATAGCATACTGTGTACATTTTTAGTCTATTACTCGTATTATGATCGTTATATCGCTTTAAGGAAAGAAGACGTGCCACCGCCCACTTTATTCCGAGCGTATTTCATTACTGATATTATATATATATATAACGAATGTGAAGTTCATAACTCTTGTAGCTTATGAGTTTTGGATGTATTCAGTTTAGATGGATATGAGGGCGGTGACACGCCCCTTTCAAAATGGTATCCGTTTACAGCATGATATACGAGTACATACGCACAGAAGAAGTATATATAATGGTGTTGTTTGTAAGAACTGTTTAAAAAAATGTTACTGCATCAACAGACGATGTGTTACTCAATGGACTTTATTATGCTCCCTTTGGTATCGTAAGGATCACAGATGTTGTTCTAAAACATTATGATATGCCACCACCACAATTGGAATTCATCAATTGAAATAAATTTGCTAATTTACAACAATTTTCTCACCACATATAATTGTGATTAATCGTCGTGATATACGAAGGCGGTTCGGAAACTTCTTAGCCTAGCACAAAAATCGCGGTATAAACAGAAAAAAAGTTAAGTGTTAAGTGATCTGGCAACTCCTTCATATAGAAACAGGTGTTCACAAAAGACGCATCCGCGATTTTTTTACAATGGAAAAATTAGAAATGCGTGGTGTCATAAAATATTTACATAAAAAAGGTTTATCGGGACAAGAAATTCATAATGATATGGTGAATGTTTTAGGTGAAAGTGCTCCTTCATATGCAACAGTAAAAAATTGGGTTGCTGAATTTAAACGTGGTCGTACAAGCATTGAAGATGAACCACGTAGTGGACGTCCAAAAACAGCAACAACAACAGAAATTGTAGCTAAAGTTCATGATATGGTATTAAATGATCGACGAATAAAAGTGCGTGAAATAGCTAATATCATGGGCATCTCAAATGATCGAGTCCATTTAATTTTGCACGAAGAACTACAGATGAAAAAGCTTTCTGCAAGATGGGTGCCGGACTTGTGAACAGTCGACCAAAAACGCATATGAATGAACATTTCTCAAGCTTGTTTGGATCGTTTTCAGCGAAAAAAAAATGGATTTTAAGCGTCGTTTCACAACTGTTGATGAGACATGGATCCACCACTATACTCCAGAGACAAAAGAACAATCCAAACAATGGACTGAAGCTGGAGAAAGTGCCCCAAAGAAGGCAAAAACAATTCAATCGGCTGGTAAGGTTATGGCAACGGGTTTTTGGGACTTCAAAGGTATTTTATTGATTGACTATCTGCAAAAGGGTAACACAATAAATTCAGAGTACTATTGCAACCCTTTAGATCAAATAAATGTTCAAATTCGAGAAAAACGTCCTGGCTTACAACACAAAAAAATAATTTTTCATCAAGACGCACAAGAGTGTTTTAACAATGGCTTAAATCAACGAATTAAAGTACGTGTTGCTTGACCACCCACCTTATTCTCCTGATTTAACTCCCAGTGACTTCTACCTGTTCCCAAATCTAAAAAAAATCCTTGCTGGCAAGCGTTTTACCTGAAATGAAGATGCAATTACAGTTGTAAACCACTATTTGGAAGACCTTGAGGAAAACTATTTTAATCAAGGGATAGAATTGCTAGATAAGCGTTGGAATAAGTGTATTGAAGTTTCAGGAGATTATATTGAAAAATAAAAATATTTTTGAAAAACTAACTATTCTCTTTCATTGATAGGCTAAGAACTTTCCGAACCGCCCTCGTATATTACTGATTTTTAGACGATATAGTCATGTCCGTCCGTCCGCATGCTTGTTGAAAGCACCACTCAGTCCAAGTGAAAGGTGCTGGAGGCCTATAAATTTCCAGATATTATAATGATTGCAGACTTTTTTTTACTATATAACTTCAATAATTTAATGGGAAAATCGCTTTGCGTGGAAGTTATGCAGTAGCTGCATAAAACGTTTCGGTTATTGGGCCTAGGAGATCAAAAAATGTCCCATAATGCTTGCAAACATATATCTATGCAAAAACATTACGTTTTCCTTTAAAAATCAGAATATACATCAAATTTTGATCTGGCTCAATTTTTTAATCGGATCAATCCATATGGACCCTAAAAATGATGGATATAAAAAAAAAACAATAAAGTTTCATCATGAATCCGAATATAATATTAATTTTGCGATTTGACCTGATTTGAAGCTTGTCCCATGGGTCTAATGTACCTATGCTTTTCTGAAGAATCTGAATATGACATTAATTTTACTATTTGACTCAGTTCAAGGCATTGACCTGAATGCTTAGTCTAAGGGCCCGGGGGGCCAAAAATCTTCCATAAACAGTGAAATTTTCACACAAATTCAAATATGTACCCAGATTTTATATTTTGGTCACTTTCGCAGTCGGAATTGCTCAAAAACAGCTTCCCTCAGTTACGGGCGTAAAGGTGTTAAAAAACTACAACAAATTTCGTCACGAATCCAAAAATATCATTACTTTTACGGTTCGACTATATTTGAGTTCTTGTCCCATAGTTAAAGGTCCCTAGAGTACCAAAAATGAGGCTCCTTCTAAAATCGACTTATAGTTACTGAGTAACAGTGAATTTCCTTATACATTTCAATATGCTTTAACTGTTAAGATTTGTCTAAATTTAAGGCCCGAAAATACGGGCTCCCTAGGGCACCTTAATTATGGACATATGTGTTCTCGAAAACAATGAAATTTACGTATCTAAACAGGATAATGGTTTTTACGGCCCAAGAAATGTGATTATGTCCCACCGACAACCATATGCGATGCATTATAGACCAGCCAAAGCATACAATTTATGACATTTTCAGATTCGTGAGTAAATTTTACTATTTTGGAGTACCCATATGACCATTATTGCAGATGAGGTTAGATCCGTACCCGAAATTCAGACAAATATTAAAAGATAGTGCGTATTAAGGCAAGAGAGAACAATTTCATTGTTTTTATGTGTCCATAATTTCTTTTCGAAATGACCTATTTTTCGCAGCTCTGAGGCCATGCGATCCATGGATTGAGAACTCAGACTTGGTTGATTTGTTTAAATAATATTATATTCGGATTTTGGGTCGTGCAAAAATTTCACAGTTTCTGAATAACCAATGACCACGCCCTGTTATGGAACGGATAACACGTCTTAGCGTACGACTTTTAACCAAAGGTACTTCTTAATTATTTAAGTTTAATATGTGAAAAATGGTCATGCCTGTTTTTCGAGAAAACTTTTTCATATACATACGGCTGCTGTATATATTTCTGGCCTAATAATGAAAATACGAATATTTACTCGTATCATTCAAAACTGTTTTGTTTTTCAAAGTATTCTCCAGCAAGATTTATACACTTTTGCATGCGCTCAAACCAATTGTCGAAGCACTTTTTCCACTCCGATTGAAACTCCTCCAAAACATGGTCTTTGAACGCTTCAACAGCATCTTCTGGCGACGAAAATCATTGACCACCCATTTTTTTTCTTGATGTGCGGGAATTAAAAGAAGTCAATGGGTGCCAAGTCAGGGCTGCACGGCGGATGACCATCAATCGACGTTTTGACCGGTCAAAAAGGCGCAGGTTTCAGCCGATGTGTGAGAGCTCGCATTGTCATGGTGCACAGTGATTCGTCTTCTCTTGTTCGCTTTTCGAATTTCTCCGAAGACTTCAGGCAAACATATTGTGGTGTACCAATCAGAACTGACCGTCCTACGTTGCTTAAACGGAACAGTCACCACATGACCAGTTTTGCCGAAGAAACGGGCGAACATTTGCTTCTAAGTGCTTCTTCCACGAATAACTTCCGTTGAATTTGGCTCGTCTTCGAAGACCCACACGGTCGATTGCTGTTTTGTTTCGGGCTCATAAGCATAGATGCATGATTCGTCACCTGTGACGATGTTTTAAACGTATTTTGAAGCACCGCGATCGTATTTTTTAAAAATTTCTTTGCACTAATCGACACGAGCCTTTTTTTGTGCGATTGTCAAGTTGTGCGAGATCCAACGAGAACAAACCTTTTTACGGCCAGGTGTTCATACAATATCGAATGTTTGCTGGTGGAAGAAATGCCCAAGGATGCCTCTATCTCACGGTATGTCACATATCGATCTTGCAATATCAGTTTACGCACGGCATCAATGTTATCTAGCACAACGGCCGTTTTTGGACGACCTTCGTCCTTGACCCAGTGTCGAAGATGGTGCTTAATAGCAATACAAAGATTTAAGTTCATCGATGCACTCTTGTCGTGATAATCCACGTCGAAAGTTGTGAAAAATGATCGCACGAAAATGTTCACGGGGTAATTCCATTTTTTTGTCAATTTGATTTCTTCAAGTCACTGTAAACAACACAAATGATGGTTGTACGTCAAAACTTTCTGAGTACGTTTATGATAAAAAAAATGTCAAACTTTCCAATGGAAATGCCACATAGCGGCAGGCAACACTCGTATTGTTACGAATCTTACGCAATAATAGTACTTTTTATATGTAAATTAATTTTTTTTTAAAGTAAACCTCCTTGAATTTGTGTAACTAAAATATTTTTAATAAATGAAACACTTTCATTTCTAAACGTTTTTTTCTACTGTTAAATAAATCTGTCCTATTATTTATAATTAAGTGTTTTTTAAATTATTTACGTAATAAAAATCTCTATTGTTGAATAGCAACTTACCCAATCCTTATAAATAATTTTGGGTACCATAGCATGGTTGAGTGGGATCATACCATGGTTGTAGGAAACATAACATGGTTGCGATTAAGTCATACTATGGTTGAAAATATCATACTATTGTTGTATTTGAATGATTATTTGGTTGTGATGATCATAATATGGTTTTGGATATCATGATATGGTTGTTTGTGAATCAAAGTATGGTTGTGGACATCATAGTATGGTGCGTGTGAATAGTACTTTATTATAATAACGTTGAGGGGATAATATTATGGTTGAGTGTGAATTACACCTATTTGTGAGGGTCATAATATTTTTGATTGTTGTGCCAAACCACAGTATGACGCTATTCGAATATTGTTACCCCAACCATAAATTTTTTCTTGGTGTGGTTGCACCTTAAAAAATAGTCTATTAGGATTATCCCAACGAGCCATTTCATAGTTTAAGATTGGCCGCGATGAGACCAGAGCGTAAAGCGATGGGTAATAATTAAGATAAGTCGAGGTAAAACTCAAAAAAGCTCGCTTAAGTCCCTTTAAGGTAAACATTTTTCCTTTTGGGCCGATTTCGGCTATTTGTAATCCCGTATTTATGACTATCTAATGATCCTAAGCTATCTCTATGTAAAATTTCAGGATCCTGGCTCATTTATTTTGACGCTATCCTGATTTCAATAAACTCATAGACGGCAGAAAGGACATAACGAAATCGTCTTGAAATTGTGCGACGTTCCGATCAATATTTTAGGATGCTGCAAACGGAATAATAAATTTAGTATACACTTCATCCTTTGGTAAAGATTATGACTCATCGGTTATAAATGATTTTATATTTGTTCATTGTTCGATTTCCACTGCTTCCACAAATAGTTAGAAAGATCAAAGGCCCAACTACTGGAACTCAGAGCATTATGTTTCTAACTATGCTGTCGAAGAAAAGTGCCAACCAAATTCTAATTTCTTTTAATGTATATATTTTCCCGCCTGTTTATAACAAACCCTCGTTCAAAGTTGAAAGCAAAAACCCCCATTGTATGTTCAATTGAAAATTGCTAAAGTAAATTATAAATTCAAATAGGAAAGAATCAGACCACCACCAACCAAAAAAAAGGAACAAGAAATGAAAGACTACGAACTACGAGGTTGATCGCAGTGAATCTGAAACCTACTCCCACATGGACCAGAAACGGGGAGTGGAAATAAAGCCAACCGCGCTAAAGTAAAGTGTAGCAAGAATCGAGTAAAGAGACGAAAATACTACAGAAAGTTACAAAGCCGATGGATGCATTCGACGAATTGATGGCATTGATGAAATTAAGCAAATATTGATTTAAGTTAAAACGTTTTTTGAATTTCCATGCGATGGCTACGAACAACGAAACGAACGTCGGCTACTATTCCAACCAAATGGATTTTGAGCAGGAGTAGTCGTGTGTTTGCTGGAGAGTTAGAGTGATAACACAGGGATAAATCCCACGACAGGCACTTAGATTTTAAAGACTTTTTTTTGATTATTTGAGGGAAAAGACTTCGCTTTTAGTGATTGACACATAAACCTAGTGTCAATCACTTACAGCGAATGTTTGGGTTTAAATACCAACAAATAATACGGCATTCTAAAATGTTTAATCATACTCGTAGTCACCAATTAAATTTAGGCAAACAATGCCGGTCTGCTCGACTGTTGCCATAAGCCCTTCACCCAGAATACTCGTAAATATAACCTAGAATTCCTTTTTAAAATCAGCTGGGCTTTGCTACGATAAGTAAATGTTTTTGATCTGAATTGTTGGCACTGGCAACGACAACCTCATTTAAACAAGTATTTTTGGAGAGGCGTAGAACTTTAAGGTGGATTAAAGGAATTACAATGCAATTAAGATCGGATCGCAAGTTGAATACTACACAGGGTTATTCATTCACGGCTGGACAAATTTCACCAGCGTATTCCTTGACTCATTTCAGTAAAATTTTACCATCTTCGGCCATGCTTGAAAATGCAAAGGGCGAAATGGCAGCTGTGTGAAAGTTTTTGGATTGGTGGTCGGAGGGTACTAGGGTAAAATTGCTAAGTTCTGAACCAATGATCGGATTTTTTGTGTTTTTTAAGTTAGACTTACCTCTATCGTTTTTACAATTCAGGGATTGGTGGTCGAAGGGTACAATTGCACATGTGTAGTCTCATTGGCAAAATTTCATGAATTGGGTTACGAATTGGTACCTCCTCCGCCTCATTCTCCGGATTTAGCCCCCAGTGACCCTTTCCTATTTCCAAACCTAAAGAAATGGCTCAGTGGTAAGAGATTCAGCTCCAACGATGATAAATGGTCGATATTTCAAATTCTATGGATAAGTTTTTTTTTAATAATTTTTTAAGTAAATTTGTCGATTTTTGAAAAGATTGTTCCACGAATATTACCATAACTTAAGAAAGATTAATTCCACTAAGTAAGTATTACGTAAATATATCAAAAGATTTGTTATTAAAATACCTAAAAGTTTTGTTAACATTATTTTTTAGCCTGCATAAGAGTTTCGGAGTTATCTAAAAAGTTGTCGTGAAAAATTATGTTTTCAGCCAAAATGTATGGAATGCATTTTTTTAAAAAATCAGAAAAAAAACTTAAACGGTCTAAAGTGCTCAGTTTAATGACTCAGGGGTAAGTTCCGACCTAATATAAATAAAATGAGGCATTTCCTAAGAAAATCGATGGATTACTTTTGATTTTATTCACAATTAGGTGAAGGTATCCCATTTCGAGAATTTCGAAATTTTGTTCGAGTTACATTATAAGCAGTAAATAATGTTTTTTTTTTATTTTTATTAAATGTTTCTCTTATAAGGAACTACCCATCATATTCTCGTCCCACAATCCCTGATACCGTTGCTCCATGGACTTAAGTTCTTGATGAAATTGCATACGTGTTTGCCGGATATTGACTTCCATCGGATTACTGTAAATGATTGATAATGATGATGATATATTCCAGTAATGATTTCGGCTTCTTTTTTGCCTGCTGTGATTTTCAGGGTTTGTTTCTCTTATAAGGAATCACCCATCATATTCTCGTTCCACAATCTCTAATACCGTTGCTCCATGGACTTTAGTTCTTGATGAAATTTGCCGGATATTGACTTCCATCGGAATACAGAACTGAAAGCGTAGCCCACCTGATCTCGTGGGGTAACATCATCGCATATGTTTTCCGAACCCGCTTTTTGTACTTAAACAAAAATAACAATCGGACTCGTGGCTCACTGTTCACTGTTCTCTCCATTGCATAGGGTTTTGGAATTTCCAAGTGTCGTCTGTAAAATGTAAAAAGTTTGAAATAAGGAATTCAAAAAATAATTAAGAAATACTTATACTTACTTAAGGGTCGAAGAGCTTCGACTTAACATTGTTCGGCACGAATGGCATATCGAACTCGGTGCCCAATATTTGTTAATACTTTCCGGATATATATTATAGCAATCTTTATACTATTTTTGTAATACTCGTACATCTGACAAAACATTTATTTTTTTTCTCAATGGGATATTTTCCGCACACGTAACAAAATAAATTCGAGTCGTTTCTGAACAGAAATTTTTCTGCATTTCTTGTTCATTTTTGGTTGAATTGTAAAATTGCGGACCAAACACGGATATAATTAGACTTTTCACTTTCGAATAAACTTGTCGAATGACAATGAACGATACTTGAACTGTTATTTACTCTGCGTGTTGGTCTGATTGTCGAGCGTGTTTTATCTTCGTGTTGTACTTTGCGGGTAGAACTGGGTTTTATAACACCATTTTTTAAAAACATCCTATAAAGAGTTTCTGAATGGGTGTGATTGTCATATGTGTTTTATCTTCGTGTTGCGCTTTTCATGTAGAACCGAGTTTTTACAACACCATCAAACCCTATTTTATGGACTTCGAAAAATCATATTTTTGGAAGAGATACAAAAATTGGAGAAACATTGGACTAAGTGTACTTATATTGAGCTAAAGGACGATTATCTTGAAAATGTTTTTTTTTTCTAAAAACAACTGTTTTATTTGAAAAGTCATGAAATCATTGATATGCCCTCGTACTTTCGAACATTGGCATATGGGTACTTAGAAGCAGTGGAATTTTATGAAGAATCTGAATATGATATTTATTTTACTAAATGGGTCGTGGTCTAAGTGCCCTGGGGCCCAAAAACTGTTTGGTAATATTTTGAGATATATGGGTACCCAAGAGCATAGAAGTTTTTTTTACAAATCCAAATATTCACCTGGTTTCAATATTTGGGACAATTTCGTCCAAAGGAGTCCAAAACGCATTCACTTTTAGCTATGTACACATGGGTAGTAAAATAAAAACAACAATATTTGCCAAGAATCTGAAAATATCATTGTTTGTACGATTTGCCTTTATTTGAGGTCTTATTCCATAGGTCAAAGGTGCTTAGAGTGCACAAAATGAGATCCCTTTGAACATTTTCATATGTTTTTTAAGAATCTGTGGAATTTCCTGACTTATCTTAATAAGCTATAACTTTTAAGATTTGTCTTAATTAAAGGCCCGAATCTATAGGCTACCTAGGGCCCCTCAAGAGTGGACATATGGAATCTCCAGCACAAATTAAATTCTCGAATTTGTACAGGGCAAAGGTTCTCAGGGCCCCAAAAATGTAGTTCTGTTAAACATTGACCCAACACCAACATCATTGTCAACATTACCCAATAAGGTCAATGAAAAGTACAACGCAATCCATGGTGGACAGTATAAAAGCTTCGGCTCGGCCGAACTTTCGAATAATGCACTTGTTTTTTGGGCCATTTAGCTTTGCTTGCAAGTAGAGAGGACGTAAGCATTAAACTCATCACAAATGAGCTAAACTATTGGGCCACATGCTTCAATGAACATAGACATATGTTTATTTCAAAATAGTGAAACTACCCCACAAATAAAAAAATTCCAAAATTTAATAAAAATTATCATTTTAAAATTTAAATAAAAAATTTACCATTCACCAAAAAAAAAACGATAGGAAAATTCAGGACAGGGACCGACCAGACTTGAAACCCAAAACCCCTAACTTAGATTTGTCCTCCCAAATCAGCGAGTTTTTCATGCTGCAATTCCTAGGCTCCGTGATTAAAAAGGTAATGAATTTGGAGTCTGCTAAATGGCTTAGTGATTAATTTTTTTCTCGTTAAATCGCAGGCATTTGCAAAGTGGAAAACCCGCCGGTAAAAGTGGCAAATGTTCTTAACGGGGTTTGAACTTGAGGGAAGTCTTCAATAGTTGCAAAAATGTTCTCTGTTTAAAAATATTGGATTTACAATAAGAAGGCATTCAGAAGCAAACACAAAGGGGCAGCCAAATAACAGAAGCCTCAAAGATGTGACACCAACACCAGTTTTGTTATGTTTCAAATCCATGTCTATTCCTAGGCAACACGTCCCCGCTTACAATTGTAATATGTACATCTGCAAGTAGAACACGATTTCCTAAAAAGAAAAATCCCACTTCACTGTGCCGCCACATCAACGAAAGACACAATGAAAAATAAAAATTTAAATATAACGACTGTATCATAATTCAATAGCAGAAGTGGGCCAGGCCAACTAATGTATGAACGAAACGAAAGACGACAAACTAAAGTAAGTAAAGTGCAGAAGAAAACCCCTTAATGGAGTTTGTGGAAGCGGTTAAATGGATTTTGGCAAATTTTTTTCTCTCGTTTTTCCATGCAAGCGGCATTTTCTTGGCTGCTAAAACAAAGCAGCATAACCCAATTAGAGGTTAATTTACTTAGGGCCAAAAGGAAAGTAACATTGTTACCAAAGCCAACAAAAACAAGAAATACTCGTAGAAACGAAAAGATAACGCTCTCCTCTACTCACCCCATTAAGAGCCAGAAACGAAATTTTTTAAAATCTCATTTTCGTTTTTTTTTTTTTACTTTTTTTGGGAAAAATGAAGCTAACTAAGTTAAACTTCTTATACGTGGCATTTGTTAAATTACAAAAGGACTCTACCCCAAGAGAAAAAAAAGTTTGCTCCGCATAACAAATTCATCTTGTTTCGACGGTTCAGAGTGGTTTACTGCAATTATATTCATTAGAAATTGAAATGTATCGTATTACTTACTAAGTACTTGGATGTAATCAAAGAAGGGGGTTGGTGTTAGGTTGACAGTATGATTGAATTTGGGCAATGCAGATGGTGGTCCATCTGATTTGCCCATGGAGTGGAGTGATGGAGTGCTTACTAAATTCGTCATTTCGTTAGCAAAACTTCAAATACGGAGCGCATACCACATAAAGTACTTAGTAGGGACATAAATACTGTTACACACGTTTTATGCTGTAAAAAAGTACTGAATGTTTTTGGACCAAACATTTTTTAATATACTTATTATTGTATATTGTATCCAAAAAGAATCTTTTTATTCGAAATGTCCGCCTTTTGCCTTTACATACGCCTTAAGTCGCACTGGCCACTCGTCAATAGCTGCACGAACCTCGTCTATTGGAAAATTGGCCCTAGCTCGAACCAAATCAGTCTAAAGAGATCCAATGTTGGCGTATCTTTTGTGACAAACCTTGTCCTCTAAAGCCGTCCACAATGTGTAATCCAATGGTTTCAAATCTGGACTGTCTGAGGGACATTCTTCAGAGGAAATGAACGCTGGAAAATTGTTTCTAAGCCAGGCCTGGGACGTTTTAGCCTTATGGGCCATGGCTGGTTTTGAGACAGGGAATTGTTAAGAGGCTTCACAACAGCTTCCAAAAGGGTTTCTTGGTAAACTTTGGCCGATGTTTTGACTCCTTGTTCGCAGAAATGCAGCTCAGTGACGCCATCGTAAGAGACACCCCACCAAACCACGACTGAAGCTGGGTTATGACCCTTTTCCACCCTTGAGATCAGTTCAGATGCCGCCTTAGATGACCGCGCATAAACTCTATCATTTTGCTTGTTAAATTTTTCCTGAACGGTAAAAATTTTATTATTGGTGGTCGTTTGAAAGCCCCGAGTCCCAAGTCTTCTTTAATGATTCGACTCATGAACTTTTGCGTGATATTCATCTTACGGGCCATGATTTTCTGCGGATTTCTGTGAATTCTTGATTTAACGGCTTTGATGACATGCGGTGTTCGAACAGAGCGTGGGCGTCCCCACCGTGGTGGTCTTCATCTCCAGTCCCCTCAAGCAGTTTTATGTATCGGTAGACGAACATGCGTCCAATACCTAGAAGCCGGAGCGTTTTGAAAATATCGCTTTTTTCATTTCACACTTGAAAAGCGCTATTACAGCGATACGGTTCTCATTATCTGACCACTCCATGATGAAAGTTGAAACAATTTTAAAATCCCGTTACAGCCTAACTCTATTGAGGTTAGCTTTCAACCCATATGACATTAACGGGGTATCTTCAATTTTACTATTGAAATGGGTGTGTTTAATGTTGTAACAGTATTTATGTCCCTACTAAGTATAAAGGGTGGTTAAATATTAAGGGCCAATGTCAATTTTGAATAAAACACAAATTGGTTAGGAAATTATTGTCACTTCTTTTTGTTATGATTATATTGGTATGGTTCATTTATGTACACGCAGAAAAAAAGTATGGTTGGGATGACAATATTCGAAGAGGATCATTCTATTGTTGTGTATATGGTTGTGGCACAACAATATTATGATCATCACAACAATAGTATGATTCACAGACAACCATACTATAGTCTCCACACAAATATTATGGTCCTCACAACAATAGATTTATTCACACACAACCATACTATGGTCCCCACAACCATATTATTATTCACACTCAACCATACTATGATCCCCACAACCATATAATGTTCTCATAATTATAGTATGTTTAATGAAAATTAATAAAACTAAAATAAAAATTTAATAAACATATAAAATAATGTTAATAATTTCAATAAGTAAAAAAATGTTCTACACAGTTTACTCACACACAACCATACTATGATCCCCAAAATTCTTCGTAAGGATTGGGATAAGTTACTATTCAACAATAGAGATTCCTATTAAGTAATTTATGTAAAAATACATTCAACTCTTAATAATAGGAGTGACTTACTTAACAGTAGAAAAAAAGTTACTTATTAATAATAAATCAGTTATACTAATCCAAAGTAGTTTGTTTTGAAATAATTTAATTTACATGTAAAAGTACTATTATTGCGTAAGATTCGTAACAATAACATTGTCAAAAAAATTATGCTGGTATAATTGCCGTAATCATATTATTGTTAACTAAAACCCATAAACAATACTTTTGTCACACCAACCATATTAATATTGTTGCTACAACCATATTTTCAATTTTAAATTTGGCAACAATACTATTGTTACATTTCAACAATATTAGTATTGCCGCAATCATACTATTGTCAAAATTAAATTCCATTTCCGACGACCATACTTTTATTGCAGAGAACAAACTATTGTTGCCGTGACCATATATTAACCATATCTTTTCTCTGCGTGTATGGAACAAAATATCGGCCAAATGGACGCCGCGACTCGGCAGCACACCTCCATCCGATGGCCCAAATTTTCGATGACGCTGAGGCATAATTGAAGTTCTATGCCGTTAATGTGCCGAATTATTAGCCATTAGCTCTTGAATTGTTGCTGGCTTATCGACGTACACATTTTCTTTCAAATAACCCCAAAAAAAGAAGTCCAACAGTGTCAAATTACGTAATCTTGGCGGCCAATTAACATCGCCACGACGTGAGATAACACGGCCATTTAATTTGTCGCGCAAAAGAGCCATTGTTTCGTTAGCTGTGTGGCAAGTGGCACCGTCCTGCTGAAACCACATATCGTCCACATCCATATCTTCCAAGTGGGGCCATAAAAAGTTCGTTAGCATCTTACGATATCGAACGCCATTCACAGTAACTGCCTAACCCGCCTCATTTTGGAAAAAATACGGCCCGACGATGTCGCCAGCCCATAAACGCATCACTCTTTGTGGGTGAATTGTTTTCACTCTTGCATTATCATTCGCCCAAATGCGGCAATTCTGCTTATTGACGAGTCCGCTGAGGTGAAAATGTGCCTCATCACTGAAGATGATTTTCTTCGAAAATTGATCACCCACTGTTACCTAACTAAAACGCGTTGATCGCTTGTGTATCTTTCCATGGTTCAAATTGAGTTAGTCTGAAATTGAGAAATATCAAATGAAATGCAGACAAAAACTTGTCGAAACTCACATTAAACATCGGCCCTTAAAATTTAACAATCCTTTATATAAGTATGTTCGAAATAGTAACGCTTTTACCACTAAGTCCCATAATTTTATAGTTAGTGGACCGGGTCGTTTTTGCAATGCCATACCACCGATAAGCGCCAGACACACGATTCAATTTGATTTTTGCGCTCCCTGCATTCTAAGAGGGTGGCATGTTTTTTAAAGGGGTGCTCCCCATAAACTAAACTCTTAAATAATGTAATAATCAGGTTTAGCTTACAAAAACAAACACAAATGAATGGAAAATCTTCAGAATTTCTATAGCATTGTGTCATTCAGATATTCAGGTAATTTCGAAAACTGTCTGCTGCTTGGGCCTTTTTAAAATCAAAATTGTTCTAAAGCGCTTAAAATTATGTTAATGTATGCAACTAAGTACTGAAGGACATAATGAAACTCGAGCATCCTTTTAAGTGCCACTTGTGTCTGTGTGTGTGCGTGTGCATTCGTTTCAAAGGCTAAACAATGTGGCCTGCCATCCTCTGCCTCGCCTTTCCAAGTACGAGCATATGAACTTTGACTACAACGCAATTGCCGGTGGTGTGCTCACATTTTGGGCTGCTTTTTTTTTGCTGCAAGAATGGCATTAAATTTGCAACAATATTCATTAAAATTTCACTGAGCTCCTGCGTTATGCGAGTCCATTTTCCTTCCGCGGTGCCCGCACACTGCAGGTCCTTCCGTTTTGGTTTCTGTCTCTGGTGTTTCTTTCTGTGACAACCTTTTGTGGCACGGCAATGTTTTAATTGCACTTTGTGTTATCAGCATAGCCGTGGTGCAATTTTCCATATCTTCCAGATGGCAAAAACAAAGGGAAAAAAATGAAAAGCGAGAAAAAGTATGTGGGGGCACATGAGCAGTTTCATACATTTGACTTTGCATTTTCAATGAGGCTGTGTGCCGGGTATGTCGGATGGTCCTCTTGTTCTTTTCAGTTACAACTCATATAATTTTCATAATTTCTAATGTCACGTGTACAACAGTGAGACATTAAGTGTAATTGCTTACTAAGTACACTTCTATGGGACATGGCAAAACAAGCCCCGTCGCAGTTCTCTGCGTAGTTCTGTCTTTCTTTCTTTTTGTTCAGGTTGCTTCAAAAGAATAACTGAATTTATTACGGAACGTAAAGATATGCTACAGATTTAATATCTAAATGAGAAAGCACGTTTCAACAAGCCCTAGCTCTAGTCTCATCTGCAGTCACCATTGCTCGGCAGCATAATATTACTAATGAGTTCAGCGATAAAAGGGGGAGATGATACGTTTTGAACAGATTTAAGTTATCGTTAGAGGAAAAGAGGCGAGAAATTAAAGCATTTCTATGCAGTGATTACTTAAATGATAATGCGAGGTTAAAGAACACGTTATGTTCTTTCTAATCATGATTAGAGCATTTAAATTTACCATCGTATCATCTGAGTCTAAGAAATGCAATGTTAATGTAAGTCCTGATAATTTTCTTGTTGATTTGTTAAGAGTAACAACGAGGAAACTTTATTGTAACCACGATGATAGACGTAACTTTAGGCATAAAGACCTAAGAGAGCAAAGTGGTAGATTTGATTAAGAAAATAAAATTGAGAATTTAAATTGACAAATGACACAGTGAATTGAGTATACCACTTATTTCTTCTCGATACCTTCTTCCGCTTAATTCCCAGTCAAGAATTTAAATTTTTGAATATCAGTATGTTTCATGATTTTCGCTATTTCACTATGGTGCTCCATACAGTCGGCCAGCACTTTAGGACTGCCAAAGGCCGATCCTGCTGATACCACTTACACGCAGAGAATAAACATGGTCACGGCAACAATAATATAAGTATGTTCTCTGCAATAAAAGTATATTTGTCTCAACCATAGTATTGTTTTCTGAAGTTAATCTTTACAGTAGTATGATTGCCGCAATATTAATAATGTTGAAATTTAACAATAGTATTATTGCCAAATTTTATAATGAAAATATGGTTGTAGCAACAATATACTTAGTAAGACATAAACACTGTTTCACACGTTTTATGCTGTAAAATAAAAAGTACTGAATGTTTTTGGACCAAATATTTTTTAAATATATTTATTGATGTATATTGTATCCGAAAAGAATCTACTTATCCGAAATTTGCCTTTACACACGCCTTAAGTCGCACTGGCCAATCGTCAATAGCTGCACGAACCTCGTTCATTGGAAAATTGGCCACAGCTCGAACCAAAGCAGTCTTAAGAGATCCAATGTTGGGGTATCTTTTGTGACAAACCTTGTATTCTAAAACCGTCCACAATTTGTAATCCAATGGATTCAAATCCGAACTGCCTGAGGGCCATTCTTCAGAGGAAATGAACACTGGCAAATTGTTTCGAAGCCAGGTCTGGAACGTTTAACTTTATGGGCCGGTGCAGAATCCTGCTCAAAAGTCCATGGCTGGTTTTGGAACAGAATTGTTAAAAGGCTTCACAACAGCTTCCAAAACGGTTTCTTGGTAAACTTTGGCCGATGTTTTGACTCCTCGTTCGCAGAAATGCAGGTCAGTGACCCCATCGTAAGAGACACCCCACCAAACCATGACTGAAGCTGGGTGATAACCCTTTTCCACCCTTGGGATCAGTTCAGATGCTTCATTCGATGACCGCGCATACACTCTATCATTTTTCTTGCTATATTTTTCCTGAACGGTAAAAATTTTTTCATCGGTGAACAAAATTTATTTGTGCAAGTTATCAGCGTGCTTCACCAAATGACGTATGCATTTTTCAATCATTTTTCAAAGCTGCAGTAAATAAATGTCCGGTACGTCGTTTGAAAGCCCCAAATCCCAAGTCTTTTATAATGATTCGACTCATGGACTTTTGCGTGATATTCATCTCACGGGCAATGATTTTCTGTTTTCGGAGCGGATTTCTGTGATTTCTTGATTTAATGGCTTTGATGACATGCGGTGTTCGAACAGAGCGTGGGCGGCCCGACCGATGGCAGTCGTTTACATTTCCAGTCTCCTCAAATGGCTTAGTGACCGCAGCGTTTGGAAAATATCGCTTTTTCCATTTCACACTTGAAAAGCGCTATTACAGCGATACGGTTCTCATTGACTGACCACTTCATGATGAAAGTTGAAACAATTTTAAAATCCCGATACAGACTAACGCTATTGAGGTTAGCTTTCAAAACCCATATGACATTAACGGGGTATGTTCAGTTCTGCTATTGCAATGGGTGTGATCAATGTTGTAACAGTATTTATGTCCCAACTACGTATATTCGTAGCAACCATGGTATTGTTTTCTAATGTAATTTTTACAATAGTATGATTGCCGCAATATTAATAATGGTGAAATTTAACAATAGTATTATTGCCAAATTTAATAATGAAAATATGGTTGTAGCAACAATATACTTATAAATATGGTTGGTGCGACAAAAGTATTGTTTTTTGGATAATATGATTACGGTAATCATACTGTATCATTGTAATTTTGCCTTATTTAAAAATGTTTTTTTGGAACAATGTTATTGTTACTGATCTAATGCAATACTTAATAGTACTTTTTATACGGAAAGTTTAAAACAAACTGCTTTGACTTTGTTTAACTGAAATATTTTTAATAAAAACGCTGACGTTTTTTAAACTGTTTTTTTCTACTTTGAAATAAATCACTTCTATTATTTTGAATTAGATGCATTTTTAAATAATTTTCATAATTCAAATCTATTGTTGACAACTTAACCCAGGTCTTATAAATAATTTTGGGGATCATAGTATATTTGTGTGTGATCATACTATGGTTGTAGGGATCACAACATGGTAGCGTGTGAATCATAGTTTGGTTGCGAGGATCATACTAAGGTTGTATGTGAAGCATACTATTGTTGTGAGGATCATAATATGGTTGTAGAGATCATAGTATGGTTGAGTGTGAATCGTACATTGTTTGTGGGGATCATAGTATGGTTATGTGTGAATCATACATTGGTTGTGGGGATCATAGTATGGTTATGTGTGAATCATACTATTATTGTGTGGATCATAATATTGTTGTACCACAACCATACACCCAACAATAGTATTATCCTCTTCGAATATAGTCACCACAACCATACTTTTTTTCTGCTTGTCGAAGCATATTATAAGTATATGAACAACAATTCCCCCTTAGTCAGGGGTTGATGCCTATTTAAACTTTTGCTGATCTTTATGTCTCACCACCCGGCTGCAACGCAATGCAACGCCTCATCGAGACTTCCTAGGTCTTCTTACGATAAAATCTCCACAATACTCCCCGAAGTGCCACAACTGCTAGCCACACTAGTGCTCACTAACCGTGGAACCAAACCTCATCGAAAAATGCCACTATCAGTGTGAGATCCATAAAAAGCAGGACTGGTCACCTAAAATTGCATACATCGGTGGGTAATTGGCATATCGTATATTCAGATTCAAGTGCTTGAATATAACGGATTTTTCATTAAGAAGAATTTTATAAATATATTAATAAAACGCAAAATATTTAAGATAAAGAGTTCAAATTTATTCAGGTGTAGTGCAAATGTTTCGTCTTAAGTATGAAATTCGATTTCGTTTATACGACCACCACGAGCGCGAGAAGTACAGCGATCCATTCTTTGGACCCAATTTTCCACCACTCTTGCACCCATTTCGACCGGAACGTTTACAATTTCGCGTTGGATGCTATCGCAGAGCTTGCTTAAAGTTGTTGGCTTGTTGACATAGACCAATGACTTGATGTGGCCCTATAAATATAAATGCAATGGCGTTATATCGCATGGACGAGGTGGCCATTCGACCGGACCATTTCTCAAGATAACACGTTTACCGAACTTGCCTTTTGGTTAATCGATTGTAACGCGCGCTGTGTGGATAGTGGCAACGTCTTGTTAAAACCACAAATCCGCGATGTCAAGCTCATCCAATTCTGGCCAAAAATAATTTTTTAACATGGCACGGTAGCGCTCTCCATGTGATTGTTTGCAGCGACGAAAAAATACGGCACACGTCTGTCATGAAAAACACACTACACAGTAATTTTTTGCAGATATAATTGTGTCTCGTGAAGCACATGAATGCACACATGCAATGAAGCAAGAAATGAGCTTCATTGTTAAAGATGATTTTTCGATGAAATTCTAGATTTTCGTGAAACTTTGCAAGAGCCCAATCAGAAAAGTTTCGGCGTTTCAAATGATCAAGTGCCTTTCGTTTGTCAGTTTCAGCATAAAGGCCAAGATCTTTCACCAAATACGCCACAGTGTGGTTTGAGAGATGACCAATTCCTGAGAACAACGTGGAATCAACTGATTTGGCTCAGTTTGACGGATATACTCACGGCTGCGATATTTTCGTCACTTTGAGCGATGTGAAGTGAAGAAACATCCAAAAGTGAATATTTGGATCTATTTTTTTTTTTCTCTATAGCACGCACAGCCTGTCGGGTGGGACGATTATTACGGCCGAAAATTGGAGTATGCGCTCTTAAAGCTGTGACCATTTTTAATGGTTTCCAAACGTGATGAAAATGTTGACTTAGACTTACATTTTGACACTGAAAGATCATTCAAAATGTTTGAGGTTGCGTTGATATAAAGATACGAAATTGTTCTTTCACTATTGAAAAACAATTAACAAAGCCAATCAAATGAAAATGAGCTTCATCACTCATGCGTTTGCGTTAAAATAATTGATCGCTGGTTTAAATAATAAAATTCTATTATTCTGGTTCTTTGTTGAGTTGTGAATTTCTTCTTCGCGGAATCTGTCCAATGTTAAAATTGATCAGAGCATTGCAAATTTTACGGATTCAGGTTCAGCTCTTGCCACGGATACTTCAGACATCGACGACATGTTGAATTCAACGCTATCGATGGTTCCTGAGAATTGCTATGTTTTCACGCCAGAGTGCTCGGCTCTGAATGTGGATGGACCAGCTGAATAATAATAAGTCTCCGGGGTTGGACGGAATTTCAAATTTCATTGTAAGGAGGCTTGCCACGAAGGCTTTTGAATATCTGACGAAATTGTTCAATAACTGTCTCAGTAATTCGTACTTCCCGAAATCGTTGAAGATTTCTAAGATTATTCCTATTAGAAAGAAAGCTGAGTCTGACGATATTAATGACTTAAGATCTATATCACTCTTATCCAACTTAGGCAAATTATTTGAGAGGTTGATTCGGCTGACGATGGATGATGGAATGAGAGAATCTTACATACCAGACCTAAAATTTGGGTTTAAGAAGGGACATTCGACCACAGATGCCCTGTTTTAATATCAGGACGACGTTGTGTCGAATTTACGGAGGCAATATTGTACGGTTTCGCTGGATGTGGAAAAAGCTTTTGATAGAACTTTTTATGATGGTATTTTGTTTAAAATGATTCGTATAGGCTTTGACCCCAGAGTGATTAAATTGTTTCTAAGTTATTTCTCGGAAAGATAGTTTTGCGTTCTCTTAAATAATAAAATGTCGGAGTTTGGTGAGGTAAGGTGTGGAGTCCCACAGGGATCATTATTAGCGCCGCACTTATACAATATTTTTATGAGCGATTTTCCACACACTAGTTCAGATTCGATTGGGTTATTATATGCAGATGACAGTCTTTGCAGATGCGCACGATGAGTCCCGGAATATTGCGTTGATGAAAGTTGCGGATCACCTTGTCACTGTCAGGGAGTTCTATGATTATTGGGGTATAACGATCAACGCGTCCAAGAGCGAGGCTATTTGTATTCGAAACGCCTCAGGCAAGTGTAGAAGGTTTGTGGTTCCTGAGAGTAAACGGTTGAGAATTGGTATTAATGGCGAGGAAGTCACTTTCAGGAATGACAGGAAATATTAAGGCATTCACTTCAACAAACTTTTGAAATTTAATAGACATGCTAGGTCTGTTCTCCAGAAGGGCTATAGGATTTTGGGACCTTTTTCGAAAATTCTATGGAATAGCAGTTTACCGGTAGAGACGAAGCTATTACTGTACAATACTAGTATACGCCCGGTCATTTTATATGGGTTCCCAATATGGTTTTATGTATCCCCGACAGTTATAAAGGAATTTGAGATATTTGAGAGAAAGATATTAAGATATTGTATTGGTAAAATTTTTGAGTCGTTCTCCAAGCGATATTCGAATAAGTATTTATAAGGAGTCAGATGTTACCCCTAATGGTCTGTATATATGTGACGTAATTAATAAATTTATTACAAGGATTTCCCTTCACGACCAGAAAGACATTCGCTGGTCAGATGTTTGCTATTTATCTCCGAATGGATTTTTGAATGAAAGTCGGCCAGATTTTGATACTTCGGTTTCCTTTTGTCCCAAGTTCTACAAAAAAGTGGTTCCGAGTGCACATAGAGGATAGCATCTTTATGATTGGACTATTGTTAAGGCTTTTGAACAGCATTTGTTAAAATCTCGTATTTTTTCTAATTATTTTTTCTATTCTTTTTTGTTTTCCCTATCCTCTCCTTTTTTGCAATCAACCCCTCCCCTTCACTCACTAATTTTAGGATAGTTATAAGTATACTTTTAAGCGAATTACTAGGATATTTCACTCCTAAGACCACTTTAGCCTCGGGAGCAAGGGCGAACATACACTCATCAGATCTACATACAAATTAAAAATATTTCTATACACAGAAAAGGCTTGGTGCCGTTAGCTGTACGTTATTGGTAATTTAGACAGTACATTATAGTCATAAGCAATTTCTTGTTCATAGATCAAGTATAAGTCTGTCATTGTTTTTGAAAAAAGTCTCAATAAAATAAATTAAACTAAACTAAACTTATTTTTCAAGTGTTATTTATATAATCTGAAAAATATAAACGAAAAAATTATTAAATTTTAAAACACCATGGTAACTTTTGACCCACCCTTTACAATTGTGGAGTCAGGACCGTATGTGTACTGTTTCCTCACTGGCAAAGCACGCATCTTTACTGTGAGAAATATGAGAATAGCCGCCTCCAAATCATCAGCCAGCCAGTTAAAGCGTGAACCGCAGAGGTGCGGTTGTCACTTAACGTGAATTGAGGTCACATCGGACAGCCTTTTCGACATTTGCACATGCCACAGCTATATGTGATAAGCTTAAAAGTAGAAACAAGTTTCTCAATCACTAGCCCGCAGTACTTGGGGAGGCGAAAATAAACCTTGTGGTCCTCTTGTCGTAGATGGACATATATTCTTAAAATGAGCCAAGGAATACGCTAGTTAAGTTTGTCCAGTCGTGAATGAATCATCCTGCATATTGAATACTATACACTCCATCCTATTGCGGAGGGTTAAAAAATAATTATTTAGCCCCAAAATAATGTATGCAAACATTTGTGATATTTTTAAAAATTTTAAGAAGCGCATAAATATTTGTTTTTCGCCTAATTGTGCTAGATAAGTAAAATGATTGCGCCTAAAAAAAAACTAATTAGAAATAATTCATTTCCGACCCCAGATTATTTGTTCAATTATCTGATGTAACACCCACCTTTTCCCCTTCCAGCAATTTTTTAAATGAATTCCAATCAAAACTGTATATCCCACTAACACCCATTCATTTCAGCTGACACATACAGTTCAGTTACTGCGGAATCACTTGTATGCGCATTTAAATATTTTCAAAACTCAAATACTTAATAAGGGGGAGAAGGAAATCTGCTGCGTATTTCCCTGTAAGTTTGGATGTTCAGTACATTCTCATTGGCTGCGTTGAGTTGTGAGTTCTCAGCAGAAATTTGTTGGTTAACTTTTGGGGGAAATTAGAATAACATCAAATGCACTCATACGATATTTTCCAAAATTGTTGCCAACAGTAGTCGAATTGGCAACGAACACAATGAATAAATCTGCATATATTGTAATAATATGTGAAAATAATAAAGGGCAAAACTGTAACTAGTACGCATGTTTTAGTCGGGTAAACCAGCATGTACATAACCAAGTCCACAAAAGGCCAAGAAACACCTGCAGACAATTAAAAGGGCGCAGTGGGCCATTATTTCACAATATTTTTCGATATTTAATATGGATATTATGTTTAAAGGTATTTTGTTTAATCGAGCCAATGTATATTGTAAAACTGTTACTTAATCAGCAATCACATTGGTTGCCCAACACCAGGCTGGGAGTAAACCCAACAAGGACAGCACTAGTCCTATTCCAAAAAAAAATGAAAAAGTTCAAACTTCCAACTCCTTAAACTGCAGTGGCAAGTAGTACATCAAATATCGAATAAAGCAAAGTATAAAGATTTCCATTAAGAACATAAAAATTGTACACTTACTAGGGGAATAAATACTGTAACGTCATTAAACACACCCATTTCAATAGTAAAACTGGACATACCCCGTTAATGTCATATGGGTTTTGAAAGCTAACCTCAATAGCGTTAGTCTGTAAAGGAATTTAAAAATTGTTTCAACTTTCATCGAAAAGTGGTCAGACAATGAGAACCGTATCGCTGTAGTAGCGCTTTCCAAGTGTGAAATAAAAAAGCGATATTTTCAAAACGCTCCGGCCACTAGGGATTAGCCGCATGTTTGTCTACCGATGCATAAAACTGTTTTAGGAGACTGGAGATGAAAAAGACCGCCACCGGTCGGGTCGGGCCGCCCACGCTCTGTTCGAACACCGCATGTCACCAAAACCGATAAATCAAGAATTCACAGAAATCCGCCCCGAAAATCATTAAAAAAAGACTTGGGGCTTTCAAATGACGTGCCGGACATTTATTGACTGCAGCTTTAAAAAAATAGGATTGAAAAATGCAAACGTCTTTTGGTGAAGCTGATAACTTGCATAGAAACTTGCACAGAAAAATGTTGCTCCCCGATGAAAAAGTTTTTACCGTTCAGGAAAAATTTAACAAGCAAAATGATAGAGTGTATGCGCGGTCATCTAAGAAAGCATCTGTACTGATCCCAAGGGTGGAAACGGGTCATCACCCAGCTTCAGTCATGGTTTGGTGGGGTATCTCTTACGGTGGCGTCACTGATCTGCATTTCTGCGAACAAGGAGTCAAAACATCGGCCAAAGTTTACCAAGAAACCGTTTTTGGAGCTGTTGTGAAGCCTCTTAACAATTCCATGTTCCAAAACCAGCCATGGACTTTCCAGCTGGATTCTGCGCCGGCTCATAAATCTAAAAAGTCCCAGGCCTGTCTTCGAAACAATTTGCCAGCGTTCATTTCCCTAAAGAATGGTCAGATTTGAACCCATTGGATTACAAATTGTGGACGGTTTCAGATGACAAGGTTTGTCACAAAAGATACCCCAACATTGGATATCTTAAGACTGCTTTGGTTCGAGCTGTGGCCAATTTTCCAATGGACGAGGTTCGTGCAGATATTGATGATTGGCCAGTGCGACTTAAGGCATGTGTAAAGGCAAAAGGCGGACATTTCGAATAAGTAGATTATTTTTGGATAAAATATACATCAATAAATATATTAAAAAATATTTGGTCCAAAAACCTTATTTTATTTTAACAGCATAAAACTTGTGTAACAGTATTTATGTCCCTACTAAGTACTTATATGTGACCCTATGCCTATGAAAAGCTGGCTTATGATTCAAAAAAAAATTTCCCACTTTTTTTTGGCTTAGATAGTTATTGAGACGCTCTTTCACGTGGTAAAAACTAGAAAGTCCTAACTTGCTTAGAAGTGTACTAAAAATGTAGAGAAAGAAGAGCACAAATGAAAGAAAAACAGAATTTTATTGAAAATCCAGAATCGAGATAATAAAAGAAATTGAAAATTTTAAAAACAGGATTGAACGCTGCAAAAACTTCACTATCCTTGTTGAAACCATTGAAGTTGCTTGTTTTTTCGAATCTCCTTCTGGAGATGAGACCTTACGTTTTCTTGATTTTTTTATTGCAGTTCCTAATGCAAAAGAAAAACTACCAAGAAACTGAAGAAATGCATTGTTTATCGCAATTTCTTTTTTCAGTCATAAGTTACCTTTTCATAGGCCGAGTATATTAATAAAACATAAAATATTTAAGATTTTTATTCCAGGTGTAGTGCAAATGACACATTTTAAGAATGAAATTCGATTTCAGTCATATGACCATCACGAGCCCGTGCACGCAGAGAAAAAATATGGTTACTATATGGTCACGGCAATAATAATATATTCTCCGCATATTACGTTCGTCGCAACCATAGTATTGTTTATTGAATATAATATAGACAATAAATGATTCCCGCAATATAAATATTGTTAAAATGTAACAATAGTATTATAGCCAATAAAAATGGAAATGAGGTTGTAGCAACAATATATATGTGGTTGTTTTTGCGCTATATGTTTACAATATTATGATTACGGCAATCATACCGTATGATTGTAATTTTTATAAATTTAAATATGGTTGTTAGAACGATGTTATTTTAAAGAATCATACGCAAAAATTTTTCAATACAAACTTTTTTTGCAGTTTTATAACTGATCTATTTTTAATAAATGAAACACTTCTGTTTTTTTAAACGATTTTTTTCTACTGTTAAATTAAGCACTCCTATTATTTTGAATATATACTCGTAGTATTTTTAAATAATTTACTTAAAAAAATATATTGTTAAAAAATAACAAAACCCAATCCATATCAATAATTTTGGGGACCATAGTATGCTTAAGTCGGATCATAACATGGTTGCTTGTGTATCATACTATGGTTGTGAGAATCATACTCATCATACTTTTCTTCGTGTGTACAACGATCTATTTTTTGGATCCAATTTTCCACCACTCTTGCGCACATTTCGATCGGAACGTTGGCAATTTCGCGTTGGATGTTGTCTCTAAGTCTATAGTTGTTGGCATAGATGTGGCCACATAAAAAGAATTCCAATCGCGTTAAATCGCATGAACGAGGTGGCCATTCGACCGGACCATTTCTCGAGATAACACGTACACTTTCAATAAATCGATTGTAACGCGTGCTGTGTGGCTAGTGGCACCGTCTTGTTGAAACCACATATCGGCGATGTCCAACTTATCCAATTCTGGCTAAAATTAATTCTCCAACATGGCACGATTTCACTCTCCATTGACGGTAACATGACGGTTGTTTTCATCGAAAAATACGGCTCAGTCACACCTCCGGCAAGAAAACCAAACCACTCAGTTTTTTTTGCGGATGCAATTGTGTCTCTTGAAGCACATGTGGGTTTGTTGCTCTCCAATAACGCATATTTTATTTAATTATTGACAAAACCTCTTAGCCGGAAATGAGCTTCATCGCTGAAGATAATTATTACGGTCGAAAATTGGAGTAAGCGCTCTTAAAGTGGAGACCACCGACTCAGAATTTAGATAGTAATTTTAAAAGATAACTTTTTAAACTTTACCATAATAAAAATGTTGACATCGACTGACGTTTTGACACAGAAAGATCATTAAAAATGTTTGAGAGTGCGTGGACCTAAAGATATTCAATTGTTATGTTCCTGTTGAAGAACCCTGTCCTTCAAGTACACTAAACAAAAAAAACCAAGAAGCTGAAAATTTCAACTATAAAATAAATAATATTTCTGCTTAGGTGGTTAACATTTTATTCGAATTTAAAGAGTCGAAAAATAGAATCCATTAAAAACTTTTGAAAATATAATTTATCCGAATAATGTATAATTTTTAATTAATTTTTTATTCAAAATTTTTAATTGGGTGCTAAGAATGACCACATTTTTCGTCAATGCAACAGTTGGTTTATTGAGTGAAAATTCACCTACAATTTTATGTATATATTATATGAGTTTCTTTATCACACCATTTTTAATCTATTTTAATTGAATATGCAGTTTTATTAATCAAAGTTGACAATTATTTTTTTATGTGAAACATTAAGTGGATTAGGTAGTTTTCTCCATGAAAGAGTGGATAAAATAAAGATTGATTTTTACAAAAAAAATTGGATTTTCTGGAAGATTAAGATTTAAGATTCTTTAAGTTAATACCATTTGGTTGAACAATTTTGTTAAATAAATTGCTACTAACTCACCACTAGTCACCGCATTAAATATAGGAAAACGAGTCAGTCTGGTTTTAATTACAAAAACCTCTACCTAGTATAATAAAAACAATTAAAGTATTTACAAAAAAACCCCAAGCATACGCGGTATTATCAAATTTAAACTCAGGTTACTGTAGGTTGTAGCGTTATCTTGTAACATTTAATTACAATTTTCGTCTATATTTCCATCATTTAGATCGGATTGAAGTTATTAATATATAAATAATTTTTCAAATAAGCCAACATTCGAACCAAAAAATACTGTACATCACCAATAACACAGGGTGACAAAATTTCGATTATTTTCTGCGTTTCAACTTTTTGGAGTCAATTTAGTTGTATGAGATAGTGATATTCTTATCCTATAATTCACTTTTTTTGAATTGACTCTGGTTCTCGAGATAAACCGCTGTTTTAAAAATGAAGGAGGTTTCACCATATATTTTAACATAACTCAGGAACAGTTTTTCCGATTTGGTTAAGAAAAAAATTTAAAAATCCGCAACTAAATTACATTCAAGTTACCCCTACAATGTTTTTTGATAAAGTCAATAATTTCGAAAATATTCAAAAACTTCTTCTTCATGGAAAATTGAAAACTTTTTTCTATTTGTTAAATGCATATAAAATCAAAAAAGTCACAAATGCCAATTTTTGATCTTTAATTATAAACATAGATATGTTACAAATAAAAGTAGCCATATTTCAATAAAATCGATTAACAAGTTTTGGATTAATTCACAATTTAGTGATGGTATCTCATTGTGATAAATTTTTGAAATGAACATTAATAACAGAAATATTCCTTAATTATAAGAAACACGAGTTAAGAAACCCGTTTTGTATGGGATTTTCTTTGGTACTTTTTGTTGGGACAGTCCCGTTGTAGGTTCCAACAGTAGTCTGCCATCATATGGCTATCCCACCGTCCTTGGTATCTTTCCTCCATGATCTTGATGTCCTGTTGGAATCGTTCCCCTTGTTCTTCACTATAATCGCCGAGGTTGTCAGGAAATTTATCCAAATGACTGTGCAGATAATGCACTTTTATACTCATATTAGCTCCTAGTTTTTGGAAATTCTGGAGCATTTTGCTAACAATTTCTGCATAGTTCTTAGCTTTGTTATTCCCCAAAAAATTGTTGACAACTGATGCTTTTAACATTTCTGTACTAAGACCAGGAAATGTTTGACAAATATATTTAAAGCAATCGCCATTCGTATCGAGTGCTCTTACAAACTGTTTCATAAGGCCAAGTTTAATGTGGAGTGGTGGAAGAAAGAACGATGTTATCTTTTCCTACAGTCATGTTCAGTCTTGACGGCCAGTCTGTCCTGCTCCAGTGTTCATTTTTTGCACGACTGTCCCATAGACATAGAAAACAGGGATATTTAGTGTATCCACTTTGCTGGCCCAATAAAAAGTTTACCATCTTGAAATCTACACAGACGGACCACTTGTGTTGATAATATGAAATCTTCTCTAACACCAGCTTGACGTTTTCATAGTCTTCTTTAAGTTTAGTCGAATGACCTACTGGAATCGAAGCCACTTTATTTCCATTATGTAGTAACACACACTTCAAACTTTTTTTTTAACTGTCTATAAAAAGTCTCCAGTCTTTTGGTTGGTATATTGGAAGGCCCATTAAATTCAAAAGCCCAGAAATATCATTACAATATACAATATCATTCGCTTCGGTAAAGAATGGAAGAATGTCTCGCTCTCTGTTTCGGTAAGTAGTTATTCTTACGCCAGGCTGAATGCAACGTTTTTCTTTTAGTCTTGATGCAAGAAGTTCAGCTGATTTTTTCGATAAATTTGGGTACAACCAAGACCGCTTTTTATATCGGTTCATGCCTTTTACATTTACAGCGCAAAAGTAACAATCATCAAGGTGGCTTCTTGGCTCTGCCCACGTCATCGGTATTCCAAACGGAAGCCCTTTGCGTTCTCCTTTGCTCCAATATCGAAGAGACTCGACACAAGTTTTACAAACTTTATGTGGGACCCAACATTTGTCTTGTTGTCCAAGTTGTTGTCCAAAATAAGCCTTATAAGCTTGTTTTACAAAAGCATTAATATTATTTAGTTGCTTTTCTGCACAATATTTACCACATATGTAGCAGAAATGGTCAGGGTTATTAGCACAAGATTTACGTGAAGAGTTCATCATAAGCAATGCCTTATAAATTGAGAATCTTTATTATTTCTTAACATTTTTTTAATTTTATTAGATTTTTTTTTGACATATGTACGTATTTATTCACTTGTCTGTCACATATCGTCTTTTCGGCCTACTTAAGTTGTTATAATTATGTGTCGTGCTTTTTATAGCTATGGAATATTTCTGTTATTAATGTTCATTTCAAAAATTTATCACAATGAGATACCATCACTAAATTGTGAATTAATCCAAAACTTGTTAATCGATTTTATTGAAATATGGCTACTTTTATTTGTAACATATCTATGTTTATAATTAAAGATCAAAAATTGGCATATGAGTCATTCCATGCCAAACGGTACGATTTTGGGCAAAAATTTAACGCAATGATTCCGATTTTTATGAAAATTTGCAGATTTGGTCCTCTAGCAATTCTATTTAATCCGCGATTAGAAAAAAAATATAATTTTTTTTTTCAAAAGTTATGACCAATTGAACTTTGGTAAAATGGAGATTTTATCAAGGAGGTGTGTTCATTCAGTCGCATGTAACTCCGGAAATACTTGACCGATTTTACTCTGCTATACCTTATTTTGAAGGTAATTTTAAGCACTTCTAAAATAACGAAACGGTATGGCATAACGCCATAGAATTTTTTAAGTTTGTATCATTTTAATCCTTTTATTTCGATTTTGAAAATGATTACATCTTTTTTTATTTTTGAAATTTTGCAGGCGTATTCTTACAGGTCTGTTTTACCGACTGTGTAAGTTTTAAAGTGGTGAAATAATGCGTTCTATTTTTTAAAATTTTTTTTTACCTTATACCTTTTTCACTTCCATGAATATAGAAAATATAATATAGAAAAAAAATACTTTTTAATAGTTTATTGACACAAGATATAACAACAACAAAAAAACAAAGAAAAAAAGAAATAAAAAAATGAGTAATGAAATAAATGTTATGCCTTGTATACCATCTTCATACAGTACTGCTCAGAAGATGATGTTGTCTGGACTTTCATTATTTTATCGGGTTGTGGAATGAATGCATGGTTGCCAAGAGTTCCAGAAATTGTTTTCGCTTTTTCAAAACGCTCCTTCAGGTGTTTCGCCCTATCTTGATATTGATAGTTATTGAAGAATTCTGTATGAATATTCTTCACGTTTTTATTCACCCAATCATAAAATTTGACGGCACTATTAATGGGATTTATGAGGCTGGACAAGCTTGCACGTGCTGCTAGTCTTTTGACTGTTCCTCCCTGACCATCGCAGGGCCATTTGCCATGAGACGTTGCAAAAAAATGCCATTCCGCTGGTATTCCAAAATCTTCTACGTGGAACGTCAGATTTAAAAAGTTTTTCTTGTTTTTGTATTGTGCGCTTGCGCCATCAGAAAAGTAAAATATTTTACTTACAGGTCCTAAGGTTTTCTTTAAAAAATTTACAAGCCCCTCCTGGAATACGTGCACGGCTATTGTATCATGTTTTTATTTCTTTTTTTCTTTGTTTTTTTGTTGTTGTTATATCTTGTGTCAATAAACTATTAAAAAATATTTTTTTTCTATATTATATTTTCTATATTCATGGAAGTGAAAAAGGTATAAGGTAAAAAAAAATTTTTAAAAATAGAACGCATTATTTCACCACTTTAAAACTTACACAGTCGGTAAAACAGACCTGTAAGAATACGCCTGCAAAATTTCAAAAATAAAAAAAGATGTAATCATTTTCAAAATCGAAATAAAAGGATTAAAATGATACAAACTTAAAAAATTCTATGGCGTTATGCCATACCGTTTCGTTATTTTAGAAGTGCTTAAAATTACCTTCAAAACAAGGTATAGCAGAGTAAAATCGGTCAAGTATTTCCGGAGTTACATGCGACTGAATGAACACACCTCTTTGATAAAATCTTCATTTCACCAAAGTTCAATTGGTCATAACATTTAAAAAAAAATTTTAAATTTTTTTTCTTGAAACACGTATATAATATTTTTAAGAGAAGAATGCATACACAAACTAGTTAAGCAATCCAAGCTTGTGATGTAAAAAATGCGTACCGTTTGGCATGGAATGACTCATATGTGACTTTTTTGATTTTATATGCATTTAACAAATAGAAAAAAGTTTTCAATTTTGCATGAAAAAAAAATTTTTTTTGAAAAAGTTTCTCAATATTTTCGAAACTATTGACTATATCAAAAAACATTGTAGGTGTAACCTGAAGGTAATTTAGCTGCGGATTTTTAATTTTTTACTTAACCAAATCGGACAAACTATTCCTTAGTTATGATAACATATGTGGTCAAACCTCCTTCATTTTTAAAATAACGGTTTATCTCGAGAACCAGAGTCAATTTAAAAAAAGTAAATTATAGCCTTAGATCTTCATCAACATATCCACCAAAATTTCCTTACAAACACCGCACCGCAGAATCACTGTTGCCCTGTGTAATTGGTTGCAGAATTTTTTTTCTGCAAAAATATTGGTTGCCACAATCGAAAAATATGCATTCCCATTTCATTTATAGATCGGTCATATAAATGAAATGGGGATACATGTTTGGGTTATGTGTGGGTTATGTGCACAATATTTTAATCATATTTATCATCTAGTGGTATGTCCAACCAAATATACTTATAGATTACGAATGAAAAACTTCTGTAATGGCAACGACAGCTCTTCTTTTGCAAACGGAATTATTGTGTTCTAACCGATTTTCAACTTATTTTTTCTCTGTGGCCAATAACACAAGTTTACAGCCTTTTTGGTCCAGAGTTCTAAATATTTTTTACAGCCTCCTAAACACTAAAATGAATTTTAATTATTGGGGGTTATGGTCCAAAAAGCTGAGACATCTCAGAAAAAAATCGTAAACAAATTCGTAAAAAATCGGAAAATATTCCAAAAATTTTATCTTGAAAACTAATCAGAAGAAATTTTTTTTAAATTTATTTTCGTGTTAAGGAGGCAAAAATCTATAGGAAAAAAATATTTGAACTCTAGACCAGGAAAAATCATAATTTGTAAACTAGTGTAATATGACCCAGTTTATAGGACGATTCATCCAAATTCCACCTTACTGCATTAATATGTTTTCTAGATATCAAATTACTTAACATTCCATTATAAGTGTTAGAATACAAGCCATTTTAACTTCCATTATTGCCGAATATGCAAGTAAATGCATATCTTGGCTTTTGTTCGTTCATAAAACCCCCCTTTCCCCGCCGCTTTTCAAAATATTAGTAATCATAAAAGGCTTCAACAAAAGCGGAAACTTACATTACTTTTCGATGTATTACAACCTTGGTTGTTATTGTTGGTTAGCCTTTTGCATTTATTAAAGTCAGGGTACAATTGAGGCATTCATGTGTTGGTATACTCGTATACTACCAACATGCAAGTAGTATTTTAAGCAGCCAAAGGAGTGAACTACTTCACAAGCTAGTTAGATCAGGTTTGTTGTTGTTTGTCATATAGGAAAGGAAAAGTAAGTCAGCGAAGTTAAAGCAAACACATCACTGTCTGGACGTTTCGCAGTTGGTGTGGGGCGTCTCCTCAATACTCCTCAATATAGTTCTCTGCTCATTTAACCATCTATATATGTGACAGGGCATAGAGAAAGGGACCTAAGTGTAAAAAAATCCATTTTCACTATTTTTTGATGTGGACAACATCTGAGCATCGCATGAGACCGATCCAATGCCCTAAAAGTGTTCTCTCCTGGAGATATACGCGTTTTATGAAAGTGAAGTCGACGATTCTAAGCGTTTTTAGAATCGTGAAATGTTTGGTTAGATTTTTGTAGCGTTTAATTCCCATTGCATACTGGTAGAAGTACATATCATGGCATATCGGCCAACTTCGAAAATAATATATCTGATTGTACCGTTTCTTCATAGCTCGGGATCGATCACCAACTTTTGACCTGAGCATTGCATCGTCACGGTGAGCTGCCAGATGTGCGAGAATAATTAAATCTTGGGATTCCTTATCTAAATTCATGAAAGACGTACGAAAGACCACAGCCATCTTCTTAGGGATCACTTCATTGCATTGATTTGAACAACACGGAGGTATTTTTGAACCATACAGTCGAGCAACTACCTTTTCTTCGCGTAAATCAAGATCAGATTTATCAAGGTACATATTATCGGTATCATCTTCAGAGTCACTATCTGATAATTCTGAGAAGTGATCGTCATCATCCTCCTCATCAGGGAAGCGATAAAGTAAATCCACTTCTTCGAATTCGTCCACCATTTCATCCTAAAACAGTAAGTAAGAATGCTATCAGTTTTAAATTATTTTCGCGAATAACATAATAAGGTTATGTGAAAAAATGTTCGTACTAACAGAGTGATATTCACGATTTAAAAGAATTATAAATGAGAATTTATTATAATTCACAATTAATAATTTCAGAAAATAAAGCTTGATTCGAAAAAACGCGAGCAGCTATTGATATCAAACTCATGGAAACAGCGCGCTAGGAAGAAAACAGTAAAATCCAACTACACAAAACAAGAGGTAGGGACGACTTACGCAAGTTTTTAAGGTTGATCAATACGTTCCTGACGTTATGAGATGTGTCGCTTTCAAATGAGACCAATACCAACACGCTCAGTGATGGTACACCAAAGATACACGTATTTAAATCTTTAAAATGGCTCTCCTGAACAAAACTGGTTTTAGCCTTTGGTCCCTTTCCCTTTTGTGCGTCACATATACTAATCATTGCTGGATTTTGCATATGAAAATATAAAGTCAAAGGATGGTCGTTGCAACATCATTGGTATATGGTCGTGAATTCGATGAACGTCAGTTCTTGAATACCCTAAATGTATTTGTACGTTGGTGGAGCTGGTTTCATATTTGTGGTAATTTAAATAATATTTGCATTTTATGCATGGCTTATGCAATAGACTGCCAAAACTAAACCAAACGAAAGCGTTCATATATCCCGGTGAGAGGGTGTTCACATTTGGAGTGACAGCAAAGCTTTAAATGGAAGATGTTTTTAATCTCTTCTCTGTGTGCAGCCTGCAAATGAAATATATTACTTCACAAATCCCTTTTTAGAAGCTGACAACATTTAAGATTTATTTTTTATTTTTTCAGATCGAAACAAGAAGGTAATAGACGGATTAATAATTTATTAGAAAATAGTTTCTGGTTGCCTTAGGCAATAGTTTCTGCTATGGTGTAGTAGTAGTATGCAGTTCAAGTAACTTTAGTTCAACGTAGGGAATAACATTTATAAATTTTAAGCGGAAAATTCTGCCAACTTCTTAATTCAGTGATTAATCTTGTTCGAAGCTGGCTTTAGGCGATAGATCCCCGAATTATATTTTGCACACTTCACTTATTTAAGAGAAGTTACCCGTTTGTTTATTAACATTTCATATTAGTGCTTCACCATGGGTGTAAATATAAAAATATAAAAGATAACGCCGATAATGCAAAAATAGAATATATCCGGTCCTATCACTCCTACGAACCCTCCTGTGAGGAACAAAACATGCATTAACTTAAATTTGTACAAACTCTCACTCTACTCTTTTAGCCAACACAATGTTTACATAGCTGCTAATAAGGCCTTCTACTTTTACAAGCACAAGCAAAATTTTGAAGGGATAGTAAGCCTGTATAAAAGTTAAGTTTAATTTTAAGAATTTTTCCCAGAGACCAGTTTGCAAATCATCAAAAAATGTGGACTTGTAAGTAACAGTATGCCAACGAAATTTTGCTGCCACCAACACTCGAAGGACAGTGGCTTCGAAACAGATTGTTGAATTCTGGATAAAAACTGTAGCTGAAATATTTTTGGAGTTTATTTGGTGCCTTTGGAGCTTATTTTGCGCTAGTCTACATGATGCTTTATCTACACTTGTCAGCAACTCGAATGATCTTAATAATTCAAACCGAGTTAATAAACCTGCAAATTCAGGTTGCATCTCCATCTCTAAAAAAGTATACTATCTTCTTTTTATATACGTAGGTACAGGTGATTCATTGACGACTGGACGACATTTACCTGCGCAGTCCTTGGATCATTTCATAAAAATATGTCCATCTATGACCATGCCCGAACATGCAAGGGGAAATGGCAGCTGCTTAAAAGTTTTCGGATTGGTGATCAAAGGGTAGGGTACTAGGGTATAATTGCTAAGTTCTAAAACAATGATCGAATTTTTTTATTTCTTTTTTCTCTTAAAAGTTAGCCTTACCTCTAAGTTTCCGAAACTATCTACTTTATGCTTAGAGGTCCTACTCGTACCTTTCCATAGTTATAACCAAGAAATTCGCTGATGAAATTTGTCCAGTCGTCCATGAATCAACCTGTATAAAAGTGCAATGTTCAGTGTACGAGCGAAATAGTTTTGGAAGTTATTTGGTGCCCGCTGGTCTAAATGGCGCTTGATCTACGCTTGTGACCAACCCGGATCATGATAAAATGAGGTCAAATTTAAATCGAGTCGATGAACCTGCAAATTCCGGTTGCATATTCTTCTCTTAAAGGGTGGTTAAATTTTAAAGGCCGATGTTGAATGTGAACCACACCTAAACGTCAAGCAACGTTTTCTGCATTTCATTTGATATTTCTCAATTTCAGACTAACTCAATTTGAACCATGGAAGGATACACAAGCGAGTAACGGGTTAACGTTATTCATGCTTATTATGAAAATAAGCGTTCAAATCAAAATGCATATCGTGCACTTCGTGATTTTTTAGGTCAATTTAATCGTCCAAATATGCGTACAATCGGAAAAATCATGCAAAAATTTGAGCAAACCGGGTCTGTATTAGTTGTGAAAACACCAGTGCATGCTAGTACTGCTCGTACTGCAGAACATATTGCTGCTGTTCGCGCTGAAGAGCCGTCCACCTCAACTCGTCGTCGTGCCCAACATTTGCACCTCTCACGCCCGTCGTTGATGAACATTATGCATAAAGACACGCTTACAAGGTGCAATTGACTCAAGAGCTAAAGCCTCTTAGCAATTCCAAACGTCATCAATGGACAGAATGGTGGCAAGAGATGGCAACAGTGGATGATCGGTCCTAAAAATTTAACCACACTTGTGATTTCCAATCTTGACAGACTTTTTACGGAGTTGGCCTTTTTGATAGCTGTCACCAAAGTTATGCTCAATTTGGTTTGCTATTTCCTAATGAATAGACTTACTCCGGAACAAACGAGATGGTCACCGATTCAGATTTTTACAAGAAAATTTTGTTTAACAATAAACCTCACTTTTGGTTGAATGGGTACGTTAATAACCAAAATTTTCGCATTTTGAGTAATGACAATCCACAAGCCATTGTTGAGAAGCCTTTACATCCTCTAAAAGTCACTGTTTTGTGTGCTTTAAAGGCAGAGGGAATTATTGTTTCATATTTCTTCAAAAATAAAGCCGATCTTAATGTTACAGTCAATGGGGGACGTTATAGGGCCATAATTGATGACTTGTTCAGGACTGAATTGGAGGATCTTGATGTGAACTACCTTTGGCTCCAACATCATGGCGCTGCATGCCATACAGCAAACGAAACAATAAATTTAGTGAAGGAAACTTTTGATGAGCGCATTATCTCGCGTCGGGGGTCTGTGGCGTGGCCAACAAGACCGTGTTATTTAACACCGCAGGACTATTTTTTGTGGGGCTATGTAAAGTCGCTTGTCTACGTAGATAAGCCCGACGATTGAACCTTTGGAAGAGAATATTTGGTGCGTTTTTGCAAAAAGTGGTCGAAAATTGGGCCTTCCGACTAGAAATTATTCAAGCCTGCCTCTGCTGCCACTTGTCCAAGATCATTTTAAAAACTTGGACTTATGGACTCCAAATATGGGGATGCGCGTCAAAATCAAACTTACAACCAATTCAAACCTTTCAAAACAAGATTCTAAGAATGATAACTAACTGTCCGTGGTATATTAGAAACGATGACATTCACAGGGATCTTAACATTCCGACAGTAACTGATGAAATAAAACGTCTTGCAACCAAACACGCGCAAAGACTATTGTTGCATAAAAATCCAGAAGTACAACATATGATCAAAAACCCTATACAGAACAGAAGGCTGAGAAGAACACTACCCGAAGACTTGGTCCGAGCTGAATAAAATATAATTCCTTTCATTTATCGGAATGGCCAGTGGGCTATATCCGAGAACAATGTGATATATATTGAAATGTAAATTACTAGATGAGTCTTTATTGTACTCAGTTGTAATAATAAAGAATGAAAAAAAAAAAAAATTAAAAACATATATCTATTAGGTTAAGTTAGGATTAAATCTGCGGTGCACTAGATTTAACTAAACCCTAGTTATACCCTACCACACTATGGTCCAGGGTATTATGACTGTATGCTAATGTTTGCAAATCCTTACTGAAGACAAACCCTATGTTAAGTATACCGATCGGCTCAGAATCACTATCTGATTCCATTTAGTTCTGTCCGTCTGTCGCTCCATCTGTACATCTATCGTTGTTATTAAAGAACGGTCGCAATTAAGAACCGATTTCATTGGTACATTCTTCAAGCTTGGGCCAAGGACGAACCCTATTGAAATTGATCCACATTGGTCTTTATTTTAATATCATACGAGTACTTATATATAGGTTTTTCCCGATTTCAGAAGCTAAAGCTCTAAAAGCCACATATTACATCCGATGTTAACCAAAGATCACATAGAGCATTATGCGTGGCTACACCCATCTCTGGTAAAATTTTCCCACATCGGTCATTGTTTTCGAATAGATCCTAAGCAAAGGTCTATCCCGATTTGAGGTCCTTCTGCTCCAGAAGCCGCAATTTACATGCTTACATTTAGCATGGTACGTTATGAGCGACCATTAATTAAGTGCGGTGAAACTAGAACACATAGGTTCATAGTTTCGTAAAGTCCCCACTTAAAGGTCCTTCCCGATTTTAGAACCTACAACTAAAAATCCACATGTTACACCAGTTCCCGACCACATTTCGCATAGAGCAATTAAAACGACCAGTACTTATCTCTGGTGAAATTGGACCATATCTGTCAATGTTTTCGAATAGCTCCCACACAAAGGTCCCTCCCGATTTGAGGTCCTGCAGCTACAGAAGCTACAAATTAAACTACGCTCACGCCCTAACTTTGGATGGTTCGTTATAAGCCATAATTAATTAACTGTGGTGTAGCTGGGCCGTATAGGTTCATATGTTCCTCCACACTTCCACACAAAAGGAAGCTTTAGAAGCTAAATTTTACTTCCGATTCCTTTCACATTTCACACGAAGCGTTACAAGCGACCATATAGCCTTCATACTGAGGTCTCTCTCGATTTGAGGTTCTGCAGCTTCACAAACCACAATTTTTTTCTCCAGAACGCTCAGTTTTTGTATGGTAGGCAGACGTGGTCAAACGTGGCAGAGTGGTGTAGGATATATCATAGTCGACCACACCCGACCTTATCTTTGTTTACTTGCTCAGTTAAGAGTGAAGTACTCTGCACTCCAACTACATACACATGTTTTTGGTATAACTTTTAACACAAACATACGTTTGTTTGTGGATGTGTATACATAAGCATTTACTCTAGCACAACTATTTATTTGCACACTCACACATATTTAGCCTATAGGTTAGTAGTAACAAGAATTTTTTAATACAAAAAGCACTCAATTTAAGGCCTTCAAAACCCCACCTTAAAAGGCCTTAATTGAACTTGGCGGTCAACCCCCTCTCAAAATTAAACGATTTCTTTAGGAAGGCGTTTTAGAATGACTAGTCTTCAAGTTCCCTTTTCGTCCCTTTCGTTTCGAGAGTTTTTTAGGTGGACTTAAAAATATTCATCTTATTGTTAATTGAACATCTACTCAGGTTTGTGTAGAAGTCATGATAGCATGCATAGCGAGCAAACAAAGTACATGCGGTGTTCTTATAAAGGGTGGTCCAACCATAAAGAACAAAGTTTTTTGTGAGTCACAACTTAAGGACAAGTTTTTTGTCCAACTTAATTTGACATTTCTTTGTTTTGGTGTCTGACAAATTTAACCATTGCTAGGTAGACACCGCGTTCAGATTGTCGTAGCCTTTTACTTAAATAGGCGTTTAAATCAAATAGCACTTCGTGCACTTAATGATCTTTTTGGTCAACATAATCGACCAAAAATGGGATTTGTTAACAATCAGAATTGCCGCATTTGGGCAAATGAGAATCCACGAGTTATGGTTGAACAGCCACAAAGAGTGACTGTTTGGTGCGTTTAATGGGTTGGCGGCTTCATCGAACCATACTTCTTCGAACATGAGGTCGGTCAAGCAGTTGTTATTCGGTTCCAAAAGGAAGGTGCCACTAGCCATACAGACAACGAAACAATGTTTTTATTTAAGCGAGAAGTTTAATGGCCGTGTTATCTCACGTCTTGGAGACATTAGTTGGCCGCCATGATTATGTGATTTAACGTTGTTCGAATTTTTTTTATGGTAAGAAGTAAAATACAAAGTATACGTCGATAAGCCAAGAACAATACAAGAGGTAAAGGATGAGATAATTCGGCACATTAATGACATAGAACCTCAATTATGTCTCAGATAAAATTCTAATGGTCAACAAACTGAACGCAGCAGATTCGCTTGGAATTTTCCAGCCGATGCTTTAAATGGAGGAAGAGGACGGAAAGGTGTTGAACTGTCTTTGCATGTCTGACGAGGCCCATTTCGATTTAAACGGCAACATAAACCAACAAAATTGTCGAATGTGGAGTGCTTCCATATGTGCCAGCGCATAGAGAAAGGGACCTAAGGGTAAAAAAAATCAATTTTCATTTTCTTTTGTTGATGTAGACAACATCTGAGCATCGAATGAGACCGATCCCATGCCCCAAAAGTGTTCCCTCCCAGAGATATGCGCGTTTTATGAAAGTGAAGTCAACGATTCTAAGCGCAAATAGAAAAGGGACCTAATCTTTAAAATGGCTCATCTGAACAAAACTTTTCATCAACTTTTCACTTTTATTTTGATGTGGACAACATCTGAGCATCGAATGAGACCGATCCCATACCCCAAAAGTGTTCCCTCCTAGATATATGCGCGTTTTATGAAAGTGAAGTCAACGATTCTAAGCGCAAATAGAAAGGGACCTAATCTTCAAAATGGCTCTACTGAACAAAACTTTTCATCAACTTTTCACTTTTTTTTGATGTGGACAACATCTGAGCATCGAATGAGACCGATCCCATGCCCCAAAAGTGTTCCCTCCCAGAGATATGCGCGTTTTATAAAAGTGAAGTCGACGATTCTCATCTGAAAAAAACTGGTTTCTAACTTTAGGTCCCTTCCTATTTTGCGCGTCACATATGGAGAGACGGAATTGTCAGACCCTACTTTTTCAAAGAAAATGGCCACACCGTTAAGGTTCCTAGAGACCGTTACTTAAGCATGTTGAGAGAGTTTTTCTATCCAGACTTACGCCGAATGAGAATTTCTTTCAACTCTGCGTGGTTTTAGAAAAATGGTGCAACTTCTCGCAAAGCCCGGCCTGTTATGACGAAAATTTCCCAATAATAATTTTCAGAAACATCTCAATTCGGTTAGTTCCCCAGGTCACCTTACTGCATCTAACTTTATCTTGTGGGGTTATTGCAAACAGGAAGTCTACAAAGAAATCCAACAAGTTTGAATGAACTAAAGCAATCCTTTCGAGAACAATTGCAGCAACTCCTGTCTCAATTCCCTAAGCAGTAATGAACAACTTTTTGGTAAGAAGCCGCACATGCATTAACAACCAGGGGGGGACATTAAAATTCCATTATTTTTAAAATTAATTAAGCTATATTTATGAGAAGTATAGCTTAATGAATGAGCTTTATCATAAATAAAAGAAAAATTAATTCCATACACTGAAAACTAAATTATTTTAGTTTCTTAATGTAGCAATAGTCATCAGCCACCCTGTAGTTATAAAGGATGGTTAAATTTTAAGGGCCGATGTTAAATGATAACCACACCTAAACGTTTAGTTTCTTTCTGCTTTTCATTTGATATTTATCGACCTTAGACTTACTCAATTTGAGCCGTGGAAAGACACATAAGCGAGGAATGCGTTAAAGTTATTTTGGGATTCGGGCAACAGTGGATGATCAATCTTCGATGAAAATCATCTTCAGTGGTGAGGCAGATTTACACCTCAGTGGATGCTACAATAAGCAGAATTGCCACATTTGGGCGAATGATGATATAAAAGCGATTGCCGAAAAAACAATGCACCCACAAAGAGTGACTGTTGGGATCGGTTTATGGGCTGGCGGCATCATCGAGCCGTATTCATTCCACAATGAGGTCGGTCATGCAGTTACTGTGAATGGTGTTCTCTATCGCGAGATGATAACGAACTTTTTATGGCCCAAATTGGAAGATATGGATGTGGACGACATGTGCCACATGTGATTTGGATGTGGACGGTGCCACACAGCTAACGAAACAATGGCTCTTTTGCGCGACAAATTCAATGGCCGTGTTATCTCACGTCGTGGCGATGTTAATTGGCCGCCAAGATCTTGTGATTTGACACAGTTAGACTACTTTCTTTGAGGTTATTTTAAAGAAAAGGTGTACGTCCATAAGCCAGCAACAATTCAAGAGCTACAGAATGAGATAAGTCGGCACATTAACGGCATAGAACCTTAATTATGCCTCAGGGACATCGAAAATTTGGTCCATCGGATGGAGGTGTGCCGCCGAGATCGCGGCGGCCAATTGGAAGATATTTTGTTCCCTATATAATACGAGGGCGGTTTGGAAACTTCTTAGCCTAGCGCAAAAACCGCGGTATAAACAGAAAAAAGTTAAGTGTTTTGGAAACTTCCATCTCCGTTATGAACACATGTTAAATTTTGTTTCAATCTGGCAACTCCTTCATATAGAAACAAGTGTTCACAAAATACGCACCCGCGATTTTTTTACAATGGAAAAATTAGAAATGCGTGGTGTCATTAAATATTTTTACATAAAAAAGTTTTATCGGGACAAGAAATTCATAATGATACAGTTAATGTGTTAGGTGAGAGTGCTCCTTCATATGCAACAGTAAAAAATTGGGTTGCTGAATTTAAACGTGGTCGTACAAGCATTGAAGATGAACCACGTAGTGGACGTCCAAAAACAGCAACAACAACAGAAATTGTAGCCAAAGTGCATGATATGGTATTAAATGATCGACGAATAAAAGTGCGTGAAATAGCTAATATCATGGGCATCTCAAATGATCGAGTCCAATTAATTTTGCATGAAGAACTACAGATGAAAAAGCTTTCTGCAAGATGGGTGCCGCACTTGTTAACAGTCGACCAAAAACGCATAAGAATGAACATTTCTCAAGCTTGTTTGGATCGTTTTCAGCGAAATAAAATGGATTTTAAGCGTCGTTTCATAACTGTTGATGAGACATGGATCCACCACTATACTCCAGAGACAAAAGAACAATCCAAACAATGGACTGAAGCTGGAGGAAGTGCCCCAAAGAAGGCAAAAACAATTCAATCGGCTGGTAAGGTTATGGCAACGGTTTTTTGGGACTTCAAAGGTATTTTATTGATTGACTATCTGCCAAAGGGTAAAACAATAAATTCAGAGTACTATTGCAACCTTTTAGATCAATTAAATGTACAAATTCGAGAAAAACGTCCTGGCTTACAACACAAAAAAATAATTTTTCATCAAGACAACGCACCAGCGCACAAGAGTGTTTTAACAATGGCTAAAATCAACGAATTAAAGTACGAGTTGCTTGATCACCCACCTTATTCTCCTGATTTAGCTCCAAGTACCTTTAACTTGTCCCCAAATCTAAAAAAATTCCTTGCTGGCAAGCGTTTTACCTCAAATGAAGATGCAATTACAGTTGTAAACCACTATTTTGAGACCTTGAGGACAACTATTTTAATCAAGGGATAGAATTGCTAGATAAGCGTTGGACTAAGTGTATTGAAGTTTCAGGAGATTATATTGAAAAATAAAAATATTTTTGAAAAACTAACTATTCTCTTTCATTGAAAGGCTTAGAACTTTCCGAACCGCCCTCGTAGTATCATAATAAAAAGAAATGAGAATAATTTCTTAAATAATTTGTGTTATATTCAAAATCAACAACGGCCCTTAAAATTTAACCACTCTTTATCACTTGAATTGGAACCATCCTTACTTTTAGAAAGAACTTTCAGATTTAGATCTCTGTCTTATAGAAGATTATATCTCGGAAGGCCTTCAAGGAGACGTCGTGTGGGCATTGCTTTGCCGCTGGCTACACTCATCTTTGCTTAAATCGTTTTCCTATTCGTTTTCATCTTGAATTTTGCATTGGTATTGGTGAGTTAGCAAATGCTGTTTGTTCATTTTCCCCCTTTCCCACTAGATGCAGTAAAAACATGGCTAGGGTGTTTTTGTCTGTGTGTGTGGGGGTTTTTAAAATATTTTCCAGTTTGCCAAGTGGAATTTTAAATAGTTTTTGCCATAGTTTACCATCATCAATATGCTCACTTACCCACTCACTCACTGACGCAGACATGCATCGTTCTGCGTCTCATACGAGTACAAGCATAGACCAAATGTATGTAAATAAATTTCATACTTCAAACATAGCAAAAGTGGGTAATAAGTGTAATAAATATGGTAATGTGCATGTATGTGTGCGTGTGTACGTGGGTGTTTGAGAGTATGAGTGCAGTTCGCATTTTACATTTTTCAAGTTTTGATATTGTTGATGTGACTTTTTCTGCTGTTCGTTAGCCTGTCTTCTATGCTTTCGTTTAGAATATGGGATGTGAGGGGTATTTTTGGGGCAGAAAAAATCTTTAATTTGCTCTGAAGGGTGTTAATGGCATTTGTCTAACTGCTGCATAATGGATTTTCAATAAACTTCGAATAAACTTCGAGCTTGATAGTAATTGCCCAAAATTGTTGAATTTCAAATCAAAATCAATTGAAAGATCGAGAGAAGGACTTTTATGAATTTGTTAGCGATTTGTGCTTTTGAATTGTTTGAATGTATTTCTACAACAAAAAGATTTGTGTTAGAATTTGAATTAAATTCTGAAAAAGCAATAACAATGCATTTGTTGTAGCGAACCCAAAACGCAAGTGATCGCATGACCATAAAAGGACTATGGGGGTTATGGCAAGGTGGCATTATCGGATTTTATACATTACTGCTAACATCAACTATTCTTGGTATCGATCAATGGTAACTAACTCTCAAAGCACATCAACTTTGATGAATCTATGCTGTGATTCCAACACGATGGCGGTGCATACCATACAGGCTAATTGTCCTATGCCGCTCGAAGTTGTTATAGCGAAATTAAGCAAGTTTTAGTCGGTTGGTCCGATTTACATATACCATGACAAATTGACAATCTCCTTTTTTAATATTTTTCTAAATGTATGGGGCGCGGCCACACTTAAAATTTTCTGTCGATTAGTTAATGTACCATTAAAATTTATAACCACTCATTTTCTTACTACCAAACCCTGAATTGTAATAATTTTAATGAAATCTCGTAAATTGTCTTTGTTGAATTGTTCTTCTAGCAATAACTAACTAACACACAATGTGCGAACAACGATTAAATAATCTAAGTGCAAAATACAAAATTGAAATGAGATGTATTACGAGGGTTGCTTTATATATTTCTGGCCTAGACAACAATTAGTGTTGCGTGGCGCCATCTTTCCATTTCCATTGGAAAGTTTGACATTTTCTAGCATAAACGTACTCAAAACGTTTTGACGTATGACCATCATATGTGACGCGCAAAATAGAAAGGGACCTAAGGGTAAAAAACAGTTTTGTTCAGGAGAGCCATTTTAAAGATTTAAAAATACGTGTATCTTTAGTGTACCATCACTTTCATAAAACGCGCATATCTCTGGGAGGGAACACTTTGGGGCATGGGATCGGTCTCATTCGATGCTCAGATGTTGTCCACATCAAAAAAAAAATAAGTTAAAATTGATTTTTTTACCCTTAGGTCCCTTTCTCTATGCGCTGTCACATATGCGTTTTTTTACAGTGACTTGAAAAAATCAATTTGGCAAAAAAAAATGGAATTAACTCGTGAACATTTTCGTGCGTTCATTTTTCACAACATTCGACGCGAATTATCACGATAAGAGTGCATCGATGAACTTAAATCTTTGTATGGCGATGAAGAACCATCTTATAGAACTGTGAAAACTGGTTTAATGAATTCAATCGTGGCCGACGCTAGCTCAAAGACGGAGGTCGTGCTGGTCGGCCCATGTGCCAGATAACATTGATGCCGTGCGTGAATAATAATGCAAGATCGTCATGTGACATACCGTGAGATAGAGACATTCTTGGGCATTTCTTCCGCCAGCATACATTCGATATTGCATAAACGCCTGGTCGTAAAAAAGGTTTGTTCTCGTTGGTTCCCGCACAATTTTACAATCAATCAAAAAAAAAGGCATGTGTCGATTGGTGCAAAGAAATTTTAAAAAAATAAAATCGCGGTGCTTTAAAATACGTTTTTAAGATCGTCAGAGGTGACGAATCATGTATCTATGCATATGTGCCCGAAACAAAACAGCAATCAACAATGTGGGTCTTCAAAGACGAGCCAAATCCAACGAAAGTTGTTCGTGGAAGACACACTTCCATGCAAATGGTCGCCTCTTTCTTGGGCAAAACTTGTCATGTAGCGACTGTTTCGCTTGCGCAACGTAGGAGGTCAATTCTGAGTGGTACACCCCAATTTGTTTGCCTGAAGTCTTCGGAGAAATTCGAAAAACAAACAAGAGAAGACAAATCATCGTGCACCACGACAATGCGAGCTTTCACACATCGGCTCAAACCTGCGCCTTTTTGACCGGCCAAAACATCGAATTGATGGGTCATCCGCCGTACAGCCCAGACTTGCCATCCAATGACTTATTTTTATTCCCGCACATCAAGAAAAAAATGCGTGGTCAACGATATTCATCGCCAGAAGATGCTGTTGAAGCGTTCTAAAAACTATGTTTTGGAAGTGTGTCAATCGGAGTGGAAAAAGTGCTTCGACAATTGGTTTGAGCTCATGCAAAAGTGTACGAGTATAAATCATGCTGGAGAATACTTTGAAAAACAATAAAACCATTTATGGTGATAAATATTCGCCTTTTCATTATTAGGCCAGGAATATAAATAGCAGCCCTCGTAATAGGGAAAATAGTTATGCTGCTTTTAATCGCTTGGATAGTGTCATTATTGTGGTATATATAAGTACAATAAGGAACATTGTAAGGGGTGCAGTTTTTACTTTGCTGATTATATTTTCTAGCAGCATCATATGATTAAATTTAAAAAACTGTGATCGAATATTAAGAGCGCGCGGAGAGGTGCGTCTAAATTCAGAATACAAAATTTAAATAAAATGTATAAATTAGGAAAAAAAAGTTATGTGGGTTTCAATCGCTCTTATACAGGTTGCTATTTAAATTTCGGATCGTGGCAATACTAATATTCACAGATGCAAACTGGAACTTCCATTGGAAACTTTGACATTTTTTAGCATAACTTCACTCATAACGTTTTGTCATTTGATGGCGAATTGTGTTGTTTACAGTGTGTTGAAAAATTCATCTTAGCAAAAAATGGAATTATCCTGTGATCATTTTCGTGCGATGTTTTTTTTCGAGACAAGAGTATTTAAATCAACTTTTTTCGACATTTGGCGATGTGGCAAAGAAGCACCAGTTCAGTCTCGGACGCCGTTCGCTTCAGGATGAATTTCGTGAAGGACGTCCAACTTCGGTCACTTTAGCAGAAACCGTCGATGCTGTGTGTGAACTGATTAAGCAAGACCGACATGTGACATACCGTGAGATTGGGGCATCCTTGGGCATTAGTATGACAAGCATCAATAGATATTGCGTGTTCATTTGGTCGTGAAAAAAATTTGTTCTCGTTAAGTCCCACATAATTTGACGAATGCTTTGGTGCAAAGAGATGTTGAACAAGTATAACTGAGGTAGCTCAAAGGCAGTGTATAACATTGTAACAGGTGACGAATCATAAATCTATGCATATGAACCCGAAACAAAACAGCAATCTACCGTATGGGTCTTTCAAGCAGGGTACGAAAATTAACCTTTACGAACTGTTCATTTCGGTTTTGTTACGATCACTTGTGAACCAAAACCACTAACGATTGAATTGTTTCACACACAAAATAATTTTTTCGTTTTGTTTAGTTAATGATCGCGATGTGAAACCCATACACAAAACAATAACAAGAGAGCTCGAGAACATAACACGAAACCCAATGAAACGGTTTCACAACTTGTGAGTCACAACGAACAGTTCTCGTAGCAATCGGTTATAACCCACAGCTTTCATACATACACACAAAACTAGTGAACGATTGGTTAGTGATCGACAGTGCCAAAAAACCAAATGATGAAAAGTTTAGTTTGTTGTCATGATCACTAACCAATACACAAAACGTTTCAACTCAACGTAAGGAGCGCTATGTGTTTCGAATCGTGTATTGTTCGGCATAGGCGAAATGTTTCGTGTATCGTTTGTTGTCATGATACAAAACCACTAAAACTAAATGAATTGGTTTCGCTCGAACAGCGAACGGTTCCCGTAGCAATCGGTTAATTTTCGTTCTTTGCTTTCAAGACGAGCCAAATCTAACAAAAGTTGTTCGTGGAAGAAGTACATCGAAGCAAATGATTGCGTTTTTTCGGTATAACCGGCCATGTTGCCACAGTGCCTTTATTCGAACGTAGGAGGTCAATTCTGAGTGGTATACAACTATCTATTTACCAACAGTGCTCGAAGAAATGAGGAAAGATAATAAGAGAAGCCGGATCATTTTGCATCACGACAATGCGAGCTCTCACAGATCAGCTTATACGTTGAGCTATTTGACCACTCAAGATATCGAATTGATGGACCATCCACCGTACAGCCCTGATTTGGCACCCAGTGACTTCCTCTTATTCCTTAGCCTCAAGAAAATAATGCGTGGTCTACGTTTTTCATTGTTAGAAGCAGCTGTTAAAGCGTTCAAATATCATGTTTTGGAGGTGTCTCAATCGGAGTGGAAAAAGTGCTTCGAAAATTGGTTTGTGCTTCGAACAGTGGTTTGTATTGATCTTGAAGAAGGATATTTTGAAAAACAATAAAACTATTTCCAATAAAAGCTTAGATTGTGTTTTATTTCCGTACCCGTTTTAAATCCCAGATCGCTATGAATATCTTTGTTTCTGATATACCATGGCGCGTTAACTGCAGTTCTTAGCACTTTGTTCTGAAAAGCTTGAATTGAAGCTATGTACTTTTTGCAGATGCAACCCCACAATTGCAAGCCATATAGCCATTTCGGTTTAAGCTGTTCGTTAAAGATATCAATTTTGTTCTAAGTTGATAGTACGGACTATCTACCAATAAGCCATTTTAGTTTAATCCACTTAAAATTAAGTTCATCGCATTTTTTTTAACATGCTCGTTCCACCGTAATTAAGCATCCAAGTTCATACCTAGATACTTTGCATTATTTGAGAAAGGCACTTGTAGTGCATGTACTTATATACTGGAGTAGTTAATGTACATTTATTAGTGAAGTTGATAAGCATAGATTTGTGTGATTTAGTTTTTTTAGCCAGTGTTTTAGCCATTGGCAAATTTGGTTTAGAGCGAGTAGTAAATTGGTGTTTGCCAGATACTCTGTGTCTGCTACTCAAACGAATTTCAGTGTCATCGGTAAATGTTGCAATAGTGGAATAAGTTGGTTGTGGTATATCATGCATATATAATAGATATAATATTGAGCCTAGAATACTTCATTGTGGAGCTCCAGTTTTTATTTATGTTAGGCTTGAATAAGCGTCTTCTATTTTAATTCTAAAGAAGCGGCCATCTAGGAAAGATTGTCTAACGTCCACATAAATTTTATGTAGTAGTCCAGAAATTTTTCTAATAAAGCCAATGCGCAATGCTTTATCAAATGCCTGTGTTACATCCAGGAAAACTGCAGAGCATATTTTTCTTTCTTTCAAAGACTGTTTAATAATATTTGTTATTCCATGAACCTGGTCAATCGTGAAGTGGTTATATCTAAATCCATTCAGATGCATTGGAATTAGGCTATTTCTCTCTATCAGTAGTTTAAGACGCCGTATGAATATTTTTTCAAACAGTTTTGATAGGACGGCAAAAGAGATATTGGCCTTATCAAAAAGTCTGCAGTTTTCCATAGGTAGAAAACATATTTGTATTTAAATTTGTTGGGCAACCTTATTATACCCTGCGATACTCTGGAAAGACAATTGAAACAAAGTTTGTGAACCCCTTGGGCGAGCTCTAAATTCAGCCAGATCTAAGCAACTAGCCCGGTGCGCTTCGCTACCCCCAAACATATTTTTACAGAAATTAATAGATGTAATCGAGGGCTGCTATATATATTTCCGACCTTATAATGAAAATGGGAATATTTATCATCAAAAATGTTTTAATTGTTTTTCAAAGTATTCTCCAGCATGTTTTATACACTTTTTCATGCGCTCACAACAATTGTCGAAGCTCTTTTTCCACTCCGATTGAGACATCTCCAAAACATGGTTTTTGAACGCTTCAACAGCATCTTCTGGCGACGAAAATCGTTGACCACACATTTTTTCTTGATGTGCGGGAATAAAAAGAAGTCATTGGGTGCCAAGTAAGGGCTGTACGGCGGATGACCCATCAATTCGACGTTTTGGCCGGTCAAAAAGGCGCTTGAGCATTTTTGAGCCGATGTGTGAGAGCTCGCATTGCCATGGTACACAATGATTCGTCTTCTCTTGTTAGTTTTTCGAAGACTTCAGGCAAACAAATTGGGCTGTACCACTCAGAATTGACCATCCTACGTTGCTTAAGCAGAACAGTCGCCACACGACCAGTTTGCCAAATAAGCAGGCGACCATTTGCTTCGAAGTGCTTCTGCCACAACTAACTTTCTAGGATTTAGCTCGTCTTTGAAGACCCACACGGTCGATTACTGTTTTGTTTCGGGCTCATACGCATATATCCATGATTCGTCACCTGTGACGTCTTTTGAAGCACCACGATCGCATTTTTTCAAAATTTCTTTGCGCCAATCGACGCGAGCCTTTTTTGAGCGATTGTCAAATTGTGCGGGATCTAACGGGAACAAACCTCTTTTACGGCCAGGTGTTCATGCAATATCGAATGTATGTGAGTGGAAGAAATGCCCAAGGATGCCTCTATCTCACGGTATGTAACATGGCGATATTGCATTATCAGTTCACGCTCGGCATCAATGTTATCTGGCACAACGGCCGTTTTTGGACGACCTTCGTCTTTGAGTGAGCGCCGGCCACGATTAAATTCATTAAACCAGTTTTTTCTCAGTGCAGTAGGATGATGCTTCATCGCCATACAAAGATTTAAGTTCAGTGTTGTGCTCTTGTCGTTATAATCCACGTAGAAAGTTGTGAAAAATGATCGCACGAAGCCCAGACTTGCCATCCAATGACTTATTTTTATTCCCGCACATAAAGAAAAAAATGCGTGGTCAACGATATTCGTCGCCAGAAGATGCTGTTGAAGCGTTCTAAAAACTATGTTTTGGAAGTGTGTCAATCGGAGTGGAAAAAGTGCTTCGACAATTGGTTTGAGCTCATGCAAAAGTGTTGTGCTCTTGTCGTTATAATCCACGTAGAAAGTTGTGAAAAATCATCGCACGAAAATGTTCACGAGTTAATTTCATTTTTGCCAAATTTGATTTTTTCAAGTCACTGTAAACAACACAAATGATGGTCGTACGTCAAAACGTTCTGAGTACGTTTACGCTAAAAAATGTCAAACTTTCCAATGGAAATGTAAGATGTCGCCGAGCAACACTTAGTGATGCCTAAGCCAGAAATATATGTAACAACCCTCTTATTTTGCTGAAATAAGAAAAACAAGGATGTACATACCGATATACGCCTGCAAGAATGATTTCACAGCAGTATATGCGCGCAATGCGTCTTCATCAATATCTCTCTATTTGCCACCAAACTTGACCCTGCCGTACTTATTAATATTTTCAATGAAAATTCTTTCCATTGGAGACGGAAAAATCAACCAAAAATCTGACAGCATATCATCGCATCTGAACACTGCAAATCGAGTTGGTCCTGCTTGAGTTGAGAAATTATGTTCGCTGTTCTAATAGTCGGAAGTAATGGAGTCGTACTCCATTCCATGGAGTCATCCTCCGGCATCTAAAATAGTTTCAGAAGAACTTGTTTTGCTATTTTCAGAAATACAATCAACATTCGAATCCAAAATATCCGAGTCACTTTCGGCATTGAATATTTCTCGTAAATGGGCCATTTTGTAAGTAAAACACGTCCGGACCATTGAAACAATCAAACTCATTAAAAGACGCATGCTTCCGTGCTTCTTCACGACAAAAAGGGGAATCCCACAATTATTGTCAACATCACCCAAGGGCCACACTTAAATGTAAATTCATGTCAAATACCTTTATAAGTGTTAGATATGTTGAGTAAAGAATAAATTATAATATTTAATACGAGTAATTATCGAAAAAAATAGATACAAGGAATAGAATTCCATTATTATTTTGCATGAAAATTACAGCATGGACCTGGGACCATTTGGTCCATACTGCAATACTAAGATTCGTAAGTTTTTCTAAAAAAAATTTGAACAAATGACAATAAAAATTATAATTGCTATTTTTGGCATTTGAATTAATTTCAAGGTGAAATAATGTAAAATTTATCTTAGCTGATCTTAACGAAACATTAGCTTCTTATCTTTTGTCCTGTTATCTCTAAAAAAATCATGAGATTATTCGCAAAAACTATTGACTCGTATATGCAATAAGGCTAAATTTAGACCATTCATGTAATTTCACAGTATAACGATCATAAGACTCCTTGATTCAATTAACTTCCACAACAATAGCAAAGCGCTTTGAGAATTTCTTCCCCATTTACACATGCCACACAATCGAACCATTTCCAAATCATTTCCTTCTTTCCCACACAGTTTTGCACCGAACGTGTGCATTTCCTCTCACTCCGTGTGTTGGATGTGCATTTTCAATTTCCTTTTCAAACATTCACAGCTCGACGGAATCATATTTAATTGCTGTAATTAAAAGCTTTTGCCTATTAAAAAATCCTCTGACTCCTTTGCTTAAACGAGTGTTGAGCGTTCAAGAAAGGCATTTCTAATGCGAACGTTCACAGCCAGCCTTACACGCTTTATTTCCGGTTTTTCGGAGCAAAGTTGTTGAAAGCATGTTTTACACATGTTATGCATGCATTTTGGCTTCAAATGCTTCAATATACTTACACACACACATATGCACACACACTTACATGTTAGTGTGTAGAAGTGCTGACTTATATACATACACTTTCGACTTTATTGAGGTAAATATGATTTTACTTAAAACACCAACTTAGCTATTTTAAAAGTTAAGGTAATGCAAAAAGTTATGCCAATATACTAGAATAATTTGCATATTTGCTCCACCACACATATACATACACAAACATGCACACGCACACACACTTCACGTGTAGTAACTTTGAATCCCTAAGAATTCAAAATGCCATATGCAGGAGTACGAGGTAGATGTAAAAAGTCATTCTTCTATTGTTTAGTCTTGGGAACAAAATGAATACTCAGTTTTCATAGAAATTCCCGACTGAATTCTAGACCGAGGAAAACATAGACTAATTTGACCTATTTTTGAATGGGTAAGCTAATGTGGGCCACTGTGATGTGATGGGAGTGCGCACGATTATCATGCCAGTAAAACCAGGTTTAAATCCGGGTAAGAACATCTAACAATTTTCAACGGTGGGTTTCCTCCACGTAAGTGCCGGCGACTTTTCGAGTAAGAGATCAATCTGCAAGCCATGTAAAAACTCTGCTCTAAAATGCATTAGCCGTTCGGAGCCGGCGTAAAACAGTAAGTAGGTCCCGGTCAGTGAGTATAAGAATTGATTCATGCACTGCTCGCTGATTTGAGAGAGTTTCCCTCTTGTCCCTTGATGAAATGTTATGGGAATTAAGTATGTAAGTAAGGTAATGTTAACAAATAACGCACAATGCCCTATTTGACATTGATGAAACTGAAAATTTGGTCATGTAGAGCAGTAGAACCTTAAATCGGAAACAACTTTTGGACGGGGCCTATATCAAAAGTTGGACAAATATAATTAAGCAATTGTACAGTTTGTTTCAAGTCAGGCAACACGAGTATATCCGCACCAAACTGCTGTACAAGGTATTATGTCTTAGTGCTGATGCTTGCAACTCCTCGAAAAAAAAGAGATATTGCCAATGTTAAGTATACTGATCGATATGGAATCACTATCTGATTTCATTAAGCAATATCCGTTCATCCGTCTGTGCATTTATCGTTGTACAGGTCTCATTTACAAGGATTGGTATATATTTCTGGCCTAGGCCCAACTAAGTGTTGCCTGGCGCCGCCTGACATTTCCATTGGAAAGTTTGACATTTTTTAGCGTAAATGTACCCAGAACGTTTTGACGTACGACCATCATTTGTGTTGCTTACAGTGACCTGAAAAAATCAATTTGGCAAAAAAAATGGAATTAACTCGTGAACATTTTTGTGCGATCATTTTTCACAACTTTCTACGTGGATTATCACGACAAGAGTACACCGATGAACTTAAATCCTTATATGGCGATGAAGCACCATCCTATAGCACTGTGAAAAACTGGATTAATAAATTCGATCGTGGCCGACGCTCACTCAAAAACTAAGGTCGTGAAGGTCGTCTAAAAACGGCCGTTGTGCCAAAAACCTTGATGCCGTGTGTGAACTGATAATGCAAGATCGTCCTGTGACATACCGTGAAAAAGAGGCATCCTTGGACATTTCTTCCACCAGCATACATTCGATATTGCATGAACACCTGACCGTAAAAAAGGTGTGTTCTTGTTGGATGATCCCGCACATTTTGACTATCGCTCAAAAAATAGCTCGTGTCGATTGGTGCAAAGAAATTTTAAAAAAATACGATCGCAGTTCTTCAGAAGACGTTTAAAAGATTGTCACTGGTGATGAATCATGGATCTAAGCGTTTAAGCCCGAAACAAAACAGCAATCGACCGTGTGGGTCTTTGAAGACGAGACAAATCCAACGAATGTTATTCGCACTTCGAAGCAAATGGTCGCCTGTTTCTTCGGCAAAACTGGTCATGTGGCGACTACCGCTTGAGCAACGTAGGACGGTTAATTCTGAGTGGTACACCACAATTTGTTTGCCTGAAGTCTTCGGAGAAATTTGAAAAACGAACAAGAGAAGACGAATCATTGTGCACCATGACAATGCGAGCTCTCACACATCGGCTTAAACTAGCGCCTTTTGGACCGGCCAAAACGTCGAATTGATGGGTCATCCGCCGTACAGCCCTGACTTGGCACCAAATGACTTCAAGAGAAGACGAATCATTGTGCACCATGACAATGCGTGATCTCACACATCGGCTCAAACCAGCGCCTTTTGGACCGTCCAAAACGTCGAATTGATGGTTCATCTGCCGTACAGTCCTGACTTGGCACCCAATGACTTCTTTTTATTCCCGCACATCAAGAAAAAAATGCGTAGTCAATGATTTTCGTCTCCAGAAGATGCTGTTGAAGCGTTCAGAAACATGTTTTGGAGGTGTCTCAATCGGAGTCGAAAAAGTGTTTCGACAATTGGTTTGAACGCAAGCAAAAGTGTATGTCATGCTGGAGACTACTTTGAAAAACAATAAAACCTTTTTTGATAATAAATATTCGCATTTTCATTATTAGGTCAGAAATATATATATATATAGCAGCCCTGTGTTGTACTTGAGTTCAACCAAATTTCGCATAAAGCGTTATGAGCTACCAGCACCTATGTCCTGTAACATAAGCCCACAATGTTGGACCCTCTCGATTTGACTTCCCGCATCTATGGTAGTCACAAATTATACAGGATCGTGCAAAGTATTGAGTCTGACCTAGCATAAGCTTCAGACAGAGGTAGTAAAGCAGAGTGGCGTGGGGTATCTCATAGTCGGTCAAGCTCGACATTCACTTTTTTACATATGTAAGTGCTGCAGGGCCTTACAGGTGCACCACAAAATCTTATTATGAGTTTGTGCCACATAGCGCGTGATGATGTTCGTATGGAAAACTTTCCCGAACCGAAAAACAGGGGACTGAATATCGAAATTAGTAGAATACTAAGTCGACGAACACAAACGGAATAAATGGCTAAACCACTTGGCGTATATAAGTCAAACTGCTCCAAGGTAAGTATATAAGTCAAACTGTTTAAGGTGATGAAGTGGGTATAGATAGGTAAATTGAGGGCAACGGTTAAATCTCTCTCGAAACGCACAAAGAAGAACGAAAGGACTGCAGTCACATTAGGCGGTATCACATTGACAGATCCGAAGAGGTGCGTGAGTTATATTAAGCGACAGTGGGTTGAGCACCGGATGAGTGACAAGACAAAAAGAAGTCATGTGCCTCTGGTCAGGGGAGGAACCACAACAATTTACTGCAGAAACAGATGCCAACCGTGGCGCATAGTCACCCAAAGTGCTTCACCCTGACGGAATCTCAACGCTGATGCTTGAGTTTTTGACTAGAGTCCTCAATTTATCGCTGGTCACTCCGAAGTCTAGACAATGGGCCCGATATTAGGCACGCTACTGAAATAAGCATAGAAGCTAGAAAGTTAGAATCGTACTGGCCGATTGATCTTTTCTCCCCTGTAGCGAAGACACTTGAGGCTCACTTACTCCCGAGCCTGACCGGACAATGCCCAGTTGTCGATCTTCAGCATGGATGTGGCAAGCTACACAGCATGACAACTGCTTTGTACGCCATCACCCCTAATATCAGTGGTAGACTCGACAAAATCAAGCCATGTGCCAGGACGTAACACACGGCTCTTGACTTTCAGAAGACCTTCGATACGGTCAGCCCTACCACATCCATGGGGTGACGTTCAGCAGTCTTTGTAATAACTCTGGACATGTCACTGCTATCAGCCGTAAGTTAAGAAGTAGGTACAAGAACAAAGAACATTGGTTGACTATGCAGTGTCATAGTGGACACCTAACATGAAGCAATATTGGAACATCCAGACTTGGCAGAAGGCGGTAATGAACCACAAACGTGAGGACCACTCTTAGTACCGTACGTCGAAACAACTTCATGCTGTCAATATATTACCTTCTACGGTGTTACACAAGGCATAATTCGATAGACCAACTTATGGATAAGCTTCCCTCACTTCTGCATACTAGGAGCTATCTTTTCGATCTAGAGAGGCAGTTCCATCGGTACAAGCCGAAATAGTTAAAAACGGTCTAAAGGTAAAGGTAGGTCTGATCGACATTCACCGGCAGACACAATCGAAGAAATGTTCACCAAGTTCGGAGTGAATGGTGTGCTTGAGGGCTACTCCTTAGAATTAGCCAACGTAATGAATAGTCTTCTTTAACAAAACGGAATGGTATTGCCTTCTTGGCAGGCAGATGAAGTTTTAATGGATGCCATATAAAAAATGGACCGCCAAGGTTTACTGGCATGACTATAAATCTTACATAAAGCCCTGTATTAAATTTAAACAAGATCGTAAGCTTCTGAAGTGGCCAGAACATAAATCGGGAGGTACCTTTGGAAGGATGCCTAAGGAAAATGTTGGTCCACATACAACCCAGTTTTATTAGATTTTAATATTTCCGGCTCGTAATATATACATTTTTTATTTACGATTTTTAGAGCGGCTGATAGATAGCTCGTTTCCAGATCCCTGTGGACACAACCTGAGCAAGTCGCTACCGCTCTGAACCTGGGTACCAACAAAGCCAACAGCTCAAGACTGATCGAGAGAGACATACCCACGCAGAAGCAGTCACAACAACAATGATGCAAGAAATCCTCATAATCGAAATAAGAAATATAAGAGAGATCAGCTTCAAAATATGGATTGTAGGATGGCAATACTTCAAATCGGTACGTATAGACCGACGGAGGGAGTTTTGTATGAAGGCTGTATGAAAACTTGGACTTGTAAGGTTTAATTTTACAATGAAATGACTATAAATCTCCCATACCACTATATAAAATTTAAGCAAGATCGTTAGTAAACAGTAGCTTGTGGAGGGGGTGGACCTCAAATCAGGATGTACCTTTCCATTAATTCTTAAGGAAAAAGTGGAACAGTCTAGTTAGATTTAAATATTTAAGGCTCATATAATATAGATTTTTAACTAATGCTTTTAAGAGTAGCAGAACCTCAAATCGGTCATGTGTGGGACTACGTATAATTAAATCTCTGTGGACACACCCTGTGCAAGTCGCTAACTTTCTGAGCCTGGATACCAACTTTGCAAAGCCAATAGCTCAAGACGGTCACAACAGAGAGACATAGCCACGCAGTAGCAGCCACAACAACCGATACGATCTATGTTTGGTAAGCTTTATTAAAATCAAAATTATAAATATAAGCAAGATCAGCTTTAAAATGTGGAGTGTAGAATAACAGGACTTGAAATCTCGAAGGAGTTTTGTATTGAGGCTATATGAAAACATGGACCTATAAAGCACTATATAAAATTTAAGCAAGATCAAAAGTAAAATGCAGCTTGTGGAGTGGCTGGACCTAAAATTAAGGATTAATCTCATTAGATTAAAATACTTGTGGCTCTTTAAATATCAATTTTTAATTTATGCTTTTTAGAGCGTCAGAGTTTCAAATCGGGCTTGTGTGAGCTATAAATAACTTGGGCTGATAATATCTAATTTTTCCATTGTTGTCTGCTAGAAAAATTTGTATTAAGTTTCGTCTAAAGCAGATGTAATATCTGTATTCTAGAGCTGCTGCTTTCGAAATTGGAAAATACCTTTGTAAGATATTAATACAAAGGCCGATTTGGAAAAGGGTTCAGTTGGGTTCGTTCTTGGTCAAATCCTCAACAGTGAGCAAAGTTTTTACTACAAATGACGAGCGCCTCTCGCTTTTTAATGACATTCGATAAAAAATTGTACAACGCTATTAAGTTTAAATATTAATACAAAGATTTGTTAAATTAATTGTATCGGAGTGTAGGAATGTGTATTAGTCAAAAAACTAAAATAAACTTCTTCTGTAAAATTTTCATTTTTTCGCTTACGTCTTTTTCGCGATTAGTGCTCGATGTAATAATATTTTCAACCTTGAATTTATCGGTATAATAAACCTAAGATCCAGCTCCTTTGGGTCCAGATTTCAGATTTTCAATCTGAATTTATCGGAATAATAATATACCTGGGATCCACCTCCATTGGGTTTGTCACTCGTATAAGCTGATTGGGATGAAATCAGCGCAGAGGAAAAAGTTGAACTTAAGGTAACTTTATTAACGGAGAAGGATTGAAAGGGCTGAACTAAATGGCGTTTAAATGTTTATTTTCTTGGAATGGTCAGCTTTAAGCATTTGAACAGTTTGAGGCGACAACATTTTGTTGCTGCTATAGATTGCAAAGAATTCCCCCCAATAAATAACTGAGATACTTCGAAGCCTAAAATTTAATCTAGCTGAATCAAAATATACTAAATGGATTAGGGAAAATTTAAGAAAAGCATGATCTAAAAATTTAAAAAGTCAAACTATTTGAAGTATAGTAAGGTTTGATTATTCGAACAATTGCTCCCACCAGCTTTTTATACCCACCTCCTGTAGCGCAGTTGAGAAGACGAAATAGTTTCCCTGCCTCATTACCTAAGCACGAACGTATGTCCTTAATCCCGCCGCCAATATTGAACAAGGAACCGTGTAAAAGAGGTGTGCACTCATGTCATATCAGCCCAAGTGTTGTCGCACTGGCAATGTCAGGAGTCTAGAATTAGTGGTACCAGTGGCACCGACGCTGCACACTCCACGGAGTAGTTGTGTCGCATTTAAAAAAGTATTATTCGAAACGGTGTCATTAAAAGTTAAGATGATATAAAATTTTAATTAAAAGCAATTAAAACTAAACAAACAAATTGTTGCCTTTAAGTGCTGCCAGTACTGTGTGCAACATACAATCATTCCTATAGTGCGCTACATGTGCATCTGGTGAATTGTTTCACACATGCATGTGCATTTCGGCATAATCCAAAGGAGCATGAAAATTATATCTTGAAATTGGAGCATACTTTTGGGGTGTTGAAATTGAAAATCACATTGCGGGGCGGAGCTTTAACGCATAAATGCTGCTGCTGTTGCTAACTCAACAAACAATTTGTTGACTTTGTATGAGTTGTTCACTTTTTTCAGCTCGATGCAACTTTAGTTAAAAATTAGAGCATGCTTTTAGCTGTTGGTCTTTAACTCAAAACTAATGCATACTTTTGGGAGGGGTTTTAGAAAGTTCGGGAATGTTCGTTATGCTCTCGTTTGTTTTTTTTTGTTAGAATTTTGTGTAATTTATCTAGTGCTAATGAATTCTCGTCTTTTTTTGGTTTATTTAAAAACTTTTTGATTTGAAAGTTCTTCTTCTATTTCACTGTTCTTCTTTAAGTAAATAATAATTTTATTTTATCTGGTATATCATCACCATCGCTCAATAGTCCTGCTCTGTTTTGCAAATTCTTCGTGGAGAAAGAACAGTGTTTTGTAATTAAGGTTAGTTGGATGTCGATTGGGGATTACACTGTTTGACAGCAGAAAAATTCTTGGGTGATATGTATCATTTATTTAATCTATTTTCAGTCGCCTTTTGCAAGTGAGGCTTAAAAATATATTTAGAATAATATCCAACGGGATTGAATATAACTTCAAATCTTTTGGTATAGTATTCCAGATCTGTTTTTAAATGAATAAATTTAAAAGTCAAGCTGAAACGATGAAAATGTTATTTTTAGTTATGTTAGTGGAACAAAGTAATACTAATTACATATTTTTTTCGACATATTACACCGTTCAACACGCTTTTGCACACATGAAGAAGACCTATATATTCGGAATCTACGTCGAAAAATAAACTACCCGTGTGCCCCAGTTTTTCTAAATCAATTCGTATTTTCGCGAAAATTGTGAATATATATTTGGTTAAAAACCACTTATATAGACATATTTTGTATAACATACAAGTCCATATCCATAAATTTTTTGCAAATATAACGAATTGATGCAGAAAAAGTGGGATACACGTGTATTTTATTTTTTCCTCCTCTTTCAGAATAAACTAATTTTTTTCATGTGTGCAACCAAAAGCTTAAATTTGTCATACAGTGTTATGGTTTATTCCATACACTGAGCAGAAAATACAATGATTTTTTTTAACCATGTGTCTGGTTAAATTTTTCATGATAAATGCTTGATAACGAAGACAAAATGACGTTATATAAGGTCAAATATACATACAAAATAAATGAGTTAACATCATTTAAGGCAGAACATTGTGCGATATAAACAAAAATTTAGAGCTCTGTTCTATCGAAGTTTTTGATCTGCTTTGTGTTATACGAAGTTCAGAATTAAGTTACGCGAAGTTGCAACGATTGCAACAGTTTTATCCCCCAAATATTTTTCCTTTCTCCCACTGCTCTGAACGTTTGTAATTGTGAAAAAGATCATAATACAATTTATCTCGCTCTTTCAAAAATGCAAATGTTAGCTGTACATTCTTCAAAGCACAGTGAAAATGGTTTTTCGCACAGTTCAAAGACTTTACGTAAAGGGTAATTCTCATTAATCATAATGGAGCTCCCGTATAAGTCGTAGCCGAAGTAATCGATGTCAAAGACTGCTGAAGAAAAACCTTGGCGGGTTTAGAACCAGCATTTCACCAACTTTTTAGTTGATTCTGAAGAAGAAACAACAAATATATCTCGAACCAGAATAAAAACAGTTCAATAAATAGCAGGTGAATTTAATATTAAAATTGTAGCAGTAACTATATTTCTGGTTAAAAGAGGTAGCCAATAATTATTTAACTTAATAATAAAAATGATTTCTATAACAATCTTGATAGGTAATTATATTAACAATTTAATTGTTTAATTAAACATGTATCGTTTCCATAAATTGACTATGAAATTTTAATAATAACAATTTCAATGGTTAAAATACTCAACAATGCATTGTTAAAACAAAAATAATTATTTTTAAATTTACAATTTTCATGGTTAAAAATTCAACCATAGAATAGTGAAATTAACTATTTTTATTGTTATTTACCAATCAACAACAAAATGTTCAAACTAACTTCATATAACGTAGACTCCAAATCATGTCTATTTATGGTTAAGTTAACCTTATATAAGGTTAATTTTCTTCTCAGTGTGGTGTGGAATTTTTCAACAAAAATGCTTATTTGACTATTACTTAAGCTAGCTTCACAGCCTCGTCTTGGTCCGGGCGTGCTCAATAAAAGATTTTTAAGCACTTCAGTCTTGTGTATTCTTACTTCAGTTTCTCATCCCAAGGATCGCATCATCCTCTACTTTTTCTCGGTCTTCCCTGTCTCCGCTTTCCGTGGTTATTATCGTCTTACGCCTTTCTGGCTTTATCGATTGTTTCGAAACGACCAAGATGTCCAAGCCATTGCGAGATACGTCTCATAAAGCCCTCGGTTAGTCCGGCGAATATATTCCACGTGCAAGCAGATGGAACCATAGATTTTACGGAGGATTTCTCTCTCACAGACTGTCAATTCACTTTCATCTGATTTTAAGAGCACTTATATTTCTGCGCCATAAAGTAGAACAGGTAGTATCAGTGTTTTGTACGGGGTAAACTTCGTTGTGCAGGGTGGGCTTTATTTTAGCGTTGTTTAAAGAGCCCAAAATAACATATATTTGCCAAAAAAAATCCTTCGTTTCATTCGAGTGCAGACATCGTTCTTTTGGTTTACGACGGATCCGACGTATACAAATTACTTTACTAGATACTTCGACATTGCAACTGCCGGCCGAAACAATCACACCTTTCTTTCGTCGCGGCGCCGCTCTAACAGTTACCAGTATCATTTTGGTCTTGCCCTCATTTACCACCAGACCAATGTTAGATGACTCTAATTCAATCTTAGAAAAAGCTCCAGTTACATCTCGCTCTGTTTTGCCGACATTTGCGAGAAGGATGTGAACCTTGTTGTAAATTGTCCTCTTGTTATAAACTATTGCGTTTTCTAGGATTTTCTCGTTTAATCATACGATAAGCTGATACTCTGTCTGAGACCTCTTGTCGGAGTACATGCTTCGAAGAGGTCACTTCCAATTTTAACTAAGGTTTTGGTGCGAGTCAGTGTCATTCTGCAAAAAAGTACAAGTTTTGATGGTATCCTATACACAGACATGGTTTTAATTACTTTTTCTCTTATTACAGTGTCAAAAGTTGCCTCAGCACACTCGAAGTATCAGATACCAGATTTCCATTTCCACCTCTACACGAAGCTATGCCAGTAGACGATTTCGTCGGTTGTGCTTGACTAGTTGAAAAATTTTCTGGCGTCGCGTCTGTTGCCTTACAACACGATCTTTTGATTTGTCCCTTCTTTTCTTGATATCGCTCCAACACTCCTCGCGTAGATATAGACGCCAGTTATGCCTTGTAGGCTTTGTTCTTTGTCTCTGTTTCTGCCGTATCATCGTATCATTGGTTCCTTTCTTGCCGCTTTTGGTAACCAATTTCTTCTAATGTGGCTTTTGTTATGGAGTCTAATGTAGCTTCATGGATTAGACTTCCGTTGTCTGTTGTAAGTGCAGCTTATCGACGTCCAGCATTCTCTTGTTTTTGCTCGTTCAACTTTTGCATCACTTTGCTGCTACAAGGTAGTGGCCCGAATCGATACTTGCTGTTCGGAACGTTCGTACATCCAACACGCTGAATGCATGCTGACCGTCAATCACATCAGGATTGATTTGGTTCTCGTGTTTCCATCAGGTGACAGCCACGTAGTCTTATGGATATCCCGATGTTTGAATCCAACTTATTACCATGTTTCTTGTAGCGGCGAAATCTATCTGTCTCATTCCATTGTTGGAGGCGTTATCTTGGAGCATTTCCGACGGTCGGGGCATAGATAAATTCCCTGCCAACTTTGGCATTCAAATCCATTAGAACGATTTTGTCATCGCCAGGGCAGTGGTCGTATATTTACTCTAGTCGCTAATAAAATGTATTTTTCGTACTCTCGTCCTTAAATTCCGTCGATGCAAGTGCACAAATTAGGCTAATATATAAAAATATAGATTTGATGCGGATTGTGGCTAGCCGTTGGTATAATGGGGTGAAATCGGCAAAGTATTCGCCTCTTAATAACAAAACAGCATTCCAACTGGTGCTTGTTATCATGGCAGCTGTAATATAGAGAGACCCATCTAGAGGTTTTTTTTCAGAACAAAAAAAAATAAAAAAAATTAAAATCAAGTGTGTAATCTTTATTGGTAATTTGAAAGGACATTTTATGCAATTTATTTGTTAAATATAATTTCCTTCAAATGTTGGCCGCAACGTGAAATTTGCTGCATTTCGAATTGACCTCTCAATAGATCCATTGTTTGAGCAGCTGTATGGCAACTGGCACCGTCCTGTTAATACCAAGTGTCGTCAAGATTACTTGCTTCAATTTCAGATAGCATAAAGATCGATATCATGGCGCGATAGCGAGCACCATTCACGGTTACGTTCCGGCCATCATTATTTTTGAAAAAATATGCACCGATGATTGCAGCAGCTTATAAACCGCACCAAACCCTGTTTTTCTCTGGGTATAATGGCACCTCCTTTACCACATCTTGTTGCTCTTCAGCGGATCTTTCCGTTTCTCACCGAACGCTCATTTCCATAATACAATTGCCAACATTTGAAGGAAATTATTGTCAAAAAATAAATGCCATAAACTGTCCTTTCAAATTACCAATAAAGGTTCCACACTTGATTTGAATTTTTATATTTTTTTTGTTCTTTTGAAAAATACCTCTAGATGGATCACCCTCTATATATATCACTACTTTTCATTTTATTTACGCCATGTCCTTTAAATCTGATCTCCCGTATGGCGGTAGTGTCCGCCTTGTATTCTTGAAGGACATCCGTCACTATTATAGGTTCACCTGGACACGGGACTATTCGTACATTTCATGTGTGTATCCGTAAATCGTGGTCCTTTATTAGTTTGCGGTCAGTTAGCACACGCAGAGAAAAAATATGGTTACTATATGGTCACGGCAACAATTGTATGTTATCGGCAATAATATTATGGTCATCGCAACCATAGTATTGTTTTTTGAATTTCATTTTGACAATAGTATGATTGCGGCAATATTAATATTGTTGAAATGTAACAATAGTATTGTTGCCAAATTTAAAAATGAAAATATGGTTGTAGCAACAATATAAATATAGTTGGTGGAACAAAAGTATTGTTTTCATGGGTTTTATGTTAACATTGACATGATTACGGCAATCATACCGGCAAAATTGTATTTTTTTTTAATTTGACAATGTTGTTTTTACGAATCTTACGCAATAATAGTAAAAATAATTAAATTTTTTCGAAACAAACTACGAATTAGTATAACTGAAATATTTTAAATAAATACATTTTTAACTGTTTAATAAATCACTCCTATTATTGAATAACTTACTTAATAAAATGCTCTTTTGTTAAATAAAAACTTAACCCAATCTTTACAAAAAAAAAATTGGGAACCATAGTGTGATTGTGTGTAAGTCATACTATGGTTGTGAGGATCACACTATGGTTGTACGTTAAACATACTCTGGTTATGAGGATAATAATATGGTTGTGGGGATCATATTATGGTTTAATGTGAATAATAATATGGTTGTGTGTGAATAATTCTATTGTTGTTAGGACCATACTATTGTTATGGGGATCATTGTATGGTTGTGTGTGAACCATACTATTTTTGTGATGATCGTAATATTGTTGTGCCACAACCATAAAACCAACAATAGTATGATGCTCTTCGAATATTGTTATCCCAACCATACTTTTTTTCTGCGTGCAGTTAGTGGGGTTCGTGTTTTTTCAATTATTGTAGCTTTGATTGTATTTGATTTTCCGAAGCGGGCTACAATCCCAACTGTAACATTTTACCTGAGGCCAGGTCCCTCTCACACGTTAGGCGATGCTTTTGCGAATGTCAAAACACTGTTGCCTAGGAGTTACCACGAGTAGGTCTGTGAGACGACAAAGTTCGTCAAGTTGAACCGATCAAAATTTTTATGTTGAGAGATACACCAATAACAAATATCCATTTTAGATTCGCTTATTTCCATTAAAATCCACTTATTGTCTTTTTTTAATAACTTTTTTATACGCTAAATGATTTAAAAACAAAAAATTTTGGAATACAATATCTAAAATATTTTTAGTAAATAACAAGTTAAAACGACATAAAGTTAGGAGACGCAGAACCTTACGATTTCTCCTCCATCACTTCGCTACTAAACCAAAAAAAAACTTCATTGATTCCGGTGCAATGTGAAAATTGTGTCTAGGAAACGCAACGCCGGTTACTTTTTAATCAGGCTGTGTTTCTTTCTACACCAACATTGTATGGGCTGTGTCATGCCCTTTTGTCCATTTAATTCTGTTAAAATTCATTTCATTTCGATCGGTCCATTACATTGGCCATACAAGTGATTTCTTTGATTCAAATGATTTAAAAGCCAGGAAAGGACAAATCAATACTTATACAGGCCGTTCAGTTTGCTTCCCTGCTTAACCAAACTATTTGAAAAAGTTCTTTTATCGAAAATAAAACCGTTCCTAGTGTCAAATTATATATAAGTAAAACCATCAGTTTGGATGCCGGGAAGATCGCAGCACCATCGGACAAGTAAACCGCCTGACCCAAGCAATTGAAAACTCATTTAAAAGGCGAGAATATTGTTGCACTGCATTTCTGGACGTTCCAAGCATTTGACAAAGTCTGGCACTTTGGCTTAACCAACAAAATTTGCAATTACTTACCGGCAAATACGCATCGAATTCTTGAGTCTTACTTAGAAAACCGCAAATTCAGAGTCAAATGTAGGCAGCACGTCACCTACCTGCCAAAAGTACTAACATCCACTTTTGCCGACGATACCGCTATAATGGCCTCAGATAAATCTATGAATTTAGGTGTTCATTTCATACGAGTAGAATCTTGGCACTCTGACTGGGGAATAAAAGTCAATGAGGCTAATTGCACACAGGTAACTATCACACTGAATTTTAGCACTTGTCCGACATTGAAACTAAACAATGTCCCTTTTTCTCAATCTGATCATGTTACATACCTTGGAATCCACCTCGGTAGCCGACTCACCTGGAGAAGTCATATCGAAGCCAAGAGGATTCAACTGAAACTTATGGTCAATCAACTGGCTCTTTAACTCTAACTCCAAACTAAGCCTCGAATATAAGATTCTGCTATACAACAGTACAATCAAACCTATCTGGTTATACGGTGCTCAGCTGTGGGGCAAGCAAACTCGATCAATCCCAACAAAATTCAAAGATATAAATATATCACACTGAATTTTAGCACTTGTCCGACATTGAAACTAAACAATGTCCCTTTCTCTCAATCTGATCATGTTACATACCTTGGAATCCACCTGGGTCGCCGACTCACCTGGAGAAGTCATATCGAAGCCAAAAGGATTCAACTGAAACTTATGGTCAATCAACTGGCTCTTTAACTCTAACTCCAAACTAAGCCTCGAATATAAGATTCTGCTATACAACAGTACAATCAAACCTATCTGGTTATACGGTGCTCAGCTGTGGGGCAAGCAAACTCGTTCAATCCCAACAAAATTCAAAGACTCCAATCGAAGACATTGCGGCTGATTACCGATGACCCTTGGTATATCAGAAACGAAAACATCCACCGAGATCTAATAAAAAAACCCTCGTCAAAGATGCAATTTAAGATACCAAGATGATGCATAAACAGGAGCTCTAAAAACACTGCAACATATTTGCTAGACATGTTACTATGTACTCTAAGCTCGTCAAGACTTTGGAGAAATTAACGCCAGGTTTTCTGATCTACGTATAGCTGCAAGTTTCTCGTCACAGCATATCGCGATCACACGCGCGCAAAGGAATGTGAAGAATCCTAATTTCTACTTAACCAGGTTTAAACCAAACGATCACAAGTGATCTTTATTGCAGTCAAAACACAAAACGGAAATGTCTGGCTATAGAGGCCTCAACCTCTTTTTCACAAGGTTTAAACCAAATCTGATTTCAAATTCTCAGTTATGTGAACGCTCAGAGGACTCTAAAAGGCCTACAGTATTACGTACAATGCCTCGCATAACAGTAAAATCGACTCTACCAATCAATAGTTTTATAAAACTAGAGTTCTTCACTCTACAAGTCTAGAGTTCTTTAATCTACAATCAAAAATATCAAACTAATACGGTTGACAGCTGTGAACAAGTAAATGCAAATCCTGCCAAAAGACACAGAGAACCGCATAACACAGAAATCTAAGTCAGGATTCGCTAGTGAATTTTACTTTAAGATTCGTATACTTATTGTTAGGCTCCTATGGAGCAGATCCAATAAAACCAAATAAAGCATTAATAAAAAAAGATCACACCGTCAGGATATTCTGTGCATAAAAAAATGTCAGGACTACAAGCGCTTTGGGAGGTTTAAACTCACAGCTAACACGAAACCTATTTATACAAAAACACAGGAATTTTTTTTTCAATTTCTAATGGGTGATCTATTTACCATTTGAAGGAAATTATATTCAAAAAATTAATGCCATAAAATGTCCTTTCAAATTACCAATAAAGGTTCCACACTTGATTTGAATTTTTATATTTTTTTTTGTTCTGAAAAAATAACTCTAGATGGATCACCCCATAGAAGTAATACGTGATAAAGAGTTTATCCAATCCGTTTCTTTGGACCAACCATTAGTTGCAATGTTAAATACTTTACCCTAGAAAAGATAAATATGAAGACATAAAAAATGCGAAATGACTTAAAGGCTCACACGTGGCCGAATAACTGTGGCAAATTTTTCTGCTAGACGAGTTCATTCAGAAACCTGTATGTGGGATACTGAGGATATTGAAGAAGAAATTCACCTTAGACAGACAGTTGAAGTAGTAAAGGGTATTTAATGTGAAAAGTTATAAACTTAGTCCAAAATAACTAATCACCCAACAGTTGCTTTGTCCCTCCAAATTTAAAAATATTTCAAAAAAAATGTTGCAAAAACTCTTTTAATTAAGAACTTTTTTACACAATCCCTAGGGACATAATGAACGAGGAGTTTATGTCGCTTTTGAAAGTGACATATTGTCCATGGGTATTTTGACACATTTAGGTGCGATATATTGTGTCCATAAACGTTATGACATGCCACTGATTTGGTAGCTGTTAAAATGAATTATACGAAAGTAACGATATATGTTTTTTCGGCCATCTGTTAGTATTGAAAATGGCTAAAGGGTAAAAGGTTCCCCTTTGAAGGACAACAAAGTCCTGAACAAATCTTTATTTTTTTTTAATTTGTGCTTAATAGCTTAGTTAACCACCACATAAATGATCATGGCCATGCAGAAACGGTGAATTCTTCTCACAAATCCAAATATATGGCTCATTTGGACCAAATCGGCATTCGGACCATATATGCCCAATGGTCGCAAGTATCGACCTTCTTAAACTTTGTCCTAGGGCTATTTAAAAACCATAAAATGTCGTCAGGAATCAGAATATCACAATAATTTTACGATTAGATGAAATTTAAGGCCTTGGCACAAGGGGATCAGGTTACATATGACCTTTCTAACATGGAAATATGGATATTGGAGTTTTCTATTTTGGCTGAATTAAAGGCCTTGACCTATGGACCGTCAGCATATGTTTTTTACAAATCGAAATGAGTTTTTTTTATTTAAGACTTGTGCCAATTTGGAACTGGGATTGGCCCATTTGAGTCCTTGTTTACCAAAAATCAGCCTTCTTGAACTATGGATATTTGTGTATAAAAATAACAATAACAGTTAATCGCGAATCCGAAAATAACACTAATTCAACGATTTGATGAATTTGCGCCGAAAATTAGGTTTCTTCGAGCAGCGACATATGGTTACTCAGAAACAGCTAAAATGCCTCACTAATATCAATATACTTAATTAAAAGTATTTTATTTTTATTTATTTTATTTTTATTTATTCGGTCTTTTATCATTATTATGACTTAAACAGTTTTTATTCTGTAACGTTGATTCTAAAAGAGAAACAACAAAAAGGTCTCGAACCAGAATAAAAACTGTTCAAGTCATAAAAAAATCTATGGCTCGCATTGACCCTTTTGGCCCTCTTAGCTATAGACATAAAGGTTATCCAAAGCAATAAAATTCACGAATCTGAACAGGACAGCTGTTTAAAGTACCCAAAAAAACTGTAGTTCTGCCAAACAAGAACCTACCACAACCGCCATATCTCCCAATACTGTCAATGCCATACTTTAGGGGCTGTCCAAATAGATAAATAACCATTTTCGACATGGAGTCACAATCTGTCTTAAATATTGAAACAGAATAATTACTTTAGTCTGTGATCTGCTTATTTTCTGATACTGCCAGCTGCTTCGTAAAACAATCATATTCTATCTTTGGAGGTCACTGATTATCAAACAAATGGGCAGACAGATATTAAATTAGGAGGTACAGAAGTCGAAAAATTTTCGTTTAGACTTCTCTCGGAATCAGTGAGCTGTGCACGATCTAATTCTAATACTTACTGACCTACTGTTTCAACGAAATCTCCGAACGGCTAACGAAATTTATAGAGAGCAGGTTTTTACAAGTATTAGATTCTTTACTAGCAAAATCGACGGCATTGATGAGATGAAAAACCAACCGCTAAAAAATTGATTTAAATGTTCTTACCCGAATTTGAACCTAGGTTTACTTGTGTGGTAGTTATACACGCTACCCGTTACACCATGGCGACCCACAATCATTCTTACTTTGGAGAGTATAAATTCTTTAATCAGTCCATGTTCATCGACAAAATGACTATTTACTAAAGTTGACCTCTGACTGGCATTGTACCGCCTTGAAACACTGTGCCTAGCATTACGATGATGTTGCAAAATATGACAGCCTAAAGCTGTTGCAATAATACTTTTGCACATTGTGCATTATGAAATTGTACATGGAGTTCGGATGTGCTGCAATAGTTGTGGCATGAAATTTTCTTATTATTTACTTTAATAAAACGAACAAAAAGAACAAGCGAGGGGGGAAGGACGACAAAAAGAAAACACGTTGAGCAGGAAACTTTTGCCTTCGGTACATAGATGTAATTTAAGACTTTCTGCTTCTGCCAACATCACTGAAACTTTAAGAATTGCTAAGGAAACTTTGCCATTCATTCGCCTCTTGCGCTGGTGCTCGACAAGCAGAAATAGTTTTATGGTTAATATTAACATAAATACACATCACATCGTACAATAAATGGAAATCGACTAAAGCCAAAAAGAAGAAAAGAGAATGGCACGACCGAAAAAAGGGTACACCAGCCGGGCGGGTATGCCCCACGACATTCAAAACTCCATAATTTTACGCATACACAACGAGTGGTACTTACTACATATGGGTGATTACATGGACGACTAAAACTGTTGTTTAGTCGGTTTTTTTGGTTAAAGGGTGTGCTGTAGAAGCATGATAGAATTTACTATTAGATTACAAAGGACAAAGGAAGGAAGCTTGTCATTCCGTTTGAAACATCTTAAAATTCTAATCTGCGATATAAAGTATAATTATTATTGATTGCATTAAAATTAAAAGGACGATCTAGCTACGTCAGTCCGGTGCCCAATAATCGGCCTCCTTGAACTATGGACATGTTAGTATTAAAAACTATAAAGCGTCGTCACAAATCGGAATATCAGATTAATTTACAATAAAAAAAAATTCAAGGACCTAGACCCATGGGGGTAAGGTTCTTAGAGCGCTGAAAAACATGTGCTCTTAAGCGTGAACGTATGGGTACTCCGTAGCAGTGGAATTTTCTGATGAATCAGCACATGACATACGTTTTACCATTTGGCTGAAGCGAAAGCCTCGACCAATGGGCGTTGTTTAAGGACCCAAAAACACTTTCCTAATATTCTTGGACTTATAGATATCCAGAAACAAATATTTACCTATATTTCAGATTAATGCTAACTTGGAAATCGGACCGGACCAACTGAGCCTAATAATCGGCTTTCTTGAAATTTTGTTCAGATGTGCACGACGTAAATCTTATAACCACTGGCCGGGACATACTGTTAAATACCGGCTCCAAACGTCTACTACATTTTATAGAAAAACATTTACATGGCTGAGAGATTGTTCTCTTACGCGTAGTGTCGCCGGTATTTACGAGGTGGACAATTCATAGCTGAAATTTTGTTTAACAAACGTGTAATTGTATGCACTAACCATCATACTGCGGCGGCTCTTGTGGAATTTAATAAGTGGACAATTCGTAAGTACGGACGGATCGAAACTTTTATACTCTCCACCGGTTGCGTTCGAGTATTGACAGTATCGGGGGAATATATTAATTGGAATAGCGTCCCACAATTACATTTTTATGAACCTTAATCGTGTTTAGTTTACGGAATTTCGTGGATTTAAAGATCCCATATGTCTATCATTATAAGGGGTACTTATGACCCCGTAGATTTGGGTCTTAAATTAAGACAAATCTTCAAAATTAAAGCATGTTGAAATAAGTGGGGAAATTACCTGTTTTCATATATCGATGTATGAAGGACCTTATGACTTATGTCCAAGACCTTAAATATAGTCGAATCATTGAATAAGTATTACCGGATTCGTGGCGACATTTTTTGCTTTTCTTTAACACTTACAGTTAAAGGAGTCCAATCTTAGGGCTCGAAAGTGCCGGTCCGATTGCAAAATTAACCCAAATCTTAAATAAATTTACATATTTGGATTTGTGAGAAAGTTTTACTGTTTCTAGACACTTATTTGTCTTCGAGCATTAGGGGACGGTAATGGCGCCAGGGCCATTTATCTAAAAGGTTAAAGCAGCTATGTCTCGTACCAAAAAAAAGGTGATCTTAATGTTTATAAAACAAATAAAATTGTGAAAATGACAAAAAATTAAATATAGGTCAGGACGTTTTTGTGTGCCTCAAAGGGGACCTTCATTCCCTTTTGTCCATATTGGTCAGCTTGCAGTACTAAACGATCGCCGCCTACAAGATATATATCTAGCAATTTGGAAGACTATAGATTTTTATATTAGGACTGGATCTTGCTTTAACAGACGGACAGGCAGACATGGCTTGAGCGTTTTAGAACTTTATGATGGTCAGTAATATACGATCAGTAATTACTGATTAGTAACTACAGTAACTGATACAGGGTGAATCATTAACGACTGACTTAATTTCACCTTGGCTCATTTTATGAAAATATCTCCATCTATGAACATGTCCGAAAAAGCAAGGGAGCGAAATGGCAGCGATTTGAACATTTTTGGATTGGTGGTCGGATGGTACTAGAGTAAAATTGCTATGTTCTGAACCAGTGCTTTTTTTCATAAAAGATAGCCCCAACTCTTATCTTCCCAAATTACCTACACATAGACCAGAGGTCCTACCGTTCCAAAGTTATTACTAGGCTAAAATGCTTTTGAAGCGAAATAACAGCATACATTTATTTGTTTTTGTAAACTACCATTGCCATTTCGCTCCCTTTTATTTTCGGACATGGTCGTAGGTGGAGATATTTTTTTATAAAATAAGCAAGGAATACACTGGTGAAATTTGCCCAGTCGTGAATGAATCACCCTGTATGATCGTTCACCAAAAATGATACGAAGAAGTTCGATTGGGGCACTAGCTAAGTATATGCGCAGTGACGCCATATTGCTAGAACCTTGTGTCAGGATTATCAATCAGTGTTATCAATCATAGTCCTATACAGAGCCCCGTAAATGGTTTCTGGTTGATCCTCCTCATTTTAAAAATTTGGACCGATAACTTTATCAAACATAACAGTGCAACAAAGAGGGGTGTAATTGACGCTGGTGTAATATCCAAGTATACTGAAAATGTCCCTTAAAACAGGCATCTAGGTTTCTAATCATGTTGTACCTGGGTGCTGTAGAGACACTAAAATAACGACGACAATTTTTTTGAGTTAAGAAAATAGACTTGCCACAAGAATAAGAAAATTCAATAATTTTGACGCGTTGTTCTACCTCATACAGGGCGGCTGATGAAAGCCGCTACCAAAAATTTATATAACTTTTTTTCTACTTAATGAATCTGATTAGTTTCCTTTTTATTTTGGAGATTGATTTTTAGATGTAAAAATGGATAACTGGGACACTGAAACAAGAATTTGGATTGTCCGCCCCTATCACGCACTGGAGTCCGTAGTTTCGGTTCAAAGAGAGTATAAGCGCACGTTTGGCGGCAATCCTCCGAGCAGATGGAGCATAACGAGACTTGTTTACAATTTTGCTGAGCATGGAGCAGTCAACAGAGGACCTTACTATCGAAACCCTTTAGTTCGGACGAAGGACACAATCAATGCTGTAGCTGCTGCCGTACAAAAAAAAATCCAAGAGTTTCGAAAAGAAGCTTATTTGCTTAAATGAGTATAAGCAGACATTCATTGCAGTTAATTATGCACAAAGATTTGGAGCTTTTCCCATAGAAAATTCAAATGACCAATAACTTGCACGCAGCAGTTTTCCTGATTCGCTTGGGATTTTGCCAGAAGTGGAAGAGGACGAAAACACTTTGAACTGTCTTTTCATATCTGATGAGGCCCACTTAGATTTAAACGGCAACATAAACAAACAAAATTGTCGAATATGGAGTGCTTCCAACCCACAGATACTTCATGAGACGGAACAGTGTGGCATGCAGGTTGTGAAAATTTTTCTATCCTGAATTACGCCGAACGAGAATTTCTTTCAAATCTGTGTGGTTTCAGCAATAGCCTGTTATGACAGAAATGCGATGGAAAGACTGCAAAGCAAAACCAACATATTTAAATAACCTAAAGCAATCCATTCGAGTAACAATTGCGGCTATTCCTGTCTCAACTCCCCAAGCAGTAATGAACAACTTTTTGGTGAGATGCCGCACATGCACTACCAAGCAGGAGAGCATTTAAATTCCAATAACTAACTAATCAATTAAGCTATATTTAATAAAATAGAATGCGCTTTAACATAAATAAAATAAAAATGAATTCCATACAAAAAAAAGAAGTTCTTTGAGTTTCTTAATTTAGCAATATTCATCAGTCACCCTGTATGAAACCATCATACATACTTATATATCTCCATAAAAAATATAAAACCTGCATAAGAGAAAAAATATGTATAAAGAAAAAAGTGATGAATATTTTGTAACCTTGAGTATAATTTGGGACACCCTGTTAAAACTTTATACACTTTTATATACTCGTATACTTTCTTTCTATGGTAGAGAGTAAAAAAATGATTTTTTTTTCGAAATTCGTCGTAGGATCAAACCGCACATGGCATAGATGACTTAAAACTCTTGAAACATATTTGGCCAAAACATATATTAAGTCTGAAACACATTTTCTGTGCGATGCCCTTATTGACTGTACCAAATAATATACCCTGTTGAGTATGCTCTTGCAGAACTGAAGAATAGTGTGCCGTCCATGTCTCCATTGAAAACCCCTTTAGATTTGAGACTTACCATTTTAAAGATCACAAATTTAATCTGATTGTTCATACTGGTCTTTGCCATACTGGTTCTTTTATCCCAATAGACCCCAAATGGGCAATGCAATGGGCCATTTAAAACAGATCGGGCTCAAATTTAGTATAGCGCATTATGAGAGATCTATAAGCTTCTCAGTGAAACTGAACGACATTTGTCTAGGCTTACATATTGACCTGATATAAAGTCTTTTTGATTTGAGGCCCTTTCAAACTACAGATCACAATTTTAACATGATTCTTCAGAAATTAAGCATAATGCATGCTGTGTCGTCTACAGTCCTTCCCGACTTCAGTTTCTGAAAGTGTACAAGACAGACTTTACTATCCATTTTCTTCAACTTTAGTGTAGTGAATTATGTAATAAATCTTATCACACCTTGAAGCATTGTATCATATCGGTTTTAGTTTCATATAGCCCCTTTAAGTTTGTCTACCCCAACAAACTCTGTAAACCCATGTTTATCATGCCAGTAAACCCATGTTTAAATCCTGGTAAGAACATCTAAAATTGTTTCCTCGGCGAGTTTCCACCACGTCAAAGCCTTGTAAACAAATTGTTCTCCAAAAATGTACTCGTACAAGTCGTTGGGAGCCACCGTTAAGCAGTAGGTCCCGGTCAGTGACTACAAGTATTAAATCACACACATCTCACTGATTGGAGAGAAGTTCCTCTTGTTCCTTAATGAAAAGTTGTGCCACTTTTATACATACATAAATCGCACGATATTCCTTTACGGAACAAGGGGAACTTCTCTCGTGCAGTAAAAGACTTATTTTTCTGTGGCCAGTGCGGCTTGACGCTTCATTCTGTGAAAACGAAAAATCTTCCAATAAAATGTCTTTAATCTCCGGCCAATATTAAGCAAAATGACGTTTCTTCACTGAGAAAAAAAAACATTATATAGTTAACTTTACCATTAATAAATATTATTAGTAGTCTACGTTATATGGTACGAGTATAAGGTTTATTTGAACATTTTGTTGCTGACTGGCATTTAACAAAAATAATAGTTAATTTAACTATTCAATGGTTACATTTTTTAAACATGAATATTGTTAATTTTAAAATAATTATTGTCGTTTTAACAATGCATTGTTGAGTTTTTTAGCTATTAAATAATATTAAAATAATAATTGTCGTTTTAACAATACATTGTTTTTAACCATGAAAATTGTTAATATTAAAATTTCATAGTTAATTTATTGAAACAATACATGTTCAATGTAACAATGAAATTGTTAATATTATTAACTTTAAAGATTGTTATTGTTAAGTAAACTAATTATTGGTTAGCTCTTTAACCAGAAATATAGTTATAGAAATATGGAATTATAGAAATATAGTCATATTAAATTAACCTACTAATAATGTTTTTGTTTTGTTTACATTTATTCGTTTTTTCATTATTATGACTTGAACAGTTTTTATTCTGGTTCGAGATCTTTTTGTTGTTTCTATTTCAGAATCAACTAAAAAACTGGCGAAATGTATTGGCCACGGTTGCCAGGCAGACTGTTTTTCCCAATGTTTTTCTTTAGCAGTCTTTGGCAAAGATTACTTAGGCTTCAAATCAAATGACTTGTACGGGAGTCCCATTATGATTAATGAGAATTACGCTTTGTGTATAGTCTTTGAACTGTGCGAAAAGCAATCAATGATATTGCGCTTGAAGATTGTACAGCTAGCATTTGCATTGGTGGTTTTTCAAAAGAGCGAGATAAATTGTCATATGAGATTTCTCACAATTACAAACGTTCAGAGCAGAGGAAGTAAGGAAAAAGAGTGAGGGATAAGACAGTCGCAATCGTTGCAACTTCGTGTAACTTAATTCTGAAATTTGTATAACACAAAGCCTATCAAAAACTTCGATTCAACAGAGCCGAATGTCGTAGATTTTCCTCTCCCTTTAAAAACCAACCTTATGTAAGGTTGACTCAACTATTTTGTATGAACATTTGACCTTATAAAACGTTATTTTGTCTTCGTTATCAAACATTTACCATGAAAAATTTAACCAGACATATGGTTAAACAATTCATTGTAAAAAAAAATTGTGGACAAATAAAGTTCGGCCGTGTCGAAGCTTATATACCCTCCACCATGCATTACGATCTAATGTGAAACTTTTGTCAGGGAGCGTGGCAGCGGCCTCTTTTCTTTCAGGGTTTATATCTTTTCGTACCAACTTCATATACACCAACTGATTTTGTGATAAAGTGAAGGGTTCAGTAGGCGGACTAAAGACCAAATGTATTTAATTTCATTCTGTAAAAATTGTAGAAAGCTCGGTCCATTATTTTGGCTATAAATGTGACTTTTTATTGGCCGTGGCATTTTTGGCTATAAATGTGACTTTTTATTGGGCGTCTATTCTTCCCGGATGTAAGATTATAAGTTTTAAATATTATAGCCATACCTCTATGAGATATTGTATTTTCAAGTTCAGGCTTGAGAGGGCGGAGCCACAGGCTCTTGTCCATTTCTGTCAACATTTAGTCTATAATAATTGCCTTGTCATTGATTTCATTCTGATAAATATTTGGAACGAATAGTCTGTTTTTTGTTAATAACTCGATTAGGTATAGAAGGCGTGGCACTGCCCACTTTTCGTCCAAAATGCAACATCATATGATATTGTGTTTATAACTTCCATTTCTCTCGAACGATCTGGCCCATTTTCAGCACCAGCCGTTTCAGTTCATCGACACATGTTTCTGCCATCTAGCTTCAATAATGAAACCTGTAGTTTGCTTTTCACAGACAGACAGACATACAGACATGGCTAGACTGTCTTGGAATTTAACGACGATTTAGAATAATTATACTTGGGCGGTCCTTCCAGTATTTCGATGTGTTGCAAATGAAATGACAAAGTGTTTCACACTCTATGCTATGATCAAGTTTATAAAGAAATAGGCCAACGATGGCACCGGTCGCACCAAATTCGCCCTCTTTAAGGACGCATTTATTGCGGTTGTTTTGCGCAGATGTAACAGGTTTGCTTGTTAACGTTGGCTGCGAAATGAAAATGGGCTTGGTCGGAAAAAAATTGTTGTCCAGTTCGAGCTGATCTGAAGTCCAAACGGAGAAGCTATACTGAAGTCTACGGTCATGTGGTTTTAATTGGAGTTATTTGGACCTTTAAAGCAAATAACCTGAGGTATTGCAGAAAAATTATTTCCCAATGTTGTTCATTTAAGTTCAGATATGATACTGATTTTCTGTCTATATATTGAGCGGGAAGTGCAGAGTTGTTCAAAACTACATATGATTCAAAAATAAGCCACTTCATTGACCATACAGTAAAATATAAAATTTTTTCCAAAATATACCCAAAAAAATAGTTCTAAAAAATATATTTCAAAATTAGTTCTAAACATTTAGAGTTAAATTTCGTGCGTATTGGCCCATATAGATATTGCAAATATACGTATATATTTCTATAAGTACTCGCATATGAAATGAAACATTATATAGATCGTATGAATTTACACACGCATCTGCACATATGTACAAAGATATACTGTATATAATGTAATGTGATGTATAACAATATTTAAATTTCTCTTTTGAAAGTAATGTTTCTTTGGTTGGGTGCCCACACTCTAAACACCATTCCAGCGACGCCTGTGTTGGCAAGTCTTCGTTTCGGTGCCTTTCGTTTTGAATCCTTTTCACAATTTATCCCACTCTGTATACGTGTGAGTGTATATGTGTGTGTACAATAAAATTTATTAGAAATTTTTGTATATGATGATAAAGTTTCTTAAGAATCATTTACATAAAAATATCATAGTTTTTAAGCAGCCAGAACAGCAAAAAAAAAAGAATCCTTACAATGAAATTGAAATACGAAGCAAAATATTATTTCCTCTTATTAGTTTAACAACATCAGCGCTGGAGGCTGGCGGCAGCGTCCTGAGGGCGAGAGGATGACAGAATACTTTCTCAATTTATGCATAAATATTAAGAAATTAATATTTTTTTTTTGCTGAGAGCAGGTCTTTTTTTGCTTTTTAATAAATCAACTTTATTTAAAATCATGTTGGAATATAAACCAAAGTTGTTATTGAAATGAATTATATTTGTGTCAATGTTATAAGTCGAGGGGAAAGTATGATTTTCCATTCGATTGGGGCAAAAGGAAAAAGCTAGTTAAACAACTGAGCGAATCGATTTGGCGGAGAATGAAAACAAATGAAAGCAACTAAAACTTGATTATTTATTCCAAAGGACCAAAGAACTGAAGTATGATAGAGATTTCGCAGCAGGATCAAAAACCCTACACGAAAATGGCTGTACCAAAATGGCTGTTCTCAACCTTAGAAGGTATAAATTCAACGCGCTTTGATCTTGTTCGAAGAAACTTCCACTCAGAGTTACTCTTGATCCGTTCTTTTTCATAAATATTTTTGCATTTCCCGGGAAAATATATATAAATTAAATGTTTATATACAGACTGCAAAATAAACAACAGAGTTAATTTTTAAGTATATATACGATTTATTTATTTTTTAATTCATGCGGTTAAATATTTTACAAGCTGCATTTGAAAAAAAACAAAAAAACATAAACGTTTCAATATATGTAGCAAATGCTACAGTGGATGGTACACATGAGAAATATTAACAGAATATGAAAAAAGGCTTAAAATAAAGAAATACGTGTTCTGGGCGTTTTGCTGTAGCACTTCAGAATTTTAAGAAAATCGATTTTTAAGCTTCAAAGGACCGTGGAGGTTCCCTTGTGATGTAATACTCATACTATTATACATACTCAAAAAAAAAATTGAGTTTGTCGTACAGTGTAATAATACGAGGGCGACCGCAAAAGTAACTGGCCTAACATAAAAAGAACCGTTTTTTGGAATTATTATTATTTATTTTTCAACATAATCTCCTTCCAACTCAATACACTTCATCAAACGTTTTTCAAGTTTTTTAATCCCATTCGAAAAATAAGATTTTTCAAGACCTTCAAAATATGCCTCAGTTTCAGCAATAACCTCGCTATTGAACGAAAATTTTTTGCCACCGAGAAATTTTTTTAAATTTGGAAACAAGAAATAAGCAGAAGGAGCTAAATCTGGACTATATGGTGGATGCGGAGCAATTTCAAATTGTAAATCGGCCAGTTTTTGTTGAGTTAAATATGCAGTGTGTAAAGGAGCATTATCTTGATAAAAAAAAAACTTTTTTTTCTAAATGCGGTCGTTTTATCTTGATTTATTCACTCAACCGATCCAATAATCCCACAAAAATATTCACTATTTATAGTTTTTCCTTTCTCAAGATAATCAATAAATATTATACCCCTTGCATCCCAAAATACTGTGGCCATTACTTTTCCTGCTGACTTAACAGTTTTCGCCTTCTTGGGACCACTTTTACCAGCTTCTATCCATTATTTGACTGTTCTTTGCATTCTGGGATGTAGTGATGGATCCATGTTTCATCAACAGTTATGAATCGGCGCAAGAACTCTATTGGATTATGCTGATAAAGCTCCTCGGAATTGGTCTAACGGACGATTTTTTGGGGCAAAGTCAACAAACGCGGCAACCATCTTGCGGATATCTTTTTCATGTGGAGTTTATCATGTTAAATACTCCAAACTTGTTTTTCGTGTATTTTAACAATATCAGCAAGTTCTCTGAGCTTTATTCGTCTATCTTTAGTCACTTCATTAAATATTTTTCTAATGTTTTCAATAGTAGTAGCAGTTTTCGGTCTTCCAGAGCGTTGTTCATCTTCCGTACTTGAACGACCCATTTTAAATTGTTGAACCCAGGATTTCACGGTGGAGTATGATGGTGCATTATCACCATGAACAGAATCCAATTCATCTTTGATTAATTGTGGCGTATAACCTTTCATATAAAAGTGTTTAATTACTGCACGAAACTCTTTATTTTCCATTTTTCAAAAATTATAAAACTTGTTTACTTCAATCACCTGTAACAAAGAAAATAATTATAAAATATTTCGGAAATTTTGACAGATGGCTTATAAAAGATTGCTTTTAAAAAACAAAACAAGTTGCTAGTAAAACAGAAAATATGCCAGGCCAGTTAGTTTTGCGATCGCCCTCGTAGCTTTAGTTGCATATTAAACTTTAAAACAATTCATTTTCTAGAACTCAAAGAGGATTAATGGGATCATTAGACACTTAAAACATCCTCATATGATCTATCTGTATTTATGCCGAAATATCGTCTAATTCTGCAACTTCGTCGATAACGCGATCTTCTTTAAAAACGCTAGGGTACATTTTTAAGCGTACTTCAGCACTTTTTATTTAAGAGCGTTTGTAAATAAATTGTTATCGTTGTGACTAAATATCGTTGGATCTTGCTGATACTTTAGTAAGCCATAAAGTAGCTTGTCATATAATTTTTCTACTTTCAAACTTTTAAAATTTGGTCAATACAAGGTGTTCGAATGTAAGAATTTTGTTGACTTAAAATTACATATATTGTATCCGCGGCTAATAAATTCATATTTCATCGGCAAAGCACTTCCACAGCTACATAAAAACCGCTTTACACGCCATCACCACACGTATGAGTCGCGGCCTTAACCAGAACAAGCCAAACGACAGGACGGTCATCGTGGCTCTTGACCTAACAAAAGCCTACGACACGGTCAATCATGCCGCTCTGTTCGAGGACATTGAAGAAACGTCCCTACCGCCCAGTTTGAAACAATGGGTCGTCAACTATATGTGTGGGCGCCAGTCATGTGTAGATTTTAGAGACAGGAAGTCGAAGCCCCGTAGAGTTAAACAAGGAGTTTCCCAGGGTGGAGTGATATCCCCGGCTCTGTTCAACCTCTGCCTCTCTAAACTTTCTGCACCACCAGACGGCGTTGAAATTGAATCGTACGCTGACGATTGCACAATTCTGGCGTCAGGACCTAAAGTGGATGACATTTGCGAGAAAATCAACTGTTACCTCACTGACTTAGCACGCTTTTTCACTGCGAGATATATGAAAATATCCGCCTCCAAATCATCAGCCACACTGTTTACTGTATGGACCGCAGAGGTGCGGCTGTCACTCAATGTGAAAGTCGATGACGTCAACATCCCGACTACCAACTACCCTAAAATCCTTATGGTCACATTGAACAGCGTTTTTCGATCCTCTGCACATGCTACAGCTATCTGCGATAAGCTTAAAAGTAATACCAAGGTCCTCAAGTCACTTTCCCGCAGTACTTGGGGAGCCGACAAAGAAACCTTGTTGACCTCTAACAAAGCGATAGGTCGGTTTGTAGCAAACTGCGCAGCCCTTGTATGGTCGGCGAACGTGAGTACGAAGCAGTGGAAGGAAATTCAGACTTGCCAGAATGCCGCCCTTAGAACATCAACAGGGTGTCTTCTTATGTCTTCTGAGGATCATCTACATGAGGAGACGAAGGTCCTTACCGTGCGCAGATACAATTTCCTGCTGTCTAAGCAATACGTGCTAGGGTGTTTTCGCAGCAGTCATCCTAACCACCATCTTTTGGACAGGATGCCTTCGCTCAGGCAGATCAGGTACGATCCTCATGATCTAGAGATAGAGGTCCAGCGGTATAACAGAGAACATTTTGATCATCGAAACTATCAGGCAGGTCTGAACAACATTCACGCCGATGAAGTCGCAGCAGCAGTATCCAGCTACCATGTGAATGTAGTGCTGAATGTCGGCAGACGCGCGTGATTCTGGCGCAGCTGCGATCTGGAATTAATGCTAACGTTCCGGATAGCTGTCTCACTTGCCATCAGGGACCACATGACGAGCTGCACGTCTTCAATCTTCCGGCCAAAACCACTCAGCCGACCCCCAGGTCTCTGTGAACGCATCCAGTTCAAATGGCGTCTTTACTCCACTTGGATATCGAAACAGATCCCCCTTGGACGAACAAGACTTCAAAATAAAGTATATTGTTGTTACAACAACAAAAACAGCTACATAATTTTATTAGTTTTAAAATAGTTAATAAATCTGCAAGAGTGTCTATATGTCTTTAATCTTAATCTATGTGTGTTCTAAATCAATAAGAGCTTTTTTCATAGATTTTTTTACACTAAAAATCTTTTCCAAAATATCGAAGCACAAACCCCATGGGCACTAAAAAAATTTTCTAACATTGCCACCAGCGAATTTCACTTGGTAACGCCATGACTGTGGTAATAGAAAATAATGAATTTCTGAGGAATCCCTAATAAATTTCGAGGGGAAACCGGAAATAAAAATTGACAGATTTTCCCAGGAATTTTCAGGCGGGAATTCGAAAGTCAGAGAAACTCTACTTCCTGTACAACATTCTCACTATCGCTTAATCTATCAGTGTGTGTATACATGCAACATTCAGCTTTGTTCTGTACTCTTTTATCATTAATCACAGTTTTACCGACACCTTCTCTGTTTAAACAGCCTCAGTCCTATAGAGACTGGTCTTCAAATTTATGGTGCAACCATAACGCACGATGTTTATTGTGAGTCACACCTTTTCTTTAAGTTCTTTGCCCAACTTAATTTGACATTTCTTTGTTTTAGTGCATGACAAACTCAACCATGGAGAGTTAAAAAATAATTGAGAATATGGATCTAGACGATATGTGGTTCAAACAGAATGGTGTCATTCGCTACAAAGCTAACGGATCTATGGCTCTCACGTCATGGCAATGTTAATTGGCCGCCTCGTTCATGTAGTTTGACTTCTTTTATTGGGGATATTTAAAAGAAAAAATTACCGCCAATAACCCAAGAACAATTCGGATTATTAAGGATGAAATATTTCGGCACATTAACGATATCTCAAAGTTAAAGAAAATCTGGACCATCGAGCAGAGGTATGCCACCAAAGCCATGGTGAGTATTTGGCCAACATATTGTTTCACGCATAATTGCCATAGGTCTTTCTATTATGAAAAAAAAAATATTCTTAATTTACATCGTGCGTTTTAGGTGGACCACCGCTTATAATGTATTGTGGTCTAAAAGTTCCATGCTGCAAAAAACAATTTGAAACAAGAAACTCTTAAAAAAGAAGACAAGGGTTTTTTAAACATCTCCAAGGTTTTACAGAAAAACCTTGGACCACAGCTTATTTAAATAATATTAAGTTAATTACCAACCAAGAAAAATCAGAAGAACCGGCTTTAGAATTTCTAAAGACTCATGGAGTTGCTAAGTCTTTAGGAAATCCTTTAAACGGCCAAATTATTCGTAATTAAGTCGACAGATTTAACATAATCAATGTTAATGATAATAAATTTTCAGAACATATACATTTCAAATATATCAGTAATGTCATTAAATCATTATCCAAGAAAAAACCTTGTGGAAATGACGATATCCGAATAATTATTATTCAGCAGTTTCCTCTTATTGTTACTAAAATGTTAACGTATATATTTAACTGCTACATAAAGTTACATTTTTTCCAAATTACAGGAAACCTGCTAAGCTATACCCATTTTTAAGAATGGCAAACCATCAAACATGGCTAAAAACGGATTTTCCAATAGGGGCATAACAATATCGCGTCTATATTTTAATGCATCCTCAAACATTTTTAATGATCTTTCACTTTCAAACCGTAAGTCGAAGTCAACATTTTCATCGTGGTCAAGTTCACTTACAAGCAACGTTTGGACAACACTCATAATTACTACCGACATTCTTAGTCGGTGGTCGCAACTTTTATAGCGCTTTCTCCAATTTTCGGCCGTAAAAATCGTCCCACCCGGCGGTGCGCGCTATGGATCCAAATCTTCACTTTTGGATGTTCCGGCACCAAAGAGATGCCGTACCGCTCGAAGCGGCCAAAATATCACAGCCGTAAGTATATCCATTAAAATGAGCCAAATCAGTCGATTTGATGTCGTTCTTAGGAATTGGGCATCTCTTACTTGTTACCGTCAATGGAGAACGCTATCGTGCCATGTTAGTAAATAATTTTTGGCCAGAATTGGATGAGCTTAACATCGCCGATATTTGTTTTCAACATGACGGTGCCACTGGCCACACAGCACGCGTTACAATTGATTTACTCAGAGGCAAACGGTGAAGGTGTTTTCTCGAAAAATGGTCCGGTCGAATGGCAACCATGTTTGGATTTATTTTTTTTTTGCGCCACATTAAGTCATGGCCAACAAGCCAACAACTTTAGACGAGCTCAGAGACAACATCCAACGCGAAAATGACAACGTTTTGGTCGAAATGTGTGCACCTAGAAAAAAGTATGGTTGGGATAACAATATTCCAAGAGCATCATACAATTGTTGGGTATATGGTTGTGGTACAACAATATTATGTTCCTCACAACAACAGTCTGATTCAACTACACGCATACTATGATCTTCACGACTATACTATGATCCTCACAACAATAGTATGATTCAAACATGACCACAATATCATCCCCACAACTATAGTATGATTCACACTCAACGATACTATAATCTTCACGACCCTACTATGATCCTCACAGCAATAGTTTGTTTCACATAAAACCATAGTATGATCCCCACACGCATAGTATAATCCTCACACTCATAGTATGAAAAAAATTGTTCTCGTTGGATCCCACATAATTTGACGAATGCTCAAAAGAAGGCTCGTATGGATTGGTGCAAAGAGATGTTAAAAAAGTATAACTGCGGTAGCTCAAAGGCTGTGTATAACATTATCATAGGTGACGAATCGTGGATCTATGCATTTAAACCCGAAACAAAACAGCAATCGACCGTATGGTATCTAACAAAAGTTGTTCGTGGAAGAAGTACATCGAAGCAAATGATTGCATTTTTTCGATATAACCAGCCATGTTGCCACAGTGCCTTCAGTGGAGCGTAGAAGGTCAATTATGAGTGGTATACAAACATCTGTTTGCCAACAGTGTTTGAAGAAATGAGGAAAGATAATAAGAGAAGACGGAGCATTTTGCATCACGACCATGCGAGCTCTCACACATTAGCTGAAACGATGAACTATTTGACCACTCAATATGTCGAATTGAAGGGCCATCCACCGTACAGCCCTGATTTGGTACCCAATGACTTCTTTTTGTGCCCTAGCATCAAGAAAAAAATGCGTGGTCAACGTTTTTCATGGCCCGAAGCAGCTGCTGAAGCGTTCAAAAATCATGCTTTGAAGGTGTCTCAATCGTATTGAAAAAAGGGCTACTAAAATTGGTTTTTGCGCATGCAAAAAGGTTTAATCTTTAAGAAGAATAATTTAAAAATCAATAAAACCATTTCCAATGATAAATTATTGTGTTGTTATTGCCGGACCTGAAATATAAATAGCAACCCTCGTACAAGGTAGTGGTTTGAACTGATGTTTCTCGTCCTTGTACCAATCTTTCAAATTGGAACTTTCTAGTTGTTATAGGAATCATTGCGACTTGACGTGAGTTGGTAGATAGTTCTGTCGCACAATAAACCTTACTTCAAAAAACAGTGGAAGACCATGTTATGATTTTCAGCGGAAGTTAACATCTTAAAGCCATTGACATTTCCAGTTTCAGCAAACCCCCTGGTTTCCCTTCATATCGAAAACATCGACTTCGTGGCGTTTTGAATAGAAGCCGATTTCTAAATAAGCCACTGAATATTTATAGGATTTTGCATACCTGTCAAATACACTTTGTATATATCAAAATGAGTATGTAAACTCTCAATTTCCTTCAGTTGCTGAACAAAGCCATTTTTTATCGTAGAAAACAAAAGTATACATTTTCGCTAAACAAACATACCGGAAATAAAATTTATTACTACAAATCATATACAACTGTCAGATTTCTTGACATCGCAAATCAATGAAAGGAAATCCATGCATGCTTTAAAATCGAGTACATACCCGTACATATCTAATCTGTATTTTTCCGTCTACTTGAACGTACAAGTGAACCCTTTCGAATTCAAGGTTCTTATCTGTATGAAATACTCAAAAAAGAAAAAAAAAAAACGAGAAGAAAGGCAACGGAACTAAAAGTATAAAAAACACTTTGTTACGCTTGTGCTATCAATTTCAATAATTCCCCCCCCCCACCACGAGGCCACTCCACCACCAACCCGCTAAATAAACTATGAAATCCCAGAGAATTACACACGAAAAAGTTTTGCCGGAGAACATAAAAACTGTCACAACATGGCACCATTTGCTGATGTAGACAGAAAAGTATTGATATCCTTTAACATACGAACAACCGGAACAACGGCACCAACAACAACCATGACAGCAGCGGATATGTATTGGAAACAATAATAACAAGAACAACAACAATGGCAAGGATAAGACTGGTATGGCAGTTGGAAATCGTCATCGTAAATGATATTAAATGTGTTTGCGTTATATTGTGTGAAAATTATTTGTAGTTTCGATATACATATTTCATGGTAGCCACCCTCCGCTTAAAGCGTTGCTGGGGGGAGTAGTGTGAGTTTATCGTAACGTTCGTAACACTTTTGAAATATCGAACAACGGTCTTCAGAAGATTCGTGAAATAGCTCTGGTATTTCTAAATGGCTAGTCAGATTTTAAGGAAATTGCATTCCGCCCCAGCTGGCATAAGCTCATACGTATGTCTGTAAATATGGTCTCATTAGCTTAACGGAGGACCCAAAATTGGAGAAAGAAGCTGTCTGTACCCGTCATTGCCGGTCATGGGTAAATTTTATAAGTTCTGAGCCAGTGGTCGGATTTTTTTTTTGAACTTGTTAGAAAGGTCTTTAAGAGAAAAGATTTAAAAAAGTGAAAACGCTGAGATACGGAGCTTTCAAAAAAAAACTTGGAAAAAAAAAACATAAAAACGTGCACACAATTTTCTCTTCCAGATGTCAGATAACTTATGTTACTTCTCTTAAAAGATAGCCCTACGTCTTACCTTTCCAAAATTACCCAACCGAAGCCCAGAGGTCCGACCACTGGTTCAACTAGGAAGAATTGGAACTTACATGTCAACCACCAAACCGAAAATTTTCAAACCACAGCCACTACGCCCCTTGCATTTTCGGGCAAAGTCGTTGATGGACATTTTTTTATGAAATGAGCCAAGGAATACGCTGATGAAATTTGTGCAGTCGTGAATGAATCACCCTCTATATTAACTTGAGGATAGGACAGTTGTGTAAACGATATTGACACTCTTTTTCAATTCAAAAAAATTTAATTATTTAAATTGTTTTTAGGAAAAATTAACCCCGCGAAGCCTAAAGACTTGTCTGCAGGAAAAATATAGTATGTATATACATTTGTAAATTAGATAAATTATAGTAACTTAATTTCATATGGTTTCATTGCGACGCAAGTAATGCATTTTTAGTACTATTTGTTCTTCTAAACTTATCTCTAATGTTGGTTATATGAGGCGGTAGCATATTAAATATGGATGGCAGTTGTACGGCGATTGTGCTTTTCCCATAGTTATTTTGATGAGTTGGTACTTTGAAACGTCCTTGTGTTCTTCTTCGCATATTGTGCTGGTGATCGATGGTTTGTAAGAAGTTTCATGGTTAGTTGGTAGATGCTATTAGTGTTCAATATTTTATGTTTCTTCATGAATGTCTGGATTTCTTGATTTGTGCTTCTGTTCGGTGTGTTCCTGTTAATGCTGATCGGATCATTCATTGGTATTGTGTTGGAGTGTAATAAGTTGTTGTATGTTGTGTTGTTGAGATTTGTGTTGCTGTTTCCCTCGGCGTTATCATGTTGGTCTGTATTATTATTTCTGTTTTTTATTAGGACGTTTATTAGCCTGTTTTGTGATCTTTGAACTCTTTTGCAGTAGGGTGCATTTCCCCAAGCTACTATACCATATCTTATGTCAGATTCGGACTGAGGAAAATATGCCTGTTTGATAACATGTAGGGGAGCGCAGTTATTTAAGTGATACAGAGTGATACAGAATACAAAAAGCGTTTTTTTGTAGTTTCTTGTATTGTTCTACTATTTGAAGCAAAATTGTATACATTTTTTCCACTTGCAACTCTTGAGCAAGCAACATATAGTTGCCCACGAGAAAACATAGAGTTTTGTAAATATAAGCCAGCTATCTTCAATGTTTGACCTTGGGCTTCGTTATGGTAGTAGCGAAGGACAATTTGACTGGATATTGCAAGTGTTTAAAATAAAATGGCAAATCAATCATTACCCTTTGACGCTCCTGTCATTATAGTGGCTTGAATAATATTGCGACTGAGATGTGTTATCCAAAGCCTTGTTCCACTGCAAAGTTAAGGGGAATTAAGGTTCTCATGAAAATAATCGGAACACCTATTTAGAGTTTCAATCTATGCGGCGAAACTCCGGACAGCTTGATCGAATTTAGGAACTAAATTGGGTATGTGGTACAGTGCTCCGCAATCATTACTCTATCTACAGTGGTTTGGGTGGAATGGGTGGAAGTGGACTCATCATCAACTATATTGAGAATTTGATGGCTAATGTTGGCGACAACACTACTTTTTGGTGCCAGCAAAGCATAACCAGCTTTCATCTAAAATGTTGCAGTTAATACCTGGATATACTTTGGATATTTTGTCTTCTTCGGATGCTACCAAGTGCAGAATCATCTTCAAAAACTTTTTTCATGATTAACGTCTTTCGTAAATTCTTCATTTCTAATTCTAAGAAGTTCTCTAACATGTGTTCCAGCTTTGACATCATTAAAAACATGCACTCTCCCATTGGTTGTAAGACTCATTTTTGTTACTTCGGTCATTTATTTCAACTGTCGATATTCCTTTAAGTATCACAGGTAGAGTTTGCCTAAAGTCGCCCGCAAGAAGTACAGCCGTTCCTCCCATAAGTACCCCGCAGCTTCTGATGTCTTGCAGATTCCCATTTAATGCCTCCATCGCATGTTTCTGAGACATGGTGCACTCATGCCAAACCAGTAATTTTCACTTTTGTAATAATACATCTCAACCTTTGGCTTCATTTAGGCCAGTATAGGCAACTTTCGGTAACTTTCTGGTCTGGTCACTATTAACGAGTGGTGCCGCTATGCCAGAGACAGGAAGCGCTACGGTGATATTTCGATCTTTACGGATATGAGCCAATAGTAAATTTAGCAGAAATGTTTTGCCAGTGCCTCCATAAGAAGTGCCAGTGTATCTAAGACTAATAAATATTCTTCCCCTCAGTTTGTTTCTGCCAATACCATTTTAAAAATCAGTCTTTGTTTAGGAAGTAGTTTGGACATCATTTTCTCAATTTCAGCATTTGTACGAGGGCAGGCGGAAACTTCTTAGCCTAGTACAAAAGCGCGGTATAAACAGAAAAAAGTTAACTGTTCTGGAAACTTCCATCTCTGCTATGAACACATGTTAAATTTTGTTTCGATCCTTCATATAGAAACAGGTGTTCACAAAAGACGCATCCGCGATTTTTTTACACTGGAAAAATTAGAAATGCGTGGTGTCATTAAATATTTACATAAAAAGGTTTATCGGGACAAAAAATTCGTAATGATATGGTGAATGTGTTAGGTGAAAGTGCTCCTTCATGTGCAACAGTAAAAAATTGGGTTGCTGAATTTAAACGTGGTCGTACAAGCATTGAAGATGAAAAAAAACAGCAACAACAACAGAAAGTGTAGCCAAATTCCATGATATGGTATTAAATGATCGACGAATAAAAGTGCGTGAAATAGCTAATATCATGGGCATCTCAAATGATTGAGTCCATTTAATTTTACATGAAGAACTACAGATGAAAAAGATTTCTGCAAGATGGGTGCCGCACTTGTTAACAGTCGACCAAAAACGCATAAGAATGAACATTTCTCAAGCTTGTTTGGGTAGTTTTCAGCGAAATAAAATGGATTTTATGCGTCGTTTCATAACTGTTGATGAGACATGGATCCACCACTATACTCCAGAGACAAAAGAACAATCCAAACAATGGACTGAAGCTGGAGGAAGTGCCCCAAAGAAGGCAAAAACAATTCAATCGGCTGGTAAGGTTATGGCAACGGTTTTTTGGGACTTCAAAGGTATTTTATTGATTGACTATATGCAAAAGGGTAAAACAATAAATTCAGAGTACTATTGCAACCTTTTAGATCAAATAAATGTACAAATTCGAGAAAAAAGTCCTGGCTTACAACACAAAAAAATAATTTTTCATCAAGACAACGCACCAGCGCACAAGAGTGTTTTAACAATGGCTAAAATCAACGAATTAAAGTACGAGTTGCTTGACCAGCCACCTTATTCTCCTGATTTAGCTCCAAGTGACTTTTACCTGTTCCCAAATCTAAAAAAATTCCTTGCTGGCAAGCGTTTTACCTCAAATGAAAATGCAATTACAGTTGTAAACCACTATTTTGAAGACCTTGAGGAAAACTATTTTAATTAAGGGATAGAATTGCTAGATAATGGTATCTCTGCACTTGTCCTATGTAAGTGCTCGTCGACGCTAGCCCGTCCATTACGCAACCTTTTCAACCTTGCTTACCGTGCGGGAGTTTTCCCAGCGTGTTGGAAGGTTGCGAACGTCCAGCCGATCCCTAAAAAGGGTGAAGCCAATAATCCTGCGAATTACCGGCCAATTGCGATTTGCTCTGCGCTCTCCAAGGTAATGGAGAGCATGGTAAACCACCATCTTGTGAGGTATTTAGAGACCAACGACTTGCTGAGTGATCGACAGTATGGCTTCCGTAGAAATCGCTCTACGGGAGACCTGTTGGCGTTCTTGTCGGAGCGTTGGAGTCGGTCTATCCACCAGTTTGGTGAGAGTAAGGTCGTGGCTCTAGATATCTCCAAGGCCTTTGATAGAGTCTGGCACGGTGCACTCATATCAAAGCTGATCGCTTTTGGTGTCGGTAATACGTTTGCTCGGTTTATATCGAGCTTTCTTAGAGATCGCACTATTAGAGTTGTTGTAGATGGGTTCTCATCCAACACACATAGGCTGACCGCAGGTGTACCACAGGGCTCTGTCCTTTCTCCCTCTTTGTTTTTTATTTTCATTGACGATCTATTGGGTCAGACCGTGAATCCAATCTACTCTTTCGCAGATGATAGTAACCTCTGCCATTCATATTCATTCGACCGTAGGCCGAGCCTTCAAGATATTGAAGACAAAAGGCGAATTATGGATGAGACACTTGGCCGTGATCTACTGGCAATTTCCGAATGGGGTCGAGCGAATAGAGTAGATTTTAATGCACGTAAGACACAGTGCTGCTTGTTGTCTCACAAGCGATTCGCTGACCCAACAATATCATCAATCTCTCTCGATGGTACGGATATTGAACAATCAGAAGCTCTCGATGTTCTGGGCATGAAAATACAATGTGACGCTCGTTGGGCGAGACATGTATTCGAAGTGTCGAAAGAAGCACTCAAGTGCATAGGCTTTTTAAAGCGGTGCAAGAAATACTTCACTCCTACTGATCTTTTCAATATCTATACATCTTTCATCAGGCCGAAGATGGAATACAACTCCCATATATGGGCAGGTGCTCCAAAATCATCCTTGGAGCTACTTGACCGTGTTCAAAGGAGAGCGATGGTGCTGATAGGTGACAGTAGGGTATCCAACTCTATTGTTTCCCTTGAGCATCGTCGGAATGTGGGTTGCGTGACGCTGTTCTATCGTTACTTTCATGGTGTGTGTTCATCAGACATCCGTCGCCTTATTCCTGACGTGAGGATGTTCGGCAGGGATACGCGACTTTCTAGGAATTCACACCCGTTTGTTATCGATTGGCCAGTTGACCGCACTACACACTACAGATCAATATCGTTTTTCGCTCGTACAGTCCGTATGTGGAATCGACTTCCGGCAAATGTATTTCCCACTAATTGCGACATCCAGAAGTTCAAGGCAAGCGTCAACAAACATTACTCCCTCTTTCCCCCTCCGATCCATTAATTTCCACTCGCCAACGCAATGCACCGCATATATAGGGGGCATCCCCTGAGTGTTGGTTATTTAAAAAAAAAAAAAAAAAAAACTTTCCAAACCGCCCTCGTACTCGTAGTTAGAAGATCATACAGGGTGGCCCAAATGGGACATAGTGATGTTAAACACGTATAACTCTTGTAATAACGGTTTTTTTAAATGATTTATTTTTATATGTTAAATACATTTTATGCAAATTTAACGTGACTATGTGTGAAATATGACATCAGACAAATGACCACCATTTTGCTCGATACAGGCATTGGCTCTTTTTAGCGCATTTTGCATTACACGGTGTAATGTTTCTGGTTGCAGGCGCCGTATTTCGTCTCAAATATTCTGCTTGAGCTGTCAAAGTGTCTCTGGTGAACGAGGAGGCCAAGGGAAATCTGAATTTTTTGAAATTATGCGTTCAACAAAAATTTCACGCAGCATGTGCATAGTTTGCCTAGTGACTCCATCTTGTTGAAACCACAAATTAGGATGTTGCTCCACTATTGGCCGCAAAAAGTTGTCGATCATTGTTCTGTAAGATACTCCGGAGACCGTTTCTGGCGTTTCATCCTCATTCTCAAAGAAATATGGGCCGATAATTTTTGTCGCCATAACACCGAACCAAAGAGTGCATCTGATTGGGTGTAACTGATGCTGATGTATTGCCCTTGGATTTTCGGAGCCCCACATCCTACAATTTTTTTTCGCATAACCACTTGAATGGAAATGCGCTTCATCCGTCATCAAAAGATTATTTAAAAAATCATTTTGTGTGGCTAATTGTGTAAAGCGAATAGCGTATTGTAGTCGTTGTTGGGGATCTTGCGGTAGAAGCTGTTGCACAATTTGAACTTTGTATGGATACATCTTAAGATCCAAGTTTAAGATTATCTGTAATGTTGTTCTGGTTTGAGGCAGATGGATCATTTGCAACACTCTGCTGCACAGCTTCCACGTTATCTTCAGTACGAATATTTCGATGAGCACCTCTTCCTGGACGGTCGACAACTGAACCATGTTCCTCAAAACGGCGAACTAAACTTGTAATCATGGAAGATGTGGTCGCTGATCTTACGTTAAAAAAACGGCGATAATTTCGCTGCGTCAGAACAAATGATCGTTGAGAAGAATAATAAAAATCGATAATTTTAATGCGTTGTTGTGGACTGTACGTATTCATTTTAAATTTCCAAGAGTTCAGTTATAATCTGCAAAAAGAAAAATAAATTATTTTTAAAAATAAAAAAGTATATTTTAGTATATTTTTTTAATTATATTTTTTTATTTAAAAAAACCCTCTAGAGAGATCACCCTATACAAAAGTGTTGGTTTGTGCAAAACTAGATTTATTTAAAAAGACGAATAAAGGATGATCTTAGTATAAACCAATTCAAATGATTGTAAAAATAAATTTAAATACGAGGGTTGCTATTTATATTTCAGGTCCGGCAATAATAACACAATAATTTATCATTGGAAATGGTTTTATTGTTTTTCAAAATATTCTCCTTTAAGATCAATACACTTTTGCATGCGCACAAACCAATTTTCGAAGCACTTTTTCCACTACTATTGAGACACCTCCAAAATATTATTTTTGCACGCTTCAACAGCTGCTTTGGGCAATGAAAAGCGTTGACCACATATTTTTATCTTTATCTATGAAATAATAAGAAGTCATTGGGTGCCAAATCAGGGCTGTACGGTGGATGGCCCATCAATTCGACATCTTGAGTGGTCAAATAGCTCATCGTTTCAGCTAATGTGTGAGAGCTCGCATTGTCCTGATGTAGAATGATCCGTCTACTCTTATTATCTTTTCTCATTTCTTCGAACACTGTTGGCAAGCAGAAGGTGGTATACCACTCAGAACTGTGGCAACATGGCCGGTTTTACCGATAAAACGCAATCATTTGCTTCGATGTACTTCTTCCACGAACAACTTTTGTTGGATTTGGCTCCTCTTGAAAAACCTATACGGTCGATTGCTGTTTTGTTTTGGGTTCATATGCATAGATCCATGATTCGTCGCCTGTGACGAATCATGGATCCTTTGAGCTATCGCATTATACTTCTTCAACAACTATTTGCACTAATTCTTACGAGCCTCAAAGCATTCGTCAATTATGTGGAATCCAACGAGAACTAATTTTTTTTAACGGCCAAATGCAATATCTTACTGATGCTTGTCATACTAATGCTTAAGGATGTCTCAATCACACGGTATGTCACATGTCGATCTGCCTTGCCAGTTCATGCACAGCATCGATGGTTTCTGGCAAAGAGACCGAAGTTGGACGTCCTTCACGAAATTCATCCTGGAGCGGGATGTGATGAAAAAGCATGTCACAGGAAATGGAGCATTAAAAAAAAAGGTCAGTCAGTTGGTGATTGCATATCTAACAAAGACGCGCCAAATGGGGAGAATTTAGTGTTCTATTAACTCAATTAATGGAACACTGATTAGAGAGATCAGAGGAAAGACAGAGATCAGAGGGAAATAAAAAGTAAGTTTGAACAAGTATAAGGGATATCTAAAAAGTTCCCAAAGATTCAATATTGCAAGTTCAAAAGGATGATTGTTCATGGACGACATCTAGTTGGAAGGGAAACTGTAAGAGAAGCGGCATCTTACATACATCTAGAGTAAAATAAAATTATGGACATTGTGTTGTTGAATTGTAAGATTTGCACATTTCAATGGTACCAGCGATTAACAGTGGTTTTTGATGTTGCTTCATCTTCAAAAGTCGAAACAAGATGATTAAACACTCTTGTCTTGATAACCCACGCCATAAATCGTAAAAAATCATCGCGCGGAAATGTTCACGAGTAATTCCATCTTTTGACTGAGATGAATTTTTCAACACACTGTAAACAAAACAATTCGTTCTCAAATGACAAAACGTTTTGCATGAAGTTATGCCTTAAAAAAGGTTAAAGCAATGGAAGTATTTTCAGGGCCCGAAGTATAAGTATCAATCCTCGTACTACAAAGCACACCATTAGTTTATTGTTAAAACCCCTTTTGCAACGCCCACAGTCTAAATATCGTAAAATCGATTATGCAAAATTGTCTACCTGGTCGTCGTTTACATACGTACCAAATTTCAGTAAAAACGGTTTAACCATTAAGGCTTGATGAAGCTTCAAAAAGACCATCAATGAATTTTATAATATTAATAAAGAGGTTAAATTCAAATCTTCACCTTTTTTCTGCAATGCGGGAAATTTTTGCTGTCAAACCTGTCGAATAGGACTAATTGCAGAGCTATTGTATTAACAGCTTAGATGATACAAGATATATAGGGTGATCTAACTAAAGGTATTTTTTCAGAACAAAAAAAATATATAAAAATTCTAATCAAGTGTAGAAAATTTATTGGTGATTTGAAGGGACATTTCTGGCATTTATTTATGGAAAATAATTTCCTTCAAATGTTGGCAACTGTATGGAAATGGGAAGGTTAACTGTTTTCGACCAACATTTTGTTCACCCTAAAAAATAGTTAAAGATCGTGTGAAATTGTACATTTCTGTAGGTAGTTGCAAGGTTTTTTCAAAATCATTCATCTTTCATACCCATGGTCGACAAGTGTTCCTGGACATGTCCATAAAAACTTACCCACAGCTGTGTGAAATATTATAGATCTTTGGTAAGCTCGGCACAAATTCAAAACTGATTTGCAAAATAATATTTTCCAATCCAGGATTAACGTATGTGACAGTCGCTTACACGAAACAGCACACACCGGCGTGTTTAGTAGGGAATACTCAGCAGTCGAATACAAAAGCCTTGACTTGTCGTGGCATTTCTTCTTCTTAAATGACAAATAATATTTAATAAAACTTTCGCATTTATAACCATAACATTTAGACACTCAAACTCAGACACACACTTACAGGCAGTCATACTCCTACATCGAAATAAAAAACAAAAGAAATATTACAACAACAATGCAAAAAAGGACTCACATAACTTTGGCTGTACTGATAACATTTGCAAGGGCTAAGGAAACCAAAAAATAAAAAAATAAAAGAAGCGGAAACCCCACACAAACAACAAATAGTTTTTTGTTTATGTATATAACAATAAAAGAAAGAAAAAGGCAACAACGACCAGATGAGTGGGTGGCTGGTGTGGGTGGAGGATATGAAACCCTTTTTTCCTAAGTTATTTTTTTGCTGTCTTAAGTATCCCCTTTGCCTAGCCGATATTTGTAAAAAGGTTGTACGACTGCTTGTATACATGACGGTGCGGGTATGTGTAGCTCGACAATATTTATTTGTGTTATATTTATGTTCGAAATATTCTCAAGAGGTAGTGCTGAGAGAATGAGAGAGCGAGAGGGAGAGCGCGCGCTATAGGATAAAGAAGAACAATGGCCCTTAAAAAACTGTCTGATATATAGTTTAACTTTATGCACACATTAATACACAGTACACTTAAGCACACACACACATACCTACCCACTAGAGAGGACACTCGTTTATCCTTAGACCATGCACATGTATACACACATGTATTTGTGTATGAATGCGTAGACCCTTTATCTTATGTCGTGTTTGTGTATGTGAGTTTAGTCGACCCTATTCTGTGTATGACTTTGAACAAATGTACCAACACGTGTATTGGTGTGTGCTTGTTTCCTATTGGGGTTTATATTATATTGCTCGTACACACACATTCGCACACGCAGATGTGTGAGTGATTTTTTATATCCCCACCCTACCGGCTAAGAGGGTGTATATCATTTGATACGGACAAAAAGTGTAACGCATCGAAAAAAGCATTTTAGATCCTACATATGTTTTGACCAAATCCGTTTCATGACTTTCGAAATCAAAGGAGCCATGTCCGCCTGAGCGTCTGGTTTCCACTATAACTGTTAAAAGGAGCTTAAAATCGGTTTTAAATTTTGCTGGTCATAATCCAGCTAACCAAACGTTCACAATTCGCTCAGCGTTCTGTACGACAATCGGCAAAATATTCCGATTTCGAATCAGAATTCTTACCGAGTTCGTAACGGCAAACATATGTGAGGGTTGATACGAATTCTGAACTACATCTCTGAGGGAATTCTGATGTTTTTGCCGACATTTCGAACCGATTTCTGACAGAATTCTAAACTGCAGTCTTGGGAAATTCGAAAGGACATTTCGATTTCTCGGGTCGAATTCTCGCATTAAGTCTTAGTAAATTCTGATGTTTTTACCCACAGTTCGAAAAGAATTCTGAACTAATTCTGGGCTAATGTCTTGGTAAATTCTGAATGTAAACAAATAAAACACAATAATTTAAAATATATAAATATACCTCAGCCAAACAGTTAAGAATTCGTTCGGAATTAGTTTGAACACAATAATTGTAAAATATGAGGCAACCCGGTAAACTAAATTTGCCAACAATGTCTGATATCAGACAATTATAAACAATATCTGAACTCTATCGATGGTTCTTACCGAAATCGTTACGAATTCTGTTCGGTGTGTCTGATGATTTTTTTTTCAGAGAAGTAGTTCAGAATTCGTGTTTTTTGTTACGAACTCGGTAAGAATTCTGGTCCGAAATCGGAACATTTTGCCGATTATCTGACCGAATTCTGAACGTTTGGTGTATTGGGAAATAACAAAAATTTTAAACGAATAGACTATCTCAGATAAATAGTTCAGAATTCGTTGCGAGTTCATTTACAGAAATCTGGAAAAAAAATTAATAAAAATCCCACAGACAAGTCTAACAGAATTCGCTTCGAATTCGTTTAGATATTTCTGAACATAATAAATAAAAAGTCCTTAGACAAATCGAACAGAATTTCAAACTATTTCGGTAAGAATTCTCTATAGAGTTCAGATATTGTTCAGAACTGTCTGATGTCAGACATTGTCGGCAAATTGGTTTACTGGGAATATTTTTTCAAATCTGAATGCAGGATTAAAAAAGGTCTATACCTAACCCCTTCTGTTACCTTTGACAAAATAGTACTATTACGACTTCTTGTGGTATTCTTTATCCTATTCATTTCATCTACCAAAATCAATACATAAGGCCAGGGTTATAAGCTTAACTTAGTGACAAATAATTGGATTCATAGCCAGGCCCCTTTTGGTGCCTCTTAAACAAATTACTTATTGTATTGTATACTTATATAAAGGGTGGTTAAATTTTAAGGGCCGATGTTGAATGTAACACACACCTAAACGTTAAGTTTTTTTCTGCATTTCGTTTAATATGGCTTAATTTCAGACTAACTTAATTTGAACCATGTAAAGATACACAAGCGAGCAACTTGTTAAAGTTATTCAGGCTTCAGGCAACGGTGGATGATAGATTTTCGAAGAAAATCATCTTTAGTGATGAGGCATATTTCACCTCAGTAGATTCGTCAATAAGCAGAATTTACGCATTTGGACGAATGATAATCCAAGAGTGATTTTCGAAAAAACAATGCACCCACAAAGATTGACTGTTTGGTGCGGTTTATGGGCTGGCGGCATCATCGAGCCGTATTTGTTCAAAAATGAGGCCGGTCAGGCAGTTACTGTGAATGGTGTTCGCTATCGTAAGATGATAACAAACTTTTGATGAACCGAATTGGAAGATATGGATGTGGACGATATGTGGTTTCAACAGGACGGTGTCACTTGCCACACAGCTGACGAAACAACGGCTCTTTTGCGTGACAAGTTCAATGGACGTGTTATCTTACGTCGTGGCGATGATAATAAGCCGCCAAGATCATGTGATTTCACATCGTTGGACTTCTTTCTTTGGAAATATTTAGAAGAAAAAGTGTACGTCGAAAAGCCAAAAATAATTTAAGAGCTGAAGAAATATATAATTCTGCACATTAACGACATTGAACCTCCCATATGTCTCAGACTCATTGAAAATATGGACCATTAGATAATATGGACTTTTTCTAAGACCGCCAAGGTTTTTCTTCAGCAGTCTTTGGCAACAATTACTTCGGCTACAAATCAAATGACTTATAAGGGAGTCCCATTATGATTAATGAGAATTACTTTTTGCGTATAGTCTTCGCACTGCCGAAAAAATACCTTGGCGGGTTTAGAAACAGCTGTACAGTCTGCCTGGCAACCGTAGCCAATACATTTCACCAATTTTTTAGTTGATTCTGAAAAAGATACCACAAAAAGGTCTGGAACCAGAATAAAAACTGTTCAAGTCCTAATAACACTACTCAACAAAATGAAAAAAATTTCTTGTACTACGGATGCGATAATTTTTTCTGCGTAGATAACCTTGACATGAGCTCGAAAAACGCAATAAAAAATTTTTTTTTTCGTTTGGTTTTTGTTTTATTTTTTTTTTTTTAAATTTTAAAAATTTTTTTTTGGTTAATTTGTTTCGTCCGGCATAACTCGGGAACCACTAGCCCGATTTAATTGAATTAAATTTTAAAAAATTTAAAATTACAATTAATCTGTTCATATAATGTTTTCCTATACAAGCAACAGTTTCCAAGTTAAAAATGAATATATAAAGGAAAAAACTTATTTTTTGCCTAAAGATTTAAATTTTTTTTTTAAAAAATCCATAAAAAATCCAAAATGAAAAAAAATGTCAAATCTTATTACTTTTACGTAAAGTCACATAACCTATGAGCAAAATGAGACAAAGATCATGAAAATCGATGCACGCGTTTCGCTTTTATTCGCAATTGAGTAAAGGTATGAATTTCAAAAATTTCAAAAAGTCATATATTTTTGTCTCCCAACAAATTTTAATTTTTTTTGTAATAAAAAAGAAAAAACCTTACCATAGACAAAGTTGTGCATATGTCGAGCAAATTTTTGAAATTCATACCTTTACTCAATTGCGACATTTTGACTGTTGACTAGTGTAATGATAAAAGACCGAATAAATGTAAACAAAACAAAAACATTAAAAATATTAAGATAATTCTTTGCATACTGTTTGTTTTATTTACATATATCATTGTGCGTTTTTGTTGGAACATCATTAAGAATATGAATTAGACTGCGTAATGAAAATTTGGAGCTTGGCCACACCCCTTCCTGTACCGTACTATCCGAGTGTGGATTAAAACCCACATAATGTATGAATTTCTCTTGAATTTTGTTTCCTGTTGCTCGTATATAAGTATTTCATCTCCGTATTCGTATAAGAAAAGGGGATGCACGCCTCCCACGCCTAGCACCTTTTACTTAATCGACCCTTAACGAGATTTAAATTCCATGTAACGAGCTCCATAGGTGAGGGTATATGTAAGTCGGATCAACCGACTGAAACTTTTTTACTTGTTTATATTTTATAGTGATCATAAAGAAAATTTCCCCAACAACAACAAAAGCATCTAGGAAATAATAATTATATTTAAGTAGTGTTCGGTAGCTATTGCTTACAAAAAACACGAAGTGGAAGCGAATCGACGGCCCTAAACGAATCATTCATGTTGCGAGCGGTTTTTGTGCAGACGAGGTCAGTTCAATGATTACGATTTCTCCCAAGAACTCATGGTCAAAAGGCCTTCTTTGTTGTCACATTATGAATTTTTAACAGCTTTTTGAAAGAAAAGCGACGTTTAAAAGATTTGATTTTTTTTCCAATGTTTATTTTTGAAAAAAAAATCTAAAAAAAATCTTCAATTAAAATGCCTTATTGGTTGTTATTGGATCTACTCTAAGGTAGCCTTTTAATTTAGTAGTTAATGTTAACAAGTATTACCCCTGCTTGGCAAGCGATTGATGTTTTCTGATACCCTCTACCAAAGAGTGGATGACATACTAAATTTATCATTTCATTTGCAACGTCACGAAACATTGATCGGAGTAAAGTATATATACGAGTATTAATGATTTCATGAAATTCAAAGACGATCATGTTCGTCCGATCATGTATTTGTGGAACGCACGATAGCGGTCAAACGAATCAACCAAGGATACTGATATTTTGCTTATGGTCATAATCTGTTTGACAGTAGGGGGAAAAACTTTTCCTTTAAGGGACTCTTTTAATATTTGCTAAAGAAATCATAATTTTTTGAGGTCGAAAAATATTTAAAATTAGTATTTTTAGTTAGGACGCCCTAAATACCTCACAAAAGCGTATAATTGTATGTTTTGACTCATGTGGCTAAAAAACGTATCGCTTGGTCAAAACGGGCAGTCAATATGGACACATGGGTTCTTAAATAAAAGAAAATTTTGCTACGAATCAAGTTATAGATTAATTTTCAAGTATTGGCTGAGACTTGAAACGACTAAGTCTTTAGTAGCAGATGGACCGAACGGTATATAGCCTTTCTCGCAGTTTTTCCTAAAACGAGTAATTTTAAACTTGCGACCCTGGTACAATAAACGAGGTATAGTCACTAGCAAAACAGCAAATAAACAGTTTGCTGAACTGTCGAAAACACTTTGAAAAAGAGAGTACGAAGTTAAAGTCCTTGCACCTCTTGGTAACTCCGATCATTGCATTGAATCAGCATCCTTTTCGTATTCCGCTCTTCGTGTCGCTTCGATACCAGTACCAAAGCGCGTAGTTTTTATCAACGAAAAGGCACGTTGGGCTGTGATCAACCACTTTTACCAGCGAAGTAAATGTTGCGGCTCAAATGATCCAAAATATGATTTTATTTGGAATAAAAACATTTATTCCAAATAAAGTTATGTCGGGTAAACCAGCCAAAAACAGTTGGTTGAACCAGGCATTCAGGGATGCTGTCAGATATAATGAGCGGCGTTCAGAAATTGGCGTCTGAAAAAAAAACGCCAATACTGGACTGCTGCGGAAACAGGCAAGAACTTCATGTGCGAGAGTGCTTAGGCGTGAAAAATTTCTGTACGAACAACATCTACGTACAAAGGTTATTGCTTCCCTAGGGGAAGTAAGAGCTTTTGGTCGTTTGTAAGAAGAGTAAAAGGATAGTTCATCATCTATCCCAACTCTTGCTAAAGACAATCAGGCATTTACTGGCCCGGTGGATAAAGCTAAGCTATTGGCTGAAATGTTTGCAGTTAATTCTTCCTTGCCGGAAAGCAATCAACCCTTCCCCGTGATCGAAAACGTATCTAGTTCCATGCCTCAGATATTTTTTTTGAACAGGTGGGGTTAAAAGGGTACTTGCGAACATCGGCGTAAATAAATCCCAGGGCCCGAATGGTATTTCGTCAGGACAAGTCCTATGTAAGTGCTCTTCGACGCTGGCCTGTACATTAAGTAACCTTTTCAACCTTGCTTATCGTGCGGGAGTCTTCCCAGCGTGTTGGAAGGTTGCGAACGTTTAGCCAATCCCTAAAAATGGTGAAGCCAATAATCCTGTGAATTATCGGCCAGTCGCGATTTGCTCTGCGCTCTCCATGGTAATTGAGAGCATGGCTAACCACCATCTTGTGAGGTATCTAGAGTACAACGACCTGCTTGATGGCTTCAGTAGAAATCGCTCTACGGGAGACCTGATGGCTTTCCTCTCGGAAAGCTGGAGTCGGTCTATCCACCATTTTGGTGAGAGTAAGGTTGTGGCTCTGGATATCTCTAAGGCCTTTGCTAGAGTGTAGCACGGTGCACTTAAATCAAAAAACAGTTTTCGCTCGTTTTATATCCAGGTTTCTTAGAGCTCGCACTATAAGAGTTGTTGTAGAGTGGTTCTCATCCACCCCGCATAGGCTTACCGCAGGTGTACCACAAGGCTCTGTTCTTATTCCCTTTTTTTTATTATTTTTATTAATGATATGTTGGGTCAGACCGTGAATCCAATCTACTCCTTTGCGGATGGCAGCAACCTCTGTCATTCTTAATCATTCAACCATAGGCCAAGTCATCAATATATTGAAGGCAGACGGCGTTTTATGAATGAGACACTTGGCCGGGATTTACAAGCCATTTACGACTGGGGTGCTGCGATTTACTGACCCATCAGCTTCGTCATTATCTATCGATGGAATGGATGTTCAACAATCACATGCTCTTGATGTTCTAGGCATGAAGATACAATGTGACGCTCGATGGTCGAGAATGTATTCGAAGTGTTAGAAGAATAACTCAAGTGTATAGGCTTTCTAAAGCGGTGTAAGACAAATTTCACTCCTTCTGATCTTTTCAACATCTATACGACCTATATCAGGCTTAAGATGGAATACAACTCCCATACTTATATATGGGTAACATCTCCAAAATCATTCTTGGAGCTACTTGACCGTGTTCAAAGGAGAGCGATGGTGCTGATATGAGACAGTAGGGTATCCGATTCTATGGTTCCCTTGAGCATCGTCGGAATATGGGATGTGTGTCGTTTTTCTATCGTTACTTTCATGATGTGTGCTCCGCTGAAATCCGTCGACTTATTCCTGCCGTGAGGATGTTCGTCAGGAATACGCGACTTTCCAGGAGTTTACACCCGTTCGTTATCGATTATCCATTCGACCGCACTATACACTACACATCCAATTCTCTTTTTGCCCGTACTGTCCGTATGTGGAAAAGTTTTGTATTTCCCACAAATGTTTTTCCCGGCAAATGTATTTCCCACCTATGACGACATCCAGAAATTCAAGACAAATGTCAATAAACTTTACTTCCTCTCTCCCTCCTCTGATCAATTACTTTCCACCCACCAAGCAATGCACTGCATAATAGGGGACATCCCCAGAGTGGTCTATAAAAAACACAACAGGGACTTTTGAAAATTTAATATGTCAAGTTTTTTTTAATTGTTCAGCAACAAATTCTATTCAATCAAAGAAAGCTGTAATTTTGTTATGTTTTATTAAAGCTCTTGATGAAACAGCCTACATTTTCGTTGCACACTGTATCTTCTGGTATTGTGACTACATTGGCAGAAGACTCACATAGCACGAGCTTATATTGAATTGGTAAACTACCGATGAACAGACAAATTATTAAAGAGTAGAAAAGAATTAGTATGCAAGATAGAGACACAAACCAGCGTCACTCGATCTTGCAACAAAATATTTGCGCAGTAACCAAGGTAACATTAATTGCTAAAGATGTGGATATTTTGATTCCAAGCGACTTTCCGCTGGTCCAGCCACCAGTTTAAAAATCATTCGCAAAAACGATTACTGAGTCCATGAATAAATTTGGACCTGCAGCGCAAGTCGGGTTAAGATAGTAACATATATATTTTAATGCTCGTCGATTCAAGACGATCGTGCCATCTTTTGTTGGGCACTATAGGATCCCAAAAAAAAGAGCTAGAATACTGAAATACTTTAGCGCGAAGATGGCTTACAGTCATCCGTAATATGTTTGAGATTGGTAATTTGGGACTAAAGTTATTTCGAAAAATACACACTTTTGTCAGTATTTGCTCAATATTTCATCAAATTCTAAACTCAATTTTAAACATTAGCTACCTGCTTAGTACGGGCATAAATATTTTTACAACATAAAACACACCCATTTCAATAGTAGAACTGAACATATACCGTTAATTTCATATGGGTTTTAAAAGCTACTCTCAATAGCGTTAGTGTGTAACGGGATTTTAAAATTGTTTTAATCTATTTCATCATGGAGTGCTCAGATAATGAAAACCTTATCGCTGTAATAGCCTTTTTCAAGTGTGAAATGAAAAACAGCGATATTTTCAAAACGCTCCGGCTACTAGGGATTAGCCGCATGTTCGTCTACCAATGCATACAACTGATTGAGAAGACTGGAGATGTAAAAGACCGCCACCGGTCTTGCCGGCCACGCTCTGTTCGAACACGCATGACATCAAAGCCGTTAAATCAAGAATTCACAGAAGTCCGCCTGAAAACAGAAAATCATGGCCCGTGAGATGAATATCACGCAAAAGTTCCTAAGTCGAATCATTAAAAAAAGGCTTGGGACTTGGGACTTTCAAACGACGTACCGGGCATTTATTGATTGCAGCTTTAAAAATATTAGATTGACAAATGCAAACGTCTTTTGGTAAAGCACGCTGATAACTTGCACAGAAAAATTTTGTTCACCGATGAAAAAATATTTACCGTTCAGAAAAATTGACAAGCAAAATGATAGAGTGTATGCGCGGTCATCTAAGAAGCATCTGAACTGATCCCAAGGGTGGAAAAGGGTCATCACCCAGCTTCAGTTATGTTTTGGTGGGGTGTCTCTTACGATGGACTCACTGACTTGCATTTCTGCGAACAAGGAGTCAAAACATCGGCCAAAGTTTACCAAGAAACCGTTTTGGAAGCTGTTATGAAGCCTCTTAACAACTCCCTGCTCCAAAACCAGCCATGGACTTTCCAGCAGGATTCTGCGCCGGCCCATTAGGCTAAAACATCCCAGGCCTGGCTTCGAAACAATTTGCCAGCGTTCATTACCTCTGAAGAATGGCCCTCATGCAGTCCAGATTTGAACCCATTTGATTACAAATTGTGGACATTTTTAGAGGACAAGGTTTGTCACAAAAAAACCCCAACATTGGATTTCCTAAGACTGATTTTGTTCGAGCTGTGGCCAATTTTCCAATGGACGAGCTTCGTGCAGCTATTGACGATTGGCCAGTGCGACTTAAGGCGTGTGTAAAGGCAAAAAGCGGACATTTCAAATAAGTAGATTCCTTTGGATACAATATACATACATCTTTTGGATACAAATTAAGACTTAAAAAATATTTGGTCCAAAAACAATCAGTACTTTTTATTTTACAGCATAAAACGTGTGTAACAGTATTTATGTCCCTACTAAGTATTTATTTCATTCTCGCAACATCCTATAAAAAAACCAGGGAAAAACTTCTCTCAAATCTGTGTGCTGTGCACTCAATGACCAGAAAGTTTATAGCGACATCTTTACATTTCTCTGCGATTTAACTCTTACTCGTTAAGTCGCCTGCAATCACGAGGTTGACTCCCGTCGCTGAAAACTAGTTATGGGTTTTTTCCTAAACCTGGTTTTACCGAATGTAGTCGTGCATATTAAACGTCCAATTTTGGCGACCCACAAACATTTCAAACATTAAAATTTTTAAACTCTGTCTGAAATTTGGGCCTAAAATACTCGGTAGATATAGATTTAAAGCGATTTAAATTAAAGAAAATTTCACCATGAATCCAAATTTGGATTTATTTTGAAAATGTGGCTTACATTAAGATCTGAATCGATGACCTTTGAGGATCAATAATGACATATATAGTCAAAACATATAATTTACAAGTTAAATGTCTGCCGGAGTTGTGCGATTTGTTCAACTTTTGCCTTTTCTACTCGAATTTTCTTTTCTTCTGGCGCTTTCATTTAGTATGCCACATAGCATTAAACCACCCTCGTTTACCCCGTTGTGCTGTATTTATTTTGTTCCTTTATATATTTAAAATTGAAACGCACAACAAGAAGTAGTTGGTAAAGCAAATATACTATTTTAGGTTGTCGAAAAGTTTTCATGTTCTTTTTAGTTTGAAGTGTTTTTGCTATTTTGGAAATTATGAAACAATTAAGGGTAAAAAACGATAGAAACTTTTGCTCGTACACTATAATCGAAGCATTTAATTCTCTATCCAATAAATATTAACAACAATCGTGAAGTTATGTCTTTTGTTTTCAATTTGAAAAACAATTTCAAAGATGAACTTTATGTTTAAAGAAAAAAATATTTTTTGACCCCGAAAACGATTGGGGTAAGTGTGTGGCATTTTGGATTTTGCCCAGTTTTTAGGCCTACATCAAAAACGGTCATTAATAACTTCTTGCTTTAGCTGGTTTGGGATCTGCTTGCAGAAAAAATAGCCTCAGACAGCAACGTACATATTGATGAATGAATCCAGGCCACTATGAGCATTCGGCACCAGTTACTTGTGGACATGCTTATTTAATGTAAAGACGATGTAAACTGACCGTAACATGAACTTATGCAGAAAAGAATATTACGTTGGGACACCCCTAAAACATAGTTTTTGAACGCTTCAACAGCTACTTTGGGCGATGAAAATCGTTGACCACGCAATTTTTCTTGACACTTGGGAATAAGAAGAAGTCAATGGGTGCCAAATCAGAGTTGTACGGTGAATGACCCATCAATTCGACATCTTAAGTGGTCAAATAGTTCATCGTTTCAGCTGATGTGTGAGAGCTCGAATTGTCGTGTTGCAAAATGATCCGTCTTCTCTTAATATCTTTCCTTAGTTCTTCGAACACTGTTGGCAAACAGATGGTTGTATAATACTTAGAATTTACCTCCTACAGGCACTGTGGCAACATAGCCGAAAAAACGCAAACATTTGCTTCGATGTATATCTTCCACGAACAACTTTTGTTCGATTTGGCTCGTCTTTAAAGACCCATACGGTAGATTACTGTTTTGTTTCGGGTTCTTATGCATAGATCCATAATTCGTGACCTGGGACAATGTTTTACACTGCCTTTGAGCTACCGCAGTTATACTTTTTCTACATCTCTTTGCACCAATCCATACGAGCCTTGTTTTGAGCATTCAAATAATTTGGGATCCAACGAGAACAATTTTTTTTCATGGCCAAATGAACATGCAATATCATACTGATGCTTGTCATACTGTCATACATACTAATGCCCAAGGATGCCTTAATCTTACTGTATGTCACATGTCGGTCTTGCTTAATCAGTTCACGTACAGCATCGATGATTTCTGGAAAAATGACCGAAGTTGGACGTCCTTCACAAAATTCATCCTGGAGTGAACCGCTTCCGAGACTGAACTCTTGGTACCAGCGAACAACAGTGGTTTTTGATGGTGCTTCATCGCCAAAGTCGATGTTTAAACACTCTTGTCTTGATAACCCATGACGAAAATCGTAAAAAATCATCGCACGAAAATTTTCACATTTTTTGATTGAGATGGATTTTTAACACACTGTAAACAAAACAATTCACCCTTAAATGACAAAGCGTTAGTTATGCTAAAAATGAAGTTATGCTAAAAATGTCAAAGTTTCCAATGGAAGTTTTAGGTTGCATCTGGGAACACAAGTAGCAACCCTCGTACCATCCACCCTTCGGTAGGGATAAGAAAGCATGGTGTTCCATTAGCAATTACCATTACTACGAGTAAATATAAGTACATTTGAAGGCATGGATAAAGATATGAAATAGCTTATTTTAAGAAATTTTTTAAGAGTTCTAATTGCTGATCAGTAATAAAATTGTACGCTGGGTTATTTTATACTTGTTTTGTGTTTGTTTGGATTAGTATACTTAATAGGGACATAAATACTGTTACAACATTGAACACACCCATTTCAATAGCTGTTATGAAGCCTCTTAACAACTCCCTGCTCCAAAACCAGCCATGGACTTTCCAGCAGGATTCTGCGCCGGCCCATTAGGCTAAAACATCCCAGGCCTGGCTTCGAAACAATTTGCCAGCGTTCATTACCTCTGAAGAATGGCCCTCATGCAGTCCAGATTTGAACCCATTTGATTACAAATTGTGGACATTTTTAGAGGACAAGGTTTGTCACAAAAAAACCCCAACATTGGATTTCCTAAGACTGATTTTGTTCGAGCTGTGGCCAATTTTCCAATGGACGAGCTTCGTGCAGCTATTGACGATTGGCCAGTGCGACTTAAGGCGTGTGTAAAGGCAAAAAGCGGACATTTCAAATAAGTAGATTCCTTTGGATACAATATACATACATCTTTTGGATACAAATTAAGACTTAAAAAATATTTGGTCCAAAAACAATCAGTACTTTTTATTTTACAGCATAAAACGTGTGTAACAGTATTTATGTCCCTACTAAGTATTTATTTCATTCTCGCAACATCCTATAAAAAAACCAGGGAAAAACTTCTCTCAAATCTGTGTGCTGTGCACTCAATGACCAGAAAGTTTATAGCGACATCTTTACATTTCTCTGCGATTTAACTCTTACTCGTTAAGTCGCCTGCAATCACGAGGTTGACTCCCGTCGCTGAAAACTAGTTATGGGTTTTTTCCTAAACCTGGTTTTACCGAATGTAGTCGTGCATATTAAACGTCCAATTTTGGCGACCCACAAACATTTCAAACATTAAAATTTTTAAACTCTGTCTGAAATTTGGGCCTAAAATACTCGGTAGATATAGATTTAAAGCGATTTAAATTAAAGAAAATTTCACCATGAATCCAAATTTGGATTTATTTTGAAAATGTGGCTTACATTAAGATCTGAATCGATGACCTTTGAGGATCAATAATGACATATATAGTCAAAACATATAATTTACAAGTTAAATGTCTGCCGGAGTTGTGCGATTTGTTCAACTTTTGCCTTTTCTACTCGAATTTTCTTTTCTTCTGGCGCTTTCATTTAGTATGCCACATAGCATTAAACCACCCTCGTTTACCCCGTTGTGCTGTATTTATTTTGTTCCTTTATATATTTAAAATTGAAACGCACAACAAGAAGTAGTTGGTAAAGCAAATATACTATTTTAGGTTGTCGAAAAGTTTTCATGTTCTTTTTAGTTTGAAGTGTTTTTGCTATTTTGGAAATTATGAAACAATTAAGGGTAAAAAACGATAGAAACTTTTGCTCGTACACTATAATCGAAGCATTTAATTCTCTATCCAATAAATATTAACAACAATCGTGAAGTTATGTCTTTTGTTTTCAATTTGAAAAACAATTTCAAAGATGAACTTTATGTTTAAAGAAAAAAATATTTTTTGACCCCGAAAACGATTGGGGTAAGTGTGTGGCATTTTGGATTTTGCCCAGTTTTTAGGCCTACATCAAAAACGGTCATTAATAACTTCTTGCTTTAGCTGGTTTGGGATCTGCTTGCAGAAAAAATAGCCTCAGACAGCAACGTACATATTGATGAATGAATCCAGGCCACTATGAGCATTCGGCACCAGTTACTTGTGGACATGCTTATTTAATGTAAAGACGATGTAAACTGACCGTAACATGAACTTATGCAGAAAAGAATATTACGTTGGGACACCCCTAAAACATAGTTTTTGAACGCTTCAACAGCTACTTTGGGCGATGAAAATCGTTGACCACGCAATTTTTCTTGACACTTGGGAATAAGAAGAAGTCAATGGGTGCCAAATCAGAGTTGTACGGTGAATGACCCATCAATTCGACATCTTAAGTGGTCAAATAGTTCATCGTTTCAGCTGATGTGTGAGAGCTCGAATTGTCGTGTTGCAAAATGATCCGTCTTCTCTTAATATCTTTCCTTAGTTCTTCGAACACTGTTGGCAAACAGATGGTTGTATAATACTTAGAATTTACCTCCTACAGGCACTGTGGCAACATAGCCGAAAAAACGCAAACATTTGCTTCGATGTATATCTTCCACGAACAACTTTTGTTCGATTTGGCTCGTCTTTAAAGACCCATACGGTAGATTACTGTTTTGTTTCGGGTTCTTATGCATAGATCCATAATTCGTGACCTGGGACAATGTTTTACACTGCCTTTGAGCTACCGCAGTTATACTTTTTCTACATCTCTTTGCACCAATCCATACGAGCCTTGTTTTGAGCATTCAAATAATTTGGGATCCAACGAGAACAATTTTTTTTCATGGCCAAATGAACATGCAATATCATACTGATGCTTGTCATACTGTCATACATACTAATGCCCAAGGATGCCTTAATCTTACTGTATGTCACATGTCGGTCTTGCTTAATCAGTTCACGTACAGCATCGATGATTTCTGGAAAAATGACCGAAGTTGGACGTCCTTCACAAAATTCATCCTGGAGTGAACCGCTTCCGAGACTGAACTCTTGGTACCAGCGAACAACAGTGGTTTTTGATGGTGCTTCATCGCCAAAGTCGATGTTTAAACACTCTTGTCTTGATAACCCATGACGAAAATCGTAAAAAATCATCGCACGAAAATTTTCACATTTTTTGATTGAGATGGATTTTTAACACACTGTAAACAAAACAATTCACCCTTAAATGACAAAGCGTTAGTTATGCTAAAAATGAAGTTATGCTAAAAATGTCAAAGTTTCCAATGGAAGTTTTAGGTTGCATCTGGGAACACAAGTAGCAACCCTCGTACCATCCACCCTTCGGTAGGGATAAGAAAGCATGGTGTTCCATTAGCAATTACCATTACTACGAGTAAATATAAGTACATTTGAAGGCATGGATAAAGATATGAAATAGCTTATTTTAAGAAATTTTTTAAGAGTTCTAATTGCTGATCAGTAATAAAATTGTACGCTGGGTTATTTTATACTTGTTTTGTGTTTGTTTGGATTAGTATACTTAATAGGGACATAAATACTGTTACAACATTGAACACACCCATTTCAATAGTAGAACTGAACATACCCCGTTAATGTCAAATGGGTTTTTAAAGCTAACCTGAATAGCGTTAGTCTGTAACGGGAATTTAAAATTGTTTCAACTTTCATCATGGAGTGGTCAGATAATGAGAGCCGTATCGCTGTAATAGCGCTTTTCAAGTGTGAAATAAAAAAAGCGATATTTTCAAAACACTACGGCCACTAGGGATTAGCCGCATGTTCTTCTACCGATACATAACACTGTTTGAGGAGACTGGAGATGTAAAAGACCGCCACCGATCGGGCCGCCCACGCTCTGTTCGAACACTGCATGTCATCAATGCCGTTAAATCAAGAATTCACAGAAATCCGCCAGAAAATCATGGCCCCTGAGATTAATATCACGCAAAAGTCCTTGAGTCGAATCATAAAAACAGACTAGGGACTTGAGGCTTTTAAACGACGTACCGGATATTTATTGACTGCAGCTTTAAAAACAATAGGATTGAAAAATGTAAACGTCTTTTGGTAAAGCACGCTGATAACATGCACAGAAAATTTTTTTTACTGATGCCGTTCAGGACAAAATTTTACAACCAAAATGATAGAGTGTATGCGCGGTCATCTAAGGAAGCATCTAAACTGATCCCAAGGGAGGAAAAGGGTCATCACCCAGCTTCAGTCATGGTTTGGTGGTGTGTCTCTTACGATGGGGTCACTGACCTGCATTTCTGCGAACAAGGAGTCAAAACATCGGCCAATGTTTACCAAGAAACCGTTTTGGAAGCTGTTGTGAACAATTCCCTGTTCCAAAACCAGCCATGGACATTCCAGCAGGATTCTGCGCCGGCCCATAAGGCTAAAATGTCCCAGGCCTGGCTTCGAAACAATTTGCCAGTGTTCATTTCCTCTGAAGAATGGCCCTCAGGAAGTCCAGATTTGAACCCATTAGATTACAAAGTGTGGACGGTTTTAGAGGAAAAGGTTTGTCACAAAAGATACGCCAACATTGGATCTCTGAAGACTGCTTTGGTTCGAGCTGTGGCCAATTTTCCAATGGACGAGGTTCATGCAGCTATTGACGATTGACTAGTGCCACTTTAAGCGTGTGTAAAGGCAAAAGGCGGACATTTCGAATAAGTAGATTCTTCTTGGATACAATTTACATCAATAAATTTATTAAAATATATTTGGGCCAAAAACATTCATTACTTTTTATTTACACCATCAAACGTGTGTTACAGTATTTATGTTCCTACTAAGTGTTTTAAACTGCAATATTGTTTGTCTGTGTTTTCTGCTTTTTCAGAAAACACTGTTTTCGTCTCTTCAATAAGTTGATTGATTAATTTTGTTGGAAAGCTACTATCATTTAGTATTTTGGTTATTTCTTTTGTATTTTTTGTTTGAAAACATTCGTCACTTAGTGTTAAGACCTTTGAAATTAAACTTTTTGCAGTGTTTATTATGTGTGATTTTGGCTGGGTTGAGTGATAATTCATGATTCTACCTGTTGAGATCTCTTCTTTTTACCAGTCAATTCTTATTTGTCCGATTGTGTGATTAATTTTGGTGTCTAGATACGCAATTGAATTGTTAGCCTCTCTTTCAATGGTGAATTGAATTTTTGGGGGATATTTGTTGTTGTTGTTATAGCGGCAAACCGAAACGGGGTGACAGCCCTTGGCTTTAGAATTGCTGCTTCAGGTGGATCCGTTGCGTAGTACCGGCTGTAGTGGGATATTTTTTGAGTGTTTTAGGATATCGTCTTCGTCATTTGCTTTTAATATTGCTAGGATGTCATCAACATATTTGGCTATGTATTTCATATTGATGTTTCTGTGGCCTAGTTCGTTGATAGATTCGTAAAGTTAGTCGTCTGGTACTATATCCGCTATAGTAGGAGAAAGTGGGTTGCAAATTAAAAATTTTCAGGAATTGTTGATTTGAAATTTTCGTATTTTCTGCAATTTTGATCCAGTCTTCCATTTTTATTCGTGTGGCTGTATTTATTGGAATATTGGTGAATAATGAGATGACGTCAAAAGCATCGATGGTTTCGTGCTTATATACTTTTATGCCTCTCATTTGTCTTTTTAATGTCGTTCGGTTTTTTTTATATTGTAAAGTATATACGAGTACTTGTAAATGTCTGTTTTAAAATGTTGCCAATGTATCTCGTTAGTTGATAACTTGGTACATGTATTGACGATCCTATTGGTCGTAGGGGTATGCCAGGTGTATTTTAGGCAATCCGTACATCTGAGGTGCATTTGCGGCTGAGCAATGAAGTTGTTTCTTCAGCCATGTGTCTATTAAATTCTTGTTTTTGAGTTCCGCTACGAATTTGCTGTTGGTTGTTTGTAGTTTGTGTATTTAATTTGTTCTTAATGTTCTGTAGGTACTTTTTTCTTCAAGTAGTACTTTTATTTTCTCTTCATATTCCCGTTTTTACATTGCAATAGTTGTGTTGCCTTTATCTGCTTGGATAATAATTATGTCTTTGTGTTGTTTAAAAAATTTATGTGTTTTTCTTAAAATCGTTAGAATGAAGAATCTTTGGAGGAATTTTTTTTTTGAGATTTCTATTAAAAATCTCTTTTTCGTCATCAGTTGTCATGTGTATGCATTATTATTTGTATAAATTATCTAAATATTTTTTATTATGACAGCAGGATCTATAACAATTATATGTAAAATGAAATATCGGCCAAATCCACGGCTTCGATGGCATAACTCTTACCGATGATCCATATTTGCAGTGACTCTGCGACATAATGGAGGTTCAATGTCGTTAAAGTGCTGAATTATCTCATCCTTTAGCCATTGCATTATTCTCAGCTTGTTAACGTACATAATTTTCTTTCGTTGAATATATATATATATATATATATATATATATATATATATATATATATATATATATATATATATATATATATATATATATATATATATATATATATATATATATATATATATATATATATATATATATATATATATATATATATATATATATATATATATATATATATATATATATATATATATATATATATATATATATATATATATATATATATATATATATATATATATATATATATATATATATATATATATATATATATATATATATATATATATATATATATATATATATGGGCTGTGATGGTTAAGTTATATGTTTTGATTGATGTAAAAACTAAATTATTTCATCTTTTTCTCAACGTGTCGTTGGTTTGTTTCAAACTTCAGCAGGAGAATTTTTATTAAATATGCTGTAGACGAAAATAAATTAAGTTACATAACATTAGTTTTTCTTTTTGCTTTACTATTAGTAAATAGTTTATCCAACTTACGATTTAGTTTACATCACGAACAATTACTTTTATTATTAAAGAAACTGGACTTCACGACACAAGTAATAAATAATAACATAAATAATTATACAATGTAAAAATCACAGTAGGAGAAAACTTAAATACTAATATCACAGAACTGTATGCTTCAAAATAACGCAACGGAATACTGCAGCTTAGTGTTGTCTTTATCTTCTTTGGTGTTTAAAGATTTGTTTATTCTCTGTTGGGTTCTTAGGCTCTCCAGTGTATATCTTTTGTTTTCGTTTCTCTCTCTGTCGAGTATTTTGACGTTTTTAAAGTTTACCTTATGTCCGCTCTCTTTTGCATGTTGTGCAAGTGCAGTTGTCTCCTTGTCTTTTCGAATGCCTGTTTCGTGTTCTGAGATTCTAATGCCTAATGTTCTCTTTGTTGTTCCAACGTACACTCTTTGACAGTCTTCGTTGTCATTGCCACTGCAAGTGATCTCATATACAACGTTGTCTGTGTTGAGTTTGTGAGTTGTTGTTGTTTTTGTTGTGAATATGTTGCGAAGTGTTTGGTTGGATTTGTACGCTATTGTTGTGTTCTCTTCATGTAGTGTATTTTGTAGCTTCTTACCATCGGTCAGATTTATTATAAAGGGTACACTGTAAAAAGTTTTTGGTTGTTCCTTCGAATTTATTTTCTTGCTCGGATTTAATGTGTTTGCTATTAGGTTGTTTATAATGGAATTTGGGCAGTTGTTTAGCTTTAGCGTCTGCCTTATTTTGTATATTTTGTCCTTTTTAAATTTTTCGTCGCTAAGTAGAGTTGTAATTAATCATTCTTCCTGATGCCGTCTCCTTTGTGTACCAATTTGTAATTAGTTTGCCATTCTTTCTGATGGTTTTCATGTCTAGGTAGGCAATCTCTTGATTCTGAGATTCTTTCTCGATGGTAAATTGAATTTTCTTGTGGTAGGAATTAAGAAGATGCATTATGCTTTCTTCGTCATTTTTGCGAATAACTGCAAAACGGTCATCCACGTAATTTGCAATGAATTTGATTTGTATGTTTTTTGTCGTTAATTCATTAAAAAAGTCGTCCAAAAATGTGTATCTAACACGATGTCAGGAATCGTCGGGGAGAGAGGGTTCCCCATAGGCATACCATACGTTTGATGGTAAGTTTTGTTGTCAAATATGAAATAGTTGTTCTCATTAAGACAAAATTGAAGAATTTTGAGAAATTTCTGTCGTGGTATATTTGTGATGTTTTTGAGGGTTTGCCATTTGTCCAGAATGTTCTTAATTGCTAAGTGTACAGGTATATTAGTAAATGATTATACCACGTCAAACGATACTAGTATATCGACTTTATCTTGTTCTATGTTTTTTATTCTTTGTTTAAGTTCAATTGAGTTCTTAATGTTGAAGTTGGTGGATGTTATTTGTCTGAGTATAGACCCAATGTATTTGGATAGTCTATAGCAAGGGACTTTCATTGAGGACGACATGGGTCTTAGCGGGGTACCTACTTTGTGTATTTTTGGAAGTCCATATAACACAGGTGCTGCTACTGAGTGACATGTTAATCTTCCTTTTTCCCATTTTGAAATGTATTTGTTTTTGTATAGATCTTGTACTATGTTGTTGTTAGTTTTCTGGAGTTTTTGCGTTGGATCCGTTTTGATTGTTTTATATGTAGATTTGTCTTCTAGAAGTCTGTGCATTTTGTTCATGTAATCATTTTTGTATAATATAACTGTTTTGTTTCCTTTATCCGCAGTGGTAACCATTATTTTGTCCTCGTATTCCTTTAGAAATTTCCTTGTCTCGTCGTATATGCCTAAAATAAACTTTTCTCGTTCATTGTTTCTTGAATTCCTCTTATAAAGTAATATTATATTTGCTATTTTTGCCCTGGTCATCTCTTTCTGATGATCATCATTTATTCTTTGAATTCATTGCTCAATATCTGCGATTAGTGGAATCGGCGCAAAATTGTGTTTATTGACTGGAAGTGCAAATTTATTTCCTTACGAAAGAATCCATTTGTTTTCCTTCATGAATTTTACTTCCAATTTTCTTTTACATATTCTAACTGAAACAAGTCAAACTGTGTCAAATCACTTGATCCTGGCTACCATTTAACATCCCCACGACTTGAGATAACACGGTCCTTGAATTTCTTACAAAAAAAGACACTGTCGACACTTTTGGTCGACTAAAAAAATCGCGAAGTGAACGAAATGTATTTTAATTTTAAGAGTCCATTTTCATAAAAGGCTTCTTAACGCACTGCTCAATTTTGTACCTAGCCATGGTTGAATTTGTCAACCACTAAGACAAAGAAATATTAAATTTAGTTGGGCCAAAACTTGACGTTAAGGTGCGACTCACAAATTAAATCGTGCATTATTGTTGGACCTCCCTTTACAAAGGCTCCATATTTTATTTTTTCAAGACGCTCCAGTATAACTCAATTAAAGTAGTTCCATCCAGTACTAATGTAGTCCATAATTCCAAAAATTCTTCAAGAGTGACACAAACTGTAAGTGCACTACTGCGTATGAGCAACATTATCCAACCAAGTATAACTCATACGCCACACTGTTACTTAAATAATACACTATTAAAATTCATATGAATTCTATATTTAATGGATATTTACCTCAGATCTTCGAGCAGGTTCCAGCACAACAGTCTGCAGTTGAATTGAACTTTAATCATCCATAAAACAAACTGAAATGAATACAAATTTACTGCAGATGTTTCATAAATCATCAATGTGATGTCTGACGATTGTATTTGTTTGTGGGGGCTATATATAAGTAAAACTACAACGGCATTCATATGTATATGTATACACGTATACATATGTGCGTCTGTAGTGGTGCGTATATACAAACAAGTGTAGTTATTGAAATTGCAAGTGGTGCCGAAGGAAGAGAAGCCAGTGGTGAAGGAACCGAGTTGGTTCCATTGCACAATTGGTCATAACATCGATGTGGTAATACATTTATAGTGCACTAGTGTACCGACGCACACACACCCTCCAGTAAGAGCATCACTGTGTTTGTGTGTATGTACGTGTGGCCATATGAGTGTGGTAAATAAAATGACTTTATAAAGTTCACAATTGCACGAGTTTATAAATATTACGTGTTTTCCCTCCAGTCCGTCTGTCTCTATGTCGGTTCGCTTACTTTCATATGAACTATGTCGGTCAGTATCATGTATGTCTCTCTGTTTGTCGGCCAGTCCATATTGGACCACTTATGCGTAGGTTATACAGTCTCGGGAAAATGAATAACGATCGGCAAAGATTTTTCCTGAATCTGGTCCACATTATCCACATTACTTTGGAGGACCTAATTCACGTGCTTGAAACTGTAAATGTCGACATGTTTGTATACTTCAACCCATCCATCCACTGGCCTCACTGACGACGTGTATGTCTGTCGGCCTGTCAGTCCATGCAATATACACATCATCAATTTTGGTTTTTTCCAGTGGTAAGCGCGTTTCTTTTTTTTGCTCCTCTCCATAAACGAAAACATTTATTGATATTTGTACGTACTACAAAAGTATGTGTGCATGAGCGAGTATGTGCGTACACATGCCTGCATGTTTGTCTGTCGGCCAAAGTGTTCACTTGGTAATGTGGCGCGTATTTGGTTGCCGTTGCTGTTGTGCATTTTTATTTCAAAATGTTGCACTTGTTTGACCTTTATTCTCCTTGGGACTCGTAACGCATTTACAAATGACCCAGCCAAACGAAATGTATGGTAAACCGTCCACCCATATATGTTTATTATCTGTGGCTCAAATGAATTGACCGGGAATGAAATACTCACACAGACACATATACGCAAATTCACAAATACAAATGCGAGGACGTATGCTGTTGTAGCATTATAGTCCAGCAGCAGAATTCTATCAGCCTGTTTATAAAGATGAATGACAGCTGGTCAGTGGAGATATCCAACTTAAATCCAGCAAAGAGCAGAAGTGCTACCGGGCCTTCTAAGAGCTTTGCAAAACTGGTAAACTAGTCAGCTGTAGTTGAAAAAAACTATTAGCAGACATCAAAGCAATAGACAAGCTCCTGTTTTCTCAAGCAAGGCCGTCCTATGCCTATGCGTATGTTTATTTTCCAAAAGAATTTTGATATACAGAAATTTTAGGTCTATTTTAAAGTTATTTTTCTCTAATATACAGCATATTTATATAACATTTATTACATTTAATTTAAAAAAAATGACCTAAGGCCAGCCCACATGACCCATGAAAAGTTGGGTAAAAAATGTCAGTAACGGAAAACTCTATATATTCCTTACATCCTTCTAGAATAATTATTCTACTAAAATAAAACAAGTAAAACTTCGTTCGGCTGGCCGAATCTTTTATACCTTTCACCGTTAGGCTTAAATTAACAAGTGTTAAATTATTAATGTTCACTTAGTTCCCTAAAAGGAAACTTGAACATGAGATGCCCTACACTACACAGTTACATAAAAATTAAGCTCCTCTGTTTGGCCATTTTCGCAAATTCTGTTTAACTATGTGACTTCTAGAAAAAGTTACAGACGATTAGAAGTTACTATTCGACGATTAGAAGTTACTAAGGTGCTATAAACCTCAGGATTATGTCAAAATGCCCTGATTGATCACGATTTTCTTATTACAAAAAACAACAGCTTTTTTTTACCTGTAAGTACAACACCTAAAGTGTAAAGAAACTTATTTTGCCTGTTTTATGGTGAGCGAAATAAAACGTTTTTAAAATACCCACAAAAATACGTTTTTAATGGTTTTAGAAATAATTTTCCATTTTTTTAACAAAATGTATTACGCCTTACGAACGTTTCAAATTTAAATAGATCTTCATTATCAAAACTATTACAATGACGCCAGAAATATGTCTTAATGAGTTTAACACCAGACGACAGACTGGAAAGGATGCCGGTGTCCAGTCAGATCTGTTATGAACTTCCTGATCGTGACTGAGACGTCCAGCTTTGCCAGCGAGAGTCCATAGATCACCCCAACAACAAAAAAGGTCTGAGCAACATTCACGCAAATAAGGTCGCGGTGGAAGTGTCCACCTACAGCGTAAATACAGTGCTAAATGAACATCCCCGGAAATAACAAACGAGGAGAAGACGCTACTTCGGCAGACCACCAAAAATCATGTTGTTACGTTCTATGGTTTTTTAAAGACAGTCGCACATGCCACTGCTTTATGTGAAAATCTAAGAGGAAGGAACCTCAAGTCGCTCCCCGGTAGCACTTAGGGCTCTGGCAAAATAAAAAATGTTGTAAGGCGATAGCTCATCAGTGGGAAGGAATGCGGCGACAGTGAGGATACCTAATATGAGCAAGACGCAGGTAAGGAACATCCAGACTTGCCAGAAGCCCGACCTGGGAACTGCGATGGGCAGATTTTGCTCATGCCTCGACATAACTTCTTATTCTCGAAACAGTGCAAAGCGCAAGTTAATACAAATAAAAATTTAGATTTTAAGCGGACAGTGGCCAGACATTCGTCTACTAGGGTGAAACCGGCGGCAAGATGTTTTATTCGCCTATTTACAACAAACCCGTATTCGATTTGAGTTTATTTTCATGGCAGCTGTAATATATATCGCAAGCTTTCATTTTTATTGCGGCAAGCCCTGTTTACCTTATCTCGGCGGGACAAGCGAGATCTTCTAGGGCGAAGTACCTTTCAGGGAGATCAGCCCTGCGTTCACTCTGACGCAATCACAGAAACAGTCAATAAATTTTGAATGAATGAAGTGGTTGGAGACCAACCTCCAATGGTTGTTAAGGAAAATCGACCTTAAAATGCCAGAGTGGTATTGGATCCGTTAAGATCTGGCTAGTGTAAAGTATATCGCAAGCTTTCATTTTATTTACGGCAAGTCCTGTTCACCTTATCACCCGGATGGCGGTACAAGAACAGAACTCAAGAATTCGCCGGTAAGTATTTTCAAATTGTAGGTCAAGCCAAAGTGCCAGACTTTTCAAATAATTGAGCAACATCCAGAAATACGGCGCAGCAATATTATCGCCGTTCAAATGATTTTTCAATTGCTTGGGGCAGACGGTTTTCCTGTTCGATGGTGCTGTGAACTTTTCTAGAGTCCAAACTGATGGTCTGGTATTATGTCATTTGACACGAGAATCGGTTTTGTTTTCGATAAAAGAACTTTTTCAAATAGTTTGGATAAGCAGGGAAGCAAACTGATCGGCCAGTATGAGGAAGGTATGATTTGTCCGTTCCTGGCTTTAAAATCATTTGAATCCGAGAAATTTTACTCACTTTATCAAATAGTGTTAAATAATTTTGCCAGGAACTTCACAGCAATATAGGGAAGCAATATAGTGTTGTGAGACTCCTTCAGCAACTTCATGTTTCATTCGTTTTCGTATTAGGATACCAGTGCCCCCATGAGCCTTACCGTCGGGGTGGTGAGTACCATAAAATCTAGAACTAGGTATCTGAAAATTGTAAGATGCGTTTCCGATAGTAGCATCATATCAATATTCTGCCGATCTAGGTACTCTGTCAGTTGGTATCTATGTTGGTTCACACCATTTGCGTTCCATGTACATATCTTAAGAGGGCATTTTTGAACTTGAAACCCAGATCTTCAGAGCCAGTTACATAAGTAGTATTAAACGACCACTACGGAGAGCCATAGAACAATGAAAACCCGCAGAATTCATCTCATACAAAGGGTGTTCCGTCTCGTGGTTTCTTTTTGAATCCCATATTATTTCTATACGCTATTATTTCAGACGCTTTTCGCTCGAAATCTTGACAGAGCTAGTATCATCACTCCGCGGAATAAATAGAAACGCTAAAGCCTTGTAAAATGCTGCCCAATCAATGCGTTTTTTATATCAAAATAAGCCTTCGAAAAAGTTTAAATAGTTCATAAGACTGACATCGTAGCCGATAACGATAGTCAGACACTAACGATGGCAAGAAAGGATTGGATGGTACCAGGGCGTATCAATAATTTCGGGAATATTTCAACTTCCCTCGTAGTTATATGAAATGCAACACAGCTCCTATTAAATACCATCTGTTAGAGAATACTGTCAAATTTTAAGAAACTTTCGTCATTTAGTTTTTGTTTAACAGCTGTTCAAAACATAAAACCTCGTGGATTTTGTTAAAAATGGAAAAAAGTTAATTTCGAGCGTTCATTAAACATTATTTTTTGCGAAAAAAGAACATCAATCAAACCAAGCAAAGGCTCGATAAAAACTATGGGGACTCTGTACTATCGATTTCAATGGTAAAAAATTGATTTACTGACTTTCGTTGTGGCTGTACAAGAACAAAAACGCTAAACGATCTGGACGGCCAATTGAGATCAATACATCTGAAATATATATAACATACCTGAAAGTATGTTATATAGGGTAAAATGCAGGGTAAAATGAAGAATAAAATCGACAACGCCCGACTTTATCTTTTTTTAATACTTTTTGTTTGCGCTTTAGTTGCGTAGGAATGATAGAGACTATTTAAAGTTTGGTCTAGCAAACCTAACGATGATTTTACTTGTTTGTTTTTTGAGAAATCATCTTTGTTTACAAGCTAAACTGTCGAAAACCGCCCACGTGGTTGCGGAGAAGCAAATGCATTCTCAGAGAGTGAAAATTTGGAACTTATTTGGTATCGTTGACACAATGACCCATTAACTTGTATCTTTAAAAACAAAATTTATTTTGACAGCAGATAAAAGAATTGCTCTTAGACGATCTTTGGTGAAACTAGATGGAGTGACATGTTGCAAATCCCACGCCATAAATGATTTTTTGAGAGACATGTACGATAGCCCTGTTATCAGCCTCTCAGAATTGTTATTGGCAGCCTCGGAACTGGAAGAGGTACTGCGAAGCTTTCCGAGGTAGTCACATGAATGAATTGTGTTTTAAATTGTTGAACTGTTTTCTCTTTTGAATATGTCATTTTTAAAGTTGTTCAAAAGACATAAATATTAAGACCACCCTATATGTTTTCGTGAAATTAGTCAAAAGTCCTCTTTTCATATTAACCTTAAGTGTCCACCTGCTTAACCACAATTTTTTTTCTGTTTTATTCGACGCTATTAATAAACCTCTGACCCACAACCCTACGTAAACCTTTAAGCTAGTGCAACATTTCTATTTTTCGTTTTAGATATGCTTCTTTACATTAAATTCATTGCCGTCCATTCAAACCCAACTCTACAAACCTCCTGAATTGCTTTAAGATCTCTGCTTTAATTGTTAGCACCCCTTGCATGCTTCTGTCGGCACATTGTAAAAAAATGCTCCAACTAAATCTTCATTAGACTGAAATTGTTGGCAATATTTCGCAAACTTCAGCCAATTCTCGAGTGGGTCGTATATTTTGCTTTGTTGCGATAATTCATAAAAATCAACTTTTAATTTATAAACAGGCTGGCATGTCTGCGCTTATAAACTTTAGCAAATTTTCCGGTAAGTGGCAATTTGCTTTATGATCTTCCACAAAATGTAACAGCAACCACAACCGTAAGGTTGCCTGCTTTGAACACCGCATAAAAAAACCTCCCATTCGTTTTGTTAGTATTTGTAAAAGTATCGTTTCTTGTGTTGTTGGTGGAGGTGATGGCGGCGTTGCTGTCTTTGGTGTTGTTTAACAACATTCGTAATCCTGAACAAGTTATCAATAAGTTTTGTTTTGTGTTGCTACGTATATCCAGTCAGAGCCAGTCTCCCTCTGGAGTGACCGGGAGTGGGTGAGACTGAATCCACTGGCTAAAATCCACGCCACACAGCCAATGCTCCACATAAGGCATATTGGTGATGTAGACGCACACACACACACACATTAACAATGCAAAAGGGGAAGATGAACACCAAAAAACGAGTAAGTATTTGAGCCTTTTCTTTTGTGCTTCCCTTCCTCCTGCTTTTCGATTGCTCAAATACTTGGAAATCTGGCCGTGTTTGGGATATTTCTTTATGCATGTCACGTAAAATTTATAGGTACTCCGGGACTTATGAATGGAAGACATGGCCATTGCCTCGAATTGTGTATTAACTGAGAATAATATTATGGCTAATTTGTTGCCCTTGATAGAGACTTTTTTCTTATTCTTTTGCACGAAAAAGGGACACACAAAGACGGTGGAAAGGGGCGCTCAGGGCCAACTAGAAGGAAAACGGTATTAAACGGTTGAACGATAATGTCCTTTTGGTTATAAAATGTATACATGTCGTCTCAAATAAATACGTAAAATTAGAAGAATCTTAAGAAAATGGGGCTAAAAAATAAAATAAAAAATCTGTACTGCGTTCACAGTTTATTTAGCAGTGGAGAATATTTAAAAACTATTTAAATAGAGCCAACCATGATTGTTATTTGGAAAAATCTTTATATATGCTCTTCCAACACTAATTAAAAATCTTCCACTGCCCAGCTACAGATCGTTTATGGTTTATTAGTAACAAGTAAAATGCCGTCCCTACGCTACTAAAGCACAAAGCAGTGGCCCGTTTTTTTTTGGCTATAGCAGCATATGGGACCTAAGGGTAAAAAAATCAACTTTCACTTTTATTTTTTTTTTGATGTGGAGCATCTGAGCATCGAATGAGACCGAACCCATGCCCCAAAAGTGTTCCCTCTTAGAGATATGCGCGTTTTATGAAAGTGATGGTACACCAAAGATACACGTGTTTTAATCTTTAAAATGGCTCTCCTGAAAAAAACTGGTTTTTACCCTTAGGTCCCTTTCTATTTTGCGCGTCACATATGCGTCCATCCCAAATCTCAGCTGACTCTTCAAAAATATTTTATATTTGAAGTCTTGCAAAATTTGGTTTAATATGAGTACCCATATTCCCATATTGAATATTAATCCCCATTTCGATCATGCGGGACGTTTTTTGGTGCCACAAGAGCCAAAACGTCCAGCAAATATTGTTCCCTTTTTAGGTATTAAGTGAGTCACAACTACCAGAACACATTTTAACAATTGTTCGTTTACAAAAAATAATGATTTGTTAAGCAAGTGCTGGCTGGGAAAATTGTACTTTTTACCGAAGAACCTTTTGTCCCTTAAAGAGAACCGCTTTTCACCCTGGGCCTATTTTGCCTATTTACAAGCCCGAACAGCTGCCCATAAGCTACTTGTGTCCTCTTGCAAAACGTCAGGATCCTACGATGATTCGTTTGACCGCTATCTTGCTTTCAACAGGCACGCTTAGGAACATAAGATCAGACGGACGACATTGCTATTCTACGACGATTTTTAATATATAAATTTCATAGGATCTCCGTTCAATATTTTGTGGTGTTGCAAACGGAATGACAAATTAAGTATACCATCCTTTGGTGGAGGGTATAAACAGAAATCGATTTTTTACGAAAATACTTTAAACAAATAAAAAGTGCCTAAATTTGAAAAAAACCGTGTTAAGAAACAATCGTAAATATTAATGTCGGGCCCGACACCACTCTATTATTCAAAAGTTTCAACGCCACTGTTTGGAGTTAAGGCAAGTTCGGACCTAATAAATGTATATAGGGACCTTATAAATGTAGCAGGCAAGGTCGGACCTAATAAATGTATATGGGGCTATGTGGAAACACAAACTAATAATGAGGTTCAGTTGCATCAGAAATAAATATTTGTCGCTTATAACATTCCTTGTATGTTTTGAGCATCATTGGGTTTAAATTGCGTTTTGAAGGGCTGCAGGACTTATAAAAGGAAGGGGCCTTCGTGTAGTAGCTTTGAGAAAACTTGGACCGATATTATTTTTGAAAGAGTGAAGTACTCCTCAAGCATTGGACCAGGTTTGTACCAGTTGTTTGTCATACAGGAAAGACAAGTAAGTCAGCAAAAAAAGTAAGTTAAAGCCAACGCAGTCTGGTAGACGCACATTTCGCCGTTAGTGTTGGACGGCTCTTCGACACCATCTATGTCGGTGCCGACAAAGGGTCCACTCATTGCAATTACCAATTGCACCAGAAATGGGTGTTTGTTGTACTTAACGTTCTGCCCGAAAATTAGTCGGCCTTTAGAGCTGCAGGTTCTGAAATCGGGAGGGACACTACTGAGGGGTTGCTGGAGAAAACATGGGACGATATGGTCCAACTGCACCAGTTATGGGGGTTAGTATCTTCTACTAGAGTCATGGTCGTCACTACCTTCGTCAGCCGTGGCTGTTTCAGCTCAAAGTCGTTCGATTTAGATAAACCCGTTCATTTTCTAAAGACCAGTCGTTTTAATACGTTATCAATACTGCTTGATCAAATTTACTCATAGGTTTAAGTTCTAGTTTCGTTTTATGTGACCTATACTACTCTATAAGTTTTAAGGGTATTTTACATAAGTTAGTCTCATGACAAACATTTGTAACTACCAAAAATATTTGAGTACGACTCACTTTTGTGTATACCAATCGACGTACGAGTATCAGCACCACCTGATCTCTTAACGACGTCTGTCTGAAGGTCCGTCCATCATAAGCTTGTTATTAAACTCAGTTGCCTGATGTTCATGAAATTTTTGCAGAAGTAAGTTCTTTGGACTAAGGACAGACCGATTTTATAAAAAAACAATGAAATTTTCTCACAAATTCAAATATGATATTAGTTTTAAATCTGGGTAAGTTTAGAGCCCGTCCAAGGAGGTCAAAAAAACTATTTTCAGTTGATCTTTAAACATTCAGAAGTGCAGTACATATAGTCGGTCAAGCCCGACTTTAGCTTTAAATAAGTTTTATTTTAACATGAAAAGTTGCATTCTTACAAAAATATATTACAAAATTTCAGCCACGTAGCTTCAAAAATGCGAACTACAGACAAACAGATGGACAGGCGGATGAAGGAATAGACAAACATGGCTACATTTTTACGACGATTTATACTTATGGGATATCCTGCCAACATTTCGAGGTGTTGCAAAAGAAATGAGAAGGGTTATAACAACCCTATATCATAGTGTAAATATAACACAGGTCAACACTAAATTTGTAGCAGATATTTTGAGAGTCACCTTTAGTTGATTAAGGGCTGCTAATTAAGACTCTGGACTTTGATTAGACAGATTATCCATAGTTTAGGAAATATTCACATAATCGTAAAGTGTTATTTTAGGATTTCTGAATAAAAGAACCCCTAAATGCTTTGTTTGTGAACCGATATTCAAAAACTTGAGCGCGAGAAATTTACTCTTTTAACAACAGTATTATCGGGTTATTTCGGATAAGAATGGTTGAAGATATAGGCAAAATTCTACTGAAATTTCGAATTTTCGTTACAAAAAATTACCTTGAATTTTTTAGATTCTTTACTTATATGTTTAGATTGTTTTATTATGCATTGCATTATATAGCGTATTAAAATCCGCGCCCAACAAGCTAATAAACCTTACAATCCCATTAAATTTGACTGAGTTATTCAAGATTTAGTCAAAAATGAGAACCACTTTCCCCTTTGTGCGATGATGATATGACAATACTAGTGTTCCCAGATGCATACTTTAACTTCCATTGAAAACTTTCACATTTTTTAGCATAACTTCACTCAGAAGGTTTTTTCATTTGAGGGCGAATTATTTTGTTTACAGTGTGTTGAAAAATTCACCTCAGTCAAAAAATGAAACTATCCCGAGAACATTTTCCTGCGATGATTTTTTACCATTTTCGGCATGGATTATCGAGACTAGAGTGTTTAAATCAACTTGTTTTGACTTTTGGCGATGAAGCATTATCAAAAACCACTGTTAATCGCTGGTAGCAAGAGTTCAGTCTCGGACGCTCGAGGATGAATTTCGTGAAGGTCGTCCAACTTCGGTCACTTTGCCAGAAACCATCGATGCTGTGCGTGAACTGATTAAGCAAGATCGGCATGTGACATACCGTGAGATTGAGTCATCCTTGGGCATTAATATGACAAGCATCAATAAGATATTGCTTGTTTATTTGGCCGTGAAATAAATGTGTTCTCGTTGGATCCTACATCATTTGACGAATGCTCAAAAAAGGCTCGTATGGATTGGTGCAAAGAGACGTTGAAAAAGTATAACTGCGGTAGCCCAAAGGCAGTGTATAACATTGTCACAGGTGACGAATCATGGATCTATGCATATGAAACCGAAACAAAACAGCCATCGACCGTATGGGTCTTTCAAGACGAGCCAAATTCAACAATAGTTGTTTGTGGAAGAAGTACATCGAAGCAAATGATTGCTTTTTTTTCGGTATGACCGGCCATGTTGCCTCAGTGCCTTTAGTCGATCGTAGGACGGTCAATTCTGAGTGGTATACAACTATCTGTTTGCAGTGTTCGAAGAAGTGAAGAAAGATAATAAGAGAAGAGGGATCATTTTGCATCACGACATTGCGAGCTCTTACACATCAGCCGACACGATGAGCTATTTGACCACTCAAGATGTCGAATTGATGTTCCATCCACCGTACAGCTCTTATTTTGCACCCAATGACTTCTTTATATTGCCTAGCATCAAGAAAAAATGTTTTTTATCGCCCGAAGCAGCTGTTGAAACGTTCAAAAATCATGTTTTGGAGGTGTCTCAATCGGAGTGGAAAAAGTGCTTCGAAAATTTGTTTTTGCGCATGCAAAAGTAAAGAAGAATATTTTGAATAACAATAAAACCATTTCCAATGATAACTTATTGTGTTTTTATTGCCGGACGCGAAATATAAATAGCAACCCTCTTACGAGTAATATACTTAGTAGGGACATAAATACTGAACAGAACTGAACGTACCCCTTTAATGTCATATGGGTTTTGAAAGCTAACCTCAATAGCGTTAGTCTGTAACGGGATTTAAAAATTGTTTTAACTTTCATCATAGAGTGGTTAGATAATGAGAACCGTATCGCTGTAACAGCACTTTTCAAGTGTGAAATGAAAAAAGCGATATTTTCAAAACGCCCCGGCCACTAGGGATTAGCCGCATGTTCGTCTACCGATGCATAAAACTGTTTGAGGAGACTGGAGATGTAAAAGACCGCCACCAGTCGGGCCGCATGTCATCAAAGCCGTTAAATCAAGAATTCACAGAAATCCGCTCCGAAAACAGAAAATCATGGCCCGTGAGATGAATATCACGCAAAAGTCCATGAGTCGAATCATTAAAAAAGACTTGGGACTTGGGACTTTCAAACGACGTACCGGATATTTATTGGCTGCAGCTTAAAAAAAAATAGGATTGAAAAATGCAAACGTCTTTTGGTGAAGCACGCTGATAACTTGCACAACATTTTGTTCACCGATGAAAAAATTTTTATCGTTCAGGAAAAATTTAACAAGCAAAATGATAGAGTGTATGCTCGGTCATCTAAGGAAGCATCTGAACTGATCCCAAAGTTGGAAAAGGGTCATCAACCAGCTTCAGTCATGGTTTTGTAGGGTGTCTCCTACGATGGGGTCACTGTCCTGCATTTCAGTGAACTAGGAGTCAAAACATCGGCCATAGTTTACCAAGAAACCGTTTTGGAAGCTGTTGTGAAGCCCCTGTTTCAAAACCAGCCATGTACTTCCCAGTCCTGGCTTCGAAACAATTTGCCAGCGTTCATTTCCTCTAAAGAATGGCTCTCAGGCAGTCCAGATTTGAACCCATTAGATTTAAAATTGTGGACGGTTTTAGAGAACAAGGTTTGTCACAAAAGATACCCCAACATTGGATCTCTTAAGACTGCTTTCGTTCGTGCTGTGGCCAATTTTCCTGCGATGGTTTTTTTCCATTTTCGGCATGGATTATCGAGACTAGAGTGTTTAAATCAACTTGTTTTGACTTTTGGCGATGAAGCATTATCAAAAACCACTGTTAATCGCTGGTAGCAAGAGTTCAGTCTCGGACGCTCGAGGATGAATTTCGTGAAGGTCGTCCAACTTCGGTCACTTTGCCAGAAACCATCGATGCTGTGCGTGAACTGATTAAGCAAGATCGGCATGTGACATACCGTGAGATTGAGTCATCCTTGGGCATTAATATGACAAGCATCAATAAGATATTGCTTGTTTATTTGGCCGTGAAATAAATGTGTTCTCGTTGGATCCTACATCATTTGACGAATGCTCAAAAAAGGCTCGTATGGATTGGTGCAAAGAGACGTTAAAAAAGTATAACTGCGGTAGCCCAAAGGCAGTGTATAACATTGTCACAGGTGACGAATCATGGATCTATGCATATGAAACCGAAACAAAACAGCCATCGACCGTATGGGTCTTTCAAGACGAGCCAAATTCAACAATAGTTGTTTGTGGAAGAAGTACATCGAAGCAAATGATTGCTTTTTTTTCGGTATGACCGGCCATGTTGCCTCAGTGCCTTTAGTCGATCGTAGGACGGTCAATTCTGAGTGGTATACAACTATCTGTTTGCAGTGTTCGAAGAAGTGAAGAAAGATAATAAGAGAAGAGGGATCATTTTGCATCACGACATTGCGAGCTCTTACACATCAGCCGACACGATGAGCTATTTGACCACTCAAGATGTCGAATTGATGTTCCATCCACCGTACAGCTCTTATTTTGCACCCAATGACTTCTTTATATTGCCTAGCATCAAGAAAAAATGTTTTTTATCGCCCGAAGCAGCTGTTGAAACGTTCAAAAATCATGTTTTGGAGGTGTCTCAATCGGAGTGGAAAAAGTGCTTCGAAAATTTGTTTTTGCGCATGCAAAAGTAAAGAAGAATATTTTGAATAACAATAAAACCATTTCCAATGATAACTTATTGTGTTTTTATTGCCGGACGCGAAATATAAATAGCAACCCTCTTACGAGTAATATACTTAGTAGGGACATAAATACTGAACAGAACTGAACGTACCCCTTTAATGTCATATGGGTTTTGAAAGCTAACCTCAATAGCGTTAGTCTGTAACGGGATTTAAAAATTGTTTTAACTTTCATCATAGAGTGGTTAGATAATGAGAACCGTATCGCTGTAACAGCACTTTTCAAGTGTGAAATGAAAAAAGCGATATTTTCAAAACGCCCCGGCCACTAGGGATTAGCCGCATGTTCGTCTACCGATGCATAAAACTGTTTGAGGAGACTGGAGATGTAAAAGACCGCCACCAGTCGGGCCGCATGTCATCAAAGCCGTTAAATCAAGAATTCACAGAAATCCGCTCCGAAAACAGAAAATCATGGCCCGTGAGATGAATATCACGCAAAAGTCCATGAGTCGAATCATTAAAAAAGACTTGGGACTTTCAAACGACGTACCGGATATTTATTGGCTGCAGCTTAAAAAAAAATAGGATTGAAAAATGCAAACGTCTTTTGGTGAAGCACGCTGATTACTTGCACAACATTTTGTTCACCGATGAAAAAATTTTTATCGTTCAGGAAAAATTTAACAAGCAAAATGATAGAGTGTATGCTCGGTCATCTAAGGAAGCATCTGAACTGATCCCAAAGTTGGAAAAGGGTCATCAACCAGCTTCAGTCATGGTTTTGTAGGGTGTCTCCTACGATGGGGTCACTGTCCTGCATTTCAGTGAACTAGGAGTCAAAACATCGGCCATAGTTTACCAAGAAACCGTTTTGGAAGCTGTTGTGAAGCCCCTGTTTCAAAACCAGCCATGTACTTCCCAGTCCTGGCTTCGAAACAATTTGTCAGCGTTCATTTCCTCTAAAGAATGGCTCTCAGGCAGTCCAGATTTGAACCCATTAGATTTAAAATTGTGGACGGTTTTAGAGAACAAGGTTTGTCACAAAAGATACCCCAACATTGGATCTCTTAAGACTGCTTTCGTTCGTGCTGTGGCCAATTTTCCAAAGGACGAGGTTCGTGCAGCTATTGACGATTGGCCAGTGCGACTTAAGGCGTGTGTAAAGGCAAAAGGCGGAAATTTGGAATAAGTAGATTATTTTTGTATACAATATACATTAATAAATATATAAAAAAATATTTGGTCCAAAAACATTCAGTACTTTTATTTTGCAGCATAAAACGTGTGTAACATTATTTATGTCCCTATTAAGTACTCGTATGTGTTCATTTTCAAAAACATAGTGGTACCGAAGGTCAAAGTTCCTCTCATTTCTGACTAAATCTTAAATGACAAATGTTGTTGTCCAGTGTAATCGTTCAAGCGACGTGGAGTTCATGGCTTATGTTAAGCAATCAGAAATTATGAGCACTTTGAAACGGTAACAGTTAGCGAATGAAGCCAAGTGCTAGCCAGATACGGAGTTAGAAACGGAGCCCAGTGCTAGTCAGAATCGTTCTAAAACATTGGACCAAATTTGCCTTTTGCTGTATTTTTATGTTCATTACTTTGTTAATGTCAGTATATTAAAGTGTGAGAATGACTGTACACAAGCCGTTGCTACTAATAAAGGCGTTTGCTCTTTTATAAACCGTGTAAGTAAAACTAGACCCGATGCATTTGAAAAGGTTGAGCTTTTTTAACTAATAAGAAAAACTTTTAGAAAGACCATGATTTTGGCACACTACAAAACAATAGATAATATATTTTCTGAACTGTCCTCACACAACCATTGCCACGTGAATCTACCGTCCCGCGTCCTTAATATCAAAATTTATTTAGCTCTTTAAACTCTTATCCCAACTCACAAAGGATTATAATGAAAACAAAAAAAAAACTGTCGAAGAAAAAATTGCAAAGTCTATAGCCATTTGAGGGGAGGGAGGACTCGTTGTGATTTTAATGTGTTGCGATAAGACTCTGTAAAGTCATTTAAATTTGCACATGTGTAAGTGTTCTTCTTTATCCTGGACCTGCCATCACACCGAAAAGGACACAACAATGCTAAAGAATGTGTCTACCTTAAGAGGTCGCATATTTCGTATTAGAAACTGTTTTCCTTTGAGAGTTGAGGAAAAGCACCTCCACATTTTTTTTCTTTTTGCAGTGGTTTATTTATTTTGGCAACTATGTGTGCGTGCGTGCTTGTGTGCGTGTGTGTGAAGGGACAAGGAAACGAAATGGCATTTATTTGTTTATATGCAAATTAGGGCCACTCTTTTTCTCTGACCCTTCTTATCCGTATCCCCGCCGCTCAGCTTGACAATTTGTTATGAAAATATTTTGCCGTGTAATGCGACAATCCGTATGTAAGCAAACATATATTAACACTCATACACACATACGCACAATAGCCTCATACACTCACACGACAATTCGCCCTCGTTTATCCCTTCCAGCCGTCCCTTGCAAACGACTGGTGTTGAGATGTGTGTGAAATTGTAAATCCCCTCTAGAATTATGTGCAAATTTAGTGGGACTTCCGGGGTAGCAAGCATGTGAGCCGTGTGACTGAATCTGCGATATCGGAGTGAAATTAACATATGGGTCGAAAGGTTATTCCTACAAATTTTATTTATTTTTAAAACAGCGCGTTTTCGCGCTGTACCTCGGAGTGTCGACCGCTCGTTGGCGCATTTCAAATGTTAACAACAGCCGCACCGCACAATAAAATGGAGTGTTAAATTGGCGATAAAGGGATTGCTGTTTTTAGAAAATTAACATGTTTGCTGGTGGGATATGTCTAATGTGAATGCTTTTAAATTATTTAAACGTGTGTTAAAACTGAAACTAGCAGTGGAGAGTGTGTTTACAACTGTGCTCCTACGGCGGGTGGATTTAAATATATTTTGTTAAAGTCATGTTTGTTATCGTGTGAATTGACAACACAATCAAAGCCAAATGTAGGGATCGGAATTAAATTCAAGTTCTTATTTATTGCCACTAATCTTGAAACAACGTTAACAAGGGAAAATGCTCAAGTCGGGCAGGGTCGACAACGTAAAACCCTGAACCGCTCTAAAAGCAGAGAAAACAACAGGAGGTGGAGGCTGGGAATGTGAAACTAACTGATAATATCGATGAAAATCCTATCTAATGTTTGGTCCAACCAAAACGCTCACACCTGAAACGAAAGTCTTTTTTTCTTTCCTTGTTTGACAACCTTCGAGAGGTACACAATTGAGCAGCGCGTTAAGATTGTGGAAGCCTTTTAGTAAAATGGGAGTTCATATCAAAATGAATTTCGCGCACTTCGTGATTTTTTAGGTCAGCTCAACCGACCAAATGTGTCTACAATTGGAATTGTGCGCAAATTTCAGCAAAGCGGGTTTGTAGGATGTGTAAAAATACCTCAGCATGGACAGACACTGAATTAAAACCAGCAAAATTCATTCTGCAATTGTCACAAGCTTGAATGTGGAGCAATTATTAATACAAATGACTCAAATAGTTCAAGAAGCATCAAAAGAGATTCCACTGGGCGTCACACCGACTTGGAAGAAAAAAATTCTGCAAATACGCTTTCTTTACTCATAATAGTCCAAAGTAAAAAATTTTAACGAAAATTGCAAAGAAGCAAACATGTTTGAGTAAGAATCATGTATTTTAAAACAGCTGAGAGCTCTGACAGATCACCATGTGTTCAATGATAGAAACAACAGCTGTAGCTCGTTTCTGTAACTCGTACCGATCGCAGTTACCGACTGAAATTAATAATTTGACGTCATTCTCACCTTCATTGTTTCTGTAAAACAAATCGCCGATTCTTATTCCATTCTCTCGTTCCAAACCGGTGGTATGACATACTACTTGAATAGGAATCGCTTAATAAAGTGTTTCTGTAAGAAAATCGACTCAACTTGAAATCGGTAACTTTCTCACTGACTTTAAGCCAAGTGAGAACTCTGCCGATTGCTATAGTGTTGTTGCAATTATGAGAAAGCAAGTAACCATATAAAACTTTTTCACCAAATACAAATTAATTGATGTTATTTTAGACAAGAGAATATTTTATTAAAAAAATATGTTTTAATTGTGTTACCGCGGTTTGGTTGTGTTTGAAAGTAGGCATCAAAATATAAACATTTAAGATGGCAGTGTGTTGAAATTTACGACAATTTATGAACCGGTTTCAGCGAAATCGGTATGGTAATGCAAAAACCGAGTGCAAATGTTTGTTTACTTGCAATATACATCACCAACTGCCAGCTTATTTAATTTCTCGATTTTTATTTGTTTGCATATTTTTAACACAATAAGTGAGAAGGTTAGTAATAGATATGTCCTTTAAATATATAAGTTTCATTTAAATAGCAGTGTTTTAATTCAAAATATTTGTACATGAAATCAAATGCAAATCAAAAACTGCTTGTCTTCTGTTTCAATTCCTACCGTTTCTTTCCGATTTGTATCTCTTTCCATCACAGACCAAATTTTTACCGATTGCAACGTATAGAAACAGCAGTTATCACGAAATCGGTAACTTTCAATCTAGTCGGTGTGAAGTCACATAAATCGGTAACTTCCTGATTTATTAACAGAAACGAGCTACTGGTCTAGATATATCCAAGGGTTGCCACCTGGAAACAAAAAGTTCTGGAAGCTAACGAAGACAATGACAACAAGTAAACTGCAAAAAGAACGATTAACGGTAGATGGCGTTGTTGTTTATAATTGTAATGAACAAGCTAAAATAATTGGGGATGCATTTGAAAACAATCATAAAGCAACGTTTAACATGCAGTCAGAAATAGACTATAAGGTGAAAATACACGAACAGAGACAAAGCTTTTCAATGGATGTAAATGTGACACCCATTGAAGAAATTAAATATTACACGAATACATTTCGGAATTCCAAATCCCGCCAATCCACTATAGGTCAAACGATCGATTTCACTGGCAAAAAGTCATAAAATTGAAAATAATATTTTATTTAAATCAGAATAACTTTCATCAGCTTTGGGAAGGTAAATGGATCAAAATTGAAGAAAAAAATTAACCGTTTATGGCCCTAATGCATTACAGGTTCCTTAACCCTTTGGGGACAAATACGAGTTCATTCATATATTTAATACGTATGTATTATGGTTTTTTTTTTGTTAATACAGTAAATTATTAAATATCATAACACATATAGTATTTAAATTATATCTACTTCATTTTCTAGGTCTAAGTTATTAAGAATATTTACATAATATTGAAGTCCGTCTTCATTAAGATCGTCACTCTCAGCGTATACTTCGTCTTCTTCTTCTTCAACGTTTTGATTTAAATTTGATTGTATTTCAGATTCTAATTCTTCGTTTGGATTATTACATTTTAACATTTCGATAACTTCCTGTGGAAGTTGTAAACGTTTTCGTTGCTGCATGCGTTTGCTTAGGCTCATGGAAGATATTAAAGGATCTGATGTATCCATGGCCCTATTAAATATATCAAGAATATTATTCTTTCGACTGCTCTTACGAACGTGGTGTAACCTGTCGGCCTTATATATTTTATGCCGAGATTCAGCAGCATCTTCTCCAAGAAACCCCAATGGAAGTACAGAATTTTCCATTATCTGCTTCGAATGAATAAGCACCTTATGTACAGTAGCAGTCATAGGCAACCAAGAATATTTTGCCAATATTATATCAGCTGTTTCATAGCAAAATTTCTGAAATTTACTCAAATCCAATGGAAACTGACACGTTAATGAAATCAAAATGATTTTAAGGCGAAATATAAGATTTATGTCGACACCAGTAATTTCAGAAAAGGCCTCATGGTCTGCAAATGCTCGACGTGCAGTATTCCCGTCATTTGTGCTGCCAAATCCACCAACTTTGGGTTTATCTACACGGAGTCCAAGCTTGTTCCAAAATGCGCTTTGTATTTCATGCATCCTTTTTTGAACTGAAAATTTGTCGTTTTCCTTTCGAATTTGCCATTTTTTACTTTGCATTTGTAGCCTGCATGCAACACAAATTCGAAAAACCGAATCCAGCAGTGCAGGGGGCTTATTCCATATTTTAAACTCGATTCCTTAGCGCGAAATACGTCGGATCTGTAATTTGCAATTTCCATGAAGTGTTTTGGTGTTGCACCGCAAATAGGACTAGATTGATTAGATTTAGTCCCAGTCAAAATGTTTAAAACCTTTCCATCAATAACTGTTAAAAATAATTTAAAAGTAATGCATACAATTCTTTCTTCTCCAATTTGTATCTGCATAGATTCAAGATTATCAATTTCCTTTTTCAAGTCCAAATCTTCTTTTAAAACTTTTTCGTTCGTTTCCTTTGCGTATTCTAACTTTAGAGGCCGGCAAAATCTTGTGGATTGAGGTGTACGGTTGTTCCAAATAGGATTTCCAGAGGAGATCATTCTCAAAGGAATAATTGTTGTGGCTAATAGCGAAGAGTCAGAATCGTGCGATGTGCTTTTATCAATGTATGATTGTTTATATTGAGCTTAACCTGTACTGCTATCGAAACCGTAGCTTAGAATCAATTCCGCATTTATGTAGTTTGTGTTTTCTGCACTCATTATAACATCAATAACTTCTTTTTGCATCTCTACAATTCTTGCTGCAGTGTGAAATAAAAGTGATTCCAATGAAACTTTTACCAATTTCTCACTTATTTCTACGTCCTTAGGTCGGCACTTTGATTTAGCAGCAGCAACTTGATTGTAATGCGGATAAATGTCGCAGTTTCTCAATTTACTTTCGCGACGTATGCCACAATATTGGGCCTTTGTAAAATTATGTTCTAATAAAAATGCCAGTGCCTCATCTGGCGTTAATTTTATTGGCTTATGATTCTGTTCGGAAAATAGTTTTTGTATCTTAGATGGCCTTGTTGGACTTTTTATGGTTTCTTTTAGAACTCTTGCTAAGGTTACATGCCCTTGTTTTCGAGCTGATGTTGCTGCTGCACATACCAATAGGTCCGTCTCACCACATAATGTTTCTGAAAGGTCTGCTGCTTCTTTTCTCTTTCCATGATTAGATTTTTCACAAAATGGAAGCCGCGGACGTCCGATAATCCCAGAACCTGTTTCCATTGGATTTGATTTTTTTTCTAATGTTAACGTGCCTTTAAACCAGTCGGCGTTCTTACAACGAAAATCTGATAGCTTTCTGTGGCATTTATCCCATTTTAAAGTTAAGTATTTACAAAAGTGTCTTACTTTTTCCTTTAAATCAGTGGGAATGTTATCGACTCCAATTTGGCTAAGAATGTATCCATACACAGCATCTTGCTTTTTTTCTTTGGTTAGTGGTTTAACCCAGACTTCAAATAAATCAATATTCTGGAAAATCTGTGTACCTAGAAAAAGTGATAGAATTAGAAAAACGCAAAAAACCGCAAAACCAAATGAGATTTTCCAGATTCAGCACAAATCGACAAAGAAATTTCAATTTTCATTTCCATTGCCAAACGTTGCCGACTCTTTAAAAGCTTCCATAACCTCAAAATTTTAAATTTTCTGCCATTAATCTAAGGTAACATTGAATATGTTACGATTGATACACAAAAATAACTATATAGACAGATTTTTTGATAAAAAATATAGAATACTTACTTATTAATGCGTTATTCATATTAACACTATGGTTTTATTTTCACTTTTAATGTTTAAATGTAAAGACACAACACTAGCACGTTTTCAATGACTCCTCAATAATTCACATTTGACAGCTTGTCATGTAACTGTATAATTGTTTTTGCAAAAACCAAATGCATTTTTATTTGCTTTGATGTGTTTCTTACAAGATTCTAACACAAAAGAAGTGATAAGACAATGTGCCAAATTTGACTTTTTGCCAGTGAAACCGATCGTTTGACCTATAGTGCAATCGATGGAATTAAACCGATTGTGCTGAATAATATGCCGGAAAGATTTTTCATTTCTAAAAAGAATATTTTTAATTGGTGCCTTAAGAATGGATACTTTTCGGAAATTTTTAAAAAGGCAACTGTAATACTAATTTTAAAGCCAGGCAAAGAAATAAAAAAAGTTACTGACCTATCAGTATGTTAACCTGTCCTGATAAAATTTTTGAAAAACTCATATTGCAAAGAATAGAGTAATTTACTGAATCTAATAACATATTGAAAAGAGAACAGTTTGGCTTTATAAAAGACCATTCAACTGTCCAGCAAGTCAAAAGAATTACAAATTTTACCGAAAATAATAGAAGCAACAGAAGAAGTACTGGAATAGTGTTTTGGATGTAGAAAAGGCCTTCGATGCGGTATGGCATAACGGCCTATTATACAAATGAGGAACGATCTGTTTTCCAATTTATTTACAAAAATTTGTAAAAAGCTTTTTGACAAAAAAAAAAACAATCATGGTGCCAATACATAATGGAAGATCTACGGAAAGGCCTATACCCGCTGGGGAACCTCAGGGATCCATTTTGTATTGTACTCCTTGTATACTTCGGATTTCAATGTCTTAGGAGAAAACAACACTTCAGTACGATGGCGGTTTGGAAACTTCTTAGCCTAGCACAAAAAGCGCGGTATGCTATGAACACATGTTAAATTCGAAATAATTTCGATCTGGCAACTCCTTCATATAGAAACAGGTGTTCACAAAAGACGCATCCGCGATTTTTTTACAATGGAAAAATTAGAAATGCGTGGTGTCATTAAATATTTACATAAAAAAGGTATATCGGGATACGAAATTCATAATGATATGGTGAATGTGTTAAGTGAAAGCGCTCCTTCATATGCAACAGTAAAAAATTGGGAAAATTCAAATTGAATACAAGCATTGAAGATGAACCACGTAGTGGACGTCCAAAAACAGCAACAACAACAGAAATTGTAGCCAAAGTGCATGCTATGGTATTAAATGATCGACGAATAAAAGTGCGTGAAATAGCTAATATCATGGGCATCTCAAATGATCGAGTCCATTTAATTTTGCATGAAGAACTACAGATGAAAAAGCTTTCTGCAAGATGGGTGCCGCACTTGTTAACAGTCGACCAAAAACGCATAAGAATGAACATTTCTCAAGCTTGTTTGGATCGTTTTCAGCGAAATAAAATGGATTTTAAGCGTCGTTTTATAACTGTTAATGAGACATGGATCCACCACTATACTCCATAGACAAAAGAACAATCCAAACAATGGAACGGAAGCTGGAGAAAGTGCCCCAAAGAAGGCAAAAACAATTCAATCGGCTGGTAAGGTTATGACAACGGTTTTTTGGGACTTCAAAGGTATTTTATTGATTGACTATCTGCAAAAGGGTAAAACAATAAATTCAGAGTACTATTGCAACCTTTTAGATCAATTAAATGTACAAATTCGAGAAAAACGTCCTGGCTTACAAAAAACTAACTATTATCTTTCATTGATGGGCTAAGAACTTTTCGAACCGCCCTCGTATACGCCGGTGATACCGCAATTATAACAAGCGGAAAGTTATCAAACACAATAATTAAAAAATTAAAAAATCCCTTCTACATACAAAAAAATATTTCTCAAAATGGAAAATAAAAATTAAAAAAGATAAAACACAAGCTATTATTTTTCCATTTAATAAATCCCCTTCAAAACACTATTAAGTATCTGGGTATAATACTTGACAATTTAAGGAACACGTCAAAAACAAAATTGAATTATACTTATTAAATGTGTGTAAGACCTATTATGATATACGGATGTCATGTCTGGTATAAGAAAGCAGCTTAAACATATCGCAAAAAACTTCATATCCTCCAAAACAAAAATTTGAAAATGATTTACCAAGACACTACTCAGAAACTAACGCGCGATCCATTTCGAGGTTCCCTACACAAAAAAAATTGAATGGGGTATGTTTATTATCATTTGAAAGAACATTCTTTGGCATTTATTTTTTAAAGATTATGTCTATCAAACGTTGGCCGCGGCTACGTCTCAGATGGTCCATCCGTTGAGTCCAATTTTCGATGACTCTTTCGAGCATTTCGACTGGTAACTGGCGAATGACAAGCGAGATGTTTTGCTCCAAGACCTGAATCGAAGCGGAGTTGTCCTCATTATCTTTAGACTACATATCCCCACAGGAAAAAGTCTAACGGTTTGATATAACACGATCTTGGTGGCCAATCGACCGGCCCAAAACGTGAAATTATCTTTTCGTAGAAGTGATTTCTCAATACATCCATTGATTGATGCGATGTGTGGGAACTGGCGCCGTCTTGTTGAAACCAAATGTCGCCGAGATCACGAGCTTCAAATTTAGTCGGTTATCAAGACACGATAAGGGTCGCCACCGACGGTTACGTTCTCACCGGCATCATTTTTGAAGAAATATGGACCGATGATTCCACCGGCTCACAAACCACACTAAATCGATCTTTTTTTTCTGGATGAAGTGGCAGCTCATGAACCGCTTCTGGTTGCTCTCCATTCCAAATGCGGCAATTTTGCTTGTTTATACCATTGAGCCAGAAATGTTGGCCGATTATGTTGACCATAAGTTGAACGAAGTGCACGAAACTCATTCCTCACAGAACGTGAAATTTCGTTATAAAGTTGAACGATTTGTAAACGTTGTTGAGGCGTAAGTCTTTCCATAATGAAATGCCAAACAATACTAAACAAAAATAACATGAGAGCATGACACAACTCATACGTGATCTGTCAAAAAAAGGCTATTGAAAAAAGTATCTCTTCTTTGATCACCCATTACAACGAGAACACCTTTAGTATGGTCGCACACACTCTATACAGAAGCTTTGAAGATCGAAAAAGATGCTAAAGTTATGATTTAATAAGAAATCTTTATATGGAACTACTTATATCTTTTAAATCTTCTTCATGAAGATGAATGCAGTTGTTATTATCTTTATTTTCTTCTTTCAATATTATCATCATTCAATTCATTAATTTCCATGCTTATTAGCTACAAATGACTTAAGAGCTGAAGCCTTCTGACTATTTCAGGCGTCATCAATACGCCGAATGCTTTGTTCCACAGATGGAAGAGAATAGTGACTCAAAAAGAAAATCATCTTCAGTGACTAGGCTAACTTTCACCTCAGTGGATTGGTTAACAAATATAATTGCCGCGTTTGGGCAAATGAGAATCCACGAGTGATTGATGAAAAGCCGATGCAGAGAGTGAGGTCGGCCAAGCAGTGACCGTGAATGGTGTTCGCTATCGCGAGATCACAACGGACTTCTTGTGGCCAAAAAATTGAGGATATGAACCAGGATCATATGTGGCTCCAACAGGATAGTGCCACCATCACGAAACAATGGCTCTAATGCGCAAAAAATTCAATGTCCGTATTATCTCACTTGGCGGCGATATTTATTCGCTGCCGCGATCGTGTGATTTGACACCGTTGGATTTCTTTAATGGTAGTTATTCAAAAAAAAAGTGTACTTTAATAAGCCGAGAACAATTCCAAATCTTAGAGATAAGATAACTCATCACATTACCGACATTAAACCTCCATTACGTCACTGAGTCATTGAATATATGGGCCATCAAATTGAGGTATGCCACCGATATTTTGTTTCGCACATAATTGCCATAGATCCTTCTATCATAAAAGTTCTCTGAAAAATTTTGTTTCATTACAATTATCACAGTGCAATTTAGTTGGACCACACTTCATATACAGAGTGGCACCCGAATCGTGCTACTAAAACAAAATGTCCAAGGGTTGCTATTTATATTTAGGGTCCTGGCAATACTAGTGTCCTAAATGCAATTTGACATTTTTTAGCATAACTTCACTCAAAATTTTTGTCATTTAACGGCGAATTGTTTTGTTAACAGTGTTTTCAAAAATTCATCTCAGTCAAAAATGGAGTTATCCCGTGAAGATTTTCGTGCGATGATTTTTTACGATTTTCGGCGTGGGTTATCGAGACAAGAGTGTTTAAATCAACTTGTTTCAACTTTTGGCGATTTAGCACCATCAAAAACCACTGTTAATCGCTGGTACCTAGAGTACAGTCTCGGACGCCTTTCGGTCTAGCATGCATTTCGTGAAGGTCGCCCTACTTCGGGCACTTGTCAGAAACCATTGATGCTGTCTGTGAACTGATTTAGCAAGACCGACATGTAGCATACCGTGAGGTTGAGCCATCCTTGGGCATAACAAGCATCAATAAGATATTGCATGTTCATTTGGCCGTGAAAAAAAATTGTTCTCGTTAGATGCCACATAATTTGACGAATGCTTAAAAAAAGGCTCGTATGGATTGGTGCAAAGAGATGTTGAAAAAGTATAACTGCGGTAGCTCAAAGGCTGTGTATAACGTTATCATAGGTGATGAATCATGCATCTATACATATGAACCCAAAACAAATCACTAATCGACCGTACGTCTTTCAAGATGAGCCAAGTCCAACAAATTTTGTTCGTGGAAGAAGTACATCGAAGCAAATGATTGCCTTTCTTTGGTACGTACGTTGTTGAAGCGTTCAAAAATCATGTTTTGGAAATGTCTCAATCGGAGTGGAAAAAGTGCTTCGAAAATTGGTTTGTGTGCATGCAAATGTGTATTGATCTTAAAGGAGAATATTTTGAAAAACAATAAAAGCATTACCAATTTTAATTAATTGTGTTTTTATTGGCGGACCCAAAATATAAGTAGTAACGCTCGTAATAACTTTTTTCAGTGCGAGCAATCGGCTATTCGTTAGTTTATTTTTTAATGAATGCTTGGGATACCGAAAAGAGGATTTGACTAGTGCAGCGGTACCATGCTTTGCAGTCCAGCTTTAATTTCTCAAGCGAATTTATTCGGTAATTTGGCAGGACTCCCCCGAGTAGATGGAATGTTATGAGGCTGGTAAACATGTTTGCCGACTCTGGAAGCATCGCACGAAAATTGTACCATCGGGATCCCCATGTTAGGATTCAAGATACCATCGCAACTGTGGCAGCGTCAATTTAGGCTAATCTAAGCGTTTCGACTTTAAACTTATCGGCGCAAGTTGCAGTTAGCAGTCGGTAATTACGAGGCGGTTCGGAAACTTCTTAGCCTAGCACAAAAAGCGCGGTATAAACAGAAAGTTAGAAGTAGAAGTTAAGTGTTTTGGAAACTTCCATCTCTGCTATGAACACATGTTAAATTTTGTTTCGATCTGGCAACTTCTTCATATAGAAACAGGTGTTCACAAAAGACGCATCCGCTATTTGTTTACGATGGAAAAATTAGAAATGCGTGGTGTCATTAAATATTTACATAAAAAAGGTTTATCGGGACAAGAAATTCATAATGATATGATGAATGTGTAAGGGGATAGTGCTCCTTCATATGCAACAGTAAAAAATTGGGTTGCTGAATTTAAACGTGGTCGTACAAGCATTGAAGATGAACCACGTAGTGGACGTCCAAAAACAGCAACAACAACATAAATTGTAGCCAAGTGCATGAAATGGTATTAAATGATCGACGAATAAAAGTGCGTGAAATAGCTAATATCATGGGCATCTTAAATGATCGAGTCCATTTAATTTTGCATGAAGAACTACAGATGAAAAAGCTTTCTGCAAGATGGGTGCCGCACTTGTTAACAGTCGACCAAAAACGCATAAGAATGAACATTTCTCAAGCTTGTTTGGATCGTTTTCAGCGAAATAAAATGGATTTTAAGCGTCGTTTCATAACTGTTGATGAGACATGGATCCACCACTATACTCCAGAGACAAAAGAACAATCCAAACAATGGACTGAAGCTGGAGGAAGTGCCCCAAAGAAGGCAAAAACAATTCAATCGGCTGGTAAGGTTATGGCAACGGTTTTTTGGGACTTCAAAGGTATTTTATTGATTGACTATCTGCAAAAGGGTAAAACAATAAGTTCAGAATACTATTGCAACCTTTTAGATCAATTAAATGTACAAAATCGAGAAAAACGTCCTGGCTTACAACACAAAAAAATAATTTTTCATCAAGACAACGCACCAGCGCACAAGAGTGTTTTAACAATGGCTAAAATCAACGAAAAAAAGTACGAGTTGCTTGACCACCCACCTTATTCTCCTGATTTAACTTCCAGTGACTTTTACCTGTTCCCAAATCTAAATAAAAATCCTTGCTGACAAGCGTTTTACCTCAAATGAAGATGCAATTACAGTTGTAAACCACTATTTTGAAGACCTTGAGGAAAACTATTTTAATCAAGGGATAGAATTGCTAGATAAGCGTTGGACTAAGTGTATTGAAGTTTCAGGAGATTATATTGAAAAATAAAAATATTTTTGAAAAACTAACTATTCTCTTTCATTGATAGGTTAAGAACTCTCCGAACCGCCCTCGTACAACGGATAATTCATGAGGGCTTAATTTCGTTTAAGTAGAAAGTACAAAATACACACAAGTTAAACCTAAGAAGAAAACAGCTTGACACGAGGGTTTCTATTTATATTTCGGGTCAGGCAATAAAAATACAATAATTTATTAATTATTGGAAATGGTTTTAACTCTCCACTATAATTGGGACACCTCCAAAACATGATTTTTGAACGCTTCAACATCTGCTTCGGGCGATGAAAAACGTTGACCACGCATTTTATTGTTTATGTAAGGGAATAAGAAGAAGTCATTGGGTGTCAAATCAGAGCTGTACGGTGGATGGCCCATCAATTCGGCATCGTGAGTTGTTAAATAGCTCATCGTTTCAGCTGATGCTTGAGAGCTCGCATTGTCGTGATGCAAAATGATCCGTCTTGTCTTATTATCTTTCCTCATTTCTTTGACACTGATGAGAAACAGTTGGTTGTATGCCACTCAGAATTGACCTCCTACGTTCCACTTAATGCACTGGTGCAACATGACCGATTATACCGAAAAAAACGCAATCATTTTCTTCGATGTTCTTCATCCACGAACAACTTTTGTTCTTATCTTATTGATGCTTGTCACTCTAATGCCCAACGATGCCTCCATCTCACGGTATGTCACAAAGTGGCCGAAGTTGGACGTCCTTCACGAAATTCATCCTGGAGCGATCGGCGTCCGAGACTGAACTCTTGGTACCATCGATTAACAGTGGTTTTTGATGGTGCTTCATCACCAAAAGTAGATTTGAACATTCTTGTCTCGATAACCACGCCGAAAATCGTAATAATCAACGCACGGAAATGTTCACGGGATAATTTCATTTTTTAACTGAGAAGAATATTGATGGTGGCATTGCGCGGTAACGCTCACCGTTGGCGGTGATGGCGCCTTCTTACTCATTTTCGAAGAAAAACAGCCCAATGATGTCGCCAGCCCAAAATCCACACCAAACAGTGACTTGTTGTGGATGCATTGGCTTCTTAATAGTCACGTGTGGGTTATCTAAACCCTACATGCAGCCGAGATAAAAAATGAGCTTCATCGTCATCTGCTGCCAAAAAAATCTTCAGCCTATTCGGCGAAGCAAAAACGCATAGCATGGTGTTCCATTATTGAATGACAATGTTTAGCCTTTCCCATAAAACCAGAAATTTAAAAAAAAATATCAGTACTGTTTTTTTTACAGCCGATTCAAATTTAAAATGTTAAATCGCCCACCCTATACAATAATTTAAGATTTGTATACTTATTGTTGCGTTTCTAGTGAGAAGATTGAATAATGAAAATAGAGCTTATTCAAAAACTGATAATCCAGACCGTGACGGTCCTTGATTTCAAATAGCACCGTGACCGTCTTTTTCTATTGCCCGACATAAAGGCCCCTACCAAGTTGTGATACTTCCTTTCTGGAAGTTGCAATTTCAATCCGATCATAACAATTCTATAGAACTTATTGGACATTCATTGGCATTGGCCCTAAACAAATATCATTTCCGAGCTTAGGTCCTGTGCTTGCTCAATCTTTAGACGGAGGCGTGGAATCTTCTGAATATGAGAGTGGTGTGGTAAAGTATTTTATATTACGTCCAGATAGATATTTACTTCCAATGCTTTGCCTTTACACACGCCTTAAGTCGCACTGGCCAATCGTCAATAGCTGCACGAACCTCGCCCATTGCAAAATTGGCCGCAGCTCGAATGTTGGGGTATCTTTTGTGACAAACTTTGTCCTCTTAAACCGTCCACAATTCGTAATCCAATGGGTTCCAATCTGGACTGCCTGAGGGCCATTCTTCAGAGGAAATGAACGCCGGCAAATTGTTTCGAAGTCAGGCTATTTAGCTTTAAGGGCCGGCGCAGAATTCTGCTGGAAAGTCCATGGCTGGTTTTGGAACAGGGAATTGTTAAGAGGCTTCACAACAGCTTCCAAAACGGTTTCTTGGTAAACTTTGGCCGATGTTTTGACTCCTTGTTCGCAGAAATGCAGTTCAGTGACCCCATCGTAAGAGACACCCGACCAAACCATGACTGAAGCTGGGCGATGGCGCTTTTCCAAACTTGAGATCAGTTCAGATGCTTCCTTAGATGACCGCGCATACACTCTCTCATTTTGCTTGTTAAATTTTTCCCGAACGGTAACAATTTTTTCATCGGTGAACAAACTTTTTCTGTGCAAGTTATCAGCGTGCGTCACCAAAAGACGTTTGCATTTTTAATCCTATTTTTTTTAAAGCTGCAGTCAATAAATGTCCGGTACGTCGTTTGAACGCCCCAAGTCCCAAGTCTTTTTTAAAGATTCGGACTTTTGCGTGATATTCATCTTACGGGCCAAGATTTTCTGTTTTCGGAGCGGATTTCTGTGAATTCTTGGTTTAACGGCATTGATGACATGCGGTGTTCGAACAGAGCGTGGGCGGCCCGTCCGGTGGCGATCCAGTCTCCTCAAACAGTTTTATGCATCGGTGGACGAGAGTTGGCGGAGAGTTTTGAAAATATCGATTTTTTTCATTTCACACTTAAAAAGCGCTATTACAGCGATACGGTTCTCATTATCTGACCACTCCATGATGAAAGTTGAAACGATTTTAAAATCCCGTTACAGACTAACGCTATTGAGGTTAGCTTTCAAAACCACATGACACTAACGGGGTATGTTCAGTTTTACTATTGAAATGGATGTGTTCAATGTTGTAACAGTATTTATGTCCCTACTAAGTAGTATCCATTGTAGACCTGGCTTTCTTCTTTTACAACAAAGTTATAGTCAATTAGAATATAGCTTAACTAGTTGTGATATGGGCTTAGAATAAAGAAAGTTGGCCCTCTGTTATTGCCTATCACATAAATTGTTATACTTTTCTCGTTACAACACATCTCCTGTTATCGTTGTTCCACAATTACCACCTAGGAGATCCGCTTATCCAATACAGTGCTTTAAGATTTCACCAAGCATTACAACCAAAAAACTCACGATAGCTATGAATTCCCTGCGTACAAAGAATATTTCAGTAAACTAAAAAGGATTTTTTTCCATCCATAATTGTGACCAGAAAAATCCTCTTTCTTGTCAAAGGATGGAATTTTCAAACTGTCCTTAAAAAGAAGAAAAAACGTAAATAACCGTAAATGCCAAAGAAAGATGATAAAAAAAAAATTTGCAAAAATGAGCGAAACTTTTATTACATTTACGTTTGTCTGCTGGCCAAGCCATGCTGATGCAATGACAGGATAGAAAAGATAGAGGAAGACCAGAAATAAAACATGATTACTTCCGGTAATAAAAGTGGACGAAAATTTAACCATCACAGTTACCGTCGTCCGTCAACTCGGAACACAGCATAGCAACCAGGGGGACACACATACATAGGAAATGCGAGATGCTTAAAAAAAAACATTATAATTTTGGGACGCTTTTTTAAGCGACGCTTCTTTGTTTGATTATGATTATGACGACAAAATATGAAATAAATATCCAATTCTCATTATATATAAGAAATATGAAAAGAAACAAAGAAAAGGCTTTCGAAATGTATGCAGAAAATTGTATACACCGAAAATGATCCAGGATATTTTCAAAATCCTGTACAAAATCAAAAAACCGATCATCTAGACTTAAGGCTGCTGAACAGAACTCTTTTGCCCAATTCATCCTACGAGTATTTTGGGTATTATTTCGCAACTAAGACCCCGCAGCTCGAGTGGAAAGGACGATTTAATAATCCACATTTTGAGTTATCAGAAAATGTTCTAATAATAGTAATATTTAAAATTTACAGACAGTTTTTATTCAAAATCTACAGTAAGAAGCAGAGTTATCTCAAAATTAATCAGGTACCATGAAATGCATCATTTTGATCTATTAATGGTACATTTTTAACTGAGTTGATAATTTTTTTATGAACGACAGGACTGCAGTCACATTCGGAGACATTGCGAAGACTGTTCCGATGAGACGCCTTACCACCACAAGAGTGTAAAGCAAATGTATGCCCCTTATTCAAAGCAGTTACCACCACATTTTTCCGCAGGTTACTGATACCAGCCGCAGCGTAAAGTCATCTAAAGTAAAGTCATCGAAAGAATCTGATGCGAATTCTCTACTCTTATGCTAAAGCTATTGTAAAGAGTGGTCCAACTAAAACGCACGATGTTAATTGTAAAAATAACTAAAAGATTTCATTAAATTAATATTTTTCATTATGATAGACGAATGTATGACAATTATGTGTGTCCAAATGCTCGCCACGACTTCGATGGCATACCTCTATCCGATGGTACTTAATTTTAATGACTCTGAGACATAATGAAGGTCCAATGTCGTTAATCTTATCCTTTAGGTTTTGGATTGTTATTGGCTTATTAGTCGGCTCTTTTTCTTTTAAATATCCGCAAAGAAAGAAGTCAAAAGGTGTAAAATTACATGATCGTGATATTAAACGGCCAATTAATTTATATTGCAAACAAACCATTGTTTCGTTGGCTGTGTGGCTAGTGACACCATCCTGTTTGTCCGTATCCTCAGTTTTTGGCGACAAGATGTCCGCTTTCATCTCGCGTTAACACACATTATTCACGGTAACTGCTTGGCCGACCTTATTTTCGATGATTTACGGCCCGATGATGCATCCAGCCCATATACCGCACCAAATAGTAACTTTATTTGGATGCAACTGTTTTTCAACAATCACTGATGAATTGGCATTTGCTAAAGATGATATTCGTAGTACGTTGCGCGTTGCTATTTATATTTCGGGTCCTGACAATACTAGTGTTCGCAGATGCAAACTGAAACTTCCATTGGATACTTTGACATTTTTTTGCATAACTTCACTCAGTACGTTTAGTCATTTGAGGGCGAATTAGTTTGTTTACAGTGTGTTGAAAAATTCATCTCAGTCAAAAAACGGAATTACGAGGGCTGCTATATATATTTCTGACCTAAAGAAAATGCGAATATTTATCATTATAAACGGTTTTATTGTTTTTCAAAGTACTCTCCAGCATGATTTATACACTTTTGCATGCGCTCAAACCAATTGTCGAAGCAATTTTTCACTTCGATTGAGACACCTCAAAAACTCGGATTTTGAACGCTTCAACAGCATCTTCTGGCGATGAAAATCGTTGATGACGCTTTTTTTTCTTAATGTGCGGGAATAAAAAGAAGTCATTGGGTGACAAGTCAGAGCTATACGGCGGATGACCCATCAATTCGACGTTTTGGCCGGTCAAAAAGGCACTGGTTTGAGCCGATGTGTAAGAGCACGCATTGTCATGGTGTACAATGATTCGTTTTCTCTTGTTCATGTGTCGAATTTCTCCTAAGACTTCAGGCAAACAAATTGTGGTGTACCACTCAGAATTGACCTCCTACGTTGCTTAAGTGGAACAGTCGCCACATGACCAGCTTTGCCGAAGAAACAGGCGACCATGCTTTGAAGTGCTTCTTCCACGAACAACTTTCGTTGGATTTGGCTCGTCTTCGACGACTCACACGGTAGATTGCTGTTTTGTTTCAGGCTCATACGCATAGATCCATGAATCGTCACCTGTGACGATCTTATAAAAGTCTTTTCAAGCACCACAATCGTATTTTTTCAAAATTTTTTTGTCAAATTGAGCGATTGTCAAGTTGAGCGTGATCCAACGAGAACAAACCTTTGTTACGTCCTGCTGTTCATGCAATATCGAATTATGCTGGTAGAAGAAATGCCCAAGGATGCCTCTTTCACGGTATGTCACATGACGATCTTGCATTATCAGAACACGCTCGGCATCAATGTTCTCTGGCAAAACGGCCAGTTTTGAACGAGCTTCAAGACCTTCGTCTTTGAGTGAGCTTCGGCCACGATGGAATTCATTAAACCAGTTTTTCACAGAGCTATTTAATTAAAGTTCATCGATGCACTCTTGTCGTGACAATCCACGTCAAAAGTTGTGAAAATGTTCGCACGAAAATGTTTACGAGTTAATTCCACTTTTTTGCCCAATTTATTTTTTCAAGTCACTGTTAACAACACAAATGATGGTCGTACGTCAAAACGTTGAGTGTGTTTATGCTAAAAAATGTCAAACTTTCCAATGAAAATGTCAGATGGCGCCATGCAACACTAAGTAATGCTAAGACAAGAAATATATATATAGCAACCCTCGTATCCCGTAAACATTTTCGTGCGATGATTTTTTACGTTTTTCGGCTTGAGTTATCGAGCCAAGATTGTTTTAATCAACTTGATTCGACTTTTGGCGATGAAGCACCATCAAAAACCACTGCTAATCGCTGGTACTAAGAGTTCAGTCTCAGACGCAGGAGGAATTTCGTGAAGGACGTCCAACTTCTGTCACTTTGCCAGAAACCATCAAAGCTGTGCGTGAACTGCTTAAGCAAGACCGACATGTGACATACCGTGAGATTAAGGCATCCTTGGGCATTAGTATGACAAGCATCAATAAGATATTGCAGGTTCATTTGGCCGTTCTCGTTGGATCCCACATAATTTGACGAATGCTCAAAAAAAGCCTCGTATGGATTGGTGCAAAGAGATGTTGAAAAGTATAACTGCGGTAGCTCAAAGGCAGTGTATAACATTATCACTGGTGACGACTCATAGATCTATGCATATGAACCCAAAACATAACAGCAATTGACCGTATGGGTCTTTCAAGACGAGCCAAATCCAACAAAAGTTGTTCGTGGAAGAAGTACATCAAAGCAAATGATTGCGTTTTTTTCGGTGTAACCGGCCATGTTGCCACAGTGCCTTTAGTGCAATGTAGGACGGTAAGTTCTCTGATCTGAGTGATACACAGTCATCTGTTTGCCCACAGTGTTCAACGAAATGAGGAAAGATAATAGGAGAAGACGGATGATATTGCATCACGACAGTGCGAGCTCTCACACATCAGCTGATACGATGAGCTTTTGGACCACTCACGATGTCGAATTAATGGACCATGCACCTTACAACCCTGATTTGGCACAATGGCATCTTCTTATTCCTAGCATCAAGTAAAGCGTGGTCAACGTTTTTTATCTCCCGAAGCAGCTATTAAAGCGTTAACAAATCATGTTTTGGAGGTGTCTCAATCGGAGTGGCAAAAGTGCATCGAAAATTGGTATGTGCGCATTGAAATGTGTATTGCTCTTAAAGAAGGATATTTTGAAAAACAATAAAACCATTTCCAATGATAAATTATTGTGTTTTTATTGACGGACCCGAAATATAAATAACAAGTCTCGTACCTATATTATACGGTTTAGTTATATAAATGTAAAAAAAAGTGTGGAAATGTGTATTGATCTTAAAGAAGGATATTTTGAAAAACAATAAAACCATTTCCAATGATAAATATAAATAACAAGCCTCGTACCTATGTTATACGGTATAGTTATACAAATGTAAAGACTTCCAAAACGGAATGTGCTTAGATGGATATGAAGTAGAGCGCCAATAAAACAAAAAGTGCTATTTTTTCCGCTACACGCTCTTTTTCTAGTATATTGGGCATCAAAAATAATATCCGTGCAAAATTTTTTTCAATCGGATAGAAACTGGCCAATCCGGAAAATGGAATAAAACTAGTTACAAGCTTTGGTGATCTATAACTCGTAAGACAGACGACTTTCGAAAACTACACCTTAAGGATTTGTGTTGCAAATATACAGTCAAACATTTTCCTCTTACACAATTTTTGACCTAGCTATGACCCTACATGGTGTTTTCAGAGGTCAAACTTAAAATTTGAGTCACAATTTTTTTCAAACCGGACTGGCCGGTTCCATCCGATTGAAAAAATGTATGCGCGGATATTATTATATTTTATGCCCATTATACTAGAAAATGAGCAGGGAGCGGAAAGAATAACACTTTTTCATTTTTCTATGTATTTCATGGGCGCTCTAATATGCAGTTAGAAATATGTAACTTCAATATTATTCAATTCAATTATATCATTATTATTTCCCGGCAGGGGTCAACTGTGCAAAAATTGTGTTTTCATGCCCAGACTTTACTCAAGTCCTTAAAAATCCACTAGTAGTATTCAACTCCAGATTTTATTTAAGATATTTTTCCATATGCCTATGTTAAAGATTCTTTAGTTTTTTTGTTGCAAACTATAGGCTCAAGTTAATATACATTTCAAACCATGACGAAGGGTCGACAAAAAATCGCCACAGAAATTCTAAAGCCTCAGGTTATTTAAGTCGTGGTGATGGAGAAAAGGAGTGACATGACAATAAGAACAAGAAAAATGAACGTAAAAGAATAAAAGCAAACAGTAGTAAAATAAGGAAATATTGAATTTTTTCCATCCTCCCTCCCAGTCAATGGCAGCGGCAACAGAATACCCATCATCCCAAGCAGGGACCAGCATAAGCACCGCCAGCAATGACAACGCCACAACCACGGGCGGGTATGACCGCACTCCACAATGCGAGAGTATCACAGCAGCATCAGCAAAAGCATCGTAAACATTATTATCATTATAAGCGGAAATGCTTATCAAATACGATATAATACCAATGTTAGAGATTCAATAAACGTACACAGTTTCCGGTTTTTATGATGTCTCTATTTCATGCTTATTGTTGTCGTTGTTGCTGCTGCTGCCGACTGCTTGTGTTGCCACTGCTCCTGCTGCTGTTGGTGCTAATGAAGATGATGATAGTTATGTTGCTGGCTGTCCCCGATGTTGGTGTCGTTGTCGTTCATATTGTTGCTGCGCCAGACCGTGTAATTCTATTCGATTTCTTCATTCCATTCTGTCACTGTGTCCCTAATACGCACACCAGACGCGCAGACTTGGTGCGGTTATGGTTTGCTCCACGTTCGAGTATAGATTCATTTTCCACTGGGTGTGGTATCATATAAACTGAAGTTTATATCATGTTACAGATTGGCCCCGTTGTTATTGGTATTGGCTTTTGTTTTGTTTTCATAGCGGAAAAGAAAAATATAATTTGTAATTTGATTTCATTACAGAGCATTATTGGGAAATTGTCTCAATATATTTCAGTTTTTTTTTTGGAAACATAAAACTCATTGCGAAAAATTGAATTATATATAGGGGAGATTTTCATTTCAAGGTTAGTTTGATTGGTAGTGAAAGAGATCCAAGTTTGACATTGGTTCAATAATATTTGGGTTTCATTAAACAAGGTAGTAGGCAGGCTGATGTTATTTGATGAGGGTCCCTGCAAAGTTTAATGCGAATGGTTGAAATAAATGTAGTCGTGCCTCAGCACTCTCATAAAGAAATTACGGGGAACTTCTCTGAAATCAGTAAGCTGTGGACTATATTTCAATATTGTGCTCCCGGTGGCGGCTTCGAAAGTTTAATGCAACCTGTCGTATTAACATAAAATTTCTTCCTCCAACATAAACCCTATAATATTTTATCGGTTATAGCCACTACAAAATCTTTTTTTTCTACAAAAAAAAATTTCGAAATCCCCACACAGAGAACAGATTTGTTGCCACAACCTAATTTTTTGAACTCTAATTAATTAGATATATTATTGGAACTGCATTTTTACATGTATTGGTTGTTGTTATAGAATATTGTATACACGCAGAGAAAAGGCATGGTTACTACATGGTCACGACAATAATAATATGTTCTCCGCAATAAAAGTATGTTCGTCGCAACCATAGCATTGTTAACTGAATTTTTTTTTGACAATAGTATAATTGCTGCAATATTAATATTGTTGAAATGTAACAATAGTATTATTGCCAAATTTAGAAATGAAAATATGGTTATAGCAACAATATAAATATCGTTAATGCGACAAAAGTATTGTGTTTTGCGTTTTATGTTAACAATAATATGATTACGGAAATCATACTGTATGATTGTTATTTTTCTTCATTTAAATACGCTTTTAAGAACAAATGTTATTGGTACGGATCAAAGCAAAAATAGTCCTTTTTTATCGAAATTAAAATTTTTAACCAAGCTGCTTTGGCTTTTTTTAACTGAAATATTTTTAATAAAAACGCTTACGTTTATTTTAAATTATTTTTTCTGCTGTGAAATAAATCACTCGTATTATTTTGAATTTAATGTATTTTTTAATAATTTTTAAATTTAAATCTATTGTTGACAACTTAAACCAATTCTAATAAATTATAATGGGGATCATAGTATAATTGTGTGTGATCATACTTTGGTTGTAGGGGTCATAACATGGTTGCGTGTGAATCATACTATGGTTGTGAGGATCATACTATGGTTGTGGAGATCATAGTATGGTTGAGTGTGAATCACACTATGGTTGTGGGGATCATAGTATGGTTATGTGTGAATCATACTATTGTTGTGGGATCATAGTATGGTTGCATTTGAATTATACTATTGTTGTGGGGATCATAATATTGTTGTACCACAACCATATACCCAACAATAGTATTATCCTCTTCGAATATTGTCACCACAACTATACTTTTTTTCTGCGTGTATAAGAATTCTTGAATTCATTTGCTATAGCCATGAGCATTTGTTAACTGGACCAACTGATGGTCAAATTTTATTTCGGTTATCTAATTACAATAATAAAGTTTTTTTTTTATTTAATTTTTGTATTAAGCGATTTAAAATTATTTATTTTCTTATTTTAATTATGAAGAAGTTTTGTTAAAACTTGTATTTTACTTTAAATCGAATAAAGTTTGTATGCACATATGGAACGATTTTACGAATCAAATTGGTAAAGTGGTTCAAAAAAAATAAAATTTTTGTTGAATGATAAAACTGATTATGATAAATAAGTAAAGTGGAATTTTAAACCTAAATATTTTTAAGGTACTTAGGAGTAATGTGATACAAAATACCTTAAATGTATTCTTGAAGACTAGGCTACATGTGATAAAAAAATATATACTTTTATATCGGTCATATTTTGTAGGTTTAGTAACAAAACAAAAAAATTTTAATTTTAATTTCCATTCTAACTTTTTCATTAAATTTTGTCAACAAATTTCTTTTTTTTGAAAATATTGAGGCCGATGTATCTTGAAGATATTCTGATTTTATTTTGGACGATGGTAATAGTAGTGATTTAATAAAATAAGTTGATCTAAAAAAACGATAATTTTATATTGGAAAATAAAAACCAAATTTTTAAAAACCTCTCATAGTTCTAAAACACAGGGTGTCCGCCGGGAAGGTATACTATTTTCTGTTGCCGCCATTTTGGTAAACATTAGTCTTGACACTTCATATTTGGCAGTCGTGAAGTAGAGACGTGGCTAATTTATTATGGAAAAATTTTCGATAAACCAACGTGTTTTAAAAGTTAATTACTGTGACGATGAGAAAGTCACGTGAAATTTTTGGGAAACATCGTGCGCACATTTATCGTGTGGTGAATGATTTCGAAGAAAGAGAGTCTGCATCTAATATGCCCAAGCATGGACCACAACGTACTGCAAGATTGGCTGAAAATGTTACTGCTGCTCAAGATAGTGTTCAAAACAATCCATCAACCTCAATTTGCCGTGCTCCTGATCTTAGTCTTCAAAGAACAATTTTGGCCACAATTTTGCACAAGGACTTGCATTTGTTTCCATTTAAGATCCAGTTGACACAAGAGCTTCTTCCACAAGACCATTTACGCCGCCGTACATATGCCAATGGGTTGTTTTAAATCGCCCATGACAACCCCGATTTTCATGAAAAAATCATAATGAGTGACGAGGCACATTTTCATTTAAATGGATATGTAAATAAACAGAACAGTCGGTTCTGGGCAATGGAAAACCCTCAAATTATTCATCAGTCACCTTTGCATCCATTAAAAATTACTGTCTGGTGTGCAATTTGGTTAGGAGGAATCATTGGACCTTACTTCTATGAATGAAAACGACGTTACTTTAACTGTCAATGGAGAGCGATATCGTGATATGATTGAACAATTTTTGCTTTGGGCTTGATTAACATGTGGTATCAACAAGACGGTGCCACATAGCATACAGCCAGGATTGCAATGGAATTACTGCGAGACCGCTTTTCACAAAAAGTGATTTCAAGAAATGGTGGTGTTGGCTTGCCTCCACGGTGACTGCTCCGGACTTATTTTTGCAGCGATATCTGAAAAGCAAGGTTTATGCAAACAAACCAGATATGCTTGAGCAACCTAAACAAAATATTTGTGATGATATTAATGAAATACCGCGTTAAATGTGTGAGAATCTAATGAAAAACGTGCTCAAAAGGGCTCGCATTTGTCAGGCTAACAGAGGCGGACATTTATCCGATATTGTATCCATACATAATTGCCGACATTAAATAAAACATTTATCAATATAAGTTCCATTCTTCTTCATTTAATCAAAAATTATAACCAAACAAAGTTGTATACCTTCTGACGGATATCCTGTACATAACATTTAACCATCAGTCGGTCCAGTTAACAAATGAATGTGGTAATAGCAACCGAATTCAAAGAGTGCATATAACCCACAATCTATGACAACCACCAATACATGTACAAATTCAGTTTCAAAAATCATCTAATCTAAGAATTACTGATACTTTTTCTCTTCCATCGAAAGTGTCAGTTTCTTCTACTGAAAATTGCTGACAATCGACATAAGCATTAACATTCGGTTATCGAAGAATTCGGTTGTGACAACATATATATTCTCTGTGTGCGTCTTTAAACTGGCTCTGTGTTCGTCTTTAAACTAGCTTAATTCGGAACATTCGAGCATCTGTACTCCCAAGACCCGGTTTTTTTTAGCACGAAACTGTAATACCTTTCAGTAGGAATAGTTGCTGATTTGAACTACATAGACGAATACAACAGCGGTCATAGCCGAATGGTTTGCCAACCAAATTGTTGGTGGCGCGAGTACTTCGATATGGTCCGATTTCACAAGGCATGGGTATTGCTCACTTATAACCTAAATCCAAAACTTGATCATGATTTTAATTCTGGCTTTTAGAGCAGTAGGTTCTCAAATCAAGAGATTAAATGGTGGTTGTTAGTTGCTCGTTATGCTCTGTACGAATTTGGAAATTTAATTTTATCTGTGGTTTTTGGAGGTGTGGGTTCTAAAATCGATTAAAACCTGTGTAATTGCTATATATGACAGAGAAAGGGACCTAAGGGTAAAAAAATAAATTTTCATTTTTTCTTTTCTTTTTTTTGATGTGGACAACATCTGAGCATCGAATGGGACCGATCCTATGTCCCAAAAGTATTCCCTCCCAGAGATATGCGCGATTTATGAAAGTGAAGTCGACGATTCTAAGCGCAAATAGAAAGGGACCTAATCTTTAAAATGGCTCTCCTGAACAAAACTGGTTTTTAACCTTAGGTCCCTTTATATTTTGCGTGTAACATATATATATTTCTGGCCTAATAATGAAAATGTGAATATTTATCATCAAAAATGGTTTTTATTGTTTTTCAAAGTATTCTCCAGCATGATTTAAACACTTTTGCATGCGTTCAAACCTATTATCGAAGCCCTTTGTGCACTCCGATTGAGACACCTCAATCGCTTCAACAGCATCTTCCGGCGACGAAAATCGTTTTCTTGATGTGCGGTAATAAAAGGAAGTCATTGGGTGCTTAGTCAGGGCTGTACGGAGGATGACCCATCAATTCGAATTTTTGGCTGGTCAAAAAGGCGCTGGATTGAGCCGCTTTATTATGGTGCACAGTGATTCATCTTCTCTTGTTCCTTTTTCGAATTTCTCCGAAGACTTCGGGCACACTAATTGTGGTGTACCAGTCAGAATTGACCGTCCTACGTTGCTCAAGCGGAACAGTCGCCACATGACGAGTTTTGGCGAAGAAACAGACGACCATTTGCTTCGAAGTGCTTCTTCCACAACAACTTTTGTTGGATTTGGCTCATCTTCGAAGACCCACACGGTCGATTGCTGGTTTGTTTCGGGCTCATACGCATAGATACATGATTCGTTACCTGTGACGATATTATAAACATCTTTTGAAGCACCGCGATCGCATTTTTTCAAAATTTCTTTGCACCAATCGACACGAGCCTTTTTTTTTAACGATTGTCAAACTGTGCGGGATCCAACGAGAACAAACCTTTTTTTACGGCCAGATGTTCATGCAATATCGAATGAATGCTTGTGGGAGAAATGCCCAAGGATGCCTCTATCTCACGGTATGTCACATGACGATCTTGCATTATCAGTTCATGCACGGCATCAATGGTCTCTGGCACAACGGCCGTTTTCGAACTACCTTCACGACCATTGAGCGGGCGTAGGCCACTATTCATTATTCATTAAATCAGTTTTTCATAGTGCTATAGGATGGTGCTTGTCGTGATAATCCACGTCGAAAGTTGTGAAAAATGGTAGCAAAAAAATGTTCACGAGTTAATTCCATTTTTTTGCCAAATTGATTTTTTCAAGTCACTGTAAACAACACAAATGATTGTCGTACGTCAAAACGTTCTGAGTACATTTATGCTAAAAAATGTCAAAATTTCCAATGGAAATGTCAGATGGCGCCAGGCAACGCTTAGTGGTGCCTAGGCCACAAATATATATTGCAACGCTCGTATGATCCAAACATGGACCGACGTGGATCAATTTCAATTCTTTCTTGGCCCAAAAATGTACAGGGTTTTCCATTAAGGACATCGGTCATATCACCACCCGTGTACCTGACCCCGTGTACAGTGATCTATCCTTGGACCCAATTTTCCACCACTCTTCTACACATTTCGACCGAAACGTTGGCAATTTCGCGTTGGATGTTGGATCTCTGAGCTCGTCCAAAGTTGTTGGTTTGTTGGCGTAGACCAATGACTTGATGTGGCCCCATAAAATAATCTAATAGCGTTAAAACGCGTGAACAAGGTGGCCACTCGACCAGACCATTGCTTAAGCTTTTATGTTCACCGTATTTGCCTTTCAGTAAACCGATTATTACCCATGCTGTGTGGCGTCTTGTTGAACAAACATTTAGGCGATGACAAGCTCATCTAATTCTGGCCAAAAATACGTCTCTTAAATGGCTCGATAGTGCTTTTTATTGACGGTAACATGATGATTGTTTTCATCGCCGAAAAAATACGGCCCAAACCTCCGGCAAGAAACCTCACAGTAATTTTTGCAGATGTGATGTAATCTCTTGAAGCACATGTGGATTTGTTGCTGTCCAATAAGGCATATTTTGTTTAATGACAAAACCACTCAGTCAGAAATGAGCTTCATCGCTGAAGATGATTTTTCGATGAATTTCTGGATTTTCGTGAAGCTTTGCCAGAGCCCAATCGGAGAAGTTTCAGCGTTTCAAATGATCAAATGGCTTTAGTTCTTAAGTCAGTTTGATCTTACAAGGATGAAGGTTAAGATCTTTTCACAAAATACGCCACAGTGTGGTTTGAGAAATGCCCACTTCCCGAGAAGGACTTGAAATCGACTGATTTGGCTCATTTGAAACGGATTCGTCGCTTCGAGCAGTACGGCATCTTTTTGTCGCCGGAATATGTGAAAATTTGGAAATAGTGAAAATTTGGATCCTTATTTATCTACTATAGCACGTGCAGCCTGTCGGATGGGACGATTATTATGGCCGACAATTTGAGTAAACGCTTTTAAAGTTGCGACCACCGACTCAGAATTTCGGTAGTAATTTTTAATGATTTGCAAACGTTGCTCGTAAGTGAACTTCATCATGATGAAAATATTGACTTTGACTAACGTTTTGACACAGAAAGATCACTTAAAATGTTTGAGGTTGCGTCGACATAAGGATACAAAATTGTTATGTCCCTATTGGAAAACCCTTCACGTGGGGGCATTGCAAATTGGTTTATTCTGGCTAGCTTTCAGCTAATTTTGCTTCACAATGTGAAGAAAGCATATGCCATAACGTCGTTATCTAAATATATAAGAATCAGTGACGGTATTGGTTTTAGTTTTCACAATTATTTGAAATTATCTCAGAGTCAGCTTAATACAATGTTGGAAATTACGCACGATTGCTTAAAAACATAATTTCTATTTGTGGTCTGAAAAGTGAAACATTTTCTTAGCCATTCTCAGTCGACATTATTGAAAGGTGACCTTAAGAATTATTGTTGGGCTAGTTGTGTTAATATTAAAATTTTTTTTATAGAAATATTCAATTAACTGCACAATCAGTTGTTTTTTCAGATTATTCAGACTGCAGACTAGGAAAGTACCAGCTGAGAATGCTTTCCGTTTCAGGTCTTGCGAAGAGATCCTTCCTAGAATAGAAAGTGGCACCAACAAAATAAAGTGATTTTTACTAACAACCAAGCCGGTTTGTTTCGGTTAAATCGACTCAACACATGCCACTAAAATCTCGCTAGTGCACGTCATTTGGTTAGTACTACCCGTTAAAAGACAGCTTTGAAGTTTTATGATAAACTGTTCATTAGTGTGCGGGTCATTGTGATTTGCAATTCCCTCCATTAAAGGATTGAGTGGTTAAAATGTTCTCCTTACAAGGACTGTGTCAACCTTAGGAAAAATCAACAATTCTAAACTTAAAAAGTGAACAATCTAAGTTCGGCCATGCCCTCCAACATGGATTCCGTTCCAATTTAAACATTTTGTCAAGGGCTTGTGGCACAGGCCTCCTTTCTTCCCATACCATCATCATATATACCAACTACATAAGTCATGAAATATAGCCTTTTAAGTTCAGGGTTTTATTGGCTCATTTGTCTATCTAATAGTTAATTTAATTCTGCTAGATTTCCATAAGGATCAGTCCATTTCTTTGGCAATCAAATCGATTTTATAAAGTGTGCGTGGCAACGCCCACTTTTCCTCCAGGATGTGTTTCGATCCATGCCAAGGTATCATCGTCGTATCTCTAATAGTTTATAAGATATTGTGTTTTTAATTTCATGGTTGAGTTGGTGGTGCTATTACGCACTGTCTAATTTTTTCACAGTATAGCCTATAATAATTGCCTACGCATTGGCTTGATTCTGTTACAATTTTAAAGCAAACGTTTTATTAGTTTGGCCATTATTGCGATTTTTAAAGGGGCAATTACCGCCCACTTGTATATTCTAGCATGCTAAGATCACATGTTCCAAATATCATAGTAATATCTCTAAGAGGTCGTGAGATATTGTAATCTTAAGTTCAGGATTAATGATTCTTCCAAAGATTGGCTTAGTCCTTGTGAGGGAAAAATTTTGCCATCTTGACTAATCTGGCCGATTTTTCATAACAACTGTTTGAGTCTATCAACACACGTTTTTGCAAAATTTCAGCCACCAAGCCTTAGGAGTGCCAGTGTATTTTCTTAAGACAGTCAGATGGACATGGCTACACGCAGAGAAAAGATATGGTTACTGTATGGTCACCGCAACAATAATATGTTCTCTACAATAAAAGCATGTTCGTCGCAACCATAGTATTGTTTTTTAATTTCATTTTGACAACAGTATGATTGCGGCAATATTAATATTGTTGAATTGTAACAATACTATTATTGCTAAATTAAGAAATAAAAATATGGTTGTAACAACCATGTAAATATTGTTGGTGCGACAAAAGTATTGTTGTTAAAGATTCACGTTAACAATAATATAATTACGGCAATCATACTGTATGGTTGAGACTATGAACAAAGCATAACATGTTTTAAAGACTATGCGTTTGGTTCTATTTTTTGGTATACCATAAAAACACACACACGATACAGTGCATGGTTGTTGTTCATTTTAAAAAACAACAATAATCGGAAGGTAGTGTGAGGGATTTTTAATGTGTTTACTTTGTTTGGTGAAATACTCTACTGCCAACTGGTTCTCGTTTATTTAAAATCTGCCTGCACTTAAGTAAAGTATATAGCCATTGATATGATTTAATCACATTCGTTACTTGGGGTCTACGGATGGTGAAGTATGTTTCACCCCTGCTGGCAACTAAAGGTATTTTCGACTGCAGTTGGAATATGCGAGTATACTCGTATTTTTGTTTCTTGAATGAAATATTCAATAAAAACATGGCCTCAAATCTGGCTATGAACTAATTGTAATGCATTTTAAAATAACTTGCTTGATAAAAATCTCTATTTTTGAATAACAACATTACCCAATCGTAATGAATAATTTTTGGGATCATAGTATGGTATAGTGAATCATACTTTGGTTGTAGGTATAAAAGCGCGGTTGCATGTGAATCATACTATGGTTGTGAGGATCATAATATGGTTTTGAAGATCATAGTATGGTTGAGTGTGAATCATACTATGATTGTGGGGATCATAGTATGGTTGCGTCTGAGTCATACTATGGTTGTGAGGATCATACTATGGTTGTATGAGAAACATACTATGGTTGTGGGGATCATAGTGTGGTTGTGGAGATAACATTATGGTTGAGAGTGAATCATACTATTGTTGTGAGGATAAAAGTATGATAGTGGAGATCATAGTATGGTTGAGTGTGAATCATACTATGGTTGTGGGGATCATAGTATGGTTATGTGTGAATCATAATATTGTTGTGAGGATTATAATATTGTTGTGCCACAACCATATACGCAACAATAGTATGATCCTCTTCGAATATTGTCACCCTAACCATACTTTTATTCTGCGTGTAGATCATATTAACACAACGATTCTGAATATATATACTTTATGGGATCTCCGACCAGTATTTCGATGCGTTGCACATGGAATGGCAAAGGGACATTATACTCGTACCCTCTGCCTTATAGTAAAAGGAATAAAAAACGGAATATCTCATCTACTATTGGTATGTGGCTACTACTTGGAACATTCGATATTGGCATGGATCGAAATACATTCCGGGGAAACTGTGAGCAGTGCCACGCCCCTTTAAAGAATAGCATTATTGGTCAAAGTAATAGACCGAGTTATAACATTTTGTCGGATTTAAATAATGACTATACAATTTTTCAAGGATACCAGTATTTTATGGTAATATTGGAAAAAAGGAGTGGCGCCACTTACTCCAAACTGAACCTAAACAGACAATATTTTTTAAAATTGTTGGCTATGACGATGATATTTGGAACACGTGCATTTGGTATGGAGTGAAACGCATCGCCGAAAAAAAGTGAGAGGTTCCACTCCCGTCTTAAAAACTCGTTAAAAATATTTAACAGAATGAATCTTGAGAAAATTTGGCAGAAGTAAGACATAACTAAGGACGTATGCTGTTGAAAATCAAAAAAATCGGTTATGGTTTGGATAGACATAGCTCCCCCATATATTTTATGTTTTGAGCTCTAGAAGCCACATAAATATATATATTCTACCTTGATGAAGTTTGTTGTAGTTCATTAGGATCGATCAGCAACCAGCAAGAATGAAAATCGGTCGGTTATGTCGGTCTTAGTTTTGTACAATCCCCAGAACAAAGGTCCCACACGTTTCTTAATACAACCGCTCTCATATTAGTTTCTATTACAATCATTTTTGGTATACTACTTATATATAACGATATACAAAAGATCCTAGACAAATTTGGATAATTGAGGCCCATGTTAAAATAAAGTACAAATACAAATTGTCTGGGGGACAAAGAAATATATTTCTTTTCTCTTTACCGGTACATTGCCTACATATTTTTTCGCACACGAGGGCTGGCCTAGTAATGAAAATGCGAATATTTATCATCAAAAATGGTTTTATTGTTTTTCAAAGTATTCTCCAACATGATTCATGCACTTTTGCATGCGCTCAAACCAATTGTCAAAGCACTTTTCCACTCCGATTGAGACACCTATAAAACATGCTTTTGGAACGCTTCAACATCATCTTCTGGCGACGAAAACCGTTGACCACGCATTTTTTTCTTGGTGTGCGGGAATAAAAAGATGCCATTGGGTGCCAAGTCAGGGCCGTACGGCGGATGACCCATCAATTCAACGTTTTGGCCGGTCAAAAAGGCGCTGGTTTGAGCCGATGTGTGAGAGCCTGCATTGTCATGGTGCACAATGATTCGTCTTCTCTTCTTCGTTTTTCGAATCTCTACGAAGTCTTCAGGGTTGCGCCTATGTACGTCTTCTCTTGTTCGATTTTCGAATCTCTACGAAGACTTCAGGCAAACAAATTGTGGTGTACCAGTCAGAATTGGCCGTCCTACGTTGCTCAAGCAGTACAGTCGCCACATGAGCAGTTTTGCCGAAAAAACGGCGACCATTTGCTTCATAGTGCTTCTTCCACGAACAACTTTTGTTGGATATGGCTCGTCTTCGAAGACCCACACGGTCGATTACTGCTTTGTTTCGGGCTCATATGCATAGATCCATGATTCATCGCCTGTGACGATCTTATAAACGTCTTTTGAAGCACCGCTATCGTATTTTTTCAAAATTTCTTTGCACCAATCGACACGAGGCTTTTTTTGAGCAATTGTCAAATTGTGCCGGATCCAACGAGAACAACCCTTTTTTACGGCTAGGTGTTCATGCAATATCGAATGTATGCTGGTGGAAGAAATTCCCAAGGATGCCTCTATCTTACGGTACGTCACATGACGATCTGGTCTGGCACAACGGCCGCTTTTGGACGACATTCGACTTTGAGCGAGCGTCGGCCACGATTGAATTCATTAAACCAGTTTTTCACAGTGCTATAGGATGGTGTTTCATCGCCATAAAAAGATTGAGGTTGACGAGGTAATTCTATTTTTTGCCAAATTGATTTTTTCAAGTCACTGTAAACCACACTTAGTGTTGCCTAAGCCAGCAACTCCCATATAACGATAGACCAGGAACAAATCTTAGACCAATTTGGATTATACAGGCGCATTTTTAAATAAAGTACACACACTTATTTTCTGGGGGCCCAGGACTGAAATTTCACATGAGTCCACGCTTCACCGGTTTATTGCCTAATTTTTTTTCGCATATAAGCACTCAATGTTTTTGTTGTTGTTTCTTATATAAATTAGGATTGTATTCGATGCCACAAACTATTTAAACTGTCAATACAACTATTTACATGAACTACGTCCAATTAAATGTTTACAAATTTCCGGAAAACGTTCTCCTTCTCAAGGCTTAGTTAACACCTCATAATGGGAGACACGCACTTCCCGTCCCCCGTATGGTATAAGCAAGCAGTTTTCCTCAAGTGACACCAGACCGGGACACAGGCTGCCATCGTGATGGCCACGGCCAACAAACAGAGGTTTGCCATCCGGCGAATGAGCCGTATAAACCGCATTCGGCGGAACATCTTTGTAATGAGACTTTAACCATTTGTAGTTGGAGCCAACCAACACCTCTATGTCTGTCTTTTGGATCTCAGCACCATCGCTGCATACGTAGGCCTCTTCGCGGAGCGGAACAAACTTGGCCGGTAACATGATACCATTGTGCATGGCACGGGCCACATAGATGCCCGTGCCATCACTGTCCTCGCCAGCAACAACGGCTCTGGGTGGAGCGTTTTCCAAACTTGATGGCAGCCAAGTGTCGGTGTATTTGCGTACCAAAACCTCGTACTCGCTTAGTTGAACCTCTTCGCCGCCGAAGGGTATGTACAAACACTGATGGGAGGGTTGGATTTTACCCACAACTAAGCTACCACCATGCATACCCCGGCCGACGTATAAATGTTCGCCATCGACGGTATCGCCACTGGACACGGCATTGATGGGCACGTTGCCAAGTTGGTCAGAGACCCAGCCATAGCCGGGTCCAATCAGCACTTCATATTCATATTTGGCATGTTCTTCACTGCCCCAGGGTACATAGGCGCACCCCTTGCTGGGTATAACTTTGGCAGGTGCCATATCGCCTTCATGTTCACAGCGCCCAACGAAAATTGGCGTGGCATCAGCATCGTAGCCGCCTTTAACGGCGAACTGAGGGAGTGGACTATCGCCAGTTATATGAATCCAAGTGTCCGCTGAAAGGGAAGTTATACTAATCAAATATTGGCCAAAGTGTTGCAAGAGGAAACCATAAACCTTACCCATTGTTGTGTTTTACAGTCAAAGTCGAAGTGATTTCCTCGAACGATCTTAATTAATCAAATTCTGGCCTTTTACTATACACGATGTAGATTTGTAAGGTCTTTAAATACAATTCTCTGATTTCTTATACAAACATAGACTAAGAACACCACAAATTTGAGATGCAAACCACACGGTAGTGTAAATATAACTTCCATTGCGGTCTTAAGTAAAAAATATGCAATCGCCTATTGTCGTTGCATATTCTAACGACTAGCGGTTGGCTTCAATCTAGTCAGGGGATATTACCTCATTCGATATCTATGTGAATGACACAGCGAAAATCTATCTCGAGACCAGGCGGGAATGCCCCCAAACCTAAAGAGGAATTAAACTTGTATCTTATGAAATCGTTTGTCATAATTCGCAATTGAGCAATGTGCCGATGGACGGAGGAATACGTTTAACATTGAACATGGATAAAAACAGTGTAGAGTGAGACTAAGGGAACTAAACTGATTTACGTTCCAATAAGAGTGTCCAAAACCGACATTCCGGTTTCAGTGTCCAAGCCCATAATCGGGTTTTTAAAAATAGCTAAAACCCGACATGAAGTTTCCCCGGTATTTTATTATTCGGTTTTCCGGTTTTTTTATGGTTGGAGTATTAAAATGCAAAACTTAAAAAATATTTCAGCTAAACCCACCTTTAGCGGTACTCTGTCCACCTCTTGATTAAACTTTAGCGATACACTGCTCGACTCAAACGGCATGATAACATACTTGCTAGACAATTATTGTGCAGTCCAAGCTCTTTAAGACTTCGGAGAAACGAACGCCGTGTTTCCTAATCTTCACCTGTGCTTTATCCGTAACAGTAATCGCGAACACACGCGCCCTAAAGACTGTGTAGAATTCTTTTTTCTACGTCACGAGGCTTAAATGCTCTTATACGTGATCTTTAAAACAGTCAATATCAATCGCGGACGAACACTCAAAAAAAGACTGTGTAAAATCCTTTATTCTACGTCACGTGGCTTAAATGCTCTCGTACGTGATCCTTAAAAGACCTACAAAACCTAAATTACGACGTCCACTCTGCTATTCTAGAGTTATCCGTTATACATACACAACTAGAGTTCTTCACTCTACATAATATCGCGAACACTGTGTAAATGACTGTAAGGGTCCTCTGGCCCTTTATCACGAGGTTTAAGCCAAACTAGGTTTAAAATTCTCAGGCATGTGATCCATACCAGTTATATACTATTTTGACCAAATTAATTTAAACTCCTTCCAATTAGCAGAGATCCACATTACAAAAAATCCATACTAGGATTCATTATTGAATTATACTTAAGATTCGTATACTTACTCGTATTGTTAGGCTCCTTTGGAACAGATTCAATAATCCAAATAAAGCATATATATAAAAAAACTGCTCGACTCAAAAGCATCACTTGATACGATTAAACGATATAGGTATGTCTTTCTACAAGCCAATAAAATACAATTAAACGATATATGCCTTCCTACAAGTCGCAATTGTTGCCAGATCATCATACAATTTGCAGAGTAAGGTTTTTGGAAAACGGCTGTTAACTTTTGCGAAAATCTGTTAATATTTAGATATTCCCACAAATATGTTCAACCGAATTTATGTCTATAGCTCTAGAAGCCACATAATACATCCAACATTGATAACGCTCGGTACAGTTAGTTCATTACGATCGATAACCTCACACGCAGAGAAAAAATATGGTTACTACTTATATATGGTCACGGCAATAATAATATGTTCGCCGCAATAAAGTATGTTCGTCGCAACCATAGAACTGTTTTCTGAATTCAATTTTGACAATAGTATAGTTTCCGCAATATTAATATTGTTGAAATGTAACAATAGTATTATTATCAAATTTAAAACTGAAAAAATGGTTGCAGCAACAATATAAATATAGTTGGTGCGACAATAGTATTGCTTTATAGGTTTTTTTTGCTAACAATAATATGATTACGGCAATCATACTGTATGAAGGTAATTTTTCGTTTGAATATGCTTTTTAGAACAATGTTATTGTTACGGATCGAATGCAATAATAGTACTTATTATAAGAAAATAAATTTTTCAAACAAGCAGCATTGTTCAACTGAAATATATTTAGTAAAAACGCTTACGTTTTTAAACCGATTTTTTCTACTCTTAAATAAATCACTTCAATTATTTTAAATTTAATGTATTTTTAAATAACATTCATAATTCAATTCTACTGTTGACAACTTAACGCAATTCTAATAAATAAGTTTGGAAATCATAGTATAGTTGATCAGGATCATGCTATGGTTGTACTGATCACAACATGGTTGTCTGTGAATCATACTTTAGTTGTGAAGATCATACAATGGTTGTATGTAAAACATACTATGGTTGTGAGGATCATAATATGGTTGTGCGTATCATTTTATGGTTGAGTGTGAATCATACCATGGTTGTGTGGATCATAGTATGGTTATGTGTGAATCATACTATTGTTGTGAGAATCATAGTATGGCTATATTTGAATCATACTATTGTTGTGGGCATCACAATATTGTTGTGTCACAACCATATACCCAACAATAGTATGATCCTCTTTGAATATTGTCACCACAACCTTACTTTTTTTCTGCGTGCAGATACAAATGGGACATATCGGCCAAAGGGCTCAGTGAATAAAGGCCTAACGAACTAACGCCTAAAAAAAAAAATGAAATAATGCCTAAAAATTGCATCAAAAAATATATAGGAATTAGGCGGTTGTTCATTATGAAAGAATGTCTAATATTTTAGGCATTCCTTCATTAAAATTGTTAGGTGATTTTTCATAATGAAAGAAAGCCTAACAATCAGAAATGAAAAAACGCCTAATTAGATATTTATTTATTTTTGATTGTTAGGCTTTCTTTCATTAATGTTAGGCGATTTTTCATTTTGCTAAAAGTGTGATTTTTATTACTATTATGCGTGAATTCATTGAAAACTAACAGTTGTATTTACGGTTAGACAAATGTTTTTGCAATTTGTTATCAGTTGACGTCATTCGTTAAACTTCTATCACTACGAGCAAGTCATTCATAAGTGTTGGACATTAAAATTATATTATAATTAAAAATTGGTTACGAAATTATTTCTGGCAAGAGGATTAATTCAAAATTACTTTATGTAATATCAGAAAAACAATTGTATAAATTTAAAACATTAATAAGAAATAAAACAAATGGGCATAACAGTGATAACGAGGACGATAATGATAGCGAAGATGAAAATGATGATGGCGACGATACTGTTCATCCAAACATACCAAGTCATTATTTTGGCGAAACTGATACTGCGATGTGCATAGTGTGTTTGGTTTCAAAGCCAAATATATTACTTTTGCCATGTCGGCATTTAAAAATTTGCTTGAACTGTTGTAATGAACTAAAAGCTAACGCAGGTGAAAATTTTTTCAAATGTCCGCTATGTAGAGCTATAGTTGTTGAAAATTTAACTGTATTTACATAACTTATAGTTAAATATAATTTAAAAATACATTTTTTCCTTTCAAAATATATTTTCAGCATTTTAATTCCAATTGTTAGGTTTTCTTTCATTAGGTGTTAATCCATAATGAAAGAAACCCTAACAATTTAGACTTTCTTTCATTTTTAAAATTAGACTTTCCTTCATTTTTAAAGTTAGACGTTCTTTCACTTTCTTCTTAGGCGTTCTTGTTTAGGCATTCTTTCATTTTGAAAAATTAGGCGTTAGTTCGTTAGGCCTTTATTCACTGAGCCCGGCCAAAGTTCTGGTATAGCCCCAAAGAGCACAAAGATCACTTCCGATATTACATACAACTGCTCTAGAATATTCATATTAATACCGATTTCAATCAAATTTGGTATAGTGCTCGTATAATTGATTGAAAAACAACAAATCTTGGGCCGTTTTGAGTCATTTAGGCTTATTTTTTATAAAGTCCCCGTAAAAATTATATGGGTACATAGAAACATGAAATTAAAATAACCATCAAATGTTCTCACGAAAATGAAAATTAAATTATTATTAGTGGAGTTTGTCTAAATTTGGGTGACGGAACCTAAGTCGGAAAATCTGACCCATTTTAACATACACGCATAGAAAAAACATGGTTACTATATGGTCACGGCAATAATAATATGTTGTCAGCAATAAAAATATGTTTGTCGCAACCATAGTATTGTTTACTGAATTTAATTTTGACAATAGTATGATTGCCGCAATATAAGTATTGTTGAAATGTAACAATGGTATTATTGGCAAATTTAATAATGAATCATACTATGATTGTGATGATCATAGTATAGTTATGTGTGAATCATACTATTGTTGTGAGTATCAATGTATGGTTGTATTTCAATCATACTATTATTGTTGTACCACAACCATATACCCAACAAAAAAATAGTATTACACTCTTCGAATATTGTCACCATAACCATACTTTTTTTTCTGCGTGTAGACATTAAATTCAATGGTATTGTTTTCATAGAATTTCAGTTTTGTTTATAATTTCAATATGTACAGGGTAATCCATCTAGAGGTATTTTTCCTATGCATTTTTTCAGAGTTTACGCGCGAGTTGCGTTAAACTTTATTTGTTTTCCTTTTCAGTATTGTTTGTCATTTTATCATAGAAAGACTAACACCGCAACAACGTCTCCAAACTGTGCAACTTAATTAAGAAAATGAGAAACGTGAAGATCCGCTGTTTTCGAACAACGGTTTATTCAGTGATGAGGCTCCTTTCTGGCTCAACGGCAAGGTCAATTAATAAAATATCCGCATTTGGGTTGAAGAGCAACCAGAATGGTTTCAAGAGCTGTCATCATACCCAGAGAAAACCATGGTTTGGTGGTGTTAATGGGCTGGTGGAATCTTTGGCCCATATTTTTTCAAAAATGATGATGGCCGGAACGTAACCGTAATTGGTGCTCACTATTGCGCCTTGGTTTCGGACGTTTTGCTACCTTAAATTGAAGCCCGTAATCTTGACGATATTTTGTTTCAACAGGACGGTGCCACTTTGCAGACAGCTGCTCAAACAATGGATCTATTGAGAGGTCATTTCAAAAAGCAGCTAATTTCACGTTTTGGACAGGTGAGTTGGCCGTCTAGATCAAGTGATATTACACCTTTAGACATTTTTCTTTGGCGTAACTTAAAGTCCAAAGTCTATGCAGATAAACCAGCTACGATTCAGATTTTGGAAGCCAACATTACGCGTATCATTAAAGCCATACCAGTCGAAATGGACCCTCAGAATGGAAACCCTGAGGCGTGGTTGCGGCCAACATTTGAAGGAGATTATATTCAAAAAATATATACCATAAAATGTCCTTTCGAATGAACAACAAAGATTCCACACTTGATTTGAATTTTTGTTTTGTTTTTGTTTTGAAAAAAATACCTCTAGACTGATTACCCCATACATGTAAAGAGTTTGAGGCATTTACCTTTTTCAGCTTAATATTTTTCAATTGACATTTAAGAATAATTATTTTGTAAATAACGGTGAAAATTTCCAAAAACCTTTGTGAATTTATGATTTTTAGATAAAAACTTATAACATACTTCAATTCGACATCTGGAGTGGTCCAATAAATAGCTTATCGTTTCAGCTGATGTGTGAGAGCTCGCACTGTCGTGATGCAAAATCATCCGTCTTCTCTTATTATCTTTCCTCATTTCTTCGAACAAACAGATGGTTGTATACCACTCTGAATTGACCATCCTACGTTCCACTAAAGGCACTGTGGCAACATGGCCGGTTATACCGAAAAAAACGCAATCACTTGCTTCGATGTAATTCTTCCACGAACAACTTTTGTTGGATTTGGCTCATCTTGAAGAACCCATACGGTCGATCGCTGTTTTGTTTCGGGTTCATATGCATAGATCCATGATTCGTCACCTGTAACAATGCTAAACACTGCCTTTAAGCTACCGCAGTTAAACATTTTCAACATATCTTTGTACCAATGCATAAGAGCCTTTTTGAACATTCATCGCATTATGTGGGATCCAACGAGAACAAATTTTTTTTCACCGCCAAATGATCATCCGATATCTTATTGATGATTACCATAGTAATGTCAAAGGATGCTCAATCTTATGGTATGTCACATGTCGGTTTTGCTTGATCAATTCACCCACAGCAGAGATGGTTTCTGGATGGTTTGGGCGTCCTTCACGAAATTTATCCTGGAGCGAAAGGCGTCCGAGACTGAACTTTTGGTATCAGCCATTAACATTGGTTTTTGATGGTGCTTCATCGCCAAAAGTCGAAACAAGTTGATTTAAACACTCTTGTCTCGATAACCCACGCCGAAAATCGTAAAAAATTATCGCATTAAAATGTTCACGGGATAATTTCATTTTTTGACTGAGATGAATTTTTCAACACACTGTAAACAAAACAATTCGCTCTGAAATGACAAAACGTTCTGAGTGAAGTTATGCTAAAATTTAAGTTTCAGTTTGCACCTGGAAACACTAGTATTGCCAGGACCCGAAATATAAATAGCAACAATACGACGGTGTCGTCAACGAATATAGATATATTACAGTTGTCAATAAGTGGAATATCGGCTGTAAATATAATGTTCAGTATTGGGGATAAACAAGAGCCCTAAGAGCAGCCAGCATTTACATGGAATACATAAGATGATTTAGAACCGAGAATTACTCTTAAAGTCCAGAAAAATAAAAAGATTTGGATTATCTTTACCATATTTAAAGAAAAGTTAAAATGGATAGATTTGTATAAAAAATCCCTCGGGCCATTCAGAATCGAAAGCTGCCATTATGTCTAGTAACATCATTTCAGTGGATCTTTGTTGGTTGAAGTTAGACTTGATGATAATTCTTATTCGGGCAAAAGGGTGTATGGTGTGCTCCCTGCGAAATCCAAACTGTTGGGGCGGTAAAATATTACATTTGTCTAAAAATTTATATGTTTCCTTTTATAGCACTTTCGAGTAATTTACAAATGGAAGACCATAAACAACTTATTGGACGTTATGAAGTTGGAGTGCTAAAAGGTTTATTGGGCTTATGAATGGCTATTAATTTAGCCTCTTTAGACTTATCAGGGAAATAGCACAAATTAAGACAACTGTTCATGATAATCGTCAAAAATGTACTCGTAATGCCATTTACCGGCAGAGCTTTAAGGCAGGTGCTGTTTACGCCATCTGCTCCAGACTTCCAAGAGCAAGAATTGAACTCACAAATCCTGTCCCTTACTAGATTCTCTGTGATTGAGTCTCTGATATTAGCAGAATATAAATGAATATCATAAAAGTTCCGAGCTAATAATTCACATTTCTCTGCTGCTGTAGAGAAGCGTGAATTATTATGTCTCAAGTTTGGAATATTCTTCAAAAGGAAAAGAGCCTTTGTCAAATGTGGACTTGTTTTTAAATTTATCAAATTCATGTTTGATTAAAGAATTCTGAAATTTGAATTCATAATAATCGTCAACATCCCTATGAAGAAGCTAATACCGACGGTGACAGTTACGCCTCCGAATCAACAACTTGATATTGTGGGGCAAGTGCTTACTGCAAATTCTCCTACGCTTTTGTGGCACGCTATTAGTAATTTCAATTGCGTTTAAAGTACAAATAAAGTGTTGCATTGTTGAGTCTATAAAAATGAATTAAAATCATGCTATCAAACAGCAAAATAAGGTTGTTGTTAATGTACTGAGAACACAGTCGCAGTCGCAGATACCTTAACTCGGTATCGTCATATGTGACAGCGCAGTTCTTGAAGTGACAATACCTTAACTCGGTATCGTCATATGTGACAGCGCATAGAGAAAGGGACCTAAGGGTAAAAAAATCAATTTTCTCTTTTTTTTTTGATGTGGACGACATCTGAGCATCGAATGAGATCCCATGCCCCAAAAGTGTTCCCTCCCGGAGATATGCGCGTTTTATGAAAGTGAAGTCGACGATTCTACACCAAAGATGCACGTGTTTAAATCTTTAAAATGGCTCTCCTGAACAAAACTGGTTTTACCCTTAGGTCCCTTTCTATTTTGCTATTGACTTTCATGGTTATTTTAACAGTAAGATGGTCGCAACTTAAATCGTTTAGAATTTTGGCTGAGAATAAACGAGATCCTGACAATAATAGTGTTCCCAGATGCAAACTGGAACTTCCATTGGAAACTTTGACTTTTTTTAGCATAACTTCCCTCAGAACGTTTTGTCATTTGAGGGCGAAAAGTTTTGTCCACAGTGTGTTGAAAAATTCATCTCAGTAAAAAAATGGAAATATCCCGAGAACATTTTCTTGCGATGATTTTTTACGATTTTCGACGTCTCGATAACACAAGAGTGTTTAAATCAACTTGTTTCGACTTTTGGCGATGAAGCACCATCAAAAACCACTGTTAATCGCTGGTACCAAGAGTTTAGTCTAGGACGCCGTTCGCTCCAGGATGAATTTCGTGAAGTCACTTTGCCAGAAACCATCGATGCTGTACGTGAACTGATTAAGCAAGACCGACATGTGACATATCGTGAGATTAAGGCACTCATGGGTTTTAGTATGACAATCATCAATTAGATATTGCATGTTCATTTGGCCGTGAAAAAATTTGTTTTCATAATTTGACAAATGCTCAAAATTCACATAATTTGACTCAAAAAAGGCTTGTATGGATTGGTGCAATGATTTGTTGAAAAAGTATAACTGTGTTAGCTCAAAGGCAGTGTATAACATTGTCACAGGTGACGAATCATGGATCTAATCATATGAACCCGAAACAAAACAGCAATCGACCGTATGGGTCTTTTAAGATAAGCCAAATCCAACAGAAGTTGTTCGTGGAAGAAGTACACCGAATCAAATGATTGCGTTTTTTTCGGTATAACCGACAATGTTGCCACACTGCCTTCAGTGAAACGTAGGGTGGTCAATTCTGAGTGGTATACAACCATCTGTTTGCCAATAGTGTTCGAAGAAATGAGGAAAGATTAAAAGAGAAGACGGATCGTTTTGCATCACGACAGTGCGAGCTCACACACACCAACTGAAACGATGAGCTACTTGACCACTCAAGATGTCGAACTGATGGGTCATCCATCGGACAGACCTGAATTGGCACCAAATAACCTCTACTTACTTCCTAGCATCAAGAAAAAAAATGTGTGGTCAACGTTTTTCATCGCCCGAAGCAGCTGTTGAAGCGTTCAAAAATTATGTTTTGGAGGTGTCTTAATCGGAGTGAAAAAAGTGCTTCGAAAATTGGTTTGTGCGCATGCAAAGGCGAATATTTATATGCAAAGGAGAATATTTTGAAAAACAATAACAATATTTCCAAAGATAAATTATGGTGATTTTTTTGCCGTGCCCGAAATTTAAATAGCAACCCTTGTGCTCTCTTGTAAGAGGCTTGTTTTGTTGGAATGTCCATCAGTGTGGCGCAAGGTCTGTACCGAGGCTCATCAGGTGCTGTTAGCTTCTTTTGACCTGGAACGCAAAGCGCGTTGTGTCGCTTCGAAAATTGTCGGGTGGCGTTCAGGGTTATCCGTGGTGTCAGTTTTCGGTTTCTTGCCGACCGGGCATGGGCTTCTTACTGATTTGCTATATAAGAGAGCTTTTAGCGATAGTCAGTCTAGGACTGGCGACAGATCATGTGCGAATTCCCTTTCTATGAGGACTTACCGGACTTAGTCGACATGGGTCTTGTTTCTTCAGATGGACAGTGAGACGTTTGTGAGGTGCACTTAATTGTCGCATGTTAAGCTAGGATTGGCAATTTCGCTCTTTAAGGCATACTTTTGGTGTGGTGTTGCTCGTTGATGCACGGCGTGTCGATGTCACCGACAGTTTGTCTTGACTTTTAACGACTTCTTCGACGGGGGACGACCAGTTCCACAAGTCAGTATACGGAACATGACCTGTGGTGATCTGCTAACACAGGTGACAGGGAATAATGGGGTTTTCTCAGGACCTAGCCCTAATAAATGGTTGCCGTTTATTTCGTCAAACGACTTTGGCTACGAGTTCTGACCGGAGACTTAAGTCTGGTACCATGGGTAGTCAAATGCCTCCAGAACTATTGTTCTGGCCAGAGTAAGAGGTGCTGTAGGTTTTGGGGACTGTGGTTTAAGCCCAATCACTGCAAGGGTTTCGGCTATGTGTGGAGTTGTAGTACAACCCGGTGCTGTGGCCCATAGATCAGCAGCATAGGCCAACTAACCTATGGGGTAGTTGTGTCCTATAAAACGCTTCGAATTGGTACAGGAAGGATTGCCCTTAAGGCGCGCTGGCCGTCCATTCAAACTTTCTTATAATAACCTGTTTCACATGGTTCTTTAAATTTTGCACTCTCTTTAACCATATCATTTTATAAAGTTTTTTTTAAATGTTTGGTATTTTTCTCATGCAAGGAAATTAGTACATAGCGCTTCAGTATCTATCAATAGATTTTCACCTAGAGGCAAATATAGATGCTAACGAAATTTTGAAATTCTTTATATAAGTAGACTAGAACGTGACAGTATTGATTTATTAACAATAACAAATAAAAACGAACCATTATAAATACATCGTTATTTTTATAACATGAATTTTACACAGAATTTAGAATTTTCCTCAAAAGCTTCCCCTGATCAACACTTCATAATTGCCAACAAAAACCTCCCTACCACCGTAAGGTATGAGCACACAATCACGACCCGCCGATACCAGACCCGGAGTCAGACTGCCATTGTGATGAGCCCGTCCCACAAATAACGGCTCTCCGCTATGCGAGCGACCGGTGAAAACCGCATTAGGAGGTATCTCATTGTGATGTGGCTGCATCCATGTATAGTTTTGACCAATCAAAACCTCAACATTGGACATGTGAATTTCAGAGCCCTCACTGCCAATATAGGCCTCTCTGCGATCGGGTATAAATTTCGCTGGCAACATGAGGCCATTGTGCGAGGCACGTGCCACGTATATGATAGTGCCATCACTATCATGACCGGCAACCACAGAGCTGGGTGGTGGATAGTCCAAACTAGCCGGCAGCCAGGTATCGACGGGTTGACGCACCAACACTTCATAGGTGCTGAGCCTTACTTCTTGACCGCCAAATGGTATGTACAGGCATCCATGGGAGGAATGGACTTTGCCCACCGTCAAACTGCCACAATGATGCCCTCGGCCAATATACATTGGTTCGCCGTCACCGCTACAGCCGGTGGCAACAGCGTTTGGTGGAATACCGCCATGTCCCTGTGGCACCCAACCATATCCGGGACCAGTGAGCAGCTCGTAATGATATTTGACATTTTCTTGGCCACCCCAGGCTACGAACGCACATCCCTTGCTGGGTATGACTTTGGCAGCTAAAATTTCGCCTTCATGCTCAGAACGCCCCACATAAATGGGCGAACCATCAGCGTCATGACCACCCGTAATGGCGAAAGCCGGCAAGGCACTGTGGGCGGTTGAGGGAACCCAATTATCAGCTGTGAGTTCCAATGAAAAAATTTTAATTAGAATTGTCCACAGTGGGGTAGATGGCAGAACTTACTCATTTTTTAATTTTATTCGTTGTTCGAGTTGAGTAGAAGACTAGAAAGGATATCCACTAGCTATCTCAACAGATCAAGTAACCACCAGACACTAGAGAATACAGCAGCATGTGTGGTCTTTAAATACTTAGCCGGTATAAATTGCACTTTTAAATTTAGCCCAGAATGTTGGCTCAGTTGATGTTAATTCGAATCATTCTAAAGATATGGAAAACCCTTAGAGCGATAAATTTAACTACAATTGTGGTCTGTCGTATGAAACATCACCGTCTGAGCTATTCCGGCTGAATTAGAATCAAATAATTATCATGATATAAGTATACAAGCAAACAGTCAGTGGACAAAGGTATCTTTCGGAGATAAGAAGTGTGGTAAAGGAGAGAATAACGTGGATTGGATTTATCACTAAATAAAATAAAGTTAAAGCATTCGTACGAGTTTTGCGGCGTTTTGTAGCCCTGGTTGAAACATGGATCCATTACAACACTCCGGAGACCAAGCAACAGTCTAAAAAATGGGTTTCTTCAGGTGAACCGGCTCCGAAGAAGGCCAAGGTGACTTTGTCGGCCGATAAGGCGATGACAAAAGTTTTTTCGGATACACACGGGATAATCCACATCGATTACCTTCAAAAGGAATAAACAATAAACAGCGACTTATTGGATCGATTTAACAAGGATTTAAAACAAAATCACTCCATATGGCCAAGAAAAAAAGTTACTGGCCATCAAGATAATGCACAGGTGCATGCGTGTGCAGTCTCAATGTCAAAATTGCATGAATTGGGTTACGAATTGGTACCTCATCCGCCACATTTTCCGGATTGAGGCCCCAGTGACTATTTTCTATTAACAAACCTAAAGAACTGGCTCGGCGGAAAGAGATTCAGCTCCACACGCAGAAAAAAAGTATGGTTGGGGTAACAATATTCGAAGAGCACCATACTATTGTTGGTTATATGGTTGTGGCACAACAATATTATGATCATCACAACAATAGTATGATTCACACACAACCATACTATAATCCCCATAACAATATTATGGCCCTCACAACAATAGAATCATTCGCACACAACCATAATATGATACCCACAGCCATATTATTACTCACATTCAATCAAACTATGATCCCCACAACCATATTATAATCCTCATAACCATAGTATGTTTAACGTACAACCATAGTATGATCCTCGCAACCATAGTATGACTAACGCACAACCATACTATGATCCCTAAAATTGTAAAGACTGGAATACGTTGTTATTCAACAATATAGAATTTTAATAGTTAAGTTATGTAACAATAGGAGTGATTTATTTACCAGTAAAAAAATTCATTTATAAGTATTACAAATATTTTAGTTATACTAATTCGAAGTTTTTTTTTGAAAAAATTTAATTTTTATTACTATTCTTGCGTAAGAATCGTAAAAATAACATTGTCACATTAAAAAAAATAAGGTATGATTGCCGTAATCATGTTATTGTTAACATTAAACCCATGAAAACAATACTTTTGTGCCACCAACCATATTTATAGTGTTGCTACAACCATATTTTCATTTTTAAATTTGGCAACAATATTAATATTGCCGCAATCATACTATTGTCAAACTGAAATTCAAAAAACATACTTTTACTGCAGAGAACATACTATTGTTGCCGTGACCATATAGTAACCATATCTTTTCTGTGCGTGCAATGATGAAATTATCGATCAAACAAATGCCTATTTAATTCATTCGGAAAACGTGGCCCGTTATAGACTATTATCTATAGGGATCGTTCACGGCCCAAACCTAAACAATGTTCCAAGTTTTGGTTAAAGTTCCGACCTTTAATTAGGTTACAATTTCAAATGAGTCGTTAAAATCAACATAAGAGAAATCGTTAAATGTGCTACAAACATCAACACGAAGTCATAACGGCGTGTACCATAGTTCGGTTTAGAGTTTTCTTCAAATTTCTTCAAAATCAGCACCGAACTGTCACTCTCTACGGAAGTGCCACTTATGCTTGCTAACCTTGCAGCAGATATGAGATTTCCTTATGCTTTATGCACACTCTCGACTAGCATGCCAGTCATCCGAACGTGATCGGTGACGAAGTGGGTGTCTTGGCCCAGACTTAGTTTGAATAAACGCACTGTTTGGGATCAGTGCTTCTAATTTCAGAAAAAAGGTCTTAAAATGAGCCGATCTCCATATAATTGAATGTCCAAATTTTGGATATAACAGAACTAGCAACAAAAAAATTTGTTTTCATAATTAGACGAATGCTCAAAATTCACATTATTTGACTCAAAAAAGGCTCGTATGGATTGGTGCAATGATATGTTGAAAAAGTATAACTGTGTTAGCTCAAAGGCAGTGTATAACATTGTCACAGGCGACGAATCATGGATCTAATCATATGAACCCGAAACAAAACAGCAATCGACCGTATGGGTCTTTTAAGATAAGCCAAGTCCAACAAAAGTTGTTCGTGGAAGAAGTACATCGAATGAAATAAATGCGTTTTTTCGTTATAACCGGCCATGTTGCCACACTGCCCTTAGTGAAACGTAGGGTGGTCAATTCTGAGTGGTATACAACCATCTGTTTGCCAATGATAATAAGAAAAGACGGATCATTTTGCATCACGACAGTGCGAGCTCATACACACCAACTGAAACAATGAGCTACTTGACCACTCAAGATGTCGAACTGATGGGTCATCCACCAGACAGACCTGAATTGGCACCGAATAACCTCTACGTTTTTCATCGGCCGAAGCAGCTGTTGAAGCGTTTCATATAATTGAATGTCCAAGTTTTGGATATAATAGAACTAGCAACGGAAAATTTCATCAGTTTTCAAGGAAATTTGGTTTGTGGTATTATTTTGTAACGTTTTTTGCCATAAGAGTTGCTATATTAATTACTGGCTTAGACAACACTAAGTGTTGCCTGGCGCCATCTGACATTTCCATTGGAAAGTTTGACATTTTTTAGCATAAACTTACTCACAACGTTTTGACGAACGACAATCATTTGTGTTATTTACTTACAGTGAAAAAAATCAATTTGGCAAAATAATGGAATTAACTCGTAAACATTTTCATGCGATAATTTTTCACAACTTTCGACTTGGATTACCACGACAAGAGTGCATCGATGAACTTAAATCTTTGTATGGCGATGAAGCACCATCCTATAGTACTGTAAAAACTGGTTTAATGAATTCAATCGTGGCTGACGCTCGCTCAAAGACGAAGGTCGTGAAGGAACATTGATGACGTGCGTGAACTAATAATGCAAGATCGTCATGTGACATACCGTAAGATAGAGGCATCCTGGGGCATTTCTTTCACCAGCATACATTCGATATTGCATGAACACCTGTCCGCAAAACTGTTTGTTCTCGTTGGATCCCGCTGAATTTAACAATCGCTCAAAAAAAAAAGGCTCTTGTCGATTGGTGCAAAGAAATTTTGAAAACATACGACGTTTATAAGATCGTCACAGGTGACGAATCATGGATCTATGCGTATGAGCCCGAAACAAAACAGCAATCGACCGTGTGGGTCTTCGAAGACGAGCCAAATCCAACGAAAGTTGTTCGTGGAAGAAGTACTTCGAAGCAAATGGTCGCCTGTTTCTTCTGCAAAACAGGTCATGTGACGACTGCTTTGCTTGAACACCTTTCCGTAAAACTGTTTGTTCTCGTTGGATCCCACTGAATTTGACAATCGCTCAAAAAAAGGTTCGTGTCGATTGGTGCAAAGAAATTATGAAAAAATACAATCACGGTGCTTCAAAAGACGTTTATAAGATCATCACAGGCGACGAATAATGGATCTATGCGTATGAGCCCGAAACAAAATAGCAATTGACCGTGTGGGTCTTCGAAGACGAGCCAAATCCAGCGAAAGTTGTTCGTGGAAGAAGTACTTTGAAGCAAATGGTCGCCTGTTTTTTCGGCAAAACTGGTCATGTGGCGACTGCTTTGCTTGAGCAACGTAGGTCAATAAACCACAATTTGTTTGCCTAAAGTCTTGGAAGAAATTCGAAAAACGAACAAGAGAAGACGAATCATTGTGCACCAAACCAGCGTCTTTGACCGGCCATAACGTCGAATTGATAGGTCATCCGCCATACAGCCCTGACTTGGCACCCAATGACTACTGTTTATTCCCGCACATCAAGAAAAAAACGCTGTTGTAGCGTTCAAAAACCATGTTTTGGAGCTGTCTCAAACGGAGTGGAAAAAGTGCTTCGCAATTGGTTTTAGCGCATTCAAGACGGTATAAATCATGCTGGAGAATACTTTGAAAAACAATAAAACCATTTTTGATGATAAATATTTGCATTTTTATTATTAGGCCAGAAATATATATAGCAGCCCGTAGAAGTAAGGCTGACGATATGACATATCATTAATTGGTTATGTATGTTTTAATGTGTTTAGGCTGCAGGTAATTCATTTACTAAAAAATATTTATCTGCAATCTGACATTGCTTCTTTCGTAGATTGACTAACTTTGACCGTAATTGAACGATTGAACTTTGACTTCAAAAGCCTTAAAAAACTTTCAATTAATACCACAAAAAAGAGATTTGGATTGCAATCCAAAAGTAGGTTGACGTTAAAAGAAGCAGCGTTTTATTTTAGTCATGGCATTAATCCGTCCAACTTTACAATTATCACCCATGAGGGCTTTCGCATGAGTCATAGATTATTTTTAGTGTGTCGCTAGACTTTCGTAGTAGTTGTTCCTTTTCTGTTATCATTCATTCATTTTCAAATACAAAATCTCTTTTTATTCGTGCGAACGCCAGCAACCACAATTGCTGATAAATTCAGATGCTAAATATTTATGTACGAATATGTTGATATGAAATGTAGTTAAGTTGTTTTCATAAAATTGTATGTCAGAGTAATGAGTCAGTACGGCGAGCTCACGAACGTTGTATGCCGGTATGTGCAATGCATATTCACAAAACGATAAGATAAGGTGTAAGATAAGCTCAATATTGAAGTTAACAAATGTTGTAGGGGTCGTGAAGCACTTGCAGCAACTAAAACACGATGTGTGTAGACTACTATCGCATTGCATTTTGCACTCTTCTGTACGAGGGTACGGACATAAATACTGTTACACACGTTTTATGCTGTAAACTAAAAAGTACTGCATGTTTTTGGACCAAATATCTTTCAATATATTTATTGATGTATATTATATCCAAAATGAGTCTACTTATTCGAAATGACCGCCTTTTGCCTTTACACGTGCCTTAACCCTTCTTTGCATGATTTTTTCTATTTTTGTGAAATAAATCACAGTAATGTAATTCGTGCTCTAGATTAAGGAAAAAATATTTAAAAAATTTTTATTATAAGTAAATAGTATAAAATATGTAAAAAACAGTATGATGGAAATTTCCATCACCATGCAAATTCGCATGTGAAGCTCAGTACTAAATAATTAAAAAACAAAATAATTTTGTATCCATTTTATTCCATATGATAATTCAAAAAACAGTTATTATTCTTATTAAGGCACAAATTAACTCCACATTTGCTACAAATTATTGTTGAGTAACCTTTGCATTTTGGGTATTTGCATCTGAGTGATCCACCTACTTTTGGCCAATGATCCGAACCATCTTTTCTTATGTCTTTTGGGGGTGCAGGAGTAGCACAACCTTTTCTTCTTTTTGATTGCAATCCTTTTTCAAGAGAACTACTGCTTGGGCGCCCGCGCTTAGCATCTTTATTGGCTCCTTTGTTGCATAGCACAAATGCCAACTCATTCCTAAATTGGCTCAATGTAAGCAGATCCTTTTGTGACAAATTTCTTTCTTGAGCATTTTTTTTGTAAACTATCCAAGAGTTTATTACAGCTAAATCAAACAAATGGAAAAAAATACGTAAGTACCACTTTTTTGACCTCATTGTTATGCGATTTCGTCCCAAGAAGCTATCCATGAGGTCCACTCCTCCCATGTGTTTATTATATTCTTGGACAACAAATGGACAGGTTATATTAACTTTTTCTTTTTTGGACTTTTCGAACCTATTGACTTCAGCAACGGGCAATGCTCCAGCATACGTAGATAAGAGGGTCACTACCTTGTTGTCCTTCCAAGCTACACAACTAATATCTACACCGTCAAACGTGGAAACTCTCTCTTCATAACTTCCCCTGGGTACGGATTTCTTCATGAAATCTTTTTTATCCGGCAATTTATTATTTGGTATTCTATTTTGTTGCACAGTTCCCACAGTGTGAATGCCATTCTTAGCTAAAAAGTGTACTAAGGGTAGCGACGTATAAAAATTGTCGAAGTATATAATATGGTTCTGCATTTTTGGAACTTCCCGAAGCAACCGAACTACAACATTTCCTGTAGCACCAAGATCTGGTTCATCTGGAATTTTTTTTAAGTTCTCTTGTCCAGAATATACTTCAAACTTATGAGCATATCCCATTAGGTTGCAAAGAACATACAACTTGAAGCCCCATTTGTGTGGCTTATTGGGTAGGTATTGTTTTAAAAAGTGTCCTATCATTGTGGAGCACATCTGCTCATCTACAGAAAGTCTTTGATCTATTGGAACTGTGGAAAACCTCTTATTGAGGTGCGTGATTACAGGACGGATTTTGTAAAGCCTGTCGTGTTCGGGATGGCCTACAGGTTTATGATGTTCATTGTTGCTGAAATGTAGTGATAGTTTTATCTTTTCGAACTTGTTTACAGGCATTGTTGAAAAAATTGGTTCATAGCCATAATTTGGTGACCAGTATGACCTTGTGCTCGGAAATTTCTGCACAGACATGTATAAAAGTATACCAAAAAACTTGTTGATATCGGCTTCAGTGTAAGTTGTACATGAATTGGGATTGCTTTGTATTATATATAAATTTGTTTCTTCGACTATCATATTAATCAGATCTCTTGTAAAAAAATGAGTAAAGCACTGATATGGGGTCTCCAGTTGTACAACTTCGTTTGAAGCAGAAGAACTTTCCAGGAAAGTAATGCGATCTCTATCGTACGCCATATTCTTTTTTTTCCAAACTAATTGCCTTTTGTCAAAAGAGAAAGTTGACGAGCTGTGTGGGGTAGCTGAGTGGGAGGGTTCCTGATCACTTATGGTGTCCTTTTCTACTGGAGGAGAATCACTTTCGCCGATTTCATCTATTACATCATCAACAACATTTTCCTCCTGCAATGCCCTCACAATTTCATCAGCATCGTTGTTCTCATCATCCGAATTTTCGGCATCAAGGTCATCTTCTGATAGCCAACCGTCTTTCAACTGAGCCAAGTACGCTTCAATATCTCTTTCATCCATATTTGTCTAAAAAACCAACATAAAGCACTTTTACTAAAATACATTTTTACCATACACTACAAGTGAAGCTTTTGCATAATGATGTAAATTTCTGTCACATAGTTTTTCATAATTTCTATAGGTATTTCGATATCAATTGCGCAGAATATTACAGACACACTAAAACAAACCTTTTTTTCCACTCATTAACACTTTTATATTACAAAAAGCTTCAGATCAGCTTCCAAAAGATACCAAGAATTGTACAAGTTTTATCTAACTCCACAAACAGCGGTGTAACGATACAAAACCAACAAATTTTAATGTTATGCTTCTTCTTTTTTTTTACCGCTATGATCCAATGTATACAATAGTCATGTGAAATGTTGTCAACATAAACCAATTTACAGTACACATGTTTTTGTGCGTTTTCTTATTCAATAAATGTTATGATGGAAATTTCCATCACCATGCAAAGAAGGGTTAAGTCGCACTGGCCAATCGTCAATAGCTGCACGAACCTTGTCCATTGGAAAATTAGCCACAGCTCAAACCAAAGCAGTCTTAAGAGATCCAATGTTGGGGTATCTTTTGTGACAAACCATGTCCTCTAAATCCGTCCACAATTTGTAATCCAGTGGGTTCAAATCTGGACTGCCTTAGGCCATTCTTCAGAGGAAATGAACGCTGGCAATTTGTTTTAAAGCCAGGCCTGGGACGTTTTAGCCTTATGGGCCGGCACAGAATCCTGTTGGTTTTGGAACAGGGAATTGTTAAGAGGCTTCACAACAGCTTCCAAAACTTTGGCTGATGTGGTATAATTTGGCTAATGTTTTGACTCCTTGTTCTTAGAAATGCAGGTCAGTGACCCCATTGTAGGAGACACCCCACCAAACCATGACTGAAGCTGGGTGATGACCCTTTTCCACCCTTGGGATCAGTTTAGATGCTTCCTTAGATGACCGCGCATACACTCTATCATTTTGCTTGTTAAATTTTTCCTAAACGGTAAAATTTTTTTCATCGGTGAACAAAATTTTTCTATGCAAGTTATCAGCGTGCTTCACCAAAAGACGTTTGCATTTTTCAATCCCATTTTTTTAAAGCTGAGTTCAATAAATGTCCGGTACGTCGTTTGAAAGCCCAAAGTTATAAGTCTTTTTTAAAGATTCGATTCATGGACTTTTGCGTGATATTCATCTCACGGGCCATGATTTTCTGTTTTCGGATCGGATTTCTGTGAATTCTTGATTTAAGGGCTTTGATGACATACAGCGTTCAAACAGAGCATGGGATCGGGCCGCCGGGTGGCGGTCTTTTACATCTCCAGTCTCCTCTAACAGTTTTATGTATCGGTAGACGAACATGCGGCTAATCCCTAGTGGCCGGAGCGTTTTGAAAATATCGCTTTTTTTCATTTCACACTTGAAAAGCGCTATTACAGCGATACGGTTCTCATTATCTGACCACTGCATGATGAAAGTTGAAACAATTTTAAAATCCCGTTACAGACTAACGCTATTGAGGTTAGCTTTCAGAACCCCTATGACATTAACGGGGTATGTTCAGTTCTACTACTGAAATGGGTGTGTTCAATGTTGTAACAGTATTTATGTCCCTACTTAGTATATTGAATATTTCTTAAAAGCCTAATTTGTAAAGACTACCTCAGAAGGAAACCCTGTTTTGAGTCCGTTTAAGATCATCTAATTATTTTCAGGCTACCTTACAAATGAACGATTTATCTCTTAGCCATGCTTAGCTTATCTATAAAAAGCATTAGCTGTTCGGAGACGGCGCACAGTGGTCCAGGATCGATTTCCAACGGCCAAAATTCTTTAACTTGTGATTTAGTAAATACTTTTGAGTTCTGCAAAAAAGACAATTGTAGCCAAGGATTATTTTGAGCTATTAAAATTAAAAATCAGGCTATTGGATATATATTAGAAATCAGCCTGAGTTTGAATACTTTTCGCAATTCCGATTTAGGAAAAGGAAAAGCTATATTTTTTTCGTTCTTTGTTTTTTTTACATATTTGCAAGTAATTTTTTATAAATGAAAAAAAAATTCCTTATTGCCAAATTTTTCTTTTTTCAGGTTTTGAAAATTGAAAAAGAGAGATTTAATTTTTCGACATTGTCGAATTGTATCTCATATCTTGGCTACAATTGTTATTTTTACAGAGCACATAAATATTTACTAAATCAAACGTTACAGAATTTGACTGTGCGGCGTCAAACAGTAGGTCTCAGGAGGTCAAATAAAAATTTAACCGTGCAGAGTTCGCTGATTCGAGATAAGTTCCCCGTTTTTGTAAATGGTTTGTCAAGGGAATTTTGGATGTATGTACGTACTTAAAATGGACATAAATACTGTTACAACATTGAACACGCCCATTTTAATAGTAGAACTGAACATACCGCGTTAATGTCATATGGGTTTTGAAAGCTAACTTTAATAGCGTTAGTCTGTAAAGGGACTTTAAAATTGTTTCAAATTTCATTATGGAGTGGTCAGATAATGAGAACCGTATCGCTGTATTAGCGCTTTTCAAGTGTAAAATTAAAAAAAAAACAAAAAAAACGATATTTTCAAAACACTCCGGCCACTAGGGATTAGCCGCATGTTCGTCTACCGATGCATAAAACTGTTTGATGAGACTGGAGATGTGAAAGACCGCCACCGGTCGGGCCGCCTACGCTCTGTTCGATCACCGCATGTCATCAAAGCCGTTAAATCAAGAATTCACAGAAATACGCTCCGAAACAGAAAATCATGGCCCGTGAGATGAATGTCACGCAAAATTCCGTGAATCGAATCATTAAAAAAGACTTGGGATTTATTGTCTGCAGCTTTAAAAAAAAATCGGATTGAAAAACGTCTTTTGGTAAAGCACGCTGATAACTTGCACAGAAAAATTTTGTTCACCGATGAAAAAATTTTTACCGTTCAGGAAATATTTAACAAGCAAAATGATAGAGTGCATGCGCAGTCACTTAAGGAAGCATCTGAACTTATCCCAAGGGTGGAAAAGGGTCATCACCCAGCTTCAGTCATGGTTTTGGTGGGGTGTCTCTTACGATGGGGTCACTGACCTGCATTTCTGCGAACAAGGAGTCAAAACATCGGCCAAAGTTTACCAAGAAACCGTTTTGGAAGCTGTTGTGAAGCCTCTTAACAATTCCCTGTTCCAAAACCAGCCATAGACTTTCCAGCAGGATTCTGCGCCGGCCCAAAACGTCTTAGGCCTGGCTTCGAAACAATTTGCCAGCGTTCATTTTCTGTGAAGAATGGCCCTCAGGCAGTCCAGATTTGAACCCATTGGATTACAATTATGGACGACAAGGTTTGTTACAAAAGATACCCCAACATTGGATCTCTTAAGACTGCTTTGGTGCGAGCTATGGCCAATTTTCCAATGGATGAGGTTCGTACAGCTATTGATAATTGAACAGTGCGACTTAAGGCGTGTGTAAAGGCAAAAGGCGGACGGACATTTCGAATAAGTAGATTCTTTTTGGATACAATATACAGCAATAAATATATTAAAAAATATTTGGTCCAAAAACATTCAGTAATTTTTATTTTACAGCATAAAACGTGTGTAAAATTATTAATGTCCCTGCTAAGTAGTTAGTACTAGAAATTATTTCCACTTCTTATCATGCTACAAGCGGACACACTTTACATACCCTTTCCAATACCAAACGACAAAAGATAACTTCCCTCTGGAAAGTTGGACTTGTTGCTGTTGGTGTGAAAGATAACGCGAGTACATACCCGGGATATCTTCAATTGTTATTTTTATTTTCATAATATTGATGATGTACTGGCGACTGGCTTTTATGACAAATCATTTCGATTGTAGTATTTCGCTTTTGGAATATTATAACAAGTGTTAAACGAACATTCGTATGGTTAGTGTCAATTGCTGAAAGCAACAGTGAAAATCGTTCGTCGATCTTTAAATCAATAATTTCTTATTTGAACGTTTTGTTTTTTATTTAATTTCTCAAAATGATGGGTGAGAACTAACATTTTATGTGAAAAGTAATTGTGTGTGTCTAGTAGTTGTGGCTGTGTTACAAAATTCATCAAATAGTTTACCTAAAGGGGAGATTCTTATATAAGAAATTAAATAATATTAAAATCAAAAAAAAAACAAAGACCCTACATTCTGTTTGTGTATTTTGTAAGGAATTTGCGGTTTTACTTGTGGTTTTGAAAGTTCTAAACTATCGCCGGCCATTTAGTTAAGAATAAAAAATCCATAGCAGCTTAGGAATATATAAGTACCTATAACACGTTGGCATGTTTGTTAGTTACATCGGTTAAAAAAATCTGATTCTCACACGACTTTCCTGTGTTTCAAATGTCAAGTCGGAGCAGACGCAGCATCCATCATAAGGATACTATTAAAAAAAAAGTTAGCATCCGGACAGGTCCGACCACTTAAAAGCCTACAACACTGTGGTGTTAACAAGACCTCTTCGATGGTCTGTTGGATTTGTTCGCTTCTATTACGCCTCTTTTACGGGTTCCAATCCAAGCATTTCTAGTGTGTCATCCTGAGGTCAGCGTACGGCATGATGATTCACCTCGATTTTTCGCATTCTGATTCGGTATCTATCGATAACTGATCAGTTAATGGTCATTTCCTTTTATTCATGAAAACATGATTAAGATTTGCCATAGGAATATGTTTATGAAACCTGTAGTGATAAGACATCACGGCGATCAGCATTCAAACATTCTCTTTACAAAAAAAAAACAACACAAAATTCAGTACCCAGACATGTCCGACCACATTATACCCTACACCACTGTGATATGCTCAAAGCTTGCTTCTGTGGTCTGGTGGATTAATTCGCTTGAAAGTCTGCGACATTTCCGACTTTTAATGCCATCGATTTTATACATTTCCTAAATATGACTATTTAGAACATTTGCCAAGGTGGTTTGACAGGGTGGCGCAAAATACCGTTGTAGATTAATTGTTTAATAACTTTTTTTATTTATTATTATATTATTTTTTGTTATACGAGTATACCTCTAGTATAATTATATTAATGGAGAATATTTTTGGCTTATGTATGAAAAATTATATCCCACAAAAGGTGGCCATTTTGGGCTGCGCACTTGTATGCTCTTTCCGTGATAGCCCCAGTTTTGCTGAACGCCTTCTTGTTGATGTTTCTGGACTGTCTTGCACACTATCCACATCATGTTGGATATTTTCGTCGGAACGTAGTCTGCCGGTACATGGAAGGTGTCTTACTGTACTGTATGTTGTTGGAAATTTCTAACCAAGCGGTTTATTGTTGCTTTTGAAGCTGATAATTCACGTCGAAAGTTGTGAAAAATGATCGCACGAAAATGTTCACGAGTTAATTTAATTTTTTTGCCAAATTGATTTTTCCAAGTCACTGTAAACAACACAAATGATGGTCGTACGTCAAAACGTTCTAGGTACGTTTATACTAAAAAAATGTCAAACTTTTCAGTGGAAATGTCAGATAGTAGACACTTGGTGTTGCCTAGGTCAGAAATATATATAGCAACCCTCGTATATTATTTACGTTTTCTATGTAAGTAAGGTTGTATCGAAACGATCGACTTATTCTTATTCTTCGCATGTTCGCATTTTCTTATATTTGAGCGATTTCATCCTACACTATCTAAATTAACCTGCTTACAAATCATTGATCAGTATGTGTTTTTGTATGTGTTTGCACTTGTTAGTCTCTGCTGTTTTCGAAATCTACACACCTCAAATCTTATCTGTTTTGTGTGTTGTTTTTGTTCTCTCTTTTTAGGTTGTTATCAACCGGGCGGAGTTATTTCTAATCGTATGTTGATATTTAATGCACCTCAATTTTATCAGTACCTTCTCGAGCACCAAATAACCCAAAAAACAGCAAAAAGAAACTACTACAAAAGAATATAAATAAAATACAAAAGCAACTAAGTATTCTTGGCTTTTCTGCTTCTTTCAGTTGCTGGCACCTTAATGATTTTTTAATACTTCTGTCATTTGATTTGTCCAAGCGATCGTGATATCATATCTTTTTGTTTTCCTCCACTTTCCAGAAACTACGTGGGTACATTCCTCACCTGGAGCTCCCGTACCACCCTTTGCCGTCATCGGTGGCCATGACTCTGATGGCTCACCTATCTATGTGGGCCGCGCCTTTCACGAAGGTGACAATCTGCCCGCTAAGGTTGTGCCCAGTAAGGGGCAGGCTTATATCGCCTGGGGTGGCCAGGAACACAACAAGCATCACTATGAGATTCTAGTGGGTCAGGGTTATGGCTGGCAGCCTTGTTATAATGGCGCTGTACCTCCGAATGCTGTACGCAGCGGTGTTACCAGAACCGGCGAACCTTTATATGTGGGCCGCGGTCATCATGGCAATTCATTGTGTGTTGGTAAAATTCATCCCTCCCATGGCTGTCTGTATATACCTTTCGGTGGCCAGGAGGTGCGTTTGAACACCTACGAAGTGTTGGTCTTTGAGCGTCGCGATAACTGGGTGGCCTCTACGCCAAACTATACACCACCCGGTGCCGTGGTGGCCGGCCACGATACCGATCGCACCGTCATCTATGTGGGCCGTGCTATGCATGAGGGCGAGTTCCTGCCCGCCAAGATTATACCCAGCAAGGGTTGTGCGTATGTGTGTTATGGTGGCTATGAAATTAATAAGCACAACTTTGAGGTTTTGTGTGGTCCCGGCTATGCATGGATCAAAGTGCATCATCATGTCATTCCACCAAATGCTGTATCGACTGGACGTTCCCGCAACGGCGAGCCATTGTTTGTGGGTCGCGGTCATCATCATGGCAGCTTGACACCCGGACTAGTCTCGGTCAGCCAGAGGTGTCTGTTCTTGCCATATGGAGGTCGTGAAATTCGCGAGAGTAGTTATGAAGTGTTGATTAAACAGTAATGATGACTGAGACGCCCTTAAGCAAAGATCAACGAAGTTTTGTATATTTAAAATAATTAAGAAAAATGTTAATAAATCACTCTAATCTATTTTCGACGAGTTATTGTGCAAATATTGTTTCATTTTAAGAGCAATTAACACTGTAAACAGTGATGAACCGGCTCAAGAGTTCTGGCATCTACATTTTAATATGAAGAAGACCAGTATTTTATGAAATGGCTAAGTGACATTGAGCTCTGTGCCACCTATGTAGAGGTGCAAAAAGTGAATTGTATTTTTGTACGCAATTGTTTAAAGAAAACTTGAAAAGTGAGATCTACAACAGTAGTTCTCATTGGTTTGGTGAGAATCTGGTCTTAAAGAGTTTAAACGCTGCAAAGCTTTCTGATGAAGGTCGTCACACGGAGCCGAAATCGCAAAAAACAGTGTGCAGCCACGAAAATACATGACATTTTTCCATTTTGTAAAAAAAACGTTTCTTTTATAAAAAAGTAGATGCAAAAAGTCTCTAGCCGATTTATCCCTGTTCAAGGTGTTACTCGTAAAGCAAAAGACTGAAATAACCAACCGAGCTAAACAAAAAACAAATGAAGAATTTTCATCCAGTTATTTGATTTTAAGGCCAAAGTTAAGTAAAATATTCCAAAAATTCGTCTGGACCGAACTTTTATACTCTACGCTATGGCTTTTCTCTACGGTTGCTTTTTATATTTCGGGTCCGGCAATAAAAAAACACAATAATTTATCATTTGAAATGGTTTTATTGTTTTTCAAAATATGTTCTTTTATGATCAATACACTTTTTCTGGTACACAAACCAATGTTCGAAGCATATTTTCCACTCCGATTGAGACACCTCCAAAACATGATTTTTGAACGCTACAACAGCTGCTTAGGCCGATGGAAAACGACGACCACGCATTTTTTCATGATGCTAGGGAATAAGAAGAAGTCATTGGGTGCCAAATCAGGGCTGTAAGGTTGATAGCTTATCAATTCGACATCTTGAGTGGTCAAATAGCTCATCGTTTGAGGGCCCGCATTGTCGTGATGCAAAATGATATGTCTTCTCTTATTATCTTTCCCCATTTCTTCGAACACTGTTGGCAAACAGATGGTTAAATACCTCTCAGAACTGACCGTCCTACACTCTATTAAAGTCCACTGTGGCAACATGGCCGGTTATACTGAAAAAAATGCACTCATTTGCTACGATGTACTTCTTTCACGAACAACTTTTGTTGGATTTGGCTCGTCTTGAAAGACCCACACGGTCGATTGCTGTTTTGTTTCGGGCTAATACGCATAGATTCATGATTCGTCACCTGTATCAATGTTTTACACTGCATTTGAGCTGCAGCAGTTATACTTCTTCAACATCTCCTTGCATCAATCCATACGAGCATTTTTTTGAGTATTCGTCAAATTATGTGGGATCCAACGAGAACAATTTTTATTTCACTGCCAAATGAACATGCAATATCTTATTGATGCTTGTCATACTATTTCCCAAGGATACCTCAATCTCACTGTATGTCAGATGTCAGTCTTGTTTAATCTGTTCACGCACAGCATACATGGTTTCTGGCAAAATGACCGAAGTTGGACGTCCTATACGAAACTCATCCTGGAGCGAACGGCGTCCGAGACTGAACTCTTGGTACCAACGTTCAACAGTGGTTTTTGATGCTGCATCATCGACAAAAGTCGAAACAAGTTTATTTAAACACTCTTATCTTGATAACCCACGCCGTAAACAATCATCGCACGAAAATGTTTACGGGATAATTCCTTTTTTTCACTGAGGTGAATTTTTCAACGCACTGTAAACAAAACAATTCGCCCTCCAATTTCAAACGTTCTGGGGTTGTGCTAAAAAATGTCAATTTTTCTAATGGAAGTTCATGTTTGCATCTGGGAACATTAGTATTGTCAGGACCCGAAATATAAGTAGCAAACTCGTATAACGCATTTCGTTCCATATTCTTACAAATCCTTTAATATTGTTTAATTACCTGCTACGTAAGTACGATATCTGCGTTGTCGTAAAACGGTTAACGATATTGAAAAACGTTGTTGGTTGGATTAGGTTTGGTTAGGTTTTTATTTATTTTAATGACTATTGATAGCGCGCTATCATCTAGTGGCCCCACGAAAACATCTGCAATCCATACAGGAACCGCTTCAGCATTTCATCAAAGGGGTTGGTCATGTAAACAATTTACAGTGTGGCATTACCTACTCCACTGGCCAAGTAAGCCACAAGTGGAGTATTACGATAGTTGGCTATTGACCACTGTGAGTCCACTTGCATACCCACCAGCTGCCGTCAATGGGGCCATTACTCCCTTAATATTATTTCCTCGTAATATATTGTCTTATAAAAAGGTTTATGTATTATACCTTACTACCAGGTACTATCAACAGCCGCTTCTAACATGGAGAACAGACGCTGGCCTAAATGCCTCCTAATGTGTATTAGACGCTTCTGGATTTTGACACTGGGTTCCGCGAGGGCGTTACTCCCTGTAATACTGCTCTGAGGAAACCCCATGCGAGCAGGCTAGATAAGGTTAAGTTAGACAAGGGCGTTGTCTATATAAGCATTCTCACTTAGACTATATAGTCTGCTGTGATACCATGAAAATTACAGAAATGTCGCTAGTCCCTCCCCCCTACACTAAAAAGGTCTTCAATTGGCCAATGCCGGTATCAGCAAGATCACTATAGAAGATCGCCAGAGTAGGGCACGTAAAGAGACCCAACCTCAACTCAACCTCACAACCAAGGCAGAAGTCGCTGGGAGCGACTTTCAGTTTCACTGCGTTGTCTTCAATCAGACAATGTCCTGTCATGACAGAGACAACCGGTGTTACGTCAGGTCTCCAGAACGCCAGCAGCTTGCTTGAGTGTTTCACATTCTGTGGGATCTACATTTGTCTGGATTGAACGCAGCCTTTGACTTAAGCCCACCTATTATTAGGCTCCCCATAGGCTCACAGTGTAAACCGAATACATGATTTTCGGTCAGTGTAACTAGCTCTATTCAAGGAAACATGTGGTGGTCATGGTTTACTTCGATTGCGGTTAGAAAGTCTGTGGCCCAAACTTGTAGTACATCTCTGCAGTTCGTGAGCTATTATTTGGGCTAAGGTTTTTATCTACCGTTGAGAGGACATCCCCTCTGGACGGCTACTCTGTGCATCCTTCTGTTAAAGGTTGCGTAACACAAAGTAAAGGGTAATCCTATTAAAACCCATTAATAAAACCTTTATGGACGTTAGGTATCGACGATACTGATTTTATAGATCAGTAGGACATTACTAATGGCTCAGTCCATTTTAACTAGGGGTGGCTATAAATATTTCGCCATTTGACATTTCCATTAGATAGTTTGAAATATTTTAGCATAAACGTACTCAACGTTTTGACGTACGACCATCATTTGTGTTGTTTACAATGACTTGAAATAATCAATTAGGCAAAAAAATGGAATTAACTCGTGGACATTTTCGTGCGATCATTTTTCACAGCTTTCGACGTGGATTATCACGAAAAGAGTGCATCGTTGATTTTAAATCTTTGTATGGCGATAAAGCACCATCCTATAGCACTGTGAAAAACTGGTTTAATGAATTCAATCGTGGCTGACGCTCGCTCAAAGACGAAGGTCGTCAAGGTCGTCCAAAAACGGCCGTTGTGCCAGAGAACATTGATGCCGTGCGTGTACTGATAATGCAAGATCGTCATGACATACCGTGAGATAGAGGCATCCTTGAGCTTTCTTTCGATATTGCATGAACACCTGGCCGTAAAAAAGGGTTGTTCCCGTTGGATCCCGCACAATTTGACAATCGCTAAAAAAAAGGCTCGTGTCGATTGGTGCAAAGAATTTTTGAAAAAATACTATCGCGATGCTCCTTAAGACGGTTATAAGATCGTCACAGGTGACGAATTATGGATATATGCGTATAAGACCGAAAAAAAGCAATCGACCGTATGGATCTTCGAAGACGAGCCAAATCCAACAAAAGTTGTTCGTGTAAAAAACACTTCGAAGCAAATGGCGCCTGTTTCTTCGGCAAAACTGGTCATGTGGCGACTGTTCCGCTTGAGCAACGTAGGAGGTCAATTCTAAGTGGTAGAACACAATTTGTTTGCCTGATGTCTTCGGAGAAAATCTAAAAACGAACAAGAGAAGACGAATCACCATGACAATGCGAGCTCTCACACATCGACTCATACCAGCACCTTTTTGACCGGCCAAAACGTCGAAATGATGGGTCATCCGCCGTACAGCCCTGACTTGACACCCAATGACTCCTTTTTATTCCCACACATCAAAAAAAAAGCGTGGTCAACGATTTTCGTCCCCAGAAGATGCTGTTGATGCGTTCAAAAATCAGGTTTTGAAGGTGTCTAAATCGTAGTGGAAAAAGTGCTTTGACAATTGGTTTGAGTGTATAACTCATGCTGGAGAATACTTTGAAAAACAATGAAACCATTTTTGATGATAAATATTCGAATGGGATCGCACACATATGTGACAGCGCATAGAGAAAGGAACCTAAGGGTAAAAATATTTTTCACTTGTTTTTTGATGTGGACAGCATCTGAGCATCGAATGAGACCGATCCCATGCCCAAAAGTGTTCCCTCCCAGAGATATGCGCGTTTTATGAAAGTGATGGTACACCAAAAATACACGTATTTAAATCTTTAAAATGGCTCTCCTGGACAAAACAGGTTTTTACCCTTAGGTCCCTTTCTATTTTGCGCGTCACATTTATGTGGTGCATAAGCACAGACGCAAGCTGAAGCGTAACACAAAAATCAGTTGACAGCAATAATCAGACGGACGACATAAATGTTAATGTAATTATTTTTCAAATATTGTGTTTATGTTTTGTTTATTAAATGTAAGCATGTTTTGTATTTTGTCAGTGACAACCCCTGAAGATAATTGACGAAGTCAATCGAAATTTTGGGATAAATAAAAATTAAACAACACACAGGACAACGAGTTTAAATAAATGACCTCAAGCCGAAAAATAAATTTTATAAAATATTCACATTTTTATTATAAGGCCAGAAATATATATAGCAGCCCTCTAAAGTATATAGGCAACGAGAAAGTCGTCCATTTAGAATGGTACCGCTCGGATACTAGTATATCATTCTCTACAGAGACTTTCGGAGGAAGAATGATAGGCTAGTAGAGGAAAAGTCCTTAGGACTAATTAGTGATTGTTTTCTTACTTAACGTATGCAGTTTACATTGGGCTTTCTCCAAATGACGAGAATGTACGATAAACATGTTAACTACTTAAAAAATTTACGAGCCTGGTGTTTAATATATTAATCCCTTCATACAATTTCACTGTTTAGGATGATTTAAAAGTGTATATCACCAGCCCCCTGAGCTCCTCATTACTCAGTGTATGCCGAACGAAATGCTAGGGTTTGCTTTAATGAGCTGCATAATCAGAATAGGCGGTATGCTACCTTCTAAAGGTTAGCAAGGAAGTGTAAAATCAAAGCACTTCTCTGTTAATTTTTGAAATGCAGTGTAATTGTCTGAACACTGACCATTTTCTGAATTGTTTTCAGAAATTATGTGCATAGCCACAGTTTCATCATAGTAACTTTGAATCAACGACTGATTTTTACTTTTCTTTCAATTAACATCCTTAAATGAATTTACGGGTACGTTCTTGTCCAACTCTGTGGATGTGTTGGAAACATGACCAATACCAAGACACAATTGTGGACCGCTTTAGTGTTTGGCTTCATTCAGTTGCATTTTCGCGTTCCGTGGATGTTCACTACCTGCAACAGATAAATCATTTCAACGTCGAAAAATTTCCACTAAAATGGTATTTGTAGCGCTTAGATGTTTTCAGCAGTCCGCTTTCAAGGTGTTCTTTCCTCTGTGCAACACTTTGATCAGTGTACGGTTGTTCCTTCCGCGCATAGACAAAAGTGCATACTTTCGCTCCTTGTGCCGACAAAATAAATCCTGAAATCACTGAAAATCTCATTTCGTTGATAGTTTTTGGAATTCATTAACTTTAACATTTGCCTCATTAACATTCACAGTAGATTGTTGGCGCCCTAATATCAAACCGTGGCAACGTGACGATGCCATTGAGGGTACAGTATTCGGTCTTGACATAAGGACATCTGAAATAGCTTTTTTTGGCACACAGTCCATCCCTACATTATGTTTAAACTAAAAATATTATTTTTGTTGTTTTTTTGAAACAAAAACAAAAATTGTTGAAAAATAAATACTTGCTTAAATGGTAATACGGGTGTCCGCCGGGAAGGTATGCTACATTGTTTTGCCGCCATTTTGGTAAACTTTAGTCTTAACAGTTCATATTTGGCAGTCATGAAGTAGAGATGTTACAAATTTATTATGGAAAAATGTTCGATAAACCAACGTGTTTTAATCGTTTAAACATGTTATGAAAATCAATCATCGATTACTGTGACATGAGAAAGTTATGTGAAATTTTTGGGAGAAACAACAATGATTTCGAAGAAAGAGGGTCTGTAGCTGATAAGCCCAAGCATGGACCCCAACGCACTGCAAGATCGGCGAAAAACATAACTACTGCTCAAGAAAGTGTTTAAAACAATCCTTCAATCTCAATTCGAGCTTGGTCTTCACAGAACAACTTTGGCCACAATTTTGCAGAAGGATTTGCATTTGTTTCCATTTAAGATTCAGTTGACACAAGAGCTTCTTTCACAACACCATTTACGCCGCCGTACATATGCCAATGGGATGTTACAGATCGCCCATGACAAAATCATAATGAGTGACGAGGCACATTTTCATTTGAATGGATCTGTGAATAAAGAGAATACTCGGTTCTGGACAATGTAAAACCCTCAAATTATTCATCAGTCACCTTTGCATCCATTAAAAGTGACAGTCTGGTGTGCAATTTAGTTAGGAGGAATCATTGGACCTTACTTCTAAGAAAATGAAAACGACATAACTGTAACTGTCAATGGAGAGCGATATCGTGATATGATTGAACATTTTTTACCGCTATAACTGCATGCTTTGGGCTTGAATTACATGTGGTATCAACAAAACGGTGTCACATCGCATACAGCCAGGATTACAGTGGAATTACTGCGAGACCTCTTACCACAACAACATATTTCAAGAAATGTTTTTAACCTGATTTGACTGCTCCGGACCTCTTTTTGTGGATATATGAAAAGCATGTTATTCGTGATGAAATTAATGAAACACCACGTGAAATTGCTCAAAAGAGCTCCCATTGCCGACATTACATTTAATATTTTTCAATATAAGATCCATTCTCTTTCATATAATCAAAAATTGTAAACAAACAAAGTAGTATACCTTCCCGACGGACACCCTGTACGTATACTCGTATTAACCAAGTTATAGGAAGACAATACGTTTATGAACGATGAGACAAACATATTATGACACAATTGTGGGCTACTTCATACAGATAGGTCAAAATCCACCATGATTTAAAAAGAAAACTTGAAAATAAAATGGGAAAAAACGTGTTAGAGTTTTAAGTCTCCTTGGTCGAATCCCAATCAGAGCTAAATCTTCAAAATAAATCTAACGGTTGACACAATCTAGAGGTATTTGTTTCAATTGGGGTTCTTTCCAAGATAACGAGTAAATTGTGTTAAAATTAATTTTACCTCTTCTGAGTATTGTTTGCCATTTCCGGAATTGAAGCCTATTAATGTTCTAGCATGTCGCCGTTTCAGAGTTTGATCTCTTTAAAAGCTCAGTGGTGAGGTACACTTACAAAATTGCCGCATTTGGGCTAAGCAGGAGAGGTTCAAGAGGTGCCATTATACCCAGAGAAAATCATGGTTCGGTAAGGTTAATGGGCTGGTGGAATTATCGATCTATACTTTTTCAAAAATGATGATGGCCGGAACGTAACCATGAATGGTGCTCGCTGTCCCTCCATGATATCGAACTTTTTGCTATCTGAAATCTTGAAGACATTTGGTGTCAACAGTACGGTGTCACTTGCTGCTCAAACAATGGATCAATTGAGAGGTCATTTTGAAGAGCAGCTAATTTCACGTTTTAGACTGGCGAGTTGGCCACCTAGATCGTGTGATATCACACCCTTAAACTTTTTTCTTTGGGGCTACGTCAAGTCCAAAGTCTACGCTGATACACCACCTACGATTCATGTTTTGGAAGCTAACATAACGCGTGTCATTAACGCCATACGAGGGCTGCTAAATATATTTCTGGCCTAATAATGAAAATGCGAATAATTTTAATCAAAAATGGTTTTATTATTTTCCAAAATATTCTCCAGCATGATTTATACACTTTTGCATATGCTCAAACCAATTGTCGAAACACTTTTTCCACTCCGATTGAGACACCTCCAAAACATGGTTTTTGAACGCTTCAACAGCATCTTCTGGCGACGAAAATCGTTGACCACGCATTTTTTTCTTGATGTGCGGGGATAAAAAGAAGTCATTGGGTGCCAAGTCAGTGCTGTACGGTGGATGCCCCATCAATTCGTTGTTTTGACCGGTCAAAAAGACGCTGGTTTGAGACGATGTGTGAGAGCTCGCATTAACATGCACGCAGAGAAAAGATATGGTTACATTATGGTCACCGCAACAATACTATGTTCTCTACAATAAAAGCATGTTTGTCGCAACCATAGTATTGTTTTTTGAATTTCATTTTTACAATAGTATGATTGCGACAATATTGCTATTGTTGAAATGTAACAATAGTATTATTGCCAAATTTGGAAATTAAAATATGGTTGTAGCAACCATATAAACATGGTTGGTGCAACAAAAGTATTGTTTAAAATTTACGTTAACAATAATTTGATTACGGCAATCATACAGTATGGTTGCGGCTATGAACATAACAAAACAGGTTTTATAGAGCATGCATGTATTTGTGTGCGTATGTTTTTTTGATATACAAAAAAAACACATGCACACGATACAGTGAATGGTGGTTGTCCATTAAAAAAACAATAACAATCGGAAGGTAGTTTGAGGGATTTTTATTGTGTTTACATTGTTCGGTGAAGTACTCTAAAATCGACTGGTTCTCGTTTATTTAAAATCTGCCTGCACTTAAGTATATAGCCTTCGATCATGGGGTTTAATAACATTTTTTACTTGGTGTCTACGGATGGTAAAGTAGCATTCACCCCTGCTGACAACTAAAAGTATTTTTGACCGTTGGAATATATATTTTTGTTTCTTGAACGAAATGTTTAATAAAAACATGGCCTCAAATCTGGCTATGAACTAATAGTAATACAGTTTAAAATAACAAACTTAATAACAATCTCTATTTTTGAATAACGAAAAAAACCAATTCTTATAAATAATTTTGGGGATCATAGTATGGTTGAGTGTGAATCATTCTATGGTTGTGGGGATCATAGTATGGTTGCGTCTGAATCATACTATGGTTGTGAGGATCATACTATGGTTGTATGAGAAACATACTATTGTTGTGAGGATCATAGTATGGTTATGGAGATCATAGTATGGTTGAGTGTGAATCATACTATGTTTGTGGGGATCATAGTATGGTTATGTGTGAATCATACTATTGTTGTGAGGATCATAATATTGTTGTGTCACAACCATATACATAACAATAGTATGATCCTCTTCGAATATTGTCACCCCAACCATACTTTTTTTCTGCGTGTGGTGCACAATGATTCGTTCGTTTTTCGAATTTCTTCGAAGACTTAAGGCAAAAAAATTGTGGTGTACCACTCAGAATTGACCGCCCTACGTTGCTCAAGCGGAGCAGTCGCCACATAAGCAGTTCTTTCTTCCACGAGCAAAAAAGTCAGTTTTAAATCGTTTCTGACTACAAATATTAAGTTGTATAAATATACTTTTTGTTGCAATCACCAACATTCTATGGTATTGACGGTCTTACCATAAGATGGAAGCTACAAACGATTATTACAGTTACTAAGTCTGTTATATCAATCGAATTCAGTATAAATATTGATTGCCGCAAATACTGGTTATGACAACCAACTAATTGTGAAGCTCATGTTACTTTGTTACCAATAACTGTTGCTGACTACAAAAATTCTTTGTAGCAACCAAACCTCGTTTAGTTTGCTGTTGTAACAGTTTGGATCTTCTCTGAGGATGAATGTTTTTTTTCGGGAAATGAAAGACGTATGTGATTACACTCGTAGTAAATTCCCACAAGATCGGCCCTGTTAGGTCTCAGTTATTTTTTATGGTTCAAGGAAATTTTTATTTTGCAACTTTATACGATATGAAATAAGTTAAAAAAGTGGTAAGTATTCTTTTGTTTTACCGTATTTTTGTGATGAGATGTCATAAGTGAAATCGTTTGGAGTTTATTGTCGTTGAACATTTGATATTCTTTTTCTAGTGTGGCATTTTCGAAATTTTTTTGAATAAGTGAAAAAATGTTGAGTAATTAATTTCTGTTGCGACGTGTCCTTTTCTTGAAATTGTAAAAAAAAATTCGTTGTGTGGGTAAATGTTCTACTGAATTACTACTAAAGCGGGGTTAAATTTAAGGCCCGATGTTGAATGTGAACCACACCTAAACGTCAAGTTTTTTTCAGCATTTCATTTAGTATTTCTCAATTTCAGACTAACTCAATTTGAATCAAGGAAAGAGACAACAACGCGTTAAAATTAGGCAACAGTGGATGATCAATTTTCGAAGAAAATCATCTTCAGTGATGAGGCACATTTTCACCTCAGTGGATTCGTCAATAAGCAGAATTGCCGCATTTGGGCGAATGATAATCCAAAAGTGATTTTCGAAAAAACAATGCACCCACAAAGATTGACTGTGCGGTTTATGGGCTGGCGGCATCATCGAGCCTTTTTTTCCAAAATGAGGCCGGACATGCTGTTACTGTGAATGGTGTTCTCTATCGTGAGATGATAACGAACTTTTTATGGCCCGATTTTGCAGATATGAATGTGGACGATATGTGGTTTCAACAGGACGGTGCCACTTGCCACACAGCTAACGAAACAATGGCTCATTTGCGCGACAAATTCAATGGCCGTGTTTTCTCACGTCGTTAATTGACCGCCAAGATCATGTGATTTGGTTTCTTTCTTTGGGGTTATTTAAAAAACAAGTTGTACGTCGATAAGCCAGCAACAATTCAAGAGCTAAAGAATGAGATAATGCGGCACATTAACGGCATAGAACCTCAATTATGCTCAGCGTCATCGAAAATTTCGACCATCGGATGAAGGTGTGCCGCTGAGGTTGCGGCCATTTTGCCGATATTTTGTTCCATACATAATTATACCATACCAACATTATCATAATAAAATGAAATGACAATTATTTCCTAAATAATCTATGTTTTATTCAAAATCAACATCGGCCCTTAAAATTTTACCGCACTTTATTATCATTTTACTATAAATCATCGTTAAAATCAAAAATGAATTTTAATTATGAATTTACCATAACGTTCCACTTGTACATACGACATTTATTATATTCAAAAGTAAAAAATAAGTTTTAAAAAATCCCTGCTCATAACTCATATAACTGAATAAATATTTTCAAATCGTTAAATATAAAAATTAAATAAAAAACGTCATAATAATATAACGAGACCGTCTTTAATCATTAGTATTTATTCATAATAATGATAATCATTAGTATTAAGTCACAATAATGATAAAAGACCGAATAAATGTAAACAAAACAAAAAAAATATTTAATGAGGACTGGTACGTCCTAATGTGCAACGCATGTATGAATACATGTACGAAACACACACTCTGTGGTTTTCAACAACAGCCCATGCGAAACGGAATTGGTGAAAAAGATATTGCGCTATGAAATTTGCTCTACGCACAGTTCGAAGACTATACGCAAAGGGTAATTCTCAGTAATTCAAATAAGTCTGCCCTGTAAAAGGCATTTGATTTCTAGCCAAAGTAATCGTTGCCAAAGAAGAGAAAAGAAAAACCTTGGCGGATTTTGAAACAGCTGTACAGTCTGTCTGGCAACCGTCTTAGCCAATACATTTTGAAAAAGAAACAACAAAAAGGTCTCGTACCAGAATAAAAACTGTTCAAGTCATTATTAAATAAAAGACTTTATTGTTTCTGTAAGATAACCGAATACATAAAATGTATCCATCACTTGGTCCAGTTAACAAATGAATGACATCCGAATTCAAAGAGTTTCTATCGCCAATAATCTATATAAACAACCTATACTTGTACAAATTAAGTGCCGATAATCATATTCATTAGGGTTACCGATACATTGTCTTTCCAACCCATACTTTCAGTTCCCTTTACTGAAAATGCCAGTGTCCCCAATCAACATTCGGTTGAAGCGATACAAAACATGGATAGTACGTGCAACATTCCATTGTATGAGTAAGTGTTTTTTGTAGACATTTCATGGACAAACAAATGAGTTAGGGCCTTTTTATATTAAGGTAACCAAATGTTTTCATAAGCATTGCAGTGATGCCCAAGGGGCAAAGAATTAATTTAGATATATTACAATATATATTGTCAATCTTTAGGAGGCCGTAACTAGGGAAAAACTCAAAAAAATAGTTGTTTTTGTTCAATAATAAGGGTGGGTATCTATGGCGAAAATTCTGACCATGTCCGAGTAATGTCGCTAAATAACAGTTAAGCCTGTTTCTATAATCTGGAAAACATTTTTTTTTATTTATTTTTCATTTATAGTTCTTTATTTATATGGCATAAGGCATTAACCCTCTAACTCAAGAAACTTAAGCTGCCTGACCATTTATTTTTGTTTCTGTAATTTTTTTGGGGATTTCGAAATATGTTTTCGTCGTTAATAAAGATTTTGTTGTGAGTAGAACCGATAAAAAACTATAGGGTTTATATGTTGAATAACTAATAATAACTAATATTATGTTACAACAGCCAACTAAACGGGATTAGTTCTTTGTAGTGGCCATTACAAAGAACTAATCTGTTGTCACTTCCAATTATTGGTACCAAAGTAACATGTACATTAGGGTTAGTCACTTTTTTTTGCGGAGATTGTTCTCGCAGTATGTGGTAGGGCTTGGAAAACTATGAAGAACTGCATGTTTAGTTTTTGGAAATGGTGAAAAAACTTCCCCCCCAAAATGCATTTACTTTTGCTCGAAACCGATTTTTTATTTTCAATTTTTTGTGATATTAAAAATTTGAGAAATTTTTTTCGAAGTTAGACCTTCAAATATCGTTCCTTACATAATTCTGGCACGCTGAACACGAATCTGCTATTTTATTCCAGATAGCTCATGTAGTTTTTGAGATATGGCGATTGCAAAATTTGCAAAGATGTTACTTGTTTTGCTATATGTGCACTTAAACCGTCCGAAGGTAATTATTTAAAAGAATATTTTTTTTAACAAACTGCTATAATAATATTACTTTAATAATATTACATAATCTCTATAAATTGGCACAAAAGCCAAAGTATACAAAGCCTACTTCGTAGAAATTAAAAAAACAAACTTGTAGGTTTTGTATTATTCACAAAGAACATCTTTGCAAATTTTATAATCGCCATATCTCGAAAACTTCAATTAAATTGTAGATTCGTGTTCAGCGTACCATAATTATGTAAGAAACGACTTTTGAAGGTCCAGATACGATTTTTTTTTTTTTAAATTTTTAATATCACAAAAAATGGAAATTAAAAAAACCGATTTCCAGCAAAAGTAAATGCATTTTGGGGGGGAAGTTTTTTTTACCATATCAAAAAAGTAAACATGCAGTTCTTCATGGTTTTTCATGCCCTACATCATATTGCGAGAGCAATTCGATATTCGACAAAAGTCAAAAAAGTGACTAACCCTAATGTACATCACACTTGATTGGTTGCCATAACCACAAGTTGTCGCAACCAATAGTTAGGCTGAAATCAGTTTGTATAACTGTGTTATTGGTTGTAAATACCGTCATATGATATAAAGTATTGAACCATGATCCCATCAAATGTATGAAATGTTGGGAATTGAAGCACAAATTCGGTTCATCCTATCGAATTTTTGCAGTTCGGACCGATTTCCAACTGATTTTTCCTCTGCGTGCATAACAATTTCCTTTATTTTTTCAACATTCTTAACGGTTTTTGATATGATGGATCTTCAAGGATGAGCGTATTCATTCACACCTGGTCGACCTTTTTTGAAAAGCTTTTACCACTTGTAGACATGTTTCTGACTCAGAGCACAATCGTTTGAGGCCACTCTCAACACTTCAAATGCTTTTTATTTATTAATTCCATTTTTTAGACAAAATTTGATGGAAATTCTTTGATTAATTTTTTCCTCAGCAGAAAATCGTCACATATATCACAGTTAGTCTCACATACGATCTAAACTAAACACAGGCAAACTCATCTTAGAACATGTGTTCGAAACAAGTGTGTCAAAAAAACTAAAATCGAATGCCCGAGAAATTTCAAAATTCAACTTTTCTATTTAACAGACCTCGTACTAGATTAATTTGTTTGACCGTTATCAACAGACGGTCAGGGCTAGATCGCCTCAAAGTTTTACGTCTATAAGTGAAGACTTTTTTGAGGGATACCGCACAGGACCTTGAAGAATTATACAAATAATCCATCAATGATCCAAGTCCTTTAGGCAATATACAGCAGGCCATTCATGAGATAAGGCAAAAAAACCCGTGGCAAATTGGCTTGACAGGATGTATTAGAGTGAATAAAACGAGGAATCTTTTTATGCAGAAAAAGGAAATTGATTTCCGAAAAAGTGGTAATGGTTACTCTTTTGATTTATTTAAGAATGTGAGTATACGAGGGTTGCTATATATTTCTGGCCTACTACACTTAGTGTTGCCTGCGCCATCTGAAATTTCCATTGGAAAGTTTGACCTTTTTCTAGCATAAACGTACTCAGAAAGTTTTGTTGTACGACCATCATTTGTGTTGTTTACAGTGACTTGAAAACAGCAATTTGGCAAAAAAAAAATGGAATTAACTCGTGGACATTTTCGTGCAATCATGTTTCACAACTTTCGACGTGGATTACTCGTATCACGACAAGAGTGCATCGATAAACTTAAGTCTTTGTATGACGATGAAGCACCATCCTATAGTACTGTGAAAAACTGGTTTAATGAATTCAATCGCGGTGGACGCTCGCTCAAAGACGAAGGTCGTGAAGGTCTTCCTAAAACTGCCGTTGTGCCAGAGAACATTGATGCCGTGCGTGAACTGATAATGCAAGATTGTTATGTGACATACCGTGAGAAAGTTGCATCCTTGGGCTTTACTTCCACCAGCATGCATTCGATATTGCAGGAACACCTGGCCGTAAAAAAGGTTTGTTCTCGCTGGATCCCGCACAGTTTGACAGTCGCTCAAAAAAAGGCTCGTGTCGATTGGTGCAAAGAAATTTTGAAAAAATACGATAGCGGTGCTTCAAAAGACGTTTATAAGATCGTTACAGGTAATTAATCATGAATCTATGTGTATGAGCCCGAAACAAAACAGCAATCGACCGCGTGGGTGTTCGAAGACGAGCCAAATCCAGCGAAAGTTGTTCGTGGAAGAATTACTTCGAAGCCAATTTTCGCCTGTTTCTTCGGCAAAACTGGTCATGTGGCGACTGTTCCGCTTGAGCAACGTAGGACGGTCAATTCTGAGTGGTACACCACAATTTGTTTGCCTGAAGTCTTCGGAGAAATTCGAAAAACGGACAAGAGAAGACGAATCATTGTGCACGATGACAATGCTAGCTCTCACACATCGGCTCAAACCAGCACCTTTTTGACCGGCCAAAACGTCGAATTGATGGGTAATACGCCGTACAGCCCTGACTTGGCACCCAATGACTTCTTTTTATTTCCGCACATCAAGAAAAAAATGCGTGGTCTACGATTTTCGTCGCCAGAAGATGCTGTTGAAGCGTTCAAAAACTACGTTTTGGAGGTGTCTCAATCGCAGTGCAAAAAGTGCTTCGACAATTGGTTTGACCGCATGCAAAAGTGTAGAAATCATGCCGGAGAATACTTTTAAAAACAATAAAACCAGTTTTGATTATAAATATTCATTATTAGGCCAGAAATATATATAGCAGCCCTCGTATATACCTTTTGTTTTGTTTTAATGTTTACAACAACAAAAACTTAAACTTGGACTACACGGTACGTAATTTCCGAAATCTCTTAAAATGAACTTTGATGTTTGCACAGTGTTCCGAATCATCGGTAATGATTTCATATGGGTAAATGTTTGAAGCTTTCCTAATTCTGCCATCTCTCACTGTACTTGCGTGAGTACACGCTGCGATGGAACTTGCCATTGTATACTTTTAGGATGGCATGGCCGTTGCCTGCCGAATAGTAGGTTCCTAAGTAACCACTATCAACACGGAACTAACAACTGGCGCTGGTGTTGCTTGTAAGAGGCGGACAATGACAACGGCTTAGCATTGCAGTTGTTTGGCACATTATAGACACCTCCGTCATCAGCACTACTCCCGACAAAGTACAAACAAGAACAAAGCAAACACGACAGCTTCGATATCTGCTTTGATTTATGATTGCATCAACATATTAAGGGGGGGGGGGGATACCAGAAGCATTTGCAAATGTTCAAAGTCGATTTTACATTGAATATGATGTTAGACACTGCTGGAAGAAGGAATGGGAGAAATATACCAAATTTAGTAAGCGCGATGTTGTTATTGTTTTAAAGGACGTGGTGAATCGGAGAGTCTAGGTGACTATTGAGTAAGAAATCCTAGTTGCACATGGGATAACAACATAGGATGTCATCATTTACCATCATTTAAAGACTAACAAGAAAAATTAATATTTAGTTGGATCAGGCCAAAACTCTATAGAACCCTTAAGTACGCACAAAGAACCGATTAGCTACCACAACCGAATGCCAACCTAATATTGGTGATTGCACGTACCATGTACGTATATCATCGTTACAACCGAATGTTGATTGGGTACAAAAACATGTTCAGTATAGGGAACTGACACTTTTGGTTGAAGAAAACAAGTATCGGGAATCCTATCAGATTTAGAAGATTATTGGAACTGAATGTGTACATGTATTGGTTGTTGTTACAGATTGTTGGTTAAAAGTACTTTTGAAAAAAATTTAATATTTTACCGCATTTGAATGGGTCAACTGATCAGTAAAATAAATACGTCTTTGAATAAATGTTTTGAGAACCTTTGCAATGGTGGCCCAATCTAAAAAAAATAATTAACGTATATAACAATACGCGTCTTTGTTGTCATGCTTTGAGTGGCCGTAACTCGGGAAAAATGGGTCGCCACTAAAAAGTTGGCTGTTGTTTAAAAAAATGAGGTCTGCCAATAGTGAAAATTCTGATCAAGTCAGAGTAATGTCGCTACATTACTGTTAAGCCTGTTCTTATATTCTGGTAAATATTTTTTAATTTATAGGTCGTTTATTAACCGTCTAACCCAATTAAATTAAACTGTCTGACCATTTTGTTTTAAACAATTTTTTGAGATTTCGAAATATGTTTTGGTTGTAAACAAAGATTTTGTTGTGACTAGTATCGATAAAAATATTATAGGGTTAAGAAGTTGATTTTTGATTAACCAACATTATGTTACAACAGCCAACTAAACAGGGTTTCTCTCTACAAAGAACTAATCAGTTGTCCCCACCAACTATTGTAACCAAAGTAACATGTATATCACAATTGGTTGGTTGCGATAACAACCAATTGTCGCTACCAATAATGAAACTGAATTCGGCTGGTATAAATGTGTTGTTGGCTATGAATATCGTGATATGGTTGTAGCTGCCATCATAGGATATCCCGACCAATGTTACCATCAATACTATGGAATGTTGTTTATTGAAACAGAAAGTCGGCTTATTGAACCGAATTTTTGTAGTTCGGACAGATTTCCGCATGATTTCTTCTCTTTGTGTATGCATGGGATAAACATCCTACATGACAGTGTGTACGAAATCACTTTTCGGAAGGTCTTAGTAAAACAGATTGTCCGATTAAGTTGATGACCTTATTTAATGCATTAGCTTCGTCTTTGGGTCTCTATGGTGCGACTATAATTTAAAAAAAAACTTTAAAACAAGCAAAAAAGCTTTATTCGGTTGATTAGATATTACGGGAATACTAAATAAAGTGAGAAATGGTACATTTGTGTGGAAGGGGAGTATTTCCAATTTTTAAATATGGACAAATATTACGACATGCTAAATTCAAAATGGACTTATACGAGGGCTGCTATATATATTTCAGGCCTTATAATGAAACTGCGAATATTTATCAACAACAATAGTTTTATTGTCTTTTAAAGTATCTAGTAGGGTCATAAATACTGTTACAACATTGAATACACCCATTTCAATAGTAGAACTGAACCCGTTAATGTTATATGGGTTTTGAAAGCTAACCTCATAGCGCACCAATAGCGTTAGTCTGTAACGGGATTTTAAAATTGTTTCAACTTCCATCATGGAGTGGTCATACAATGAGAACCGTATCGCTGTAATAGCGCTTTTCAAGTGTGCAATGAAAAAAGCGATATTTTCAAAACGCTCAGGCCACTAGGGATTAGCCGCATGTTCGTCTACCGATGCATAAAACTGTTTGAGGTGACTGGAGATGTAAAAGATCGCCACCGGTCAGGCCGAACACCGCATGTTATACCAAGAATTCACAGAAATCCGCTCCGTAAACAGAAAATCATGGCCCTTGAGATGAATATCACGCAAAAGTCCATGAGTCGAATCATTAAAAAAGACTTGGGACTTGGGCGTTCAAACGACGTACCGGACATTTATTGACAGCAGCTTTAAAACAAATAGGATTAAAAAATGCAAACGTCTTTTGGTGGAGCACGCTGATAACTTGCACAGAAAAATTTTGTTCACCGATGAAAATTTTTTTTACCGTATAGAATAAATTTAACAAGCAAAATGATAGAGTGTATCCGCGGTCATCTAAGGAAGCATCTGAACTGATCCCAAGGGTGAAAAAAGGTCATCACCCAGCTTCAGTCCTGGTTTGGTGGGGTGTCTCTTACGATGGGGTCACTGGCCACACTAGCCAGTGCGACTTAAGGCGTGTGTAAAGGCATAAGGCGGACATTTTGAATAAGTAGATTCTTTTTGGATACAATATACATCAATAAATATATTAAAAAATATTTGGTCCAAAAACATTCAGTACTTTTTATTTTACAGCATAAAACGTGTGTAAAAGTATTTATATCCCTACTAAGTATTCTCCAGCATGATTTATAAGCTTCTGCATGCGCTGAAACCAATTGTCGAAGCACTTTTTACACTCTGATTGAGACACCTGCAAAACATGGTTTTTGAATGCTTCAACAGCATCTTCTGGTGATGAAAATCGTTGACCATGCATTTTTTTCTGCGGGAATAAAATGAAGTCATTGGGTGCCAAGTCAGGGCTGTACGGCGTATGACCCATTAATTCGACGTTTTGATCGGTCAAAAAGGTGCTGGTTTGAGCCGATGTGTGAGAGCTCGCACTGTCATGGTGCACAATGATTCGTCTTCTCTTGTTCGTTTTTGAATTTTTTCGAAGACTTAAGGCAACCAAATTGTGGTGTTCCACTCAGAGTTGTCCGTCCTCCTACGTTGTTCATGCGGAACAGTCGCCACATGACCAGTTTTGCCGAAGAAACAGGCGACTATTTGCTTTAAAGTGCTTCTTCCACGAACAACTTTCGTTGGATTTGGCTCGTCTTCGAAGACCCACACGGCCGATTGGTTGCGGGCTCAAATGCACAGATCCATGATTCGTCACCTGTGATGATCTTGTAAACGTCTTATGAAGCACCGCGATCGATTTTTTTTCAAAATTTCTTTGCACTAATCGACAGGAGCCTTTTTTTTGGGCGGTAGTCCAATTGTGCGGGATCCAACGAGAACAAACCTTTTTTACGGCCAGGTGTTCATGCAATACCGAATGTATGCTGGTGATAGAAATGCCCAAAGAATGCCTTTATCTCACGGTATGTCACATGACGATCTTGCATTCTCAGTTTACGCATGGCATCAATATTCTCTGGCACAACGGCCGTTTTCGGACGACCTTCACGACCTTCGGCTGTGAGCGAGCGTCGACCACGATTGAATTCATTTAACCAGTTTCTCACAGTGCTAAAGGATGGTGCTGCATAGTCATACAAAGATTTAAGTTCATCGATGCACTCTTATCGTGATAATGCACGTCGAAAGTTGTGAAAAATGATCGCATGAAAATGTTCACGAGTTAATTTCATTTTTTGCCAAATTGTTTTTTTTTCAAGTCACTGTAAACAACACAAATGATGGTCGTACGTCAAAACGTTCTGAGTACGTTTAAGCTAAAAAATGTCAAACTTTCCAATGGAAATGTCAGATGGCGCCAGGCGACACTAAGTGCTGCCTAGGCCAGAAATATATGTAGCAACCCTCGTATAATTACTACATTTCTTCTTTGTTTTTTTTTACCTTTTGTTGGTCTGCCTTTCTTTCTCATCTACATTTCGATTTTGTATATCTGAGGCTTTAGCCGCTTTCGAAATTTCCTTTTATTATTTATTTATTTTTAGTATTGGAGTTTTTGTTTGCTAGTTATAGCTGGGGTTGGCAGCATTGAAACCTTACTTTCGACATATTAAAAAGAGTTATTGTAAGTTAAGTTTTAGTTAAATTTGGTGATACCATTCTACGTGTCTTCAATTCCAAAACTCTTTCCGGCTTGTTTATGTATGTAACTGACTGTAGCGAGTCATTACCTAATAAGCTCTATCATATGCACTAATATTTAAGTTAAAGGATCTAGGAACCCAAGCAACTTTAAAAATGGACATGACGATACTTAAAAACAATAAAATATCCACACTAATCTGAATCTGCCATTTGTTCTACGATCATAGGTCGCAATAAGTAGGTCCTTTAAACATGGCCTCCACCAGCAACCATATCCGCCAACACTTCGATTGCCATATTGAAAGGTGGGGAAGTAAAATTTGTCGGTCCGGCTCGCCTAGACAATTATCCACTTGTTTAAAATTAACCAGTTCTAAATTTATTAAAATGGCTTCGCTAACTTTAAAACACAATGCCCACAACGGATCCGGCTACTAGATTTATTTAACATTTCATTCAAATTACAGTATGCAAAAAGTAAAACAAAACTGATTTTCATCACATTATTTTCGTGGGTATCGCATTAAATCAGTTCAACCAACATATACGCTAAGAACATATATACAAATATCATACACAGAGAAAAATAAATGACCAATTTGATTAAAAATGTTGCATATTCAATTAAAAAAAATCTTTCAGAAGTTGTGTAAAAAAGAAATTCAAACCACCAGCGCACGAAATTGCAAGAAGTTTATTACATTTTTTCTCAATAAATTAATTGTAGCATTGACTAAACATATTGTATATCTTTCATCAGGAATATACTAATTGATGAAATTGTAGTATTAATTACTTATATAGCAATAATAATGAAGCTTGCTCTACGCACAGTTCGAAGCCTATACGCAAAAGGTAATTCTCAGTAATTCAAATGAGTCTGCCCCGTATAAGATATTTGATTTGTTGCCGAAGTAATCGTTGACAAAGACCACTGAAGAAACCCCTTTGCGGGTTTAGAAACAGCTGTACAGTCTGCCTGGCAACCGTAGCCAATACAATTAACCAGTTTTTTAGTGGATTTTGAAAAAGAAACAACAAAAAGGTCTCGTACCAGAATAAAAACTGTTCAAGTCATAAAATAATAATGTTAACAATAATATTTCATAATTTTACATTTACATAGAGAAGGTGGGCCAACCATATTGCACGATGTTAATTGTGAGTCACACATTAACGTCAAGTTTTTTTGCCCAATGTAATTTGCCATTTCTTTATTTCAGTGTTTGACAAATTCAACCATTGGGAGCAGCGAGTTTAGATTGTTTACGAAAATGGGCGTGCAAATCGAAATGCATTTCGTGCACCAAATGTGTCAGCATAATCGACCAAATCGGAAGAATTGTGCTTTAATTTCAGCAAACCAGATCGGCTGGAAATGTGAAAACACCTGCGCCTACTTGCCCAGCTCGTTCTGCCATCGTTCCGTCATCGGGTCGTACTTCTTCAAAAATGTGGTTGGTCAAGCAGTAATTGTGTTAGCTATCGCGATGTTATAACGAACTCATTGAGGCCAGATATTGAGGATAAAGTCCTTCCTGTACGATCTGTGGTTACAACTGGATGGTGTTACTTGCTATAGAGACAACGAAACACTGGTTCTTTTGCATGATAAATTAAATTGTTATCTCAAGTCGTGGCGATGTTAATTTGCCGCCATGAGCATGTGATTTGAAATCCTTGGAATTCATTCTTTGGGGATATTTAAAAGAAAAAGTGTACGTCAATATGCCAAGAAAAAGCAAATGGATGATTTAATTCGACCAATTTTCGACATAGAACCTCCATTATGTATCAGAGTCATTGAAAATATGGACTATCGGATAGAGGTATGCCACCGAAGCCGTGGAAAGGATTTGGCCGAAATTATGTTTTACACATAATTGTCATATACCTTGCTACGAGGTTTGCTATTTATATTGCGGGTCCTGACAGTACGAGTGTTCACAGATGCAAATTGAAACTGTCATTGAAAACTTTGACACTTTTTAGTATAACTTTACTCCGAACCTTTTGTCATTTGAGGGCGAATTGATTTGTCTACTGTATGTTGAAAAATTCATCTCAGTCAAAAAATGGAATTAACCCGTGAACATTTTTATGCGATGATTTTTTAAGATTTTCGGCGTGGCTTATCGAAACAAGAGTGTTTAAATCAACTTGTTTCGACTTTTGGCGATGAAGCACCATCAAAACCACTGTTAATCGCTGGTATCAAGATTTCAGTCTCAGACGCCGTTCGCTTCAGGATGAATTTCGTGAAGGACGCCCTACTTCGGCCACTTTGCCAGAAACCATCGATGCTGTGCGTGAACTGATTAAGCAAGACCAACATGTGACATACCGTGAGATTGAGGCATCCTTGGGCATTAGTATGACAAGCATCAATAAGATATTGCTCTCGTTGTTCTCGTTGGATCCCACATAATTTAACGAATGCTCAAAAAAGGCTCGTATGGATTGGTGCAAAGAGATGTTGAAAAAGTATAACTGCGTTAGCACAAAGGCAGTGTATAAAATTGTCGCAGGTCACGAATCATGAATCTATGCATATGAACCCGAAACAGAACAGCAATCGAACGTATAGCTCTTTCAAGATGAGCCAAATCCAACAAAATTTGTTCGTGGAAAATGATTCCATATTTTTCCGGTATAACCGGCCATGTTTCCGCAGTGCCTTAAGTGGAGTGTGGGATGGTAAATTCTGAGTGGTATACAACTATCTGTTTGCCAACAGTGGTCGAAGAAATGAGGAAAGATAATCAGAGAGGACTGATCATTTTGCATCACGACAATGCGAGCTCTCACACATCAGCTGAAACGATGTGCTATTTGACCACTCAAGATGTCGAATTAATGGGCCATCCACCGAACAGCCCTGATTTGGCACCCAATGACTTTTTCGTATTCCCCAGTATCAAGAAAAAAATGCGTGGTCAACGTTTTTCATCGCCCGAAGCAGCTGTTGAAGCGTTCAAAATCATGTTTTGCAGGTGTCTCTATCGGAGTGAAAAAGTGCTTCTTAAATTGGTTTGTGTGCATGTAAAAGTGTATGGATCTTAAAGGAGAATATATTTTGAATAACAATAAAACCATTTCCTTTGATAAATTATTGTGTTTTTTTTGCCGGACCCGGAATATAAATAGCTACCTTCGTATTTTGTCGGAGTATGTGTTATTGGTATCTTTATGCAAACATAATAAGGGCTTACATGACATAAAATAAACTAATAATTAGTATTTATGTACGTACGGAATAAATACTAATTATTAGTTTATTTTATGTCATGTAAGCTAGTATTGCCACATTTAGATGGCCGATTTTTCAGCCCCCAGGGTAAGCGTCAAATCAAACCAAATGAATATATTTATATATTTTTAATCTGGAAAATTGTGCATGTATTTTGTTATCCATATTTGAATGTTTTGGGCTAGGAATAGGTGTAAGAATTTATGTTCGGTCAACCGATATGACCCATTATCATATGAGCAGGTTACAGATTGATCGTTAACAACATTTACAAATTTCATAAAGATTGAAGGTAATTTGCGGCTTCTAGAGCAAAAGACTTTAAATCTATTGATAATATGATTAGGAGCTGTATCTTAACCAAATGAGATAAAAAGAGTCAGTCTAATAATGGCACTGCTGCCATATTTAATACAAGTCAGATTAGCAATGATGGGCTAGTTTAAGAACATTTCCCATTACATCTTTCAAAATTTCGAATTTCTGCAACAATGTTGGCCTTGTGTTGAAGGATTGCTTAGGTTTTTTTCACATATACTCGCTCCTTCAAATCACTCCAAAAAATTGTCGGGAGCTGATAAATCTAGCGATCGCACAGGCCAAATAATTTCCAAATTTCTGGAAATTATTCGCTCTCCAAAAATTTGACTTAAAAGCGCCATTGCGTCTCATGCAGTGTGGGCAGTGGCTCCGTCCTGCTGAAACCACATCTCAGATCTGTTTTCAAGAGCAGGACGTAAAAAATGTTCTATCATTAACCGATGCCGCTCTCCATTTACGGTTACAGCACTTCTATCTTCATTCCATTGATATTTGCAGACGTGATCCCACACCATACTGTACACCTGCGGTGATGAATGGCTCTGTGGATTTACAGAACCCCCTACAGCTCTGCTTATTAACAAAGCCATTTAAATAAAAATGAGCTCCATCGCTCATGCGTTTGCGTTAAAATAATTGATCACTGGTTTAAATAATAAAATTCTATTATTCTGGTTCTTTGTTCAGTTGTGAATCTCTCCATTATTTATTCTCCAAGTGTTATTTATAATGGGTTATCCACCCAGAGAAGGTTTTCGGAACAAAAACAAATACAAGTATTAAAATTCAAATAAAGTGAGGAATCTTTATTGGTAATTTGAAATGACATTTTATGGCATTTATTTTTTGAATATAATTTCCTTCAAATGTTGGCTGCAACTACGCCTCAGGGTTTCCATTCTGAGGGTGCAATTTTGGATGACTCGAGCATTTCGACCGGTATGGCTTTAATGACACGCGTAATGTTGGCTTCCAAAACCTGAATCGTAGCTGGTTTATCAGCATAGGACTTTACGTAACCCAAAAGAAAAATGTCTAAAGGTGTGATATCACTCTATCTAGGCGGCCAACTCACCTGTCCAAAACGTGAATTTAGCTGCTTTTCGAAATGTCCTCTCAATAGATCTATTGTTTGAGCAGCTGTATTTCAAGTAGCACCGTCCTGTTGAAACCAACTGTCGTCCAGATTACGGACTTAAATTTTAGGAAACATAAAGATCGATATTATGGCGCGATAGCGAGCACCATTCGCGGTTACGTTCCGGCCATCATCATTTTTGAAAAAATATGCACCGATGATTCCGCCAGCTTAAAAACCACACCAAACCGTGGTTTTCTCTGGGTATAATGGCACCTCTTAAACATCTTCTTGTTGCTCTTCAGCCCAAATGCGGCAATTTTGTTTATTGACTTTGTCGTTGAGCCAGAAATGGGTCTCATAACTAAACAAAATTTTGGTCGAAAACAGCGGATCTTCCCGTTTCGCACCGAACGCTCATTTTCATAATATCGTTGCCAACATTTGAAGGTAAATATTTTCGTATGTTTAGCTCGTTTGTTTTATTTCGGTCTGTTGCTTTTACACATTGAACAGGGATTAAACTGCCATAAAAATATGTGCCATAAAATGTCCTTTCAAATTACCAATAAAGATTTCATACTTGATTAGAATTTTTATATTTTTTTTGTTCTGAAAAAATAACTCTAGATGGATCACTCTATATAATCTGAAAAAAGAAAAAAATATATAAACGAAAAAGTTAATAAATTGTTAAACCCCATAGTAACCTTTAGCCCACCCTATATAATTCGATCAAAATTTTAACAACTCACCAAATTACATATTATTTGACTGATACAACTTTCATTGTTTTAATTTTTAACTTGTATTTTTTCGGTGTATGCAGTTATACGTATGTTCGTTGTTGTATTGTCTGACCAACCTTTATTTTATCCTACCCGCAAAATAAAACACAAACGCCCGCGCACTTGTCGAGTGGGAGACTTTGTCATTTTGCGGTTTCTGTGGTTTGTCGACACTGGCCGCAATTATTGTATTAAACTGCCAAATGTTGTCTCTTTACCACACCGAAAAACAAAATCGCCCGAAATAAATGAACAAATGGATATATTCAAATGGCAACATTGTGGCCATGCCCGAGTGACACACCGACATATTGGAACTTGCTCTGCTACTGGCACAGGCACAAATTGCTGTAGATAAGTCCTTGGTACGAGTATCAATAGCCGTTTTAAAGTATGTGATGAAACCGAATGATGCCAGATGGTAGAATTTGTTGTTGGTTGAGAGTGGGCGTAGTAATATGAGGGAACAGACGAACAACCTGTTTGTTCGGCAAATAGCAATTATCTTTTTTTATCTAGTTACATAGCTAGCTACTGAATGTACCAGTTACCTTACCGCATACATTTAGCACAAATAAAGGTCTATTATTAGCTTATGTCACAAGAACAGGCTATTTAGGGATATTGTGTCAATTCACTCTTACTAGGTAATGCGACGTACATAAAATTGGTTATTTTATGCATTACCGATGGGTAGCAGAATTTTTAGTAAGTTTCAGTTTCTCTCTTCATAGCGTTTATTATCTAGACAATACATTCGCAATGGATAGATTGACCTTGTGTGTTATCGACTGTTTTAAAAAAAAGACAAATAGCACAACCAAACATGAAAAATACTCCCGTTATCACTCAGAATTTAGTACAGCCTATCTTTTCGGCATCATTTCATAAGTGGATTCCAGATGTTCGATAAGAATAAAAAGAATCTTAAAATATTATTTCCAACTTTTGCGCTCTTAAACTTTTTTTAGAATATGTTTCGTGACATACATATTTCAATAAAACATTAATTAATTAACTTCTCAATGTTTATTTAATTAGACAAATTTTTTAACATATGTAAAAGCGCATAGAGAAAGGGACCTAATGGTAAAAAAAATCAATTTTCACTTTTTTTTATGTTGACAACATCTGAGCATCGAATGAGACCGATTCCATGCCCCAAAAGTGTTCCCTCCCAGAGATATGCGCGTTTTATGAAAGTGATGGTACACCAAAGATACACGTATTTAAATTTTTAAAATGGCTCCCCTGAACAAAACTGGTTTTTATTTCTAGGTCCCTTTCTATTTTGCACGTCATATATGCATGATTATCAAAAAGCTGTATTATATCTAATATAAGAATACCTAGCCATTATACCGGGTGGGCCAAAAGTTTTATTATTTAAATCAGCGATCCATTATTTTAACGCAGAAGCATGAGTAATAAAGCTCATATTAATATAAATGGCTTTGTTAATAAGCAGAAATGTAGGTTCTGGGATTCTAAAAATCCAAGAGCCATTCATCAATGCCAATTGCACCCCATTAGGTGTACAGAATGGTGTGGGATTACATCTGGAAATATCATTGAGCCTTACTTCTCCGAGAATGAAAATGGAAGTGCTGTAACCGTAAATGGAGAGCAGTATCGGTTTATAATAGACATTTTTTTACGTCCTGCTCTTGAAAACAGATCTGAGATGTGGTTGTAGAAGGACGGAGCCACTGCCCGAGAAACAACGGCACTTTTAAGACAAATTTTTGGAGCACGAATAATTTCCAGAAATTCGGAAATTATTTGGTCAGCGCGATCGCCAGATTAGTCAGCACCCCAATATTTTCTTTGGGGTTATTTGAAGGAGCGAGTATATGTGAACAAGTTGGCCACAGCTCGAACCAAAGCAGTCTTAAGAGATCCAACGTTGGGGTATCTTTTGTGACTAACCTTGTCCTCTAAAACCGCCTACAATTTGTAATCCAATGGGTTCAAATCTGGACCGCCTGAGGATCATTCATGGCCTGGATCGTTTTAGCATTATGGGCTGGAGCAGCATCCTGCTGGAAAGTCCATGGCTGGTTTTGCAACAGGGAATTGTTAAGAGGTTTCACAACAGCTTCCAAAACGGTTTCTTGGAAAGTTTTGGCCGATGTTTTGACTCCTTGTTCGCAGAAATTCAGGTCAGTGACCCCATCGTAAGAGACACCCCACCAAACCATGACTGAAGCTGGGTGATGACCCTTTTCCACACTTGGGATCAGTTCAGATGCTTCCTTAGATGATCGCGCATAAAATCTATCATTTTGCTTGTTAAATTTTTCCTGCACTGTAAAAATTTGTTCATCGGTGAACAAAATTTTTCTGTGCAAGTTATCAGCATGCTTCAACAAAAGACGTTTGCATTCTTCAATCCAATTTTTTTTAAGCTGCAGTCAATAAATGTCCGGTACGTCATTCGAAAGCCTCAAGTCCCAAGTCTTTTTTAATGATTAGACAAATGAACTTTTGCGTGATACTCATCTCACGGGCCACGATTTTCTGTTTTCGGAGCGGATTTCTGTGAATTCTTTATTTGACGGCTTTGATGACATGCGGTGTTCGAACAGAGTGTGGGCGGCCCGACCGGTGGCGGTCTTTTACATGGCCAGTCTCCTCAAACAGTTTTATGCATCGGTAGACGAACATGCCTAATCCCTAGTGGCCGGAGCGTTTTGAAAATATCGCTTTTTTCATTTCACACTTGAAAAGCGCTATTACAGCAATACGGTTCTCATTGTCTGACCACTCCATGATGAAAGTTGAAACAATTTTAAAATCCCGTTACAGACTAACGCTATTGAGGTTAGCTTTCAAAGCCCATATGACATTAACGGGGTTTGTTCAGTTTTACTATTGAAATGGGTGTGTTCAATGTTGTAACAGTATGTATGTCCCTACTAAGTATATAAGTAAAATTAATAAACCAAAAGTTATTAAAGTTTTTAACCCCGTTGTAAATTTATGCCAACCCTTTACTAGATAATTTTCTACACTTAAGTAAAAAGTGATTTGAGGCTTGTTAGAGTATAGTTGGTAACAAAATACTAGGCAAATACTTATAAATTATCATTTCGGATTACAAAAATGACTGGGTATTCGTTATGCAGATAGTGGCCAATTGTACCTCTCCAATAACATCTCCACGCTAAAATGTACAGTCCGAAGCTTTGGTAGTAGATTTGCAGTTAACTAGTGGTGGTTAACTAGTGGTGAGATTACTAGTTCGCCACTAGCTATCCGAACAAGCGGGTATTTTTACAGACTACTTCAGACGAAAGAGCTGTGGTGTTTTGGTTAAACCTCGACAAATAAGACTGTATAGGAATACCGCTATAGGTAAGCCATTTGTTTATAAAAAGTGCCGATTTAGGACACTCGATTCTGAAACAATATTTTAGAAAAATAATTGTTGTAGCTGTTTTAGCACGTAGCACAGTGTCGTGTTTTCATATAAATGGCGGCCAAAAATAGAAGAAGTTATCGTTGAAGAATGAAAATTGGTACACATTACTATTATAAGTAGGAATGGAAAAAACGAAGTTTTTCCATAATCGGCTCAAGGACTCGCCCACCTTCCATATATCTTGAAATAAAAAAAAAAATATTTTTTTTAAAATTGATGTTGGAATTGAACCAAATTTGGTTCGATTTGTCTCTGATATATTACTGATAACTGCAGTGAGTAATGTAAAATTATATCAAAGGACACGCCCACCTCCCATATATCCTGAAATGAAAAAACTTATATTTTAGAAAATTGTTGTTGAAATTAAACCAAAGTTGGCTTGATTTGTCCTTGATGTATTTTTGATTGGTATATTAAATTTCATTTAATTATCTTACAAAACACGTCTATATCTCATATGTCCTTGATAAGAAAATCATTTTCTATATGTGACAGCGCATAAAGAAAGGGATCTAAGGGTAAAAAAAAAAATCAATTTTCATTTTTTTCGTTTTTTGATGTGGACAACATTAGAGCATCGAATGAGACCGACCATATCCCAGAGATATGCGCGTTTTAAAAAAGTGAAGTCGACGATTCTAAGCGCAAATAGAAAGGGACCTTATCTTTAAAATGGCTCTCTTGAACAAAACTTTTCATCAACTTTTCACCTTTTTTTGATGTGGACAACATCGAATGAGACCGATCCCATGCCCCAAAAGTGTTCCCTCCCAGAGATATGCGCGTTTTATGAAAGTGAAGTCGACGATTCTAAGCGCAAATAGAAAGGGTCATAATCTTTAAAATGGCTCTCCTGAACAAAACTGGCTTTTAACCATAGGTCCCTTTCTATAAATATATTTTTTTTTCATTTGCCAATTACTTTTATTAGTATATTTATTAAGAGAGAGGAAACAGATATTTTCCAAATTCATTATTATTCATTAACAAAATATTAAGGATACAAATAATACTAATATTATTCACTTATTTACTAAAGCTGTCATAATCCGTATCAATCGGTTCGCACTGACTTCAAAAGTTCTCTGCTTTTTAGTTTCAGAACATTCCTCAGTATTGGATTCACTTTGGATAAGAAATTGGTTTATTTCATTATAATTCTTAGCCTTCTATTATTTGCTTTTCTATGAATAGTAATATTTGGCTGCAAATTAATCATTTTTTCAACGTAATACTTATTGGTTTACTCGCGATTATTTTTTTCTGGTATGATTTAGTTGGGTATTTCTAAAAAAATTATGAGTTTCTTCTATTGCTTCCTCCGACAGCATTCCAACAGGTATTTTTGAATGTTTTATAAATTCTACACCATAAACAAGAACTTTATGAACTGAGACTGGCATGTAGTACCAAGCGTAATTTTCAATGTACAAATACCACGTATCTCTTAGAAGCTGATCAAAATTGTTGACATTGATTTCGTCACCACTAGAAAAAGTTTTCAAAATATATGAAAAATTTCGAATATGGGTGGGATCAACTTCGGTTATTTTGGAAGACATTTCAATATTGTGAAAATATCGTCTTGCTGTGTTACCATCATTCGATGTTCCATAACCCGTCTTAACTTTATCGACCAATAGTCCCATCTCCTCTTTGAATTGAGCTTGAATTATATATTTTCTTTCACTAAAAATGTTTTTATCGTCTGGTTTACAAACTTTCCAAATTCCACTTTCGCCTTTTGGTGCAATCCCATAAATCACTAAAGTCTCTCGAATGGGTTCCTCCGTGGCTGGTACTAGGATCCTAAAATAACACAATCATTTAAAAACATAGAAGTTATGTTCCATATAATGTACTTACAAAAGATAAACACGCATCAATTATAACAAAAGGTAAATTTAGCTACGATCCGAACTTTTCTTCAAACCTCTCTCTCATGCAATGACACCTTTGCCAATTAGTTTTTATTTTTAATATAAATTTAATTTCTTTAATCATCTTCTCATTTATTTTATACTTTAAGTCTTCTTCTAAATACGCAATTACTTCTCCCTGGACAGTACTTGGAGTACGATGCCTAAACAAATATTATAAAATTGTCGAATTTTCACCTGTCTCGACACTGAAAATTTAAAGAATAAATGAAAGGGGGAAGAAGGGGGACGAGAAACGAACTTTTTTTAACTCTGCACACTTGCCCAAATATTATATTAAAATATTAAAAAAAGTGCTTTTCGATATTTTATTTTTACACTCCACTGAACTTGAATGTTTTTAACAACTTCGATTTTCGCATTTTAATTACATTCGGTATAATGGAAAACCACATATGAGCCACAAACCCATATTCTCACAAGTTTATCCAATCCTAAATTATGCTGTTTTACCGACAGTTTTTATTTTAACTTACCAAATTAAATTTGCGTCATTTTTTATCATTTTGATATATCTTAACTTTGAACACTCATAACTTTTTGGAAATATAGCATTTTTTAAAAACTCTTTTTGATCTAACATAAATGAAGTGTTGTTTGTACAACGACATCAACCATTTTTAAAAACTAGTTCAGTGATATTTTTCATTTTTGGCTGCCCTCACGACACTGTGCGTAGCCTGGATAGAGACTTATACTACTTATAGAGAGTTAAGCATGTTAAGACTTAAATAGCTACAAAAATTAATTTATCTACTTTTCTAATTTTTCCGAAGAATCAAGTACTTTTGGAATTTTCCTTAGGAAAACTAGGAAAACTAAGAAAAAGTTGCCAATTTTGTTGGCGTCTAAATTGGCAACTTTTTCTTAGTTTTCCTATATGTACATGTTTACTTATCGAGGCTTAATCTATAGCAACGCTAGTATAATCACGAAAAGAATAAATTGAACATCAGATCAGTTTACTAACAAATATTTTTTAATGGTCCTGATAAAACATCCCGATTTTATTTAACTTACTTAGTAGGGACATAAATACTGTTTGTTACACACGTTTTATGCTGTAAAATAAAAAGTACTGAATGTTTTTGGACCAAATATTTTTTAATATATTTATTGATGTTTATTGTATCCAAAAAGAATCTACTTATTCGAAATGTCGGCCTTTTTCCTTTACACACGCCTTAGTCGCACTGGCCAATCCTCAAAAGCTGCACGAACCTCTTCCATTGGAAAATTAGCCACAGCTCGAACCAAAGCAATCTTAAGAGCTCCAATGTTGGGGTATCTTTTGTGACTAACATTCTCTTCTTAGATCGTCAACAATTTGTAATCCAATGGGTTCAAATCTGGACTGCCTGAGGGCCATTCTTCAGAGGAAATGAACGCTGGCAAATTGTTTCGAAGCCAGGCCTGGGACGTTTTAGCTAGCTTTGGTACAGGGAATTGTTAAGAGGCTTCACAGCAGCTTCCAAAACGGTTTCTTGGCAAACTTTGGCCGATGTTTTGACTTCTTGTTCGCAGAAATGCAGGTCAGTGACCCCATCGTAAGAGACACCCCACCAAACCATGAATGAAGCTGGGTGATGACCCTTTTCCACCCTTGGCATCAGTTCAGATGCTTCCTTAGAGAACCGCGCAAACACTCTATCATTTTGCTTGTTAAATTTTTCCTGAACGGTAAATTTTTTTTCTTCTGTGAACAAAATTTTTCAGCGTGCTTCACAAAAAGACGTTTTCATTATTCAATCCAATTTTTGTAAAGCTGCAGTCAATAAATATTCGGTACGTCGTTTGACAGCGCCAAGTCCAAAGTCTTTTTTAATGATTCGACTCATGGACTTTTGCGTAATATTCATCCCACGGGCCATGATTTTCTGTTTTCGGAGCGGATTTCTGTGAATTCTTGATTTAACGGCTTTGATGACATGCAGTGTTCGAACAGAGCGTGGGCAGCCCGACCGGTGGCGGTCTTTTACATCTCCAATCTCCTCAAACAGTTTTATGCATCGGTAGACGAACATGCGGCTAATCCCTAGTGGCCGGAGCGTTATGAAAATATCGATTTTTTTTTCATTTCACACTTAAAAAGCGCTATTACAGCGATGCGGTTCTCATTATCTGACCACTCCATGATGCAAGTTGAAACAATTTTAAAATCCCGTTACAGACTAACGCTTTTGAGGTTAGCTTTCAAACCCATATGACATTAACGGGGTATGTTCAGTTTTACTATTGAAATGGGTGTGTTCATTGTTGTAACAGTATTTATGTCCCTACTAAGTAATCCACTCAGTATAGTGTGCTTTAATTGGCGGGATCTGCAGACACTGCAAAATAAAATAAAAACGATTAAAAAAGCTAAAGTTAGACATAGCCGACTATATTATTCCCTGCAGTTCTGGATGCTCAGAAAAGCCAATTAAAAAAACGTTTAAAGTTATCAAGCTCTTAAAAAAAAAGATCCCCTCCCCTACTTGTGCCTTCAAATGACACTCAAACTTGAGTTCTTCAGAAAGCAGTTGAATCGATATTGAGATTTTCTAATAATGGGTGTAAAACCCAGAAGATAAACAGTTCCGGATATAAACAACCATGAAACGCGCAAGTATTCTGTGCTTATCGTGCCTAGAGACCTGCTTTGGTTCAAAAAAGCCTCATAGGTAAATTAAGTAATTTGGGATTCTTATTTCCCCATTACACATGAAACTCTGGTAACTCCAAAAGTTCACATTACTGACCCTTTTGAACGTTTGAAAATAAAATGTGGACATTAACACCGGATGTAGTGAAACTGCAATAAAGGACGTGATTTAGTTTTGTTTCTAATTTATTTTTATAAAGGGAGAGATTTTAAACAATTACAAATGAATTGCAGAGTAAGACCATTTCGTTGAAATTGTTTGGTGAAAAAAAAACATTTCATTACAATTTACTCTGCGGCTTTGGGGGTGGGAGTTCAGAGAAAAAAGAAAAAGTTGCTTCCATTTAAACTCACGTATTAATGTGGAGTCAAAATAGGGAGCGTTTTATTTTAACTTCCACCTTTTCTCCCTTTGAAATGTGAAATGAAATGTATCACGAAATAAGGCGAGGCAATAACTTTCGAAAAGTAAAAACATTTTCGGAACACGTAAGTTTCCTTTGTTTCACCGTATTTCCGGCTGTATGCTGATAACGTACTCGTATGTAAAATGTTGCTCCATGGAGGAGAACGTTCCTGCACTCGTATGCATGGATTCCGAAAAATGTTGTGGCATCAACTTTGGCTGAAACTCGTATTCATTCATTAGCAATCAGCGAACAGAAAGAAAGAACGAAGTTCGTTAAAATAAATTGTAACGTGATTCTTTTCGGTTTTTGTGTTTTTCGTTCCTCGGAATTTGAAAGCCATTTCCTCGCCAAGAACAGAGCGATTAAGGGAGGAAATGCGATCAGGTGTATTTATTAGGATATAGTGTATACTTCAATTTTGTTTGAAATAAATTGAAACAGCGTGCCCAAGATGTCTTGAATATATACTTTTATGATTTACATATCAGCTGGCTGAAATATTGCAAATAATGTTTTTCAAATTAAGCGCAGTGTCAGTGTAAATAAATGATAATTGGCAAGCTTCGGCTTCACACTACAAGTGGTTGAAATTTCTAAGAAGAAGAATGTAATTTGATAAACATCTGCATGGCGAAATAACAATGATTAAGTAAAATAAAAATGAGTGCTTAAGTGGAGGAATTTTACTTCTGGTAAACTGAGACTCCAACAGTTTTCTTGAGCAGGCCAAAACCAACAACAGCGGGATGTCAGATATAGACTCATACCTCCATTTGTCCCATCCCATTTGCATTACCCATCTACTGCAGATATACAATTTCGGCTTCGCTGCCTTCATTCAGCAATTCCCTACCAACATTACGGCTAGTTGTTCTTGATCTTAGGCTATAACGACCCTGCGGACGGCAGAGTAGAGCAGTTGAGTTTAAAAATAAAGGCTCCAGTTCCAGTGCATAGAAGCACCAAATGGTTAGAACATTATGTTCAATGATCAATCAATTTTAACACCTTTGGTCTATAAATTAAAGTCTATCGGGTTCCTACCTATGAATGCAAAAAGCTCCCTGTTACTGCCTTCAATAGCATACAGTATGCCGATGTTATAAAATATGCAACACAGTCCTAAGGCCGATTAATACGAGGGTTGCTATATATATTTCTGGCCTAGGCAACACTAAGTGTTGACTGGAGTCATCTGACATTTCCATTGGAAAGTTTGACATTTTTTTTAGCATAAACGGACTCAGAATGTTTTGACGTACGACCATAATGCACGGCACGGCACACAAGTTGACATAGTCAACAAAACTCTTTTTACAACACACACACACACACACGTTGTAAAAGAAATCTATTGATGGCTCTCGATGTGGAGTCTCTTTAGAGGTGGCCAGAGTGAGTTGTATTTTCGTGGGTAATTGTGTGAAGAAAACTTGAAAAGTAAGGTTTACAACAGTAGTTCTCATTCGTTTGGGGGGAGCCTGGCCTTAAATAGTTCGGTTTTACTTTCAACAATTGCAGCAAGGCTTTCTGAAGAGGGTTGTCACGGACCCGAAATCATGATAAAAGTAGTGTGCAGCCACGAAAATCAATGTCGCTTTGCCATTTTGTTAAAAACTTGTCTTCTATTTACATATAGAAGCAAGAGGTCTTGAGCCGTTTAATCCCTGTTCAATATGTAGGAGCAGCAGACCAAAATAAAACAAACGAGCTCAACATAATTTGTGTTGTTTACAGTGACTTGAAAAAATCAATTTGGCAAAAAAATTAATTAACTCGTGAACATTTTCGTGCGATCATTTTTCACAACTTTCGAAGTGGATTATCACGACAAGAGTGCATCGATTAACTTAAATGTTTATATGACTATAAAGCACTATCCTTAAGCCCTGTGAACAACAGGTTAAATGAATTCAATTGTGGCCGGCGCTAGCTCAAAGACGAATGACGTGAAGGTCGTCCAAAAACGGGCGTTGTGCCAGAGAACATTGATGCCGTGCGTGAACAGATAATGCAAGATCGTCATGTGACATACCGTGAGATAGAAGCATCCTTAGGCATTTTTCCCATCAGCATACATTCTATATTGCACGAACACCTGGCCGTAAAAAAGGTTTGTTCCCGTTGGATACCGCGCAATTTGACAATCGCTCGAAAGAAGGCTCGTGTCGATTGGTGCAAAGAAATTTTAAAAAAATACGATCGCGGTGCTTCAAAAGACGTTTATAAGATCGGTATAGGCGACGAATCATGGATCTATGCATATGAGCAAAACAAACAAAACGGCAATCGACCGTGTTGGTTTTGAAGACGGGTCAAATCCAACAAAAAATGTTCGTGGAAGAAGCACTTCGAAACAAATGGTCGCCTGTTTCTTCGGCAAAACTGGTCATGTGGCGACTGTTCCACTTGAGCAACGCAGAACGGTCAATTCTGAGTGGTATACCACAATTTGTGTGCCCGAAGTCTTCGGAGAAATTTGAAAAACGAACAAGAGAAAACGAATCATTAAACACCATAACAATGCGAGCTCTCACTGACAATGTGAGCTCTAAATCCAGCGCCTTTTTGACCGACCAAAGCCTCGAATTGATGGGCCATCCTCCCGCACAGCACTGACTTGGCACCCAATGACTTCTTTTTATTCCCGCACATCAAGAAAAAAATGCGTGGTCAACGATTTTCGTCAACAGAAGATGCTGTTGAAGCGTTCAAAAGCCATGTTTTGGAGTTGTCTCAATCGGAGTGGAAAAGTGCTTCGGCAATTGGTTTGAGCTCATGCAAATTGAAAAACAATAAAACCATTTTTGATAATAAATATTCGCATTTTTACTATAAGGCCATAAATATATATAGCAGCCCTCGTAAACTCAAACAAAAACCCTCAAACTACCTTCAATTGTTGTTGTTTTTTAAATGGACAACAACCAGGCACTGTATCGTGTGTATGTGTTTTTTTTTTGGTGTACCAACAATACTTTTGTTGCACCAACCATGTTTATATGGCTGCGACAGCCATATTTTAATTTCTAAATTTGGCAATAATACTATTGTTACATTTCAACAAGATTAATATTGCCGCAATCATACTGTTGTCAAAATGAAATACAAGACACAATACTATGGTTGCGACGAACATGCTTTTATTGTAGTGACCATATCATTGTTGCCGTGACCATATTGTTAACCATATCTTCTCCTGCGTGCAGACAATTGTCTAGTCATCCCAATCATGAGATCCTAATGGCATATCCCACTCCTGGACACATCCGTAAGGACTTGAGTTGGTATGTTGTGGCCATCCAAGACGTCATTTAATACGATCCCATTTTCTATATTAAATACCTTGAAAGACATTGCCTTGAAATGCCTTCAATAGGCGGTATTAACAGTCTTTAAACGGCTATAGGTGCAAAATATTACTTAACGAACATTCTTCAGGAATTTCAGAAACGGAGCGGCTACTTTTCTGTTAAGCCCGTTCAGTTATTGCACACCTGAGAGCCGACTTGAGTAATGTTCTCAATCGCCATAGAAAGAGCATTTTGTCCCTCACTCTAAACAGGTACCCTTTCGGCCTACAAAGTCCTCATGACAATGCATATTTATTCAATTGTTGGTTCAATACCTCCGCAATTTCTCCATTTTTTAAACAATAAATTTGACACCCAACTAATTATTTGTATATAAGTATAAGTATTTTGTATTCTTCAGCAGAACTGCAACAAAAAAATAGGTTTCCCTTACTAAAAAATGTACTAAAAAATTTCACCAAAAAATGTACCCTTATTTTCTACATTTCACCTGCGGCGTACATTAGCAGGTATGTACGTCATTCGAGGGCGCACTTTAGTACCTTAAATAAAGTTACTGTGTGGAGTGCAATGAAACCAGAGACAGGGACGAGTGATGACCTGCAGGACACGAATCTTTGTTATTGGATATAATTGGACTACTTCTTCAACTGTTGTGTGTGCCTTAACCTAGAGCCGAAAATACCGAATTGAAAATTATTTGAAAAATCGAAAGATACGACATCCTATGAGGAGGTAATCCAAGCCATCAGATAGGTTAGATTGAGTTGGCAGCCGGCTGATGCATTGCACACTTGGGTCCACGAGAATGCGACGGTCTCGTTCATACTCAGCCACCGTTTTAACAAAATCAGTGGATATTGTCCCAATCACACCGATAGCATCTGTAGTCCAAATAGTTTTCATCTTAGGTCTACAACAGCGGGCCCTTTACTCTTTATTTTTGCAACTTCCTAATAAATTTTTATATGGCGGGCTCTCTCCTCTCTACTTATACATGCTGTACGCCCAAAGGCTAGAGCCCAGTGATGGCCGCAACGAGATTTCGAAGATGGATGCTAGGCATACTGAACACGGTACGCATTCTGTGCTTATCCATACCTGGACAGATCATTATAGTTTCCATACAGGGGAATTCCTTTTCCCACAATGCCTTGGCAATAGGTACGAGGTGTTTCGCCTTGCGAGAGAAATGACAATATCGATCACTTCAAACGGGCACTAAATTTTCCTTTATTTTTAACTTACGTCATATTCGTATTTGTGAGGCTATTCATTGTTTTTGGTAAAATCGGAAGCCATATCTACATGAGGAAGCCATATCTTAATATGAAATTATTTTCTTCAATTTCAACCGTCCTTGGCATATGGAACTAACTTAAGCTAAATTTCATCAAGACTGGCTGCCTTTAGATGTAAAAATATGAAATCGGACGAACATAAATGTGGGAGTTACACGCAGAGAAAAGATATGGTTACACTATGGTCACCGCAACAATAATATGTTCTCTACAATAAAAGCAAGTTCGTCGCAACCTAAATTTCATCAAGATTGGCTGACTTTAGATGTAAAAATATAAAATCGGATGAACATAAATGTGGGAGTTACACGCAGAGAAAAATTATGGTTATACTATGGTCACCGCAACAATAACATGTTCTCTACAATAAAAGCACGTTCGTCGCAACCATAGTATTGTTTTCTTGAATTTCATTTTGACAACAGTATGATTGCGACATTATTACTATTGTTGAAATGTAACAATATTATTATTGCCAAATTTAAAAATGAAAATATGGTTGTGGCAACCATATAAACATGGTTGGTGCAACAAAAGTATTGTTGTTTAAAAGTTACGTTAACAATAATATGATAACGGCTATCATACAAAACAGGTTTTATAGAGAATGGATGTATTTGTGTTCGCATGTTTTTTATATACAAAAAAAATACATACACACGATACAGTGAAAGGTTGTTGTCATTAAAACAAACAACAATCGGAAGGTAGTTCGAGGGATTTTTATTGTGTTTTTTGTGTTAAGTATGTAGCCATTGAACATAGTTTAATCACATTCGTTTCTTGGGGTCTACGGATGGTGAAGCAGCATTCATCCCAGCTGGGAACTAAAAGTATTTTCGGCTGCCGTTGGAATATATATATTTGTTTCTTGAATGAAATGTTAAATTAAAACATGGCCTCAATTCTGGCTATTAACTTATTGTAATGCAATTTAATATATAAGTAAGTTGCTTGATGAAAATCCTAAATAAATAGTTTTGGGGATCATAGTATGGTTGAGTGAATCACACTATGGTGGTAGGGATAAATAGCATGGTTGCGTGTAAATCATACTATAGTTGTGAAGATCATACTATGGTTGTATGAGAAAAATACTAGGGTTGTAAAGATTATAATATGGTTGTGGAGAAAATGGTATGGTTGAGTGTGAATCATACTATAGTTGTGTGGATCATAGTATGGTTGTGAAGATAATAGTATGGTTGAGTGTGAATCATACTATTATTGTGAGATCATAGTATGGTTGTGGTGATCATAGTATGGTTGAGTGTGAATCATACTATGGTTTTGGGGATCATAGTATGGTTATGTGTGAATCATGTTATTGTTGAGAGGATCATAATATAGTTGTGTCATAACCATATACCCAACAATAGTATGATCCTCTTCGAATATTGTCACCCCAACTATACTTTTTTTCTGCGTGTATATTTAAATTTTAACCGACTTTCTTCAATTTCAATAGCGGCCTTGATTCAAAAAAATTACTTTGGCCAAATAACTCGAAAATCGGACAACAATTACTACCTGTAGAGGTGTTTAAATATTAAGGGCAGATGCTATTTTGAAAAACATCTAAATTATTTAGGAAATTATTGTCATTTCTTTTTATTATGATAATATTGGGATGGTTAAATTATGTATGAAACAAAATATCGGCCTCGGCGGCACACCTTCATCCGATGGTCCAAATTTTCGATGACGCTGAGGCATAATTGAGGTTCTACGCCGTTAATGTGTCGAATTATCTCATTCTTTAGCTCTTGAATTGTTGCTGGCTTATCGACGTACACCTTTTATTTCAAATAACCCCAAAGAAAGAAGTCCAACAGTGTGAAATCACATGATCTTGGCGGCCAATTAACATCGCCGTGAGATCACACGGCCATTGAATTTAGGAAATTATTGTCATTTCTTTTTTATTATTTAAAAAAAAAACCTAAATTATTTAGGAAATTATTGTCATTTCTTTTTATTATTGGGATAGTTCAATTATGTATGAAACAAAATATCGGCCTCGGCGGCACACCTTAATCCGATGGTCCAAATTTTCGACGCTGAAGCATAATTGAGGTTCTATGCCATTAATATGCCGAATTATATTATCCTTTAACTCTTGAATTGTTGCTGCCTTATCGACGTAAACCTTTTCTTTCAAATAACCCAAAAGAAAGAAGTTCAACAGTGTGAAATCAAATGATCTTGGCAGCCAACGACGTGAGATAATACGGCCATTGAATTTGTGGAGCAAAAGAGCCATTGTTTCGTTGGCTGTGTGGCAAGTGGCACCGTTCTGTTGAAACCACATGTCGTCCACATCCATATCTTCCGATTCGGGCCATAAAAAGTTCGTTATCATCTCACGATAGCAAACACCATTCACAGTAACTGCCTGACCAGCCTTATTTTGGTAAAAATACTGCCCGATGATGCCGCCAGCCCATAAACCGCACCAAACAGTCACTCTTTGTGGGTGCATTGTATTTTCGACAAAAACTCTTGGATTATCATTCGCCCAAATACGGCAATTCTGCCTATTGATGAATCCACTGAGGTGAAAATGTGCCTCATCTCTGAAGATGATTTTCTTCGAAAATTGGTCATCCACTTAATAATAAGCCTGAATAACTATAGCGCAATGCTCGCTTGTCTATCTTTCCATTATTCAAATTGAATTAGTCTGAACTTGAGAAATATTAAATGAAATGCAAAAAAAAGCTTGAAGTTTAGGTGTGGTTCACATTTAACATCGGCCCTTAAAATGTAACCACCCTTTCCCACTGGGCTTTACCAATATTGTTGCAGGAATTGGAACGCTACAGCTGTACGAGGGTTGATATATATATTTTGGGTCCGGCAATAAAAACACAATAATTTATCATTAGAAATGGTTTTATTGTTTTTCAAAATATTCTTCTTTAAGATCAATACACTTTTGCATGCGCAAAAACCAAATTTCGAAGCACTTTATCCACTCCGATTGAGATACCTCCAAAACATTATTTTTGAATGCTTCAACAGCTGCTTCGGGCGATAAAAAAACTTTGACCACGTATTTTTTTCTTGATGCTAGGTAATAAGAAGGAGTCATTGGGTGCCAAATTAGGTCTGTACGGTGGAGGACCCATCAATTCGACGTTTTGGCCGGTCAAAAATCAAAAAGGCGCTGGTTTGAACCGATGTGTTAGAGCTCGCATTGTCATGGTGCACAATGATTCGTCTTTTCTGATCGTTTTTTTAATATCTCCGAAGACTTCAGGCAAACAAATTGTGGTGTACCACTCAGAATTGACCTCCTACGTTGCTCAAGCTTAACAGTTGCCACATGACCAGTTTTCCGAAGAAACAGGCGACCAAAGTGCGTCTTCCACGAACATCTTTCGTTGGATTTGGCTCGAAGACCCACACGGTTGATTGCTGTTTTCTTTAGAGCTCATATGCATACGAGTATATCCATGATTCGTCACCTGTGACGATCTTATAAACGTCTTTTGAAACACTGCGATCGTATCTTTTTAACATTTCTTTGCACCAATCGACATGAGCCTTTTTTTGAGAGATTGTCAAATTGTGCGGGATCCAACGAGAACAACCCTTTTACGGCCAGGTGTTCATGCAATATCGAATGTTTGCTGGTGGAAGAAATGCCCAATGATGCCTCTATCTCACGGAATGTCACATGGCGATCTTGCATTATCAGTTCACGCACGGCATCAATGTTCTCACAACGGCCGTTTTTGGACGACCTTCGTCTGTGAGCGAGCGTCGGCCATGATTGAATTCATTGAACCATTTTTTCACAGTGCTTTAGGATGGTGCTTTATGGCCATACAGAGATTTAAGTTCATCGATGCACTCTTGTCGTGATAATCCACATCGAAAGTTGTGAAAAATGATCGCACGAAAATGTTCGCGAGTTAATTCCATTTTTTTGCCAAACTGATTTTTTCAAGGCACTGTAAACAACACAAATGATGGTCGTACGTCAAAACTTTTTTGGTACGTTTATGCTAAAATATGTTTAACTTTCCAATGAAAATGTCAGATGGCATCAGGCAACACTTAGTGTTGCCTTGGCCAGAAATATATGTAGCAACCCTCGTAATTTGTTTACAAGCTTTAGATGGACGGAGGGACAGACGGACATCATTAAATGAAAGCAGCAGGATGTTTAATCGTCGATCGATATACTTAAAGATGTTCCAATATTTTTGGTAGTTCTAACATTTGCCAATAAACTAACTTATATTAGGTTAGAATAATCTAAAATTGAGAAAACCAAAATTCCACTCTAATGTGGTCCGTATTTAAAAGTATTGGTGTAATGTGTAGCCAGAACAGTTGTCATTTTTCAATATGCAAGTGCGTGCCGGCATTGTTGGGTATTCCCCGGTTGCCAATAATGTTCAAGTTTCAAATGGTATCGAGACAATCATCTGCTGTTGTCCCACTGACGTTGCTGGCTGGCTGACTGGCTGGTTGGTTGGCAGATATTGATGCTGTGATGCGTGCTACCAGATACACTTGAACTGATGATGTAACACACACGAGTCTTTCATGTTGCTCTGGGAATGGCAACGCTGATCATCACTTGGTGATTAGACGTTGTTCAACTATTGAGGACAGATGATGACGATTGATGATTGTGGTGCGATGCAATGGCCTTCTTTGAATTTAAATGAGGTCAAAGCGGGATTTGCCAAGCGTCACCATAAAGACCAGCGATAATTTGTAATGCTCTTTAAAGTCCTCTGGTAAGCGATGTAAAGTATTGACCGTTTCAGTTGGTAGAACAAACATCTCCTTTGCTCTACTGCTTTTACAGTTGCGTGAATTCCTGCTGCAATAAATCGCTTGCGTACACGTAGCAAGTTTTTCAAACTCCTGTTTAAATAAATCTGTTTAATGTTGTTATCCTTTGTTGCTCGTACTTGCAACACTTGCAGCACTCGCACACACAAAAACACATTAACAGCGGCATTTTATATCATGTTTTGTTCTAAAATGATCAAAGTTTATTTGCTGCTGCTGTTGTTGCACACTCGTAATGCATGCTAAAACTTTTGCAAGGTTAGCAATGTTTGTTGCAAGTTCTTGTCTTTGCTACAACAAGTTAAGTATTAACACTAGCCGTAGTTGCAACAAAAAACTGGAAAAGGAAGAAAAATAGACAAAACAAAAGAGCATTTTTTGTGTGCGTCCTCAGGATGGTGTAATGGAATAAATCTACAGTGAAGAAGAGCAAGCTGCAAAATGATTCTCATAGATGCTTTGTAAGTGTGAACTAAATATTTAACATTGTACAGGAGACAGTTTTTCGGAGTGACCGGGTTGGCTAGAGAGTTTTACTTAGTAGGGACCTAAATACTGTTACACACGTTTTATGCTGTAAAATAAGAAGTACTGAATGTTTTTGGTTCAAGTATTTTTTTTTTTATATATTTATTGATGTATATTGTATCCAAAAAGAATCTACTTATTCGAAATGTCCGCCTTTTGCCTTTACACACGCCTTAAGTCGCACTGGCCATTCGTCAATAGCTGCACGAACCTCGTTCATTGGAAAATTGGTCACAGCTCGAACCAAAGCAGTCTTAAGAGATCCAATGTTGGGGTATCTTTTATGACAAACCTTGTCCTCTAAAACCGTCCACAATTTATAATCGAATGGGTTCAAATCTGGACTGCCTGAGGGCCATTCTTCAGAGGAAATGAACGCTGGCAAATTGTTCCGAAGCCAGTCCTGGGAAGTTTTAGCCTTATGGGCCGGCACAGAAACCTGCTTGAAAGTCCATGGCTGGTTTTGGAACAGGGAATTGTTAGGAGGCTTCACAACAGCTCCCAAAACGGTTTCTTGGTAGACTTTGCCGATGTTTTGACTCCTTGTTGGCAGAAATGCAGGTCAGTGACCCAATCGTAAGAGACACCCCACCAAAGCATGACTGAAGCTGGGTGATGACCCTTTTCCTCCCTTGGGATCAGTTCAGATGCTTCCTTAGATGACCGCGCATGCACGCTATCATTTAGCTTGCTAAATTTTTCCTGAATGGTAAAAATTCGTTTATCTGTGAACAAAATTTTTCTGTGCAAGTTATCAGCGTACTTCACCAAAAGACGTTTGCATTTATCAATACTATTTTTTTTTTAAAACTGCAGTCAAGAAATGTCCGTACTTCGTATGAAAGCCCCATGTCCCAAGTCTTGTTTTAATCATCTCACGGGCCATGATTTTCTGTTGAATCAGTCCAATAAGCGGAATTCTGTGAGTTCTTGATTTAACGGCTTTTATGACATGCGGTGTTCGAACAGTGCGTGGGCGGCCCGACCGGCGGCGGTCTTTTACATATCCAGTCCAATGGGTGTGTTCAGTTTTGTAACATTATTTATGTCCCTACTAATTAAAAACGTAAATAGTATGCCTAAACCCCATTTCATTTCATACGCTGAATGATCTAGTGCATACTATTTAGGTCAATGCATTTGTAATACATTCAAAGATTAATACGGATTTAAAGGGGTAGTCATTCAAACGAGGGCATATCAATACTTCGTGATTTTTCCAGCTTCGCTCGTAGTTATATGTAATGCGACGCTGCATCACGAACCACCTGTTAATAGACTTCTGTCAAATTTTGAGAGAGTTCTGTCATTTAGTTTGTATAAGTATAAACCAGCTGTTCAAAATATACAACCTCGTGGATTTTGTTAGTATTGAAGTAAAATGAATTTCGAGTGCTAATTAATCATTTTTTTTATGCGGAGGAAAACCGCCAATCAAACCAAGGAAAATAAATACTATAGGGACTCTGCACCATCCATTTCAATGGTAAAAAGTGGTTTATTTACTTTTGTTGGGGTTGCACAAATACAAATCCCGCTGAACGTTCCGGACGGCCAATTGTGATCAATAGACCCGAAAATCAGCCATATGGTGTTCGCCGATCGAAGAGTAAAAGTGCGTGAGATTGTTGATGCCAATCGCATTTCATATGCCAGTGTGGTTTCAGTTGTGTTTAAGAAAGCTGTCTGCAAGATGTCTGCCGCGTTTGCTCTCAATTGACCATAAACGTAATCGTGTGACCACTTTAAAGAATCGACCGCAATTCGAATGAGTTTTTCAGCGTTTTGTAACTGTAGACTAAACATGGATTCATTACAACACTCCGGAGACCAAGCAGCAGTCTAAACAATGGGTTTCTTCAGGTTATTTGGCCCGAATGGATTATGCACGTGAGATAATACACCTTCAAAAGAAAAACACAATAAACGGGGAATATTATGCCAAATAATTGGACCGGTTGAACGAGAATTTAAAAAAAACGACCCCGTATGGCCAAGAAAAGAGTTATTTTTCATCAAGATAATGCACAGGTGCATACGTGTGCAATCTCAATGTCAAAATTGCATGAATTGGTACCTTATCCGCCATATTCTCCGGGTTTAGGCCCCGGTAACTATTTCCTACTTCCAAACCTAAAGAAATGGCTCGGTTGAAAGAGATTCAGCCCCAACGATGAAATTTTTGATCGTATTTTTGAGTGTATTGGGCTAAAAGGAGGTTATGTTGAAAAATATTTTTTTTTTGCAAAAACAACTGTGTTTTATTCGAAAAGTCACGGAACTATTCATATACCCTCGTATTTTCTTTTTAATTTTAATTCAACACACATCCGTTTAATTTTGAACATAATTTCATTCAAATATCAAATCTGAGACGCGATGTTGTCATTGGTTTATTCTCAAGCTGAAACTCTTTCCATTATTCCAAAATCTTAAAAATAATGCCATATGTGAAAGAGACCTAAGGTTAAAAACCAGTTTTGTTCAGGAGAGCCATCTTAAAGATTAGGTCCCTTTCTATTTGCGCTTAGAATCGTCGATTTCACTGTCATATAACGCGCATATCTCTGGGAGGGAACACTTTTGGGGCATGAGATCGGTCTCATTCGATGCTCAGATGTTGTCCACATCAAAAAAAAAGAAGTGAAAAGTTGATGAATAGTTTTGTTCAGGAGATCCATTTTAAAGATTAGGTCCCTTTCTATTTGCGCTTAGAATCGTCGACTTCACTTTCATAAAACGCGCATATCTCTGGTAGGGAACACTTTTGGGGCATGGGATCGGTCTCATTTGATGCTCAGATGTTGGCCACATCAAAAAAAAGAAAAAAATGAATATTGATTTTTTTACCCTTAGATCCCTTTCTCTATGCGCTGTCAAATATTTGGATTTTTGACTAATTTTTATAGGCTCCTTGTACAGATGTTTTTCAATGCTTTTTCAATTAAAATTAATCTGTCTCTTGGGAGCCTATAATTAAGTTTACAAATCTAAAAATCTTCTTTAGGCATTTTTTTGTCGCCGGCATGGCTTATAACGCGTGATCTATTTTGAGGTTCCCTACTTTTTTTAAAGAAAAAACACAGAAAATTCAAATTGAACAGGAAATGTTTATTATCAGTTAAAAGAACATTCTTTGGCATTTATTTTTTAAAGATTATGTCTATCAAATTTTGGGCGCGGCTACGTCTCAGATGGTCCATCCGTTGAGTTCAATTTTCGATGACTCGTTCGAGCATTTCGATTGGTAACTGGCGAATGACACGCGTGATGTTTTACTTCAAGGCCTGAATCGAAGCGGGTTTGTCCGCATAAACTTAAGATTTTACATATCCCCACAGGAAAAAGTCTAACGGTGTGTTATCACATGATCTTGGTGGTCAATCGACCGGCCCAAAATGTGATCTTGGTAGCCAATCGACCGGCCTAAAACGTGATATTATCTGCTCAACGAAGTGTTGCGATGTGTAGGAAGTGTCGCTGTCTTGTGGGAACCAAATGTCGCGAGATCACGATCAATTTCAGGTATCAAATAGTCGGTTATCATGGAACTATAACGGTCGCCATTGAGGTTAAGTTCTCACCGCCTTCATTTTTGAAGAAATATGGACCGATGATTTCACCGGCCCACAAACCACACCAAACAGTTGTGTTTTCTCGATGAAGTGGCAGCTCTTGAACGTCTTCTAGTTGCTCTTCGTCCCAAATGCGGCAATATTGCTTGTTTACAGAACCATTGATCCAGAAAAGTTGGCCGATTATGTTGACCATAAGTTGAACAAAGTGCACGAAACACATTCCGCACAGAACGTGAATTTTGTTAGTTTATTGTTAGTGTATGGTCTGTTAGTTGTGTAAGCTGTTTTTAGTGGGCGACCGCAAAAGTAACTGGCCTAACATAAAAAGAACAGTTTTTTTTGGATTTATTTTTATTTATTTTTCAACATAATCTCCTTCCAACTCAATACACTTCATCAAACGTTTTTCAAGTTTTTGTATTCCATCCGAAAAATAAGATTTTTCAAGACCTTCAAAATATGCCTCAGTTTCAGCAATAACCTCGCTATTGGACGAAAATTTTTTGCCACCGAGAATTTTTTTTAAATTTGGAAACAAGAAATAATCAGAAGGAGCTAAATCTGGACTATATGGCAATTTCAAATCGTAGTTCGGCCAGTTTATGTTGAGTTAAAAATGCGGTGTCTGAAGGAGAATTATCTTGATGAAAAAGAACTTTTTTGTTTCTAAATGCGGTCGTTTTATTAGATTTCTTCACTCAACCGATCCAATAATGCACAATAATATTCACTATTTATAGTTTTTCCTTTCTCAAGATAATCAATAAATATTATACCCCTTGCATCCCAAAATACTGTGGCCATTACTTTTCCTGCTGACTTAACAGTTTTCGCCTTCTTGGGACCACTTTTACCAGCTTCTATCCATTGTTTTGACTGTTCTTTGCATTCTGGGATGTAGTGATGGATCCATGTTTCATCAACAGTTATGAATCGGTGCAAGAACTCTATTGGATTACGCTGATAAATCGCTAAAAGCTCCTCGGAATTGATCCAACGGACGATTTTTTGGGCAAAGTCAACAAACGCGGCACCCATCTTGCGGATAGCTTTTTCATGTGGAGTTCATCATGTAAAATACTCCAAACTTGCTTTTCGTGTATTTTAACAATATCAGCAAGTTCTCTGAGTTTTATTCGTCTATCTTTAGTCACTTCATTATATATTTTTCTAATGTTTTCAATAGTAGTAGCAGTTTTCGGTCTTCCAGAGCGTTGTTCATCTTCCGTACGAGTATTAACTATGAAGATTGCTATAGGAATCATTTTTATTGTTATCGTTACCCCTTTTAAACAGAAATACAGTAACTGTTACAATTTTAAATTAACCTCCTAATTATGTCTTTGTTTTGTTTACATTTATTCGGTCTTTTTTCATTATTATGAATTGGACAGTTTTTATTCTGATTCGAGACCTTTTTGTTGTTTCTTTTTCAGAATCAACTAAAAAATTGATGAAATGTATTGGCTACGGTTGCCAGGCAGACGGTACAGCTGTTTCTCAACCCGCCAAGGTTTTTCTTAAGCAGTCTTTGGCAACGATTACTTCTGCTACAAATCAAATGATTTAAACGGGAGTCCCATTGTGATTAATGAGAATTACCCTTTGTGTATATATTTTTCGAACTGTGCGAAAAGAAATAGTGCAATATCATTGCGCTATGAAGACTGTACAGCTAGTATTTGCATTTGGTGGTGGTTTTTTAAAAGAGAGAGAGAGATAAATTGTCTTATAATCTTCCTTACAATTACAAACGTTCCAAGCAGAAATGAAAAAAGTGTGGGGGGGATAAGACAGTCGCAAACATTGCAACTTCGTGTATCTTAATTCCGAACTTCGTATAACACAAAGCAGATCAAAAAGTTCGATACAACAGAGCCGAATTATCTTTTAATTTTTGTTTATTTCGCACAACATCCCATTAAGGAACAAGGGGAACTTCTCCCAAATCACTGTGCTTTGCACTATTCAATTATTATATCCAATGAGCGGGACCTACTGTTTAACGCCGGCTTCGAACGGCTAAGGCTACTGTTTTTTATAGAGTAGTTTTTACAAAACTTAAAAATAAATCTCTTACTCGTAAAGTCGCCAGCATTTACGAGGTGGAAACCCAACGCTTAACAATTTTTAGATGTTCTTACCCGCGGTCGAAACTGTGTTTACAGGCATGATTGTCGTGCACATCGCACTACGGCGGCCCAGGTGTTACAAATATCAGCACTAACACCAGTTCCACAGTGTACTGTATAATAAATCAAAATTTATAGCTAGATACTATCATGCCACTGCCACCAGTCTAGTCCGAAGTACTGAGTTACAGGTGCACGTAGTAATGGAGACTTGCCTTTTATCAACACAACAAATTTTGCTGAAAACTTAACTGATTTTGTTTTTTTTTTGTTTGTGCTATCCAAGAAGGCAGACAAAAGCCGAGGAGATACGCTACCCAGTAATGAGGACGAAGCAGCAGCAGCATCAACAACATGGACAAATTTCCGTTGTTAACAAATTCGCAATTAGTAAGTGAAAATTTAATAAGAACAAAACAAGGCACTGAGCAGTTCTTTCGGTTCGCAAAAAAAAAAACAAAAGTAAGAGACAGGCACAAATAACTGCAACAATAGCAGCAACAGAGGCAAAGCGATGAATGCGAAACTGTGAATAGAACAGTCGTCCGTACCTGTTTTTGTTTCAATTAACGTCATAAATTAGTTGAAATCTCCTAGAGAATAGAACCGGCTAGCAACAATAGCCGACAAACATAAAACACTGGACTGAAGTTTTTCGAAAAGTTCCTTCGCATCCAATGGCATGATTTGTATCTCGAATTTCTAATGATATTTAGCAGTAGCGTGTGCCATTGTTTTCCGAAGTGGAACAGCAACAAAGTGGACAAAGTGGCAGCAAGTCGTAATAAATGTTGTAGAAAACATTGTTGAAGTCTCTTAAATGCTATGAAATAAACGAATTAAATGTGCTGAAATGAACACGAACGATAGCTGCTGGCGTAATAAGGCAGTTCATTCAAATGGACAGTGACTTTAGTGCTACGTATTACGTTAACTTGCAAGGGCGCACAGTAAAAACGTTAAACGGTAATTACGTTAACTTACAAAGACGCACAGTGGGATTTTTGCATTCAAATTGCGGCATAAATTAAAAGAAATCGAGTAAAAGCTCTGAAATATTGCACACCTCTTACATTACTGCCAATTTATTCAGAATAAAAATAGTTTTTGTTTAAATCCACCCACAAAGTTGCATTGAAAGATGTCGATATGGCTTCAATGAATTTGTCTGAAGTATTTTTTAAAAATTCATATAAGGTGCGATCATCTTAAGATGATTTGTTGTTGGCCTTTGCTTTTAATAGAACATTTTTTATTTCTCTGGATGTAAAGCAGCCGTCCTATACGTTTAGTACAGGGTGGCTGATGAGTATTGCTTTATTAAGAAACTCAAATAACTTTTTTTTCTGTGTATGGAATTCATTTTCTTTTATTCATGTTAAAGCCCACTCCATTTATTAAATAAAACTAAAATAGTTTTAAAAATAATGGAAATCAAATACCCCCATGCTCGTTGTTGCATGTGCGGTATTCTACCAAAATGTTGTTTATTACTGCTTTAAGAGTTGAGACGGGAATTGCCGCAATTGTTTCTTGAATGGCTTGCTTTAGTTCCTTGTTGGTTTTGCTTTGAAGACTTGCTGTTTGCAATAGCCCCACAAGAAAAAGTCAGGTGCAGTAAGGTCAGGTGACCAGGGCGGGCCAACGGAATGTGGAGTTACTGGATATCAGCTTATTAAGAAAAATTGTTCGCAATTCTGTCATAACAAGTCGGGCTATGTGAGGAGTTGCCAGATAGCTGAAACCACACAGAGTTGAAAGAAATTCTCGCTCGGCGTAATTCGATAAAAAGGGTGGTAAATTTTAACGGCCGGTCATCCACTGTTTCCATTTCTTGCCACCATTCTGACCATTGACGACGTTTGGAATGGTCAAGAGGCTTTAGTTCTTGGGTCAATTACACCTTGTAAGAGTGTAAATGCAAGTTTTAATGCATAATGTTCATCAACGACGAGCGTGAGAGGTGGTTTTGTTGGGCACGACGACGAGTTGAGGTGGACGGCTCTTCAGCCACACTATCGCGAACAGCAGCAATCTTTTCATGCACTGGTGTTTTTACATCTCCTACAGACCCGGCTTGCTTAAATTTTTGCACGACTTTTCCGATTGTAGGCACATTTGGATGATTAAATTGACCTAAAAAATCACGAAGTACATTTTGATTTGAACGCCCATTTTCATAGCTAGACTGACTAGCTTTAACGCGTTGCTCGCTTGTGTATCTCTCCATCGTTCAAAATGAGTTAAACTGAAATTGAAAATATGAAATGAAATGCAGGAAAAAATTTGACGTTTAGGTGTGGTTCGCATTCAAAATCGGCCCTTTAAATGTAAGCACCCTTTAGAAAAACTCCAGTAACCGTAACGGTGTGACCGTTTTCTTCGAAGAAGTTGGGCCCGATAATGCAGCGTGGTGAAACTGCACACCACACTGTGGCACGAAGTGGATGCAATTCCGTTTCATAAGGTATCTGTGGGTTGGAAGCACTAAATATTCGGCAATTTTGTGTGTTTATGTTGCAGTTTAAATCGAAATGGGCTTCGTCAGAAATGAAAAGACAGTTCAACATGTTTCTGTCCTCTTCCACCATTTGAAGCATCTTTTGGCAAAATTCTAAGCGAATCGGGAAGTCTACTACTTGTCGAAACTCTAGGATTATTTTGTATGGCAGCAGCTACAGCAGCGATTGTTTTCTCCGTCCGCTGACTGTCCCATGCTCGGTAAAATTGTTAACAAGTCTCATTATGGTCCATCTAATCAGAGGATTGCCGCCAAACGTGCGCCTATACTCTCTTTGAACCGAAACAACGGACTTCAGTGTCCAAGTTATCAATTTTTGTTAAATCAAAAATCAATCTGAAAAATAAAAAATCAACTAACGGGTGGCCCAAATAAGACCAGCTAATGTGAAACACAAATAACTTTTTTTTATTTTTTAACTTAATTTATTTTTCTTTTTGCAGATTATAAATGAAATCTTGGGAATTTAAAATGAATGCATATAGTCCACAACATACAGTTCCACAGCATTAAAATTATCGATTTTTATTATTCTTCTCAACGATCAATTGTTCTGACTCAGCGAAATTATCGCCGTTTTCTTAAGGTAAGATCAGCGCTCACATCTTCCATGATTACAAGTTTAGTTCGCCATTTTGAGGAACTGGGTTCAGTTGCAGACCGTCCAGGAAGAGGTGCTCATCGAAATATTCCTACTGAAGAGAACGTGGGAGCTGTGCAGCAGCTTGGCGCTAAAAAGAGCCAATGCCTGTATCGAGGAAAATGGTGGTCATTTGTCTGATGTCATATTTCACAAATAGTCACGTTAAGTTTCCATAAAATGTATTTAACATATAAAAATAAATCATTTTAAAAAATACCGTTATTACAAGAGTTATACGTTATACGTATGGGCCACCCTGTAGATGCATTAAATAGAAAAAAAGTTATTAATTTTTTTTGTCATCGGCTTTCACCAGCCTTCCTGTTATATCATATTTATATGGTCTAAACCATGTGCAGTTACTGCTATTTATTTTTATGATCATCGAAAACTGTATCGTATAAAAAAGTCCAACGGTGTCAAATGACATGAACGTGGCGGCCAATTAACATTGGCACAACATAAGATAGCACTTCCAGTGAATTTATCGCGCTAAAAAGCTATTGCTTAGTTGGCTGTATATCAAGTGGCACCATCCTGTTAGGACCACATATCGTCCAGGCCACCAGAAGTCCGTCATCATCTAGCGAAAGTAAACACCATTCACGGTTGTTGCTTGGCCGACCTCATTTTTAAAGGCCTCATTTCATCATGACGCCCGATGCACCAACCAGTCACTATTTGTAGATGCATCGATTTTTCCACAATCACTCGCGGGTTCTAATTTGCCCAAACGCGGCAATTATCGATGACAGAAGGAAATAGGCGAGCATGCACAGGTGTTTTTACATTTCCTACAGACCCGGTTTGTTGAAATTTGCCCACAATTATCCCGATTGTAGACACATTCGGTCGACTATGCCGACCAGAAAATAAAATTTACGAAAATGGGCATTTGATTTGAATGTCCATTTCCGTAAAAGGCTGTAACAATCTTAACGAGCTGCGTTATTGTGTAAATGTCCATAGTTAAATTTGTCAAACACTGAAGCAAAAAAATTTTTCACTAATTTGGGCAAAACATTTGACGTTTCGGTGTGACTCACAATTAAGTTAGTGCACTATGGTTGGACCACCCTCTATATCTTACACTACCCTTGCTCTTTTAGGAATTTGGTCAGGATCGGATTTCTTGTTAGAGCAGACGTTATATTTTTCATTAATGCTAAATTAAAACCTAGACTAATTTAATCCTATATCACCGGGGTTAGTAATAAAGGGTGGTTACATTTTGAGGGCCGATGTTGAATATGAAACACACCTAATCGTCAAGTTCTTTTCAGCATTTCGTTTAATATTTCTCAATTGCGGACTAACTCAATTTGAACCATGAAAAGATACATAAGCGAGCAACGCGTTAAAATTATTCAGACTTATTATGAAAATGGGCGTTCAAATCAAAATGCACTTCGTGATTTTTTCGGTCAATTTAATCGTCCAAATGTGCGTACAATGGGAAAAATCGTGCAAAATTTTGAGTAAACCGGGTATGTAGGAGATGTAAAAAGACCAGTGCATGCTCGTACTGCAGAAAATATTGCTGCTGTTCGCGATAGTGTGGCTGAAGTGCCGTCCACCTCAACTCGTCGTCATGCCAACAATTGCATCTATCACGCTCATCGTTGATAAACATTATGCATAAAGACTTACATTAAAACGCTTACAGGGTGCAATTTACTAAAGAACTCAAGCCTCTTGACCATTCCAAGCGTCATCAATGGTCAGAATGGTGGCCAGAAGTGGCAACAGTATATGATCAATTTTTGAAGAAAATCGTCTGCAGTGATGAGACACATTTTCACCTCAGTGGATTCGCCAATAAGCAGAATTGCCGCATTTGGGCGAATGTTGATCAAAGAGAGATTGTCGAAAAAAGCAATGCACCCACAAAGAGTAACTGTTTGGTGCGGTTTGTGGGCTGGCGGCATCATCGGGCCGTATTTTTTCCAAAATGAGGCTGGTCAGGTAGTTACTGTGAATGGTGTTCGCTATCGTGAAATGATAACGAACTTTTTATGGCCCCAATTGGAAGATATGGAGAAATTAATACCTTCTTTAATTTTGGCTTCGCTTAATTTGGGAACACCGCTCTAAGACAGCAAAAAGTTTCATCGCTTACATCAAGTTTTTTTTGCAAATTGTTTCATGTATCCTTACTTTAGATGCAGTGGTGGCAGAACAACCTTATCAGCTGTAACTAACTAAAACGTTTTTCCTGCCTATTAGATATGTGTCACGAGATGGCCATACCTTGCGATCGTAGCGATTTGGTGCACGACTATCCCATTCTCAAAGATAACATGGATATTTTGTGTAACCACCTTGCAAACCAAATAAAATTGTCAAAACCTTGAAATCAGCGACGACTTTCCATGTATCCAAGTCATAGTTGACGAATCGCAGTATTTGGTTCATAACTTAATACGTTTCTTTTGTGCTAGTCGCATATGCAATTGGAACAGATGGTAACAGATTTTTGTTATGCAGTAAAACAGCTTTTAAGCCTAGCAATAGCATTACAAATTTTATATAAAAAAAATTAAAATCTGTTAAAAATCATTATGTTTGTTGAATACGTACTTTTACATGAACCGTCAATGAAAAATCGCCATTCGTCTGCCTTATAATTGTGACTTACTCCCGCAAAAAGTTGACGTACTTTACATTTTTAAGATTTTAAAAGTGTGCCCTGAAATATTTGTTTCACAAAAGTAGCAATCTTCTGGTTTATGCTAGAGCTGATGATGCCAAGTCATAGGCGTACAAAAGGCCAAAGCAATTGAAGGTTGAACTTTGTAGTTTTTTAATGTTGCACAGTAATTTTGAAAAACAAATTCTGGCTCATACCAGCGACTGAATTTGTAAGAACGATTGAAGACTTCGTTGTATACTTCTACCACAGCAATACTTTTTTTAAATCACGCCTATGATGGATATCCGTAAATAGGCCACAAATGTAACAAAAGTTATTCATTTTATCACATATTTTGTTGGTTAATTACACTTGACTATTATCAAATTGCTATCTTTTTTGTTAATGCAGTTTCAAAGCGAACAAGAATTGATCAATCAAACAAAAATATGTTATCATGACAAACGGGATACTGCGATATTCAATAAAAAAAAATATTTCTAGTTTGGCCAAAAATTGTATTTTTTCAAAAAATTTTGTTTTAATAAAAGTTGAATAACTCAATCAATCGTAAGAACACTCTCTTTATTATTCAGATAAAAATTGTTCGCTTCCTTTTAAAAAATTCTGTGTAAAAACGCATCCAAAATTAAAAAATTACAAAAAAATTAAAAAAAATGAGTTTACAGGAAAAATACACAGATTTTTTTCAGTATGATTTTAAAAGTGTATACAGCATTCGAAAGGCCGCAGTTTCTTCTTTCCAAATCAGCCGTAAATCGGTTGATATTTAACCAAGTTACTGGCATATACTTATATATCGAAAAACCACTTTCGGAATTTAACCAAAGTATGAAAATGGGAGCTATTATACCCTGCACTACTCCGTGGAAAAGTTAATTATAAGTTTGTTTTATGACCCACCTTTAAATGTACCGATCGACTTAGAATCATTAGCTGATTCGTTTAACGAAGTCTTTCTTTATTGATATGGGTGTGTCAATGTTGCGTAAGATCCGAAAACCCGTTTTTTTACCCGTAACTCCAGATTTTGGAGGCGTTTGGGATATTTCAAACCCGGCTTTTTGTTGTACTCAACCAGATCTACAAGAAAAATAATATCACTTCCCAGGTATTTTGACTTCATTATTTTTTGTTACACTGTGTGATTTGTGTTTTATTCAAAATCGACATCGGCCCTTAAAATGAAACCACCCTTTAGCTTGCACATAACTTACTTAAGTTCCTAAACTTCTCATTAAGGAACAAGGTGAAACTTCTCTAGGATCAGTAAACTCTGCACCATGTAATTCTCAAACTCACTGACTATGATTTGATGACAGCTTCGTACGTCTAATTCGTTTCAAAGAGAAGTTTGTTTTTTTGTATTGACTGAGGGTTTTTTCTTACTTGTTATACAGACCGTATTTACCAGGTGGGGTAATCCACCGCCGAAAATTTGTTCGATGTTCTAACGCGGAGTTGAACCTGGGCTTACATGTATGGTAGTCGTACAAACAAACGATCACACCACGAGAGCCCATTATGCAGGTGTCTTAATTTGAGCAAATATCACCAATTATTCAAATAATTATAAAGGGTGTTTGTTTAGACGTGTGGTTTTTAAGAAGAAAGAAAAAGAATGTAGTTTAACGTTATGGCCTGTAATTAAGCTGTATTATAAAGATCGAGGATTGCTCTATATACTTCTTGCCTAGGCAACACTAAGTGTTGCCTGGTGCCATCTGACATTTCCATTGGAAAAATTGACGTTTTTTAGCACTCAGATCGTTTTGACGTATTACCATCATTTGTGCTGTTTACAGTGACTTAAAAAAATCAATTTGGCAAAAAAAATGGAATCAGCTCGTGAACATTTTCGTGCGATCATTTTTCACAACTTTCGACGTGGATTACTCGTATCACGACAAGAGTGCATCGATGAACTTAAATCTTTGAGTGGCGATAAAGCACCATCCTATAGCACTGAAAAAACTGGTTTAATGAATTCAATCGGGGTCACCGCTCGCTCAAAGACGAAGGTCGTGATGGTCGTCTAAAAACGCCCGTTGTGCCAGAGAACATTGATACCGTGCGTGAACTGATAGTGCAAGATCGTCATGTGACATATAGTGAGATATAGGAATCCTTGGGCATTTTTTCCACCAGCATACATTCGATATTGCATGAACAGCTGGCCGTAAAAAAGGTTTGTTCTCGTTGGATCCCGCACAATTTGACAATTGCTCAAAAAAAGGATCGTGTCGATTGGTGCAAAGAAATTTTGAAAAAATACCGTAGTGCTTCAAAAGACGTTTAAAAGATCGTCACATGTGACGAATTAAGGATCTATGCGTATGAGCTCGAAACAAACCAGCAATCGACCGTGTGGGTCTTCCGAGCCAAATCCAACGAAAGTTGTTCGTGGAAGAAGCCCTTCGAACCAAATGGTCGCCTGGTTCTTCGGCAAAACTGATCTTGTGGCAACTGTTCAGCTTGAGTAACGTAGGAGGTCGATTCTGAGTGGTATGCCACAATTTGTTTGCCTGAAGTCTTTGAAGAAATTTGAAAAAACGAACAAGAGAAGACGAATCATTGTGCACCATAACAATGCGAGCTCCCACCATCGGCTCAAACCAGCGCCCTTTTGACCGGCCAAAATGTCAATTTGATGGGTCATCCGTTGTACAGCCCTGACTTGGCACTCAATGACTTATTTTTATTCCCACACATCAAGAAAAAATGTGTGATCAACAATTTGCGTCGCCAGAAGATGATGTACTTATAGAAGCGTTCAAAAACCATGTTTTGGAGGTGTCTCAATCCGAGTGGAAAAAGTGCTTCGACAATTGGTTTGAGCGCATGCAAAAGTGTATAAATCATTCTGCAGAATACTTTGAAAAACAATAAAACCATTTTTAATGATAAATATTCGCGTTTCATTATAAGGCCAAAAATATATGTAGCAGCCCTCGTAAGGGATTGGCATTATATTTCAGTCAAAGTGGCCACCGCGATTGGCTCGATCAGCAATATCGCGCCGAATATTCTCTTCCAAGGCGTCAATCGTGTCGGGCTTATCTGCGTAGACAAGCGACTTCACATAACCCCGCAAAAAAAAGTCCAGCGGTGTTAAATCGCACGATCTTGGGGAAGACGCCACAGGCCCACGTCGCCAAAAGTTTCCTTCAATTAATTGATTTTTTTGTTGGCTGCATGGCATGCAGCGTGTCTTGTTGGAGCTAGAGGTCGTCCACATCTGCATCCTCCAAATCAGGCATGAAAAAGTCATTAATCGTGGCTCTATAGCGTTCCCCCATTGACTGTAACATTAAGGCCGGCTTAATTTTTGAAGAAATATGGACCAATGACTCCCTCTGCCCACAAAACACACCAAATAGTGACTTTTTAAGGATGAAACGGCGTCTCAATAATGTCTTGTGGATATTTATTACTCCAAACGGGACAATTTTGGTTATTAACGTGCCCATTCAACGAAAAGTGAGCTTCATCGCTGTACAATTTTTTTTTTGTAAAAATCTGGATCGGTGGCCATCTCGTTTTGAGCCCATTCACCACGACTTCCAAACGTTGTTCCGGAGTAAGTCTTTTTATTATGAAATGTCAAACCAAACTGAGCATAAATCAAGTGACAGCTTTCAAAAAGACAAACTCCGAAAAAAGTGTGACTATATTGAAAACCACACGTCTAAAAAACACCCTTTATTTTTAGTTATGGCTGAGATTATGGGTCAGAGCCTCGGACCATATACGGTTATTTTGATAAAGCAAAGGTTTAGTTTTACAACAGAACATATTTAAAAATCGTATCCATGGTGATGAGTTTTCACTAGTTATGGCAACATTTTTGTCAGAAGCCTTTCAATTTCCCACTATGGGATTACAGTTCGTTAAATTCTAAGTAAAACGAGCCTTTGGTTGTGAAAAACAAACGATTGAAGATTACTAAAGTTTTTCTTTTTCTAAACATTTGGTTTGTTTTTTAAGAAATCTTAACAAAAAAACGCTCACACACACTAGCTGTAGATAATGTCATGTACTCTAAAGCTGCAGAGGAATGCAGATATACGAGAGCATGCATCAAATTGATAAAGTTATCTCTGTTGGAAAACTTCTTGAAAAGTAAATAAATAACAATTTTTTTTGTTTTGACTACAAAAAAGACTCACACACGACGACTTAAGAAGAAAAAAAAATAGTTTTTCTTCGAGTTCTGTCGTAAAGTGTTTGAAATACGTGGCAAAGTGTTTGCACTGAAGAAAAACCTGAGAGTGTTCACATTTTAGTTGTGGTCGACTTTAAAGCACACTCTTTGAATGTTTGGGGAGTTTAATTGGAGATCCATCCTATGGCAAAGTCATAGTGTATCTGAGTTATAGCTCTGGAGCTTCATGAACAATTTTTTTTATAAAGTACTTTTGAAAGGACATTTTATTGCACTTATTTTTGAATATAATTTCCATCGAATGTTGGCCGCAACCAAGCCTCAGGATTTCCATTCTGAGGGTCCAATTTTGGATGACTCGTTCGAGCATTTCGACCGGTATGGCTTTTATGACACGCGTAATGTTGGCTTCCAAAACCTGAATCGTAGCAGGATTGTCAGCATAGACTTTGGACTTTAAGTAACATCAAAGAAAAATGTCTAAAGGTGTGATACCACTCAATCTAGGCGGCCAACTCACCTGTCAAAAACGTGAAACTAGCTGATTTTCGAAATGACCTCTCAATAGATCCAGTGTTTGAGCAGCTGTATGGCAAGTGACACCGTCCAGTTGAAACCAAGTGTCGTCAAGATTAAGGGTTTCAATTTCATGTAGCATAAAGATCAATATCATGGCGCGATAGCGAGCACCATTCACGGTTAAGTTCCGGCCATCATCATTTTCGAAAAAATATGCACCGATGATTCCACCAGCTTATAAACCGAACCAAACCTCTTGACCCCCTTCTTGTTGCTCTTCAGCCCAAATGCGGCAATTTTGTTTATTGACTTTGCCGTTGAGCCAGAAATGGGCCTCATCACTGAACAAAATTTTGGTCGAAAACAGCGAATCTTCCCGTTTCTCACCGAACGCTCATTTCCATAATACAGTTGCCAACATTTAAAGGTAATTATTTTCAAAAAATTAATGCCATAAAATGTCCTTTCAAATAACCAATAAAGATTCCACACTTGATGAATTTTTATATTCTTTTGTTCTAAAAAAATACCTCTCAAAGGATCAGCCTGTATATAAATGGAGATACAAAACACTTGCCCCATATCCATAAAAATTTAAAATACGAGGGTTCCTATTTATAGTTCAGGTCCGGCAATAAAAACACAATAATTTATCATTGGAAATGGTTTTTATTGTTTTTCAAATTATTCTCCTTGAAGATCAATACACTTTTGCAAGCGAACAAACCAATTTTCGAAGCACTTTCTCCACTTCGACTGAGACACCTCCAAAACATGATTTTTGAACGCTTCAACAGCTGCTTCGGGCGATGAAAAACGTTGACCTCGCATTTTTTTCTTGATGCTAGGGAATTAGAAGAAGTCAGAGGGTGCTAAATCAGGGCTGTAAGGTGGATGGCCATCAATTCGACACTTGAGTGGTCAAATAGCACATCGTTTCAGCTGATGTGTGAGAGATCGCATTGTCGTGATGCAAAATGATCCGTCTTCTCTTAATATCTTTCCTCATTTCTTCGAACACTGTTGGCTAACAGATGGTTGTATACCACTCAGAATTGAACTCCTACGTTCCACTAAGGGCACTGTGGCAACATGGCCGGTACTAGCGGAAAAAAACGCAATCATTAGCTTCGATCTACTTTTTCCACGAACAACTTTTGTTGGATTTGGCTCGTCTTGAAAGATCCATACTGTCGATTGGTGTTTTTTTTCGCGTTCATATGCATAGATCCATGATTCGTCACATGTGACAATGTTATACACTGCCTTTGAGCCACCTCAGTTATACTTTTTCAACATCTCTTTGCACGAATCCATACGAGCCTTTTTTGAGCATTCGTCAAATTATGTGGGATCCAACGAGAACAAATTTTTTTCACGGTCAAATGAACATGCAATATCTTATTGATGCTTGTCATACTGAGGCCCAAGGAGGCGGTATGACATTGGGCCCCACGAAAAAGGAAATTAGGGATCTAATTGTTTTATAAAAATAGACCCCACGAAATTATACCCCAAACATAAAATAAAAATAGGCCCCTAACATTTTATTAGGGCCTAATTTCGTATTGATTATTTGAAGGTATGCAAATACACCCCAAAAAAAGGCATAAATGCCCCAAAGTATTGAGTTGTTGTTTTCTGGTTAAAATTGGGGTCTATTTTCATTTTTGGGTTTGGGGTGTAATTTCCATTTATGTCTTACAAAATGAATGTAACAACAAAGTACGAAAATAGGCCCCAAAACGCGTAGAAAATCTTTTACGTACAGTTTCGGTTGTGTGTAAATATTAATATTTGACATATTCTCTTTTTGCCATTACTCATCTGTTATTATTAATAGTTTCTACGTGAATTTGAAATGCAAAGCCATAAACCAGATTTACTGTTTTGCGGCACTGTCCTTGCTGTCGTAACTCCCTGCACGAGTTTACACAAGTTTATAATTAAGTTCAGAGGTAATAAACTATATAATTTTTAATAAAAACCCAAGGCTTTCTATTCTTCGCCGAAGGAAATTAGAGCCCAAAAATATTTAGCGTGGCCCTAAGGTATATCAAAATGAAATTAGACCCCAAAATGCGACCAAAGGCCCCAAAACTTATATGAAATTATGCCCCATATGTTTTTAGGAGTCTACTACCATACAAACATTTGGGGTCTAATTGCTTTATGAAAATATACCCCAATTAAAATAGTCCCCAAAAAGCCATAAAATTTCGTGTTGCTGTTTTCCATATAGTTTTTTGGGGCTAATTTCATTTCACTTTGGGATGTATTTTCGTGGGGCCTAATGGCATACCCCCGCCCAAGGATGCCTCAATCTCACGGTATGCCTCATGTCGGTCTTGCATAATCAGTTCACGCACAGCATCGATTGTTTCTGGCAAAATGACCGAAGTTTGACGTCCTACACAAAATTTATCCTGTAGCGAACGGCGTTCGAGACTGAACTCTTGGTACCAGTCGAAACAAGTTGATTTAAACACTCTTGTCTCGATAACCCCCCGCCGAAAATCGTAAAAAAATCATCGCACGAAAATATTCACAGGATAATTGCATTTTGTGACTGAGATGAATTTTTCAACACACAAAACAAAACAATTCGCCCTCAAATGACAAAACGTTCTAAGTGAAGTTATGCTAAAAAAATGTCAAAGTTTCCAATGAAAGTTCCACTTTGCATCTAGGAGCACTAGTATTGTCAGGAATATAAATACCAATCTTCGTATGCCAACAGACCATTTGTATAAAGGAAATTTGAATTTTAAATGTTCCATAAATGTTTATGAGCAGGGCCCTTAATGTTTTTTACACATGTTACAAAGCTAACGACAAACTAATTGCTCCAGCTCTCCGCTTTTGATCTAACAAAGAACAAAGATGTGAAAAGAAAACATCCTAGCTATGACATTCTAGCTCGAATATTTGTCTGCTAAAGAAGAAGTAGAAAAAAACGAAACTGGTCCCTCGAATGTGTTTGTCTGTCGTTCTGTCCGTCCGTCATGCAACATTTTTTGCCGTGCTATTTTATATACGAGTTAAACAAAAAATACATTTGACATTTTATGACACTGTCATAATATGTTTTGGCTGCAAAAAGTTTATTTTTTTCCTCACATCTCATCTCACTCGCTTTCAATACTCAAAGGATATCAACATTTCTCTGCTGTTTGTGTGTGTGTTTTTTTACGAACTTAAACCAAATTAAAGGGTGTCGCCTCTATAGTTTCGTTTGAAGTCGGTATATTGTAAATGTTGTTGTGTTTGAAAGAAAGAACTGCATATAATTAAATGCGCCGCAGGGTTGGTTTGTAGGTATTTTTATAAAAAGAACTAGCCGTAACACGATGCGCTTCGCCACTCCTTAAACACGCAAGTAATATGTACAGGGAGGCCAAAAGTTACCATGGGGTTAAAAACTTTAATAACTTTATCTTTTATTATTTTTTTTTATTAGCTCGTTTGTTTTATTTCGGTCTGTTGCTTTTATACATTGAACAGGGATTAAACCGGCTCAAGACCTCTTGCTTCTATATTTAAATAGAAGACAAGTTTTTAACAAAATGGCAAAGTGACATTGATTTTCGTGGCCGCACACTACTTTTATCATGATTTCGGGTCCGTGACAACCCTCTTCAGAAAGCCTTGCTGCAATTGTTGAAAGTAAAACCGAACTCTATAAGGCCAGGCTTCTCCCAAACGAATGAGAACTACTGTTGTAAACCTTACTTTTCAAGTTTTCTTCACACTATTTTTATTAAAATAGCAGTCTTTCAAATTAAAATGAGCTTCATCACTCATGCATTAAAATAATTGATCGCTGATTTAAATAATAAAATTCTAATATTCTGGTTCCTTGTTCAGTTGTGAATCTCTCCATTATTTATTCTCCAAGTGTTATTTATATAATCTGAAAAAAAAAAAATAAAAAAATATGTAAACGAAAAAATTATTAAAGTTTTTAAACCCATATTCACTTCTGGCCCTCCCTATATATTTGGTATAGTATCTATCTAACTTGGAGGTTTTCCAACACAAAAAATGGACGTAAAGTTCTTATTTAAATGCAAGATTATTTTAAATTAGATTTGTTTGTTCAAAGATATAATTTATCAGTTCCTTTACAGTTTGAAGTTGTCATTGAAGCTTGAAAGACAAGGGTTGCTATTTATATTTTGGGTCCTGACAATTCTATTGTTTCCAGATGAAACCTGCAACTTCCCTTGGAAACCTTGACCTTTTTTTAGCATAACTTTACTTAGAACGTTTTGTCATTTGATCGCGAATTGTTTTGTTTTCAGAGTGTTGAAAAATTCATCTCAGTCAAAAAATGCAATTACCCCGTGAACATTTTCGTGCGATGATTTTTTACGATTTTCGGCGTGGGTAATCGAGACAAGAGTGTTAAAATTAACTAGTTTCGACTCTTAGCGATGAAGCAAAACCGACTTACCATGAGATTGAGGTATCTTTGGGCATGAGTATAACAAGCATCAATAAGATATTGCATGTTTATTTGTACGTGAAAAAAATTTGTTCTCTTTGGATCCCACATAATTTGACGAATGCTCAAAAAAGGGCTCGTATGGATTGGTGCAAAGAGATGTGGAAAAAATAACTGTGCTAGCTCAAAGGCAGTGTATAACATTGTCACAGCAGAGGAGTCATGGATCTATGCATATAGTCCCGGCGTGGGTTATCGAGACAAGAGTGTTAAAATTAACTAGTTTCGACTTTTAGCGATGAAGCAAAACCGACTTTCCATGAGATTGAGGCATTTTGGGCATTAGTATGACAAGGATCAATAAGATATTGCATGTTTATTTGTCCGTGAAAAAAATTTGTTCTCTTTGGATCCCACATAATTTGACGAATGCTCAAAAAAGGCTCGTATGGATTGGTGCAAAGAGATGTGGAAAAAATAACTGTGGTAGCTCAAAGGCAGTGTATAACATTGTCACAGCAGACAAGTCATGGATCTATGCATATAAACCCGAAACAAAACTGCAATCGACCGTATGGGTCTTTCAAGACGAGCCAAATCCAACAAAAGTTGTTCGCGGAAGAAGTACGAGTACATCGAAGCAAATGATTGCGTTTTTTTCGATATAACCGGCCATGTTGCCACAGTGCCTTTAGTGGAACGTTGGACGATCAATTGTGAGTGGTATAAAACCATCAGTTTGCCAACAGTGTTCGAAGAAATGAGGAAAGATAATAAGAGAAGCAGAACATTATGAATCACGACAATACGAACTATCACACATCAGCTAGAACGATGAGCTCTTTGACCACTCAAGATGTCGAATTGATGGGCCATCTACAGTACAGCCCTGATTTGTCACCCAGTGACTTCAGCTTATTCGCTAGCATCGAGGAAAAATGCGTGGTGAACCTTCTTCAACTCCCGAAGCATCTGTTGAAGCGTTCAAAAATCATGTTTTGGAAATGTCTCCGATTGAGTGGAAAAAGTGATTCGAAATCGGTTTGTGCTCATGAAAGAGTAAATTAATCTTAAAGGAGAATATTTTGAAAAACAATAAAACCATTTTCAATAATAAATTATTGTGTTTTTATTGCCGAACCTGAAATATAAATAGCAACCCTCGTATCATGTGTACATTTGAAAACGAGTTGTCTATTCTATACTCATTAAAGCGCTTTAAAAACGCGGCATGAAACCGCCTTCTTTTTCCCAAGGCTTAGATCTTTACACACTAGTATTATATACTTACAGCCGTATTCATAAAAATTTAAAACAGCTCTACAAACGATTATTAAGCTTAATGTATCAAAACTGTATTCATAAACGATTATTAGCTTAATAATCGTTTTGTAAACCATTATTAAATGTGTGCATTTTAATATTCTTTCGACCCTACTTTAACAGTGTTTTAAAGGGATATATTTTTGGAATTTTTCGAATACAACGAAGAAAAAATATTTTTAAAATATACGATTAGAATGGATACGTTAGTTTTTTTGCGTTTGCAATTGTCATTTTTTTCATTTTCATTTATAAAAACTTCTTTATGGAAAAAACACAACACAGAAAAAGGGAAAATTGTAAAAAGTTCACTAGTGATGTGTAAACAATCAAAATAAGAATAATATTATTCGTTATTCGAATACCTTTTTTTTATCAGTAATACATAATTGATCTCAATATGTCTTTTATTTAAACACGATTTTGTTTTTATTAATTTACAAGGAAGCATACATATATATTTTTGTTTATTAAATCAGTTCTTTGTAAAATAAACAATACAAAAAATATATAGATTCGACTACTCACATAATTGATAATCGTATAACTGCATCATTAAGATTGAAATGACAAGTCAAAACGACAGTGTTGTCAGCATTGAATCGACAAATTGATTAAATTGTATATTAGTTAAAGTAGTGTTTATGAATACGTTTTCTTAACAATCGTTTGTTAGGCAAAAAGTGTTTGGTAACTAATATGTACTTTAAATCCCAATTAAGATTTTTTATGAATATGGCTGTTAGAGTTTAAGTTTGATGTTTCTTACCCCCTTTCGATGTAAATACATCACCGGGCCCGGATGACATCTCTTCACTTGTCCTATGCATGTGCTCTTTGACGCTAGCCCGTTCAACCTTTTCAACCTTGCGTGTCCTCCCAGCGTGTTAGAAGTTTGTGTGGTAAGGCCAAAACCCTGCGAAATATGGGCCAATTGCGATTTGCTCAGCGCTCTTCTAGGTTATAGAGAGCACCAACTTGGAAGGTGTGCAGAGACCAATGGCCTTCTAAGTGATCGACATTATGTCATTCGCAGAAATCGCTCTACCTGAGACCTGATGACGAACGATGTCTGTCTATCAACCAGTTTGATGAGAGTAAGGTCATGGCTCTGGATATCTCAAAGGCCTTTGATAGAGTCTGGCACCATGCACTCATATCAAAGCTGATATCTTTTTTTGTAGGTAATACTTTTGCTCTATTTATATCGAGTTTTCTTTGAGATCGCACTACGTAAAACGATCTATTCATTGGACCCAATTTTCCACCACTCCTGTATGCAACCAATGTTCCGGTGGCAATTTCGCGATGGACATTATCCATCGCCGTCTAAAGTTGTTGGCTTGTTGGCATAGACCAATGAATTGATGTGACCCCATAAAAAGAAATGCAAATAGCATGAACGAGGGGCCATTCGACCGGACCATTTCTTGAGATAACACGTTCACCGAATTAACCTTTCAGTAAATCGATTGTAACGCGTGCTGTGTGGCTAGTGGCACTCTCCCACACATCGGCGGCGTCAAGCTCATTCAATTCTGGCCGAAAATAATTTACTAATATGTCACGATAGCTCTCTCCATTGAAGGTAACATGACGATTGTTTTCATAGACAAAAAAAAACGGCCCAATCACACTTCCGGCTTGAAAACCACACCACACTGTAATTTTTTGCGGATGCAATTGTGTCTCTTGAGGCACATGTTTGATTTTTGCTGTCCAATAACGCATATTGTGCCAGAAGCCAGAAATGAGCTTCATCCCTGAAGATGATGAAAATTTTGAATAAGCGCTCTTAAAGTTGCTACCACCAACTCAGAATTTTATTTTCAAACTTTTGCCTGACTTCGAATAACTTTTTGACACTAAAAGATCATTAAAGATGTTTGAGGGTGCGTTTACATAAATATACGAAATTGTTATGATTGGAAATGTTTTTTTGTTTACAAACGGTAAGCCGAATATTTATTATACGAGGGTTGCAAATTATATTTCGGGTCCGACAATAAAACACAATAGTTTATCATTAGAAATGGTTTTATTATTGTCCAAAATATTCTCCTTTAAGATCAATACACTTTTGCACTTTTTCCACTTCGATTGAGACATCTCCAAAACATGATGTTTGAACGATTCAACAGCTGTTTCGGGCGATGAAAAACGTTGACCACGCATTTTTTCTTGATGCTTGGAAATAAGAAGAAGTCATTGGGCCTCAAATCAGGGCTGTACGGTGTATGGCTCATCAATTAGACATCTTGAGTGGTCAAATAGCTCAACTTTCAGCTGATGTGTAAAACCTAGCATTGTCGTGGTGCAAAATGATCCGTCTTTTCTTATTATCTTTCCTCATTTCATCGAACACTGTTGGCAAACAGATGGTTGTATACTACACAGAATTAACTCCATTTTTTGACTGGGAAATTTTTTTAAAAAAACTGCAAACAAAACAATTCGACCTCAAATGACAAAACGTTCTAAGTGAAGTTATGCTAAAAAATTCAAAGTTTTCAATGGAGGTTCTTGTTTGCATCTGGATACACTAGTATTGTCAGGACCCGAAATATAAATACCATCCTCGTATTAGAGAGATGAATGGGAGATGACATTTGGTCGAATACTGTGAAAGAATGAGGAGGAATTTCTGATAGTGAAACATCGGTTATGTAAATTCCCGTCCTTCAGAAGATACGGCGTAGTTGACTGGGAAGACATTTTCTTAAGGATCTAGTGGTATTTATTTTCTGCAAGAGCAGAGAGAGAATTTTTGTAAACGATCGGTTATGGCTCAGGGGCAGCTTTCTTAAAACTTAAATGGGTAATTTATCGTACGAAGTTGACAATTGTAGTGCACGCTCTATAGGTCGCCGAGCAAATGTACTGAGTATCAACTTTTGAAGTATAGACACAGGTACAATTACTTCTTCCTAACTGAACGGGTACCCAAATTAAAGAAGTTCCCGAAACAAGGAGGAACTGTAAGATTCGCCCAAGTCTCCATTTACATATGGTAATTTATATACTTATGTATATATCATCTCAATCCACAATATCTTGGGATTTAAGTCATGTAAGTAAATTATTTCTTTAACATTAAATTAAATTCGTCTCTTGACTGATCCACTAGAATTTATCCTCAAGATTTTAACCATTTTTAGTTGGTTAAAAATCTGTACTGACAATATTAAAGTTATTTATTCCACTTTAATTTCTCCTTGACATTTTTAAAACAAAGTACAAGGTCCGCCCAACTGCTTAAAGTTGTCCCCAGCTCCACAAACAACATGTTTGCTTTTATTTTCAGCTTAAAAGATGAAATATATTAAATCTAAGAAAAAAAACACCTCCATATGTCGAAGAAAATATATGTTCTTTATTATATTACAAACATATGCATTTAAATATGATCCTTTCATGTTTTCACTTTGTTAGTAGTTTATCCCTTTTTTCCTGAATGGCAAGTGGCGGTAACCTACTCCACCCACAGCTGAAGGGTACTTCACCCTTCAAGGGCTGCGGGTAAAAGTAAGCGGATGTTTTTCATACTCCTCTTTCTTTTATGACTTTCAACGAGCGTTGTTCCTTTTATTATTTAATAAACGTTCGTTTCCATGTGGTTAAACATTCGCATGTCGGTAAGTGGAAAGCGGTTACAGGTGGGATGATACCCAAACTAAGTATACCGAATCTAACCCAAGGGATAAGTGTTTAGCCAGACGTTTTAAAAAGGATGTTAGAACCATTCCCTTTGGCTTATAAGATCAGTATTATCCAGTATGATTGAAGGGAGATGCTTCCAGTGCCAGAGTACCAAACAGTTTCTGATCGGGTCATTCCCTTACAAATCTGTATTTAAATATTGACTCAAGTAAGGTGTTTCATTTTGTTGCATTCCCATACATTACAACTCAGTAATTCTTGGTTCTTCTTTTCAATATTTTTCGGCAGTCATTACTACATCGTTGCAATGATATTAATTTCGATGGTTTTATGATGGTTTCAAATGAAGAATATGTTCTGCTTCATATGTAAATTGAGATCTCTATTTATTGCAATTTCCGTATACAGCTTTAATAAAGCGATTTGAATGTCGTCATTGTGGGTTAAGGCAAGGCAAGAATATGAGCTGAGGCCCGGTTAACTGTTAGCAGAACTAACATTTGTCAGTTGTCTTTGCGTTGTGTCTAAATGACAAATAGAAATATCCCGTATAAGGTTTGACAAAAAATGTATCGTTAAAACTGCCCTTTAAATAACTATTGATCTCATCAATTTATCTAATTGATGTTTTGCGGTTTTTACCTCTTCCAGGTCATGGAAGAGGTGTTGCTCTTACCGACAGGATCTTTGGCCGCTAATTAATTCGAAAAATATTTGTTTCAGATCCTCAGCACAATCGCAGTAGCATTTAGTAGATTCCTAGTTTTTAGTTGATTCCTAGAAGTCCACAGTACATCCAATATTCTTGATTTTACGTACAGCTTTTTACGATAGATCAGGACCAAAATGGCTGTAAACTAGCCATTTTGGTCCATAGTTCTAAATATTTTTCTTATTTAGATTTTGGCCTCCTTAACACGAAAAGGAATTTTAACGCATTTTTCTCTAATAAGTAAGATAGATTTTTTTCTCGATTTTTTAATGAGATATCACAGCTTTTTGGACCATAACTCCCAAACGCCATTACCGATCAGGAGTGGTCTCAATCGCTCCAATGCAACTTAGAAAACAAAAACCTTCGTTAAACAGACAAGAAAAATGAAAAAGATTTTAAATTTTATTTAAAAATTGCAAGTTGGGTAGTAAAGAAGTCTATTTGCGAGATCATATGATTAGATGACTTAGTTCCGAAGATTGTCATTTATTCGTATTTTTTTTTAATCTATTTGTCCTGGCTAGTACAGTCGTCGAAGGCGTGCAATCTCGAGTTGGTAAAATCTCACTACAAATTGTATACCAATTTTTTAGAACCTTATTTTGTTGAATTTGTAAACTTTTTAAATGCGACGATCAGCTTATTCCCACGACAAAGATGAGAATTCTTATTAACGAACGCGTGTATTCGGATTGTACTTTTAATCTTGTCAATTACATTGCAAATATGATGTTTAAATACCATTTTTGGATCTAGTATGACCTCTAAGTATTAAATTTTCTCATCCCATTGAATTTCAGTATTCCTGGACTGTTTGATATATTTTTATATTATTATTTATATTTTTGTTTTATTTTAAAACCGTGATTTTTGTACAAAAAAAATATTTTTTTATATTTTTTTTTAAACGCCTCTTTTTTAAACTTTAAACGCATCTGTTTTAGAAAATCTAATATATTATAGTTATCCAAGAGTAGAGATATCCCATAAAAAAATCGTAAAAAGATTCCAAAAATTCTACCCTGATAACTAGTCTAAGAAAAATTTATTAAAATTAATTTTCGTGTTTAGGAGACCAAAATCTATAGGAAAACATATTTGGAACTCTGCACCAAAATGATAGTAAACTAGTGTTATCAGCTCAAATAAAAATGGGTCATACCGGCCTTCGATTTGATATAGCCCCAGTGCAAATATCTCTCCCATTATAAGATACAATCGCTCTAGAACATCCATTTTATTTCCGATTTCAATCAAATTTCATCCAGTATATTTCGATTGACTAACAATTAATTTTTAACTGATTTGAGCCATATAGGTTTTTTTTGTTATAGTCCCCGTAAAAATTGTTTGCGTGTCTAAAAATGTCAGCCCATATACATGGACTTTTGGCTTTTAAAAAATAATAAAATAATTGTATAAATTTATAACGCATGATCCATTTCGAAAAGAAAAAAAAACAGAAAATGTAAATTGAATAGGGAATGTTTATTATCAAAGAACATTCTTTGGCATTTATTTTTTGAAGATTATATCTATCAAATGTTGGCCGCGGCTACGTCTCAGATGTTTCATCCGTCAAGTCAAATTTTCGATGACTCGTTCGAGCATTTCGACTGGTAATTGGCGAATGACACGCGTGATGTTCTGCTCCAGGGCCTGAGACGATGCGGGTTTGTACGTCTATACTTAAGACTTTATATATCACGACAGGAAAAAGTCTAACGGTGTGATATAACACGATATTGGTGGCCAATCGACCGGCCCAAAACGTGAAATTATCTGCTCACAGAAGTGTTCTCTCCATAAATCCATTGATTGATGCGATGTGTGGGAAGTGGCGCCGTATTGTTGAAACCAAATGTCACCGAGATCACGAGCTTCAATTTCAGGCATCAAATAGTCGGTTATCATGGCACGGTAACGGTCGCCATTGACGGTTACGTTCTCACCGGCATCATTTATGAAGAAATATGGAGCGATGATTCCACCGGCCTACAAACCACACCAAACCGTTGTTTTTTCTTGATGAAGTGGCAGCTCTTGAACGTCTTCTGGTTGCTCTTCGTCTCAAATGCGGCAATTTTGCTTGTTAACATAGCCATTGGGCCAGAAATGGGCCTCATCGCTAAACAAAATTTGGCTCGAAAACGTCGGATATTCTTGGAACTTCTCAAGAGCCAACAAAGGGAAGCGATGTCGCTTGAGAACGTCGGGCGGCTTCAGATCTTGCAAAAGCTGTATTTTGCACGCTTATAATGTAAGGTCTCGACGTAAAATTCGCCAAGTTATTCCATACGTCAGTCCGTTTTGCTGCGAACGGCGTCGAATCGACTCTCCACGGTCTTTGCGTACACTCTCAGCTACGGCCGCTACATTTTCTAGACTGCGTGCTGGTCGTGGTCTTTTTGGTGGAATATTATCCAATGATGAATGCTGGGTCTTAATATGGGTGATGGTGTTGCGAATAGTACGCTCAGTAGGCCGATTATGTTGACCACAAGTTGAACGAAGTGCACGAAACACTTTCCTCACAGAACGTGGATTTTCGTAATAAAGTTGAACGATTTGTAAACGTTGTTCAGGCGTAAGTCTTTCCATGATGAAATGCAAAACAATACCCAAAAAAAATAACATGACAGCATGACACAACTCAACAAAAAAGGTTATTGAAAAAAGTATCTCTTTTTGAATCACTAATTATTTTCATAACTAAGCGTCCAACAAGCTTATAAACTTTAAAATCCGATTTCATTTGACTGAGTTATTCAAGATTTAGTCAGAAATGAGAACAACTTTGCCCTTTGCGCGACGATTATACGTGGGCATATCAATAATTCCGTGACTTTTCAAACAAAAAACAGTGCTTTTTGCAAAAAAAAAAAAATCAACACACTCTCCTTTTAGCTCAATATACTTACGATTAGTCCTACGTGTCTCCAATTTTTGTATCCATTCCACAAAAAAAAGTTTTTCTAGGTCCAAAAAATAGATATACGTTTGATCAATAATTTCAACATAGAAGCATTTCCACCGAGCCATTTCTTTAGGTCTGGAAATAGGAAATAGTCACTAGGGGCTAAATCCGAAGAATATGGCGGATGAGGTACCAATTCGTAACCCAATTCATGCAACTTTGCTATTGAGACTACACAGTGTGCAGTGTACACGTGCAATATCATGATGAAGAAGAAATTTTCTTAGGCCATATGGGTCGTTTTTTAAAATTCTCGTTCAATCGGTCCAATAGCTTGGCATAATAATCGCCGTTTATTGTTTTTCCCCTTATGAACGTAATCGATGTGCGTGGGTTATCCCGCGAGCATTCCAAAAAACTGTTGCCATCACATTGGCCCTTCATCTTCGACATTTTTTACCATTCAAATCGATGGTGCAGAGTCCCAATAGTATATATCAAACTTTTCCTTGGTTTGATTGGCGTTTTTTTCGAAAAATAAATATTTAATGAGCACTCGAAATTCACTTTTTGCCATTTTTACAAAATCCTAGAGGATGTATGTTTTTAACAGCTGTTAAACACAAACTCAATGACGGAACTCCCTAAACATTTGACAGTAGTCTACTACCAGTTGGAACTTGATGGGAGCAGTGTTGCATTTCATATAACTACGAGGAAAGTTCGAAAAGTCACGTAATTAGTAATAAGCCCTCGTATGTATAATTTTGTAATTTGTTTATTAACTCTTTTTTTTGATACAACCAAAGTAAGTATATCAATTCAATGGCGATGAACTGCTAAAAGCGTTATGAAATTTGGAGATTAAAATCCTAGTGGAAATGTTGCCGGAATTTGCGAGGTTAAATTGCCGCCCTTTTGCGATTTAACCATCGATATTGAGATTTTTAACTTAGACCGATTTACTTCCTTTTCCTATAATATTAAAAGATTGATAGTAAATACATCATTATGTTTGGTTAGACGGAGTTGTAAAGGGTGGCCCAACTAAAATGCACGATTTTAATTGCAAATGAAAGAAAAAGTTTTCATAGAATTATCTTAATATTATATGATAAATTGACAATTATGTGTGAAACAAAATATCATCCAAATGCTAGCCAGTTATTCGATCCCATGGTACTTACTTTTATCCCATGATACATATTTTTGATGATTTTGAGATATAATGGAGTTTCAATGTCGTTAATGTGCCGAATTATCTCGCCCTTAAGCTCTTGAGTTATTCTTGGCTTATTGAAGTATACTTTTTCCCTTCAATATCCACAACGGAAGAAGTCTAACTTTGTCAAATGAAATGATTGTGGCTGCCAATATACATCTCTACGACGTGAGATAAGACGGCCATTGAATCTCTCACGCAAATGACCGATGGTTTCGTTGACAGTGTGGCAAGTAGCACCATCCTGTTAGAACCACATCTCCTCCAGGTCCATAGGCTCAACACCATTTACTGTAATTGCCCGATGAACCGCACCAAACAGTCCATCATTGTGAATGCATCGGCTTTTCAATTAACACTTGTGGGTTCTCATATGCCCCAAAGCAGCAATAAACGCCAATTTTCGTAAAAGGCTTCAACAATCTTAAAGCGCTGCTCAATTGCGTACCTCCCTGTAGTTGAATTTGTCAAACACTGACGTTAAATTGCGGCTCATACTTAACATCGTGCATTATTGCTGGACCACCCTTTATACACCCGCATGCCAGAGACGTTTCATTTTTAAAAACGAATTGTTCAAAAACATTTTGGCAAGTAAAAAAAAGATGTGAATAAAACGATCCCAATCACTTGTTTGATTAAAGACAGAATGAAATGCATAGGTAAATTGACTTTTTGCTGTTGCAGCGGCTTATATAGGGTGATCAATCTGGAGGTATTTGTTTTCAAAAGGTTCTTTTTCACAGATAACGCGTAAGTTGTGTTAAACTTTATTTGTTTTTCTCTTTTTTGTGTTGTTTGCCATTTTATCATGAAAAGACTTACACCGCGAAAGCCACGGTTTGGTGCGGTTTATGGACTGGCGGCATCATCGCACACTGTGGTAAATCACAAATCTAGCTGGACAAAATAAAAAAAAAGTCTGGCAACATTCCTTCTGATCGTTTAATGAGCTTGTCAATACAATAGATAACTGTAATTCATGTTTTGTTTTGTTTGTTTTTAGCTCTGATTAGAAAAACTAAACTTTAAAGTCACTTGTTGTCAACACGTGCATTCAGATTTCAAAGAGAAGCGTATTTGTTGTGTGACTTTGTTTTGTGATTGAAAAGGCTACGGTGATTTTATTGTCATAATTTTTTTTTATTATTATTAAGCGATATTTCAAGGAAATATATTATAAATTGCATTTAATTATTTCCATTGTAAGTATTAAAACAATTTTATTTTTGTGAGAAGTTCAGAAAGTGAAAAAAATAAAACATTTTCTTTTTTCAAGTAGAGTTAAAGCTGTTTATTACGCATAGTTCCGGTGTAAAACTATATTTGGGTGAATCTTTCAAGTGTTCACTTTAAGGTAAATCAAAAACCCATTGCGATTTTTTGCGACCGCCATACATTTTTTTTTTCACTTTTCCAGTATGACCTCCACTCTTTCGCGAAAGGAAATTTTTGAAGAATGGTTAAAAACTCCCAAAATACAGCGCAAAGATGCCTTATTGACATTAATAATGGATAGATATGGTCTTCAAGATATACCAGAAGAAGTGAAAACAAATCTTAAGGCAAATATAAATATTATTTGTCTTAAGCTAGGCGAAAAATGGATAAAAAGTGGAAGACATTATGGCCGTTTTTTAAAATCAAATTCAGTTTGGCTTGATGAACCGTATGTATTGCCTGAAAGTGTACAACCGAAAAGATGTGAAAAAGCTGGAAGAAAACCGAAAAACTTTGATGACTGCAGTGAAAAATCGAAAAAAAGAAAGATACAAAGTCTTTTAGATTCAACTGACCATCGAGAAATTATTAAAGCTAGCGAGATAGTGTTTCGCATAATGGGAAAGCGAGATTCAGCCACACTTGTGAAAGATCTGTCGGAAGCTTCATCCAGTAAAGGTACGGAAGTGAAAAAAATTTGTAAGAGATTTAGCTCTGAGCCTGAGCCTTTAGTGAGCCTTTCTCCCGATGAAGCCTTATCTTTAATGGTTGATGCTAATTTGTCGAAACATCAATACGACGTTATTCGGCAAAAAGTCAACGCAAAATGCAAAAATCTTTTTCCCTCCTACACTAATGTTCAAAAAGCTAAGAAAAATTGTTATCCAGCTGAAACAGTAATCACTGCGATGTATGCAAAAAGTTCACTCCAGTCATTAGTGAATCATACTGTTGAAAGGCTTTGTTTGGCTCAAAAAGAGGTTTTACTCGGTATTGATGAACTGAAAACTGATGAAAATCGTCTTAATATTTTGATAAAATGGGGATGCGATGGGGCTCAGCAAAAGCAGTATAAACAGAAGTTTTCTTCGGAGGAGGGCCATACAGATGAAAGTTTATTTAGTATTTCAATGGTTCCTATTCAAATGAATTTAAGTTCTACACAGAGAAAAATTATTGTATGGCAAAATCCTGCTCCTTCATCTACAAGATACTGCCGTCCTATCAAGTTTGTTTTTGCCAAAGAGTCCGCTGAGTTAATTACTCAAGAAGTTAATTTAGTACAGCAAGAAATTAGAGATTTGTCTCCAACTCTTATCAGAAATGGCGAACAAAGTTTTCTTGTTGAGTCTACATTTATGCTTACTATGATAGACGGTAAAATTTGTACTGCACTATCATCTTTAACATCTTCTTCTCAAACGTGTTTCATATGTGGAGCGAAACCGAGTGAACTAAATAAACCTTCTGTGATTTTAAACAAAATTGTCGATGAACGATCTTTAACCTTTGAAATGTCTCCGCTACATTCATGGATCCGTTTTATGGAGTGTGTATTACACATAGCATATAAGCTTCCTATAATGACCTGGCAAGCTCGAGGACCGGAAAATAAAGCAAAAGTGGCTGAAGTAAAAAAAAATATTCAACAGAGATTTCGAAATGAGATGGGGTTGCTTGTAGACATGCCAACACAACACGGAGGTAATACGAATGACGGTAATACTGCTAGACGGTTCTTTAGAGCAGCAGAAAAGAGTGCAGAAATCACTGGTGTCAATAAAGAATTAATTGAACGGTTTCATATTATTTTGGAAACTTTAGGTAGTGGTTACCCTATTGATGAAGATGCTTTCGAAAGTTTTATTGTTGTCACACGAAATTTATACTTAAAGGAATACCCATGGTACATTATGCCAGTTAGCGTCCATAAAATCCTTTTTCATGGAAAAGACATAATAAAGTCTTGCATTCTTCCTATAGGACAGCTGTCAGAAGAAGCTCAAGAAGCAAGAAATAAGGACACGAGGAAATTTAGAGAGTTGTTTACGAGAAAAACATCGAGAATAGACACAAATACAAATCTTTTCAATCGTCTCTTAATTTCTTCAGATCCCTTTATCGCAAGTTTGCGTCACACTCCCTTTCGAGTTCAAGGTTTGATAACAAAAGAAGTTCTTTCATTATTATCTGTTGATGCTTTTGAGGAGGAAGAATCTTAACGATAAATATGAAAGTGAATAAATTAAAATCTCTATGTGTATTTATGTGTTATTATCTGTATTATTAATGTAATAAAGCAAAAATAAGTAACGAAAACAATTATTATCAAATATTTATTAAAAATATTAAAATTATTTTAATACTAAAAATTAATTTATGACCTCAATTTTATTTAAAAAATCTTCTTTTTAAAAAAAAATTGATTTTTGATAATAATTTATATATTTGAACTCATTTTTTATATAATTCATAAGTGAGAAGTGAACCCAACGCGATTTATTAATTTTGTCCAGCTAGATTTGCGATCTACCACACTGTGCATCGGTCCATTTTTTTTTTAATTTGTGAAGGGTGATCAATTTTTTTAATAGTGTTTTTAACAGATTACGCGTGAGTTGTGATAAACTTTATTTTTTGTTCTCTTCAGTATTGTTTACTACTTCAAAACGTAAAGACTTACACCGCGAAAAGCATGGTTTTCGAGTCATCCAAAAATGACACCCTGAGGCGTTCTTTTTCACAGATAACACGTGAGTTTTTCTCTTTTCAGTGTTTAAAAGACTTACACCGCGAAAACAAATGCTTGGTGTGGTTTATGGGCTGGCGCCTCATCGGTCCATTTTTCTCAAATTTTGTAAAGGCATTATATGTCCATTCTAATGACCAATAAAGATTCCACACTTGGTTTGACTTTTTGTATTTTGAAAAAAATACCTCTTCAGTGATCACCCTTTAGCAGCAGAGTGACAGCCCTTGGCCAAATAATTGCTGTGGTGAATGGACCCAAAACGAGATGGCCACCGATCCAGATTTTTACAAGAATATTATGTTCAGCGATGAAGCTAACTTTTGGTTGAATGGGTATATCAAAAACCAAAATTGTCGCATTTGGAGTAATAAAAATCCACAAGCCACTGTTGAGCCGCCATTACATCCTCAAAAAGTCACTGTTTGGTGTGCTCTATGGGCAGAGGGAATCATTGCTCCATACGAGAATTTCTTTGAAAATGAAGCCGGCCATAATGTTACAGTCAATGCGGAACGCTATAGACCTATGATTAATGACTTTTTCATGTCTGAATTGAGCGGCGCTACAAGCAAAACAGCCAAAGAAACAATCAATTTATTGAAGGAAACTTTTGGTGAGCGCATTATCTCGCGTCATGGGCCAGGGGCGTGGCCCCCAAGATTGTGCGATTTAGCACCGCTGGACTATTTTTTGTAGGGTTGTGTAAAGTCGCTTGTCTACGCAGATAAGCCCGAATCGTTTTTTTTTTTTTTTTTTTAAAACCAACACTCAGGGAATGCCCCCTATACATGCGGTGCATTGCGTTGGCGAGTGGAAATTAATGGATCGGAGGGGGGAAAGAGAAGAAGAAAGAAGAAAGAATTTGATCTGTAGTGTATAGTGCGGTCAACTGGCCAATCGATAACAAACGGGTGTGAATTCCTAGAAAGTCGCGTATCCCTGCCGAACATCCTCACGTCAGGAATAAGGCGACGGATGTCTGATGAACACACACCATGAAAGTAACGATAGAAAAGCGTCACGCAACCCACATTCCGACGATGCTCAAGGGAAACAATAGAGTTGGATACCCTACTGTCACCTATCAGCACCATCGCTCTCCTTTGAACACGGTCAAGTAGCTCCAAGGATGATTTTGGAGCACCTGCCCATATATGGGAGTTGTATTCCATCTTCGGCCTGATGAAAGATGTATAGATATTGAAAAGATCAGTAGGAGTGAAGTATTTCTTGCACCGCTTTAAAAAGCCTATGCACTTGAGTGCTTCTTTCGACACTTCGAATACATGTCTCGCCCAACGAGCGTCACATTGTATTTTCATGCCCAGAACATCGAGAGCTTCTGATTGTTCAATATCCGTACCATCGAGAGAAATTGACGATATTGTTGGGTCAGCGAATCGCTTGTGAGACAACAAGCAGCACTGTGTCTTACGTGCATTAAAATCTACTCTATTCACTCGACCCCATTCGGAAATGGCCAGTAGATCCCGGCCAAGTGTCTCATCCATAATTCGCCTTTTGTCTTCAATATTTTGAAGGCTCGGCCTACGGTCGAATGAATACGAATGACAGAGGTTACTATCATCTGCGAAAGAGTAGATTGGATTCACGGTCTGACCCAATAGATCGTCAATGAAAATAAGAAATAAAGAGGGAGAAAGGACAGAGCCCTGTGGTACACCTGCGGTCAGCCTATGTGTGTTGGATGAGAACCCATCTACAACAACTCTAATAGTGCGATCTCTAAGAAAGCTCGATATAAACCGAGCAAATGTATTACCGACAACAAAAGCGATCAGCTTTGATATGAGTGCACCATGCCAGACTCTATCAAAGGCCTTGGAGATATCTAGAGCCACGACCTTACTCTCACCAAACTGGTGGATAGACCGACTCCAACGCTCCGACAAGAACGCCAACAGGTTTCCCGTAGAGCGGTTTCTACGGAAGCCATACTGTCGATCACTTAGCAAGTCGTTGGTCTCTAAATACCTCAAACAAAGAAAATTCAAATTGAATAGGGAATGTTTATTATCATTTGAAAGAACATTCTTTGGAATTTATTTTTTAAAGATTATGTCTATCAAGAGTTGGCAGCGGCTACGTCTTTCGATGACTCGTTCGAGCATTTCGACTGGTAACTGGCGAAAGACACGCGTGATGTTTTGCTCCAAGGCCTGAACCGAAGCGGGTTTATCCGCATAAACTTTAGACTTTACATATCCCTACAGGAAAAAGTCTAAAGGTGTGATATCACACGATCTTGGTGACCAATCGACCGGCCCAAAACGTGAAATTATCTGCTCACCGAAGTGTTCTCTCAATAAATCCATTGATTGATGCGATGAGTGGGAAGATCACGAGGTTCAATTTCAGGCTTCAAGTAGTCGGTTATCCTGGCACGATAACGGTCGCCATTGACGGTTACGTTCTCACCGGTATCATTTTTGATGAAATATGGAGCGCTGATTCCACCGGCCCACAAACCACACCAAACCGTTGTTTTTTCTGGATGAAGTGACAGCTCTTGAACCTTTTCCGGTTGATATTCGTCCCAAATGCGGCAATTTTGCTTGTTTACATACCCATTGAGCCAGAAATAGGCCTCATCGGTGAACAAAATTTGGCATTTTAAGAGCCCATAGAGCGAAGCGATGTCGCTTAGGAATGTCCGGAGGCTCCAGTTATTGAACAAGCTGTATTTTGTACGCTTTCAATTTAGGATCTCGAAGTAAAATGCGGAAAGTCATTCCATACGTCAGTCGGAGTTGCTGCGAACGGCGCCGAATCGACTCTCCACGGTCTTGGTGTACACTCTCAATTACAGCCGCTACAGGTGAACGATTTGTAAACGTTGTGCAGGAGTAAGTCTTTCCATGATGAAATGCCAAACAATAATAAAAAAAATAATATGACAGCATGACACGACCCACACGTCATTTGTAAAAAAAAGGCTATTGAAAAAAGTATCTCTACTTGGATCACCCATTAAATGCTAATGGTACGTTTTGTAAACAAATCAAAATAAGAGAGATTCGAATTTTTTTCAAAAAAAATATTTAGAAAACCTCTTAGATTTGCATTGCTATCGAATCGAAATGGACTAACACTTCGATATTTTTTCAATAACAAAAAAATTGTAATAATTTTCAACGCAGCTTATACAAATTTGACATCAATTAAATGCTTTCTTTGAGTACTCGAACATGGAAAACCGTAGACTCATCTTCGAACTTGCTATATATATTTCCGGCCTAGGCAACACTAAGTATTGCCTGGCGCCATCTGTCAGTTCTATTGGAAAGTTTGACATTTTTAGCATAAACGTACTCAGAACGTTTTGACGTACCACCAACATTTGTGTTGTTTACGGTGACTTGAAAAAATCAATTTGGCAAAAGAAAGGAATTAACTCGTGAACATTTTCGTGCGATCATTTTTAACAACTTTCGACGTGGAATACCACGACAAGAGTGCATCGATGAACTTAAATCTTTGTATGGCGATGAAGCACCATCCTATAGCACTGTGAAAAACTGGTTTAATGAATTAAATCGTGGCCGACGCTTGCTGAAAGACGAAGGTCGTGAAGGCCGTTGTGCCAGAGAACATTGAGGACGTGCTTGAACTAATAATGCAAGATCGTCATATGACATACCGTAAGATAGAGGCATCCTTGGGCATTTCTTCCACTAGCATGCATTCGATATTGCATGAACACCTGGCCGTAAAAAAGGTTTGCTTTCGTTGGATCCCGCACAATCTGACAATCGCTTAAAAAAAGCTCGTGTCGATTGGTGCAAAGCATTTTTGAAAAAATACGATCGCGGTGCTTCAAAAGACTTTTATAAGATCGTCACAGGTGACGATTCATGGATCTATGCGTATGAGCCCGAAACAAAACAGAAATCGACCGTGTGGGTCTTCGAAGACGAGCCAAATCCAACGAAAGTTGTTCGTGAAAGAAGCACTTCAAAGCAAATGGTCGCCTGTTTCTTCGGCAAAACTGATCATGTGGCGACTATTCCGCTTTAGCAACGTAGGACGGCCAATTCTGAATGGTATACCACAATTTGTTTGCCAGAAGTCTTCGGAGAAATTCGAAAAACAAACAAGAGAAGACGAATCATTGTGCACCATGACAATGCAAGCTCTCACACATCGGCTCAAACCAGCGCCTTTTTGACCGGCAAAACGTCGAATTGATGGGTCATCCGCCATAGAGCCCCGACTTAGCACTCAATGACTTCTTTATATTCGTCGCCAGAAGATGCTGGTGAAGCGTTCAAGGTGTCTTTATCGGAGTGGGAAAAGCGCATGCAAAAGTGTATAAATCATGCTGGAGAATATTTTGAAAAACAATAAAACCATTTTTGATGATAAATAATCGCATTTTCATTATTAGGCCAGAAATATATACAGCAGCCCTCGTATGAGTTGATTCAAAAATTGTTTACAGCGTTTTATTTTGGATTTCCAAACTCCGTAGAAATAGCGAAGTGCGCTTTAGATTACTGGTTTTGGTTTTGTTTTATTTTTGTCCTAAAATACTTTAAAAGTTATCTCGTTGCCATCATCTTACAATCTCTCTTATTTAAATTTAACTAATTATAACTTTATCACATAGTTCTTCTAACTACTCAGATTGGAAATTTCTGTTAAGTTTTCATCAATCCATGGTCTTAGCGCCGCCACGTTCGTGTAAACACCCGGATAGTCCTTGTGAGCACAGCCCACACCCCACGACACAATGCCGTATTGTATGGGCTTAGCAATCAAGCCATTGGAGGACGCCGATTGCCATGGCATCAATGGTGGCGTTAATGATGACGGCCATGACGGCGTTGTTGATGACGGCTTTGTTGCAACATAACTCGCCAACGGCCCACCCGAATCACCCTGACAACTGTCCTTGCCACCCTGGGGATGGCCGGCACAAAACATTTGTCTTGTAATTGTTGCCACATACTGATAACTCTTCGCACAGGTGTTGCGATTAATTAAACGTACTGCAACATAGTTGAGGTAGCTGGACACGGCGCCAGTTTCTTCGGTCAGGCCCCAGCCGCTAACTAAAAGCGGCTGCTTGTCCGGAACCTCCTCCTCCCGCTGGGCCAATTCGATGGGCCGGACAGTGCGCGTGAAGGTGAGATTTTTGCTCAACACCACCAGAGCCACATCACAGTCGAGCTTGGTGGGGGTGTAGGCAGCATGTTTCACTATACGACGAACGCCAACCAACTGGCCGCCAAAGAGATGAGACACCGAGCCGGCACGTACCTGAAATGAGGCCACCTCCTGGGGCTCTTCGATGCAATGGGCAGCTGTAAGGATGACATTGTGTGTCAATATGGAGCCGCCACAAATGTGCGACTTGTGATACTGCAGCGAAACCTGATAAGGATAGTTTACAATTGACGTCACCTGGCCGCCAACAATACGGCCATCATAGTTAAGGTCCAAAGGCGAGTCGTCACCAGCAGCGGCAACATTCACACTCAGACTACTAGCGCTGGGTGTGAGCGGGGTGACATTTAAAGCGGCAGATGCAAAGTCAATGCTGCTCGTTTCCGTTTCGCCCAGCGGCAGTGTTACAATTAGAGTGTACTTTACAAATAATGAAATGTAAAATAGAAAACTTTTCACCGACATTTCCATTATGGGCGGCGGTGGCGATTGCTTGTTCGCTATTAGTGGCAGCTGGAGTTTGTTGCCTTAGCTCTAAGTGTTGGCTATTAATTGAATTAATTTCCCTGGCCCAGAAGGTGTTTTTATACCCACGCCGTAAACAGCATAGCACGCTGTTGCCTTTGGGGGAAATGTAACACCTTCACCACTTATCTTATCTGGACAATCTCGATTTATGGATTCCAGTCGTTCGTTCGTTCGCTCGGTGCGGTGTGGGGGTTTTCGGTTCCATTGGCGCGAGAAGTCAAACACTTCTTGTTTTGAGGGTTTATGACATAATAATAATAATTCGCTGTCGACTGCGGGTGGCAGTGCCTGACAAATACTTCCGTATGCAAATATTTACTTAAATATTATTTAATTTTCTTCTTCTTTTGGTTCCTACGCTATCTTAATGGTACTTTGCTTAAGCACTTCTCTGGGTTACTGTAGCGACTGCGATAAAGTTGGCTGACCCCAGCCGCTAACCTTCGTGATAAGACATTTTTGCAAATGTTCAAATATTTCGGAGAATTGTTGAGGTGCTACCATGAATATTGTATGCGTATGGAATGTTTTAATTACAGAAAGATTGATTAACTTTAAGGTGTGGTTACGAGTAATTATTTTAAAGAAAATTGAGTATTAATTTAAAATATTTGCTTAATATTTGATGGATAGTTTCAAAGTCTGGCCATGGATTTCAAATAAATTATTATTAGGGATTTGAATCTTAATGAATGGAATCTTGAAATCGGGAGTAAACCCTGGAACAGCTCTAAATTAACCCAGATTTTGAACTAAAGGTCATATTTGAATTTGTGTGTTTGGTACCCATATGTTCAGGTAGGATTTTCGGACTGACTCGTATTTACCGTCAAACTGCAAAAATAATTTTTTTTATAAAGGGTGGTGCAACCATAATTAACAGTGTAATTGTGAGTCATTCCGTAACATCCGTAACATAGAAGTGACAAACTTTATTTGACATTTCTTTTATTGTTCGACAAATTCAACCATGAAAAGCTACACAATTGAGAAGCTCGTAAATTCGTTTAAGCCTTTTACGAAAATAAGTCTTTAAATCAAAATGTATTTCATGCCCTTCGTGATTTTTTTGGTCGGCATAATCGACCAAATGTGTCTACAATCTGGAATACTGTGCGCGAAATTCAGCATACCAGGCCTGGAGGAAATGTGAAAACATCTGAACATGCTCGCCCAGTTCGTTCATCGATCGTTTTGTCATCGGGCCGTAAGTCTTCGAAAATAAGTTTGGCCAAGCAGTATGGTGTTTGCTATTGAGAGATTATAAGGGACTTTTTGTGGCCAGGACGATATGTGGTTTCAACAGGATGATATCACTTTCCAAACAGCCAATGAGATAATGACACTTTTGGGCGAGAAATTCAAGGGCCGTATTATCTCACGTCGTGGCGATGCTAGTTGACCGCCACGATCATGTGATTTGACACCCCAAGGGTGTCTTTGGGGGTAATTCTTTCTTAGGGGGTAATTAATAAAAAAAGGGTATAAAAAAGTGTCAATAAGCAAAGAAAAAATTAAGAACTATAGGATGAGATAATCCGCAGATTAACTAGATTGAACCTACATTATGTCTCAGAGTCATTGAAATTATGGACCATCGTATAGAGGTCCGGCGAGCATTTGGTGGATATTTTCATAAAAAATAATCGTCTTTCTTCTTTCTATCATACTTAAAATATTAATATAATTCTTTTCAAACTGTTTGCTTCATTTAGAATTAAAATCGTGCGTTTTAGTTGGAACTCCCTTTATATAGTTATTTGAAAGGCATATGTCCATGTAGATGGGACAGCATGTTTAGGTCACTCAGACAATTTTACTTAGTAGGGACATAAATACTGTTACAACATTGAACACACCCATTTCAATAGTAGAACTGGACATACCCCGTTAATGTCTTATGGGTTTTGAAACCTAACCTCAATAGCGTTAGTCTGTAACGGGATTTTAAAATGGTTTCAACTTTCATCATGGAGTGGTCAGATAATGAGAACCGTATCGCTGTAATAGCGCTTTTCAAGTGTGAAATGAAAAAAGCGATACTTTCAAAACTAGGGATTAGCCGCATGTTCGTCTACCGATGCATAAAACTGTTTGAGGAGACTGGAGATGTAAAATACCGCCACCGGTCGGGCCGCCCACGCTCTGTTCGAACACCGCATGTCATCAAAGCCGTTAAATCAAGAATTCACAGAAATCCGCTCCGAAAACAGAAAATCGTAACTTGCACTGAAAAATATTGTTCACCGATGAAAACATTTTTACCGTCCAGGAAAAATTTAACAAGCAAAATGATAGAGTGTATGCGCGGCCATCTAAGGAAGCATCTGCACTGATCCCAAGGGTAGAAAAGGGTAATCACCCAGCTTCTGTCATGGTTTGGTGGGGTGTCTCTTAAGATGGGGTCACTGACCTGCATTTCTGCGAACATGGAGTCAAAACATCGGCCAAAGTTTACCAAGAAACCGTTTTGGAAGCTGTTGTGGTGCCTTTTAACAATTCCCTGTTCCAAAACGAGCCATGGACTTTCCAGCAGGATTCTGCGCCGGCCCATAAGGCTAAAACGTCCTAGGCCTGCCTTCGAAACAATTTGCCAGCGTCCATTTCCTCTGAAGAATGGCCCTCAGGTAGTCTAGATTGGAACCCATTGGATAACAAATTATAGACGTCTTTAGAGGACAAGGTTTGTCACAAAAGATACCCCAGCTTTGGATCTCTTAAGACTGCTTTCGTTCGAGCTGTGTCAAATTTTCCAATGGACGAGGTTTGTGCAGCTATTGACGATTGGCCAGTGCGAATTAAGGCGTGTGTAAAGGCAAAAGGCGGCCATTTCGAATAAGTAGATTCTTTTTGGATACAATATACATCAATAAATATATTAAAAATTATTTGGTCCAAAAACATTCAGTACTTTTTATTTTACAGCATAAAACATGTGTAACAGTATTTATGTCCCTACTAAGTATATAAAAAAATAAGCTCACGTGACTCAAATCGGACCAAAAATAATTGTTTGTCAATCAAAATATACCATACTAAGTTTGATTGATATTTAAATGGATGTTCTAGAGCGGTTGTATGTTATATCGGGAGAGATCTTTGCATTGTGTCTATATAAAAACGTGAACCGGATTATAACTGAGCTGATTACTGATCGATCGTAATGAACTCTACCGAATTTCAACAATATTGGATGTACTTTGTGGCATCTTGAGATAAAGACTTAAATCGGTTGAACATATGAGTTGAGGCTGTGCCATAATTTTAACCGATTTTCATCAAAGTCACCAGCCTTTAGCCATTAAACTTACTTTTGCAAACTTCATAACTATCGGACAACAGTTGCGGTAGGTAAAAAACATGCTAAAGAAAGACAGTAGACGGACAGCTGGACGGACAGACACATATCATATATTTCGGGTCCGGCAATTAAGACACAAAAATTTATCATTGAAAATGGTTTGATTGTTTTTAAAAACATTCTTCCTTAAGATCAATACATTTTTGCATGCGCACAAACCAATTTTCGAAGCACTTTTTCCACTCCGATTAAGACACCTCCAAAACATGATTTTTGAACGCTTCAACAGCTGCTTCGGGCTATGAAATACGTTGACCACGCATTTTTTTCTTGATGCTAGGGAATGAGAAAAATTCATTGGGTGACAAATCAGGGCTGTACGGTAGATGGTCCATCAATTCGACATCTTGAGTGGTCAAATAGCTCATCGTTTCAGCTGATGTGTGAGAGCTCGCATTGTCTCGATGCAAAATGATCCGTCTTATCTTATCACAGTTGGCAAATAGATGGTTGTATACCACTCAGAATTGACCGTCCGGTGTTCCATTACATGCACTGTGGCAACATGGCCGATTATATCGAAAAAAACCTAATCATTTGCTTCGATGTACTTCTTCTTCCGTTGGATTTGGCTCGTCTCGAAAGACCCATACGGTCGATTGCTTTTTTGTTTCGGGTTCATATGCATAGATCCATGATTCGTCACCTGTGACAGTGTAATACACTGCCTTTGAGCTAGCGAAATTATAATTTTTCCACATCTGCTTGCACCAATCCATACGAGCCTTTTTTTGAGCATTCGTCAAATTATGTGGGATCCTGGAGCGAACGGCGTCCGAGACTGAACTCTTGCTACCAGCGATTAACAGTTTTTTTTTTGATGGTGCTTGTTCGCCAAAAAGTCGAAACAAGTTGATTTAAACACTTTTGTCTCGATAACCCACGCCGAAAATCGTAAAAAACAACGCACGAAAATGTTCACGGGATAATTGCATTTATTGACTGAGATGAATTCTTCAACAAACTGTAAACAAAACAATTCGCCCTCAAAGGACAAAACGTTCAAGGTGAAGTTATACTAACAAATGCCAAAGTTTCCAATAAAAGTTCCAGTTTGCATCTAGGTACAGATGAGCGGCATAGTCACAAAGCAGGAAGAATCGTCTTGGGGGTTATAGGAAAATATGATTCGATATGGGTAAATTTATCTGAAGATAGTTTTCTTAATGAGTACTGTGCAACTTATGGTTTTCTTAAAAAGTACTGTGCTATATATAAGCAATATTGTTTTACCTCAAAACAAAAGTACTTATTCATGGGGATCATACGAAAATATGGACTTATGTGGTTCAGTTTCACCAGGGTTTTAATTTGGTCGCGCATTACATTCCTGCCAAATTGAAGCAAGGAGGGAACTTTGGCGGTGGTTTAATTTAATGGGCCGATGTTGAATGTGAACACCACCTAAACGTCAGTTTTTTCTGCATTTCATTTGACATTTATTAAACTTAGACAAACTCAATTTGAACAATGGAAAAATACAGAAGCGAGCTACGCGTTAAAGGTACTCAGGCTTTTTATGAAAATAGGCGTTCAAATTAAAACGCATTTCGTGCACTTCGTTATTTTTTCGGTCTATTTAATCGTCCAAATGTGCGTACAATCGGGAAAATCTTCCAAAAATTTGAGCCAACCGGGTCTGTAGAAGTTGTGAAAACACCAGTGCATGCTCGTACTGCAGAAAATATTGCTGCTGAAGAGCCCTCCACCTTAACTCGTCGTCGTGCCCAACAATTGCACCTCTCACGCTCGTCGTTGATGAACATTATGCATAAAAACTTTCATTTGCATGATTTCAAGGTGCATTTGACTCAAGACCTAAAACCTCTTGACCATTCCAAACGTCATCAATAGTCAGAATGGTGGCAAGAAATGGCAACAGTAAATGATGAATTTTCGAAGAAAATCATCGTCAGTGATGAGTCACATTTTCACCTCAGTGGATTCGTCAGTAAGCAGAATTGCCGCATTTGGGCGAATGATAAACCAAAGGTTGATTGTCGAAAAAACAATGCACCCACAAAGAGTGACTGTTTGGTGCGGTTTATGGGCTGGCGGCATCATCGGGTCGTATTTTTTCAAAAATGAGGCGGTCAGGCAGTTACTGTGAATGGTGCTCGCTATAGTGAGATGATAAAGAACTTTTTAAGGCCTGAATTAAAAGATATGGATGTGGACGATATGTCGTTTCAACAGGACGGCGTCACTTGCCACACAGCTAACGAAATAATGGCTCTTTTCCGCGATAAATTCAATTGCCGTGTTATCTCACGTCGTGGTGATGTTAATTGGCCGCCAAGATCATGTGATTTGACACCGTTGGACTTCTTTCTTTGGGGTTATTTAAAACTAAATGTGTACGTCGATAAGCCCGCAACAATTCAAGAGCTAAAGGATGAGATAGTTTGGCACATTAACGGCATAGAACCTCAATTATGCCTCAACTGTCATCGAAAATTTAGGCCATCGGATGAAGACGTGCCGTCGAGGTCGGGGCTGCCATTTGGCCGATATTTTGTTCCATACATAATAGAACCATACCAATGTTGCCATAACAAAAAGAAATGACAATAATTTCTTAAATAGATTGTGTTTTTTTCAAAATCAACATCGGCCCTTAAAATTTAAAAACCCTTACCAAACGTCGGCCAAGAACACCTTAGATTTTTAACTAGTCATTTTCAATTCAATTTTATTTATATATATGGTAGTACAAAAGAGTTTTTATAATCTAAAAAATAAAGAGTTCAAGAATAGTTCTTTTCCAATTTTTTTTAACCATTTTTGAGCAACACTTAGATATTTGTATTTTTGCAGCCTGTATTTTGTTTTCGAACCTACTGACGGCCATGGCTACATTAAACGTCAATACTGAAAAAAAATTTCGAAAGGATGCAAATGGATTAGAAAAGTGATTGTTATAAAAACTTTGAAATTAGTGTAAATATGCCATAAATGATATATAATATAAGACGTTTTCAATGATTCTACTGAGTTCCTTGAAGGAATGTTACACGAAACTCATATTTACTTTTCTGTAATAATTCTTGAGACATCAAAATTTTATATTCTCAGAAAAAATTCAAAGGTGAAGAAGAGCTGTACTTTTAAAGCTCTCTTAAATGTAACCCATTCCTCACACTAAAGTAAAGAAAAGTGCTTTTACTTACTCTATTTAAGTTAGTAACATCAAATATAAGCCAGTATATTTACATTCTTATTAATGACTCTTAGATAATTTAACCTTAACACAATAAATAAATACCACCTCCAACCAGCCAACGAACCAACAATTACAACGATGACTGGAACCATAAAACAATATCTCACAAATGAAAAGAATTTAATTAACACTTTGTGTATTAACCTCAAAACCGAACCGAGTCCCACCGTAACGTAGCGGAGATGGACAAGCACAGAGGCAGCGACATGATGTAGGACTGGGACGGGGGACAGACGAAGAACGGAAACAAGAGAATGAAAACAATTTCATTTGAAACAGCTTCCGGCCAAATGACAGAAAAGTTAATTTTAAATGCCAATTTCAAATTGAAAGACACAAGATTAAAATAACTAAGTAAAAACTAAGAACAACAACAACAAAGACGATAACTACAATAACCAACACCCTCGACCGACTAGTGCAAACAACCGACAGATGAAAAGGAGCACAATAAAGTCAGCAGCCAACAACAACAGCAACACGAGCAGCAGCTTCTAGCATGAAGCAATACAAAGCAATATGAATGTAATGGCAGCCTTATTGCGCCGGGGGTTCCGGGGTTTGGTGACGTTTACAAGGAAAGAATGGCTAAAATCGTACAATAAATATTTCGAGAAGCAGGAAAACACAAAATGAAATAAAACGAAGCATACTTGAAGGGGCACATGCAGGCGAAGATGAACACCAGCAGACGGATATCCTTACCAACACTTGTACCTATAAATGTTGCTTGGCCGGAGGGTGCAGTAAAAGTTTCCTTTCGATAGATTACATTTTTTTAACTTGTTGAGTTAAAAGGTTTCTCGGCGAATCTCGATGTAAATAAGTACCCTGGCCCGGTTGTCGTATGCAAGTGTTTTTCCACGGTAGTCCGTCCAAAACGCAAACTTTTCAACTTTGCTTGCGTGCAGGTGTCTTCCAGCGTGTTGGATCTGATATCTTCTCTCCAATAATCCCGCGAATTATATACCACTCGCAATTTTCTCTGCGCTCTACAAGAAAATGGAGATCTTGGTTAATTATCATCTTGTGTGGTATCTATAGTCCAACGACCTGCTTAGTGATCAACATTATGGCTTCCACAGAAATCGTTCTATGGGAGACCTGATAGCTTTCTTGACGGTGCGCTGAAGTCGGTCTACCAGTTTGGTAAGAGCAAGGTCGTTGCTCTGGATACCTCCAAAATCTCTGATAGAGTCTGGCGTGGTGCACTTATTTAAAGGCTGATCGCCTTTGGAGTCGGTAATACTTATGCTCGATTTATATCGAGCTTTCTTACAGATCGTACTATAAGAGTTGTTGTAAAGGGTGCTTAAATTTTAGGGGCCAATGCTGCATGTGAACCATACCTAAACGTTAAGTTTTTTTTTGCATTTCACTTGATATTTCTTAATTTCAGACTAACTCAATTTAAACTATGGAAAGATACACAAGGGAGCAATGCGCTAAAGCTATTCAGGCTTATTATGAAAATGGGCGCATATCGTGCACTTCGTGTATTTTTCGGTTGATCGTCCAAATGTCCTTACAATCGGAAAAATCGTGCAAAAGTTTGAGCCAAACGGGTCTTTAGGAGATGTAAAAAAACACCAGTGCATGCTCGCACTGCAGAAAGTGTGGCTGAAGAGCCGTCTACCTCAACTCGCCGTCGTGACCAACAGTTGCGCCTCTCGCGCTCGTTGTTGACGCTTACATGGTGCAATTGAATCAAGAACTAAAGCCTTTGGGCCATTCCAAACGTTAACAATGGTCAGAATGAAGAAATGGCAACAGTAGAAGATTAATTTTCGAAATCATCTTCAGTGATGAGGCACATTTTCACCTTTGCGAATTCGTCAATAAGCAGAATTTCCGCATTTGGGCGAATGACAATCCAAGAGTGATTTCGAAAAAACAATGCACCCACAAAGAGTTTGGGGTGCAGTTTATGGGCTGGCGGCATCATCGGTACGTATTTTTTTCAAACTGAGGCTGCCTGGCCGGCCTGTGAAGGGTGTTCGCTATCTTGAGATGATAACGAACTATTTATGGCCCGAATTGTGAGATATGGATGTAGACAATATGTAATTTTAACAGGCCGGTACCACTTGCCACAGCTAACGGAACAATGGCACTTTTGCGCGAGAAATTCAATGGCTGTGTTATCTCACGTCGTGGTGATGTTAATTGGCCGCCATGAACATGTGATTTGACACCGTTGGACTTCTTTCTTTGGGGTTATTTGAAAGAAAAGGTGTACGTCGATAAGCCAGCAACAATGATATTTTGTTCCATACATAATTGAACCATACCAATATTATAAAAATAAAAAGAAATGACAATTATTTCCTAAATAATTTGTGTTGTATTCAAAATCAACATCGGCTCTTAAAATTTAACCACCCTTTAGACGCAGTTGCATCACAAGGCTTTGTCCTTTCTCCCTGCTATTTTTTTATTTTAATTGGCTCTACTCCTTCGCGGATAAGAGCAACCTCTGTCCTTCAATACTGTTGGCAAACATATGGTTGCATACCACTCAAAAGACCGTCCTACGTTCCACTAAAGGCACTGTGGCAACATGGTCGGTTATACCGAAAAAAACGCAATCATTTGCTTGGGTGTACTTCTTCCACGAACAACCTTTGTTGGATTTGTTTCGTCTTAAAAGACCCATACGGTCGATTGCTGTTTTGTTTCGGGTTCATATGCATAGATCCATGATTCGTCACCTGTGACAATGATATACACTGCCTTTGAGCTACCGCAGTTATACTTTTTCAACATCTCATTGCATCAATACATACGAGCCTTTTTTGAGCATTCATCAAATTATGTGGGATCCAACGAGAACAATTTGTTTTCAAGGCAAAATGGACATGCAATGTCTTATTGATGCTTGTCATACTAAAGCCCAAGGATATCTCAATCTCGCGGTACGTCACATGTTGGTCTTGCTCAATCAGTTCACGCACAGCATCGATGGTTTCTGCCAAACTGAACCAAGTTGGACGTCCTACACTAAATTCATCCTGGAGCGAACTGCGTCCGAGACTGAACTCATGGTGTCAGCGATTAACAGTGCTTTTTGATGGTGCTTCATCGCCAAAAGTCGAAACAAGTTGATTTAAACACTCTTGTCTCGATAACCCACGCCGAAAATCGTAAAAAATCATCGCACGAAAATGTTCACGGGATAATTCCATTTTTTGACTGAGATGAATTGTTCAACACACTGTAAACAAAACAATTCGCCCTCAGATGACATAACGATCTGATTGTAGTTTTGCTAAAAAAATGTCAAAGTTTCCAATGGAAGTTCCAGTTTGCATCTGGGAACACTTGTATTGTCAAGACCCGAAATATAAATAGCAACCCTCGTATAATCATGCATTTAGTGATAATTGCAACCTTCACCCTTAAAGATATAATAAAGCTGTCTTTTATTAAGTGGAAGGAGACCATAACAACATTTAATAACTATTCGAACGGTATAGAAGCAGCATATTAAATCTGATTGGGATCAAACTGCTCAAAAAAAATTTGTTTAAGTTACCAACTTTAAACTTTATGACCTTTTGACCTTTGGACCTTATCACGGCATAAGTTCAAATAGCCTCCACGCAAAGATTAATCTAAATTTGAGGTGCAGCAGCTCTAGAACCCGAAAATTAAGTCTGATAATGCTTAAATTTCGTAAAGAGTATCATCTATGGCTAGTTACTAACTTGGACCATGAAACTATTAAAAATGGACTATGACGATTCACGTATACATATAGATTATACGGCAGCTCTTTCTCTTTAAAATTGTTAATATTCCTTCAATTTCTTTTGATACTTCGCTCTGAATGGCACAAATAAAATTAGCTTTTGCTGACATTTTGTAAGGTACATTACTGGGGATCAGTAAACCACCGCAGTTAAAATGTTGCTTATCTATGCACGGTTCTCATACGGGCTTTTATATATAGTTTTTGGCCTAATAATGAAAATACGAATACGGAAATACGAATATTTATCACCAAAAATGGTTTTATTGTTTTTTAAAGTATTCCCGAGCATAATTTATACACTGTAGCATGCGTCCAAAACCAATTGTCGAAGCACTTTTTCTACTCCGATTGTGACACCTCCGAAACATGGTTTCTGAACGAAAACCGTTGACCAATCATTTTTTTCTTAGTGTGCGGGAATAAAAAGAATTCATTGGGTGCCAAGTCAGGGCTGTACGGCGGATGACCCATCAATTCGACGTTTTGGCTGGTCAAAAAGGCGCTGGTTTGAGCCGATGTGTGAGAGCCCGCATTGTCATGGTGCACAATGATTCGTCTTCTCTTGTTCGTGCTTCGAATATCTCCGAAGACTTCAGGCGAACAAATTGTGGTGTACCACTCAAAGCTGACCGTACTACGTTGCTCAAGTGGAAGAGTCGCCACATAACTAGTTTTGCCGAAGAAACAGGCGACCATTTGCTTCGAAGTGCTTCTTCCACGAACAACTTTCGTTGGATTTGGCTCGTCTTCGAAGATCCACATGGTCGATTGCTGTTTTGTTTCGGGCTCATACGCATAGATCCATGATTCATCACCTGTGGTGTCTTTTGATGATCGACACGAGCCTTTATTTGAGCTATTGTCAAATTGTGCGGGATCCAACGAGAACAAACCTTTTTTACGGCCAGCTGTTCATGCAATATCGAATGTATGCTGGTGGAAAAAATGCCCAAGGATGCCTCTATCTCACGGTATGTCACATGATGATCTTGTATTATCAGTTCACGCACGGCATCAATGTTCTCTGGCACAACAGCCGTTTTTGGACGACCTTCAAAACCTTCGTCTTTGAGCGAGCGTCGGCCACGATTTAATTCATTAAACCAGTTTTCCACAGTTCTATAGGATGGTGCTTCATCGCCATATAAAGATTTAAGTTCATCGATGCACTCTTGTAGTGATAATCCATGTCGAAAGTTGTGAAAACTGGTCGCATGAAATTTTCAGGAGTAAATTGCATTTTTTGCCAAATTGATTTTTTCAAGTCACTGTAAACAACACGAATGATGGTCTTACGTCAAATCGTTCTGAGTACGTTTTTGCTAAAAAAATGTCAAGCTTACCAATGGACTTGTCGGATGGCGCCAGGCAACACTTAGTGTTGCGTAGGCCAGAAATATATATAGCAACCCGTATCCCCGTGTTGAGAGCTCTCCGTATTTGAGATCCTACCGTTTTATTTTGAAGCGAATCATTATCAGAAAAAGCATAGTGATAAGCTTCGTAAAGCAACCTTAATGAAATTGGACCTTATCGTTCCGTATTTTTAAAAACTTTTAATTAAAAATTTATGTCCACTTTTGAGAGCCTGACTTTTCAGAAGTTGTTACTTTAATCAGATCTTTGGTAATTTTATTTGAGCATACCCGTATCAAGGTTTTTAGTTTTTTTACTTCAGTAATTATAGGACGATCTTTTCTTGATTTTCTATTCTTCACCCAAGAGATAAAATATTGTTAAGAGCACTGATGACATGCTCCGCTATATGTCTAATACTCGTATCCCTAGTTGTTCAGACCTGGTTTTCAGTCGTTAGAGAAATTAACTTTTTTAATATTTCCTTGAATTTGTTGAACCGATGTTGCATATCTTAGGTTGAAAAAAGAATTTTAAACGTTCTCAAGTAAACAACAAACCTATGCGGAGATATAGCGACCAAAAGTTCCTTACCCACTCTTAATTCGAAATGGTAAATTCTTGTATTGTCCCTCGCATTGGATATAGCCCGTGATATGAATGGATATAACTAAAGAATTTAAAGGGCTAAAAAGGAAATGAATGTTGTTGTTTTCACTGCTTCCCCCTTATATTGTTTGTGTAGGTGTTGTTGTTGTTCTTGTTCGAATTCTAGTGGTAGTAGTAATTCCTGTTGTTCTTGTTGTTGTAATTGTTATGGCCATTATGCCTTGTCCTTGTTGTCCTTCTGGTGGTGTTCCGGCTGCTATCGTGCCAGAGTGTATGTGTGTGCATGCGCTGGTGGACTAGTGTTAGACATTTAATGCAATAATTCGCGCCATTACATCCAGTTTTATTGTTGTTATACCCTTTATCATTGGAATGAGGGTATATTTACTTGCTCATTCCGTTTGCAACACATCGAAATACTGATCGGCGACTCCATCAAGTATATAAGTACAGAGGATCTATCTAAAGGTATTTTTTCTGAACAAAAAAAAAATATAAAAATTCAAATCAAGTGTTGAATCTTTATTGGTAATTTGAAAGGACATTTTAGGGCATTTATTTTTTGCATATAACTTCCTCCAAATGTTGGCTGCAACTACACCTCAGGGTTTCCCTTCTGAAGACCCAACTTTGGATGACTCTTTCGAGAATTTCGACCGGTATGGCTTTAATGACACACGTAATGTTGGGTTCAAAAACCTGAATTGTAATTGGTTTGTCAGCATAGACTTTTTACTTTACGTAACCCCAAAGAAAAATGTCAAAAGGTATGATATCACTCGATCGAGGAGGCCAACTCACCTGCCCAAAACGTGAAATTAGCTGCTTTTCGAAATGTCCTCTCAAAAGATCCATTGTTTAAGCAGTTTTATGGCAAGTGGTAGTTCCGCCCTGTTGAAACCGAGTGTCTTCAAGATTACAGACTTTAATTTCAGGTAGCATAAATATCGATATCATGGCGCGATAACGATCACTACTCACGGTTACGTTCCATCATCATGTTTTAAAAAATATGCACCGATGATTCCTCCAGCTTATCTTGTTGCTCTTCAGTCCAATGCGACAATTTTGTTAATTGACTTTGTTGTTGAGCCAGAAATTGGCCTCATCGCTGAACAAAATTTTGGTGGAAAACAGAGGATCTTCCCTTTCTCACCGAACGATCATTTTCATAATACAGTTGCCAACATTTGAAGGAAATTATTTTCAAAAAATAAATGCCATAAAATATTCTTTCAAATTACCAATTGCACACTTGATTTAAATTTTTATATTTTTTTGATCTGAAGAAATACCTCTAGATGGATCAGCCTATATAAATATTCTGATTCGTCACGAAATTCTAAATTAATCTAATGTGTGTGGAAAGCAAATTTTCCAGAAACGTGTGCTGATGGACTGATACAGAAAATGGAGGTGATTAGTCAAGTGGTGAACATTTTCCCCTCACAATGATTGGATTAACTTCTATAAAAAAATTAATAATTCTAAACTTAAGCACAATATCTCATAGACTATTTAATGTATGAGGTTCGCCTTCAATACATCTGATATTGATTAAATAAAAACACACAAGAAGACAATGTTGGTGATTCCACTCTCCCTTGAAAAAATGGCCAAACCATCTATGGCCAAATCAATGGAGTGATCGTTATAAAATTTTAACAGGATAAAACCCATGACTTTACCGGCGACTTTATTATTCTAGACTATGCTATGATAAACTTAGATAAGGGGGCGTGGCACCGACCACACAACCCATAACTTAAAAAGACAATATCTCATGAACATATAGAGAACATATGTATCAAAACACATCCTGAATGAAGAGTGGGTAATTGGCCAATCGTTATAAAATTTGCACAGAATAAAATCAAAGACTAGGAAACTATTATAGACTATGTTATGGTGTAAGGGTCCCTTGGATAAGGGGGCGTGGCACCACACACACAACCTTGAACTGAAAAATATTACATATTAAGAACTAATAGATATATGATGGTGATATTTGTAACTAATGAGGAAAAGCTCGAGGAAAAGTAAGCGGTACCACGCCCTCTTAAACGATCACATTAATGGCCAAAGTAGTGAACAGATCGTTTTACATTTTTAGTATAATGAAATCAAAGATTAGCGTACATTTGTACAAAAGGACGTGGCCCCGCCCATACAACGCTGAACTTTAAAAGGCTATATTTCGTGAACAAATATCCACTGGTAACAGATTCGTTGCCATCACCCAATTTGTTTGCCAACCGAATGATTGAGGTTGCATGTACAACAGTACAACCGAAGTTTACTTGGTGCGTTCAGTAATTGTTACTAAAAAATAGGTGGAAAATACGAAGTATCCGAACCTCCAAAATAGAATATTAGGATTAAAAAAGTTCCCATATCGCGCTTGTCAACCGAAAAAATTTAAATTTTCAGTAGAGGCACTGTACCTTAAATGCTTAAAGTGCCCTTAACATAGGGAGGATCATGTTGAGAAAAAAATGATTTTTACTAAATAAATAAGCTTAAAAGATTTGCTTAAAGCAGTTATAATAAGATTATTTTTGCTTTTGGTTATAATGAACGTTTAGTTATCATCACCAATATTCGGTTACAACAACAAATAGGGTGGCAGAACTATTGATTGCTACAACCACCATTTGTGGCAACTAAATACAGCTTATGCGTTTTGTTGGTGTGGACGATCAATTAGTTGCGTTTACAAAACGAAGATCATATTAATTTTCCTGAGGTTTGCCAAACCGAATATCCATTACGATTATAAAAATTTGTTGACTGCAACCGAAATTCTTTTTTTGCAACGGAATTTTAGTCGATCCATCCGATTTCCAACTAATTTTTTCTCTGCGTGTACCTATATAACTACTTAGCCGCCTCAATTTTTACTGGGCACGAATTGATGCTAACGTTCCGGCCATCAGGGACCACATGATGTACTGCACCTCTTCAATTGTCCGGCCAAGACCACTCAGCTGACCCCCAGGTCTCTGTGGACGCATCCAGTTCAAATGGCGCCTATTCTTCACCTGGATATCGAAGCAGATCCCCCATAGACGAACAAGACTTCAAAATAAATATATTGTTGTTACAACAACAACAACTACTTATATAAAAGCTGATATACTTATATATGATTTTCATATGAAAAGTAACACACCGTCGTAGAACGAGACCGGACCAATTAAAAAATGTTAATAATCGAACGTTATCCATGACGAAGGGTAAATAAGCTTCGACACGGCCGAACTTTATTTGTCCACTTGGTGTTATTGTCTTTGTGCTCCGGTTCGTGCAAGTACGTCCGTTTGTCCCTTCGTCTGTCTTTATGTTTATTTCTTTCATTTCTATTCTTTTTATGTTAAATGTTTTTGTCCTGTTAGTCCTTTACTTCCAAGAGTGCCACTGGTGCTTCTAGAACTACAACAATATCTGAGAAAATATACGCAATATGGCGAGAGTGCTAAGGGGGGAAGGTGCGCCCATCTTGTGAAAAAGCCTAACAGAAAAGATTTTTATGGGGAACAAATGCCGCTTTCTAAAGAAATCGTGGAGAACATATAGTAAACGAGGGTCACTTTTAAAGCGGCGGTTAATTATAGGGCTAAAGTCATGGAAATTGTGATGATAGAACGAGATATGAAAATAGTTGCTATGAACTTTGATTTGATTTTTTTAAGATACTTGCATTTGCTCCATTTGTAGTTTTGTGTCGAATTTTATTAAATTGGAGATCGTCTTTATGCTATTCATCAACTGGCAAAACGCTTTAATAAACTGACTGATGCGTTAACCTATTCCTGCCTAATGGGTTTTTAAATACCCAAGAACGCGTTGATACAAAAATAATTTTAGAGTAGGCCAGGTGAGCGATATCGCAGTATTTTTTTTATAGAAAAGAGGAGAGGAGAAAACTGGGCTAAATTAAAGCATTTTTTTTGTATCTTTTGTTTTTTCCAGGCAAAAATTAAAGGTTTTTTTTCGGAAAATGCTCCGGAAAAGTGCTGCCAAACATAGAAAAAAGGTACAAATTATTCTAATTTCTAATTTTACTGAATATCTTAAGTTATCTACTATGTAATGAAAAAAATCAGGCAGCGATACGTCAATACACCTGGCCTCCAGATCCGGTCAAATGCAAATGGGAAATTTTATAAAAAAAAACATGGTATTTAAAATATAAATTTCTTAGCCTTAGCATTTTTCTTCTGATCTGGTGTAACACCGTTGTTAATCCAGGTTGATAATCCAGGAAGCAAGTGGCGGGATGCAAATTCACCGTGCACTTCAAACAAACACCTTGCACGGGTACTTAAATACCCATGTCATATCTCAGGTTGTTCTTTGAACTTCTATGGTCTTTTGGACATAAATTTCCAAATTTCATAAAAATCGTACGAGCTGATCTATGGGCAGACGGTAACGGGTTAAAGGAGAGTTTTATCGGGAATTCATAGTTACGATTGTCCTTAAAAAACTGATTCATACTTGTTGATACTTTATAACTCGATGCTTAACTGCATGCTGCCTATAATTCCGAATACCACGACATCAGTGCCGATGTCGGTAGAACTAAAAAAGGTTTTATTTTCTTCAAAGGTTATGCGCCTGGCATAGGAAATCTATTCATCGCTAAGCCGGATGTGACGAGTCGAGGACCTAGATAGCTACGAGTCGAGGACTACAGATACCTAGAAGGCTACCTGTTTACTGTAATGTCTACTAAGCGCAAATGTTAGCCATGTAAGAAGTAGCCAAGTGGCTAAGAAATTGTATTTATATATACGAGTATAATAAGTAGGGGCATAAATACTGTTACAACATTGGACACACCCGTATCAATAGTAGAACTGAACATACCCCGTTAATGTCATATAGGTTTTGAAAGCTAACCTTCATAGCGTTAGTCTGTAACTGTATTTTAAAATTGTTTCAACTTTTATCATAAAGAGGTCAGATAATTAGAACCGTATCGCTGTAATAGCGCTTTTTAAGTATGAAATGAAAAAAACGATATTTTCAAAACGCTCCGGCCACTAGGGATTAGCCGCATGTTCGTCTACCGATGCATAAATCTGTTTGAGGAGACTGGAGATGTAAAATACCGCCACCTGTCGGTCCTACTACGCTCTGTTCAAACACCGCATTATCAAAGCCGTTAAATCAAGAATTCAGAGAAATCCGCTCCAAAAACAGAAAATCATTGCCTGTGAGAAGAGTATCACGCAAAAGTCCATGAGTCGAATAAATAAAAACGTCTTCGGACTTGAGGCTTTCAAACGACGTACCGGACATTTATTGACTGCAGTTAAAAAAAAATAGGATTAAGAAGCAAACGTCTTTTGATGAAGCACGCTGATAACTTGAACAGAAAAATTTTGTTCACCGATGAAAAAAATTTTACCGTTCAGGAAAAATTTAACAAATGAACTGATACTAAGGGTGAAAAAGGGTCATCACAGCTTCAGTCATGGTTTGGTGGGGTGTCTCTTACGATTGGGTCACCGAGCTGCATTTCTGTGAACAAGGAGTCAAAACAAGGGCAAAATTTACCAAGAAACCGTTTTAGAAGCTGCTGTGAAGCCTCTTAATAACTCCCTGTTCCAAAACCAGCCATGGACTTTCCAGCAGGATTCTGCGCTGGTCAATGGGGCTAAAATGTACCAGGCCTGGCTTCAAAACAATTTGCCAGCGTTCATTTTCTCCGAAGAATTGCCCAGGCAGTCCAGATTTGAATGGCCCAGGCACTCCAGATTTGAACCCATTGGATTACAAATTGTGGACGGTTTTAGAGGACAAGGATTGTCACAAGGATACTCCAACATTGGATCTCTTAAGACTGCGTTTTCCAATGAACGAGGTTCGTGCAGCTATTGACGATTGGTCAGTGCCACTTAAGGCGTGTGTAAAGGCAAAATGCGGACATTTTGAATAATTAGATTCTTTTTGAATACCATATACATCAATAAATATATTAAAAAATACTCGTATTTGGTCCAAAAACATTTATAACTTTTTATTTTACAGCATAAAACGTGTGTAACAGTATTTATGTCCCTACTAAGTATATATATATAGAATCATCCATTTAGAGGTATTTTTTCAGAACAAAAAAGATGTAAAAATTCAAAATTTGAATGTGGAATCTTTATTGGTAATATGAAAGGACAATTTATGGCATTTATTTTTTTAATATAATTTCCTTCAAATGTTGCCCACAACTACGCCTCAGGGTTTCCACTCTGGGTGTCTAATTTTGGCTGACTCGTTCGAGCATTTCAACCGGTATGGCTTTAATGACACGCATAATGTTGGCTTGGACATTACGTAACCCCAAAGAAAAATGTCTAAAGGTGTGATATCACTCGATCTAGGTGGCCGACTCACCTGACCAAAACGTGAAATTATCTGCTTTTCGAAATGACCTCTCAATAGATCCATTATTTGTGTAGCTGTATGGCAAGTGGCACCGTCCTGTTGAAACCAAGTGTTAAGATTACGGTCTTTAATTTTAGGTAGCATAAAGATCGATATCATGGCGCGATAGCGAGCACCATTCATGGTTAAGTTCCGGCCGTCATGATTTTTGAAAAAAATATGCACCGATGTTTCCACCAGCTTATAAACCGCACCAAACCGTAGTTTTCTGTGGGTATAATGGCATTTTTTTAACCTCTTCAGCCCGAATGCGGCAATTTTGTATTGACTTTGCCGTTGAGTCAGAAATGTGCCTCATGAAAATTTGTATGACCGACGCGGTCTATGTTATACTATCTGGTGGCGTTAACATATGATATTGCCTCAGCTAGGAATTGAAGATGAATCTATCAACGGAAGTAGATATTGGCTCATTACATCGTACCGCACATGTGTAAAAAAGTTTTGGAAGGCTTATGATCTCAATATGATGGGTCGCCATTTAACATTGCAGTCTATTTGACCTTTCCCAATATATTTGACTTTTAACACAGCAATCTTTCGATTTTATTGGGAATTGTCCCACAATTAAAAATATTCAACTTTTAGTATAAGGAATCTTTTATCGAAAAAGGGCGGCTGCTTTCGGAACACATCTTATTATCTATCATTAACTAGTATAGAATAAGTTAACTAAGAAAGTTTATAATTTACACCACTACCGCCTGGTAGGTCAGCAAGCAGCCTTCCCATAAAGGAGGGAAGCATGTGAATATCCTCTCCAGTCCAGCTTTGGAAAAAGTAGCAAGGTTTTTGGATCATTTCAAAGGCTTGTAAAGTGCCTCTTTCTAGACTGTCTTATCAAAACACACAAAGTGTATGTATCAAATTATTAGCGAGTTCAACGGAAGGTGTAAAATAAGTCCGCAGATTTGTTCGCCTGTAGAATGCATATTTTTACTTAAAATAAGAGCATAAAAGGTGACCTCTAATTTCCCATAACTGCAAAATATTTTACCGAAAAAACTACTTAATTTTCAAGTACATTTGATGTAGGCATTTATCTTTATGTTAATTAAGTATTGTAGTTCATTCAAATTTAGATTTGGTTAAGCACAAATAAAAGGCTTTGCTTTCACAAATCCTAAAGAGTTCCCCCAATCTATGGGAAAAACGCTTAACTATCACAATACTCATGACAATGAATACCCAATTTATAGCCCACACATTGTCGTGTGGCCCTCGTTACAATAGTACGTAACATAAAAATTCAATTGCTGGTAACCATAGTTATCCGATAGGGCTTCCAATCAGTGAACAAAAAAGATTGGAAGAAGATCTTAAATTAAAGCTAAAACACAGCTGCAGCTGTGCTCATAAAAACCAAGAAACCAGGAGCCAAACTGTGTCCAATTCAATATTTTACAAAATATACATGGCTACAAGAAGTAATAGTCCGGAATCAATTGATTTCAACAAGTTTTTCACCCACTGTTCTTATAAGGAAATGACACAGAAAATGCGAAGATATCTAAAAGTCATCCGAGGATAGAAGCAAACAAACTGAATTGAAATTGAAATCAGTTTGCCGTAACAAGTGCAGATAACATTAAAGTGGCCTTTGCAATAAAACAGCGATTTTCATTAACGACCATCGAGAGCGTATAAGCAATATAATGTAAATTTGTACTATTATTACTTATACGTATTAGGGTCCAACAAGGATGATTAAAATGAGCTGTATCTAAAAATGCAGATGATGTAAATGGACCAGTTTCTCTGTCAATAGTTGCTGTCTCCGAGACCCGGAAGTACTCGTAGGGCAGTCTATGTCTGTTATTTTTTATATACTTATAACTCTTAATTTTGGATTATTAAAACCATCAAAATTACGCCGTCCAAGTGGTGTCAGTTTATAAGAATTGAATCATTTTTTTCGAAAGCTATCGAATGGATTTCTTTTTATACTATATCACAGGGTATTAGTAATTAGCGCTGTTGTCTTCTACACCTAAATCGATATCCCATTAATCCATAGTTGTAATAAAATAACAGGTCGAAATATAAGCCAATATTTGCAAAATGTGCTTAAAGTTTTAGGCTTAGACAAAGAAGGAACGCATTGAAAACGATTCATGTTAGACTATGTTTTGAAAAAATGCAACTGTCATCGCTCAAAAGAGGCTTCTACACTGTAGATTAACTGCTTGAATTTTGTCACGATATTTGGTAAAATTTTTGAATTGATCCATTTCAAATTTCGCATTGTACGTTACTATAACCAACCATTAAATTAAAATTTAACCAGTTTGTTTTCATATAACTCATAGGCTATGTTCGCTCAAAGTCGGAGGCCCTGTTACACATATAAAATAGCTAATCTTTATCAAATTAAGCAGTGTGCATTATATCTAGTGTAAGTCCCAAGCAAAATTGGATTTTAAAATAGCTCCATAAAGACATATATCCCGATTCAAGTTCCTGTCGTTCTAGAAGCGACATATCAAATCAGACTTTAAAAAATTGTAGTACAAAAAAAACAAGAGAAATCAGTTACCTACTTTTGAAAAGACTTCACAAGAAAGTCCTTCTCGATTTAAATTCTTACCACACTAAAAGAAATAAAATAAATCCAATCTTTCTTAAATTAATTATAGTGCATGAGGTGCGATCTACAACCAACCCTGGTATATTTGACACCTATTGGAGCTTATTACCATATAGCTTCAACGGAGCCCTCCGCTTTGATGCCATGGCGTAATGCAAGCCACATACGAGTACTAAAGCCAATATTGATCAGATAACACAGTGCAACATTTTTTTTGTCATCTTCTGGGCATATGTATTGTCAATGGCGGCTGAAAGAACATCTAGACGTTTTGTTAATTAAGTTTTTGTGTTATCGCATTGTACATTTTTTGGTTGAAAGTAGATTTTTAGCATGCAATTTTTTGATACTTTGAATAACCTTTTTCTTAGTAAATCGAACCTCTTTTAAACAAAAAGTCAATAGCTGTATAGCACCTGCGTTTTAATGTATTCTTTCTACTTCCCACCTAGATTTAGTAGGTATATTCTGCGATTTGTATGAAACATTCTTCAGATAGCTAGAAAAAAATGTCATTGTTCGAGGAGATTTTAACGCAAGGCATGGCTGGTGGGGAGCCCGGCTAAATAGTCATACTCGTAAAGATAAACAAATTTACTAGTGTATAACCAAAAACAATTACAGATCACTTTCTACGGAAAGACCTTCTCATTGGCCTACGGATCCTTTTAAAATACCTGACCTATTACTTCGGAAAATCACGCCAATCAATTAAGATTTGTGTTTTTAACGAATTAAGCTCGGCACACTCACCAATTCTTCTTAACTTTAAAACCACCCCATCCGTAGTATCCACTGACAAACCTATTTTTTCACCTAAAACTAACATTACATACTGCCAGTATTGCATTGACAGAAACTTGAATCTAAATATACCTTGAAGAGTAGACATGAAATCGCGGATGCTGTTTAAACTTTCGTAAAAATAATTGATTAAGCGGCATTCCTGGCTACACCAGCTGAAAGTAACATAAATGGTTGACGCTTTCGTGTATCTTCGGACATAAGTAACCTCATCAATAAAAGGAAAAGAGAAGAGAAGACTGAGGAAAGAATGGCAACGGACTAGGCTTCCAGCTGATAAAGTTATACTAGACGGAGTAGCCTAGCATCTCTACTTAGTAGAGGCATAAATACTGTTACACACGTTTTATGCTGTAAAATAAAAAGCGCTGAATGTTTTGGACCAAATATTTTTTTATATATTTATTGGTGTATATTGTATCCAAAAAAGAATCTATTTATTCGAAATGTCCGCCTTTTGCCATTACACACGCCTTAAGTCGCACTGGCCAATCGCCAATAGCTGCACGAACCTCGTCCATTGGAAAATTGGTCACAGCTCGAACCAAAGCAGTCTTAAGAGATCCAATGTTGGGATATCTTTTGTGACAAACCTTGTCCTCTAAAACCGTCCACAATTTGTATCCAATGGGTTCAAATATGGACTGCCTGAGGAAATGAATATATCAGAGGAAAAACGCTGGCAAATTGTTTCGAAGCCAGGCCTGGGACGTTTTAGCCGTATGGGCCGGCGCCACAACCAGCCATGGAAAGCCCATGGCTGGTTGTGGAATAGGGAATTGTTAAGAGGCTTCACAGCAGCTTCCACAACGGTTTCTTGGTAAACTTTGGCCGATGTTTTGACTCCTTGTTAGCGGAAATGCAGGTCAGTGACTGTGCCAATACAAAAAATGAAGAAACTGCTTCCATACCATGTTGTGTTGTGTCAGCGCATGTGCGCAAGTCTTCGCAATTCTCAGGTAGGCGTTCTGGCAAGTCTTAGTGTTCCTGAACCCTGTTCTCGCTCACAATCTGTGTCCACAATGCCGCTGCATGGTTTACCACTGACCGGCCGACCTAAAAGGTGCGCAAGTTATTTGTCGGTATCTTGTCTGCGAATGTACGCAAGTCTCCGCAATTCGAAGGTAGGCGTGCTGGCAAGTCTTAATGTTCCTGAATCCTGTGTCTCGCTCACAGTATGTGTCCACAATGCCGCTGCATGGTTTACCACTGACCGCCCGACCTAAGTTACTTAGCAGCTTATTGCAGTAAGAAATGCCGTAAAACCAAGTGTTTGGAATAAGATTGTCATCGACACTCACATTTAAAGTAGCGAATTTCCAACATAATTCCCTGTATCACAGCGTCGTGTAGGGCATTTAAGTACGTAAGGCTGACTCTCTGGCGATCAACATTTCTGGGTCTTCTTCGATATTGGTTGTTTGATTCCCTTCAGTCAAATATCTGTCTAGTAAGTGGCTTAAAATGAAATAGAGGACACTAATGGTCCCACTTCTCCACTGCCGACGGAAATTCACTATGCGTACTATTAGTTTGGTCAGAAAATAAATAACACTTATACGCCCGGAAATGTTTCTCTTAATCTGCATGTGTTATAATAAATCTTCAAAGCTGTGCAAATCTAATTGAATCAAACAAAATGAAAAAAAAACTTAATTAAACCAACACAAACATAAATCTATTAGCTAAAACCATAAAATGTTTGCATTTAACAAACTAATATGCAAAGCATGCCCATGCAAATGCTTGCATTTAACGTTCATTCGTACGTCCGTCCGACCATCCGGCCGCCTCGATGATAAGAATACAAATCTTTAAATGAAATCTAAGTTTTCATTAAAAACTTTCTGTGTTTTGTGTAACAACACAATTAGTCAAATGGTTTTTGATGAAGATGCTGAGAGCACAACGAAAGGAAATGATGATAATAATGGAAACAATTAAACAAATACAACTGTATGTAAAGGACCTCATACATGGGAGTGGGTGTGTGTATGTGTATATGTGCGTGTGTGTGTATATAGAACTACAGATAACACTAATGAATTGATGGAGATATTTAAATTAAGTCCTTCTACACAAGTTTATGAATATCTCAGATCACACCTACATACGAGTATGTGTATGTGTGTTTATGTACTAAATATTTCTAATACATTCACACATACTCGCATACGTGTGTGCGTAAGGATGTATGCCAAAGCAAAGATAAATCTTTTAAATAAAAGCCTAAACAAACAGTACAAAAGTTTTCATGCCATCCAAAATTGATGTTCGCACAAATCTCGAAAATGCCCGAACAAATATTTTTAACAACCAAATCAGTGATGGGAAATTTATCTGGAAATTTCCAAACGAACTGAAATTTGCTGATAAAGGTCATCGGTTGGCTTAGCTTCTTTTCCCCATTGGAAGGCATAACAATTGTACATCGGAAAGAAGGCAATATTCAATATATTTCCCCGCGATCCCCAAAAATAGAAAAATAGCTCATCACTGGTTTTAGCTTTCGAAAATATTCAATTCTTCATGGATGATACATGGCTCCATAACCAGTATTACTTAAGATATATTTGCTGTATTACTTTTGCATTTTTTGTTTTCTTAAAACAAAAAACAGAAACCAACAGGTAAGAAGTCTTTAATCGCAAAAATGTTAAGCTGATTGACAAAGAATATTTTAGTACAAACCTAAATGTACATGTCATTTCAAAAATCTCTACTTAAATATAATTAGAATGATAGGAATTTTAAAATGTACTCGTACATACATAAAAAAATTAAAAAAAAATTAAAAAGAAAACACAAGTAAAAAGTAAAAGTCATGCAAGGCTATGGAATACCCTAAAACTTTTTTTGCTGAAGATTTTGCGCCACTGTCCAGGTAACTAGCCCTTCGAGGTAACTAGCTTAGTAATGTAGTTTATTAGCAAAATGATAATGTGGCTATATTGGCAATAAGAAAATAAATTGCAATAAAATAATCGATGAAATATTATAAATAAATTAAATGGTACACTTTTTCTTTGTAAAAATGCATCTTTTTTTCAACTATCAGTATGAGTTGAAGCATAGTTTCACTTACTCCAGCTCGGGCAGCTGAAGCCAACATGAATTCGTACGAGGGCTGCTATATATATATATTATATATATTATATATATATATATATATATATATATATATATATATATATATATATATATATATATATATATATATATATATATATATATATATATATATATATATATATATATATATATATATATATATATATATATATATATATATATATATATATATATATATATATATATATATATATATATATATATATATATATATATATATATATATATATATATACGAGGGCGGTTCGGAAACTTCTTAGCCTAGCACAAAAAGCGCGGTATAAACAGAAAAAAGTTAAATGTTTTGGAACTTCCATCTCTGCACACTTCCATCTCTGCACATGTTAAATTTTGTTTCGATCTGGCAACTCCTTCATATAGAAACATGTGTTCACAAAAGACGCATCCGCGATTTTTTTACAATGGAAAAATTAGAAATGCGTGGTGTCATTAAATATTTACATAAAAAAGGTTTATCGGGACAAGAAATTCATAATGATATGGTGAATGTGTTAGGTGAAAGTGCTCCTTCATATGTAACAGTAAAAAATTGGGTTGCTGAATTTAAACGTGGTCGTACAAGCATTGAAGATGAACCACGTAGTGGACCTCCAAAAACAGCAACAACAACAGAAATTGTAGCCAAAGTGCATGATATGGTATTAAATGATCGACGAATAAAAGTGCGTGAAATAGCTAATATCATGGGCATCTCAAATGATCGAGTCCATTTAATTTTGCATGAAGAACTACAGATAAAAAAGCTTTCTGCAAGATGGGTGCCGCACTTGTTAACAGTCGACCAAAAACGCATAAGAATGAACATTTCTCAAGCTTGTTTGGATCGTTTTCAGCGAAATAAAATGGATTTTAAGCGTCGTTTCATAACTGTTGATGAGACATGGATCCACCACTATACTCCAGAGACAAAATCCAAACAATGGACTGAAGCTGGAGGAAGTGCCCCAAAGAAGGCAAAAACAATTCAATCGGCTGGTAAGGTTATGGCAACGGTTTTTTGGGACTTCAAAGGTATTTTATTGATTAACTATCTGCAAAAGGGTAAAACAATAAATTCAGAGTACTATTGCAACTTTTAGATCAATTAAATGTACAAATTCAAGAAAAACTTCCTGGCTTACAAAACAAAAAAATAATTTTTCATTAAGACAACGCACCAGCGCACAAGACTGTTTTAGCAATGGCTAAAATCAACGAATTAAAGTACGAGTCGCTTGACCACCCACCTTATTCTCCTGATTTAGCTCCCAGTGACTTTTACCTGTTCCCAAATCTAAGAAAAATCCTTGCTGGCAAGCGTTTTACCTCAAATGAAGATGCAATAACAGTTGTAAACCACTATTTTTAAGACCTTGAGGAAAACTATTTTAATCAAGGGATAGAATTGCTAGATAAGCGTTGGACTAAGTGTATTGAAGTTTCTGGAGATTAAATTGAAAAATAAAAATATTTTTGAAAAACTAATTATTCTCTTTCATTGATAGGCTAAGAACTTTCCGCAACGCCCTCGTATTGTATGCATAAAGCAAAAAAATCTCAAGTCCCATGATTGTTTTTCTGTTTTTTCTTGCGTCACTTGGCCTATTTCACAAAGAAGTCGACTAAAGATCTTTTGCAGCATATCGAGGATTTTTTATGTTCCAATTATGTTAACTGTATAAAAATAAAAACGTTTCAGAGAATTATCTTAATTTTTTTATTGCGATAGAAGCAACTATGAAAATTTCGTGTGAAACAGGATATTGGTCAGTTGCTGGCCACTTGTTTCGTTATCTGTGTGGCAAGTGGCACCGTCCTGTTAGAACCACATACCATCCAAATTCATATCCTTAATTTGTGGCCACATGATATCTGTTGTCATCTCGCGATAGCGAACAGCAATAACACTAACTGCTTGGCCGTTCTAATTTTCGAAGAAGTGCGGCTCGATGACAGCATGATGGCAGAACATACTGGGCGAACATGCACAGGCGTTTTCACATTTCCTACATATATATATATATATATATATATATATATATATATATATATATATATATATATATATATATATATATATATATATATATATATATATATATATATATATATATATATATATATATATATATATATATATATATATATATATATATATATATATATATATATATATATATATATATTTGTGGAATTTCAAAATACTTATCTGCGACCCTGTTTAGTTTATATACAAGTATTATAGATTGATGTAAAAGTCGTATAGAATATAACCATGTCCGTCCGTTAGTATGTTAAAAACACAATTTAGTCAAACGAAAAGAGCTAGAGGGTTTAAAATAACAGATGCATGGCTTGCGGTTACAGATCGGTTGATATTAAAAATGGACCAATCGGAACAAAGCGGATAGAGATTCCCTTCTGATGGACTAACAAATTTTTACTTGGACTTTGCCACTTTATAACTTTTATAATTAATAAAACTCTGAGTGAAAATTGTAGCAGTAGACACATTAAACATGCCAGAAATGGGACCGTACTGTCCAAAAAAATTACCCATTATGCTTGAAATATCGGTATCCAGAAACAGTAAAATTTTCTTACATATCTAAATATACGAGGGCGGTTTGGAAACTTCTTAGCCTAGCAAAAAAAGCGCGGTAGAAACAGAAAAAAGTTAAGTGTTTTAGAAACTTCATCGCTGCTATGAACACATGTTAAATTTTGTTTCGATCTGGCAACTCCTTCATATAGAAACAGGTGTTCACAAAAGACGCGTCCGCGATGTTTTTACAATGGAAAAATTAGAAATACGTGGTGTCATTAAATATTTACATAAAAAAGGTTTATCGGGACAAGAAATTCATAATGATATGGTGAATGTGTTAGGTGAAAGTGCTCCTTCATATGCAACAGTAAAAAATTGGGTTGCTGAATTTAAACGTGGTCGTACAAGCATTGAAGATTAACCACGTAGTGGACCTCCAAAAACAGCAACAACAGAAATTGTAGCCAAAGTGCATGATATGGTATTAAATGATCGATGAATAAAAGTGCGTGAAATAGCTAATATCATGGGCATCTCAAATGATCGAGTCCATTTAATTTTGCATGAAGAACTACAGATAAAAAAGCTTTCTGCAAGATGGGTGCCGCACTTGTTAACAGTCGACCAAAAACGCATAAGAATGAACATTTCTCAAGCTTGTTTGGATCGTTTTCAGCGAAATAAAATGGATTTTAAGCGTCGTTTCATAACTGTTGATGAGACATGGATCCACCACTATACTCTAGAGACAAAAGAACAATCCAAACAATGGACTGAAGCTGGAGGAAGTGCCCCAAAGAAGGCAAAGACAATTCAATCGGCTGGTAAGGTTATGGCAACGGTTTTTGGGACTTCAAAGGTATTTTATTGATTGACTATCTGCAAAAGGGTAAAACAATAAATTCAGAGTACTATTGCAACCTGTTAGATCAATTAAATGTACAAATTCGAGAAAAAAAATAATTTTTCATCAAGACAACGCACCAGCGCACAAGAGTGTTTTAACAATGGCTAAAATCAACGAATTAAAGTACGAGTTGCTTGACCACCCACCTTATTCTCCTGATTGAGCTCCCAGTGAATTTTACCTGTTCCCAAATCTAAAAAAATTCCTTGCTGGCAAGCGTTTTACCTCAAATGAAGATGCTATTACAGTTGTAAACCACTATTTTGAAGACCATTAAAATTCATTAAAAAGCGATTGAAAGTTACATCTATTTCGCGATAAAGTCTAGAAATATACGTCTTATTGGAGAAACAACTACACCTCTGACTATAGACGTATGGGTATTTAAAAACAATAAACATAAGTCACCGAATACGAACAAAAAAATACAACGGGGTATTAGAACATAAATAGGGTGTCTTCTGAGGACCATCTGCATGAGGAGATGAAGGTCCGTGCGCAGACACAATTTCCTTCTGTCTAAGTAATACCGGCTAGGGTATTCTTGCAGCAGTAATCCTAACCACCATCTCTTGGACAGAATGCCTTTGCCCAGTTAGATCAGGTACGATCTTCATGATCTAGTGAGAGAGGTATAAGAGAGAATATTTAGATCATCGAAACTATCAGGCAGGTCTGAACAACATCCACGCCGATGAAGTCACAGCAATATTATCCAGCTAGCGTGTGAATGTAGTGCTAGGTTATCATCCTTCGGAGATTTCACCTGAGGAGAAGTTACTACCTCGGCAGACGCGTGTGGTTCTGGCTCAGCTGAGATCTGGATGGTGCAGCCGCCTCAATTATTGTTGGGCACGAATTGGTGCTAACGTTGCGGACATCTGTTCCGCCTGCACTCAGAGACCACATGACGTGCTGCACCTCTTCAATTGTCCGGCCAAGCCCACTCAGCTGACCCCCAGGTCTTTTTTTATGTTTCCAGTTTAAGTAGCGCTTTTCCTCCACTTGGATATCGAAGCAGATCCCCCATAGACGTAAAAGACTTTAAAATATAATATATTGTTGTTACAACAACAACAACTGAATCCAAAAATAACATTAATTCAGCAATTTTTTCTTATTTGAGGCTTTGACCTATGTATTATAGGTTTCCAGGGAACTGTAAAATAGGTCCTTTTGAACATGGACTTATGGGTACTTAGAAACTGTAGAATTTTTTTATAGAATGTGAATATAACATCAACTCTTCAATTTGGCTGAATTAGAGGCGTTGGCCAAAAGGCGTGGTCCAAGTGTATGGACCATAAACATGGGCCTTTAATAGAGATTTTGAGCAATTAGGGATTCGGACAGACCCAAATAGGAGCTCAGAGTCCTCCTTGAACTATGGACACATTTTTGTGTTTTAAAACCAATATGATTTTCTCACAAATCAGAAAATCATGTTAATTTAACAATTCCAAAAAGTTTAATGCCTTGACTCCTGAGTCCTAGGTCGTCAAAAAGTAGGTCCTCTACCATTGGCATATGTACTCAGAAACTGTGAATTTTAACTTTGTAATTTTAATATGAAAGCCATTTGTACGATTTAGCAGAATTGGAGGCCTCCATCTGGAGCCCAAATACCGTTTGGAGACTTTTGGGTATCCAGAAACACTGAACAATTTTAACAAATTCACACATGTACCTTTATTTAAGATTTATCCCAAGTTTAAGTACCGATCGGCCCATATGGGTCCTAGGGGCTACAAAATCGTGCTCCTTGAACTATAGACATATGGTAATCAAAACAATAACATTTTATTGGGGATTCTATATCATATGAGTTTAGGGATTTGGGTACTTTGAACTTATTGACGTATAGGAATAAGATCTATACGATGCTGGAAAATAGGTAATTTAGAACATAGACGAATTTCGAAAATTTATTCCACAGTTTCTGGGGCAGGCATACAGGTCAAAGATGCCTATATTCCTTTCGAAGATCGACATAAGGTAATTCAATATTTGTGTAATTTTCGAACTAATGTCAGTATGCATTAACTTTCAAGATGTACCTAAATCTACGGGCCCTTTCGGCTCTCTCCCACAAAAGACATATGGGTTCTCCAAAACAATAATGGTTCAAAAATGTAGCTCGGCTAAACATGCCCCTAACCACCTGCAACCACATCGCTTAACATAATCAATGTCATTCTTCAACGCTATTTATTCTTGGTGAAGAGTATTAAAGCTTTGCCCCGGCCAAACTTACAAATTGTCGACTTTTTTGTTTTTTTTTTGTTTTTGGGTTATTCTTCTTTTTTACTAAACACATATTTTTTTCTTATAAACATAAATCGTCCAAATACGTACTGGAGATGAGCCTGGTCCTTGCATGTGTTTTCTTTGTTTTTCGTACGGATTTTCATACATAACGAGTTAAAACTAAACTTGGAGTTGCGGACTAAATTGTTTTTAGTCGTCTTGTTAAAACTATAAATTTAATGAATTTTGTGCTGGCCATGTGCTGAAGATGAATATTTTTTCATCTCCTTGTGTCAGAGTACATTAGGGTGTGACGTTTAATGTTGGTATTTGACTTCATATTGAATATTTTTTGTATTTATGGACCGATCATTTTTTTAAACCAAAAAATCAAATCTTTTAAATAAAGATACATTCACTGATAAAATTTAGACCCACTCAGCGGTAGTGGACTTGAGGTAATTATGCAAAACTAAGGGGTGGTCCAACTAAAACGCACGTTGGTAAGTGTATATAAAACATAGTTTATCCTAATATTTTTATCATAAAAGAAGGATCTATGACAATTATGACTGAAACCAATAATCGGCTAAATGCTAGCCACGGATTCGATAGCATACCTCTATCTTTTAGCTCTTAAATTGTTCTTGGCTTAATGACGTTCAGTTTTTCTTTTGTACTTGTATGTGCTAAAAGAAAGAAGTGCAACGGTGTCAAATCACATGATGGTGGCGGCCAATTAAAGGCGCCACGGCGTGAGATAACAATGTCATAGAATTTCTGGCAAGAAGAAGCCATTGTTTCGTTGCCATTAATTTACTTTCGCAAAAGAACTAGTACTTCGTTGGCAGTGTGGCAAGTGTCACCACCCTGTTCCATATCAACTTCAATATCCTAAAGGGCTGGACCCAATCACACGCAGAAAAAATGTATGGTTGTGGTGACAATATTCGAAGAGGGCAATAGTATTGTTGGATGTATGGTTGTGAAACAACAATATTATGATCCTTACAATAATAGTATGATTCATATACAACCATACTATAATCCTCACAACCATACTATGATCCTCACAACAATAGTATGATTCACACATAACCATACTATGATCCCCACAACCATAGTATGATTCATACTCAACCATACTATGATCTCCACAACCATATTATGACCCTCACAACCATAGTATGTTTCACATACAACAATAGTATGATCTTCACAACCATGGTATAATTCACAGGTAACCATGTTATGATCCCCAAAACCATAGTATGATCACACACAAATATACTATGATTCACAATATTATTTATTATAATTAGGTTAAGTTGTCAACAACAGATTTGAATTATGAAAGTTATTTAAAAATACTTTTAATTGAAATTAATATAAGTGATTTAGTTATTTATCAGTAGAAACAATCAGTTTAAAAAACATAAGCGTTTTAATTAAAAGTATTTCAGTTAAACAAAGCCAAAGCAGTTTGTTTGAAATTTGTAATTTCTATATAAAAAGTACTATTATTGCACTAGATCCGTAACAATAACATTGTTCTTAAAAGCATTTTTAAAAGAGAAAAATTACAATTATACAGTATGATTGCCGTAATCATATTATTGTTAACTTAAAACTCAAAAAACAATACTTTTGCCGCACCAACCATATTTAAAATGTTGCTACAACCATATTTTCATAATTAAATTCGGCAATAATACTATTGTTACATTTCAACAATATTAATATAGCGGCAATCATACTATTGTCAAAATTAAATTAAGTAAACCATACTATGGTCGCGACGAACATACTTTTATTGCGAAGAACATATTATTATTGCCATGACCATATAGTAACCATGCTTTTTCTCTGCGTGCAGTCACTCATCATCTCGCGATAGCAAATACCATTCAAGGTAACTGCTTTGCTGATCTCATGTTCGAAGAAGTACGGCCTGATGACAGAACAAACTGGACATGCACAGGTAATTTCACATTTTCTACAGACCTAGTTTGCTGAAATTTGCGCACAATTCTTTTGATTGTGCACACATTTTATCGAGTATGCTGATTAGAATAATCACAAAGCTTTCGAAATGCATCTTGCTGAGTTCTTGGGGGAAAATCTTGACATTAAGGTGCGACTCACAATTAACATTGTGCATTATGATTGGACCACACAACAACAAACAAAAAACCAAAAAATCACAGTTTAGGTTTATACTCTGCGTAAAGTTATGTTCCATCACTCCTCAGCAAGAGGAATGATATGTCAAGACAACATATCCTTAAATTTTTGCCGCCAGGGAAATCTTAAGACTCGTTGGTAGTCGAATTGTAGCTGTTATGGTTGAAGCCATAATCGCAAGTAAGAAGTTAAACTGCAACATAGTTGTGGTTTAAGTCTTAGCGATGTCATCGGACCTTGTTTCGTTTTAATTGAAGAAGAAAACAACCAAATCGTACATTTCCTCGGTACAAATCTTAACACACGACTTTCTAGAGCTGGACACGACTTCACGAGCTTTTATCGGGTTCGTGATGACCTGATGACGCACCAACATTTTTTTTCGTAGAAAAACACATATGTACCAAGCTTTCTTTAGTTTTTGAATATATACATAAGTAAACTTTCCCAAATTGTTAAAATTTACTAAAACCGAACCAGAACACAATTCAATCGTACCTGACAGAAATTTTGAAGCCGAACCGGTAGCGCAGACCTGCTCTGAACCCGAGTTTTTGACATCGAGAGAAGCAAAGCCCGAAATCACAACTGTACTCGTATAGTTATACCCTTGTCCTGCAGGATATGAGGCTGTATATCATTTTGGTATCCGTTCGTCCAGTTTGATGTGAACTACATTCCACCGTGAATACAATTTCTTTCGTTCGATAGGTATCTAAAATGTTGCCGTGTACTTTAGTCAAGCTGAAGTTTTTTTTGTATTAAAAATTTTATAAGTCAAATTTTAAATGTACCATTTTTTAGAGTGTTCATAAACACTCACATCTACTCTTATATGAATGTTTATGTGTCGGCAGTTTTTTTCTCACTGTGTACTTGTAAATTATGTTTGTTGGCATGACTTGTCTAAGTTTAATTTTCTCTGTGTGTCTCCTATCCGACCGAGTATGGAGCAAAACCATTATTCTATCAACACACGTACAGAGGCTAGTACGTACCTATATAGACAGACATACATATGTACATGTGTATGTGTGTTCAGTTTCTTTCTCCATATGTCACTTGTAGATATTAAGATTTAAGATCCACACAGACTTTACTGTTAGGGTTTCTACTTTCGTTCTTTGTAGTGAATTTTAATTCAAAATGCATACAAATATTCTGGGAAAGCAGACTACAAAATTTAATGTGATTTTTGTATGCTTATGGCTGATTTCTTTGTGGAATATTGGGTTACATTAGTTCGTTAGATATGTTTGCATCTCCTGTGTGTTATCTTCTATTACACAGTGCAACAGTTAAAACTATGCAAGAACACCATAGTATAGGTTCGATTCTACTACTAAAGGGTACTATTTCCCTGTACTTGGTTTGAGTAGATTGGTGACCAATTTTTTTTATGGGCCTCAAAAGTTTTGAAAATCAGTGGTCCCCTCGAATAAGGTGTCATCAGTTTTTGCCCAACAGCTAACACATACTTCGTGATAGCGCTTAATAATGTTCGGCAATAATGTAGCTGTAAGCTCTGTGCATAAATGTTGTAACCACTTTATGCCAAAAAAGTAATTCATTCCTGACCTATTTAAAAAAAATTACAAAAAAATCACTTATTTCAGTATAACTTTGAAAGTGCCCGAACGTTTTACTAACAATGTTCCACAAAAGTGTAGCCAAGGTAAAGGTAAACAACTTTTGTAAACATCGCAAAACAATCTGAACGTATCTAGGCACCGTAAATAGTTCATAAATACTAGAATGTTACATGCAAATTTGTTACTCATTCGCAAACTATAAATTATTTCCACTGAATGGTTTATGTTATTTTGTCTACTTTTAGCTTTTATTGTGTTTTGAGTTTCTTTTCAGTGACTTTTGGAGATGTATCTGATTTTATTTTATTTCTATAAAATTCCTATAACTTACTTAATTTTATACTTTTATAATTATTTTATTTCTTAATTCTATTATCAAACTTCTTATATCAAATCTTACAGCCTACGATTTCGAATGTCAACGTTCGCTTGCCTATACAACGAAAAACTGCTGATATATGGGTGCAAAATCAGCTGTTTTTCGGTGCATAGGCATGAGAACGTTAACATTCGACAACGTGGCCCTGGCCTTTTTTTATATAGGTCAGGAATGAATTACTTTTTTGGCATAAAATGTTTACAACATTAATGCACAGAGCTCCCAGCTACATTATTGTCGAACAGAGTTTAGAGCTATCATGAAGTATGTGTTAGCTGTTGGGCAAAAACTGATGACAACTTTTTTCGAGGGGCCCACTGATTTTCAAAACTTTTGAGGCCCATAAAAAAAATTGGTCACCAATCTAGCCAAACCTAGTATAGGGAAATAGTACCCTTTGGAAGTATGCTGTGGTGTTCTCGCATTTTTCAAAAAGTTATCATTTGTGTCATTGTGTTATAGGGCCTAATTAATTTTTGGCATGAAATGATTTGTGCATTTTAATTCATAGAAGTATAATATGTAGCCTTAATAAATATGCGGTAGAAGAAAACTTCTGCTGTTGCTCTCAGAGTTCTCTTATTTTCTCTTTAAACTACAATTTCTCTGGTTTTGACTTAGTCCTAACGAAATTCCACATGTTATCGACTCATGATTCGTAGATTAATATTTTAAAATGCATACACCTAGCCTGATATTGCGAAGGTCTCCAAAATATGGTGTACAGTCAAAGCAACAAATGGGTTCTTGGTAACGCCAGTTTAAAGCGTTCAAGAATATATGCTTCGTCTAAAATTGTTTTCCTAAATGGCGAATTTTCGAACAAATAGAAAGTCAAACAAAATATGCATAAAAACACTTTCTTACGTTTTTTTGAAAGGATTTGTTATATTTTCGCATATAAAGTGAAGTCTTTGCCAATACTTGCACCACCATACGGCGCTGGAACAACGGTTGATATCTGGTCATCGATGGTTTGAATACTTTTATAGTGGATTTAGTTTTAGCTATATATTTTTTCACATTAAACAGGGATTATCCGGCTCGAGACCTCTTGCATCTACATACTAATAGATGACTAAAAACCTAAAAAGTGAGACTTGCAACTGTAATTCTCATACGCTTGGTTAAGACCAGGTCTTAAAGAGTTTTGTATTCCTGTTAACAGTTGCCGCGAAGCTTTCGGACCAGAAATCGCGAAAACAGTGTGTAGCTACAAAGATTAATGTCACTTTGCCATTTTGAAAAAAAAACTTGTCTTCTATTAAAATGTAGATGCAATAGGTCTCGAGCCGGTTTATGCCTGTTTAATGCGTAAAAGTAAAAAAAACCGATATAAAGCAAACGAGCTAAAAATATATTTCTTTTGTTAATATACCCTGCATCACTCTGTCTGCCCGTCAGTCATTCTAAAGCTTGTAATCAAAAAAGATTTAAATACAGGTCTACCTTAGCATCCACATCTTACATCCAAACTTGATATAACATAGCACGAATAAGTTTTTTTTAAACCAGGGAACAACGTTATTAAAATTAAAGAAAACCGGTGCAGATTTACATATTTTATACTTCTATAACACATAGATTACATCTAATCATTATGAAATATGACACATGTTGGTTTCGTGGACTAAGGACGGACATTATCAAAATTGCGGGAAATTGGCTAAGATGTAGATATAGGTCCAACAATTGCCGTAAATCGGTTTAGAAGTAGATACAGCTCTCACACATATGTTCATCCGATTTTTTTGTTGTTAGCTCAAGTAGCCACATCATACATCCTTCAGTTGCAGTAAATCGGTGCTTTATTGAAATAATGGAAAATCGGTTGAGATTTTTATGTGACTGCGCATAGAGAAAGGCACCTAAGGGTAAAAAAAATCAATTTTCTTTTTTTTTTATGTGGACATCATCTGAGCATCGAATTAGACCCATCCAATGCCCCAAAAGTGTTCCCTCCCAGAGATATGCGCGTTTTATGGAAGTAAAGTCGAAGATTCTAAGCGCAAATAGAAAGGGACCTAATCTTTAAAATGGCTCTCCTGAAAAAAAATTTCATCAACTTTTCACTTTTTTTTGATGTGGACAACATCTGAGCATCGAATGAGACCAATCCCATGCCCCAAAAGTGTTCCCTCCCAGAGATATGCGCGTTTTATGAAAGTGTAGTCGACGATTCTAAGCGCTAATAGAAAGGGACCCAATCTTTAAAATGGTAAAACTGAACAAAACTGGTTTTTAACCTTAGGGTCCTTTCTATTTTGCGCGTCACATATATTGCTCCCACACATATGTACCACCGATTTATTTATTTTTTGTTCTAGAAGCCTTATGTCACAGCTGGCATAAGTATATTCCTCGTGCCAAGGACGGGTGCTGTTGAAACTGAAAAATATCGGTTTAGATTAAGATATATCGTAGCTCCCACATACATGTCCAATTCAATTTACCAAAAACAATAAAATTGCCTCACAAGTTTAACTACGACGTTACTTTTGAAATCTGGGTAAATTTGGACCAAAACATATTTTCAGTTAGTTTTTTTGAACATCCAGGGTTATAGTATAGTTGGAAACTCCCGACTTTGCCTTTTTTTACAATTTTTTCCATTCTAAAGGTTTTAATAGTCCTATCAAATTGTCCTACTAAAAACGCAGAAAAGCATTACGAAAAATATATTCCTGTGCGATTTACGAAAAGATTACGAAAAGAACATTTTACAGGTATTCGAAGGTCGGTTATACTGGTAATCCATCTAGAGGTATTTTATCAGAACAAAGAAGTATATATAAATTCAAATCAAGAGTGGAATCTTTATTGTCAATTTGAAAGGAAATTTTACGGCATTTACTTTTTTAATATAATTTCCTTCTACGCCTCAGGGTTTTCATTCTGAGGGATTAATTTTGGATGACTCGTTCGAGCATTTCGACCAGTATGGCGTAATGTAGGCTTCCAAAACCTGAATCGTAGCCGGTTTGTCAGCATAGACTCTGGACTTATCGTAACCCCAAAGTTGCCAGAAACCCTGCGTTTTCTCTTTAATACCCTGCACTACCTTCTCGAATAGGATACAAATAATTAGTTGAATGGAAAATGTTTGCCAGTGCAAACAGTGGCCAATTGTGTGAAGAAAACTTGAAAAGTAAGGTTTACAAAAAAAGGAAGGCCATTATTTTGTGGAGAGTCTAGCCTTATAGAGTTCTGTTTTACTTTCAACAATTGCAGCAAAGCTTTCTGAAGAGGGTTGCCACGGACCCGAAATCATGATAAAAGCAGTGTGCAGCCACGAAAATCAATGTCACTTTGCCATTTTGTTAAAAACTTGCTTCTATTTAATTTTAGAAGCAAGAGGTCTTAAGCCGGTTATTCCCTGTTCAATGTGTAAAAGCAACAGACCAAAATAAAACAAACGAAATAAACATAAGTGCAAAAAATATTAAATTTTTATGAACTGGCAGTGTACCAATCGTCTCAGAATCATTTTTGAATATCCAATCGTCTCAGAATCATCAGTTGCCCGTCCATTTTAAGCTTGTAATCTAACTAGGAATTATAATAGCAGATATATCGCGGACATAAACAAACGAGGTGAGCCGCTTTTTGAATTTGAAAGGGCAAAAGGTTTACGATTTACAATCGCATCAGGGAACTGCTTATAGACATACCTCAGGTCAAAAATAGTGATTCGTTCAAGGTCTCAAATTGGAGAGTATCAACGAAACGTTTATTCTCAGACCACTTCAAAATTTAATATCATGTGGAACACGAGATCGTTAAGGGTAAATCCTATAGAAATCCAAGGAAGGCAAACTGGAAAAAGTTCAGAGAACTAATGTAGCAACTGACACCTCTAGCAGAGAAACTGTCAGACGTGCGCCACTAAGAAGACTGAGTAGATCGCGTAACAAAGGCTCTGACGGATAGCATCCTGTGTCCTGAACGTAACGCGGTGTCTGATGTTGTGCAACAGAGCAAGCAATCAATTAGATTTTTACTCAAACTGTTCCATCTTCAAAGAAGCACTTTTCCAATATGTTATATTAGAATTAAGTACATAGTTAGTTGTAAGAATTGATCTGTAAAGTAATAAATAAATAAATAAACCTCTGGAAAACCAACTAAACGTGGAGATCATCGGTGGTCAGGGTAATAAGAAGAATAGTAGGAGAGTCTTTAACAGGGCAAAGAAGGAGCCAACTGGCACTAATACCGAAAATCCTTTAGAGACATCAGGTAGTGGATAAAAATGGGAAACTTAGATCCTGGTCACCATTCTGCGAATAAATGGAAAGTACGAGTTAAGTAGCAGGACTACGCAAGATGCTATTCAAGGAGGTCAGCATGCGATAACTTCTGATGAAACCCGAAGGACCATTTAGGGAGAATAAACAATAGACTATTGAACTTCTTCTTGAAACTAATTTTCCGAGTTGTCAGGACGAACAAATCAATGAGAATAATCTAAGCACTTTACTCACATCATGCACGAAGGAGCTCATAGGGTAAGTCGTCGACATAGATAAGTTAGCATGGGCAGTACGTTCGTATCAAGCATACAAATCGCGCGAACCGGACGGTATCATGCCGGCTCAGTTATAGGAGTCATCAACCCTAAGATGGTCATATGTATATACCGTAGGCATGGGGATAGGTAAAAGTAAATTTTTTTTTACAAATCGGAGAAAAAATCACAATACGACGACGAAGGATTGCAGACCAATTAGTCTCTGGTAGATTCTTTTTAAAACCTTGGAAAGGCTTTTTGACCTTTATATAAAAGAACTTCTAACATCCAGCAATTTTAGTGGGGAAGAACACGCCTATCTTAACGAAAAGAAGAAGAAAATGCCATTAGAACCTTCTCCGGAAGTCAAAGGCGACTTCGACAACCTGTAAATAACCTTGATTTTGAAAGCTGTTAGCCCCATTGGGGTACAACCAGACTTAAGTTTATACTTATAGTTGGGAAACATAATAAGTGACAGAATAATAAACTCGTGTCAGGCAAAAGAATTGTGAAACGATTGTAAGCTAGCCAAATAACCATTATTGTGGTATATAGTGATTAACGAAATCGGTACCTTATCGAAATTTTCTCAGTACAGAAGGTATCAAACTGACAGCGGTTGCCGACGATGTGGTGCTGCTGGACCGAGGTAAATTTCTGCCAACGATTTGTGACATTTTAGAACGGTCACTGGGGAAACTTTCTCGGCTGACGAATAACAACGGACTTGGCTTCAATTCAAGTAAACCAGATTACATGGACCCATTTTTATACCCTCTAACATAAAGTTTGCAATTATTTTTCATTTCGTTTGAAAAATCTCTAAATTTTGATTGTTTTGTTACAAACATCATTCCCCAGTGGAAATCTCCTATTCCATAGTAAGATGTAGGGTATTAACCATTTCACGCTGAAACTTATTGCATATACAAATACTGGCCTCTATTATCCCAACTATTGTTTGTCTCTTTTTACATCGCCTACAGCATTTGTTCTGTGGTAATAACATACATGTCAAAGGTTAATTGCTGCAAAAATTTCTTTTCTTTTATCTAAATAGAAATGAATGAAATTGTTTTTGTTTTGTCGTTGGTTTTTTTCTGCTTGATACTGAAACAAATTGCATGTGGGACCTGTGAATGTTTTTAATGAACAAAAAAGTTTAATTAAGGAAACTGGAAAATTACAACTATTTGTAATTGAAACCAACATTTTTGTATAATGGACGAGAAGCTACAAAGTTGTGTATAGCCAACAACCAGACATATCCAGGATGAGCGGCATAATGAAATGCTCCACTTTTGCATTTGTGTTTATAGAGCGGCATAAGTGCAGAGGTCAATTGTTCCAGAATACGATTGCTCTTTGCCAAACATAGGATGTCATTGAGCGCAAAAGAAAATTTGCCGGACTTATATATTAGAATTAAGACTTTATTTTATAAGGACTTCGCATATATATCCCTGACAAAAACGACTGGCAGATACCTATAACAGGAACTTTAAATTACATAAACTTTTACACAAACTAGACGAGATGGGTTTTTTGCATTTTACAATTTGTCTGAATTAGAAGCCATAGCCTATGGGCGTGGTTTATGGACCAAAAAACTTTTCCTATTCACTAGTATCTGTAAAAACAGAAATTTTCTCACAAATCCAAAAGTGTACCTATATTTAAGATTTGTGCCAATTTAATATTCGGACCCTCCATAAAGGCGTTAGGGGATAAAAATCAACCACCATTAATAATGGACATATGGATTAAAAAAATTAGAAAATTTTGTCACGAATCCTTATACGACAGTTGCTATTTATATTTCGGGTCCGGCAACAAAAACACAATAATTTATCATTGGAAATGGTTTGATTGTTTTTCAAAATATTCTTTAAGATCAATACACTTTTGCATAAGCACAAACCAATTTTCGAAGCACTTTTTCCACTCCGATTGAGATACCTCCAACACAAGATTTTCAAACGCTTCAACAGCTGCTTTGGGCGATAAGTAACGTTGACCACGCATTTTTGTCTTATTGCTAGGTGCCAAGTGAGGCTGTACGGTGGTTGCTGGGCCATCCACCGTACAGCCCTGATATCTTCGACATCTTGAGTGGTCAAATAGCTCATCGTTTCAGCCGATGTGTGAGAGCTTGCATTGTCGTAATGCAAAATGAGCCATCTTCTCTTATTATCTTTTCTCATTTCTTCGAACACTGTTGGCAAACAGATGTTTGTAAAAAGTCAGAATTGACCGTCCTATGCACAACTAAAGGCATTGTGGCAACATGGCCGCTTATACCAAAAAATGGCAATCATTTGTTTCAATGTACTTCTTCCACGAACAATTTTTGATGGATTTGGCTCGTCCTGAAAGACCCATACGGTCGATTGCTGCTTTGTTTCGGGTTCATATGCATAGATCCATGATTCGTCACCTGTGACAATATTATACACTGCCTATGAGCTACCGCAGTTATAGTCTTTTTAACATTTCTTTGCACCAATACATACGAGCCTTTTTTGAGCATTCGTCAAATTCTGTAGGATCCAACGAGAACAAATTTTTTACACTGAAAAATTAACATGCAATATCTTATTCATGCGTGTCATAACAATGCCCAAGGATGATGTCATGGTACATAATATGTCGGATTTGCTTAATCAGTTCACGCACAGCATCGATGGTTTCTAGCAAAGTGGCCGAAGTTGGACGTCCTTTACGAAATTAGAGCGAACGGCGTCCGAGACTGAGCTCTTGGTACCAGCGATTAACAGTGGATTTTGATGGTGCTGCATCGCCAAAAGTCGAAACAAGTTGATTCAAACACTCTTGTCTCGATAGCCCACTAGTATTGTCAGGACCCGAAATATAAATAGCAACTCTCGTATGCTCCCATGGCGCATTGTAAAAACATGGTTGTAGCTACAATATGAATAAGGTTGCGTTTTATTGTTCAGTAAATTACTCCTATTATTCTGAATTTAATGTATTTTTAAATAATTGACTTAATAAAAATCTATTGTTGAATAAGAACGTAACCCAATCCTAATTAATAATATTCTGGATTATAGAATGGTTGAGTGGCATCATACAATGGATCATAACATGGTTGTGTATAAATCATGCTATGATTGTGTGAAACGTGCTATGGTTGTAAGAGTCATAATATAGTTGTGGGGATCATAATGGTGTTGTGGAGATCACCGTATGGCTGTCTGTGAATCATTCTATTGGTGTAATGATCATAATATTGTTGTGTCACAAATTTTCTAACCAACAAAATACTATCGAAATAACTCAAAATCCATAATACAGGGTGACCCAATAAGACTAATGGGTTAAAATACGTATATTAAAATTTGTTTATTCATAATTTTACTTGAAGATTATATAGGTTTTTTTTTAAATATATGATGGCTACAAATGATGTACAGCCACGCTTCAAAATTGTTGATTTTTATTGTTAGTCTGGCAAGTCTATTATTTCAACTCAACGAAATTATCGTAGCCATTTAAATGTCAGAACAGCATCCAGTAACTACATGCTTAGGTACTAAGTCTTTTAGTTTGAGGAACAGGTAACCGGGTAAGAATACTAGGGAATTACATCGACATCAATTACACCTCTCAAGATGTACTGCTTAATGCGGTGTTATCGTTGATAAAGCTATCGGTCCTTTTTTTTGAAACATTTTTGAAAAAGGGTCAACCAGAAATTGAGAATAATCCTAACATACGGTTTCAGCAAAATGGAACCACTGCACATACAACAAGAGCCACAATTGAACTTTTTTCCTAAACTTTTTGGGAAACCCCTCAGTCTTATTTGGCCATTCAGTATATACACCTAGAGTCGATTTATCCACGTAATTATGTAGCTGTGAACGCGGGGAACTTCTTGACAGAAAGTCTTTAAGCTATACTGGGAATTTAGGGTGGTGACTTTTTTTTTAAGTGTTGCAGGGACTAAAAAGAGGAAAAAAGCGTCATATTCTAGCGACCTGATCTGAGTCTAAAAAGGTTGAAGTTCTTCGGTTCATACATATTCTAAAAAAATATCCAGGAGCATTTCCGAGCCTATGAGTTCGATTAGGACTGGCCAGAAACCAGTGTTCATTTCGAGATATAGTTTAAATACTCTGGCTACAACGCAGTACTCCTTGGTACCACAACGGCCCTCAATTGATTTAAAGATAGTTCTTTGCATATCGTCAGGTAATATTTTCATGTATCTACTTAGTATCGACATAAATACTGTTACAACATTGAACACACCCATTTCAATAGCAGAACTGAACAAACCCCGTTAATGTCATATGAGTTGTGTAAGCTAAACTCAAAAGCGTTAGTCTGTAATGGGATTTTAAAATTGTTTCAACTTTCATCATGGAGTGGTCAGATAATGAGAACCGTATCGCTGTAATAGCGCTTTTCAAATGTAAAATGAAAAAAGCGATATATTCAAAACGCTCCGGCTACTAGGGATTAGCCGCATGTTCGTCTAGCGATGCATAAAACTATTTAAGGAGACTGGAGATGTAAAAGACCGCCACCGGTCGGGCCGCCCACACTCTGTTCGAACACCGCATATCATCAAAGCCGTTAAATCAAGAATTCACAGAAATCCGCTCCGAAAACAGAAAATCATGGCCCGTGAAATGAATATCACGCAAAAGTGCATGAGTCGAATCATTGAAAAAGACTTGGGACTTGGGGCTTTCAAACGAAGTACCGGACATATATTGACTGCAGCTTTAAAAAAAAGGATTGAAAAATGCAAACGTCTTTTGGTGAAGCACGCTGATAACTTGCACAGAAAAATTTTGTGCGCCGATGAAAAAATTTTTACCGTTCAGGAACAATTTAACAAGCAAAATTATAGAGTGTATGCGCGGTCATCTAAGGAAGCATCTGAAGTGATCCCAAATGTGGAAAAGAGTCATCACCCAGCTTCAGTCATGGGTTGGTGGGGTGTCTCTTACGATAAGATCACTGACCTGCATTTCTGCGAAAAAAGAGTCAAAACATTGGCCAAAGTTTACCAATAAACCGTTTTGGAAGCTGTTTGGAAGCATCTTTTGCAAAACCAGCCATGGACTTTCCAGCAGGATTCTGCGCCGGCCCATAAGGCTAAAACGTCCCAGAACTGGCTTCGAAACAATTTGCCAGCGTTCATTTCCTCTAAGGAATGGCCCTCAGGCAGTCCAGATTTGAGCCCATTGGGTTACAAATTGTGGGCGGTTTTAGAGAACAAGGTTTGTCACAAAAGATATCCCAACATTGGATCTCTTAAGACTGCTTTGGTTCGAGCTGTGGCCAATTTTCCAATGGACGAGGTTTGGGCAGCTATTGACGATTGGCCAGTGCGACTTAAGGCTTATGTAAAGGCAAAAGGTGGACATTTCGAATAAGTAGATTCTTTTTGAATGCAAAATACATCAATAAATAAATTAAAAAATATTTGGTTTAAAAACATTCAGTACTTTTTATTTTACAGCATACAACGTGTGTAACAGTATTTATGTCTCTACCAAGTATAAGTATAATAGGCTTTAAATAATAAAAACTTGCACAAAAACTACTAGTTTTGTTAGACTGAAAATGTCCTAATTTTTTTGGTGTAAATTAAAACTCCAGACTGGGACATGTGCTAGCAGTGTACAAATATAGGATGATCCAAGTAGAGATACTTTTTTCACTAGCCTTTTTTTGACAAATCACGTGGGAGTCGTGTCATGCTGTTATGCTATCATTGTTTAGTATTGTTTGGCATTTCTTCATGGAAAGACTTACGCCTGAACAACGTTTACAAATCGTTCAACTTTATTACGAAAGCTCACGTTCTGTGAGGAATGTGTTTCGTGCACTTCGTTCATCTTATGGTCAACATAATCGGGGTATGTAAACAAGCAAAATTGCCTTATCTGGGAAAAAGAGCAACTAGAAGATGTTAAAGAGCTGCCACTTCATCCAGAAAAAGCAACAGTTTGGTGTGGTTTGTGGGCCGGTGGAATCATCGGTCCATATTTCTTCAAAAATGATGCCGGTGAGAACGTAACCGTCAATGGCGACCGTTATCGTGCCATAATAACCGACTATTTGATACCTGAAATTGAAGCTCGGATCTCGGCGACATTTGGTTTAAACAAGACGGTGCCACTTCCCACACATCGCATCAATCAATGGATTTATTGAAAGAACACATCGGTGAGCAGATAATTTCACGTTTTGGGCCGGTGGATCGGCCACCAAGATCGTGTGATATCACACCGTTAGACTTTTTCCTGTGGGGATATGTAAAGTCTAAAGTTTATGCGGCCAAACCCGCTTCGATTCAGGCCTTGGAGCAAAACATCACGCGTGTTATTCGCCAATTACACTGTGGAACATTTTTGGGGTTATTGTCTGGGGGTGAGAAATTCCAATTCAGGGTGATGGTACTAGGTCAGTATATTAAAACCCTCAAAGGGTTTTGCGTTCGTATGTTCCAGTACCAAATCAACATTTTTGCAATTAGAAATAAATTTATGAAGAAAATTTTGCCAATTTTTTTTTTTAAGTAACTTCACTTAATTGTAAATAAAAGCAGAACGCGTTAATCGATTTCTATGATCTATGTCGCATTTTGTTTATAGGTTATGTGACTTTACGTGAAAGTTATAAGACTTTACACGTTTTTCCGTTTGGGATCTATATGTTTTTAAAAAAAAAAAAAAAAAAAATTTTGGCAAAATTTTCTTCATAAATTTATTTCTAATTGCAAAAATGTTGATTTGGTAGAGAAAAAGTATATTAATGAATTAAAGAAAATGTAATTATTAATTTTTTTCAATTTATTTCAGCAAAATCGAACTAGTCGTTCTCGAGTTATGTCAAACTACGTTTTTGCCAACATTTTACAACTAAGCGAAAAAACATCAAGATAAGGAACTAGTAAGTAAGTGCTATAGTCGGGCGTGGCCGACTCTATGATACCCGCACCACTATAAATGTGATTAAGTCTCCTGTTAATCGAAAGCACTCGTCGCTATTTCTATCTGTATCTATCACGCAAGCACTAAGCCTTTATACCCCATACCACTATGTGGTGAGGGTATAACAATTATAGTTGGTCCACATTTGCATACCTTGTTTTCGGACCCTGTGCCCTCCCACGGACGAGATAAATCATTTGGCTTGACATATTTAAAGTCCAGAGGCAATTCCCTGTCATTTGAGGGGTCACACTAAAATCCGGGTAAACCGAAACTTTTGGACCCTCCTAATGGACCCTGGGGCCCAAACAGGTCGAATTTTTTTCTGTATTTAAAATTGTAAGATAATTTCCTTTCACTTAAGGGGTCACACTTATATTTAAAATCATGGGTCCATTTTTTGGGTTCTGAAGTCCCCGCAGGTCCGAGAGGCGGGTCCAACTATTTTTTTACATTTTATGGTCAGTTCTACATCGAATGGCATATTTTTTTAATTTGTTGACCAATACACGCGACATCAACTGGATTTGGACCAAATCCGGGAGTTCCTTTGTATGGGGGATCTATCAGAAAGTGCTCCGATTTGGACCAAATTCAATAGCGTCCGTCCTTGTCCCAATATATTACCACATGCCAAGTTTCATCAAGATCGGTGCATAAATGCGACCTGTACTTTGATTACAGGAATAGATGGACATCTTTACATCCAGCCAGCCAGCCGGCCAGCCAGCCAGCCAGCCAGCCAGCCAGCCAGCCAGCCGGCCAGCCAGCCAGCCAGCCAGCCAGCCAGCCGGCCAGCCAGCCAGCCAGCCAGCCGGCCAGCCAGCCAGCCAGCCAGCCAGCCAGCCGGCCAGCCAGCCAGCCGGCCAGCCAGCCAGCCGGCCAGCCAGCCAGCCAGCCAGCCAGCCAGCCAGCCAGCCAGCCAGCCAGCCGGCCAGCCAGCCAGCCGGCCAGCCAGCCAGCCAGCCAGCCAGCCAGCCGGCCAGCCAGCCAGCCAGCCGGCCAGCCAGCCAGCCAGCCAGCCAGCCAGCCGCCCAGCCAGCCAGACAGACATGGCTAGATCGACTCAAAAAGTAATTCTGAGCAACTTTCTCTCTGGTCCCGGTATTCTAACTCGATTCCTTCGATGTGTTACAAACGCAAGCACTAAGCCATTATACCCCATACCACTATGTGGTGCGGGTATAAAAAATGTAAAATGTTCATAAACTGGCACATACGAACGCAAAACCCTTTGAGGGTTTTCATATACTGACCTAGTACCATCACCCTGACTTGGAATTTCTCACCCCCCAGATTGGCTGTTGTACTGTGTTACCAGTCGAAATGCTCGAACGAGTAATCGAAAATTGGACTCAACGGATGGACCATGTGAGGCATAGCCGCAGCCAACATTTGATAGATATAATCTTCAAAACAATAAATGCCAAAGAATGTTCTCTCAAATGATAATTAACGTTCCCCATTTAATTTGAATTTTCTGTGTTTTTTTTTCTTTAAAAAAGTAGGGAACCTCGAAATGGATCACGCGTTATAATAGGCTTTAAATTGGGAAAACTAGCACAAGAAGTACTAAAAAACTACTTTTGTCGGATTGAAAATGTCCTAATTTTTTGGCGTAAATTAAAACTCCAGACTAAGCCATGTGATAGCAGTGTACAAATATATACAAACCCTAACAAAAAAGCAACATTTCCACAACTATGGTCTCCCAAAACAACGAATTCTGACTGTAAGCTTTTCAACATCAACAGATTCTATTCGGACTGAAATCAGTTTCCCAAAAATGCCGAACTTAAATATCAATTGTCTCTTATAAGCCAATAAAAATGTTAGCCTTATTTAATTTCTGTTTAGTTTGTTCAAATGTTCAAATCAACTTTTGTGCGATAAAACTGAAAATTGTCGAGTTAACCCCGCAGGCAAACGAACCACAAATTGTTGTCCCCGTACAGAGAAAACACAACCACATATGCAATGAATGGAAAGCCGAGCATGGCGCCGGGGGGAAAGCTAGAGATAGAGAGACACTATGCAATAGAAAAACATACATATAATAGGACACACAACTAATATTACCCCAAAGCAAGCTTCCATATGGCACAGCCGGTGGTAAACATTGGTTGCACTAATAATCTTTAATATGCTCTAACCAGAAGCAGCAATTGCAGCAACATAGCCAAGGTACGAGTACCCAATGACAACAACTGCTGCTGCTGCTGATGAAGCGACCAAAATTGAAAACTACCCTACCGCATGCAAATGCAGTCTGCCCGGAGTGGGTTGAGTCAGACGACATGCAATCATCCACTGTACAAAAAAAGGAAATTATTGGAACAGCCATTAGACAAATGATGTCATGAGGTCCTGTTCAAATCACACTCTCTGCTTCTCCCTCACGGCACCCCCTGTTAGTCAACCCCTATACAATCATCGTTGTGATCATCATCGACACCAACGCCGTTGCCATCAGCATCATTAGAGTCGGTGACATTTGCTGTCGTTGCTAATTTTGAAATTTATTTAACAAATAAACGAAATTCAGACGTAGCGACAAAAAAAAACAAAAATGTTGTTTAGAAATTCGACCAGAAAAACGTTGAAATGAAAAATGAAATTACGTTTGCTTAAAATATCGCATTTGCAGCGCTCGGAAAATAATATTTGTGTGACTTTATACCCTACATTATACACATAAATATGTACATTAGCATGGGAAGCGAAAAAAAGAATTTTTATTAAAATTAAGTAAAAACATTGTTTAGGTAGGCCTGGCCGAACTGGTACTCGTATTTACCCACCGTAGATTCTCTATTAAGACGGCAAAAAAAAACAATTATCATATTGGTTGCCTTTAGTAGCGTGAAAAAATAACAATTATCATACTGATTGCCTTTAGTCGCGTGCTTCGTTTTTTCTCAGTGTCCACCATTTCGAACCGCACTTCCTTAATCCAAAGAATTATTCAATACTTGGATTTGCTATAAAATTTGCTTTTTATTGATTATTTATTATTCATAGAGGGCGGTTAAATTTTAAGGGCCGATGTTGATTTTGAATAAAATACAAATTATTTAAAAAATTGTTATCGTTTCTTTTCATTATGATAATATTGGTAAAGTATGCATCGAACAAAATATCGGCCAAATGGCCGCCGTGACTTCGGCGACAAACCTCCACCTGAAGGTCCAAATGTTCGATGGCACTGAGGCATAATTGAGGTTCTATGCCGTTAATCTGCCGAATTATTTCATCCTTTAGCTCTTGAGTTGTTGCTGGCTTACCGACATACAACTTTTCTTTCAAATAACTCCAAAGAAAGATGTCCAACGGTGTCAAATCACATGATCTTGGCAGCCAATTAACATTGCCACGACGTGAGATAACACGGCCATTGAACTTGTCGTGCAAAAGAGCCACTGTCTCGTTAGCTGGGTGGCAAGTGGCACCGTCCTGTTGAAACCACATATCGTCCACATCCATATCTTCTAATTCGGGGCATAAAAAGTTCGTTATCATCCCACGATAGCGAACACCATTCACAGTAACTTCCTGACCAGCCTCATTTTGGAAAAAATACCGCCCAATGATGCCGCCAGCCCATAAACCAGTACGGAGCTATACGAGCATGCACTGGTGTTTTTAGATCTCCTTCAGGCCCGGTTTTCTCAAATTTTTGCACGACTTTTTCCGATTGTACCCACATTTTTAAAATTAAATTGACCGAAAAAATCACGAAGTGCACGATATGCATTTTCATAATAAGCCTAAATAGGTTTTACGCGTTGCTCGCTTGTGTATCTTTCCATGGTTCAAATTAGTCTAAAATTGAGAAATATCAAATGAAATGCAGAAAAAAAATTTGACTTTAAGGTATGGTTCACATTCAACATCGGCTCTTCTGAAAATTTAACCACCCTTTATTTACTAGTTGTTCTATAGAGTTATAAATCTAGAGGTATCATTTTCAAAATAAAAAAAAATACAAAAATTCAAATCAAGTGTGGAATCTTTATTGTTCATTCGAAATGACATTTTATGCCATTTATTTTTTAAATATAATTTTCTTTCAATTTTGCGGCTGAGGGAGTTCATTCTGTGGGTCTAATATTGGATGACTCGTTCGAGCAAAACCATGGTTTTTGCGGTTTAAGTCTTTTCATGATGCAATGACAAACAATACTGAAAAGAAAAATAAAAAAGTTTAACACAACTCATTCGTAATCTGTCAAAAGCCCCATTGAATAAAATATCTCTAGATTGATCACCCGTTACAAATTTGAAAAATATGGACTGATGATTTCACCTGCCCATTAACTGCACCAAACCGTGGGTTTCGCGGTGTAAGTCTTTCCATGATGAAATGGCAAACAATACTGAAAAAAAAATTAACACAACTGAAGCGTAATCTGTGAAAAAACTCTATTAAGATTGTTGTAATTTCTGATCGTCTACAGAGGGTCTGCTTTGACATCCAGGTGAAAAAAATTTTCCAGCTGAGTGGGTTTGGCAGGACTGAAGTAAAGAGGTGGTCCCTGAAGGGATGCAGACAAACGTACGCGACAGTTTCAACAGTTTACTCCCAATTTAAATTTAGGCTGCATCACCATCCGCGTTTGCCAAGGTAGCGTTATTTTCGCTGGTAAAATCTCCGGGGGATGTTCCATAAGTACTACACTCATGCTTTAGCTTGACACTGCTGCTGTGTCTTCATCAGCGTAATTCCCTGGTAATTACCTACTAGGTAACTACGATGATCTAAAGACACTTTTTCTTGTAACCCTGGACCCCTATCTCTCTCTATAAATCATGAAGTTAATACCTAATCTGCCTAGGTAAAGGCATCCTGTCCACGAAGTGGTCATTGGAATGACTACGGCGACACTTAAGCAGATACTTCCTAGACAATAAGAAATGGTGTCTGCGCACTGTAAAGACCTATTTCCAAATGGAGGTTGCATGTGCAGAGTTTCGGAAAAGGCTTTGCTAAGTGACTCCAAGGATTTTGTGTTAGTTGGTATTCAAGATGTTGCGGCCGTCGACTTTCAAATTAAGGGCATCTTCACCTCTAAGCTTCTGCCGTCAACAGTGCTGCTATCGATTTGCAGGATATTTTCATTTTCCTTGCGTGCTATATTAGCAAGGTAATAGTTGATTTTTGCATATGTCATCCCGTTTAAGTCCGGATGATATTTAGGTTGAATTGATTGACCGTGTCTTCGAATATGTACTGTGCTACTTGTAGAAAACACGCTGATGATCACCGTCGATCAGGCCTGGCAGGAGAAGTGCTTCAAGCGCCTTTGTTACCAGCGAATGCTATGAGATCGGCATGTATGATAAGACTCCCCTTTGCTTTCGTTTTTCAGTTTCAGTAGCGGTATCAATCTGCACATGTTCCAAGCATCGGGAACTTAATAAGTGGCTCACGGCAAACTGAGCACTTTAGAAGATCTCCCCAACATAAGCATGAAAATTCCGTCTGGACCCAGCGACTTTACTTAACACTGTACATGATATTGGCAACATCGCCAACGAGCGTGGATACGACACAATACTCCCTTGTTTGCCTCTTCGGTCACTGGGTAGTCAATTAGCGGCTGGTTAAAAAAACTCACTCGCTGCTTCGGATCAGATACTATTCTGGCACTAAACGTGACGGCTAGGGGAGGATCATTTCTTCCCGGGTAAGAGATTGTTTTGACTGTTGCCTTAGAGTTAAGTTCACCCATTTAAGGATAATGATGGTTGGAGCTACGAATGTCATCACTCTCATCTGTGAGTCCCGCTGCCTTTGCTGGAAAATTCTATGCAACCAGCATGGTTCGAAACTTGTTCATAGCTACATGAACATCCGCGGAAATGGGTTCAGAGCACGGCTGAACCAATCAACCTGAACTGCGCTAAAGGCGCTATGGCTAGTATAACTACATCTCAAGAGCTTCAGCGGCCGCTTCGAAAAAAATAGAGCTTTAAAAAAATAGGATTGAAAAATGCAAACGTCTTTTGGTGAAGCATGCTGATAACTTGCACAGAAAAATTTTGTTCACCGATGAAAACATTTCTACCGTTCAGGAAAAAGTTAAAAAGCAAAATGATAGAGTGTATGCGCGGTCATCTATGGAAAAGGGTCATCACCCAGCTTCAGGCGTGGTTTGGTGGGGTGTCTCTTACGATGGGGTCACTGACCTGCATTTCTGCGAACAAGGAGTCAAAACATCGGCCAAAGTTTACCAAGAAACCGTTTTAGAAGCTGTTGTGAAGCCTCTTAGCAATTCCCTGTTCCAACACCAGCCATGGACTTTCCAGCAGGGTTCTGCGCCGGCCGAAAAGACTAAAACGTCCCAGACCTGGCTTCGAAACAATTTGCCAGCGTTCATTTCCTCTGAAGAATGGTCCTCAGGCAGTCCAGATTTCAACCCATTGGATTACAAATTGTGGATGGTGTTAGAGGACAAGGTTTGTCACAAATGATACTCCAACATTGGATCTCTTATGACGGCTTTGGTTCGAGCTGTGGCCAATTTTCCAATGGACGAGGTTCGTGCAACCAGTGCGACTTAAGGCGTGTGTAAAGGCAAAAGGTAGACATTTCGAATAATAGATTCTTTTTGGATACAATATACGAGGGCGACCGCAAAACTAACTGGCCTGGGATATTTTCTATTTTACTAGCAACTTTTTTTTGTTGTCAAAATTTCCGTAATATTTAATGATTATTTTCTTTGTTACAGGTGATGGAAGTACACAAGTTTTATAATTTTTGAAAAATGGAAAATAAAGAGTTTCGTGCGGTAATTAAACACTTTTATATGAAAGGTTATACGCCACAATTAATCAAAGATGAATTGGATTCTGTTCATGGTGATAATGCACCATCATACTCCACCGTGAAATCCTGGGTTCAACAATTTAAAATGGGTCGTTCAAGTACGGAAGATGAACAACGCTCTGGAAGACAGAAAACTGCTACTACTATTTAAAACATTAGAAAAATATTTAATGAAGTGACTAAAGATAGACGAATAAAGCTCAGAGAACTTGCTGATATTGTTAAAATACACGAAAAACAAGTTTGGAGTATTTTACATGATGAACTCCACATGAAAAGGCTATCCGCAAGATATGTGCCGCGTTTGTTGACTTTGCCCCAAAAAATCGTCCGTTGGACCAATTCCGAGGAGCCTTTAGCGATTTATCAGCGTAATCCAATAGAGTTCTTGCGCCGATTCATAACTGTTGATGAAACATGGATCCATCACTACATTCCAGAATGCAAAGAATAGTCAAAACAATGGATAGAAGCTGGTAAAAGTGGTCCCAAGAAGGCGAAAACTGTTAAGTCAGCAGGAAAAGTAATGGCCACCGTATTTTGGGATGCAAGGGGTTTATTATTTATTGATTATCTTAAGAAAGGAAAAACTATAAATAGTGAATATTATTGTGCATTATTGGATCGGTTGAGTGAAGAAATCAAGATCAAACGACCGCATTTAGAAAAAAACAGTTCTTTTTCATCAAGATAATGCTCCTTCACACACTGCATTTCTAACTTAACAAAAACTGGCCGAATTACGATTTGAAATTGCTCCGCATCCACCATATAGTCCAGATTTAGCTCCTACTGATTATTTCTTGTTTCCAAATTTAAAAAAAAATCTCGGTGGCAAAAAAATTTCGTCCAATAGCGAGGTTATTGCTGAAACTGAGGCATATTTTGAAGGTCTTGATAAATCTTATTTTTCGGATGGAATTAAAAAACTTGAAAAACGTTTGATGGAGTGTATTGAGGTGGAAGGAGATTATGTTGAAAGATAAATAATAATAATTCCAAATAAACGGTTCTTTTATGTTAGGCCAGTTACTTTTGCGGTCGCCCTCGTACATCAATAAATATATTAAAAAATATTTGGTCCAAAACGTTCAGTAATTTTTATTTTATGTAACAGTATTTATGTCCCTACTAAGTATAACACTGTCATGTAGGCTATCGGTCTTAACCGACTGTTGAAACCCCATATATGGCATCTTCGAAGATTAATTATAGACACAATTGTACTCCAAAGCAGGGATTTAAAATGACAGTTAAAGTTTAAAACATGCGTGCTATATATTCACTGTTTGCAGGAGTTTAAAAAATAAACGTACCCACCCAATATAAAGTCACACTTTTTCCCTGTTCTGCTCGCTTATTTTCTACAAATGTCTGCGTATAAGTCATCTATCCAAATTGTTTGTTAACATATCAAATTGTGGTTTATTCATCATAATAATTTTATTTATATCTGCAATCATCAATTTTGTCTATATAATGAGACCATTTGAGTATTGGCTCCCCTTGCCCCATACTAGTTTTCAAAGCTTTTGCGCACAGTGCTAATTGTAATAATGTCGACGCTGAGCTGATGGTGTCCATCCTTAGCGTCCATGTCCATCTGTGGCTGCTCGTCATAATGATGATGCTCTGATGTGTACTGCAATAACATTGATTCTTCATTCATGTGTTTGTTTTTACAGTACAGAAAAAACACACACACACACACAAAAATAAATATGAATTTTTGCCATTGCTATCGTTTAGCGTTTATTTGGCTGCCCTGGTGTCATTATAACGCTACAAAGTTAATAATATTTGCATACAAATTTTAATACATTTACTTGTACTATAATCAATATTTAAATAAAAGCGGTCAGCACAAACGGCCAACCAACTGAGAAAAAAACAAAAACTGTACATGTCAAATAATTACGATTGGCATTAATGCCGTCATTCGGCGCAATGATGACAGGCCACAAACCAAATGGCTGGCAGAAAGGAGAAACAACAAATGCGAAATACAGATATAATTTCTATTTGCATTTGGATTTGCACAAAATGCCTATTAAAACAATTTAATACAAATTGAAAATTGCGCAAATAATGAGAAAAATAATTGAACGAGAGAAATTTATTGTGAGGAAATTAAAATTCATTAAAATAACTGATCCTAGGAGGGGTGGGGGCGTATGAGTGATATTTAATTAAATGGCCAATATACATAGTGTAAAGGCACATTGAGGCATTGTCGTATTAAGGCTTTTACAGTTGATTTAGTACACCCAGAGAACAGATTTGTCGACACAACCGAATGCCAAGCGAATGTTGGTTTTTGCAAGAACTATCCATGTATGCCATCATTACAACCGAATGTTGGTTGGGTAGACAGCAATTTTCGCTCGACACTTCCAGTTGAAGAAAACAAGTATTGGTAATCCTAACAGACTAAGATGATTGTTGGAACTGAATTTTTACGTAAAATGGTTGTTGTTATACATTGTTGGTTGTAAGTACTTTTTGAATAAATGTAATATTGGTCCGCCTTGCAACGGGTCAACTGAAAAAAAATGAATAAAGGTTGATAACAAAATTTATTAATAAGCTTTGGGTGGCAGTAGCAAGGGAGAAAAGCTTGGGCGGCCCGACCAATGCCATTTGTTTACATCTCAGGTCCCATTAAACAGTTTTATGCATCGGTAGACGAACATGCGGCTAATCCCTAGTGGCCGGGGCGTTTTGAAAATATTCCTTTTTTCATTTCACACTTGAAAAGCGCTATTACAGCGATACGGTTCTCAATAAGGGTCACCACCAAAAAAAAATTGCTGGTTGTTTCGAATAACAAGGACGTCTATCTGAACAAGTCTGAGCAATGTCACTAAATTACAGTTAAGAATGTGTCTACAAAGTGAACGCCTGGAAGGTATACTACAGCGTGTCCGTCGGGAAGGTATATGAGGGTTGCTATATATACTTCTTCGTGTTGCTATATAATTCTTCGTGTTGCCTGGCACCATCTGACATTTCCATTGGAAAGTTTGACATTTTTAGCATAAACATACTCAGAACGTTTTGGCGTAAGACCATCATTTGTGTTGTTTACAGTGACTTGGAAAAATCAATTTGGCAAAAAAAATGCATATAACTCGCAACTTTCGAGGTGGATTATCACTACAAGAGTAAATCGATAAACTTAAATCTTTGTATGCGATGAAGCAACATTTAGTGAATTCAATCGTGGCCGACGCTCGCTCAAAGACGAAGGTCGTCCAAAAACGGCCGTTGTGCCAGAGACCATTGATGCCGTGCGTGAACTGATAATGCAATATCGTCATGTGACATACTGTGGGATAGAGGCATCCTTGGGAATTTCTTCCACCAGCATACATTCAATATTGCATGAACACCTGACCGTAAAAAAGGTTTATTCTCGTTGTATCCCGCACAATTTGACAATAGCTCAGAAAAAGGCACGTGTCGAATAATGCAAAGATATTTTGAAAAAATACGATGATAGGTTAAATGACTTTTATAAGATCGTCACAGGATATGAATTATGGATCTATGCGTATGAGCCCGAAACAAAACATCATTCGACCATATGGGTTGATTCGAAGACGAGCCAAATCCAACGAAAGTTGTTCGTGGAAGAAGCAAATGGTCGCCTGTTTCTTCGACAAAATCTGATCATGTAGCGACTGTTCCGTTTGAGCAACGTAGGACCGTCAATTCTTAGTGGTACACCATAATTTGTTTGCCTGCAGTCTTCGGAGAAATCCGAAAAACGAACAAGAGAAGACCAACCATTGTGCGAGCTATCACACATCGGTTCGAACCAGCGCCTTTTTGACCGGCCAAAACGTCGAATTGATTGGTCATCCGCCATATAGCCCTGACTTGGCACCCAATGATTTCTTTTTATTTCCGCACATTAAGAAGAAATGCTTGGTCAACGAATTTCGTTGCCCGAAGCAGCTGTTGAAGCATTCAAAAACTTTGTTTTGGAGGTGTCTCAATCGGAGTGGGAACAGTGCTTTGACAATTCGTTCGAGCGCATGCAAAAGTGTATAAATCATGCTGGAGAATATTTTGAAAAACAACTAAACCATTTTTGATGATAAATATTTTCATTTTCATTATGAGGCCAGAAATATAGCATTCCTCGTACTACTTTGTTTATAATTTTTGATTAAATGAAAGGGACTGGATCTTATATTCATAAATGTACTAAGTAGGGACATAAATACTGATACGCACGTTTTATGCTGTAAAATAAAAAGTACTGAATGTTTTTGGACCAAATATTTTTTAATATATTTATTGGTGTATATTGTATCCAAAAAGAATTTACTTATTCGAAATGTCAGCCTTTTGCCTTTACAAACCGCCTTAAGTTGCACTGGCCAATCGTCAATAGCTGCACGAACCTCGTCCATTGGAAAATTGGCCACAGCTCCAACCAAAGCAGTCTTAAGAGTATCTTTTGTGACAAACCTTGTCCTCTAAAACCGTCCACAATTTGTAATATAATGGGTTCAAATCTGAACTGCCTGAGGGCCATTCTTCAGAGGAAATGAACGCTGGCAAATTGTTTCGAAGCCAGGCCTGGGACGGTTTAGCCTTCTGGGCTGGCGCAGAATTCTGCTGGAAAGTTCATGGCTGGTTTTGGAAAGTTCATGGCTGGTTTTGGAACAGGAAATTGTTAAGAAGCTTCACAACAGCTTCCAAAACGGTTTCTTGGTAAACTTTGGCCGATGTTTTGACTCCTTGTTCACAGAAATACAGGTCAGTGACCCCATCGTAAGAGACACCCCAACAAACCATGACTGAAGCTAGGTGATGACCCTTTTCCACCCTTGGGATCAGTTCAGACGCTTTCTTAGATGACCGCGCATACACTCTATCATTTTGCTTGTTAAATTTTTCCTGAACGGTAAACATTTTTTCATCGGTGAACAAAATTTTTCTGTGCGAGTTATCAGCGTGCTTCACCAAAAGACGTTTTCATAGTTAAATCATATTTTTTAAGCTGCAGTCAATAAATGTCCGGTACGTCGTTTGAAAGCCCCAAGTCCCAAGTCTTTTTTAACGATTCGACTCATGGACTTTTGCGTAATAGTCATCTCACGGGCCATGATTTTCTGTTTTCGGAGCGGATTTCTGTGAATTCTTGATTTAACTGCTTTGATGACATGCGATGTTCGAACAGTGCGTGGGCGGCCTGACCGGTGGCGGTCTTTTACATCTCCAGTCTCCTCAAACAGTTTTATGCATCGATAGACGAACATGCGGCTAATCCCTAGTGGCCGGGGCGTTTTGAAAATGTCGCTTTTTTTCATTTCACACTTGAAAAGCGCTATTACAGCGATACGGTTCTCATTACCTGACCACTCCATGATTAGAGTTGAAACAGTTGTAAAATTCCGTTACAGACTAACGCTATTGAGGTTAGCTTTCAAAACCCATATGACATTAATGGAGTATGTGCAGTTCTACTATTGAAATGGGTGTGTTCAATGTTGTAACAGTATTTAGGTCCCTACTAAGCATTATTTAATGTCGGCAGTTATGTTTGGAATACAATATCAGATAAATGCCCGTCTCTGTTAGCGAGCCTTTTTGAGCACATTTTTTATTACATTCAGAAAGGCATCGAATTGTGGTTGATGGATTATTCTGAACCCTTTCTTGAGCAGCAGTAATGTTTTCAGCCGATCTTGCAGTACGTTGTGGTCCATGCTTGGACCTATCAGCTACAGACCCTATTTCTTCGAAATCATTCACTACACGTTGTTTCACCCAAAAATTTCACGTAACTTTCTTATCATCACAGTAATCGCTATTGATAAAATGTTTAACGATTTGTCGAATTTTTTCCATAATAATTTTCCTCGTAATTTTCCACGTCACGACTGCCAGATATTAACTGTCAAGACTAATGTTTACCAAAATGGCGGCAAAACAAAGTATATAGTAGACCTTTCCGGCGGACATCCTGCATATTCTAAAAATATTTTTTGATTTATAGTTTGTTCGCATATTTTTATGATCAGTTTCGCTTGGAAGCAGCTATCTGAACATTTTTTTATTTTTATAATTTGTTTTGCTGATTTCGTATGTTCTCTACGTTAAAAAAAGTTTTGTTGTGACTTAAACCGATAAAATATTAAAATTTTTTAGAAATCTTCAATATTCGGACGCGGTAGCCAAATATGTGCTTACAAATCATTCCATTCAAATGACAGAAGATTAAAATGTAAACAAGAAGAAGTAATTCCTAGGAATTCTATTTAGAAGTAAATTCCAGCTTTTGGGCATGAACAATGGTATGAAATCCTGTAGAGATAGAAATAGAGATTTGTACAAGGATATTCTTGGATTTTAATATAAAGTTAAAAATAGTATATGTGACGTGCAAAATAGAGAGGGACCTAAGAGTGAAAACCAGTTTTGTTCAGGAGAGCCATTTTAGAGATTTAAATACGTCTATATTTGGTGTACCATCACTTTCATAAAACGCGCATATCTCTGGCAGGGAACACTTTTGGGGCATGGGATCGGTCTCATTCGATGCTCAGATGTTGTCCACATCAAAAAATTGTTTTTTCTTATATAATGGTCCATCACCAATACTTTGCTTTTGAATGCGGAAGAAATACTTACGACGGTTGCTATTTATAAAGCAACCAAGGGTGCTGAAAATACTAATGTTCTCAGATTCGCACTGGAACTTCCATTGGAAACTTTGACATTTTTTAGCATTACTTCACTCAGGATGTTTTGTCATTTGAGGACGAATTGTTTTGTTTACAGTGTGTTGAAAAATTCATCTCAGTCAAAAAATGGAATTACCCCTTGAACATTTTCGTGCAACGATTTTTTACGGTTTTCGGCGTGCGTTATCGAGACAAAAGTGTTTAAATCAACTTGTTTCGACTTTTGGCGATGAGGCACCACCAAAACCCACTGTTAATCGCTGGTACCAAAAGTTCAGCCTCGGACGCCATTCGCTCCAGGATGAATTTTGTGAAGGACGTCCAATTTCGGTCACTTTGCCAGAAACTATCGATGCCGTGCGTGAACTGATTAAGCAAGACCGACATGTGACATACTGTGAGATTAAGGCATCCTTGGGCATTAGTATGACAAGTATCAATAAGACATTGCATGTTCATTTGGCCTAGAAAAAGTTTGTTATCGTTGGATTCCACGTAGTATGACGAAAAAAAAAAGCTCGTGTGGATTGGTGCAAAGAGATGTTGAAAAAGTATAACTGCGGTAGCTCAAAGGCAGTGTATACAATTGTCACAGGTAACGAAACAAGGATCTATGCATATGAATGCGAAACAAAACAGCAATCGACAGTATGGGTCTTTCAAGACGAGCCAAATCCAACAAAAGTTGTTCGTGGAGGAAGTAGATCGAAGCAAATGATTGCGTTTTTATTCGGTATAACCGACCCTGTTGCCACAGTGCCTTTAGTGGAACATAGGATGGTCAATTCTAAGTGCCATACAACCATCTGTTTGCCAACAGTGTTCGAAGAAATAAGGAAGATGGATTAGTTTGCATCACGACAATGTGAGCTCTCACACATCAGCTGAAACGATGAGCTATTTGATCACTCAAGATGCTGGATTGATGGGCCACCGTACAGCCCTGATTTGTCACCCAATGACTTCCTCGTATTCCCTAGCATAAAGAAGGAAATGCGTGGTCAACGTTTTTCATCGCCCGAAGCAGCTGTTGAAGCGTTTAAAAATCATGATTTGGTGGTGTATCAATCGGAGTAAAAAAGTGCTTCGAAAATTAGTTTGTGCGCATGCAAAAATGTATTGATCTTAAGGAGGAACATTTTTAAAAACAATAAAACCATTTCCAATGATAAAAAATATTGTGTTTTAATTGCCGGACCCAAAATATAAATAGCAATCTTCGTAATCATTGATTTAATTCTGTTAAATAGGTTAACGATCGGTTCATTACTTTGGCCATACACAATTTCTCAAATTAAGCGTGACTTAGCCCACTTTTTTCCCTAATATCATCGTCATATCATCATTAGTTTATGAGATATGGTCTTTTTAAGTTCAGGGCTGTGTGTGGGGTGTCACACACCCTTGTTTAATTTTACCATAGCATAGACCATAATAATTTCGTGTCATTGGCTTCATCCTGTTGAAACTTTATAACAATCGTTTTATTGCTTTGGCTGTTAATGCTGTAGAATATCGTCCTCACTATTAGTTCATGAGATACTGCCTTTTAAATTTTATGATTGTACATTTTTTCAAAGGCTGACCAAGTTCTTGTGAGGGGAAACCAGGTATCTCTTGGCCGATCTGGCCAACTTTTAATACCAACCATTCCGATCGTTTGACACGCGTAGCTTCAATAGCGCAACCTGTAGTTTGCTGTCCGCAGACAGACGGACATGAATTAGAATTTTACGACGATATGGGGTCTCCGACCAATATTTTCAGGTGTTGCAAACGGAATGACTAAGTGAATATATTCTTAATCCAGTAATGGAGGGTATAAAAGGACATGCTTACTAAACCCTTCGGATATTGTTTCTAACAATTGCGCATCATTTTCTTTGCTTAGAAAAGGTTCGAACGGCACGCTCTCGGTTTTTTAAACTAACCTAACCTGACCTGTTGTGCCTCAAGAGTCTATAAACATCTTCAATGACATGTTCAGTTGTTGTATAAATTAAATGTAATTTTTAGCCTCAATCTCTACTTACGGAAACTAAACAGAAATCCCTGACAAAAACCACACCAATCATCCAATCAATGTATCAATAACAAAAGATTTTTCATTGTTGCCTCGAGAAAAATTAATATTGATTAATTAAAAATGTCCTTGTTTCGACAAACAGGTCATCACCCGAATCCACGCACACTAACACACACACGCACAAATGGACATAAAAGGACCTGTTTCAACCTCAAATTAAAACTGTATTTGCCAAACCTATGCCAAAACGACAACCACAACGTCCAACAACAACTAGAGCAGCAACACAGTACGAGTATTGTGTTGCTGTATTTCTCTGTAAGTATCCATCACATCCTACGTAAATTTCAATTTTATGCCCAAATACACACAATCGATACGAAACGGACAATGTACTTTTTACCAGGACCCGCACCATCAACCTACGGCTGGAAACATGGCCAGCCAAGCATCCTACACACAAAACGATGTTGGTCAAAACAAAGCCACACAGGACCGAACCTAATGTACATCCAAACCAAACACAGACATAATTTCTTTTCTTTTACCCCACGTTCTAGTGCTGGAGCTGAAACAAAGTGGGCCATTGCCCATTTAATAAACAACAACGACGTCCTCCCACTGACCTGTCAATCAATTTTAATTTTTCCGATACTGTGAATGAAACAGTTTCTCCGGAATTGTCTGACCGATATCGAACGGCCCCACGGAGATATGGCAGCAAATACGGAAACACACACCGAGCAGCAACATTCCGGTAACACTGGAGGAAGTGTGACTGTAGAGTTAAAATGCTTTTATTGTTTCGGACATATTCCAATGGGGAGTAATTGATTGAAGGCAAGAGGGAATGTAAGGAAAAGTAAAACCATAAGAAGAGCAGGAGTTTTTTTTTGTCATTGGCCTTAAATCAACCGTTAGGTTGTAATTTGCGAAACTTTGATTGCTGGGTAATGCGTTGTATGAGTGTTATTTATTTGATCGTGATATTGCTTATACGCCTACCTGTACACTTCCGAGAAAAGTCTAAATTGTAATACGACAGCAAGATATCGGTGTCATTGTGACCGTTTTTATCCCATTGTTATGGCAATTTGAATGGGCTTGAAAAAGGACCTAATTGCTTAAGAGAGTTAACAATTAAACCGAGAATTGCTTATTTACCTACGACTGCAAAAATCTCATCAGCGTATTTCTTGGCTCATTTCATGAAAATATGTCATTTTTGGATTGGTGGTCAGGGGTACTAGGGTAAAACTGTTAAGTTCTGTACCAAAATTATGACTATGTGACAGAAAAGCAAAAATGTTGTTGAGTGCTGTCATTACGCTTCAAAAAAAAAAAAACTTTTTGCATTTCAGTAAAATAGTCATAACTTTAGAACGTTGGAACTCTGAGCTTTAGTTAGGTAATTTCTTGAAAGGTAAGAGGTAGGGTAGCTGTTATGAAAAAAAAATACAAAAAAATCATACAACCGGTTCAGGATTTTACCATCCGACCACCAATCCGAAAGTAAGAAATCATTTTTTATACAGAGCACAAATCTGTCAGAATATCTTTCCTTAAAACTTGTTTGCATATTACAAGAGGCTTGGCAACGTCCTTAAGCTCCCCTGGAATTCGTAATATAGGGTGATCCATTAAAGGTATTTTTTAAAAAAAAAATATATATAAAAATTCAAATCAAGTGCGGCATCGTTATTGGTAATTTGAAAGGACATTATATGGCATTTATTTTTTAGAATATCATTTCGTTCCAATGTTGGCCGCAACTACGCCTCAGGGTTTTCATTCCAATTTTGGATGACTCTTTCGAGCATTTTGACCGGTATGGCTTTAATGACACGCGTAATGTTGACGTCCAAAACTTGAATCGTAGCTGGTTTGTCAGAATAGACTTTGGACTTTGCGTTACCCAAAAAAAAATGTCTAAAGGTGTGAAATTAGTCGATCTAGGCGGCCAACTCACCTGTCCAAAACGTGAAATTAGCTGTTTTTCGAAATGACCTCTCAATAGATCCATTGTTTGAGCAGTTGTATGGCAAGTGAAACCATCTTGAAACCAAATGTCGCCAAGAAAACGGGCTTTAATTTTAGATAGGAACATGTCCGATATCATTGCGCTATAGCGAGTACGACTTACGGGTAGGTTCCGGCCATCATCATTTTTGAAAAAATGTGGACCGATGACTCCACCAGCCAATAAACCGCACCAAACCGTGATTTTCGCTGGGTAAATCACCTTTTGAACCTCTTCTATTTGCTCTTCAGCCCAAATGCGGCAATTTTGTTTACTGACTTTGCCGTTGAGCCAGAAATAAGCCTCATCACTGAATAAAGTTTTGGTCGAAAGACGCGGATCTTCCTGTTTCTCACCAAACGCTCATTTCCATAATGCAGGAAATAATTTTTAGAACATAAATGTCATAAAATGTCCTTTCAAATTACCAATAAAGATTCCACACTTGCCACTTTTCCACCACTTTTTTTCGTTATGAAAAAATACCTCTAGATGGATCACCCTATAAATAGGTTTAGCTATTTACAATTTTAATTTTAATTGGCTGTAAGGAAAAGTACTGATCATTTTTTTAAATTGCTAGTTTTGTTGAAAAGGTTGAACTTTTTCCTTTAATAATTGAACTCAATGTGATGCGTTTTCGCTTCGTCCAATGGGCTGAAGATTGCTTGGCAGGATATGAAGAATTTTACTGAAAATCGTGTTTTCAGGTGAAGATTATTTTCATCTACGTGGTTATGTCAATAAATAAAATTGCCACAGAGAACCCAAACGTTACTATTGAGAAGCCAAGGCATCCACTGTTTGGTGTGGATTTTAGGCGGGAGGCATCATTGGGCCATTTTTCTTCGAAAATGAGCAAGGAGCCGCAACTGTCAACGGTGAACGGTGCCGTGCCGTGCTTCATGATTTTTTTTTCCAGAAATTCAAGAGAATGTCATGAACAACATTTGGTTTTAAGAAGACTCTTTTTGTAAATCAAATAATCAACATAAAGCACAAACGCGCTTTATAAAAAACTAATGCTCGACTCAAGCTAGTATTTCACTTCGATTTACAAAATTTTCGCTTTGAAATCGAATACAAGTATATTAATTTCAAGAAATTTTCGACACTTTTTAAGTGGTAGACCAAAAACTTTTTTTGACGCAAACCTTGCTCTAACAAATTCAACACTGCTACTGTAAAAAAAGCAAATCTATCGACTTTTTATACCGTGTTGCATGGTTTTGTTCCTTAAACCTGCATTAAAACATATGGAAATATTTACCTCGACCTGGAAACTGATAAAGACTCTCCTCCTCCTTCTTTAAGTTCATTAATACATTTATTTTAGTTCAGAACAATACTTAAACTGGAAAATAAAAAGCTGTCCTCGTATGTGTATCTTGTCACCTGAAATGCAAAACAACTTAACTTAACCCTTTCACAATGTTTTAGACCTCTACGATGGAAAAGTAAAACCATAAGAGGAGCAGGAGTTTTTTTTTGTCATTGGCCTTAAATCAACCGTTAGGTTGTAATTTGCGAAACTTTGATTGCTGGGTAATGCGTTGTATGAGTGTTATTTATTTGATCGTGATATTGCTTATACGCCTACCTGTACACTTCCGAGAAAAGTCTAAATTGTAATAAAATGACGCAAACCTTGCTCTAACAAATTCAACACTGCTACTGTAAAAAAGAGCAAATCGATCGATTTTTTATACCGTGTTGCATTGTTTTGTTCCTTAAACCTGCATTAAAACATATGGAAATATTTACCTCGACCTGGAAACTGATAAAGACTCTCCTCCTCCTTCTTTAAGTACATTAATACATTTATTTTAGTTCAGAACAATACTTAAACTGGAAAATAAAAAGCTGTCCTCGTATGTGTATCTTGTCACCTGAAAAGCAAAAGAGCTTAACTTTACCCATTCACAATGTTTTAGACCTCTACGATTGACCTCTGCGGCTCTTAGCCACAAAAATGTTTTTAAAAACTTTATACAATTTTCGGCTTGTAAACATTTTGTAAATCAAATATTAAGCTTCTAATTGATCCATTAATAAACGCAAAAGCCCCACTTTGCCAAAATACTTTCTTTTCTTACATTTGGAAAAAAGTACTATTACTATTTCGTTACAAGTAAAACAATTTTTTTGGTTCTGGATTGATAACCCCCTTCTCTTAGCACGTGAAATTTTGTTAACAAATTAAATTTGTCTGGCCTAGGCAACACTTAGTGTTGCCTGATGCAATCTGATATTTCTATTTGAAAGTTTGACATTTTTTAGCATAAACGTACTCAGAACGTTTTGACGTTCGACCATCATTTGTGTTGTTTACAGTGACATGAAAAATCAATTTGGCAAAAAATTGGAATTAAGTCGTGGACATTTTCGTGCGATCATTTTTGACTACTTTTGACGTGGATTATCACGATAAGAGTGCATCAATGAACTTTAATCGTTGTATGGCGATAAAGGATTGTGCAAAAAATTGGAATTTGGCAAACAATTGGAATTAAGTCGTGGACATTTTCGTGCGATCATTTTTGACTACTTTCGACGTGGATTATCACGATAAGAGTGCATTAATGAACTTTAATCGTTGTATGGCGATGAAGGATTGTGCTGTGAAAAACTGGTTTCATGAATTCAATCGTAGCCGACGCTCGCTCACAGACGAAGGTCGTCCAAAAACGCCCATTGTGCCAGAGAACATTGATGCGGTGCGTGAACTGATAATGCAAGATCGTCATTTGACATACCGTCATATAGAGGCATCCTTGGACATTTCCTGCACCAGCAATCATTCAATATTGCATGAACACCTGGCCGTAAAAAAGGTTTGTTCTCGTTGTATCCCACACAATTTGACAATCGCTCAAAAAAAGGCTCGTGTCGATTGGTACAAAGAAATTTTGAAAAAATACGATCGCGGTGCTTCAAAAGACGTTTATAGGATCATCACAGGTGACGAAACATGGATCTATGCGTATGAGCCCGAAACAAAACAGCAATCTTCCATGTGGGTCTTCTAAGACGAGCCAAATCCAACGAAAGTTGTTCGTGGAAGAAGCACTTCGAAGCAAATGGTCGCCTGTTTCTTCGGCAAAACTATTCATGTGACGACTGTTTTGCTTAAGGAACGTAGGACGGTCAATTCTTAGTGGTACAGCACAATTTGTTTGCCTGAAGTCTTTGAAGAAATTCGAAAAACGAACAAGAAAAGACGAATTTTTGAACACCATGACAATGTGAGCTCTCACACATCGGCTAAAACCAGCGACTTTTTGACCGGCCAAAGCTTCTAATTGATTGGTCATCCACCGTACAGTCCTGACTTGGCACCCAAAGATTATTTTTATTCCCGCACATCAGGAAAAAAATGAGTGGTCAACGACGATGTTTTGGAGTTGTGTAATCGGAATTTAAAAATGGCTTCGACAATTGGTTTGAGCGCATGCAAAAGTATATAAATCATGCTGAGAATACTTTGAAAAACAATAAAACCATTTTTGATGATAAATATTCGCATTTTCATTATTAGGCCAGAAATATATATAGCAGCCGTATATGTCAATAAATTTTCATTTTTTTTATGATGTGGACAACATCTGAGCATCGAATGAGACCGATCCCATGCCCTAAAAGTGTTCCCTCCCAGAGATATGCGCGTTTTATGAAAGTGATGGTACACCAAAGATACACGTATTTAAATCTTTGAAATAGATCCCCTGAACAAAACTGGTTTTTACCCTTAGGTCCCTTTCTATTTTGCGCGTCACATATAATATCTTGTTTTGTAAATTGCTTAATCCCCTGCCACTGAGTATTTCCAAATGTCATAAAGAAAATTATCTTCATTTGAGAAATTTAATTTGTGAATTTGAATTAAAAATTACAAGAAATGTAAATACTCGTATATAGAAAGCAGCGCCACCTATTGGGACCAAACCTCTGAACACCTTACTTTGAGATCAGTAGGTTGATCAACGAATATAAGCGGAACAAATGGCTAGACCACTTAAAGCAGTGCAACTTAAGTTCCGGAATTGGTAATTGTGGACAACGATCAAATCGCTCTCTTACCCAAGAAGAAATGATGATCGGACAGTCGTCACATTCTGTGACAGAATAGTAACAGATCCGAAGCGGTGCTCGTGTTACTTAACCCGCCTTTTTATTGATCACCCAAAAAGAGCACGGCAAACGTGAATACGACGCACTTGCCGGAATGCCGGCTTCAGAACATCAAAAGGGTGTATTCTTATATCTTCTGAGGACCACCTACATGAAGAGACGAAGGTCCTTACCATGAGCATACACTATTGCCTGTTGTGTTAGCAGTACCTGTTTGGGTGTCTTCGCAGTTGTCATCGCAACCACCATCTTATGGACAGGATGCTTCCGCCCAGGCAGATCAGGTACGATCTTCATGATCCAGAGAGAGAGAGAGAAAGAGAGAGAGAGAGAGAGAGAGAGAGAGAGAGAGAGAGAGAGAGAGAGAGAGAGAGAGAGAGAGAGAGATCCAGCGGTACAGAATAGAGCCTTTAGATCATCGAAACGATCAGGCAGGTCTGAACAACATTCACGCTGATGAAGTCGCACCAGCAGTATCCAGTTAAGTGTGAAAGTAGTGCTAGGGGAACATTCCCCGGAAATTTCACCTAAGGAGAAGCTACTACCTCGGCAGACGCTCGTGGTTTTGGCTCAGCTGAGATCTAGATGGTGTAGCCGCCTTAATTCGTATTGGGCACGAATTGATGCTAACGTTTCGGACATTTATCTCGCCTACTATCAGGGACCTCATGACGTGCTGCACCTCTTCAAATGTCCGGCCAAGCCCACTCAGCCGACCCCCAGGTTTCTGTGGACGCATCCAGTTAAAATGGCGCATTTCCTACACCTGGATATGGAAGCAGATCCCCTATGTGAAATAGAAAGTTACCTAAGGTTAAAACCCAGTTTTGTTCAGGAGAGCCATTTTAAAGATTAGGTCCCTTTCTATTTGCGCTTAGAATCGTCGACTTCACTTTCATAAAACGCGCATATCTCTGGGAGGGAACACTTTTGGGGCTTGGGATCGGTCTTATTCGATGCTCAGATGTTGTCCACATCAAAAAAAAAGAAAAAAATGAAAATTGATTTTTTTACCCTTAGGTCCCTATCTCTATGCGATGTCACATAGATGAACAACAACAGCCAAACTTAAGAGAAACCTTCCGACAGTCAAAGCTAACAAGTTTTGGGTTAATCGTTTAAGCGGTTCTCGAGTTAGGCGCTCATATACCGAACATTCAATATTTATATATTAAGATATACACTTTATATGGTCGCTGATAAGTATTTCAATACAAACTGAATGACAAGTCCTCCTATAGTGGGAAGTATACAAACTAGTGATGGCGCATTATAGTGATTTTGTCCTAACGAAAGATTATATGCTAGACTGATTTCAAAACATTTGTATACAGTGGTCAAACTCCAGACAGAGGCGGGGAATGTACTAAATAGCTGAGTGGCGCAGGGTACTTAACAATCGGTCGCTACCTACTTTCGCCTTTTAATTTTTTGATGTATGCAATTGATTATGCCAGTAATATTATTAGTTATTCAAAAAGTAAGGGTTTTCGTCCAGTAAATGAAATAAATTGTAAGCCGTAACATATTGTTTCCTTCTTAGAATAAAAATCTGCCTTTTGAGGGGTGATAATAATTACAAGAACAGATTAAAATATACATTTAAGGAAAAAAGTCTACATATTCGATAATCTACATTTTTGGCAAGCTGGACCTTAAAAAACTCTGGAATGATACTTTGCCACTACAATCGATGTTTTCAATTCCACGATCTAAACTTTTCAAATTACGTATCAATTATTATTCGGTTTTAAAAATGGAAGACACAGTTCACTTTTGACCACCCTGCCCATAATTGCTCAACTGCCCTATCGACGCACCTAATGGTTAATATTATAACTTAAGCGGAAATGAAAGCCTGTTGTACTAATTTAGCATTTCCTTTTACTGTATTGTGTGTGGAAGTGTGCGTGTGTTTTGTGTTCTAAAGCTTTTTGGCCATCACACGGACAAATCCAACCGCAACATTTTGTACTCAATTACAATAGAACGAGAAAACCATCATTCAGTTACCCTTCCTTCCTCTTGACTTCTCCTTTGTGCCTCATTGAGAGCGTAACGATTTTGCGTACCCTACATGAATCATAACAGGACCTTTGCAGTGTTTTCTTTGTAAACCTTATTGATTTTCAAAGGGAAATGTTGCTAGTCATGCTAGGCACTGGAGCTTAACTCCTTATACTTAAAGCCCTAATCACTTTCTTCCCATTTGACTTATTCTTTGTACTAAAATGTATGTGCCGTAGTGTATTCCCTGGTCGCTTAGGACTCCATTGTCCTTGCTTTCGTCTGGGTTGTGCTCGTTTAGTGGGCTTGCTGATGCATGTCCAGTTATAATTGACACGCACATATTGAATGCTTAACAAAAACGGAATTGTATTGGTCACGTTTGTGCAGAAACGCATAGACCGGAAAGGAAACACGACTTGCTGGTGTTTTTGTTTGGGTGATTGGTTGATTTAAACGTTTGATTTTTTTTCGTGATCGTCATTAAGTATCAAGGAACTCTTTAAAAAAAAAGTCAAATTAATTGCGCTAAACGTTTAGTGGAATAGATTAAGGGGAGTTAGGCTGTGGAAATTCCATGGGCTGCTTAGTTAAATTGTTTTTTTAGACACGTTACGTCTTTCCCGGGAGCTTCAGAGTTAATTAGTTGCCATTTAGTAATCGTGTTCATGCTCTCCTTTTGGTACATGCATAGCTTGCATCTTTTTAATGCAGTGGAACTGATTGGCCGTATACTCGTTCTTTTTAGAAAAGAGGTTACGGAATTTGGGATCTACCTTAATTTAAACCTTTCAAAATAGCATGTGGAGTTACCACTTTAAAGTTCAGAAACATTCTGCAGCTGTTGCCGTCTCCGAGGAGACCAAAAAGATGCTCTGAAACTAGACGCAATGGTAGATAAATTGACCAAAACTCATCGGCTCGCCAAATTCTTGCTGGTGAAATACTCGGAAACGGCTAAATACTCGTATATCAGAAGAGACATCGGAATTTAAGCGCCAAACGTAATGATACTTATATTTGTTGCTCCAACCCTACTGACCCCGAAGGTAGGGATCTAAATTCTTAAATTACTAGGTTGGCAAAAACACGTGAAGCAATTCAACTTAAGTTTCTGAATTGGAAAATTATGAGCAACGTTTAAATCGCTCTCTAGCCCTGGATGAAAGGATGACCGGACTGCCATCACGTTCAGCGACAGCACAGAGAGCGAAAAAGCGCAAGGTATAGTATTGCATCGTATCCGCTTTCTCCGATTCTTAGAGATGCTACCAGAATTTTCCATTGGCGTAGATGCCAATGTCATCGAAGACGCTGGTTCCTGACGGAATATCCATGCTGATTTTAAAGCATTTGGATATGTTGGGGTACAGTACATGACCAAACTTCTTCGTTAGCCACTCAATTAGATCCCGATTTTTAGGAAATAGACATAATGGTACCATTAGTAAAGCCTGGCAAGGTCGCATATAAACTTAAATTGTACTGCCCGATCTTACTGCCCAGGTTATTCGAACACCTTCTATGTGATGGTCATTAGCATGGACTCCGCAAGTGGCACAGATAACAACTTATTTACACCCCATCACCACGGGTATAAGTCGTGGCCTCAACCGGACCGGAACAAGCCCTACGATTGACCGGTCCACGTGGCTTTTGCCACTCTGTTCGAGGACATTGCAGAAACGTCCCTTTCGCCCAGTTTGAATCATTGAATTATATGTAGAATTTAGAGACAGGAAGTCCAAACCCCGTAGAGTCAAACATGGAGTTCGTTAGGGTGGGGTGATATCTCTGCAACTGCTTAACCTTTACCTCCCTAAAATTCATGCACCACCAGGCGTCGTTGAATAAGTGTCCTACCCTGATGATTGTACAAATCTGGCGTCAGGATCGAAAGTATATGAAATAAGCGAGCAAACGATTTACTTCTCTTCTTCTCTGCGAGGAATATGGATATATCTGCCTCCAAATCATCAGCCACACTATTTACTGCATGGACCGCAGAGGTTCGGTCGTCACTTAAAGAGAAAGTCGATGACATCAACATCCGGACTACCAATTGCCCCAAAATCCTTGTGGTCAGACTGGACAGACTTTTCTTTGCCTCTTCACATGCTGCAACTACCTATGATACGCTGAAAAAGTTGGAGTAAGGTCCTCAAGTCACTTGCTGGATGTTTTTGTGGAGCTGACAAGGAAATCTTGTGGACCTTTTACAAAGCAACATGTGGAAAAAATTTTAGACATACCAGAAGGTGTCTCATTATGTGGGTGTCTCTTTATATGTTCTGTGGACCATCTAAATGAGAAGAAGAAGGTCCTTACCGCGAGCAGACACAATTTCTTAATGTGCGAGCTTATAAAGCAGTATCTGCTTTTTCAAAGCCGTCCACCTCCAAAACATGGTTTTTGAACGCTTCAACAGCATCTTCTGGCGACGAAAATCGTTGACCACGCATTTTTTCTTGATGTGCGGGAATTAAAAGAAGTCATTGGGTACCAAGTCAGGGCTGTACGGCGGATGACCCATCAATTCGAACCTTTTGCCCGGTCAAAAAGGCGCTGGATTGAGCCGATGTGTGAGAGCTCGCATTATCATGGTGGACAATGAATCGTTTTGTCTTGTTCGTTTTTGAAATTTCTCAGAAGACTTCAAGCAAACAAATTGTGGTGTACCACTCGAAATTGACCGTTCTACGTTGCTGAAGCGGAACAGTCGCCACATGACCAGTTTTGCCGAAGAAACAGGCAACCATTTGCCTCGAAGTGTTTCTTCCACGAACAGCTTTCGTTGCATTTGGCTCATCATCGAAGTCCCACACGGTCGATTGTTGTTTTGTTCGGGCACATACGCATCGATCCACAATTCGTCACCTGTGGCGATCTTATAAACGTCTTTTGAAGCACCGCGATAGTATTTTTTAAAACTTCTTTGCACCAATCGACACCGGCCTTTTTTTGAGCGATTGTCAAATTGTGCTGGATCCAACCAGAACAAACCTTTTTTACGGACGGTGTTCATGCTATATCGAAAGTATGCTGCTGGAAGAAATGCCCACGGTATGCCACTTGACGATCTTGCATTATCAGTTAACCCTCAGCATCAATGTTCTCTGTCACAACGGCCGTTTTTGGACGACCTTCACGATCTTCGTCTTTGAGCGAGCGTCGGCCACGTTTGAACTCATTAAACCAGTTTTTCACAGTGCTATAGGATGGTGCTTCATCGTCATACAAAATTTTTTTGTCGTCCACGTCGAAATTTGTGAAAAATTATCTCACGAACATGCCCAAGAGTTTTTTTTGCCAAATCGATTTTTTCAAGTTGCTACAAATGATGGTCGAACATCAAAACGTTCTGAGTACGTTTATGCTAAAAAATGTCAAATTTTCCAATAAAAATGTGAGATGGCGCCAGGCAATACTTAGTGTTGTCTAGGCCAGAAATGTATAAAGCAACCCTCGTATGTGTGCAGATGAGCGTCTGCTCATTTTGCGAACTATATGAAGGTTTTTTTTGGAAGTGTGGTTTTCAAGAAGAACTAAAAAGCATCAAACTTAATACAGAAGGTCTTAAACGTGAGCGACAAAAGATTTTACGACCAACATTTGAAAAAAGTTACACAAATACTAATAAAAAATAATTACCCAAACTGCAAAATAAGCTGTTTAATGAAAAAATACACAAAAAATGACAGAATAATACAACCTTCACCAATGGATCAAAAAATATTTCACAGTGTACATACCAAGACTTATTGAGAACAGATTACTAAAGAGAATAATACGGGACAACAACACATCCATCGCCTACAGATCCAATGAAACACTGAGAAACATCTTTACAAGAAGAACAACAAAAACAGTCAGACTAAGGGAAAACAACGTTGTGTACGAAATAACATGCATGGGGAATGACGGGGGAGCAGTGCAACAAAGTTTATGTTGGCACAACAAAACGAATGCTAAGTGTGCGAATAAGAGAGCATGAGGCCGACATAAGAAAGGGAAAAAGAAAACACTGCTTTGTCACAACACATTAAAGAGAACCAACACTCAGCTGACCTAAAGAACGTGAAAATACTAGACAGAGAGAAAATTGAAAATAAGAGATACACTTTAGAAAGTTTAAGAATTCAACAGAGAATATCAAAATCAATAAACACCAAAGAAGACAAAGACAACACAAAGCTCCAATACTCCGCTGCAATAAGTTAAACTAAACAGAAGTGCGTTACTGTGTTATTAGTGTTTGGTTTTGCTGTGATTTTTACATTTATTTATTTTTTATTATTGTATTATTAAATTGTTTCGTGATGTCCAGTTTTTTTAATGGTAATAAGAAATTATGACGAATGAAATGTAAAACTAATTGAAAGTAAAGCTAACATATCATAGGAAATTATAAATAACAACACTTTTTGCCGACAGGATTTTCAAATAAACATCCCCTGAAGAAGTTAGAAAAAAGCTAACGAAACGTTGGGAAAACATGGAATAAATTAGTTTTATTTAATTCATGAATTAAGACTGACCAATCAGCCTAGTCAAAAACGACATAAACAAATAAAACGCATAAAATTTAACGTCATTGCCAAGAATTTAGCTTTATTATAAAGATAATCATTTGTCTCAACAATGGCTTGTGGATTTTCATTACTCCAAAGGCCACAATTAACGTACCCATTCAACCAAAAGGGAGCTTTATCGCTGCACAAAATTTTCTTGTAAAAATCAGGATCGTTGGCCATTTCGTGTTGGGCCCACTCACTACGATTTGCAAACGTTGTTCCGCAGTAAATCTACTTATTATTAAATGGCAAACCAAACTGAGCATAAATCAAGAGACAGTTATCAGAAAGACCAACACCAAAAAAAGAGTGGTCGGATTGATAACCATTCGTCTAAAAAATCACCCTATGCAATAATAGTTTCTATGATTTTGCTCATGTAACGATGTATGAAAAATAAATTAAGAGTGGTACCACTTAAACGCAAGACATTCATTGTAAATAAAATTAAACGTTTTCAGAAACGTTTCCAAATTTATTACTTATAACCCTAGAAGGATCTTTGATAATTATCTGTGAAACAATATATTGGCCAAGTGCGCGTCCCGGCTTCGGTACAATACCTCTCTACGATGATCCATAGTTTCAATGACTCTAAGACATAATGTTAATCGTTAATGTGCCGAGAAGTCCGTTTTCATCTCGCGATAGCGAACATAACTCACGGTAACTGCTTGGCCGACCTCATTTTGGAAGAAGTATGGCTCGATGACGCCTCCAGTCCATAAGCCTTACCAAACAGTCACTCTTTGTGGATGCATCGGCTTTCAACAATCACTCTTGGATTCTGCATGTAAACGAATCCACTGTCGCCGGAGATAATTTTCTTTGTAAAGTCACCATTTACTTCTGCCTGTTCAAACAACCACTCCTTATATTGTCGACGCTCGAAATGGTGAGTAGGTTTCAGCTCTTAAGCCAATTGAACCTTGTAGGAGTGTAAATTCAAATCTTTATTTAAACTTCAAAGCAGTGATGTTCGTGAAATGTTTAATTGTTGGGCACGACGACGTGTCTAGATTGACGGCTCATCTACCAAACTATCGCAAACAGTTTTAATGTTTTCCCCAGAATGAACTGGAAGAGAATGCACTGGTCTTCCCATTTTCTTCAGACCCAGTTAGCTTAAATTTGCTGAAATTGGTTTAAAATTGCTGACTGTACTATGATAACAAAAATAAATGGACAGATAGATGGACGGGCGTTGTTCAATGTGAGAGTGATTTTGAGCCGATCGGTATATTTATAGGGTCTGTTTCATTTCGTAAGGGTGTTACAAATATCAGCACTAAGTCGTGAAAACCTGTACCACAGCATGGTAACAGGGTATTACTACCTGTTACTTTTCTGTGCCAGAAAAGTGTTCTAGCTAATTTTGTTTGACCACTAGTGTGCTTTCAATACAGACATTGACCAACAGACATAGCATCTTCGAATTTAGCGACGATTAATAAAAACGGAATAACAATTTCAGTAGACATTTCATCCTAAAGACGAGTATCCACTGTAAGACACAGTAAATATCGTACCCATTCAATAAAGTCTGGTTAGAGTATTAGAATGTTTGCTATCAGATAGTGTTAATTTAAATCCGAGTCGGTAAAAATCTAAATATTTTTAAAACAAAGTAATGGTACACAAATAATTGTGTCGTAACGTTAAACTATGGCACGATATTTATTTAATTTTTAGTTTATTTTGTAATTAAGTATAGGATATGTGACAGCGCATAGAGAAAGGGACCTAAGGGTAAAAAATCAATTTTCACTTTTTTTGTTGATGTGGACAACATCTGAGCATCGAATGAGATAGATCGCATGCCCCCAAAGTGTTCCCTCCCAGAGATATGCGCGTTATATGAAAGTGATGGTACACCATAGATACACGTATTTAAATCTTTAAAATGGCTCTCCTGAACAAAACTGGTTTTTACCCTTAGGTCCCTTTCTATTTTGCGCGTCACATATAGATCAAAAAATATTTCCGCTTTACAGAATTATACTACTTTAAATCTGTTTAACGAATACTCGATATAATTCTTTTTAAATTGATAATCGTTGCTGATAATTTTAATGTTTCTCGGGAGCATATTTCTAAATTTACGAACTATTTTCATCTACAGTTTCAGATATCTCCGACATTAATATAGAAGTTTTCACGAGCTAGAGAGCCACCAACCAATTTCAATGGCTTACTTACAATAGACAGAACTACCTACTTTGTTTATCAGTCACCTTCAGATGCCTTAAATACTGTCCGCCATCGCTATGCAGTACATCTTGACAGTATTGATCTATCCCCATTTGCCAGTCCCCGAGTCTGTGATAACAAATTCTGTTTGTGGCATCTGTTCCATGTACAAACAAATAATCTAAATTGTAATTGCATTGACTTATCCATAAGTCAAAATTATCGAAGATCTAAAAACCTCTGCTTCGTAACAATTAAAACTTAATGAATATTACTTATTGTTCCTTAAACCGCCAACTCGGAGGCGACATCACAGTAAGCACACAGATACAGGACGCACTCACACGCACAATGTATGCTCACTACTATCTCACACATGTACTCGTATGTATATTTGCATATTCATGTGTATAGGTATACGCATAGACACCCCTTCGTGTCGTGCAATAATATTGAACCCCCAGAAGCGTTTACTTAAAACACCTTTACACGCGTAACTCATTAAGTGTTTGTAACGTTTACTATTATCATCATCACCGCCATCGCCGCCTTCATCGTTGCCGTAATCTTCTTCTACTTGCGACTTATCACTGGGCTCGTAAGGTACTCACCACATCTATCAGCATATGAGTACATACACTGCCTGTCTGTTGAATTAGACTAGATGATAGCTTGTTTGAAAACCCAAATTATGCTTTCAATAAACTCAGACGACGAAGACTCGAACCAATCATTTCCGGTTAATTCTGGGCCGATCAACTCTGCCATGACTCCCGTTCGTGTACGGCATACTGTTTTGACAGAAGTTCCCCATGTGTTCCCTAATGACATTTTTAGAGATTTAATTATGTAAGTACTTACCAAAGCATATTTGAACGTATTGTGACAACTTTAGCAATTAAAATAATAGGTGCGATTAAAACGACTCCATCTAAGGCTCTCTTCACTATCCTCAAGTGGCTTCGCCATTTCGGTGAAGCAAATGGTTGCGTAATGGCTATATGACTTGCTGCCAGGGGAATGTAAAAGCAGTGTGCAAATAAAGAACAATTTAATATAGCAAGGCTTTAACTTCTTTGATTGCGAATATTTTATATTTTTTTTTATTTTAGATACTTAACATGGAAGAATATATTATAATGGAGTGCTATTCAATTGGGCACTGAAAATAATCGTTCGAAACACTGGCCAACACTAAGTTTGCAGCTGAAGATATCCATCTGGCCATCTGATATTTCCATTGGAAAGTTTGACATTTTTTTTTAGCGTAAACGTGCTCAGAACATTTTGACGTTCGACCATCATTTGTGTTGTTTACAGTGACTTGAAAAAATCAATTTGGCAAAAAAATAGAATTAACTCGTGAACATTTTCGTGCGATCTTTTTTCACAACTTTCGACATTGATTATCACGACAAGAGCGCATTGATGAACTTAAATCTTTGTATGGCAATGGATCACCATCCAATAGCACTGTGGAAAACTGGTTTAATGAATTCAATCGTGGCCGACGCTCGCTCAAAGACGAAGGTCGTCCACAAACGGCCGTTGTGCCAGAAAACATTGATACCGCGCGTGAACTGATAATGCAAGATCGTCATGGGAGATGGATGCATCCTGGGGCATTTCTTCCACCAGCATACATTCGATGTTGCACACCTGGCCCTAAAAAAAGGTTGTTCTTGTTGGATCCCACACAATTTTACAATCGTTTAAAAAAGGCTAGTGTCGATAGGTGCAAAGAAATTTTGAAAAAATACGATCGCGAGGCTTCACAAGACGTTTATAAGATTGTCACAGGTGACGAATTATGGAGCTCGAAACAAAAAAGCAATCGACCGTGTGGATCTTCAAAGATGAGCCAAATCCTACGAAAGTTGTTCGTGGAAGAAGCACTTCAAAGCAAATGGTCGCCTATTTCTTCGGCAAAACTGGTCATGTGGCGCTTGTTCCGCTTGAGCCACGTAGGACGGTAAATTCTGAGTGCTACACCACCATTTGTGCCCCTGAAGTCTTTGGATAAATTCGAAAAACGAACTAGAGAAGATGAATCATTGTGCACCATGACAATGCGAGCTCTTACAAATCGGCTTAAGCCAGCGCTTTTTTGACCGGTCAAAACGTCGAATTGACTTGAATGAATTCTTTTTATTCCCCCACATTAATAAAAAATGCGTGGTCAACGATTTTCATCCCCAGAAGATGCTGTTGAAGCGTTCAAAAACCATGTTTTGGAGCTGTCTCAATCGGAGTGGAAAAAGTGCTTCGACAATTGGTTTGAGAGCATGCAAAAGTGTATAAATCATGCTGGAGAATACTTTGAAAAACAATAAAACCATTTTTTACGATAAATATTCGCATTTCATTATTAGGCCAGAAATATATATGTGACAGCGCATAAAGGGACCTAAGGGTAAAAAAAATAAATTTTCATTTTTTTCTTCTTTTTTTGATGTGGACAACATCTGAGCATCGAATGAGACCGATCCCATGCCCCAAAAGTGTTCACTTCCAGAGATGTGGGCGTTTTGTGAAAGAGAAGTCGACAATTCTAAGCGCAAATAGAAAGGGACCTAATCTTTAAAATGGCTCTCCTGAACAAAGCTGGTTTTTAACCTTAGGTCATTTTCTATTTTGCGCGTCACATATAGCAGCCCTCGTAGTGTGGAGATGTCATGATTTTATTGAAGACGAACTATGATTAGAGCATCACTTTATCAAAAAGTTTTAACCATTACAATGACCATATGTGACTACTGCATAACACTGCATTAAAAAAGAACCAGAAGGACACGCTAAAATTATAGTAATAGATTTTTCATCTATAGCGAACCGTAATGAATGGTATTAGTTACGATCTCATTTTAAATTGACACAGCAACAAACTCTGGTAGGAAACACAGAACGTTATATCCCATCGTTCTGTGTTTTCTGATAACTTCTAAAAGAAAATTCTTTTCAGTTTGTTTTAATTCGAAGATTGTTGAGTTTGAAGATTGTCAAATTAGGCGGAAGTAATTGAAGTTTTAGTACCTTTGTTTTAATGGACGTTACAATTTGACTATTTTACAGTCTAGTATACTCGTACCAACTGCATTAAATTTGTTTCCCCTGACCACAGTTTTTACATAAATTTCCGTCATAATCCCATGACCAGTTGCTGTGTTCATATACCAAATGACATCAGTACGAAAAGCGTTAAAGGTGTTTGTATTCGCGTGACAATACTTATATGTAAATACACTTATTTATGTGTGTGTGTGAGAATGAGTGTATCCTGGGATGCTAGGAAGGTGTAGGCAAATGAACAAAGGAATTTATGCGTGTATGTGTTAAGCTTATAGATCATTTTGTGGCGTTCTTAATGTCATTTGAGATATAAAATACACACGCAGACCTGCACACACAAGCTCTCAAATGCGCTACGGAGTATACATTACCGAAAACAGTGACTAACAAGAGATTGCAAATAGGTCTGATTACATATAAAATAATGTTATTTTTGAAAATTAATAAGGGAAACATTATAAATTAGACACCCTACTTGCTTTAACTAGTCTAAATTTACAATAACTTGTGGATATTTGTGGCTAAGAATGGTATAAACTAAATAAAAACAGGTACGAAATGCTAAAATCAGAAAACTTCAAGCTCTGCCTATATTTCGGTCGGACTTAATATGTGACTATTGAAGCAGGATGGATAAATTTAATGGGGCAACATTAAAAACCGATATGGTTTAATATAACCAGGATTAGTTATACAAGTAGGTCGCACATAACGCGCTTCCCTTTGTTTGACCTTCAGTGAATGTTATATGTATTCTGCAGAACAGCAGAACGTCAAAATAATAAAGTCGAGCATCGGTATACTTGCACAAAACGCAAAATGATAAATTTAGTGAGGATTGGATTTGATATGTAACCAAGAAACCGAGGTGTGTGTAGAGTTAGCAAGTTAATGGACTAATCTTTACAAAGTTGCTGTGGTATAGCATTATTTATCTTAAAAGTGTCTTAGACTAAGCCCAATTGACTGCATTTCACTAAAGATTTTATCCATAATTCAGTCTGGCCGAACTTACTGTCTCACTGCTTCCTTACCTTCATGCGGCAAAATGTCAATCTATCATGTTACCACAATCCTGCGAAACAGGGTGTTATAAGTTATATTCATGTCAAATGTTTGTTACAACACGCAGAGAAAAGATATGGTTACACTATGGTTACCGTAACAATAATATGTTCTATACAATAAAAGCATGTTCGTCGCAACCATAGTATTGTTTTTTGAGTTTTATTTGTTTTTTGAATTTTATTGTTTAAATGTAACAATAGTATCATTGCCAAATTAGAAATGAAAATATGGTTGTAGCAACCATATAAACATGGTTGGTGCAACAAAAGTATTGTTGTTTTTGTTAACAAATAATTTGTTTACGGCAATCATACAGTATGGTTGCGACTATGAACATAACAAAACAGGTTTTATAGAGCATACATGTATGTGTGTGCGTATGTTTTTTTGATATACAAAAACAAAAACACATACACACGATACAGTGAATGGTTGCTGTCTATTAAAAAAACAACAATCGAAAGGTAGTTCAAGGGATTTTCATTGTGTTTTCTTTGTTCGGTAAAATACTCTAACACCGACTGGTTCTCGTTTATTTAAAATCTGCCTGCACTTAAGTATATAGCCATTGATCCTGGTAAAATCACATTCGTTACTTGGTGTCTACGGATGGTGAAGTAGCATTCACCCCTGCTGACAACTAAAAGTATTTTGAACCGTTCAAATATATATTTTTGTTTCTTGGATGGAATGTTTAATAAAAACATGGCCTCAAATCTGGCTATGAACTAATATAAGTAGTAATGCAATTTAAAATAACATACTTAATAAAAATCTCTATTTTTGTAAAACAACAATAACCAATCCTAATAAATAATTTTGGGGATTATAGTTTGGTTGAGTGTGAATCATACTATGGTTGTGGGGATCATAGTATGGTTGCGTGTGAATCATACTATGGCTGTGAGGATCATACTATGGTTGTATGAGAAACATACTATGGTTGTGAGGATCATAATATGGTTGTGGAGATAATAGTATGGTTGCGTGTGAATCATACTATGGTTGTGAGGATCATACTAAGGTTGTATGAGAAACATACTATGGTTGTGAGGATCATACTATGGTTGTGAGGATCATACTAAGGTTGTATGAGAAACATACTATGGTTGTGAGGATCATACTAAGGTTGTATGAGAAACATACTATGGTTGTATGAGAAACATACTATGGTTGTGAGGATCATAATATGGTTGTGGAGATAATAGTATGGTTAAGTGTGAATCATACTATGGTTGTGAGGATCATAGTATGGTTGTGGAGATCATAGTATGGTTGAGTGTGATTCATACTATGGTTGTGGGGATCATAGTATAGTTATGTGTGAATCATACTCTTGTTGTAAGGATCATGATATTGTTGTGTCCCAACCATATACCCAACAATAGTATGATCCTCTTCGAATATTGTCACCCCATCCATACTTTTTTTCTGCGTGAACCAAAAATATTTGAGCTAAACTCAGCTAAAAGTATACCGATCGACTTAGTATAACTAGCAGCTGATTCCATTTAACCCACTTGGCGCCACCATCCTTTTAAAAGGTCCCGTTATTTTTCATCTATTTCTTTGCCATCACATGATCTATTGATCTGTTTTTTCACACTGAAAAGAGAACATGTAACAGTTAAGTGTGAGCATTGCAATAGTTCGGCCAGTTGACACAGAAAATAACAAAATATATTTTGAAACGTTGATTTTATGTTGTTTGCTTTATAATATTTAAATTGAGTGGAATGGAAATCAAAATATTGCTTTTGTTTGCTTTTTATTCAGTAAAATTCGTAATGGACAGTGAAATGTTTTCTAAATTTTGAGGATCTCAAAGGCCTAATAACCTGGTTTTAATTGGCCCTTTGGCACATTCAGAAGTGCAGGGTATAATACAGCGACTACGCCCGTATTCACTTTAATTATTTAGGTCATTTTAGTAGTTAAGCAGGTTATTTCCATAGATTTGCAAAATATCGGTACGTTAAGGAAAGTAGTGTAGTTTAGTAAGAAGGTAGTCGTTTAAATAATCAATTATTGTGTTTTGTAGCAAATCCCTGTTACAGAAGCGATTTTAAACTTAAAGTACAATAAGCCTTAGTCTGGTGTTGCTAGATTGATCTCATATATTGAAATGTTAAAAAGAATTTCTCAAGCCAGATACACGCAGAAAAAAGATATGGTTAATATAGGGTCACAGCAATGTTATCTGCAATAATAGTTTGTCCTACGCATTTAAACAATTTCAGTTTCAGAATAGTATGATTGTTGAACTGTTACATGAAAATGAAAATATGTATGTATCAACTTTTTTAATGGGGTTCATGTGACAAAAGTATTGTTTTTTTGTTACATAATAACAATAACAAGATTACGGCAATCATACCCTATGATTGTAATTTTTATAAATTTAGAAAAAAGTTCTTGTTACGAATCTTACGCAATTTTTATCTGTAAAGTAAATTAAAATTTATCACACAAACTGCTAAAATATTTTAAATGAATAAATCGGGTTTATTTTTTTAACATATTTTTTATTGATAATTGATTAACTTCTATTACACTGTGGAACAGATTCAGGTTAGCAAAAGTTAGGTCGATTCTGAGGGGGAGGTTTAAAAATGTAGGCTAAATTAGAACACCCGTATCGCGGCGTTTGTTAATGTTAGTTCGATTTTTTTTAATCGACCTTCGAACTTTGCATAGAAGCCGATTTTCAACACGCAGAAAAAAAGTATGGTTGGGTTAACAATATTCGAAGAGCACTATACTATTGTTGGTTATATGGTTGTGGCACAACAATATTATGATCATCACAACAATAGTATGGTTCACACACAACCATACTATGATCCCCATAACAATATTATGGTCCTCACAACAATAGAATCATTCACACATAACCATACTATGTCCCCACAACCATATTATTATTCACATTCAACCATACTATGATCCCCATGACCATATTATGATCCTCATAACCATAGTTTGTTCAACGTACAACCATAGCATGATCCTCACAACCATAGTAATTATAATTATGTTATTGTTAACATAAAACCCATGAAAACAATACTTTTGTCCCACAAACCAAATTTATATTGTTGCTACAACCACATTTTTATTTATAAATTTTGCAACAATAATTTTGTTACATTTCAACAATATTTATATTGCCGCAATTATACTATTGTCAAAATAAAATTCAAAATAATACTATGGTTGCTATTGTTGTCGTGACCATATAGTAACCATATCTTTTCTCTGCGTGAACATACTGTTTTCATGGTTTTTTGGCTATAACTAGTCGACTAATTGATACTTTTTCAATCTGTAAAAGCCAAATTATTGCTAGAGACCTGTCCAACAATTAAAATTTTTTAAAACTTGATTTAAAAATTTTTGTGGTGCTTATGAAGCAAAATGTTGGAAAAATTATTTGTTTTCATGCTTTTTGAAACCACTTTAAACAATACAAGTCTTTTTTGCTTTCTGTTTGATCTGTTTGATCTATAATATGCTTCTCAGTTTCTTCAATAAATTTTATTTGAAAAGAAAACAATCATAATACAAATCTTGCGTTTTCCAGCTTAATATTAATTTACTTCTCATTTTTTATGTATCAATTTTGTTCAGCGTTGCTTTTGAAGAAATTTTTGGACAGGACTCTAGCAATTATTTGGCTTTTACAGATTGAAAAATATCAATTAGTCGACGAGTTATAGCCAAAAAAACCATATGAACAATATGCTGAAAATCGGTACTTGCCTGCAAAGGTCGAAAGTCGATTAATAAAAAAAATCGAACTAACATAAACAAACGGAATGTAACAATAGTATTGTTTCCAAATTTAAAAATGAAAATATGGTTGTAGCATCAACATATATATTGTTGGCCCGACAAAAGTTTGCTGGGTTAATGTAAACAATAATATGATTAAGACAATTATACAAAATATTTCTATTTAAGTATATGAAAATTAAATTTTTCAAACAAACTGCTTTGGTTTTTTTAAGTTAACTATTTTAAAAAAAACTTACGTTTTTTTAAACTGGTTTTTCATACTGATAAAATAAATCACTACTTTTATTTTAAATTTGATGTATGTTTAAATAATTTTCATAATTCGAATCTACTGTTGACAACTTAAAACAAATTGTAATAAATGATATTGGGGATCATAGTATAATTGTGTGTGATCATACTATGGTTGTAGGGAGCATAACAAAGTTGTGTGTGATCATACTATGGTTGTAAGGATCAGTCTATGGTTGAACCTGAAACATACTATGGTTGTGATGACCATACTATGGTTGTGCATATCTTAGTTTGTTTGGTTGAGTGTGAATCATACTATGGTTCTGATGATCTTAGTATGGTTGTGTGTAAATCATACTATTGTTATGAGGATCATAATACTTTACTGTTGTACCATAATATTCGTACCCCAACCATACTTTTTTTTCTTGATGTAAACAATTAAAGTTACGTTTATTAAGATTTTGTTAAGAATTGTACTGCAGATTTTTGACAACCTCTTCTTGGTATCAACCATGAGTTTGCATATTTTCTACCAAAAGTTTGTACATGACTTAAATTGCTTAATCGCTGCGCTATCTCCGTGCGATCGTCAACTTATTTTACAGCCCTTGTACAACATTATATTACAAAAGCAGTTACAAATCGTAATGCTAAAACGTCCCAGCTACACGTTGACTGGCCCATGTGTAACTTCGCACACGTCAATAAGATCCTTTGGAACCCACTGTCCTTAATAAATTCTATGAAAATTTATGACATACACAGACTTCATATGAACAACACCATCGCCACAACCATCACCACCTACACAAAATGATGTAGCCGCCATCGTTCAACGGCTGTAATGACTCTGTGCTGTATAATGATTAAACAAGGAATATTTAAATAGTGAAATCAAGTTCAAAGGTTACTGGGGATACACCAACGCCATTTTATTACCCCAACATACCCAAGGAAAAGCAAAAAACGAAACATTTTTGTTTCGAAACATTTCATTAGAGCCGTGCTAACATACGAGTTACCGACAACATAAATAAAGATAAGAGAAAGTTTCGGCTGTTGGTAATTAATGAAAGTTTACCCTCCTCACAGGACGAAGGATGAATAGCTTACACTCGCACATACATATATCTCTCTTCTCCTCGGCTACGATTTATTGGCAAGACAAAGCCGCTAATAAAATTAACATATTTTTTGTTAATAAACAAAATTATGGTGAAAAAGTTTTCGTGAATCAAATTTATACCTTCATGTCATGAGTAGTTTTCCCCCTGAAATAAAAGCCCAGACGTTCGTAAGCATTATTTGCTTAATGTGCCAGCATAAAGGAAGGGTGGCGCAATGTAGCCACCATCTCTTTTAATTTTTAGGGGGAAGATGTTAAAATGTAGTAGTACTCGTACATATGATCTTATGCCTTTATTTACGCCTTCGAATAACAGCAGGCTTCTGGGTGTTATGGGTTGACTGCGATTGATGTTTGATAAGAGGACTGACTTCCCCTGATAAAACTTGTCATCGCCATATGTATGGTTTAAATTGCACTTTTCCGAAACATAATGTTTCTGGATGTGATTTAATTGAAGCCTTATGTGATATCATAGTCATTTTATTGACATCATAGTGCACCATTTCATCATGGACTAAGTAGTAAATATGTGCATTATTTCCTTGCAGTGGGACATGCTGGATATAATAGTTTATGGATTAAAGTTTAAACTCACTGATATGCATAGCGCGGATAGTGGCTAACTAGAAAAATACTAAATTTACAATGCCAATACGAGTTATTCAGGAATATCATTTTTCGATTTTCTCCAAAGACTTCAGGCAAACAAATTGTTGACCTCCTACGTTGCTCAAGATACAGGCAACCATTTGCTTCTTCTACGAACAACTTTCATTGGATTTGGCTCGTCTTTGAAGACCCACATGGTCGATTGCTGTTTTGGTTTGGGTTCATACGCATTCATCCATGATTCGTCACCTGTGACGATCTTTAAAACGTCTTTTGTAGCACCGCGATTGAATTTTTTTTTAAATTTCTTTGCACCAATCGATACGAGCCTATTTTTTAGTGATTGTCAAAGTTTGCGGGATCCAGCGAGAAGAAACCTTTATTACGGCCAGGTGTTCATGCAATATCGAATGCATGCTGGCGAAAGAAATCCTCAAGGATGCCTCTATCTCACTGAATGTCACCTGACGATCTTGCATTATCAGTTCACGCACTGCAGCAATGTTCTCTGGCACAACTCTTTGTGCACTATCTGCTTCTCGTTTTTTTACCAAGAACATTTTTTACCAAGAACAATCACGTCGTTAATTGCATTCCATGCAATTAATTGATTCTATGAAAGGCGGAAAGGAGAACTACCAATGAAGAGGATACTGACGAAGAGCAAGAACCAGAAACATACTGAGATCCACAGCCTTATCATTCTGGAGCTTTTGCTACTTCTAACATGCAAATTGCCAGTGATAGTGATGATGACTAAGTGAATCCAAATAAGATATAATACTTTAAAATAAAAAAGTTGTTTTTGTAGTAAAAACAATAATTTTTTCTAATAAAAAGCAAAATTTTTTCTAACAAAAAACACAAGTTTTTCCATAAAAATTGCATTTTTGTAATAGTGACGTACTGAGAATACTTCGTAATATCATTAGACATGTGTTTTAGAATAAACCCAATATTCAAAATTGATTTTTAGCCAAACAAATTAAATACACAAAATAAATATCAAAAATTAATTCCTCGACCCCAAAAACAGTAAGATACCAGGATAATAAAAATAAATAAGCAATATTTTATTAAATTTTCCATGATCACCAACTTCAAATCTGTTAAAAAAATTCCCACTGAACTAAAGAAAACCGTTAAAGGTTCTGTTATGTTTAATGTCAACTTGTATTTGCAGTTGGTCTCATTCCATTCATATTTTGTTTGTTGCACAGTGTAATTGAACTAAATCTGAACTGTGTAAACAGTTTTGACGATACCAGAAATCTTTTTGCTGCATGTACTTTGATTTCATTGATCGCTGGACAGACAAAAAGGCAGACATGATCAAGGGATTACATATAGTTTCTAAAACGATCGGTTCTATTTGCTTTCGTCTTAGTTGTTAAAACTATCAGCAACTGGTTTATACGAGGGCGACCGCAAAAGTAACTGGCCTTACATAAAAAGAGATGTTTTTTGAAATTATTATTATTTATTTTTCAACATAATCTCCTTCCAACTCAATACACTTCATCAAACGTTTTTCAAGTTTTTTAATTCCATCCGAAAAATAAGATTTTTCAAGACCTTCAAAATATGCCTCAGTTTCAGCAATAACCTCGCTATTGGACGAAAATTTTTTGCCACCGAGAATTTTTTTTTAAATTTGGAAACAAGAAATAATCAGAAGGAGCTAAATCTGGACTATATGGTGGATGCGGAGTAATTTCAAATCGTAAGTCGGCCAGTTTTTGTTGAGTTAAAAATGCAGTGTGTGAAGGAGCATTATCTTGACGAAAAATAACTTTTTTTCTAAATGCGATCGTTTTATCTTGATTTCGTTACTCAACCGATTAAATAATGCACAATAATATTCTCTATTTATAGTTTTTCCTTTCTCAAGATAATCAATAAATATTATACCCCTTGCATCCCAAAATACTGTGGCCATTACTTTTCCTGCTGACTTAACAGTTTTCGCCTTCTTGGGACCACCAGCTTCTATCCATTGTTTTGACTGTTCTTTGCATTCTGGGATGTAGTGATGGATCCATGTTTCATCAAGAGTTATGAATCGGCGCAAGATTACGGATTACGCTGATAAATCGCCAAAAGCTCCTCGGATTTGATTTTTTGGGGCAAAGTCAACAAACGCGGCACCCATCTTGCGGATAGCTGTTTCATGTGGAGTTCATCATGTAAAATACTCCAAACTTGTTTTTCGTGTATTTTACCAATATCAGCACGTTCTCTGAGCTTTATTCGTCTATCTTTAGTCACTTCATTAAATATTTTTCTAATGTTTTCAATAGTAGTAGCAGTTTTCGGTCTTCCAGAGCGTTGTTCATCTTCCGTACTTGAACGACCCATTTTAAATTGTTGAACCCAGGATTTCATGGTGGAATATGATGGTGCATTATCATCATGAACAGAACCCAATTCATCTTTGATTAATTGTGGCGTATAACCTTTCATATAAAAGTGTTCAATTGCCGCACGAAACTCTTTATTTTCCATTTTTCAAAAATTATAAAACTTGTTTAATTCAATTACCTGTAACAAAGAAAATAACCATTAAATATTTCGGACATTTTGACAGATGGCTTATAAAAGATTGCTTTTAAAAAACAAAAAAAGTTGCTAGTAAAACAGAAAATGTGCCAGGCCAGTTAGTTTTGCGGTCGCCCTCGTATATTATTATCGACTTAAAAACTCTTTTTTTATTTTAATTCAATCTTAAGTTCAGTTACTCGACTTTTCTGGCTGTGGCGTTTGGAGTGAACAGGGTTTGACCTATACATCAGTTGGCCAATGTGAATATTAAATACAAAACTTCCAAAACTTGTATTTTAAATTTGAATCTTCCATTGACGAGGACACTGGAGAAACTCATGAATATACATGCATGTCTACACTTTGCTAATATTGGAGGCCCCCCATACCACCAGTCCGGCAAGCCGCTACGTTCCTTGGCAAAGAAAGAAATCACTTTGCAGTCATTTCGAAGAAATTGCTCTACAAAATGAAAAGTTAAGTTAAATATTAACATACTACTTATACACATACACAGACACGTATACCAACACCAGCACGCTCGCCCGCAAATACACATACACTCGCACATAGAATGGTTCGTTTCATCATTCATTCTTTGTCGCCACCATGTCTATGTGATGATGATGCCACACTCAAATGTACGCCACACACTCCCTCATACGCATGTACCCTCCCAACATTTGGAATTTTCTTTCATCGTCCATCGTCAAATGCGTTACGCATTAGTCACTTCCAGACGATAATTGTAAGAAAGTTTGAATTTTACAAGAACAATTTAATTTACAGTCGTCTTTAAATCTTCCAGACTGCAATTGGAAGATTATTTGTTGTTTACAACACCAGCCGAAAATCACATGTGCTGTTATCGATATATTAAACAACATTATACACTTCTGCCAAAGTCAGTAACTTCCAAGAACAATTTACTTTACAGTCGTCTTTAAATCAGAAAATCACATGTGCTGTTATGGATATTATTTGTAGCTACGCAGAAGTGACTTCTGGAAGTTAACTCCGTGAGGTACAACTTCTCGATACGGAAGACACTCTGCAATAAGAAAATGGTATCGCAGACGATAAAGTTTAACTTCCTGGCGGCACTTCTTAGTCACTTCCGCGATAGAAAATGTTGGCAGGGTATGTTCACACACATTTACAAACGAGAGAGGGAGGGCCATTGAAGGCCTACTGGTTGGCCTGTAGAAGCAATCTGTCAGACCAGTTTACAGGGCCCTGCTCATCAAGGGCTTGGGGTATGCTTCGACAGGAGTAAAAACAGTAGTCAAGAACATGTTCTCTTTTCCGATCCAGCCTAAAAGTTAATATGTAAATAAAGTAAGGAATTTAAGTTTTATATTAATTTTCGCAGAACTACCAGTTCAGCTTAGAAGAATATATCAAGACGGATCTAGACCTCCATTATGTCTCAAAGTCATTCAAAATATGAATCATCGGCTAGAGGTATGCCACCATAGCCGTGGCGAGAATTGGGCGGATATTTTATTTCACACTTAATTGTCATGATAATTCTCTTAAAACTTTTTGTTTTATTTACAGTTACCACCGTGCATTTCAGTTGGACCACCCTTTACCATCCACCTTCCCACTCTTGCAAATTATGTGAACAGACCTCCTGTAAGAAGGATTTGTAAGTCTATCAGATCTTTCAAAATAAGAGGAGCAAGCAGAGTTAGGGTAGTGTAGGCGGAGCTAAAAATAAATCCATTCGGATACAGAAGGCCTGTAAGATAACGTTCATGGAGATGGGAGTTTAAATTCCGTCGCCTTGTTACTAACAAACTCTGTTGCTGTGTATGTGTGCATGAGCTTAGTGTTGGAGTGGGTTTTCAATTTAAAATTTACTATATGTACTCATATATCCATCAAAGTAAATATGTACGTAGCCACGCACACACACACATGCATAAACCCACTTCTCATAGACACACAAATGCGTTATTGAATGCGTGTGTGTTTGTGTTCGTACGGGCGTGTGGTAAGTAAATTAGTGTCTAGGTAAATTATGTGTTTAGACCTATTTCCATGCCAGTATCATCCGTAATATTAATGAAGTTTGTGACCATGTGTGGCTAATGGTTGGAAAATGAAAAGATTTCCGAATGGAGAGCTTAAGGAAAAAGGCAAATGCAAATCTCTGAGAGAGGTATAGTTTGGCATAGGTAATTGCATGCCTCGTTTTCTTCTAGCTGTAATTTCGAGCAGGGCATGTGTAAGGTGGTCAGTGATTAGATTGTCCAAAGCCGATGTCTAAGCCCAAAATAGTTAAAACTACACATGACGGTTTACCCGTTTTTTGCTGTTGGGTTTTCCGGTATTTTAGTATGGAATACATAACTGCCGAAAAAATCTAGACCCGCCTTTTAGTTTACCGACCGACTCAGAATCACCAGTTAGTTCGATTTAAAGATATCTGTCTGTTTGTCCGTCTGCTGTCGACATAAAGCTCGATCTTAAACTACAGGTTGCAACTGTTGTCCGATCTTCATGAATTTTGGCTAATGTAAGTTTTTGGACAAAGGCTGTTGAATTTTATGAAAGCTGGCTAAGATAAACCCGATATTATGTCTTAAGCTCTAGAAGAATCTAATATTGATGAAATTTGGCACAGTTTACTACGATCGATCACTTATCAAAATAGGTCGTCCTGGTCCCAGTTTTGATATATCCCCAGGAATAAGATCTCTCCCAATATAACTTACAACCGATCTAGAACAAACATATTAAATCTGAAATAAATATGGTACGGTATATTACGATTCACAAACAACCAATCTTGCAACGATTTAAGTAATAAAGGCTTATTTCTTTGATATTGTCCCCGTTCAAGTTATATCGGGCTATGTAACCAAAAATTATACCGTATTTTGAAAAGGAAGTTAAATGCATTTATTAATTGAACAGAGAGCTTGATTAGAGACTAGTTTTAGGTTAAAAATTGTTAATTATATTTTTGATTGTTTAAGTTTGTAAGGAAATTCTTTAGCTGAAATAAATATTCATTTAAAAAAAAAGTTATCTTGGGCCCTAAAATGACTTTTCATTTTAAACGACATAAGGCTTTTAAATAGCTTTAACATTTTACCAAAACTAAAATTATTTTTGGTAGTTTGACTAAGTTCGGGTAAAATACGTCATGTCGAAAAATCTGAACCATTTAAACATGGACATGGTGAACTATGCTTACGAGGGCGACCGCAAAAGTAACTGGCCTAACATAAAAAGAACCGTTTTTTTGGAATTATTATTATTTATTTTTCAACATAATCTCCTTCCAACTCAATATACTTCATCAAACGTTTTTTAAGTTTTTTAATTCCATCCGAAAAATAAGATTTTTCAAGTCCTTCAAAATATGCCTCAGTTTCAGCAATAACCTCGCTATTGGACGAAAATTTTTTGCCACCGAGAAATTTTTTTAAATTTGGAAACAAGAAATAATCAGAAGGAGCTAAACCTGGACTATATGGTGGATGTGGAGCAATTTCAAATCGTAATTCGGCCAGTTTTTGTTGAGTTAAAAATGCAGTGTGTGAAGGAGCATTATCTTGATGAAAAAGAACTTTTTTTTCTAAATGCGGTCGTTTTATCTTGATTTCTTCACTCAACCGATCCAATAATGCACAATAATATTCACTATTTATAGTTGTTCCTTTCTCAAGATTAACAGTTTTCGCCTTCTTGGGACCACTTTTACCAGCTTCTATCCATTGTTATGACTGTTCTTTGCATTCTGGGATGTAGTGATGGATCCATGTTTCATCAACAGTTATGAATCGGCGCAAGAACTCTATTGGATTACGCTGATAAATCGCTAAAAGCTCCTCCGAATTGGTCCAACGGACGATTTTTTGGGGCAAAGTCAACAAATGCGGTGTATAGTTTTCGGATAGCTTTTTCATGTGGAGTTTATCATGTAAAATACTCCAAACTTGTTTTTCGTGTATTTAAACAATATCAGCAAGTTCTCTGAGCTTTATTCGTCTATCTTTAGTCACTTCCTTAAATATTTTTCTAATGTTTTCAATAGTAGTAGCAGTTTTCGGTCTTCCAGAGTGTTGTTCATCTTCCGTACTTGAACGACCCATTTTAAATTGTTGAACCCAGGATTTCACGGTGGAGTATGATGGTGCATTATCACCATGAACAGAATCCAATTCATCTTTGATTAATTGTGGCGTATAACCTTTCATATAAAAGTGTTTAATTACCGCACGAAAGTCTTTATTTTCCATATTTCAAAAATTATAAAACTCATCTGTAACAAAGAAAACAATCATTAAATATTTCGGAAATTTTGACAGATGGCTTATAAAAGATTGCTTTAAAAAACAAAAACAAAAGTTGCTAGTAAAACAGAAAATGTGCCAGGCCAGTTAGGTTTGCGGTCGCCCTCGTATATGTATGTTCTTTTTAGAGGTATACTTTTAAAAAAATAAAAAAAAATACAAAAATTCAAATCAAGTGTGAAATCTTTATTGTTCATTCGAAAGGACATTTTATGCCATTTATTTTTTGAATATAATTTTCCTTTTATGTTGGCATCTGTATTATGAAAATGAGCGTTCGTTGAGAAACAGGAAGATCCGCTGTCGACTAAAATTTTGTTCAGTGATGAGGCCCATTTCTGGCACAATGGCTTAGTCTATAAACAAAATTGGACTAAAAATCAACCAGCTGAGTTTCAAGAGGTGCCATTGCACCCAGAAAAAAACACGGTTTTGTGCGGTTTATTGGCTGGTGGAATCATCGGTCTGTATTTTTTCAATAATAATGATGACCGGAACACTACCGAGAATGGTGCTTGCTATCGTGCCATGATACCGGACTTTTTGCTATCTTAAATTGATGCCCGTAATCTTGGCGACCTTTTGTGCCAACAAAATGGCGCTGCATTTCATATAAGTAACGAAGCAATCTATTAATTGAAGGAAACTTTAGGTGAGCGCATTATCACACGTCGTGGGCCTGTGGTGTGGCCTTCAAGATCGTGCGATTTAACACCGCTGGATTATTTTTTGTGGGGTGATATGAAATCGCTTGACTACGTAGATAATCCCGTCACTATTGACGCCTTGGAAGATAATATTCGGCGTGTTATTAATGACATACGGTCTTAAATGCTATAAAAAGTGACCGAAAAACCACAACAAAAACACGCGGCAGCCACTTGCTCGAAATCATTTTTAAAACATAATGGCAAACCCTTACATTTTTATTAAAGCTAATTTCTGGTCCATAACTTTAAATTATATGCTTTAATTTCTTTTTGAGAACCAAACGTCTAAAAAAACACCCTTTTAGCGTTACGATCATTTGAAAGGTGGCTTTCTGAACAAATGTGGCAATTTGGTTAGAGTATTTGTAAACTGCCCTTATGAAAACTTGATGCACTTTGGTATACTTATGCTAAGGTTGGTTATAGATTTGTGCAACTCTTTCGATTTCTACGTACTGTAATGTACTATGACTATATATGTGACCCGAAAAATAGAAAGGGACCTAAGGTTAAAAACCAGGTTTGTTTAGGAGAGCCATTTTGAAGATTAGGTCCCTTTCTTTTCGCGCTTAGAATCGTCGACTTCACTTTCATAAAACGCGCATATCTCTGGGAGGGAACATTTTTGGAACATGGGATCGGTCTCATTCGATGCTCAGATGTTGTCCACATCAAAAAAAGAAAAAAAAAATGAAAATTGATTTTTTTACCCTTAGGTCCCTTTCTCTATGCGCTGTCACATATATTGGAAAAGATCGGATTAACTATGTAAAAAAATTAAAGTCGGCTCACTTTGATATACACACTCTGCTACTCCAAGCATTAAACACTGTCTGCAGTTTGGGCAAGTTCAGGCCCAATATGTGAGAGTCAATAAGGTATAATCCGTGGCATCTAGAGCGACAGGACTTTTGTGTAGGGGCTATTCAAAATGCGAAATTTGGAAGAACAAGTCGTTAAATGTGGCCTCTAATCCGGCAGATTCTAAAATCGGAAGGAACCTTTCTGTGAGCCTATAAGAAAATATGAAGCTATGTGGTTCATGTTCACCACAATTAATTAATGTTCTCTCATTGTGTACAATGAAAAATTCGGGCGTGATCGGGTGTAATTTCTGACATTTAGAGTAGTAGAACGTCAAATTGGGAGGGAACTTTGTAAGGGGTTCATACGAAAATATGGACCTATGTGGTTCAGTTTCACCAAATATATGAATTACTGGTAACCCGAAATGGAATTGGGTGTAATACTCGTATGTAGCATTAAGAGCTGTAGGTTTTAAAATTGTGAAGAACCTTTGTATGGGGGCTATACGAAAATATGGACCTATGTTTTCCAGTTTCTATTAGTTAATTAATGGTCGCTAACGGATATGGGCGTAATTGGATGTTATTTGTGGCTTCTAGACCTGAAGGACCTCTAATCGGGAGGGACCTTTGTGTGGGCGCTATTCGGAAACTGGTTCATGGACAAATTTCACCGGTTTCGGTCACTAGTAATGATCTGTGCGAAATTTCGCCGAAATGGGATGTAATATTTGAATTTGTTAACTGTAGGATCTGAAATCGGAAAAGTCAATAGGGTTCGTCCTTGGCCCAAACTTGAAGAATGTGCCTAGTATCACTAACAACGGTTCATAACTGCCACCTGTACTTTGCTAACAACGATAGAAAAAGAGACAGACGGACATATTTCAATGCAAACAGATAATGTTTCTGAGTCGATCGGTTACCTTATCATATGATCTCTTTTCATTCCTTCAGGGCCATGTCATAATACCTTGCTCCACAGCGTGTTGTAAGGTATACATATGGCCCGAGTTGGTACAATTTAAAAACGCTTGCTGATAAATATCCCATAAAGCACAATATAAAATTTAAGCAAGATCGAAAGTAAAATCTTTAGACTTGTCTAATGGTAACACCTTAAATCTAAGGTACAGAGTGGAGCGCGAATATTTGCTTATTTGGAAATGAAATGAAAAAATTATGAACCTTATAAAAAATTATTTTGTATTTTAATTATATTGAACTGTAAGGGAATATTTAAATGACAGTGTTCTAAATAGTGTATTTGACAAATGTCGACCTTCGCTATCCACACATTGCTTTATACGTTTTCTTAAGATTTCATGAACGCTAACAAGCATGTCGACTGGTATTCTGGCAATTTCAGCCTCAATATGGTTAATTAGGTCTTCCAAGGTGTTGCATCGGTTGATATACACCTTTTTTCCCTACTGCTCTCAATGGAGTTACCCAATTTACAATTGATAGCCGTCCAGGAATCCGTCCTCGTGGGGGAATAGCGAATCGTCAACGAAAAGCATGCTGCACTTCAATGATAGAGTGCTCATTTGAAAAATACGCTTTAACACAAAATGACCTATCCTTACGTGTCCAATGCAACTGAAAGTAGGCGAATACAAATCTCCCGTCAGTCGCTATAAGCCACCCACTCTTTCCACCCTCAACTTTCACTTCCACTTTCAACAATGCCGCCACAGCCGGCAGTGCAGAAAAGCTAAATTTCGCGCCCCACCATGTAGATTTGTACCCAAAGTGTCATTACATTACAAGTATTAATAGCTGAATTTTACGAACGTTGGTTAGTCACAAGTCAATCGGACCATAAGATGGGACATAGGCCAGTAAGGTTCATTTCGCCAGATTTGGTAATTTTGCGCTCTTAATTTTGTATGCGAATTCTGGTCAGAATCGAGATGCAGCTTCTGAAATTGGAAAGGATATTGTAAATATATGAAAACATAGAACGATAAGGATACTTTTCAACTAGATTCATGTGTTTAGTTTGGCCAAGATCTGTTTATATGTATGACATTTTTTTTACAACGATAAATGGACAGACGATCATTTAGACTTTGGAGATATGGGTTCTGATACTAAAAAACAGGGATAGAGTTCTGCCCTTGTCAACATGTACATCATGTACTTTTATTACAACTATTGATGGGCCGACAGACGTGTGGACATCACTAAATGGAGTCAGATAGTGATTATGTACCTATAGTTTATAAAAACGACATGTATGTTAATTGTATTCAGGAGCTATGGCTTCAGGTATTGGAAAACATGGACAAATTTCATCCCTCGTAAATATGAACGTCTGTACTTTGATTACAACAATAGATGTGCAGAAAAACGGATGGACAGAGCTCAATTGAGTCAAATATAGATTCTGTATCTGTTGTTGTAATAAATATGTGGTTTATCTCCTGTCGTTTAAAGTGTCACAAATATCAGCTTCAAGTTAAAATATCCGGTACCGTAGGGTCTATTATACAGATTACACATAATTTCTCTTGACGTGTTCCTTTCTTTCTAGTGTTTCAGAAAAGTTCGTCCTCCCTAGGCGGCTTTACTTCCTTTCTTGAAATCTATAGCAGGATACTGCATCTATCTATGAAGTGACCCATACGAGTGCGTGTGTATTGGATATTATAACTTTTCGCGTTTGAGCCTTAATTGTTGAGTTTGCGGCCGGTTTTTATGTCATCTTAAGTTTGCCATACAACAATAAATATACATATTTGTATGCCAACGCATACACACACTCTTACTCACACACACACACATTTTCACATTGGCACTTTCACATTTACATAAAAGCAGGAAGCCATAAGTTGTGTTAACACCTTAACTTTGGTTAGGTTGCGTTTACATAAGTGTTTGTTGTCTCGCATCATCGGGGAGGATGAGCAACTGTGTATGTATGTAGGCATATACACACAAGCGTGTACATGCGAGTGTGTGTGTATGTGTGCGTTGAAAGGTCATTAGAGATTTAATTAAGGTAACTTAATTGCTTTACATAAATTTATGTTGAAATCTTTAATGGAAAATTAGTCGCGTTAAGTGCACGCTACGCAAATATTTCCCAAGTGGAATTTATTGCGAAAACTGAACATTTTATTAAATGATGGTCTATGGGAAATAATTCGTATAGCAAAAAAGAATAAATGTCATGAGTAAGCAAGCAGTGGCAATTTTAGTAAAATGTTAATAGATTTGAACCTTTTTAAGGGTACTAGAGATTAATAAGAATTCTCTTCATTGTGGATTCACAATTTAAATGACGAAAATGACAGTTATCATATAGTCCTTCAGGTACGACCTTCATGGTCTAGAGAGAGAGAGAGAGGTCCAGCGGTACAAGAGAGAGCCTTAAAATCATCGATACTATCAGGCATTTCTGAACAACATTCACGCAGCAGCAGTATCCAGCTATTGTGTGAATATAGAGCTAGGGCAGCATCTCCCGGATATTTCGGGGGCAGCATCCCCCCGGATATTTCACTCAGCTGGATGTGAATGATACGGTCTTGTTGACATGTAGTTTTAAAATTCTACAAAATAATTCCATAGTCGTTACGAAGATTTTTTTAATTTATGTACCTTTGAAACTTGTCCCGCATATCAGCAGGGTCCACACCAGACAATACACCAGTTCAGATAGTCAACCTACTGAGCTGGTTTCCAGGTTCTTGTGGATACAGCCACAGAAAACAATTGTGCAGATTCAGCAGCTCAAGACGGCTAAAAGAGCAACAACAGACAGACATTATCGCAGACAGAGAACAGATTTGTTGCAACAATCGAATTTTTTGCCAACTGGATACTGCTGCTGCGTTTGTTTCCAACCTATCCATGAATTCTATCGCTATAACCGAATGTTGATTAGGTTTATGGCAATTTCCAGTAGAAGGAACTGACAATATCGGTTTAAGAGACAACTAATTACGATACATTTTGGAACAGAATTTTTCAAGTATTGGTTGTTGTTTTAACAACAATATATTTTGTTTTGAATCCAGGTGTAGAAAACGCTCCATTTGGACTGGATGCGTCCACAGAGAACTAGAGGTAAGCTGAGTGGGCTTGGCTGGACAATTGAAGAGGTGCAGCACGTCATGTGGTTCCTGATGGCAAGCGGGACAGACGTCTGGAACGTAAGCATCAACTCGTGCCCAAACAGAAATGAGGCGGCTGCACCATTCAGATCCAGCTGAGCCAGAACCACACCCGCCTGCCGAGGTAGTACACTCTCCTTAAATGAAATCTCCGGATGATGCTCCCCTAACTCTACATTCACACCGTAGCTGAATACTGCTGCTGCGACTTCATCAGCGTGAATGTTGTTCAGACCTGCCTGATAGTTTCGATAATCTAAAGGTTCTCTATTGAACCACTGGACCTTTCTCTCTAGATCATGAAGATCCTGTCCTAGATATGGTGGTTAGGATGACTGCTGCGAAAACACTCTAGCAGTAATTGCTTAGGCAACAGGAAATTGTGTCTGCGCACGGTAAGGATCGTCGTCGCCTCATGTAGGTGGTCCTCAGAAGACATAAGAAGACACCCTATTGATGTTCCAAGGGCGGCAATCTGGCGAGTATGAATTTTCTTCCACACGAACTCATGTTTGCCGACCACACCGTCGCTGCATAGTTCTCTATAGACCGACCTATCGCTTTGTAAGAGGTCAACAAGGTTTCTTTTTCGGCTCCCCAAGTACTGCCGGCAAGTGACTTGAGGGCCTTGTTCCTACTTTTGAGCTTATCGCAGATAGCTGTAGCATGTGTAGAGGATCGAAAAAGGCTGTCCAATGTGACCGTAAGTATTTTGGAGTAGTTGGTAGTCGCGATGTTGACGTCATCGACTTTCATTGAGTGACAACCACACCTCTGCGGTCCTTGCAGTAAAGAGTGTGGCTAATGATTTGGAAGCGGATATTTTCATATTAATTGCAGTGAAAAAGCGTGATAGGTCAGTATTGGTTGCTGCAATAGATTGTTAATTATAAGTACTCTTTGACTCTGGTTGCCATAACCATAAACAATTGTATTTGGTTGTCTAACTGATATATAGAACGTTTTTTAACGGCTTTAAGACATACATATATTAATTCTGTTATCTTGTGATATGTCAAACCATGTTTCCATCAATAGCATGGAACGTTGGTGATTGCAACAGAAAGTCTGTCAATCCAAAGATTTTTTTGTAGCTAGGACCAAGTTCCCACTGATTTGTTCTCTGTGTACGTAGGATCCTCGCTAGCCAGCATCCTATACAATATCGAAGGACGCAATACAGGGTGGCGGTTAATTCCGTGGGTGGGGCCTATGGAAGTGAAAAAATAATGAAAGAAAAAAGCTATGGCTGAATAAAACTAAAGACGACTAACCTACAAAGCAAGCAAAAATCTATAAGCAGGTTTCCCACGATTTCTGACAAGGCAATTACAATAAACGCTGGTCTTATACCTTTAGACCTTATAGTCAGAGAGATTAAAATAATATGTGACAGAAAACCAGGGAAAAGTTAAAAAATATCCCTTGCCACCTTAACTCGTAATAAAATACTTTTACGACAGTGGAGGTGTTCAACATCATCTCATCCTAAGTAGTGCAGCCGTTCGCAAATAACACTTGATGCTACGAACTACAAACTGCTACAGTTCTTAACCGTTCATGGGTGTTTTCGGAAGTATTTGCACATTTTAAGAAACGATAGCTCACCTATGTGCCCCAGTTATGTGAAAACGAGGAGGATGTAGACCATGTGGTGATCAACAACCCTCTATTAGAAAAAGCGGGCGGTCCTTTCTGTTGCGTACTTTCACTACTAGCAGAACTGGGTCAGCGTCAACTTGCTGGTTACAGTAATTTTGTCTGAAGTTCAACCTTTGAACAAAGTTATTCTGAGGTAAAACTAGTCAAAAAAAGGAAAATCCAACTAAAAATTGGTTTTTGGATCCAAAATACCCAGATTTTTAAACTAATGTCTTTTTGAATCTGGTGTAAAAATTATATTATTTTTGGTAACATCGCTTAAACATAAATGTGGGAGCTTTATATTAATCTACTTAGTAGGGAAATCCAATGTTGGGGTGTCTTTTGTGACAAACCTTGTTCCTAAAACCGTCCACAATTTGTAATCCAATTGGTTCAAATCTGGATTGCCTAAGGGTCATTCTTCAGAAGAAATGAACGCTGGCAAAATGTTTCGAAGCCAGGCCTGGGTACGTTTTAGCCTTATGGGCCGGCGCAGAATCCTGCTGGAAAGTCCATGGCTGGTTTTGGAACAGGGAATTGTTAAGAGGCTTCACAACAGCTTCCAAAACGGTTTCTTGGTAAACTTTGGCTGATGTTTTGACTCTTTGTTCGCAGAAATGCAGGTCAGTGACCACATCGTAAGAGACACCCCACCAAACCATGACTGAAGCTGGGTGATGAGCCTTTTCCACCCTTCGGATCAGTTCAGATGCTTCCTTAGATGACCGCGCATACACTCTATCATTTTGCTTGTTAAATTATTTCCTGAACGGTAAAAATTTGTTCATCGGTGAACAAAATTTTTCTGTGCAAGTTACCAGCGTGCTTCACCAAAAGACGTCCTATTTTTTTTAAGCTGCAGTCAATAAATGTCCGGTACGTCATTTAAAAGCCCCAAGTCCCAAGTCTTTTTTTTATGATTCGACTCATGGACTTTTGCGTGATATTCATCTCACTGGCCATGATTTTCTGTTTTCGGAACGGATTCCTGTGAATTCTTAATTTAACGGCTTTGATGACATGCGTTGTTCGAACAAAGCGTGGGCGGCCCGACCGGTGACGGTCTTTTACATCTCCAGTCTCCTCAAACAGTTTTATGTATCGGTAGACGAACATGCGGCTAATCCCTAGTGGCCGGAGCGTTTTGAAAATATCGCTTTTTTCATTTCACACTTGAAAAGCGCTATTACAGCGATACGGTTTTTATTATCTGACCACTCCAAGATGAAAGTTGAAACAATTTTAAAATCCCGTTACAGACTAACGCTATTGAGGTTAGCTTTCAAAACCCATATGACATTAACGGGGTATGTTCAGTTCTCTTATTGAAATGGATGTATTCAATATTGTAACAGTATTTATGTCCCTACTAAGTAAACCGATTTACTCCAATTCCAACAGCGACTGTCCTTGGCCCCAAAAACTTACTTGTGCTAAATTTTATCAAGACTGTATGTGAGATATGGCTTCTTAAGCTAAAACAATAAATATCGGATGAACATATACTTACTAGTAGGGAACTTTATCGAAATTCGGAAATATGTTTCCAATATTAATAGCATCTATCCTTGGTCAACAAATCTTACTTCTGCCCAAATTTTTATAAAAATCAGACATCAAGTGCTACCTGTAGTTTGATAACAAGCTTCAGAAGGACAGACAAACGAAATCAGCAGGTTATTATAGGACGATCGTTTTACTTAAAGGTGGATCTAGTTCTAAAAATTGTTTGTAGTTACTAGCATTTGACATGGCCCTACCGTATAATAAATTGTTCCACAGAGTCGTGCAGGGTATATAAATATAATCAAACTAGTAAAAAAGATACCTTGCACTTCTGTAGGTCTAGAAAAGTGAACTAAAAATAAGTTTTTGGACCCCCGGCTCTAAATTTAACTAGATTTTTTAACTTGAGTCATATTCACATTTGTGAAAAAATATTATTGTACAAATACGAGTATGAGGGTTGTTTTTATTATATCGGGTCCGGCAATACAAACACAATAGTTTATCATTAGAAATGTTTTTATTGTTTTTCAAAATATTCTCCTTTAGGATCAATACACTTTTGCATGCGCACAAATCAATTTTCGAAGCAATTTTTTTACTCCGATTGAGAAACCTTCAGGCAGATTGGTTGCCAAATCAGGGCTGTACGGTGGATGGCCCCTCAATTCGACATCTTTAGTAGTCAAATAGCTCATCGTTTCAGCTGATGTGTAAGAGCTCGTGATGCAAAATGATCCCTCTTCTCTACTCTTCTTATCTTTCCTTACTTCTTTGAACTATATTGGCAAATAGATGGTTGTATACCACTCCGAATTGACCGTCCTACGTTTCACAAAAAACACTGTGGCAACATGTCCGGCTATACCGAATAAAACGCAATCATTTGCTTCGATGTACTTATTTGACCAACAAATTTTGTTGGATTTCGCTCGTCTTGAAAGACCCATACGGTCGATTGCTGTTTTGTTTCGGGGTCATATGCATAGACCCATGATTAGTCACCTGCGACAATGTTATGCACTGCCTTTGAGCTACAGCAGTTATACTTTTTCAACATCTCTTTGCACCAATCCATACAAGCCTTTTTTTGAGCATTCGTCAAATTATGTGGGATCCAACGAGAACAAATTTTTTCAGGGCCAAATGAACATGCAATATTTTATTGATGCTTGTCACGCTAATCACGGTATGTCACATGTCGGTCTTGCTTTATAAGTTTACGCACAGCATCCATTGTTTCTGGCAAAGTGACCGAAGTTGGACGTCCTTCGCGAAATTCATACTGGAGCGAGCGGCGTTCGAGACTGAACTCTTGGTGCCAGCGATTAAAAGTGGTTTTTGGTAGTGCTTCATCGCCAAAAGTCGAAACAAGGTAAGATAAACATTCTTGTCTCGATAACCCAAGCCGAAAATCGTAAAAAATCATCGCACGATGTTCACAGGATAATTCCATTTTTGACTGAGATGATTTTTTTAACACACTGTAAACAAAACAATTTGCCTTCAAATGACAAAACGTCGTGAGTGAATTTATGCTAAAAAGTGTCAATGTTTCCAATGGAGGTTCCAGTTTATATCTGGAAACACTAGTATTGTCAGGACCCGAAATTGAAACGTGTCCTTCCTTGGTATAAAATAGCTATCTTGTGCCAAATTTTATCAAGATTAGATGTAATATGTGAATGAACATAAGTGTGGCAGCTATATTTTATCCTGAACCGATTTTCTTTAATTTCAATAACGACCTCTCTTTGCCCTCAAAACGTATTCGTGCTAAATTTCATTAAGGATGGATGCAATATGTGGCTTTTAGAGCAAACAAAAAAAATGGGAGAACACATAAGTATTGGAAATATATCGAAATCTGTACCGATTTTTTTAAACTTTAATAACTTTCCATTTAGTGTAAACAAGTAACGTGTGCCAAATTCTATCAATATTGGATGTAATATGTGGCTTTTACAGCTAAAGACATAAAATCGGATAAGCATATATGTGGGACCGATTTTCTTTAATTTCAAAAACCGTCTTTGGCCGAAAAAACTTACTGGTGGCTGCAAGTGCTAAAAACTTAAAAATCGGATGAATATATAGGCTATATATTAATCTGATCCGTTTGGTTACAGTTTCAATAGTGTCCGTCCTTGATTAAAAAACGACTTTTGCCACATTTCATGAACATCGGACAACAATTGCAACCTACAGTTTAATTACAAGCTTTAGACGGTCGGATGGAAGTACAGAATGACAATCAAATTATCTAGTGGTTCTGAGTTCACCGGTACAATAACAGGTTTCACAGAATGGTGCAGGCTAATCCATCAATATATAGGGTGATCCATCTTGAGGTATTTTTTCAGGACAAAAAAATATAAAAATTCAAATCAAGTGTGGAATCTTGGTAGTTTGAAAGGACGTATTATGGCATTTATTTTTTGAATATAATTTCCTTCAAATGTTGGCCGCAACTACGCCTCAAGGTTTCCATTCTAAGGGTCCAATTTTGGATGACTCGTTCGAGCATTTCGACCAGTATGGCTTTAATGAGACGCTTACTGTTGGCTTCCAATACCTGAATCGTTGGTGGTTTGTCAGCATAGACTTTGGACTTTACGTAACCCGAAATAAAAAAGTCTAAAGGTTTGATATCACTGGATCTAGGCGGCCAACTCACCTGTCCAAAACGTGAAATTAGATGCTTTTCGAAATGACCTCTCAATAGATCTTTAGTGTCGTCAAGATTACCGGCTTCAATTTTAGGTAGTATAAAGATCCATATCATAGCACGATAGCGAGCACCATTCACGGTTCCGTTCCGGCCATCATCTTTTTTGAAAAAAAAGATGGTGGTTTGCAATGGCACCTCTTGAACCACTTCTTATGCTGTTCAGCCCAAATGCGGCAATTTTGTTTATTGACTTTGCCGTTGAGACAGAAATGGGCCTCATCACTGACTAAAATTTTGGTCGAAAAGAGCAGATCTACCCATTTCTCACCGAACGCTCATTTCCACAATAAAGTTGCCAACATTTAAAGGAATTATTTTCAAAAAATAAATGCCATAAAATGTCCTTTCAATTTACCAAAAGAGATTCCACACTTGATTAAAATTTTTATATTTTTTTTGTTCTGAAGAAATAGCTCTAGATGTATCACCCTATATATTGAAAATCATCTGAAGAATTTACAAAACTACTTGAGCTTACAATTTTTTGTTTAAACTCCATCTTATGGTGGAGATTTGTAAACGATATGAGGTTTTTGGCGTTCCTAATTATAACGAAAATAATATTTGCAAAATTAAATTTATTTACAAAAGTAGTACTCGCATTATTGCTATGCAAATTTTGCTTTAAATTTTTGTAGAAAACTCAAACACGTCATAAATTTCACGCCATTTGCACCTCTCCGTTCCGCAATGGCCTGATGTAGAAACGCGTATTTTTCAGCTCACACGATTTAGTCCAACTTCAAAACAATAAAACTTCAAAACAATAAAAACTTTGTTAATTCCATCGGCTGAACAACAAAGTAATGCTTCTGAACAACAAATAATCGCAGCAGTAGTAGCAACAAAATCAGCGGAAATCGGAGTAATAGCAACAACAGCAATCAGCACAAAACCTTAATAGAAGAAGCCAACGAACGGCTTATTGCCGTGTTGCTGCTGCAGCCGCCATGGAGGGCTACGGCAAATGAAGCTCTTATTAATTTTCCAATCAATTAATTTCTGTTGAGTTAACTGGACTGACTGACTGCTCACGCATGCTATTGATTCGACAACAACAAAAGCGTGGAGAAAACATGGTTTAGTTATGCAAAAGCAGCATTGGAGGTGTAACCATGTCAGGCCAACAGACATGCCTTTATTCACAGTGGGTAGGCCAGTCCTTACTTCAACACTATTTGAAGTTTACTCATTGTGGCAATGCTGAGCAAGCCTTCCTCACTCTTATTTACGTTGAGGCTTTTTCTGCAGCTCAAAGAAAAAAACTGAAATCTAGCAGTCTCCAGCAAGACTGGCTAGAATATTATTTCGAATATTTTTGGTTGGCCCATTAAGTTCTTTAGATAATTTTAAAACATTAGTTGAAGGAATATTTTTTCCGCGTTTGTTCCCCAATGAAATATTGAATGAATTAATGAAGTTAATATTAGAAAATCCTCTTACTTCCCGCCGCTGGTATCCTATTTTTACGACACTTGTGTTTAAATTTTGCTTTGAGGCACTAATTTTGTTTTTACTCTGAGAGCTAAAGAATGCTAGTTATATTCCTAAATGCAAATTCCAAGCAGTTTATTTATGATAGCTAGTCCCACGAGGAGCAGTTGAACATTTATAAAATATAATTAGGTGTTTGTGATACCTAGAAGATAAATAACATGTTTATGATACTGATCAATTTGGAATCAGGGTCAGATAACATTGACCTCCGTCCGTATGTTTTTCTTTCTACCGTCTTACTGCGGTCACTTTGCCAGAAACCATCGACGCTGTGCGTAAACTGATTAAGCAAGACCGACATGTGACATACCGTGAGATTGAGGCATCCTTGGGCATTAGTATGGCAAGCATCAATAAAATATTGCATGTTCATTTGGCCGTGACAAAAATTTGTTCTCGTTGGATCCCACATAATTTGACGAATGATCAAAAAAGGCTCGTATGGATTGGTGCAAAGAGATGTTGAAAAAGTATAACTGCTGTAGCTCAAAGGCAGTGTATAACATTGTCACAGATGACGATTCATGGATCTATGAATACGAGTATGAACCCGAAAAAACAGCAATCGACCGTATGGGTCTTTCAAGACGAGTCAAATCCAACAAAAGTTGTTCGTTGAAGAATACATTGAAACAAATGATTGTGTTTTTTTTTGGTATAACCGGCCATGTTGCCACATCGCCTTTAGTTGAACGTAAGACGGTCAATTTCGAGTGGTATGCAACCATCTTTTTTTGCCAACAGTATTCGAAGAAATGAGGAAAGATAATAAGAGAAGACGGATCATTTTGCCTCACGATTATGCGAGCTCTCACACATCAGCTGAAATGGTGAGCTATTTGACCACTCAAGATGTCGAATTGATGGGCTTACCACCGGCACCCAATGACTTGGCTCCACAGCCAACCCCACTAATACAAGAGAGCTTAAAATGCGTAAGTGCTTAGTAAATGGCTAGTTGACGGAACTTAGAGAAACTTAAAGTTGTAGCTTTTTTGGTTTGAAAAATATTTGACTTTAAAGTTTGTTCGGGTACCCGTTTCAGGGGGTTTAAGTTATCCGGAGGGTCTACGGGGGCCTAGCTCCGTCTGCACTGAGTTTTGCCGAGTAGTTCAAAAAGAACAGTTCCGATATTTTCCACAAGGCATTTGGCAATTACCATTTCAATTTTTTTTTATTTTTATTTCAGTTTTTTACTCCAAAACTAATACTCGTGATAGCTAAACTACCAGTTTTTCATCTAATAATAAATTTAGTATTAGATGGTTTAAACTGAGTTTTGTTAGAAAAGTACAAAAAAAATTATGAAAAAAAGATTTTCCAGGGCATCCTCGTACCCTAGGAAGATCAAAAGAAAACGCTATATTGTACCCTCAACGCCATCTTAACAATTTCTATGAACATCACTTAGCGATATTTTGACATTTAGATGGTCTAAATTCATGAAATGATTTTTATTGTTTTCATGTTTCGCAATGCCCGTACACCAACCTTTAATCAGCCTTACCCTTCGCAAGATACGCACAGCCGATGTCATCTTACATATATATACTCGTAAGTATATACGTATATACACTTTATTTTTTAACGGAGCAGGTTTTGGTTGGCCGTCACATGCATATGAAATGATACCAATGCATCAAGGTACCCTTGGCACTCGTAGAGTGTTTCTGTGTTTGTGCTCAAGTTAAATCTGATATTTTACATATGTATGTCTACATACATATGTGCATATGTATGTAAATATATTTTTACAACCGATTTCTGCACACAATCAAAATCATCGAGCAAAACATTGTTGGGAGTGTGCACATACTCGTATAATATTTCGCAAGTGTTTTTTATTCGCGAACTTAATAGAATTTGGCGGGTTGAGTGAGTGACTGAATACTCGTTTTGCGCCAGATCGCTGTAATATAAGCCTTTGCATGTGTAGTTAGTTTATGTACACTGTGTGTACAATGAACGAGTACTAGTGTATTGAGTAAAAAATTATATTTAATATGCGTATATACGAGTACCCACCAATCTATACAGCTGTGATTCGGGGTCAAAGTATCCGAGCACATACGCAGTGCATATTGGTACAACTACTAACACAACGTCAAATTGACAATATGTTTAAGAGGGTGGATCGCAATAAAAGGCAAGGCGTTTTATAAATGTTACGATTTATGTATTCTGTCAAAGTAAAATCATAAGAACTCACTGAAAAGACAACGCTTCACTAGAAAGTTAATGAAAATATATGGTTGAGTTCGGCAGCGACTAGTTCGACTAAAGATGTCCCCATTTAAGCCCCCGTATATTCTATATGATGATATTAGTCCGCAAAGATGACGTACTGCACCTACTTATAAAGCAATTAGGGACATGAACCACAGCACTAAGACCAAATTCAGTTGATTAGTCATTGTGCTAACGGACAACGTATTGACGAAAATATCCTTGTGAAATTCAAACAGGCGAAGACGTAGGCGATGTTGTGATACTAAGAAGCAGTCTGATTGGTTTTAACATAGAAAAATCCAGTCCTTATCTCGGCCATCCTTAATCTAAAGTGGATATTAAACTCCTAAAGCAGCTCAGCTGTTTCCTGGCTAGCTATCCCATAAGAACGTTCAAAATTATGCTACAATGTGTCGGCCCTTCATTAAAATATACCACAGTGACAACGAATTGAGGAATAAACAAGTGAATAAAGTTTAAGTCGGTCGTGGAGGACTGTGGAGCACTTTACACCCTTTTGCTGTTCAGAAGATTGAGCACCTCTATCTGGAGCTGGAAAAATGTCAGACTCAGTACCTTATAGTAAGTTATTTGTCGCTCATAACGAACCATACAAAATTTGCGCGTAAAGGGGTACAATTTTCTGCCTCTAGAGCTGCAGTACCTCTTATCGCATGGGACCTTTGTGTGGAGGCTATTCAAAAACATGGACCGAAGTGTTGGAGTAGGACTTGACATCAGTGTTGTTCGTTAGTAACGTTCCTTGCAAAATTTCGTAGGTTTTAAATGTGGCTTTTGCAGCAGCAGATCCTGAAATCGGGTAGGTCCTTTGTGTGGGCGCCATACTACAATATGGTCCTATGCTCTCCAGTTTAACCACAACAACAATGAATAGACGCTCATAACGAATTATATACAATTTAGGCGTGACCGTGGCTTCTAGAGCTGCAGGACCTTAAATCAGGAGGGACCTTTGTGTCGGCATGATATGGTCCAATATGATCAGAGATATTTTTAGTTCGCTGGCATCGTTTTATGCATAATTTGGTCGGTATCTGGTGTAATGTGCAACTTTAATAGCTGCAGGAAGGACTTTTTTTGGGGGCTTTACGAAAATATTGACGTATGCTGTCCACTCTAACAAGAGTTTAATTTATGACCGCTCATATGCTAATTTTGGGCGCGAACGAGTGTAATTTGTTTGTTTTCTTCCAGAGCTGCCGGATCTCAAATCGAAAGGAAACTAAGTGTGACAGCTATTCGAAAACAAGGACGATAAGAACAAATGTCTCCACAGATTACTGTTGGGCGCTCGTAAGAATCTGTGTGAAATTAAGTCGAAACCAGGTATGATATCTGGTTTTTGGAGCTGTAGGTTCTAAAATAGGAATACCGCTATTCATAATATCAAAATATGGCACGACGAGGACCAGTTTCAATTGGGTTCGCCCGTGGCTCAAACTTGAAGAATGTGCCAAATTTCATCAAAATCGGTTTATAATTGCGACCTGTACTATCATTTCAACTATGGATGAACAGACAAACTGGCGGGCGGAGAGGATCATGTAGTAAAGGCATCAGATAGTAAAGAGTGGTTACATTTTAAGAGCCGAAATTGAATGTTAACTTCACCTAAACTTCAAGTTTTTTCTGCATTTCATTTAACATTTATCAATTGCCGACTAATTCAATTTGAACCAAAGAAAGATACACAAGATAGCAACACGTTAAAGTTAGGCAACAGTGGATGATCAATTTTCGAAGAAAATCATCTTCAGTGATGAGGCATATTTTCAATTTAGTGGATTCGTCAATAAGCGGAATTGCCACTTTTAAGCGAATGATAATCCAAGAGTGATTGTCGAAAAAACAATGCACCTGCAAAGAGTGACCGTGTGGTGCGGTTTACGGGCTGGCGGCATCATCGGGCTGTATTTTTTCCAAAATGAGGCCGGTCGGGCAGTTACTGTGAATGGTGTTCGCTATCGTGAGATGATAACGAACTTTTTATGGCCCGAATTGGAAGATATGGATGTGGACGGTATGTGGTTTCAACAGGACGGTGCCACTTGCCACGCAGCTATCGACACAATGGCTCTTTTGGGCGACAAATTCAATGGCTGTGTTATCTCACGTCGTGGTAATATTAATTGACGCCGTTGGACTTCTTCCTTTAGGGTTATTTGAAATGAAATGTGTACGACGATAAGCCAGCAACAATTCAAGACCTAAAGGATGAGATAATTCGGCACATTAATGGCATAGAACCTCAATTATGCCCCAGCGTCATCGAAAATTTGGACCATCGGATAGAGGTGTATCGCCGAGGTCGCGACGGCCATTTGGCCGATATTTTGTTCCATAAATAATTGAACCGTACTAATATCCAAATAAAAATAAATGACAATAATTGATGGCTATGCTTAGCATAAGGTCTATCTTCATTCGTTAAAGATGTTGCAAACATCAGCACTAAGTCATACTAACCTGTTCCATACTGGGATGTAGGATTTAAAATCTGGATGCTTCTAATTAGTAGGGAAGCCCGCTAACGTTATATTGCATGCTTTGCGGGCATAAACCTGGAATTTTCGAACCCTTAACTGGGAAAGTGCCTCTGTCCAACAGGCGGGTATAGGGATTGCATCACCTCCATTCAGGAAGAACGATGGACAGGACAAGGCGTATTGAAAACAAACAAACAGCGATGCATTTGGGTGCACTTTTGGTTACCGTAGGAAAAGTATCAAAAGGCTTGAAGAGGGGAGAATCGGCTATTCCGTCAACAGAAAAGAGAAATGGAATTGCCTGAGTGTAAGGAGATGTATAGGAGTAATAATAAAGCGCGAAAATTCTACTAAGAAGTTAAACACGAGACTAGGGCCCCAATTAATGGTATGCAATAATGCAGAGAATGAAATAGAAATCTGACGACGAATGTGACAAATGTACTGAGAACAATATAGAAAACACTTATTCAACCTATTTACGACTGAAGAATATGTTGGCGAATATGACCCTATACGCAGCCTAGAATAATTCAAGACAGCAATCGAGAACCTTAAAGCAATCGAGCACCTTATATATAATAAGGCTGTTGGTGCCTATGATTAAACCGTCTCCGCTGTTCGGGGCTACATAGGATGAATGAATTGGTTAAGAGCATGCACCAGCTCTTCTGTACAATTTGGCAGAAAGAAACAATATCTGTTGATTGGAATCTCAGTGTACTGAGTCCAGTTCATAAAAACTAAGACCGCATGGTTTGCGACAGCTACCGCTGTAGAGCTTACTACAAATCGATCCAAACTACAAATATTTGGTTCGTTATACAAACTTTCTGTTGCAATCACCAACAATCCATGGTATTTGTGGTTACATGGTTCGAACTACCTGATGATAGTTACAATAATATTACGATTCATACAGCCAAAAGGTCGGTTATACCAGCCGAATTCAGTAGAACTATCAACTGGTGGTAATGAAAACCAACCAATTGTGAAGTACTGTTACTCTGGTACCAATAATTGGTTGTGACAAGAAAGTTCACTATTATAAGTTCCTATAAAAGTTCGGCCATTCTCAGGGGTGACTGATTGCTGCTAGAAATAGAAAACTTGGGTGACAGCAAATTTCCAAAACAGCCGCTCTGGTAGGTCCCAGTTATTTCTTAAGGGCCGAGAAAATTTTCATTTCGAAATGCTATACCGTATGAAACATATTAAATTGTTATGAATATTTCTTGTTTTAGCGAATGTCCGTAATGAGGTATCTTATAGAAAATTGTATGGAGTTTATTATCGTAGAATATTTTAACATCCTATCTTTCAGATAAGAGTCTTCTTTTCGTACTTTTTCGAAAAACTGAAAAAAGGTTATCCAATAAAATTTCGTTCGGGCGTGTCCTTTTTTGATAAAAATCTATAAATCTGTTTGAAAATTATCGTTTTTGGATTAAAATTTTCTATTAAAATACTAACATTATAATACTACTGTACAGCAGCTAAAAAAAATTATATCTTCAAAAAAAGATTAACTTTTTGTCGTTTTTTTTTCAAAATACAGAGTGACTGATGAATTTGTCTACATTAAGAAACTAAATTAACTTTTTTCTCATTCATATTCATTTTTCTTTTATTCATGTTAAAGCTCATTCAGTTTTATTAAATATAGCTTAATTAGTTTTAACAAGTAAAAAATGTTATGTTTGTCTGTGCCAAACTTTGGATACCCTCCACCAGATTCCGAAATAAAACCAAATTTGGTGTGGAAGTGTGTTCTATATAGAAATCTTTATGTGCAAAATTTCATTTCGATAGGTCAAGCTTGTGGTGAGTTATCGTCATATTATTTCTCAAAGCCCATGAGACCGTTTGTGTGGGAGGTACCAGTGGGACTTTTCCGATTTCAACAGAATTTGGCGCAGAGGTGTGTTCTATATAAAAATCTTTATGTAGAAAATTTCATCTCTATAGGTCAAGTTTGTAGTGAGTTATTATCATATTATTTTTCAAGGCCCATGAGACCGTTTGAGTGGGAGTGGGCCAAATTAAGCGCAAAAGTCTGTTCTATATATTAATTTCTATGCCGAAAATTTCGTCTCGATTGGTCAAGTGTGTGGTGAGTTATAGTCATATTATTCCTCAAGGCCCATAAGGCCGTTTGTATGGGAGGTACAAGAAATGGTAACCCAATCTTTTACATAGATGATTGCGCCTATATAGATATTATTATTTGCAAATTTTCAGTGATTTTGCTCAAGACACTGGACGGATATTTTCAACTAAAAAACTAATTTTTATGAGGTAGTGTCGGTTGAGGGTCTCCAACACCAACTTCCCGTAGAGCTTTATATCCCATTTTCAATACCAACCATGCTAGGTTAACTGCACATGTTTGTGCCAAATTTCAGCTCCCTAGCTATTTTTATGCAGGCTCTCTCTTGTGTTCAACAGACGGACAGCCGGACAACATGGCTAGATCGTCTTAGAATTTTACAAGGATCAAGAATATATATACTTTATTGGGTTTTCGATGGTTATTTCAAGGTGTATGGTGGAGGGTATAAAAATGCTGGATTTTAAATGCCCTTCTGCTCGTTGTTCATTACTGTAGTTCATTACTGCTTGGAGAGTTGAGACAGGAAGAGCCGCAATTGTTTCTCGAATGGATTGCTTAAGTTCATTCAAATTTGTTGATTTTGCTTTGTAGACTTCCTGGTTGCAATAACCCCACAAGGAAAAATTTGGTGCAGTAGGGTCAGGCGCCAACGGAATATGGAATATGGAGTTTCTGGAAATCAGCTTATTTGGAAGTTTGCGTTGCAATTCTGTCATAACAGGTCGGGCTATGTGAGGAGTTGCACAATCTTGCTGAAACCACACAGAGTTGAAAGAAATTCTGATTCAAGGAACGGTCTCTAGTAACCGTAACGGTGTGACCATTTTCTTCAAAGAAGTAGGGCCCGACAATGGAGCGTAATGAAACTGCACGCCATGAAGTGGACACGAAGTGAATGCAATTCCGTCTCATGGAGTATCTGTGCGTTGGAAGCACTACATATTCAATAATTTTGTTTCTTTATGTTGCCGTTTAAATCGAAATTGGCGTTGTCAGACATGAAAAGACAGTTCAACATGTTCTGACCTCTCTCACCATTTGAAGCATTTTCTGGCAAAATTCCAAGCCAATCGGAAATAAGTCCAAATCTTTGTGCATAATTGACTGCAAAGACTGTCTGCTTGTACCCATTTGAGCAGTTAAGCTGCTTGTCGAAACTCTTGGATTGCTTTGTATGGCATCAGCTACAGCAGCGATTGTTTCCTCCGTCCGAACTGAAGGGTTTTGATGGTAAGGTCTTCTGCTCGGCATGCTCGGCAAATTCGTTAACAAGTCTCATCATGGTCCATCTGCTCGGAGAATTGCCGCCAAACGTGCGCCTATACTGCCTTTGAACCGAAACTACGGACTCCAGTGCGTAATAGCGGCGGACAATCTAAATTCTTGTTTCAGTGCCCCAGTTTCTCATTTTTGTTATACGTAAAATTCAGTCTGCAAAATAAAAAAAAAACAATTAACCAGATTCATTAAATAGAAAAAATGTGCGGATTTTATCAGCGACCCTGTATAATATATATATATATATATATATATACATATACATATATATATATATATATATATATATATATATATATATATATATATATATATATATATATATATATATATATATATATATATATATATATATATATATATATATATATATATATATATATATATATATATATATATATATATATATATATATATATATATATATATATATATATATATATATATATATATATATATATATATATATATATATATATATATATATATATATATATATATATATATATATATTAAATTTAAAGTTTACTTAATTAATTAAATAATTTAATCATAATCATCTTTATCTTAATATTTTTAGACACTTGAAACCAAAAATTTAATTTTGTTGACCCACTTTACCAATTTGATGCATAAAATCGTTCCACTTGTATGGGGTGGGCGATTTAACACTTTAAATTTGAATCGGCTGTAGAAAAAAGTACGGATATTATTTTCAACTTTCTGGTGTTATTGGAAAGCTTAAACTTTTTCATTTATTAGCGGAAAACCATCCGTACCGTTTTCGCTTCTGCCAATGAACAATATTGTCGCACATGGGGTATACTCGTAGAGAAATAAATTTTTATCCGCAATACAAGTGTGTTCGTCGCAACCATAGCATTGGTAACTGAATTTAGTTTTGACAATAGTATAATTGCTGCAATATTAATATTGTTGAAATGTAGCAATAGTATTATTGCCAAATTAAAAATGAAATAATAATATGGTTGGTGCGACAAAAATATGGTTGGTGCATTTTATGTTAACAATAATATGATTACGGCAATCATACTGTATGATTGTAATTTTTCTTCATTTAAATATGCTTTTAAGAACAAATGTTGAGGATCATATTATGGTTGTATTTGATCATACTATTGTTGTGAGGATCATGATATTGTTGTACCACAACCATATACCCTACAATAGTATTATCCTCTTCGAATATTGTCACCACAACCATACTTTTTTTCTGCGTGTGAGCAAGAAGCCCCGTTACCGCCAACCGTGAGCGTTACCGAGCTATGCTCAACGAATGTTTGTTTCCAAAAATTAAAAAGAATGACATGGACGATATTTGGTTTTGACAAGACGGGGCCACATGCCACACAGTTAATGCAACTATCGATATTTTACGCACTGTTTATGAAAATCAAACGAAATTGTGATGTCAATTAGCCGCCTCGGAGCTGTGATTTAAGCCCTTTGATTAATTTTTTGTGGTGAGCCATTAAGAATAAATGTTACGCAAAGCATCTAGGCTCAATTGAAGCGTTGAAGCATGAAATCAAAGTTGCCATTGAAGAGATTCGATCCGAAACAATCGATAATGCACTAAAAAATTGGGTTGATCGGATAAGGTACCGAATATGTACTAAAAATCGATCGGATTAGGTACTGCCGAGCCAATTGAAGTAGACAATGTTGAAACTTTCCAAACAAAAACCAGAAATTTTAAAAAATTATCAGATTCAAATTTTAATTGGCCCACCCTGTATTTAATATTTTTTGTACCTTTTTTGAAAGTAGTTGGTTTTAAATGTATGGTCATTTCTAGCATCTTTCGAATATTTACCTTAAAGTTATATACAACTTTCGCAGACCAGTATTATTTCTTCGAAATCGATTTTATATTTCTCGATCATGCCACTCTCCCCCCGTTAAGGGTAAAATGTACACACATGCACATACGCCCATTGTCATGGTCGGATAATAAAAGTCAAAAGCTACTTGCCAAAGAGCTTTCGACCGTAACCATATTGATTGTTTGAGGTACAAAAAGTTGAAAATTGATTGGCGAAATATGGTCGGCCAGTTTGTTTGTTTGTATGTGTATGCATATGTCTATGTGTATGTGGGTCTGTATGGGTACTTGTGTTTAATGCCACCTTTTATCGCAGCGGCTCCTTATGTGGAGCTCAAATATTTATAGGCTACAACATAGTCTTCGAGGTATTGTTGGTTGCCAGTCGGCAGCCCTACAGTACCTTCTTTTCCATGCAGTTTGACTTGGTAAGGAAGGCATACAATCAACTAAGTAGCTGAAATTGCAAGTGAGTGCAGGAAAAAGTAATTATCTAAGTGTAATGCTTCTAAAACATGAAACTGACGATATGACAAGGATCAATGGTATATAAGTATATAACCTGATGAATTATTCCGTGCACCAATGTTCTTTAGCTCTCTAAAGTGTACAGCTGATCAGACAAGCACATTGCACTTAGAAATCTGGACGCTGCTTACACAAACGTCATCCAATGTGGTCTCCATCTAACTATTCCTACTGCCTCAAACAACAGGGGGGGCTACCAGTCCCCTGGTTACATGGGACTGAAACTGGGAGTAACTTGGTTACGGAACCTGACCGGGGGTATACCGGTACCCCGGGTGACTGGGGCTTATGGGGTTTTCTCAAGACTCCACCCGGTCATTATGGGCCCTCGGGCCTTGTTGGGGGTACGGTCGTGCTTAGCTTTAAAATATGGGTGCCGTTCACCGTCGTCGAGCGGAAGAGGTAGAGATAGACCTCGCTCTGAGCGGTGAGGAAAACATGTCCATGTACAGCATGGTTTTAGACCGTAACACCTATATGTGGACACTTGTGTCTGCATATATGCTATCTCATGGTCGTGCCTTTAATGATGGGTGACCAGTCCCGCGATGTATGGCTCGCAAACTGGTAGTAGCTCGGCTACGAGGCCTGACCGGAGACTTTAATCTGGTACCACGGGTAGTCAGGAGCCCCCAGAACTGTTGTTCTGGCCTGACTAGTTGGTGCGGCCCTTCGGGGAGTAACGTGGTGGCTGTGGTTTAAACCCAAATCGCGGGGAGAGCTTCGGCTCGGTGTGGAGTTGCACTGCAACCGGGTGCTGTGACCCATAGAACAGCAGAGGTTTTAGATAGGCCTCGGCCCCTAACCAAGGGGGAAGTTGTGTCCATATAACACGCTTCGAATTGGTACCGGCGGGATTGGACTTAAGGGGCGCTGGCCGTCTTGTATCACTCATAGACAGTCTGTTAGAAAATCTTTTTCCCAATATTGTTGACAAAGCTGCAAAGTTCATAATTTTGTATAGGTTATACTTAAAGCGAATGGCAGGCTTTTAAATTTTACGTGGCTGCAGAGATACAGGGCGATTATTTATCTAACACATATAGGGTTGCCAAAGTTGTTGTGGTAGTTCGGGAGTTGATCGGGGTATATCGGAAGTAAAAGTTTTACGATTTATCGAATATTTTCCATAATAACTTCGCCACATCTCTCCTTCACGACTGACAAATATGAACTGTCAAGAGTAATGTTTACCACAATGGCGGCAAAACAAAGTAGTATACCTTCCCGGCGGACATACTGTATAATAAAGCTGAATAATAAGGGGGTATTTTTATGGTGTGAGTAATAAGAAGATGATGGCTTGACAGTCGGGCGTGACTAAACAATATGGCAGATTAAGGTTCGAGCGTAGGGATGTGGTTTAGATGTGATTTAGGTGTCTACGCTCTAGATTTTAAATTTATCACACTGTGAAACGGTCGAAAAATACTTATAATTCGTTACAACTTCGAACGGGGGTAACACACTTATTCTGGGTGTAAAAAACTTCACCACAAACCCCAACAGCACAGTGTGATAATTGTAATAGGTGTTTTTTTCAGGCGTGTGGTTTTCAAGAAGAAATAAATTGCATACAATCTAATGTTATGGCCAAGAATTTAGCTTTACTATAATGATAATAAATTGCCATTATGTTTTAAAAATAATTTCGGGCAAGTGGCCGCCGCGGGTGGCTCGAAAAAATTCCCGCCAAGTGGCCCGAATATTCTCTTCCAAGGCGTCCACACTATAACCTCCTCCACAACCTTCTTTAAAAAATTGATTGGTTCGTTGGCTGTATGGCAGGTCGTCCACATCAACACCCTCCAATTCAGGCACGAAAAAGTCATGAATCATAGTTATAATGGGTGATCCATCTAGAGGTTTTTCAGAACGAAAAAATATAAAAATTCAAATCATGTGAAGAATCTTTATTGGTAATTTGAAAGGACATTTTATGCCATTTATTTTTTGAAAATAATATCCGCAACTACGCCTCAGGGTTTCCATTCTGAGGGTCCAATTTTGGATGACTCGTTCAAGCATTACTTATTATAACATATCTTAAATAAAAATGATTCAGTTCTATAACAAAGGATTATTTTTTTGTTTCAGTAACAGCGGTAGTAACAGTATCTATGTTGATGCTTTCAGTACGTTTCGGATAAAGGCACTGTTATACGTACATATATGTTCCATATAACAGTTTCATCTGATGAATATTTTATCTTACGTTTGAGTAGATAATTTACGATGCTATAAATGTTTAATGTAGTCAGCCTCAGATAAATAAGGGATGCTGGATAAGAGTAAAGCTTTTTACTGCAAACAGGAAATGTTAAGCTACTTAACAGCAGTGGAATTTTTAGGTGATTTAAATAAAAAAAACTTAAATATAGTACAGTCAAATCTATGTTTAAAACTACTCTGATTCAGGCCATACATTTAAGTTTAAAAGTTTAAACAAAAAAAAAATTGTTATTGTAAAAACACTCACTTGTTTTAATAAGTTAATACTTATCTACTTTCATTTGAATTAAATTATCTTGGCTTTATCTGCTTGAGGTTTTGGCATTGCCTAATGCGATTTTACTGTTATTTTTGCTCTGACGCTCGGATGTTATTGCGCACACTGCGTTATCTCAGTTACTCTTAACATCTCTTAGCAGTTTAAGTAGGAATACGAATGATTCTCTTTTTACTCATATAATCTCTCAGACTAACTCAATGTGAAACCAAAGGAATCGTTTTCTTTCTCTTTATAGTCCTCTCAGTTCGCTCTTTTCAATGAGTCCCACTTGCTACTGCGTTGGCTGAAGTTTCTCTGAACTCTTTGAAGATGTATCTAAAAGATTGACACTAACTTTAAGACTTTTACAAGTGATAGGAGGCAAGCAGCGTCAAAAAAGGAAAGCCGGAAAAACGGGATAAAGCACACAATGAATAATCTGTTGACTTATTTGTTCATATGTACAAATGTACGTATGTGTGTGTGTGTGTGCGTGTTTGGCTTCGTTTGCAACAAAATCCAAATAGACTTTGTTTGTGGTTGAGCCTCTTAGGATTCTCCCACCAACTAAAGCTATTCCCGAAGCACACACTCCCATTAGAAAACAGACGCATACACAATCGTTGTCCATCGTGCGTAGTTCCTTCGGAACTTGCCATCTATGTGTGAGTGTGTGTGCGTGTGTAGATATCCTGAGTATATGTGCAAATGTGAGTGCAACAGAAATGAGGTTGTCTTTAAAATTTTAATTTTACAGTTGTGCGCGAGTGTGTGCCTGCCCTTCTTTTTTATTTTTCAGTTTTTCTTACTTTTTGTCGGCTTAATAATGCACATGTGTGTGCATGTGTGTTCGATCGTCTGTGTGCATGTTTTTGTACGTTTGTGTATGAAGTTATGCCTTGAAAAGGGGAATTAAAAAATATGTCAAGGTATTTTTCGCCTCTGCTTTTTCATCGTAGTAGTCGTCGTCGTCGTCTTTTTGTTTGTTTGTCGTCGTCATCGTGGTTGCTGTTGCTAGTACAATCATCTCATTTGCATGCATACAAACGTACGTGTATGTGTGTATGGCATAAGAGCATACATTCACGTATGAATTATTATGTTGTACGCTAGGTATAGTTGAATACACATACATATATACACATACGTACATAATTATGTGTGTGCGTGTGCATATTACGTGCATTTGTGTATGAAAAAGAGAATAATTAAAATCTTAAGACACTTTGCAAAAAAATAAGTGAACTACACAAGAGTACAGACGTACTACGAGTACGTATAAACATACACATATCCATACATATGTAGTATATAAAGCCATGCATAATTCACTCATTCATGTATGCCTTAATTCATACATACGTACATACATGCATTTGTATGACGTGTTTTTAAATATTTTCACATTCATACATTCATGCATTTATTGAAGAATCCTGTATGAGTGTAATTTTTATAGACTTTTTGCAAAAGTGATAATACTGAAAGCTTAATCGGAAAATTATATGAAGGTCAGTAATATGGAAATGTAATTCTTTGGCCTAGGTAAAAGTGACCGAACCCCGTTTGTTTTAGGTTATACAAAAAACCGGCTACTAATTCGTGGTTCGGCTCTATGAATCACAAAGTACAATTTAATGGTAATTCCTGCTATGAATTTTAGTGTAATGCGTTTCTCTGCTTCTTTTTGACATGATTTGCTTAAATTTGTTCACAGTGTTATATTTACTGTACTTGATCCACCGTTTAAGAATGTTAAGCTTACTTTACTTTAAACCTTTTGATAAAGGTCTAGGGAACCTTCGTATTCTTTTACGTCGACGAGTCGCGACGTTTTTGATATTAAAGTCAAGAACTCTAGTTTTTTATAACGACTAACCCTTAATTGGTAGAGTCGATTTTATTTTTATGCGCGGAATTGTTTAGGTCGATAGGTGTTCATATAACTGAGATTTTGAAACCAGATTTAGTTTTAGCCTCATAAAATAGAACTTGAGACTTCTATAGCCAGACAGTTCACTTTTGTGTTTTAGTCTATGCAACACTACACATTATAAGGCTCAAAATCAAAAATGGAATAAAACCTCAAGTGAAGGATTTTTTCGTTATGAAACTAAGCGACAATTTCAAAAAAGAAATAAGATCGTAAAAAATAGTAAAAAGGTAATGTCTTGCGTGGCCGAATTTTTTATACTCTGCACTCCTGGATGTTCAGATAAGCCACGTGAAAATATGTTTTGGGCCCATTTTACTGACGGGTGATAATTTTATTTAATTGGATGTACGATGTGGCTTCTAGAACTAAAAACAAAAATTCGGATGAGCATAAATATATGTCTAAATCTGAATTAAAATCTTAATTTTAATCAATTTTCTGTAATTTTAATAACGCTGTTCTTTGGTCCGACAAGCTTACCATGCTTAGCTTCATCAACATTGGATGTAAGGTGTGGCTGATAGAGCCAACAACATAAAAATCTTATAAACAAATAGGTGGGAGTTATATGTAAATATGAAAGGAGTTTCTTCAATTTCAATAGCTATGTTCCTCGTGCTAAGTTCGTCAAGATTGTGTGTAACATGTGGCTTCTAGAGCTAAAAGCATATAATCAGATGGACATTAGAGCGCCCATGAAAAACATAGAAAAATGGAAAAGTGTTGTTCTTTCCGCTCCCCGCTCATTTTCTAGTATATTGGGCATTAAAAATAATATCCGCGCAAAAATGTTTTCAATCGGATAGAAACCGGCCCTAAAAATGGAGTAAAACTAGTTGCAAGCTTTGATGAGCTACTTGGTAGGGACATAAATACTGTTACACACGTTTTGTGCAGTAAAATAAAAAGTACTGAATGTTTTTGGACCAAATATTTTTTTATATATTTATTGATGTATATTGTATCCAAAAGAATCTACTTATTCGAAATTTCCGCCTTTTGTATTTACACACGCCTTAAGTCGCACTGACCAATCGTCAATAGCCGCACGAACCTCGTCCATTGGAAAACTGGCCACAGCTCGAACCAAAGCAGTCTTAAGAGATCCAATGTTGGGGCATCTTTTGGCATGACCTTGTCCTCTAAAACCGTCCACAATTTGTAATCCAATGGGTTTAAATCTGGACTGCCTGAAGGCCATCTTCAGAGGAAATGAACGCTGGCAAATTGTTTCGAAGCCAGGCCTGGGACTTTTTAGCCTTATGTGCCGGCGCAGAATCCTGCTGGAAAGTCCATGGCTGTTTTTGATAAAAGGAAGTGTTAAAAGACTTCACAACAGCTTCCAAAACGATTTGTTGGTAAAGTTTGGCCGTTTTTTTGACTTCTTGTTCGCAGAAATGCAGGTCAGTGACCCCATCATAAGAGACATCCCACCAAATCATGACTGAAACTGGGTGATGACCCTTTTCCACCCTTGGTATCAGTTCAGTTTCTGCCTTAGATGACCGCGCATACACTTTATCATTTTTCTTGTTATATTTTTCCTGAAGGGTAAAAATTCTTTCATCGGTGAACAAAATTGTTCTGTGCAAGTTATCAGCGTGCTTCACCAAATGACGTTTGCATTTTACAAACCTAATTTTTTAAAGCTGCAATCAAAAAATGTCCGGAACGTCATTTGAAAGCCGCAAGTCCAAAGCTTTTTTAATGGTTCGACTCATGGACTTTTGCGTGATATTCATCTCACGGGCCATGATTTTCTGTTTTCGGAGCGGATTTCTGTGAATTCTTGATTAAACGGCTTTGACAACATGCGGTGTTCGGGCCGACGTGGGCGGCCCGACTTGTGGCGATGTTTCAGATCTCCAGTCTCCTCAAACAGTTTTATGCATCGGTAGACAAACATGCGGCTAATCGCTTGTGGCCGGAGCGTTTTAAAATATAGTTTCTTTTCATTTCACACTTGAAAAGCGATATTACAGCGCTACGTTACAGACTAACGCTATTGAGGTTACCTTTCAAAAACCATATGTGTCGGTGTATTCAATGTTGTAACAGTATTTATGTCCCTACTAAGTATGCATGGGAGCTACATCTAAATCTGAATAATTTTCTTTAATTTAATAACATTGTCTTTAATTTAATACTTGTGCTAAGTTTTATTCCGTCTTTGCCTTATAAAACTTACTTCTGCCAAATTTTGTGAAAATCAGACAACAATTATTGGACGGACAGACATCGTGAACTAAAATTAGCAGGTCATTATACATCGAGTCGTTATACATCGATCGGCATTCTTAAATTTGGTTCTAGCTCAAATATTAAAAAAATAAAATTCAATAAGCAATCAGCAATGTTAACAATCTTGATGGATATACGACTCGATGTACCACGAGATAAGAGCTGTGATAATGGTATTATGGTACATGAAGTGTAAATACCGGTTGCCGGAACGGTCTGTTATGGCAACTAATAGCTCTGCTTACAGTTGTAGTTATAACAACAAATAGTTTCGCTCTTGTAGCCATATTATAACAAAACACAAATACAGAATTATATCTGAGCAGAATTTGAAGGATTTCCTTTCTTACTGCCTATTGAAACGGAAAGCATCGTGTTCTTCATGTCAAGCGGAACTAAAAAAAAACAAATGCTGAAATTAAATAAAATAATTAATTTTGCCACTCCTCCTTTAGGTTTTCAATTTTGGTAAAATAATATGGCTTGAAAAATTTGTAGCTTCACGTGGAATGACGAACTCAGCTCTATACAAGTATAAAACTCGTGAATTGGATTCCGTGCGAAGTGGTATGCTCCGTTCCACCTAGTTAGGTTTGGGAATGCAACTTTCTAAATACCCACCTATGCTGTAGTTCTCAAATGTACAATTTTTTTCCGGATCAAGATAGTGAGGTAAAATGGATATATTTGCGTGGGAGTCTATATCTATTGGTACTTGGTTAATTTTCCCCCGGGTTAATTATATGACTTAAACACGCTTTCTAGTAAATATTGACATTAAATATTATGAAGTGTTTCTATGCCTCAATGCTCTTAAAACCCTATGTTCTTAAATTGGCTTTTTGCAACAACAGCAGTCCGGCTTACAGATATTTAAATTAGTTGCATACCCACGAGTCGAGGTTGACGGCTCTTCCGCCACACTATCGCGAACACATTCGAGGGCAGATCAATAATTGCACAGTGCGACAGAGAAAAAAATACCTGGGAAATGATATAATTTTTCTTGTAGATCTTGCTGAGTACAACAAGAAACCAGTTTTGAAATTTCCCAAACACCTCCAAAATCCACGAGGTTGTATGTTTTGAACAGCTGCTAAACACAAACTTAATGACGGAACTCCCTCAAAATTTGACAGTAGTTTATTAACAGATGGTACTTGATGGGAGCCGTGTTGCATTTCATACAACTACCAGGGAAGTTGGAATTATTGATGTGTCCTCGTATTAGCCGAATATATAAAATTCAACTATCAGTTGGCCCTGTTAACAAATGCTCGTAGAAATGACAACCGAATTCAAAGAGTTTTTATTTCCAATTATCTATAACAACAACCAATACATATACAAATTCGGTTCCAATAATCATCCTAATTGGTGAGGGTTTCCGATACTTTGTCTCTTCAATCGATAATGTCCGTTTCCAGTACTGGAAATTGCCATGCCCCCAATCAACATTCGGTTGTTGCGATGCAGTGCAACCACTACCACTCTGTTGCAAAAAATTAAACCTGTTCTTTTTGTGCTTTTTATTAAAGAAACAACAGCAGACGGACTCTTAGATCGGAATGTGTAAAAGCTAGAAGAGTTATGAAAAAAAGATTTGAATTTGATAGAGTACAATAACTAAATAACCTGCACAA